>FR990077.1:17887500-19171667 GCA_905404285.2 Erannis defoliaria | reverse complement strand
TCTGTCGGTCTGACAAGCAACTCGTAGATAGTTACCGAGAACTGGCTAAGAATTCCCATCAAAGTGCCGAGGTTGAGGTCGAACCACCGAAGCCGGGTCCGGGGCGGCATGCCCCGACTCGGGCTATCACCTCCGCCACTTCCAACTCCGTGACTGAATCGTCCAGGCCGGCTACGCGCAGCTCAGCGCATTTCACAGGCCTGGTGACCCGCAACTCGGCCGAGCCCATCCCCATCTTCTGCGCTCGCTCCCAATAAAAGCTTGGGAGCGCACGCAGAATTTCCCCACCCCAGTCCGAACTTTAGCCACGGTGGTGTAGGTCGCGGAGATCCGACGCAATGCTGTGGGCCTGGGCGCAGCCTTTGTGCGCTGCCCAGTGTCTGCAGCTAAAAGTGGACCGGAGCAGACTTTGCTTTCGGTGTGGCCAACCTGGCCATAAGGCGGGCGTGTGTTTGGCTGGGCTGCACTGCGCAGTTTGCGCAGCAGCGGGCAAACCAGTCGGGCACCGCATTGGTGGCAGCAGCTGCGCCCTGCCTTCCAAGCGGAAGGCCAGGGCCGCACCGCGGTCCACAGCGGCTCCTCCCGCGCGCGCTGGTGTGGTGCAGGCGCGGATGGAGTCGTAGGTGTTGGTGCCGAGTGGTTGGTGGTCCATGCCGAGGAGTACATCCCACTGCTGCAGTACTACAACTGCCTACAGCACGGCCACACGCGAAAATGGTGTAAAACGCTTACCCCCACCTGCTCACATTGCACAATAAATGGACATGAGTACAAGAACTGCCCACATAAGGCTGACAACAACAATGTCACAACTGCGCAACCGCAATCAAAAAATACAAACCTAATGAACCCAAATCCGCTAAAACAATGCATAGCGCCACATCCAACAAATGCCCCCTGGCAATCAGGAAAATGAGAGAAGTCCATCCACGAACGGACCATGGCCTGTAGTCCACCCCCTGACATCATGCCGGGATTGATCGGTAACGCTCAACACATGCAACCGAGTGGCCCCACATTTACCTGTATACAGCTGAACCTAGAACGCAGCAGGAACTCACTACATGAGCTCAATGTATGGGCTTCGCAACACCAACCAGACATCATAATGATAGCACCAACTTCCTCCTTATCCACGAACCTTATCACCTCTATACATTAATCACTTTTCTCCCACCTTTCCGTCAATTACATCTGACATCCACTACAAAGCCCACTACTACGCCAGAAGTACAAGCTGCACCTCATACCACAAAATAAAGAACGCAACAAAGAAAATCAACCCCTCCCTTCTTACCCCGGCCCCCTGGCCCCAGCGCACTCAAACACACCAGAACAACCCAGTAGAGCTGCGCTGGTACAAATACACCCTCAGGAACATCAGCCGAAAACATCTTCACCTACAAAAACTAATTTAATCGAATTGGCCGAATTAATAACATCAACACTGCCCATTGAACCAGAAATACCTGATGACGACCAACTAGAACTAAACCACATTGAACAATCAGAACAACTGGAAACAGCAGAGCCTGTCGGTGTCACAGCCAAGCACAACGACAATTCAAACAACGTCTACAAATATTTTATGGACTTCACGAACGACAATCCTGAAACACCTGCCGCCTCCCACATAATACTAAACAATATATCTGGAGCTGCTGAAGCAGAGGAACGAAGTCCCAACCCGGCCAACACCGAGCCATCTCATAGTCCCCCGACAATCATCAGATCCAACAACGGCCACATACCCAACATAACACTGACTCTGCCACCATCAAGCCACTTCACAGCGAACACACCGAACATCAGCAGGACCAACGCAACAGCTAAGTGGTCAACAAACAACCAACCCTGCCGCCACTGAGCCACTCCAAAGCGGAATCAACAATCAACTGCTAAACCAACCACAACCAGGCCTTCAGCAACACCAAACCCCCGAATGCCTTAACTGCAACTGGTACTACCAGGAAAGCGTGAGAAACAGCCATTACTATCACGAATCTACCAAAAGGTTCCGTGTGGTGGAGGCAGCAGACAAAGAAAAAATCAAGTCACTCAGGGCAGGGCAGTTTCTGAGCAGAAACGACTAATAAAAGAATTTCAAAGCAATAACACACGAATTACCATTGCCTTGTGTGATGCAATCAAAGCAACAACAATCAACACCTTCACCACCTCAGCTGCAGGCCCAGTGGTGCCCGAAGCGGCAGCCTTCCAACCCTCACCATCACAGGCTGGGTATTCCACCCAAAAAGATACAAATACAAATAGTTTATTGATAACACCAAAGTTGCAAGTCAAAAACAATCAATACTGAATACTACACTCCGGCCACTAAGAATTCAGAGGCCCCTAAACCACACAGACAGCACAATATGAAAACTGGGCTAGGGCAACATCTAAAAGGCTTTGATCAATGCACCCTATGTGGCAGGACGTACAAAGGTCCCAACATTAACCGACATTTCTCCCAACACCCACAATTCGCTGATGGAATGAATATGGGGCAACCACTATATCCGCGCATTTTCATAATCAGATCAATTTTACCCCTTGAAAATGTCCTGAGTATAACAGACCCCCACTCCATATGCTAAATTGAGTGCAGGGAATCTCTAAATCATTCCTGGGGCTCAATCAGGGCTGGGAAAAGGAAGGGTAGAGGCAGGGACAACAGAAAAGGAAAAGCCTCCCATCTTACCCTGACAACTACTCCAACTCATCGGAGTAGAAATAAAACGTGTAAATGTATAATATTACATATTATAACTGTAAATAAGTAATAAAATTACAATATTATAATAATCGTTCTCATTGACACAAAACGCTATGAAAATCTAGTTGAACCTAGTAATATCGATCCCAGCAAGGACTGGAACTTTAATAAGTGCGACTATGTGCTTTTGCTTGACCTTTTATCTGAAACTTCTTGGTGTGATATGCTTAAGTCAAACGACGTGCAATCTTGCACCGACCAATTCTATGACATTATTTATAATATCTTTGACATATGTGTTCCTAGGAAGCACCGAAAAAAAACGCTGTGTAGCCGGTATCCCGTATGGTTTACCAATGACATTATCCAAGACATCAAACTTAAATTAAAACTGCATCACCAATAGAGACTTAGCAGGTACTCGGAATGTTACAAAGCTTTTTCTGACCTTAGAGCATCTCTAAAGACACGTATATCGTCCGCCCACGACACCTATTTGATAACTATAGAGGATAATCTATCATCAAATCCTCGAGGCTCCTGGCAGCATATTTCTAGGTTACGTTCTAAAGGAGGTTTTGAACCCCGTGTAACATATAACGGCGCATCTTTCAGTGGTGTTGGCGCATCGGAGGCTTTTGCTGAATTCTTTTCAAGCGTATTCTTACCTGATGCCCCACATCTTGACGCGGACCGTATAAATCAGTTAGACAGTAGCCTTAATAGTAACTACATTAACATACCTCGCATAACGCCTGATGAAGTGGCATCTAGCATTAAAAATCTTAAACCTAACAGCACAGTTGGCCCAGATTGCGTTCCTCCGTTGTTTCTGAAGCAAGGCTCAAAGTGGCTTGTGCAACCACTCTGTCATATATTCAACTATTGGCATTGATTTCAGGTCACAATGAAATAAGATCCATCACAATGGAAATTATCTAAAGTGATGCCTATTCCCAAAAACTCCGACAAATCATCCGTCGAAGAATACATGCCTATTGCCATTTTATCTTCACCAGCTAAAGCATTTGAAAGAATTATTCACAAGGAGGTTTATAGGCAGGTAGAACCGCTCCTATGCGATGAAGAGCACGGCTTTAGGAAAAAAAGATCTGTTGACACCAACTTGTTGGAAACTGTCGATTTTATCTCAGCCAGCTTGGATCGAGGTAGCCAGGTTGACATTCTCTACTTCGATTTTCGCAAGGCGCTTGACCGGGTTAACAACGACCACCTGCTCAAGAAGTTGAGCGCTCTGGGTTTTGCTCCAGGATTGCTTAGATTAATTGCTGACCTTCTCAGGGATCGACAGCAATTCCTTAGACTGGGCGTGTATGATTCAAAGTGTTATCATACACGCTCTGGAGTTAGTCAAGGGTCTAGTTTTGGACCTCTCCTTTTTATACTCATGATTAACGATCTCCCCACCGTTATTAAGCACTGTAAGTGCCTACTGCATGCAGATGACCTAAAGTTAATTATGGAGATAAACTCTGTAGAGGATTGCTTGAGCCTCCAGCGAGATATTGACGCCATCTGCGAATGGAGTGTAGCAAACGGAATGGAGTTCAACCCATCCAAATGTCAAGTTATGACTTTCACTCGAAGGAGGCAACCAATTCAGTTTTCGTACAAGTTGGCCGATCATGAAATTGCCAGATCCACTTCTGTGAAGGACTTGGGTGTTACCTTCGATACAAAATTGACATTTAATGACCACATTGCAAACGTGGCCAGGGAATCATAGAAGGTTGGGATTTGTTATCAGGAATTCCAGAGATTTTAAAGAGACCCGTGTTATTAGGTTAATCTTTGAAACCCTTGTGCGCAGCAAACTCGAAGCCAGCGCCTGTGTCTGGAATCCACATGAGGGTGCCTACGTAATCCTCCTTGAAAAGGTCCAGAAGGCTTTCCTTCGCTTCCTGTATAACCGTTTGTTTGGTTACTATCCCTACTTGTACCCAACCAGTATTCTTCTAGGTTGCCTGGGTTACAACTCTTTGGAGGTCCGGCGTGACAAAAACCAAATGATGGTAATGTGCAAGATACTCCGTGGCAACATTGAAGCACCAAACCTCTTCAATGAGTTGGCGCGGCTGGTAGTACCGGACCATAGTAACTGCCCCCGTCGTAAGGACCATCGTTTGTTCGCTGTTCCTCCCTGTCGTACCATCGCACGTGGTGCTTTTCGAATCCCGCACGTTCTCATTGCACGTATTCCGCCAGGGGGCGTATTTGTAAACAGTGTTTTTTTTAGTTAGCTCCATTTCAAAAAATGTAATTAAATATTTAAACTTTAGTATTTGGTCTTAGCAATACGTATTCGAAATGCCTATGCTCTAAACAATCTGCAATAGTGATATCTCGGACAAATAAACAGTAATTGTTGTAATATTACAGTTTTTTCGATAAGTGACCAGTAAAAATATTTGAATAGAAAGTGGACCAAAAAGCTAATTTTTCAAGTAAAGTGTTTACTAAAACGTTTAATAACGGTATATTAACAATTTAAATCTCGTTTGAAGTGGTGGTGATATTGTTTTCTATTGTGTTTCTATTAAGTTAAGTATACATTTTTCCCGCGCGTGATTTCAAAACTTTTTTTAAGACAATATACTATGAAAAAACGCCATCTAGGCCATTCACGCCTAACAGTTTGGTGCAGTATTGAACTTTGAACTTATGACCCACGTCACATGAAATGGAAAAGTTCTTGCTTAAACTCACAGATGGCGCTTTATAATATTTTTATTTTATTTAATGTAATTTTTACGCGCATAATTTTACTTACTGAACCCTAAATAATCACAAAAACTTTTTTTTTTAAAACCCCTAGACATAACGACCAAAGATGGAACTTTCATGTACCAAATGTTTAAGTCGTATTAAGACAAGGCAATATTTGACCTGATGTCACCATCCAAGAGAACCGGTTGGAGTTGCGTTCCATGTTTGGAGACAAAAACACCTAAACCTTATAGTTTTACAAGTGAAAAGGAGCCTGAACTCAGCCCTATCACCGCGGCACGCGTGATACATACACATCCGGCTGTACGCGAGAAATTTACGCCCTCAAAGCGCACCCCTCCACCCCGCACTGCTTGTGCTGCCAGCTCGTCCAGCTCTTCTACACGTACTTCGACTCCCTGTTCAAATAATTCACCTGACAGCGATGGAAAAGATATAACTGCGAGCTGTAACTCTGATCTCCTAGCAGAAAATAGAGCATTTCGTACAGATATTTCGAAACAGCTACTCAAACATGAGGCGAAAATAGATAGTGCATGTAAACTACTAAGTGAGCTCCAAACATGTTTTCGTCATTTAAATAGCAAATACGAAACGTTGAAAAAAGATGTGGATGGTGCAATCTTAACAGGGGATAATTGTAAGGATGTTTATCACATACTTAAAACTTCTGTGGAGTCAAATCAACAACAATGCTATGATATGGAACTACAACTTCTCAGTATGGACCAGCAACTAGACAATGTCAAGCAGACTCTAGTAACTAAAAAAGGCCAACTTGACCGCTTCAAACCATCCATCGACAACGGTAGCAGTGAAATGGGAGAAATTGTTAGCTCACACATGCCGCCTTCACAAACATCTCCAGCAGCTAAGCAAAGTGCCTCTAGCGACATCTCCGATGACACTCATCGTGGAATCTACCCAACTGCTGCTGGTCCGCCCTTACCGAAGCAAGTATCTAAGCACAACATGACAAATTTGTATAACTTAGCCAGCAAAAAATCGGCACTAAGTAAAGATGAACATCTGCGTCTACAAACTGTATCACTTACGACAGTCACACCACCTGCAACAAAATTGTCCACTGAACAGACTGAAGATAGTAACAATAGTAGGCCATGGCAAGTAGTTAAGGCGAAACGGCACCGCCCAGGCGTCATCAAAGGAAGTGGACAGCAGAACGAGCAGCTGCAGACAATTGAGAGGTCGAAAAAAATACACGCATGCTTTTTTAGGCCGGATACTACAGAAGGCGCTATCAAACAGCACATGGAAGACATAAGCAGCAGAAAGGTATACCAAGTAGTCAAGTTGAAACCTAGACACGAGCGTTATGCGTCGTTCGTTCTCACAGTCCCTGACAGTAGCGCGGCGCTTTTCATGCAACCGGGTTCGTGGCCTGCAGGCACAGAGATTTGCGAGTGGTTTCAAAGAAACACCGGGCGCGTCCCTCAACATCTTCGGCCCCACGTCTCCGGTGAGAACGCAAACAAAGGCGCCGCAAAAGCTAAGCAACCAAACAGTAAGTAACAACGACACTACACTTTCAGTCTGCTACCAAAATGTAAGAGGTCTCAAAACCAAACTCACATACTTTAGAGAACACATCAGGCAGCTCAAAACGGACATAATCGCAGTAACAGAGACAAACTTAGACTCATCGGTGTAAGACGCTGGAGTATCTCCAGATGGCTGGACACTGCTCAGGCGGGACCGAGGGTCTAATGGTGGTGGGGTACTCCTTGCCGCCAGACTTGGTTTGGAAATTCGCCGCAGGGAAGACCTTGAGACTTTACACGGTGAAGATCTGTGGGCTTCATTCAAATACAGAGGCAGAGAGTGTTGTGTGTGTGTAGTGTACATAAAACCTACTGCTAAAGATGCAGACTACATGACTTGGTTTTGCAAAGCTGAAGAGAATGTATCCAATGTATTAGATAGTGTACCTGTTTTTCTATTTGGTGATCTAAATATAAATAGCGCAAGCAACAGTGTAAAACATTATCTAGGTTTCTTTACTAGCTTTTGTAATATTACCGAACATAATAATATTTCTGACGAGTTTGGTGGTAAACTTGATGTCGTACTTGTGAGTGAGAGTGTACTGAAGGTTAACGTGTGTGCAGCAGACGAAGGGCTTGTTGAAATTACCGACAGGTATCATCCTCCTCTGGAAATATCAATACATTTGAAAGGTAGTGACACTGGATCGGTACTAGAAGCCAATAATTTGGATTCTGCGACAGACTGGAACTTCAATAGAGCAGATTTTACTGCACTATACGTACGTGTAACTGAGGTAAGTTGGACAGATGTTACGGATCAATCTGACGTTGATACTGCTGTCGACAAGTTTTATGACCTACTAAATAGCTGTTTCGATGCATGTGTCCCCAAAAAAGTTCGTAATTCCAAACCATCCAAAAGGTATCATGGTACACTAAAAGTATAATCGGTGATCTTAAACTTAAAAACACACTACACAAACTCTGGAAACAGACGAATGACTCCTATGTCTACAGTTTCTTTAAAGCTAGGTATTCGAGCGGATACAAAGACCAGAATATCGGTTGCATATGATAATTACATGAAAAATGCTCAAGAAAATCTCTCTCGCAATCCAAGCGAGTTTTGGAAGTTCGTGTTAAATTTACGAACTAAAGGTTTTAACCCCTCCATTACACACGAAGGCCACACATACACTGGCCCAAACTCCTGTTATATACTGTCCAAATATCCAAATATACTGTTAACAAACTTCCATGTCCTCAGAACAATGCAGGAATACCAACAGTGCCATATCCAGTTTCCGTAATTAGTCAATTCGTCGTCGAGTTTATTCAGCGCTGGCTTTGAACAATCCCAGTGCTTTGTTCAGAACTTGACAACGATTTGACTGGGAACTGGATAACGTTCCAATACTTGTTTTTTTTTTGTATGGTGAATAAATAAGCGCCCCTAGCGAATGTATGGCGAGCCTCAAATGTTCAATACAAAAAGCATAATTATAACAGCAAGTTTTTCGGTTTTCGTAAGTTTTCGAGTTTGCAATATACAACTATTCAGCGTCTGTTTAAAAAACTATATTTAAAACACACAATGCAAAATAAACTATTAGTTTTTTTTATTATATTATTATTTTTATTATATTATTATAATTATTTTTTTGCCTTCGTCGTGAACCATTAAACGTCCACTGCTGGACGAAGGCCTCCCCCTTAATAGAGGGGTGTTGCCATAATCCCCACGCTTTGCAGGCGGCTTAGGGATCGCAGAATGCTCACCACCGTTAACCAAGAGGACGCTGCTGCCCGTCCTCCGGTGGTGCTGGTTGCAGTTTAAGGACATACCCAGGTCCAGGTTGTCTTGCCGTGCCAAAAATTACAAAGATAATCAGTGCATAGACAGATTCCAAGCACTCGGTGAATTTCAGTGGCGCACGGAATGACAAGCGAACGCAAAGCCGAAGTGCTCCTTGAAAAGGTGAAAAAAATCACACAAGCGATGTTTTTTTAACAGCAATTTCAATTTTTCTTTTTCTTTTTTATTAGGTGCACAAAACTGGCCATATACATTGAATTATTACATAATAAAATTTACGTCTTAAGGCGAGGCTTACCAGGAACTTTAGGTATTTTACGCTACCTCAGGCCGCACTTTTTTGTAGCGCGACGTATTCATTTACGCGATTCTAAAGTTGTGAGCGATATGCGCCGCGCGCACGTCTTTCGCTCGCCAGCCACGTCGTATACTTCAGTAACAGAGATCAAGTCACTATGACATTTAGAATGGAGTTAGCTATGTCCTGGATTGAAACATATGATTATTTTTAACCCGGAAAAATTAACGGGTCCAGTAGTGTTTAAATATCTGTACAGGGTGTTAGCGTAATTGTTTACCTACCGTTATTTTATTAGATAACAAAAACTATGAGATACAACAGTATATTAAATAAATAGATTAAATTTTATTATTACTATTGCGTATAATTGAGTATGATAGAAATAATAATTTTAATTAACTTAATTTACCATTAGGCCAATAAGTACATAATAATATTGTACGGTTCGTAAAATGCTACAAAGTCATAAACGGCTACGATTCATGTATAATTATTTTGAACAATAATTATCTAATATGCATGTTTTTTTATTGACTCACAAAAAAGCTGACTCGCAACAAAACAAACATCGAAAATAAAGTTTAAATATGTGCACAAATAATGAAGTTATAAACATTTTAGTTTCATGTTAGACAGGTAAGGCACTCACTATAGTGGCTAATGACGTGAAAGTACATGATTCCAAACAAATTCTATACTATAATGTGTATTGCTAGAAAGGGACTAATGACTCCCTCCCAAATACTTTGAACGCTTATATTTTTGAAAATTTTACCAGCCTATTTCAATTATTTTTTCAATGTATTCATCAGATTCCGTTAAACTCTCACTTAACTTGTTATTTTTAACTAATTGAAACACATGCATATTCCTATTATGCAAGAGTCGTGTAAATCTATACTAGGCAACTGGGTATACACTGGGTACGAAGTACTGTGCATTCAGCTAGTAATAATTAAAAACGAAACAGACTACTGTATTATAATATAATACTTAGTACATTATGATACAAGTGTGCTATGTTGGTAGTTTCAGTGGTACCCCTGAAATTACCAACATAGGACACTTGTATAAATCATTTTTTGTTTCTCCCCAATCAATTTAAATTGTGTCAGTGTGTTAATTAACACACTGACTTTAAAGTAATTATACTTGACATACAATACATAATTATTATTATTATAAATGTATCATACGAGACGCGGCGACAACTCCCTTACAAATAAAAATAATTGAACAACATTTCATTAGCCAATTTCGATTTATTTTCAAACAAACCCCCAAAACTGGTTACAACCGGCTTTGAATGCGGGTAAAACCAGTATTTCGATATTCCACTATAAAATATTATTATAGACAATAGACAATATTTTATTTGTAGAAAAAACAAATTTTGTACACAAGACAAGACAATAGAAACTCATAACAAATTTAAACAGTACAAAATAGTTTTTCTCCACAAACCGGTTCCAACTCAACATAATGCTAGCTGCAAACAGCCAGCGCTGGTCTTCCGTTGGAACCGTTTCAAATTAATCAATATTAATCAAATTTATTAAAGACAAGTAGTTCTCAAGACGTTTGCCAGTATTTATTATCTTTCAGAGATTAAACAATACATAATTGCGATTTTGCAATGAATTTACAAAGTTAATTTATCTACAACAACGTATTTTAAATTTTGAGACATATCAATAAACAATAATTAGTATTAATTACCCACATGGTCGACCTAATGTTTCCCAACAGGTGGGTCTTAAAATGAACATGGACAAGACAAAGGTCATGTCCAATGTCCATGTTGTGCCCGTACCGGTTGTCGTTGGGAACGATACTCTCGAACTTGATGACCAATACAACTAACTTGGACAGATTGTTCAGTTAGGTAGGTCCAACTTCGACAAAGAGGTCGCCCGAAGAATCCAACTCGGATGGGCAGCGTTCGGGAAATTGCGTAATATCTTCTCGTCCAAAATCCCTCAGTGTCTGAAGACAAGGGTCTACGACCAGTGTGTGTTGCCAGTGATGACATATGGAACAGAAACGTGGTCTTTAACTGCTGGCCTTTTGGAGAAACTTAGAGTCACGCAACGGGCAATGGAGAGAGCTATGCTCGGAGTTACTTTGCGCGATAGAATCCGGAACGAGGATATTCGCCAAAGAACCAAAGTTACTCAATACTCAATATTTTTATTGCAAACATTATGTAACTTATATAATACATGCAGATCTTATTTAGCACAATTTATGGAGGTAACGACATAATGACCCCATTGGGGTATAGCAATATTGTGCGGAGCGGCTCATTCTATTCCGTTGTTAATACATTTATCTGTAAAGAATTCGTCTAATGTATGGTAACATTTCTTGACTAGTATTTCTTTGAGCACTTTTACAAATTTAGCCTCATCTTCCATGTCTTTAATCTGAACAGGAAGTTTGTTAAATATTTTAATTGCCATCGAGCATGGCCCCGAGCTATGTATTTCAAGTTTTGAGGTTGGTACGATTAATTTGTGTTTATATGTGGATCTTATGGGATAATATCGCTTATCAGATAATTTTGTAAAAAATTTGGGGTATTTTTTTACAAATTTGCAGGTTTCAAAAATGTACATCGATACAACTGATAATACTTTAAAACGAATGAAGTAGGGTCTATGGAAATTTGGTTTATTAATATTAGGAAAGTTTATGTTCGCAAGTATTCGGATACATTTTTTTTGGCAGACAAACAGGTTTTTGGCATCTACACTGTTGCCCCAGAGAATGATTCCGTAGCTAAGCCACGAGGCAGCATACGCATGGTAGGCTATTAAAGCTGTATCTGCATCAGTTGCAAGCCGAAGTTCCCTAAGTGCATATGTAAAACTTGATAATTTTGTCTTTATTTTTCTAATATGGCTTTTCCAATTTAAATGAGTATCAATGTCAATGCCTAATAGTGTTGCTATGTCAACAGATTCTATTTTATTATTATTATATGAGAAATTTATGTCAAGGGGGGCTTTTTGATAAGGTCGGAAATGTATTATTGCAGTCTTTGATAGATTTATGTCAAGGTTGTGGTCAGTCATCCAATTAAATGTATTATTAAAAATGTCAGTTAATTTTTCATCTAATTTTAGATTATTTTTACACGAAGTCAAAATTGAGATATCATCTGCGAAAAGTACACAAGATTCGTTGATAACTTTGGGTAGGTCATTAATATAAATTAAAAATTTGATGCATCCAAGGACACTTCCTTGGGGAATTGATTGTTTCATTTGTATAGGAGTAGATCTAGTCATACTTATCACGCCAGTGTCGGAATCAAAAGTTTCGATATCCACATATTGTTCGCGCCTCTCTAGGTATGAGGAGAACCAGTTATGTGCCGTGCCGCGTATGCCTATACCGTACATTTTGTCTAATAATACGTCGTACTGTACCCTATCATAAGCTTTCGACATATCTAGCAGAATGCCGATCGCGTATTCTTTGTTATTGATCGTTTCCAAGATCTCATTGATTATTTTAAAGACGGCTAAGACTGTAGAACGGTTCTTGCGAAATCCATACTGGCAGTCTGATAAAATTTCGAATTTTTCGCAAAATAAATTTAGGCGTTTCTGCATTGCCTTTTCAAAAATTTTTGAAGAGGTTGGTAAGAGTGCTATCGGTCTATAGTTGCAGGGTCCTAGTTTAGAGGATTTTTTGTGTATCGGTTTAACTACGGCTTTTTTTAAAAGATCCGGAAACGTGCCTTCAATGAACGACTGGTTAATGAGTAGATAGTATGGCAAAGTTAATTCTTCAGCACAGTGTTTAATGAGAATTGGAGGCAGTTCGTCAATGCCGTAGCTATACTTGCCTTTCAGGCTTTTTATTATCGTGTAAATTTCGCGTGGTTCGACGGGGCTTAAGAACATGGAATTTTCAGTGCGATGGAGCAGGGGCCGACCGCGCGCGGCCGGCACGCCGCCCGTACTGCAGCCCACCGATGCAAAATACTGGTTAAAAATGTTCGAAACCTGTTGTGGGTCAGATATTTTTTTATTATCGATTTTAAGTTTTATGTTATTTTTGAGCTTTTTTATGTTTTTATTTGTGCGTTTTTTTATAATTTTCCACATTGTCTTAGTTTTGTTATCTGAACTTTTCATTTCACGTATATACTCATTTCTTTTTGATTTATTTATAGCTTTTTTTAATAATTTTCCATATGATTTATAATAGTTTGTTAATATTGGATGTTTACCGTATATTACAAGGGGACTTAATAGACGTTTGTTTCTACAGGAAGTCTTTATGCCTCTCGTTAACCAGCTATGTTTTCTATAAAAAAATTATTTGATATTTGTTTTAGGTATACATCTATCTAGTATATTTGTCAATACATTATTAAATATTTCGTAATTTTCGTTTACCGTTATATTTGTTTTATTTATATTTAAGTCCAAGAGGTCAGACCAATTTATGTCTTTTAATTCATTTTTGAAATATGTCATGTTTTGCTTATTAAATAGTCTTTTCTTAATTTTCCACGTGATAGGTTTTTTTTTTTTTTGATTCCAGTACATTTTTGATTTTGACCATAATTCCTAGATGATCAGAAAATCCAAAATCTTGGACTGAAACATTTATTTTATTTTTATGGCAGTTTGAGAATACAAGGTCTAAACAAGTAGCTGTGCTGTTAGTGATGCGAGTTGGTTTATGAACGAATTGTTCGAAGGTATATTCTCGCATTAAGTCAAGTAATGTACCCGACCCCATAGTTTCTTCCATCAAGTCTGTGTTAAAGTCTCCACAAATTACTATATCGAACGATTTGTACTTTTTAATCAACAATTCTAAGAGTTTTTTTAGCTGGATATAGAATAAATCGCTCCGTTTATTATTCCAATATATAGTTATTAACAAAGTATTACTATAATGAATTATTATGGCACTAATCTCGATGCAATATTCTATTGACAATCTAGCTATCTCGGTTTTCTCCGTATACTCGAAGTCGTCACGAAGTAATATTAAGGTACCTCCGCCCTTGTGAGTTTGCCTACAGAATGCGGCCGGGATATTGTACCCGGTAAAGTCTATCAGTTGAAGCTTGGCTTCTGATAACCACGTCTCTGTTGCACAAAGTGCGTGTAATGTTGGACGGTTTTCGTCCAAGAATTCTTGTATGGTGTGACGCTTTCCGTAGATACTCTGGAAGTTTTGGACTAGGATTTTTAGGTCCGTGTGATTATTAGTGACGAAAGTTATGATTCAGTGGTGCATCTTGTGGAAGTGGTTGAATTCCTGTTATAGTGGGAGCCGAGCTTGTGTATCTGGGTCCATGCGGTATAGGCGAAGCGCTTTTTGTTTGTGTCGACGATTTGGAATATGAGGATGACCGATTTTGCAGGTACGTGTGAGCTATTTTTCCGTCTATAATCAACTTATTGTTTCTGATGACAGCATGGTGGCCATCGTTTCGTGCTGCACGAATATGTACTTGTAGATTATTTCTATGTTGTAAGGCAGTGTCATCGAGATATTCTGATATAGATAGCCCTGTGTTTCTAAAGAACCGGCCATTTTTCTGAAGGTACTTCACCATATTTTTACTAATTAATTCAATTGAAAGAGGTCTGCGTGGTAGGTTATTTCTTCCAATTCTAGTTAGCTCCTCAATGTAGCCTGTGAGGTCTACGTTTAGTATGTCATTAAAAATAGTAATTAGTCTGTAGTGGAGTTGTGATTCTGTTTCGTGTTCGTATTCGGGTAGACCGTATAATACAAATTTCTTCGATTTTTCATTATTGTATTCTTGTATGTCTTTTGAGTTGGAAACTATTAGTTTTATGTCTTCTTTTAATTTTTGATTTTCTTTTTCTAAATTTTTAATACCTTGTGTAAGTGTATCCACTTGGCTTTTTAATGTAGACTGTTCGTTTATTATTGTATCTGTGATTTTATCTACATCTTTTCTTAATTTGTTAGTTTTTTGTTCAATTTTTAGGTCTATTGCGTTTCTTATTTCGCTTAGTATAGATATTTTATTTTCTTCAAGCTTTTTATCCAGGAGTAGGCTAATTTTTTCGAGTATTGTGTTGTCCTGTAGTGTAGTGCATGTAGCGTTCATCATTGAAGAATCGTTTTGTTTACTAGAATCTTGTTTATTTTGGTCATCGATTATGGAGTCGTCAACAGACATTGTGGTGTCATTCAATTCCAAAAACTGGTTTCTTACTGGTGTATTGTCATTTCTAATTCGTCTATTCGTTACATTTTGGCAAGAGGGGCACTGCCATGACTTTTTTAGTTCGAACAAATTATTTAAATAGTAGGCGGATGTGATGTTAAGACACGCATAATGGTATTTCTTCAAACAGCTAGTGCATTTCAGGATTTCATTTTCATAGTTTATAGTTTTTTTGCAAGCGTTGCAGTCCATTTTACGAGGATAATCAGTTTAAATAAGAAATTTCTGTACCTATCTTTTTCTGTTTGTTCGACGTAGTTTCCAGGCGTAGCTCGTATTTCGCTGCGATAAGGTTTATTTTTGTTCGCAGCGTCCGAGCAGCTGACCGGTATTTTGAATGGCCGTTGGTTCGTTCGACGGATGGCGATGTGCAAAATTTTTATTTCACTTGTTTAATCGCGAACTTTCGTACCTTATTTAAAATTTTTGGGCACTAAGCTACCAAGAACTATAGGCTTCACTTTGATACAATTTTCGTTGCAGATCGTACACTTTATCTGGCGATTTATATTTTTTTGTACAGAGGGGCTTGAACTTTGACAAGTTTCGATGGCGGCGCACTCCGCAATCCGCAATCGTTATAAGTAGCGGCACGTAAGTCTAGCGGTGAGCGAGCGGTGACTCTCTTTCTCGCATAGGGTAAGGGTGGGGTGAGTGAAAGAGAGGTACCCCTCGCTCAGCGCTAAAGATACGTGCCGCTAGCTATACCGACATAGCTCGCAAGGTTTGCAAGAACTGACAACCGATGGGAAAGAAAGGTTCTTGAGTGGCGACCGCGAACCGGAAGTCGCAGCGTACGAAGGCAAGCGTAAGGAAGGAAGACCGACGACATTGTAAAAGTCACGGGCAAGCGGTGGATGCAAATAACAGGTACGCTTTGGCGGTCTAAGGGGAAGGCTTTCGAACGGCATTGGACGTCGCCGGGCTGATGATGAACCACTTATTAAAAACATCGAATGCAACGCGGAAAGGCGGCGTGCTTGCTTGGTCAACGTGTAGTACGTACTGTCGGTGTTTTGTGGTGTAGTGCACATTAATATTATTATTGTCACGTCACATTGCTGAACCAATCTCTCTCAAACACCCACACGAGATTGTATGTTTTAGAGATCATTCGCACGTTTCACCACTAAGAATTAGTTTGCAGGTGGCTCTTTACTTAAAAATCTGGACATACCGATAGCGCAATTAAATGTCTGCTGCGTTAACCAGACAGATAAAATTCGACACATTCTAGGTTTCTCGACAGATCACTGCGCGAACGCATTGCTCAAAGAAGCCTTTTCATTGCATAAGTTTTGCAGTTCTTCCAAAAACCCTGAAAGCTTCAGTGAATTTGCTACCGACGAGTACCCAAAATCAACTCAAGTTTGAAGTGGCGGAGGAAATTTATATTCGCTTCATCAACGTTTTGATACAGAACATGAACTTGTGGGTTTAGATGAGAATTTTGCCATGGGCAGAACCAACATCAGCATGTGTGGCGATAACGGGTAGCGTTTATTGTGCGAAGGATCTAGGTAAATATAGAAATCGAAAACTCTTTGAAGAAAATATAGCGAAATCTATGTGTAGAAATTTAGAAGATGAAGCTGAAACCTACTCAATTTAAAACTTTTTAGTATTTCTAGAAGTTCCACCTTCCTTAAAAACGATTCTAATAACGATCTAACCTAATTATTTTATTGAATATCGAAAAACCAGAAAACCGGTATTTAAATTTATGATATCGATACAAAACCGGTTTTAGAAAATGTGTCCGATAGTCTATGCTCTAGTCTTGATGGTTTCGTCGAAATAAAACAATAATGAGTAATTAAGTAAAGTATAATTATATTATCATTCCTTAAAGTGAGTGTTACGGCTCCGGCTCCGGGTCCCGGGTCCGGGTTCGGCTCCTGGTCCGGGTTCGGCTCCGGGTCCGGGCCCGCGCGCGGTACGTCGTGTTGTGTTGTATCGTCACAGAAAGTGTACATTTGTAATATAATGTAATACTCGCAAGTACTACGCAGTACGTTGACTCACTCAAATAGAAAACGCGTTTAAACAAAGTTGAACCACAATATAATGTAGGTACCTATATATAACTACAATCATGTAATTTTAAGTGCAAGCTAATTTGTATAGAACAGTGTCGATATTCGAGTGCAGTGACGGGCGCCGGCGGGAGCCGCGTGACGTCACCGAGCCAAGCGCTACGGTGGACAATCGACACTCTGGAGTATACAAAATATGGAACAAAGAAGCTCACCAACCCACTTCAAACATGGCAGCGGGAGCTCCTCGACCTCGAGAGAAGAGAAATTAAGAGAATACCCTTTCTCGCAAGCCAGGCCGCCACGCTTACACGTATCCTACTTCTTAATCCTACTGATAGTATAATATTATAATATATATCTTAATATATAAAAGCAATTATATTATAAAAGTTAAAGTTTGTCTGTGTGTGTGTCTGTGTATGTTTGTTACTCTTTCACGCTCAGCAGCTGAGCGGATTTGTAAGAAATTTGGTATAGAGGTAGTTGAACACCTTGAAACAGCTACTTTGATTCCAGGAATCGCGGGTGAAACCGCGGGGCGCAACTAGTTAGTCCATATGCTGAAAACTACTTAACCAAATTTGATAAAACTTTCACTGTTTACTAAGTAGAAGCAAATGTAAGGCAACAAAAAATTATGGTCACAATCCGTTTAATAGTTGCGGAGAAATGCGTGGACAAACATACATACATACATAATTATAAACAAATATACTTCTAAACAAGCTCGCAAGGTTTGCAAGTTGAAGTGGCTGTGGGCAGGCCACATCGCTCGAAGAACTGACAACCGATGTGGAAGAAAGGTTCTTGAGGGGCGACCGCGAACCGGAAGACGCAGCGTAGGGATGCCTCCCACTATATACATATATATATATATATATATATATATATATATATATATATATATATATATATATATATATATATATATATATATATATATATATATAGGTGGACCGACGACATTGTAAAAGTCGCGGGCAACCGGTGGATGCAAATGGCAGGTTGTCGTAGTGTGGCGGTCTAAGGGGGAGGCCTTCGTTCAGCAGTGGACGTCTCCGGGCTGATGATGATGATACATCTAAACACATATTAAATAAAATTATGTACATTCGTTTGGAAGCCCCAATAAATTATATTAGGTGAATAAATAATATATTCCAGTTCGAATAATATTACATGTCGCATCCGGTCATGAACACGGACTCCCTGAACGAGACGCAAGCGCGCCAACCGTCGGCGACTCTCGGCAACTTCCCTTCGGCGCGCTTCGACAGTCGTGATGTCATTGCTCAACGTGCTCGGAGACATTCTTATTCTGATCGCTACGGAGAAAAGACGCCTCGGAACTGTCCTACCGTTTCGTTCATTACGCTGCGCTGCCTCGTTACCGAGTCAATTACCTACCTACTGATGTTATTCAAGTGCTTCTCGGAATAAACCAGTGTGAACTTGATCGTATTTTCTCATCTGCACGATTACCCACCGTACGTCCACAAGATGTCCAATAATAGTGGTGTAGATCCTGACCTAGACCCGATACATACATAAGTGTCGGATCGATAACCTCATACAATTTAGTCGATTAGTTAGCTCACACTCGACATGACATGATTGTAGTTGTAGGTACGTTTCGACGCGAGTGAACCTTCTGTATACAGCAGTATTATGCGTTCTGTGGCGTCGTGTACCAGTGTGCGTGAGGACACTTCACTTCATGGAAATCACAAATATTGAGGTTGAGGCGACGACGGACTATATATGTCGCAGCCAATTTGCAGAATACGCCGTATTACATAACGGCTAGCCATTTTAAAAAACAGCGCCGTATAACGTTTAGCCAAATTGTATTACGGCTGACAGTAAGGCCGCCGCATTGTATGCGTGCTTCGCGTTCTCCAACATGTAGCCATATATTCGGCTAGCCATAATGTAATTGAGCTGGTTATGATCCGCCGCATTGGCAATTGTTAGTTCAAATTTTGGACACTAGCTGCTACTGACTTACCAAGTACCTTATTAAGCATAAAATTATATTTTTTACTGAATAACATATTATTTTGTTAATATGGTAAGCATTATGTATTGTATGCAACTTTAATACAATACGGCTAAGCATAGGCCGCCGTATTACAAAACGGCTCGGTTTTGTAAAATGGCTAGCCATTAAGTAATACGGCGAATTCTACAATTCGGCTGCGACATAATATATTATATATACTATAATATGTAACAAAAAGGTTCGACAATACTGAAGGGTACGGTGCACTCGTCATTACGACAACTGCTACTGTGTGGCCAACCAAACCTGTAATCGCGAAAGAAAAACAGCTGTTCCACATTTTGTCCAAGATCAACGAATGTTTTGTAGGAACAGCTGTTTTTTTTGAGAATTCAGGTTTGTCCCGCTGGAAAAAGTTGTTCTTATTGATGAGTATATCCATTACCTTCAGTATTGTTGGACCTGCTGTGGTACATGTTGTATACTGGTCCAGCTCGATACTCTCGGTCTCGGTCTCGGTCTCGGTCTCGGTCTCGGTCTCGGTCTCGGTAGTATTGATACTATCGGTAGGTTTGGTTGCCGTTAGCAGTTTACTTTACACGAGGTGAGGTGATGCTCCGAGCACAGATAATGAACTTCGTAATTATATAACAGCGCGGAGCCGCAAGCCGCGCGATATTATCGATAGTTTAAAGTTAAATAGTATTGATAGTAAAGGTGTCCCAGAAGTCCACGCTGAGCCGGAGGCGGGAGGTAGGCCAACTCATAATACTTATCTGAAGAATATAAAAAAATATCTATTTATGTATTTTTTAAATTAAAGGCATTTAAAAAATCGAGAATCTTCAGCCTGTGATCCTACAAATCTTCATATTTTATTTAAATTTTATTATTATTATCATGTAAATCCTGAATAATGCTTCTGGAAATTGTTGATTTATCAAATTTTTCTCGATTTTTTAAATGTCTTTAATTAAAAAAAATCGTAACTTAGATTTTTAAATATATTTCATTGAAATAACTGTTAAGACGTGGCGTGTCACTTGGTTCCGGCTCGACGTCGAGTTCTGTGCCGCCCAGTACACTGTACACTGCACACTGTACACTGTACACTACAAGCTAGACCAGTAGTTAGACTCCAAACAAGCGGCCCAACCGTGTGACGTAATCAAACGAGCCCTTACAGGCGCGCGCGCCGCGTCATACAGATTCGCCTTGTGTGCGTGTGTGTATGTGTGGTGAAACACACATAAAATCATATATAATTGTGCATTGTGCAATAATCAATAAATAAACATAAAACCAAAAATCCTGACAGCTTAGTGAACGGACTAAAAAGATGGAAACAAGATGAGATTTCAAATCCATCCATCGTACATGCATGGCATGGCATGGCATGGCATTGCACGGCTTGGCATGGCATGACATTGCACGGCTTGGCATGGCATGACCATGGAGGATAGGGAGTTGTGATGAGGAACTTGCGGCCGTACCTGTGGATTTTGTAGACGGATTGTGTGACGTCACACTTATTTGGTCAGTCTGCTAGCGTTCGCCTCGCGTAACAGTCATTCGGGCTTACAAAACACACGTACGACTTTTAGTGTTTTTACTTAGTAAAAGTGAATATAAAATGAGTTGCTGTGTTTCTTCATGTAAAAACTATCGCGGCAAACATTCTGATGACATGAATGGCGTCTCATTTCATTCGTAAGTAATTTTATTTGTATTTACTAGGGTTCGTTTTAGAAAATATGTAATGTTTCTTGGTGTTTTTAACTAGTTCTAGAGATGGCGCCACTTTATTTAACGTTAACCATATAAAAATACGTTTCAGAGCACTTTTTAAATTACATGAACTATTCTTGCTTAAATTTATTATTTTTATATAATGTGTTTTTGGTTTATTCCGACTTTTAAACTAGTGCTTCTAGTTAAAACCTTTGTCTTTAGAATTTACGAAAGCGACATCTGACGAGAGAGTAAGAAACCTGGTGTTTATAAGAGTTCTCCACTTTTTTCGATAAAGCACTTCTCAAAAACTTATTCTGAATTCCGCTAGATGGTAGCTCCATGTGCGGACTCTAGCGCCCCTCCCGCGAGCCCTACACCTCTCCGCACGATCACGCGTCCTTCTATAGAAAAATCCTTTGATCGCGTCTCTGCTTCTATTACTCTGTGGGCATGACATTGCACGGCTTGGCATGGCTTGGCATGGCATGGCATGACATGGTACAACACAACGCAGTCACAAGTTCAGAGAGTGTCGGTCGCCTCCACTGTTTTGTTATAAGTTAAACAGTTGGGTTTTTATTCATTTGTTTATTTTCGTAAATTAAAATGTAAGTATATAAAAATAAACATACCCTTCTTTTGAGATACCTAGTTGGGTAAAAAATTTAGAATCCATTAACATCTGCGCACAAAGAGACACACATAGACAAACACTTACAATTACCCTTCTTCTGGCGTAGTCGGGTGAAAAAGCACTACTGCTTCAAACCTGAGAGACTATGAAATAATGAACATTTTCTTAAACTCCGTTAGTAGCAACCATCGCCCCTGATCGACCGCAGACACTGAATACAAGGAAACGTCCGAGTCGAACTACTGTTTTAGCTTATAATATGTATATAATTATCTACTGTGCCAATAGTATCAATTTTATGATATAATTATAATATTTTATTAAAAACTTGGTTTAATTTTTTTGAAGTTGTAGTTTCAATAACGTAACTATCGATAGTTCTGCAGCACTATTCACTACTGTCACTGTATCAGTCAAGCTACACAATATAAATAGTGTACACGGTGTCCGCGTGAGTCGCGAGCACTCGACTCGGGCGACATCGGTGCGGCGGCGGCGCGACAGCCGTGCGGCGGCGGCGCGGCAGCCGTGCGGCGGCGGCGCGGCAGCCGTGCGGCGGCGGCGCGGCAGCCGTGCGGCGGCGGCGCGGCAGCCGTGCGGCGGCGGCGCGGCAGCCGTGCGGCGGCGGCGCGACATCGGTGCGGCGGCGGCGCGGCAGCCGTGCGGCGGCGGCGCGGCAGCCGTGCGGCGGCGGCGCGGCAGCCGTGCGGCGGCGGCGCGGCAGCCGTGCGGCGGCGGCGCGGCAGCCGTGCGGCGGCGGCGCGGCAGCCGTGCGGCGGCGGCGCGACATCGGTGCGGCGGCGGCGCGACATCGGTGCGGCGGCGGCGCGGCAGCCGTGCGGCGGCGGCGCGGCAGCCGTGCGGCGGCGGCGCGACATCGGTGCGGCGGCGGCGCGGCAGCCGTGCGGCGGCGCCGCAGCGGCGGTGCGGCGGCGCACACCGCTCACGGCTTCCAGAGCTTGAGCAGGCCGTCCTCGCCGTACGTGGCGAGCAGGTTCTGGTGCGGGTGGTGCGTCATGCCGATCACTGCCTTCTCGTGGATCTGCAACGAGCGAGAGGGAGGGTGAGCGACGGCGGGGGCGAGAGCGAGCGGGAGGGAGGCGAGGCACGACGGGCTCCGCAGGGCTCGAGAGAGCTCGCGAGCAGGTTGCGCGGGCAGTACAGTAAGACAGAGCAGGACTCACGGTGATGGTGCGCTCCAGCTTGCCGGTGGCGGCCGCGAACGCGTAGAGCACGAGGTCCTCGCCGGCGCAGTACACGAAGGTGCCGCGCGGCGAGAGCGCGGCGGCGACGAACGCGCCGCCCGCGTCCTCGCGCCGCCCGCTGGACAGCGAGCGCACGATCTGTCCGGCCGCGTTCATGATCACGGCCGTGTTGGTGCGGTTGCACACCACGAAGTGGTCCGGGTTCTTGGGCGAGAGCAGCAGCGAGTGCACGGGCGGGTCGGCGGCGCCGGGCGCGGCCGCGCCGCCCAGCGGCCGCAGCGTGGCCGTGCACTCGCCGGAGCGCACGGACCACGCGCGCACCGTGCCGTCCGAGGAGGCGCTCAGCACGCCGTGCCCGTCGGGCGTCCACGCGGCCTCGTTCACGAAGGAGCCGTGGCCGCGGAACTCCTTGAGCACCTTGCCCGACTTGAGGCCGTGGATGCGGATCGTGCGGTCGAAGGAGGCCGACAGCAGCTGGTGCGCGTCGCGGCTGAAGGCCAGGCACGTGACGCCGCGCGAGTGCGCGCGCTCCAGGCGGCGCAGCACGGCGCCCGAGGACACGCGCCACACCTTCACCTTGCCGTCGTTGGCCCCGGCCGCCAGCGTGTCCGAGTCGCGCGCGAAGGCCAGGCTGAGCACGGCCGCCTCCATGCTCATGAACTCCTCCTGCGCCTGGTAGCGCAGGTCCTTGCGCAGCTTGCCCGTGGTGAAGTTCCACACCTCGACGACGCCGTCCGCGCACCCGGTCACCAGGTACTGGCCGTCGGGCGAGAAGCGCGCGCACTCCACGTGCGACTTCTGGCCGAAGCGCACGGTGCGCGAGAGCCGCTGCGGGCAGCGGTCGTCCTCCTCGTCGCGCACGGCCGCCTTGCCGCGGAACAGGTCGATGGTGGTGCCGGGCGGCAGCAGCCCCTGGTGCTGCTGCCACTTGAGCGCCTGGCCGAGCAGCGCGAGCAGGCGCGAGGAGGGCACCACGGAGAGCTCGGCCTGCAGCGCGGCCGCGAGCGCGGCGCGGCGCCGCTCCCGGCCGGCGGCGCCGTACGCGTCGCGCGGGTCGAAGTAGGAGCGCGCCAGCACGCCCTCGAGCCGCAGGTAGCGCGCCGCGTCGCGCTGCTTCATGAGCTGGCAGGCGGGCGCCTGCCGCAGCAGCGCGCGCGCCGCGCCCAGCTCGCGCAGCTCCGCCAGCTCCAGCACCACCTGCTCGTACAGCTCCAGCAGCTTGCGCTCGGGCAGCTTCAGCGAGCCCGTCGCCTGCAGCACGGCATCCCAGTGCCCGTTGTTGATGTCCGCGCAGAACCCGTCCACGCTGTCCACCGTGTTCAGTGACACGCCCGTCTCCTCCTGCAACGCGCGCCGCGTCTCTCTATACCTACTCGAGCCGTTCCACACGTCTTTTCTTAGCGAGCAGAGCGAGCGCCGACTTTAGAAATTATGCTTTTTTTATGCAAAAATTACTTGTGTAAATTATGAAAAAACTTTACAGTACCTAACCCGAAATGGAAAATCCAGTGGAATAACACTGCAATTTATTTGCACAACAATTTTAAACTCTACGACTTTTTATACACACTAGAGCAAGTTACATTCAATGAATCAATTTCTGTTTTGTCAACGATAGGCATCGGCTGAGCTCTGGTGAGCAGACGAGTGGGCAGCACTAATCATCTGTTCTCATCACAAGGAACCTACTACTGCAGAGCAGGTCCTCACTGGACTCTTGTAATAAGTAATAGGACAAAGGAAACTAACCTGTAGCGTCTGCAGAGTCTTGGTGAGGTTAGACTCCTTGAGATACTGCTGGATGAGCCGAATCACGCTGGAACAAACCAAGCAGTCCGTCAGTGAAGGCGGCGCGCGCCGGCCAAGCAGCGGCTGTCTGCTGCCCCGACCGAGTGACTGTGCCGGGACTGCTGCATTGCACGGGTGCACGAACCCGTTCTTAGCAAGGCCGAATCGGTCCCGGTCACGGTCTCTCGACAGGCCAAACTAAATACTCTGGTCTAGCTAGGTTATGCTATACATAACAATAACAACCAATTTATGCAAGTTGTGGTTGATAAATTTCCTCCTACTTACTCAGCCGATTCAATTTCTATTGACATAGTGAGGTGTAAGACTTAATGAATACTGTTAAAACTATGTAGTTACTTAAATTATTTTAAATAGAAAATGAAAATAATTGGGAAAAGTAAAACACGTAAAGTCGTAATTCGTAAACAATTACTTCCACAGACTTCCACTTGAGTCTTGACATTGACAACTAGAATGCATTATTTTTTTCTTAGTTATTGGCATCGCACGTTGCGCATTCTGCCAGAGTCAAGTTATGAATTTCCAAGTTTTTGTTTATAAAAATTAAGTCAAAATATGTCATGAAATCACAGTTAGTCATTTCATATGGACCCTGTCGGGCGCAGCAATAGTAGAAGAGAGGTGGACGACTTCATTTAATAATAAGATGCCTATTAAATAAGAGGTATTTTTTGGCGAAATTGCGGCCATACCGCAGAGGCCATAACCAAAGATAGATAGAAGAGGTATTTTAAATTTTAAGTATTTTTTATTTTTTTTATTGGTTATGAATAAAGAATCTGAATCTGAATTATGCAAAATATTAGACCCGTAGCTTTGTCAGTTTCTTCAGATTTTGTATAGATAAACTTTCATCATCATCATCAGCCCGGAGACGTCCACTGCTGAACGAAGGCCTCCCCCTTAGACCGCCACCCTGTACGACAATCTGCCATTTGCATCCACCAGTTGCCCGCGACTTTTACAATGTCATCGGTCCACCTAGTGGGAGGCCTTCCTACGCATAGATAAACTTTACACCTCGTTAACTCACTTCTAGGGGTTGATTCGAAAATATATGATTATAAAAAAAAAAAAAAAGTCTTTTTTCTATTTGTTAGTATGTGTACACACTAAGTTTTATAGCAGTAAATTAGAAAAAAGTTTTTTTCTCATACAAACTTGTCCCTCCGTT
This sequence comes from Erannis defoliaria, assembly GCA_905404285.2. Classification (NCBI taxonomy): domain Eukaryota; kingdom Metazoa; phylum Arthropoda; class Insecta; order Lepidoptera; family Geometridae; genus Erannis; species Erannis defoliaria. Next base: position 19,145,740 of record FR990077.1, on the reverse strand, counting down.
TTATCCCCTTAGGGGTGAAAATACGCAAAATTTTTGTTCTTAGTGAGCATCGAATATGTTTATTGTCCTAACAACAAACCATGTGCAAAATCTTAGTCTCGTAGCTTTGTAGTTATGGTTTTCGCTTCTCTTCTATAAATATAGATAAGTAACAAATATATTCATTGTTATCATGCATTGAGGCGACAATAGATTTTTCTAACTGTATGTCGTTATTTTTTTGTTATGCGTTATTTTTTTCAATAATAATATAACGAATATTTATGTTATAAAGTACTCCTTGACTGATACAGCCAAGGTACAGCCCTAACAAGCAGCCATTTTATGCGCCACTTTGAGTTGTAGGTATGCACCTTTTTTTTGTAGGTATTGCTACCTTACCGGGTCACCGGTGTGGTGAACGGCTAGCTCGAGGGGTAGTGGGTTCTGTGTGCGCTCTGCGGGCCTGCCTCTGGCGGGTGAGATGGGGTTAGACCTACCTATCCGAGATAACTAATTCTAACAAGGGCGCCACCAGCACGATAATGCTGGGAAATGAGACAAGGAATTAGCGTCCAAATCTTATGTATTGTAAAATATGTTCTTCAATTTCTTACCATTGTACATCAATGACGGTTCTGTTAGTTATAGGTACATTCTTTAAGATATTTCTATTAGGTTAGTACATTTGTTAAACAATGTAAAATTAAGTACTTAGGTACTAGGTTAAGTATAGATAAGTTAAACCTTTAATATTGTAGTTCTAAGTTTTAAAGTTACACCAAAGGATTGAGACAGAAGGGCCAGTTCTGCTCGTTGAAGTTAAATTTACAATTCTTGATCACATAATTTCTAGTTAAAGTCCAAAAACATTCTAGGTTCTTTCTTCGTTGTAGACACTTGACTGACGTGAGAAAATTAAGAGAAAATTGACATACCAAATGCGCGAGGCATTAATATTGATTAATTGAGCTTCACCAAGACATATTTCTGCTTCTAAATGTTATTGCGACGTATTCACGTCGAAATCAAAATGGTAGGCTACGAGTCATTTCGCAGACATGGACGCTTTACAAGCACAAACACTAAACCAAAACAAAAGAGCGGCGGAATCTGCAACAATGACAACGAAGTTACTTCTAATTCTACTATAATTTAGGTACGTGGATTTGGAAACAAGACGAGATGGGTTTCTTACCAATCCACCGCTTTGGACCTCATGGAATTGTTGGCCGCCATGCGATCATCATCTGCACGGCAATCATCCCAAGTACTGTGGAAATCAGTGAAAATGATAATCCTCGCTTCAATCTCCAGCGGGCAACGAATCAGGTTGAAAACCAAGTAAAATAACTTACTATTCTGCGGTGTGGTATTTAATTCACAGGAGCGGATTATTCGCCCGCTTACTCCATCAAAAACCAAAGTTAAAAAGGATGTTGCCAGGACTTGCCGGCGTAAAAACAAACAAAACTTTTCTTTCTGAATCGATAAATCAATATAGGGCTGTTTACACGCTGTCCGCGTTGACAACGTGTGGAAAGACACTAATGAATTCTGTTCTCAATGAAAAAATTACAGGAATCTACGAAATGTCAATGTCAACATTATTACGTTACTTACTCTATGGTCAACATCTCAAACGTCATACTGTCAAGCGATATGTAAACAAAATCATAAAGGATTCTAAAACGAAGGTTTTATAAAAAGATGTGTAAAATATTGTGATATCCCACACAAAATGATAAGCCACATCATATTTAACAAGTTATTATGTTCCACCGGCGTTCTTCAGTGAGGAAGGACTCCTGAAGATACGAAGCAAATGACAACAAAAATGTTTCTAGATTCTCTTACTCCTTTGCCTGAAGAACCCCTTCGACTGATGGGAGAAAACCACAGGATACGTCTGAGCGTCGAAGAACACAAAACAAAGGTTTGCAACAAAAAACATGATAAGGTTTTTGCAATGCAACAGTATTTCGGGTCCATTTGTTTAGTACGTCCATGTTTAAAATACTGTGGCTCGACACGTCATTGGACGAATTTAACCAATTGCCATTCTATTTATTTTTTATATTTATTTATGGCCATGGATACAAGTTCTTCAGCCGGTCACGCCTTCCTCAAATATTATACTACATATTTGCAATAGTGGCATCCTTGTCATTTTTTGATTGCTTTGCTTTTTCATGTCTGAGGAAAAGTTTAAATAAATCAGGTATTCCCTTAATATGTAAAATATTGACACATCGCATATTATAATTTACTTTCAACTTTACTAGGGCAAGATTGGACTTGACCGTGACTTACTGTGTGTGACTTTGAATGTGACTAGGACTCATTTGACTGGAGAAATAAATATCGATGAAGAAATCTGTATGCGGTTGAAGGACTTGTATCCATGGCCAGGAATAACTAAAAACCATAGCCGGTGCTCACGTCTCGGTGTCAAGTATGACGTGCGTGCATCAATAGTATTAATTTACATTATTGCGTGCTGTGACGGACAATAGCAGCATTTAACTAGAGCAGTATTGCCAGAGAAATTTATAGTAGAAATCTAGTGCGCGTGGCCACCTAGTTATTTCTTGCTCCCACACTTTGTGCTGCCACAAAAAAACTTATCCCAAAATCTTGGGTAAAGGTTTACGACATACGCAGGTAGCCTAATAATACCTCCTTGCCTCCTTGTATCAACTTGGGCAAAATGTCATATTGCCTTAGTAGTCCCTTTAAAGTACCTTACGTCAAATGTATTTTTTATAATTAACATTTAATACAATTATCAAAATGAACTATTATGTGTATCATATTTGTATGTAGAGATACCGAAAGAATAATAATCCTGGTGCATAATATCATTTCAAAACTTAATAATACTTTATTGTTTTAGAAATGGGTCATTAAACGTAAATATTACATTACACTATATAATTTATATAATAATAATAATGACTATAAACACCTAAGCACTAAAAATAATACGACAAAATATAAATTCAAATATAATTTTATTAAACGTTATATTTACACAGGAAATTCATGATTACACAGAGGAAGTACATTATGATACAAGTGTGCTATGTTGGTCATTACAGTCGAGGTGGTATTTTCTGATACGGATATAAGGGATGGACGATAAGGAAGTCGAGAGTGTAATGACTAAATAGCACACGCGTTTAATACGACTGTTTTTATCACACTTGCGAGGAAAAAACGAAACTCTTTTTAATTTCTTCGGCTGCGTAAAAACTCTTTGATGGAAAAAAAACTGTAAGTAGGTATTACCTGGCTATATTAGGAATGCTTCGTATACAAATACATCTAACTTGCGGTGAGGTACAAACTTAACTTAATCGACTCTATTATAGCACTAGTGCTTTAATTTAAAGTAAAAAGCAAGCGTGGATTATGAGCCTAAAATCGATGTAAAAAGATCCACTTTACGAGCAAGTGTGATGGAAAGTCTATTTTTATTAGGCATACACATTTTAAACCGCAAATAGTAATTGTATGTTAAGATACGATGGGGCGACGATAATATATTTACATTTAAATGGAAAACTGGCTCTGCGAACATCTTCAACATATTTTTTTTTATTTTCACCGTTTTTAAATGAATCTTTACTGAAATGGATGGAGCATATCGTAGAAGTTTTTTTTTAATCCAGTTTGGCATCCTTATGCTTCAATCCATTTACGCTATGTTTCAGGATCATTCGGGAATCTAAAATGATAAAAATATAGTTATTATATAGATAAGTGCTAGAACATTGAATAAGTATGGAGGAGGGGGTAGAAACCTTGAAGAGGACGTTGCGGAAACCACAACGGAGATATGTATTTTTTAAACTCTTACCCAACTTTCCCAAAACTTTGCTTAACAAAAAAAAATTAAGTGGCGACTGCTGACGTTACCACAAAATGGCGTCAATTACGTTTCATTTCACAAGTTGGCACAAATCAGTAAAACTTTGTCCGCTTAATATTATATCAGTCTAAATGTAATAAACATACAGGAAGAAAACGAAGTCTTTAATGTAAATAATGGAGTTTTAGTGTATAAACAACAAAAATTAACCATAACAGTAACTTATTTTAACTTTTTGCGATTTACGACATTTGCTCAGTTTGGTAGAGAGTAAAACGAAACGTTCAATTTGCGTTATTGTGGTAAAAAAGAAACTGTCAAACCCTATGGTGATTTTCCCATTTTCAAATAATTATTTTACAAAAAGAATTTTTTTGCGCAACTTGAAACTTTGCAATATATAATAAGACCTTTCTGTAAAAAAAATATGAACCCCCAGCTCATTTGGCATTTAGGTAAAGTCATACCTTAGGTATAGCTTTTTCGGGGTATTAAAAATCAAAACCTGGCAGCACTATGAAATGCTATTTTATGGTTATGTTATAATATTTTAGCAAATAAAATTCACGTAGCTGTTCTGCTGAGAACTAGTGTTCCTTGTAATGTAGCGTAATATTCGTAGTATTAATATTTTTCACACTGAACACTTCTAAAAGCGAAAATAATCAAATCAATGACCACTTACTTGTGAAATGTTAGTCCTTCAGTTTTCGTCTCAGAGCGGCTTTTGCAGCCTAAAATACTGCAACCACCCATCACCCTACACACTTTTTTTCCATAATATGAGGTTTAGTTTAAATAAAAGGGTTTTTTCACATGAATATTGAAAAAAAAACGACGACAAACGAACTCGTGTTTATTTGGCAGCTTCCATGACAGATCAGATGCTGCCAAACAAAATAACCCGGCCACGGTGATAAGGACGCAAAAAAAAGGTTTCACCTCTTTTTGGCTTTGTGCTAAAATGTACAGCGCTATCCTTGTCATTCATGAATTACGTCATCATACTACGATTCTCCTAGTAAATTTCTCTGAGTATTGCAATATAAATCAAAGAAGAAAATGTTTTGCTTTTTATTCAGCTATTTTTATGAAAAAAACTCTAATGCTTCACAATAAGATATAATTCCTCTATTTTATGGCGTGGTGTAAGACTTCCAGCCAAAACTCCATACAAAAAAGAACATCTCTTTTAGATAATATTTCATTTCTCTATACTTGCTGCGCTCATCTATGGCACGTAGTGTTAAAGTTAAATTCTCTTTGATCTATGGTATGGCGGAGGGCGGTTAATTCAATTCATTAATCGTTTTAGTATGGTTTTAGTTCTGACTTTTGATCGCAAAACCATTATTAAACAGTGATAAATCAATTTGTGGCTTGCGTAAGTAAAAGGTATGGAAAAAGTAACAGACTCGACAAAAGGCAAAAAGCGAAGAACTCGTAGATGTCTAGACGAAATAAAAAATAGGCTACGGCGGAAGTGTGGCAATTCGTTTGAACATTCCATATTAAACACAAAGTCATGCATCTTCGAATCCAAAAAACTCGAGAATCGTCTCGTTACCATGGACCGCTTAACATTAAAAGCTATGTTTCCTAATGCCATTAGATCTGAAACCATAACAAGACCTGTATTAAAAGAAATTAAACAGAAAAATAATTTAAATTTCGTCAAATCTCTTACAGATTGCACCATTAAAAAAACTCATTTCTCTTTAGACCAAGAACTCGTAAACAATAAATGTAACACCGGTGCAAGTTTTCACGACAGCATGGCATTCACAGAGTGTGGTGAAAATTCACTGTATAATAAAGATAATAAACACAAAAACCACGATGATCTAAAATCATCTTACAGCTTAGTGCTGTTCAGCCCAGCCGGACCCATAAATAAAGCTTTAGCGCTAAATGTAAATGAAGAAGACACAATCACATCTTCGACATCATCACAGACCACACAAAACTGCACTCACTGGCGTTATGAAGAGTTGATGAATGAGATTCCTTCTTACATCAGACATTTGGCTTCTTCCATCAACAAGGGTGATGCTATTAAAAAAACTATTAACAGTTTGCAAAAGTTGTATATGGAAAGCTTTCACAAAGAATGTGAAGACAATGTAAAGAATTCTAACACAGGGCACATTTTAACAACAAGTAAAACATTTCACTCGGAGAACCAAATGACAGTGGAAAATCCGTTGGATTACATCAGGTTAAAGCAGGAGCGACAGCAGAATAGAGGGTCTCCACTGGTGGCTCTCTCCGACAGTCTAAGCCCTGACAAGGACACGGCACTCTCACCCACCTCTCTCCCTTGTGCTTCTCTGCCAGACCTACACGTTGATATTGCGCCTTATGACACTCCAGACTATAATTACTATCCCCACCGATTGAAATGAAAGAATGACATCAAACAGTACAATTTATTAGTACTTAAGGTTTGTTTATCTATGTAATAAGGGCTACTTCTTTGCTGATCTAATAAATAGATTAGCAGTTTTCTTTGTTCATTATCATTGTATCTGGCTCATTGACATATTATACCAAAACAATATTCTCTAGCTGAGATATGAGGTCCATGTGCTTGAAGTCGTCAGGACTTTTTGTGAATGTTTCCAACAATTTAAGCCTTTGCTCATCCTTGACATTGTAATACATTTGAAATTGGTTCGCTAAACACTGTGCTTCTCGACCATTCAGTACATTCTGAAAGCAAAATGTTTTCAAATCATTATCACACCAACAAGCACCTATATACAAAAAAATACCAAGTATTCAATTTTGACTGTAGGGTAAGTGAATCATCTGTATCTATGTATGTAGCAATAATGTATTTAAAAAAAACTAGTTAATGCAAGCCGGAGTCTCGCTCAGTTGTTATGTTACCACACAATATACAGTGTAACGCACAAATGCAGAGAGAAGACGAAATTCAGGATTGTGGGTTCAATCTTGGCCCACGTTCGTGAATAGGAAGTACAAATTTTAAAATCCATACTGCCATGGAAATAAAAAAATCAAATGCCAGATTTCCATAAAGGAAAATATGGTGAGGAAATCTGCTTACAATATATCGGAAGAAATTTAATGGCATATGTGAATAACAACCAGCACAGCATAGTGGAGTATAAACAGCCACACTAGAGCAGATACTTCTAATACTATCCACCCCTGACAAAGTGGATAATCAGAATTCACTTCTGATTGTTCACATTTGTTACAACCGGTGTGTCAGTACTGGGTGTTTTTTGCAAGTATTCAAAAAAAACTTAAGTTTTGATGAAGCCTGTTTCAACTATGTTTCTATACATGACTTTACACAGCTGTGAGAGAAAATCAGAAGAAAATAAAATATTTGAACTCCGAATCATCCAGCTCAGATAGGGTGGAATGTGGAAAGATAGATGTACACGAGCTTTCAAAAACAGGTAATTACCTGTTTTAGGGTGGAAAAATTACATAACCAGGCTAATGCTGTGTATACATATACTTTGTTTAAAAAGCATGAGTGAGAAACTTAGTCACATCAACAGCCGGAAGACGTCCACTGCTGGACGAAGGCCTCTCCCTTATAGGGAGGTGTTGCCATAATCCCCACGCTTGGCAAGCGGCTTGGGGATCGCAGAACGGTTACCACCGTTAACTGAGGGGACGCTGCTGCCCGTCCTCTGGTGGTTCTGGATGCAGTTTTAGGACATACCCAGGTCCAGGAGAGACTTAGTAAAAGGATCCTAATGACACTATTGGGTATAGAAATATAAGATTACTCAATAGTGAAAAAAGAATTGTATCTGCGCACAACCAACTGCCTGAATTGTGTTTCATTGTATAAAACACACAACGCAGGCAGTTTGTTGCACGCAGCTACAGAATGAAGCAAACCTTATCATAATCTCCCCTCATGAGAACTAAGCCCTTGGCACTGAGATCCGTGTAGTGTACTATGGTGAGGCACTCTGGGGCATTCTCCTTGTGGACCTGCAACAACAACACCATCACTAGAGAACACATCAGCGTGCAGTGGAGAGATTAGTACTAGCTAGACTACTACTACATGCTACCTGGAATGCCAACAAGGGTGTGAAGTGCACAGTGTGCCCGGAGCTCTGGCACATGATGAACTCGTAACCTTGCGATCGGGGGAGTGGAAACAGAAATATGGGAAACTCTCTCATCGTTTTTTGCATCTCAGTGTAAGATGTTGAAGGAATTGTCGCAGATATGACTTCCTTGTTATTGTGATACTCCTCCCAAATATTCTGAATTTCTGACCCATTTTTGTCCTCCACCAGTTCCAGTTTGAATATGTCACTGAGCTTCTTGTTTTCAGTAACACTGGTTTCTTTTCGAGCTTCTTTAGGATTCAAAGCAGAAGAGTATTGTCTGAAATAATTTCAAGAGTTGAAAATGTATGATATATGATGATACCCAATAACAATAATAACCCTTTAGTGAATGCAACTCTTAAAAAATGAACACTTCAGGCCCCTACTCATACCTATTTAGTTTCTAAAGGCTTGAATACAATTTTGCAATGCAGCTGTTATATTGGAGGTTTTGTAAAATGATCAGTAGGTAGGTATGCTCGCCTGGTACGCACCTATCCCTGCCAAGGGATCCCTACTGATAGGGATAGTGCTTAGGTATCTTTGTACTTACATAATAAAGCTAATCATCGTATAGGATATTAATATTCATTCAACAAAGAAAATAATGAACAAGATGTCTCATATAGGCATTTTTTACAATGGAAAATTGATAAGTTGCACTCGCACTCATGACTTCTCTCAATATTAAGATTCGAAGCGCGCAGAGCAGGACATTCCTTCTGATTTAATTTCAGAAGTAGATTACCTCACATCTACAGGTGCAAACTTCTTCCGTGTTTCTCCTCCTTTAGCAGTTTGTTGGTGTTCCACTCTCGCTATAAACTCGTCAGGGGACGTTTTTTGTAAGTCTGCAATTCTGTTAGCGTATTTTTCATAGTATGGATTAGTTTTTAGATTCTCGAGAGCTTTCTCCATAGTTACAGGCGTAGTGGAAATACCTCTTAACTGACTGAAAAGTTGACCGATACGCTGTAGTTTACGTATAATTTCTAGTCCCATGTCCTCTATTTCAGTATGCGTTCTTATCTTAGAGGATTCGGGTCATTCGCCAATCAACACTCTCATAGAGTAAGTAAATACTACGTAATAAACACTCTCTCAGACTCTCTATAACAGTGCAGCCTGGCGAAAGTGCCATACATTGAGCAGTAACTGTGCCATAGTGACAGAATGGACAAGACTTGTATGAACAGTGCACTAGGAATAATGGTGTCTTATAATTTGTTCTTGGCCATGGATACTAGGCCTTCAGCCGAATAAATATTTCTTCATCGATCCTTCTTATTCCGACTAAATGAGTTTTAGCCTCAGTCCAAGTCACACACAGTAAGTCACGGTCAAGTCCAATCATATCCTAATAATGTCATGGCAAGTTTACTACAGGCTTCTTCGGAGTTTTGGAAACAACACGAAAGACATATTATACCAATTGCCCATACTCATGCACGTCAACTGGCACTTAATTAATAAAACGCCACTAATTTTATGCAGTAAAACCCGAAAAAACAAGCTTTGGATAATAATAGGTACAATGCGGCGACATAATTGTTTCGCGTTCTTGCCAAAAACTCTTGGAATAATGGTGCTTAGGTTAGTTATCTATTTACGCAGTCGCCAACCAAAGAGTTTTAACCACTATGTTTTACTGTTTTGATTTGGTTGTCAAAAATTGTTTGTAATAAGCATAATTTTCCTGGTTTAACCAAAATTCCTAATTTTATCACGTAAAAACATGGTATTATGTGAATGAGACAATGAGTGTAACCTAATAATAATGAAAAATAATGAAAACGTGTCATATATGTGGTATTAGATCCGGCCAGTCAAATGACCAAAAGCGAATGTTCCTGTCAAAATTTCCTTTGGATGAAGATAGGTAAGCAAAAACTAATTATGTAAGGCTGTTATAGAATAAGAATTACTTGTTTTACAGTTTTAGCTTAAAGAATAAGGAATATTAAGAAAGTAAGCCATAAATAGTCTAACAATAGTGTATGTCCCTTTTTTATCGCCTGTCGATGTTAATTATTTACTTTAAAAAAAAAATGCGCCAGTGCGCGTGTAGTATTCGCGCTCATAGCGCAATAACAATAAAAATATATTTTAAAAAAACAGGTTAGGAAGCAAAAATCTAATTTAAGAGGGACTAGAGGAGGCGGAAACAGCCACATAATATAATAACGTCACTTTCCAGGTCATCCGGGGAGCCATGAAAAGACAATATTTATGGCAGCTTGCAGTGCAGAAAGTGGTATTGCGACTCTGCATGAGACTGAGATGGAGCGAACAGCAAGATCGAAACACATGATACCCTCGAATAACTCAATTTTAATCACTGCTAAGTGCGCCAAGATAATGCTTGACCACAAGATCCTTGGGATACAACGACATCGAAAATGATGCCATCAGTGGATTCTTTCGGCAATTCGAAGACCATCAAAGAGTACATCCTGCATTAAAGACGGGAAAGTGGCCACGATAGAGGTCCTGGGCCGGGAGTAAGTGTCAAAAATATAAGCAGAGAGAGAGAGAGAGAAGCAAGATAGCGAGTCAAAGGAAAGTCACTGGGGAAACACACTATCTCATCTGGAACACTCAGTCTAAAAAACGGAACTCTACACTACTGATAGCAAACATTGGAAAAAACGGCCATCTACACTACTTAGTAATATTATAAAGAGAGAAGAGAAAAAGATTAGATTTGTTTGTTTGTAATGGATAAACTCACTAAATAAAAATAAAACAAATATGCCAAAAATGAAATACTTTCATATTCATTCATATTTATTTATTTGCAACTAAGTGTACAGAGATCTTAAATTAATATACCCTACATTATAACCCCAACATTTATGTAGCAAATTTATCGATAAAAAAATATGTACATCCCTATTTGAGGTGATTATATTGTCAAGCTGACAATGTGAGCTCTGCCATTACGTCAAAAGTATTTTTTGTTATTTTTTTTTTTAATACTTTTAATTGTTTTTTTATTGGTATTAAAAAAAACTTCAGTGACTGTTTGTTTCGTTTTTCTCTATGGAACAACCGTCTCTTATAACGTAGTGTTAAAATCTCTTTGACAGTGTTGCCAAGTCGGTAAGACCATAGAGCATTTAAAAAAAACCGTAAAACTAGCAACAAAAATATGTTTGGGCCATAGACAAAGGATCCCAGTTTGGGCAATAGTAAAATTTAAGAACTTTTTAACTCTAATATCCGAGATATAAATCATTGCTGCTCGGCGCTGCCGCTGGATACGATTCGGGCTATGTCTATTGACCGAATTGTTCGTGGGGTTTTCACAGTTCACTATCATGAATTGCAATGAAAAAAAAACACTATTTAGCACTATTACATTATTATTATTACTTTGAAAACGTGAGTAAGCCCGTATAAATAAATCAAAAATCCTTTTCTATAAAAAGTATGCTTGCGTTTAACCATACATAATAATCACTAAATTATCGATAATTTTGGTACATCACTATCTTTGTTTATTAACGGCCTCACTTAAAAAAACTTTTCAACCGTTAGTCATTGCTTAAGATGCTCTGCCATCTTCTCTCTGACGTGAAGTAGCACGTGCTAGAAAAACACAGAGAAGTTTAAGCAGTGACTAACGGTCTTGCTTAAAAAAACTTTTCAACCGTTAGTCACTGCCAAAGATTCTCTGCCATCTTCTCTCTGACGTGAAGTTGCACGTGCTAGAAAAGGACAGAGAAGTTTAAGCAGTGACTAACGGTCTTGCTTAAAAAAACTTTTCAACCGTTAGTCACTGCCAAAGATTCTCTGCCATCTTCTCTCTGACGTGAAGTTGCACGTGCTAGAAAAGGACAGAGAAGTTTAAGCAGTGACTAAGAGAATCGAGATTATTTTAGGTAAGTCCGTTAATGTAAGCAATCTTTTTAGTTCTAATTAATTTGTACGTTTACTGCCGTATGCGGCTACAAAATGTAATTTGATGCTTACCGGGCCTCATCCAAAGGAAACTTGGCCATAAAAATCAATTTTTTGTTTCCAATGCGGCAGGTTCTAAACCCACAAATTTCGTTACGTAACACTCCGCGGTCTTGGCGGCATTTCACTCCAAGCTCACCTACACTATTCTGCTAATACTAATAGACTATTCACTGTCGTTTTGCATCGTGCATCGTGACTTTGATCGTATGATCTTGGCGGGCTGTACAGGAAGCACGATATGGTGCGTAGAGTGCTTTTGACTGCTATGCTTTCAACCAGCTTTCAACCATAGACAAGAGTAATATACTGCTCTCAACATTAGCTGATTTCACACCGTCGCGATATCGTCAGTAAGCCCAGCGCCTCACTCTCGCAAGAAGCGTTACTTCTGCACCTGCGCCCGCGCACTATCTAGGCCGCACCTTCTCTGCGGCCAACGAGTATAACTTTATTGTTGCCCTGGATTCAATTGACTGCGACAATATCATTAAAAATCGAAAAATTGTTGTCACGCGTTGGCCGAGAGTATAGTCAATATATTATCAAATAAATTAAAAATCTGTTTTCCGCAAAAAAAGTCTTACTCATAATAAACACCAAAGATTTCAGAACAAAGTACTAAGGGACATTACCAATGCACCTTGGTACATAAGAAACGGCGATCTTCATCGGGACCTTCAAGTAGATAGCGTCGAGAGAGTAATAAAAAAGTACGCAGAAGCTCACGAAACCAGGATTCATCATCATGTGAATGTCGAGGCCACCCAGCTCCTTGACCACTACAATACAGTAAGGCGACTCAAAAGAACAAAACCGTTCGAAACAGTGCAAGTGCTGACCCTGAAGAACACGCGATCAAAGTGACTTCGCCTTAATAGAGCTCGAGATAACGCTCGGTTGTCGCGGAAATTCACAATTTTAAGCACTTACTGCATGAGACTATACAATTAAAGAAATCATTTCCCACCGATTATTTACTCCGTATTAAGTGCGATGATGACCAAAGAATACTTTTACTTGGGGAGTCGGTCACGCCGGTGGACAAATGGCCTAAGTGTTAGGTAGATTTCTGACATTATAACATAGCCAGCCAGTAGACACTGACATAAATCTTTACCTAAAAAAAAAATACTGACTGCGTTTGAGTGTTGCCAAGTTAGCCACTTCTTGGCTAGATCTGGCAACTATTAACGTTACCTTAGCTACAAATAAAAAATATTGGTGGCTAAAAATTTTAGCAACTTTCTCCTAACTGCTATTAACATGACAAATTACAATAAACTCACTGTCACAAACTATGGAACAGACACCGCACACCGAACACCGATGTGGTTATCTAAGCTCGTAATAATTATCTTCTCAAAGAGTGCTCAAAAGCTTTGAAGTTGATGGCTCAATACATTGACATCGTTTATCTAATAGAATGGACTTAAATGCAACCAAGTGCTATTCAATTCATTTCTCCAGAAAAACAAAAGGTAGTTACCATAAATACAAAATTAATAACGTTGTGATAAACGAACCAGATCGCGTTAGAGATTTGGGGGTAATACTTGATAGTAAACTGAGACTAAATTCGCACATTGACAGTATATGCTCTAGGGCTTTCAGGTCCTTGGGTTTCGTACTCCGTAACTGTAGGGACTTCAAAAGCCCTAGTACTAAAATCGTTATTTACAACTCTCTGGTTCGCAGTTGCTTGGAGTACTGTAGTGTAGCGTGGAATCCTTTCTATGAAATTTATGTTAAAAGACTCGAAAGCGTCCAAAAACGGTTCTTGTGGCATTTAGCTTATTCATGTAATATAGCTAAGTCCGTCAGAAGCTATGAAAACAGGTTTAAATACTTTCATATGGACTCTCTCTCTAGTCGAAGACGTATGCATGATCTCCAGTTCCTATACAAACTTGCTAATGGGTTACTTGATACTCCTGACTTGTTAGGCCTTTTGAACTTCTCTGCACCATCTAGATCGATCAGAGCTTGTCGCTTTAAATTACTAAACTTTTCCAATTGGAAGATTAACCTCGGTATGAATGCTCCCATCAACAGACTAGTAAGGGAGTTTAACGTTTTCTCCAAGGACGACGTTGTCGACCTTTTCGCGGGTGGTGGGGACAAGTTCAAATCGTCAATCCGTTCCAATCTCTCTATTATTCCAAAAAAATAGCTTTTTATTTTATTTGGATTGCTGTATCTGCTTAATTAACTCTGCCATATAGTTGTAATTTATTCCACTTAGGAGACTTATCTGCAAAATGTTTGATAGGTTATATTAATTCGCTTAATTCACTATGTTAACTTCTTTCACTAACAATCTTACCTTGACTTGTTATTTTAATAAACCCATGTAGTCTGCACCTATAATTGTGGTGACTTTAGCTAGTAACTAACATACCATGTATCAGATGTGGGAAATGACGTACATCATGTTGGTGTTCTTAATAAATAAATAAATAAATGATCAACTGTCTCTAAGAATAGCCTTTATCGCTGATAATGTATAAAATTATTACATATGATTCATTTTTTATCATGCTAATATTATTATTAACTATATTACATTGAAATTAATTAAAAAACATTCAAATTATAAAAATTACATATTATTATTTTAAAGAAAGAATAATATAATTTTAGGTTTCTTACTTTCATGTAACCTTTATATCAGCTTGTCCTGAGAAATAGGCCTCCTCCAAAGATTTTCTGCTCTTTTCTCTCCTTTGTAATACAGCACATACTCATTTATATTTATTTGGGATTTCTATGATCTTTTCGCCCATTCTGCGGACCTCACAAATTCCCAAAATATCACACTTTATTTCTTCTAATGCATGCTCCAGCTTGGTTTGACGATCTTGGGACATAAGAGTTCACATTTAGAGTTGCAATATATAGGTTTTCATTTCTAATCTTTGTATTCTTGTTTGTGTGTGTATATTTTTATTTTCATAAGTATAAATATAATTATTCATCTCATCTGACTCTAAGAACTGACTACAAACAATTAGAAAAAACTAGCAGCGCCCCGCTGTTTTACTCGCGTGATGTTGAAAACCGGCGATGAATGATGACAAAAGCAGGATAGGTTACCATCATCATCAGCCAGAATACGTCCACTGCTGTAGGCCCTTAGTACTTATTAACCTACAATCATAATTTGGAACAAAAAAAGGATAATAATGTTTTTCATTTCATTTCATAGCTGATTATTCAAATGTAAAAAAAATATGTAAAATTTTTCTCCGTCCCTGATTTAAGGTACTATTATTATTATTTTTTTGGCCACTTTTAGCAACTTCCGTAAGTATGAAATTTTAAGCATTCTGGCAACTTTTTGATAATGCTTAGCCACTTCTTGTCTTACCAACTTGGCAACACTGGCGGTTAATCGATAGATTTTTACAGAAAAGAACAGATTTAGAAGAAGTTAGCTCATAAATCTTGTCCCAAATACATTCAAAATGCAGGGGCTCAGCATTCAAAGTTTGAAGAAACACAAAGCTGTAAGTGTAAGATTAAAAACAATGCAGTGCACTTGTTACGCGTCATTTCATGTCTCGAATCTAGCACGAATTCGAATAGTGCTTACATAATTAACCTCTTATCATTATTTATATCTTACACATAAACGTCGTAGAAAAAGAAGTTCAGGTTGTTCGCCTGATGATAAACACTTGGCTACAACATTGTCGCCCGATAATTTACATAATGTCTGCGCATAACTGAATTGCAACTTACTGTGTTCAATTTAAAACACAGACGATCGTCCTTAATAGGACTGATAAGCGCTTGAATGACGATCCAAGTTCTAGTAGTTAACTCACTCTATTCATGACCCCTACCCTACACAAATGAAAGAAGGGCCGATTTCTTGACTCTAAGGCGGATGATCCAATCCAATGATGCCAAGAGATAGTGCCAGTTTTTTTAAATTGAAATTACTTTATACATGGTAGCCATATTCGTTCTTTTTCTGTAGCCCTGCATTCAGTATCATAATCATCTTTGTCCCAATGATGAAGGAATGTACATAGCTAATGCAGCTCTTTTTACAGTGAAAAATATGGGCTATTTACAATCACTGTACAAGTGTACATGTACCGGTACAGTGGCAGTGATATGGCAATTTACTTTCTTTAATTGCAATCTAAATGTAAAATCAAAACAAAAACAATAAAAATATTCTGTTGCCATCTCTTGGCAACTTTGAGCTGGCCCATCCCCCTTAACAATAAACAAGGCCTCAGGCTGTACTCTTTTAGTTCTTACTATTGGGTTTCAATCAAGTACAAACCTATTATCGATTAAAAGGAGTTCATACATAAGCTATGAAATGCTTAGGGTGGGGTGTTAGTAAGTCACTATAATGGGAGGCAGAGTGTGTGTAACAGTGTCTTAATGTGCAGCTGATCCCACTGTATGTGTGCACCGCCATCGGGTGCGCGGGCGCCGCATTCTACATACTGCGGCTGGCGACTCGCTCTCCCGACGTCTCCTGGAACAAGAAGACCAACCCCGAGCCCTGGCAGGAGTACCGCGACAAACAGTACAAGGTAAAATGTTCGCTCCCACCACTCTGAACAAACCATCTGCAAAACTCTTGTAAAGTTAATAAGGCTACGCACTACCCAGAGTTATTATTAATATGATCAAAAGTTATGTGTGTTGTGCTCTATAGTAATTATACTCGTATAGCTGCTTACTTGCCTGTCACTCCACATTGTCTCTGCATCCAACAGCTACATGGACTCGTAGACATGAAATATTATAACATTGACCTGTAGCTGGCTGCCGATTGGATATTTTTATTATACCACAAAACTGGGTGTACATTTTGACATGGCCACTAATTTAGAAAAAAAATACTAACAAGCACATTTACCCTCTAGATGTAGTCCTAACATTCATCTATCAACACACATACAATATTATACTATTCCTAAACAACTATATAAACATTAAATTAAACATTTAGATAAGCACGTAATACCAATATACCAACGAACAGAGCGCTGCCTTAAAATCAAAGAAAACAAACAACATCAAACTAATCAAATAGTTGCCCTTTAATTATAAAGGCAAAGTTTGTTTATCTGACTCACCAAGTTCCTAACAGTGCGTTCCATAGCCTCACTCGAGACCCAGTACCCATTCCAGGCTAGGTGTTTACCATCTTCGTTATCACTGGCAAGTAACATCAGGTGATAGCCCGTATACCATAAGCAGTAGTTGCATGAATGTCTCTCTGGTTTCAGTTCTACTCGCCCACCCGAGACTATGCGAAGGAGGAGTGCCCCGCGCCCAAGTTTTAATCTGTATTATTAAATGTACTGACAATCAACTGTACTGTAAGCCTAGGAGTTTATTATTTAATAAATAGTTGCAATGTGATGAGTGGTTCTTACTGCTGACGAGTGACGGCAGCCGGCTTCACCAGGGACCGGGCGCCAATACTGGGACACTTCATTACTATTGGGATGTCAACTGTACAATACTAGCTGGCCCCGCGCGGTTACACCCGCGTGATGATGACGATGGGTGGAATAAAGTTGCCTAAGTATTTATGTTATTCTGGAAAATCTCCGCTAGCTCCATTCCGAGTTTCATCCAAATCCGTTCTGCCGGAAGGGGAGGTAGGTTAGGGGGATAAACATACTCATAGATATATGATAATGATAGATAAAACTTAGTATAATATACTAGGAGTAGTCTTCTATATATTTATGCTTAGTGCACATTGAGCTGCTATCTAAAGAGTCACAATCTCTAAGTGAAAACAGTCTAAAAACGTCCGAGTGCATGTTGTACATACCTATATGTGCATTATAAAGTTCTCAATTGTTCGAGTTTAGACGTTATGTCGCTTGTATAGTGTTCAATGTATGCTTGAGCGCTTGTGTATTATCGTAGTTCAAGTCCGTCAAAAAGCCGAGTTTTGGCTTGTTTTTTTTTTTGCATGATTGTGACTATGGATATTAGCCCAATGTTAGTGCATAACTAAGTAGGTAGTTTTAGTATTATGCGAGATGCAATGATGGCTCAACTCCAGCGCCAGTGGAATGATGGCTCAACAGCAGCGCCAGTGGAATGCCTCCGCTGGCAAGCAACGCAGGAAGGTTCGGAGCTCGCGCGCGAGCTGCCATACATTACACGCGTCACGTCGCACCGCCGTTAACGGCTATTTACATGTTATAGAGGGAACATTACGAATCGGCAAATGTACCTACTGTAGGACGCCCTGACACTAAATAGAGTGACGATACACATCTGACAGCTCACAGAGGATGGAACACAGGCACCCGCCTAGCATGCGAGCCGTGATAAAAGTCGATCCACTCTTTTTTCCCCCTCGGAAACGAGGACGTATCACGCCCCCAATGCGGAGAAAGACCAATTATTATTATTATTCCCGGCTCGTGCTCGGGAGGCTGGAGAGCTATCGGAGAACTGATCGTTTTAGTCTGAAAAAAACCGTAGCAGAATCTTTTATTTTAGAATTAGCATTCAACAAGTATTTCTGTAAGTAAACTCAATCACCATACCTTTGATTCGATATAATGGAGAGCCGCTCTATAGCTAGCGAGTTCTCTCTGCGGCACGAGTCACGCAGCCTCCCTCGCCGGCCGGCTACACAGGGAGTGTGTATACACACTGTGTAGCCGCGATGTATGATGATGTTTGGGAAGTAATAAGGTAGGTATAATAGTTATATGCAGATTGCATTCGGAACATTGCTTTGAAATCTAAAAAGATGACCTTGAATAACGTCTGTCGTCTCACTCACTCTTGTAACTGAAAGCTTAAAGAGTAAGCGAGACAACAGACGTCCTGCCGGGAACCGCCGCGCGCCGTGTAAAAACACAAAATATATTACAAACTTTTATTTACTAAAATGTTAACATAAATAATTCTTTATACAGTAAAAATATATAAAAACAAATTGAGATTTTACTAAACTATATACCTCTCGTGCTATATTATAGTCGATCACCTGTAACGACATACGCACCCGGGCCGGGGCGCCGCGTGCATATTACATATTAGAATGGCGCCGTACTCCGGCCTCTAGCGGAGCCCGAGCCCGAGCCCGAGGAGCTGCACCTCGCGCGGGAGCCCTGCGCGCAAGTCACTCTGGCTTGTAAATGCCGAGCACGATATACACTCGTACAGTAATCGTAGAGACTTTGGAATATGATTATAATCATTTCATTTATAATCTAAAAGCACTTAATTCATTAATTATACGAGTTTTAGTACCCGTCCCACGTCGTACGGAGGCCGCGGTCTCTATTAGGTCTATATTCAGTTATTATTTTATCGATTGATCACATTTGCCAACTTTTCTTTCCCTAATAATAATATTATTATGTATTTTTAAATTCATTTAACAATTTTGGAGCGTTAAATAAAGTGGTACTGTCGGCGAGGCGCAGTCCGCAGCGGCGCCTACTGCTGCGGGTAGGGGTTGTACCCGGGAGGGGGCGCCTACTGCTGCGGGTAGGGGTTGTACCCGGGAGGGGGCGCCTGCGGGTAGTGCGGCGGCGCGGCCGGGTGCTGGTAGGGCGCGTAGGGCTGCGCCGGCGGCATGCGCGCCGCGCCCGCGCTCGGGTACGGCAGCGTCGCGTACGGGTTGTACAGCGGCGGCATCGGCGCCGGCGCGTAGTACGGGTACGGCACCGCCGCGCCGTACGGCAGCGGCATGCCGCCCCCCGCCACGGGGTACGGCAGCGGGGCGGGGGCGGGGGCGGCGGCGGGGGCGGGCGGCGCCGGCCGCGGCGGCGGGTCCCTCCTCGCGCCGGCCGCCGGCTGCGGACACGTGCACGACATTAGCTATACGTATACAATATACATACCTCTACGTTCAACGTTATGTTGAAATGTTCGCTCCACGACATTACATTATTTTATTTTGCAATATTTGGAAAACTAACTGCTATAACACGCACGCAACGCAATGCACTCATTCTACCGAAGAGATCGCCGCTTTTAGTTACATTTTCAAAAATAAAATGTTATTGTTTTTACTAAACAGAATGAAGTCGAGTGTTTATTTATTATTCTACTTATGAAAAAAAAGTTCTTCGTTTTTGTAGGCTCGTTGGTGTAACAGACAAAAAAATACTTAAACCCCTCGAGCAAATTTTAATGTAGTCCCTAGAGCTTGATATGCTATTTTAGCCCCGCTCTGGTGCGCTATAATGACGGACTTTCTGAGCAAGAGGAGTGAAAATTCCTTTCAACATAATTCAGAATAGGTTGCGTTAAAGGTGGAGCAGGTTCTAAAATACGAGTTCTGTCTGTAGTTCGTCGAACATGTGTCTTGAAGTGTGGGGTGCGCGCGCCTGTGGATGGTTTTATTTTATTTTCAACAGACAGGACGATCTCCAGCTCGGTTACGAATATTGGTTTTGTAGACTGCATCCTTTCAGGGCATGCTTAAGCAGGACTTGTACTATATTTTAAGAAATATATTATTTCAACGAAATTTAATGGGTTTTTAAAAATGTTTTGTTTTTTGTTGTACCTTAAACACCCGATTTCTGAAATACAGTTATCTTTGTAGTTGTACCACCTTTTGATTCTTATTGATTAGCAGTAACCGTAATGGCTCGGTCATAGATCTAACCATAATTATCGGTCGTTTGTAAACACTGCACCAAGAGTAAAACAAAAAGCGTTGTTTTTCCTCGAAAAGTAGACTTTTTCCTGCTAAACATATTAAAAACGTCTCTGTTTCAGCGGCTTTCTAATCTAGTGTTTATTTAGAAACAAATATGAATGGGTCGTAATAGTAGATTGTGTTCCAAGGGAGGAAACAACAATTTTTTATGGAGTGTTTCTTTGAATCCAGAGCGTAGCAAAGGAATCAAAGTACTCGAGCTTAAAAATAGTGTTGATCCCGCGGTGGACACTCTGCTTTTTATCACCCTCTATGATAAGTAAGTGCAGCTTATGAATAACAATAGTAGCTACGTTTATTTCATTCTTACTTATCACTTTTTATTGAGGAAGATACACCGAGTTAAAATAAAACAAAGTAAAATTCGAATTTAAGTAAACAAGGCGGAATGCATTTCGCGCTCCATCCTTTTTCAAACAGCCTGTTACTTGTTCATACAACGTCCGTGGTTGATCTCTCTTGTGATTGGAACTTTTACTAACAATATCCACATTCCAAAGAAAAGAGCTCATTTCTGCCCTGTTTGCGAGGAACAAAGTAGGTCTTTTTGAATAGACGTGATAAAAAGATAACGGCCAGTCGAAGAGGTTCACCATCAACGTACACAGTAAGTAACAAAAGAGATGAAAAACGTATTGAACGCCGAATCTTTAGTCGAAAGGTTCCTTGTACTATAGGCAAGCTTGCTCCATCCTAGACCGCATCATTGGTTAACATCAGGCAGGTTGATTTAGTTTATTATGACGTTGGAGCTCCGCGACTCCGCCCGCGTCCGGGAGAACGTCGCTACGCTCCAAATATACTCCGTACCGCTGCTGGCTTGTTTACTTATAGTTCTCCTCCCCATTATCACTTCTTTAGTTCAACCCTCGCCAAAAAAATATGAACTATTGTTTTTGTTTTAGTCAACGAATGACCAACATCTTGAGCCAATGACCTTGGCTGCGCAGCAACGATTACGCCATAATCCCCACGCTTGGCAGGCGACTTGGGCGCAGTGTTACCACCGTTAACTTTTTAGGTAGTTAGGTTGCAGTTTTAGGACATGCCCAGGTCCAACCAGCCCAACTTCGACCCTATAGTAGGAACGAACTATAGGCAAAATTCATTTTAAGGCGAGCTAGCGACAATTTCAATAAACGCTAGGCACACTGACTTGGATCTGTTCTGTCCGAGCGTTAACGCGGCCAGCCAGCGGCTGAGCAGGAGCTATTACATGAGAGGAACCATTAATACTATTTGATCATACATCTCTTTATAGGTAGGTACTTAGGTATTTTTTCTCTTCAATACTGTTTTAGTCGAGTACGACTTTACGTTCATCGTTACTCTGTTGTCTTCGATGTCACTATACGTCAAACCTATAATTAGCTTTCTGTCTTTAATGAGTACTTTTTACGTTACAAGTAAATTAAAAAGTTATAAGTTACAACAGCTGTTGGTTTTCCAATAAATAAATAAGACAAGACAATAAGGAGTAAATAGGCGTCGTCACCTCGTCGGCGCCGGCGCCGGCGGCGGGCGCGTGGTGCGCGGGGCGGGGCGGCGCGGCGCGGGGCGCGGGGCGCGCCGCGTCCTGCGTCAGGTCCTTCAGCAGCTCCTCCTTCTCCGTGCGGCGCGCGAAGCAGAAGTCCTCCACCTTGCTCTGGTACGCCACCAGCAGCTGCAACACGACGCGCCCGTCAGCGGGGCCGGGACCCTCCTGGGCCTGAGGCCTTCGTCCGGAGATAGACGTCTTCTGGCTCATCATTCCCGAACATTTTCATAAAAAAACTAAGTAACTGGTATGGAACGAAGGACATTTTGAAATTCAAAGCCCAAGATGCGATCCCTAAGGTACACCAAAAAATGATTTTTTTTTCTTACAAAATACTTAACGGCAAACGGCGTCTGCCCAAGATTCGCGACATCGAAGTAATGAGCTGTAAATCCCAGCAAGCAATTTTCTAAAATTGAATGTTATAATATAGCTATCGATAATATCGAATCATCATCATCATCAGCCCGGAGACGTCCACTGCTGAACGAAGGCCTTCCCCTTAGACCGCCACACTGTACGACAACCTGCCATTTGCATCCACCGGTTGCCCATGTTAGAGTAGGTTTTTATCATTGTATTATATATATAATGTAAGACAACATTCACCTCTATACAGAATGTTATCAAGTTGTAACGCAATTATATAATGTTAATTTGTAGTGTTAAGGGTGACACATCCAATTAGTGAACCGAATAAATAAATAAATAACTATTCATTAACGTGTAATACACGGTAAATACGTGTTAAGCAATGATAAACAATGTTATGGTATTTAAAGTCAATTCTACTACTGTGTCCGCCATTACTAGCTTCTGATTGGTTAGTGAAGTTAGCTGTCAATACGAGTGGTGGCGTGATGTGTGAAGTTAGTCTGTGTTGGCTCTTTCCTAGCTATCGGTCCACTCGACAGAGGTGCATTGCTCTTTGGTTCACGGCTCAGTGTTGATTCGATCGTGCGGACGTTACAAAGTTAACTATTCTCTTGATGGAGCCTTATATTGTTATACTCAATGTATCATGATGTGTTGTTTTAAGAATAGATTGTTATTATAATGTGTGTTAAAATAAAGACAGATTGATGACGCTGGGTTTTTGCCAGTTCTTCTCAATCATCTAGGACTTTACGAACATGGCGTAGAATCATTGCTAATCGTGGAATACCTTCTCGGGGTCCATGATTGAATAATTAATAAATGGTGAATAGTCTGTGTGTCTTTTGCTTCGGTTATTTAGAACCCCAGATAGATAAGACTTCTAGCTTCAGTCACGTTGTAGATGTAATATTTAATAGAAATAACACAGTGAAAGATCCTACTTAGCTTAGGATCTAACACGCGCGACTTTACAATATCGAATGCCTTGTTTTTTTATAATTTTTTGTTAAGCGTGTTTTTTATTTAAATATAGTTCGAGTATGAATCGGGTGGATGTGGATTTTTCCATCTAGGTTGTTCCAGTTTTAGCTGATGTTTTTCGGGTGTGAGGCGTAAGAAGATGTAGCGGCAGGCGCGGGTGTGGCGTGCAGCGTGCAGTGTGTGCAGTGTGTGCAGTGTGCAGGGCAGTGTGTGGTGCGGCGCGTCACCTGCGTGAGGTCGTTGTAGAACTTGGTGCCCTCGGTGAGGTTGGCGGTGAGCTCCTGGAAGGCGTCGTGCGCGGCGGCGAGTGCGGCCAGCGCGGCGTCGCGCGCGCCGGGCGCGGCGCCGGCCCCGCCGCGCGCCGCGTGCGCCGCCTGCACGCGCGCCAGCAGCGCCTCCTGCGCCGCCAGCGACGCCGCCACGCGCGCGCGCAGCGGCTCCAGCGCCGCGCCCAGCGCGCCCGCCGACAGCGCCGGCTCGTCCACGGCGCCCGACGCGGCCAGCGCCGCCAGGAACTCGGCGCTCAGGTCCACGCGCGTCTCCTTCAGCTCGCCCTCGATGGCGTCGCGCTCCGCCTTCAGCGCCTCCACCTCGCGCATGAGCGCGCGCAGCGGCTCGCGGTCCGCGCCCGCGCCGGCCTCCGCCCCCGGCGCCGGCACGGCCGCCAGCAGCGCCTCCTCGCCGCCGCCGAGCCGCTCCACGTTGGCCTCGTGCTGCCGGAACTTGTCGCGCACGATGTCGTCGGCGCGCACCGCGTTGTCGATGATCTGGCGGTACTTGGCGCCGTTCGCGCGGAAGCTCTCGGTGAGCGCGGCGGAGTCGGAGCGCGTCCAGCGCGCGCCGAACTGGTCGCGCAGGCTGCGGTCCGCGTCGGCCTCCTCGCGCAGCATGCGGTCCGCCTCGTCGAGGATGTCCCGGTTCCGCTGCAGCAGCTCGGGCAGCTCGGCCATGAGGCGGCGCAGCGCGGCGGCGCCGCCGGCGGCGCGCACGGCCGCCGCCTTGGCGCGGATGGAGTCCGGCAGCGCGGCGCCGTCGCCCTCCTCGAGGCACGCGGGCAGGTTCAGCGAGGCGAGCACGCCGTTGAGCAGCTGCGTGCCGTCGCGCAGGCGGCCGATCTCCGCGGCCACCAGGTCCCCGCGGCGCGCGTCTCTGGCGGCCAGCGCGCCGCGCACGCGCAGCGGCACGAGCGCCGCGAACGCGTCGCGCCCGGAGCCCCAGCGCTCCGGCGGCGGCAGCGGCTTGGCGACGGCGGCGCGCGCCACCGGCTCCAGCGCGCTCGGCTCGGGCACGCGCTCGTGGTAGATGAAGTCGTTGTCCTTGAGCGCGGCTGCGAGGCGGCGCGCCGCGCGCGCGCCCAGCTCCGCCAGCCGCGGCGCGCCGGGCACGCGCTGCGCCGCGCCGCGCAGCGCCTCCGCCGCCAGCGTGAGCCGCGCGATCTCCTCGCCCACGGCGCCCGCGGCGCGCGCCACGCCCGCCTGGTGCAGCTGTGCCAGCCCGCGCATCGCTTGCTGCTTGGCGGCCACCTGCGGGCGGAGGGCGCGGGGGTGAGTGCGGGGCGGGGCGCCGGCCGGGGGGGGAGGAGCGCGCTACTCACCGTCGGGATCCACTCGCGGTCCCACAGCGAGCGCTGCGGCTCCTTCTGCATCGCGCGCAGCGCCTCAGTGTACATCTCCTCGGCGGCGGCGCACACCTTGCTCACCATGGCGTCCTTCATCTCGTCTGCGGGCAGAGAGCGCGCGGGTGAGGGAGGCGGGGGCGGGCGGCGGGGAGGGGGCGGGCGCGGGCGCCCGGCACTCACCGCGGATGCACTTGTAGGCGACCACCTCCTGCGCCTGCGCGAGCATGAGGCGCGCGAGCGCGTCCAGCGTGTCGGGCTGCAGGTCGGGCGTGGTGTCCTGGTGCACGGCGGCGGGCACGCGCGCGCGCAGGGCCCCGAACACGCCGGCCGCGTGCTGCAGCAGGCGCGCGCCCTGCTTCAGCGACTCCTCCGTGTCGAGCGGCTCCTGCGCCGCCAGCGCACTCTGCGCGGCGCCGCAGTTGAACAGCACGCACACGCGCTCGTACGCCAGCGAGCTGATCGCTGCAACACACACACACACACACTCACACCTCCCCACGCACACTCCCATCTACCGCCGCACACCAGTATATCACTATGTTATTTATTTCCAAGATCATTTTGCAACAGCATCGATATACAATAGTAGAAATAGTTATTGTTCGGGGTCAGAGCTAGGAGTGTTATTGCTGTTGAGTTTTGTGTGGGTGTAAGTTAAGCCACTGGCTGCAAGTTTCACAAGCCGGCCTATCAATCAGTTTGCCGCGCAGGTTTCTTAAAGGTAAACTGTTGTACTCACAGTACAGTATGCCCAGGAAAGTTGTTGCCTAGTAGTTACTCACTGTCCCTAAATCGATTTTCATGTACTTATTTGTTTTTACTATAGTTTGTGCAACAAATTGAACATATTAATAAATAATATATAATATATATACTTACTCCAGCTAAATAGCCATTTATAATAATATTATTCCAGCTATACAGCTATCAGTGGTTCCCCTGCAGTAGTTAAAGCGCACGTAAGGTACATCAACATAAAGACTTTTTCTTACTGAGACTCATCCGGCCTCCAAATATGGATCCCTTGTCAAAGGCATCCTTCCACTTGAAAGGGATCTGCACCTCCTGCGGAGGCACCTTGCTCTCCAGTGACACCAGCTGGTCGTAGTAGCTGCAACAGTCACACAGCCGGTCACCCACCTGCCCTTCTCACATCTGCCTGGACTTACATTCTACATGATTTACTTTATTTTATTTTATTTTATTCTTTCATGACTTACTTACTTACTTTCAATTTGTACCTAAGTATAATAATGTAACAATTTCCTTTAAGGATGCTGTGTTCACAACAAGTAGGGCGTAAACATTTGCGCATGTTGTTAAGACTTACATTTTATTATGTAATACTTAAAAAAAAAAAAAAAAAAAAAAAAATATTGGGGGGACATTTATTAAATGTATATGTCCAGTTTTATGAACCTAATTTAAAAAAAAAAAACTATAATGATAGCCCACAGACAGACAAACAGATACTCATTTTTGCATGAAACTTTACACTTACTGAAGAAGCTCGGGATCATAGATGATGCTGACAGTCCTACACTGATACGCATCGAGAGACTGTAACGATACTCTGGGGCTCCCGAGGTAGAGGTAGGAACGTACATGACACCCTGCTCCAACTAATTGAGCACGAACCTTATTTCAGTGTCATTTCATTGGCAGTGATGGAAACTGATGGTGACCACTGGATAGCTGGAGTTCCTTCAAGTATCCGGGGAACTGAGTGTTTAGTGTTTACCCCTCTGTCTATCATCTTGAGAGGTAAATAACTCTGGGCCTAAGCAATGTCTTATGTTGGAACGTTCGTAACACTAACGGCTACTTCGGGCTGTTCAATATGATGACATCTTGATATCACAAGTAGCGTTTCCATAAATAATTGTTTTTCTTTAGCGCATACTGATTAAACACACACAAGTGATTGCGACGCCTTACTTATTTCGACATTGGCGTGATTCAATCTAGCGGGTGAGTCATAACATGGAGCAGGATTACTTGCCTGTAAATAACATCGAGCGAATTCTTCTCAAACACTTTCCAAATGG
This sequence comes from Erannis defoliaria, assembly GCA_905404285.2. Lineage (NCBI taxonomy): Eukaryota > Metazoa > Arthropoda > Insecta > Lepidoptera > Geometridae > Erannis > Erannis defoliaria. The sequence goes on along the minus strand of FR990077.1, from coordinate 19,118,564 downwards.
CGTTAGTGCGCAGTCGGCTTAGCTCGTTCAATGCATCGGTATAGTCCTCTTGGCTCTCGCCATTGCTGTACGAAGATTGTATTAAATTCTTTAGCGGCTTAACTAAATCTACGTCCGAAGACTTCTTAAACGGCACAAACAACAACTCGGCCATTTCTAGGCAGTGCTGTGCTCATCGAATGGCACTGGCGTACAAAGAAATCTCTGCACTGCACTGGCAGGTAGCAGTGCTGCCAACAGCGTATCAGGAATTGAGTCTAGATCAAATTCAAAAAAGGGCTAGTTTTGCCAAAAATCAAAAAAATTGGAATTAACAAAAGAAGTTGATTTTTTTATACAATTTATTTTATTTTATTTAGTCAACCAACAGCCTTCATATGGAGAAGGTAAAAACATAATATGAGTACAACTAGGCCAACAAAGGTTACCACTAATAGAAAGAATAGAGCTAACATGCAACAAGTATACAAAAATGAAAAATGAAAAACACATAATGTACAAACATATATATGTGTGTATATATACAAAACAGACATACATATATATATATACATACACAATATAATACATATATATACACACACCTGCCGGTTTTTTGGCTAAGAAATACACAAAAACCCAAAAGCACACTAAAGTACAAACATATACACGTATATACATACATACATGTACATGCTACACATAGTTATGTACGTATCAAAGCTATATGAATCAATCGTTGATAAAATAGATTATTAATAAATTTGAATGCTTAATTTAATGTTGTTCATTTTGATGTTAGTTTATTTTTAGTATCGACTACTTTATTAAAGAACTTGCAATTGACTAATTTCTTAAATATATTATGCCTCGTAAATAAATCAACATGAACAGTGAAGTAACTATTGAAATTGTTAAACGTTCGCAAAAAAAAAGATTATGCACTGTAATTAGTACAACAGCAGGGGAGGTCGGAGGTCGGAGGTCACATGAAGTCGGAGGTGGCGTTGACGAGATCCAATCGAAGGCGTGACAAGCTTGATCTCAGCCAGAAGGGAAGAGCAGTCGATTCTGCTCGACGCAAAATTATGCAGGAAGGAGAGATCAGCGGCCTCCCTTCGCTTATAAAGAGGTAAGAAATGATGATGCCTGCAACTATTATCATATTCAAAAGCAGAATTCGAGAGTTTTGCTTTGAAGTTAATATAGCGAAGGAATTTTCTTTGCGGCTTTTCAAGAAGAGTAATGTATTTGTCATAGCAGGGATTCTACACCTGGGAGGCATATTCAAGTTGACTTCGCACCTGGGAACAATAAAGTATCTTTATAGTTTTAATGGAATTATCATTTTTTATGTGTAGTTTAAGAATAAACTACAACAATTTGAATTTATTGTCATTTCAAAAATTTACAACCTACTTGTTTTTAAAAAATCTGGGAATACATGTTTATTTTAAGCAGTTTATAATATTCATATCATATAAGTAATATGTTGGCGTCTTCATCAGATGAGTCTTCGTTGAATTCGTTGCACAGGATTTCACTTGTGCTGAAGATGTTGATGTCCGGCCTATACGAGGCGCAGGCTTTTTCAATAAGAATGTGTATTTTTCTTGGGGCAAATTGGGGCTAGGGGCTAAATCATTATTTTTGGGGCTGAACAAGTAGAAAAAGGGCTAGATCTAGCTCCGAAAGGGCTGATTTTGCAACACTGGCTGGACTCAGTGTTGCCATGATCCAATAAAACAAGGTCTGCTACTCCGGGAGCGACACTAGCTACGTCACTCCAGTTGCCACTTTATGGCAACAAAATTGGAAAATTGGGAATCAAATAAAATATACAAATCATTTCCGGCCTTACTTAAAAAAACTTTTCAACCGTTAGTCACTGCTTAAGATACTCTGCCATCTTCTCTCTGACGTGAAGTTGCACGTGCTAGAAAAGGACAGAGAAGTTTAAGCAGTGACTAAGAGAATCGAAATTATTTTAGGTAAGACCATTCGTGTCTACTCAAGCGATTGTTTTATTTTTTTTAATTTATTTATCGAATCTTAAAATCTATCATACAATATTTTTTCTATTGTCTAAAAACCTACTTTAGGTAATGATTCAAGTTAAACACGAATTAACATAGTTTCAACCGAAATCGCATAAGTTTTATGGGATTCCCACAGGTAATATAAGGAGAACGGGGGAGTTATGATTTCACGTTACTGGTAATTTCACGTCGATGACGTATGCTGCGTTCCGTAATGCGCTAAAAGTGATAATATCGCGATTCCGACCAAAGTGTCAAGTATTACTCGATCAAATCAAAGCCCTTACATTTTGTGACTATTCAATTTGGTCGGATTCGCAATATTATCACTTTTAGCGCATTACGGAACGCAGCAGTAGGCTTGTGTTACCCACGTGACATTTGTCGCTTGGGAGTCGCCAGCATAGAGTATGTAAATACTACGTAATAGTCGCCAGAATATTTAGAATTTCCAGAGAAATTTACTAGAGAATTTTATACTTACGAAAACTTGGAGGATCTAGCTCTCGGCTGATATAATCAAAGTACGAAAACGAAAGTGGCAAAAAAAACATTAAAAAGTACCTTAGTTAGGACAGGTAAAAAAATAAGTAGGTAAGTATTAACGCCAAAGCAGCTAAACGGATTTGGATGAAACTCGGAATAAAGATAGCTTATTTCCCGGAATAATATATTATTATAGCTGCCTTACCTAAAATAATCTCGATTCTCTTAGTCACTGCTTAAACTTCTCTGTCCTTTTCTAGCACGTGCAACTTCACGTCAGAGAGAAGATGGCAGAACATCTTAAGCAGTGACTAACGGTTGAATAGTTTTTTTAGGTAAGGCCGTATGTCACTGCTTAAACTTCTCTATTCTTTTCTAGCACGTGCGTCAGAAGAACTTCACGTCAGAGAGAAGATGGCAGAACATCTTAAGCAGTGACTAACGGTTGAAAAGTTTTTTTAAGTGAGGCCGTTACTTTCTAACTACGGGGGAGGTTAAGCATTGAACGTCTTCTGTCTGATGATGATGATGATAATAATAATAAGTTAGTATTTGCAGAGGCATAACCAAGTGGCCAGGATCATTATCCATCAGCAAGTTGCTCTTCAATACGGCCTTGTCGAGTCGGAGATGCCGTACTATAAGTACGCACCAGCTCCAGTTCTCGAGAATGGTTGTGCTTTGCTCTACTGGGACCGCTCCATCATCAGAGACAGGACTATTGTCGCCAATAAGCCTGATATAGTGATGGTGGGTCGGTCCCAGCGCCGGGCAGTGCTCGTCGACGTCACCATCACACATGACGAGAATCTCGTCAAGGCCGTGAAGGACAAGCTTAGCAAGTACCTTGACTTGGCCTTCGAGATAACCGCCATGTGGGATGTTGACTCGACGATCATTGTCCCGATAGTCGTTTCGGCAAACGGTCTTATAGCGAAGAGCCTCGATACGTAAAGAGGCTCCAAAAAAAAATTCCGATTTGCTGTTAAATATTTAATTGAAGAAAGTCGTTTTATTTGCGGAATGAAAATCTTATAGTGGTTTGGTGTCCATTGCTGGACTTAGGTCTATACTCGAAAAAAGGCGAATAAGCCATTTATCCACTACGCTGGCCCAGTTGCGGGTTAGTGGATTCACACAATATACATTAACATTAACGCCAAAGTGATGATTTAGTTCGGGCCCGGGATTTGAACTAGTGACCTCACGATTTGAAGTTCAGCGGTCCCGAATTAGGCTACTTAGCTTATTAGGTTCAGCGGTCACATTGAAGAATAGCAAATCGTGATACCTCTTGGTTGCGTGCGCGGGCCATTTGTAGCCGCGGAACCAAAACATATATCCCATCTACCCGACCTAGAATACTGATTATCTAGAAAATACATCATAAGACCAGCGACGGTGACAATGGAATGGACGGGCCCAGCGCTTGCAAATCAATCAAAATTAACAAGAAGACAACACAATCAAGTATACCTAGCTAAAGTATACATGTAAAAAAATCCGGGAAATAGAGATAGCGAATCTAATTACTGCATGACAAAAAGAGAACACAAATGTACAATGTATTAGAAGTTTGTATTGTCGTATCGTACGGCTCGCATGTCGCAAAGGTAGAGTATAACTGAAGCGAGTGGAGAGCATTAACATTAAACATTAGCATTAATTCAACATTATGGTCTTCAAAATCCGTACGCTTATTTCCCGTTCATTCATCTTATCAATACAATACAATACATCTTTATTGTACACCAACAGTAAAAGATCTTAAAAAATAATAATGTCGCTGCATAAGACTGCATTCCCTCATAATGAAAGTATCGATCTTTAGAGAGGCCCCAGCATTATTATTATGCACGAAGATATCGTTACAAATGATCAGCCGAATTTAAACCCTCTTAAACGTTGCTTTGTAGTTCTCCAGCGAATACGGTTTTAATAGTGTATCATGGTATTATTGCTTGGGGAAACTCAACAGATATTTTAAGAGTATTTAAAGCCCAAAAAATGTGTGTGCGGGGCATATTTGATATGAAATGGTCACAATCTTGTAAGCCTGTTTTTAAGTCACAAAATCTTCTAACCGTAGCATGCATCTATATCTATGAAATGGCTAAGTTTGTAAGAAGTAACTCTTTTTTGTTCCCTGCTTATGAAAGCTTGAGTACAAGATCTGGAACACAAATGCAACTAAAAATACCTACAGTCTCACTAGAGTTATTCAGGAACAACTGCATTTACATGGCGCCTCTTATATATAATTCTATTCCTCCTAACCTAATTGAATTGCCGGATAATAAATTTTATGCAGAGTTGAAGAAGTGGTTGGCGAAGGAAAGGTTTTACACGGTGAAGGATTTCCTCAACAAGGCATCGTGTCGTTTTTATGTTTACCAAAACAAAAAAGTTTATTAAAACTGACCTTTATATTATACACACTGTAAGTATTCATTTATTAGTTAATTAGGAGATACGCATGAATTAATTTAATAATTTTAATATTGTAAACCCTACTTTCCTTTTGTTTGAATAGTGTTGACATTGAAATTCAATTAATATTAACATTATGTAATATTGTTACAATTTTGCACCCCAGATTATGGGTGTTAAGGTGTATTCCCATACACCTTAACACCCATAAGGAGAAAACGCATAAAAAAGGTGTTTTTGGGACCGTTTTATGGCAAAAATACAACACGTGAAGCTTTGAAATTAATATATAGTGTAACACATATCATGAAGTTTTATGTAGACCCCGACTACGAGATCCAAATGTTTAAAATTAGTTATAGTTACTACTCTAAGCACTCGGAATTACTTCGAAGTACCAATATTTTAGGATGGTGGTGTTATCGGTATGCTAAATCGGTTTAGTACCAAACTCAGCACAGTTATTCTCATAGTTTGTACTTTTCATAATAAGGATCACTTGTTTCGATCAGTAATTTAAAAAAAGGATTTGACCTTAATCCGATTTGCGCCTACTAAAACGTAACATTTCACGAACGTGTTTTGCTCGTAAAATTATAATAGGCCCTACCATTGGCACTATCTACCTCTGCAAGCGGTCTCGCAACGCCCCGTGACAAGGACAACGATAGCTCGCTCTGTCTCTCCGCGACGTTGTCAGCTTTGCAGCGGTCAACGAGGCGTTATATTAATTACGGAATCGAGAATCGGTAGCTAGCTTCATTATTATTAACTAGTGGCCCGTCCCGGCTTCGCGCGGGCGCATTTTTTTATCGTACAAACCTTGTCATTCAATGTTATTAGGTAAAAAAAAAACATTTTATTTAGGTAAAAGTTTTCAAAACTACTAACACTTAGATAATAAGTGTCATAGAAACAATCGTAGTACCTACATTATAATAAGCTTTCATAAAATTTATCACGTCACCAGTTATTTAACCCACACGTACCAACACCACACCACATGACGATGGTCACACCTCACCACCATGAATTCATAATTATATATTCTTTTGTACCCATTAGCAGGCAAATAAATGATTTTGATTTTGTTATTTAAAGTAAAATAAGGTCATGCGCATAAAACTATTTGGTCCACGCGAGCGAAGCCGCAGGTACAGCTAGTTTTGAATAATGCAATACAAAAAAGTTCATTCATAACAAAAACTTAAATTAAAAAAAATATAAATGAAGATTGAAGACATAGAGTAAGTAATGATTGAAGACATTATGTCATCGAAAATTGCACAGTAAGGAGTAACCGTTTAAAAATAATCAAAATTGTTCGTTACTGAGGAATACAATACCTACCTTCAATATGGTGATTAGCAAAAGAATATTTCGAGTGTTCAATCCGTAAGTAGCTAGGAGTATAATCCCCGGCTGGCGCAGTATAGCGAGGCGCCAGCGCCGCGCCGGCGGCTCGCAGCGCTTCTAGCTGCACGCCTCGGGTGTGTCCTAAAACTGCATCCAGAACCACCGGAGGACGGTCAGCAGCGTCCTCTTAGTTGACGGTGGTGAGTATTCTGCGATGCCCAAGCCGCCTGCCAAGCGTGGGGATTATGGCAACCCCACCCTATTGAGGGTGAGGCCTTCGTCCAGCAGTGGACGTCTCCGGCTGTTGATGTGGTTATTTAGAGTAATGATTCAAAAAATTGAGCTGTAACGCCAAACTGCAGGCGACCTCCACCTACCCTCCTTTAATACATGTAGGTATATGTAAGGCAGGCGGCGCGCGCTAGCCGTGGCCTGGTTGGTAGCACGGGACACGTGGCCGCCGTGGGCAGCGTGATGAGCATTGTGGCGGGCAGCGTGACGTACAGCGTGCCCGCGGTAGCATGACGGGGAACGTGGCGAGCAGTGACGTGTAGCGTGGCGAGCAGCGACGCGGACGGCGTGGTGGGGAACGTGGTAGACAGCTGCGAGGTCGTAGAAGCGCCCTGGCCCGCTGCACTTCTATCGCTACTTCTTGCATATAAATGGATGGAGCCACACACGCCTCCCTGTTAGGAATATAGGTGTGTAGGTCGTGCAATATACGTCACTGCTCGGCCGTGAGTGAGGAGCGCTCGGCGCGCAGGCGCGGCCGGCGGAGTGAGGAGCCCCACTCCACGCCGGGAGCCCAAGCCGGCCGGCCGCGCGCGTCCCCGCTAACTGTTGCGTTCCCTCGCCTCATCGATCCGTACATCTGACTTGTGCTTTTGTTTTGGTTACCACACTAGTGGACTAGCGGCACTAAGTACATCTGCTGGCGCTGTGTCAGCCACGTACCTACTCGGCGTTTGTTGCGCAGATTTTGACAATATAATATATTATAAGGTACCTATCGTAGCATATATTTATTACTTGTCTTGTTGTCGTCTACTGAGCGCTTGCTCCCATAGATCTAGTAAAACAAGGGGAGATGAGGGACGCGCGCGTTGACGTGGACTGCACAAATTATATAGGTCTACGGATCTAATTGACCTTATAGTCACAATCGAACAGGCGGTTGTGTATAACGTTAGGTTCAATTATCGTAGATCTATCTAAATAAGCAGAAACGGCAGGAAAAATACCTCCGTGTTTTCAAAAGATGCAGAAATAGTGCAAAAACCAAAAACAAGTTCCACGGAATTATTTTTCACTCGGTAAATATTCTTTAAAATTCTTCCAAAGTCAGGGCTATCTGCGTCATTTAGTTCGCTAAAAGGGAGCAAGCATAGATCTAGTAAAAAAAGGGAGACCAGGTGCGCTCTAATGTCAAGCAAACATAATTTGACTAAAACAACTACAGGAATATTCCTGTCCTCCTTTCTGTGCTTGCTTCCTTTTTAGCGAACTAAATGACGCAGATAGCCCTGACTTTCGATGTGTTGTTTTACTAGGTAACTAGTAGGTATCGGTTCGGTAAGTAGGTACCTATATTATATTTGTATATATACACACAACTATATATGATATATATCATCATCAGCCCGGAGACGTCCACTGCTGAACGAAGGCCTCCCCCTTAGACCGCCACACTGTACGACAACCTGCCATATGCATCCACCGGTTGCCCGCGACTTTTACAATGTCGTCGGTTCACCTAGTGGGAGGCCTTCCTACGCTGCATCTTCCGGTTCGCGGTCGCCACTCATGAACCTTTCTTCCCCATCGGTTGTCAGTTCTTCGAGCGATGTGGCCTGCCCATTGCCACTTCAACAAGCAAACCTTGCGAGCTATGTCGGTAACTTTGGTTCTTTGGCGAATATCCTCGTTCCGGATTCTATCGCGCAAAGTAACTCCGAGCATAGCTCTCTCCATTGCCCGTTGCGTGACTCTGAGTTTCTCCAAAAGGCCAGCAGTTAAAGACCACGTTTCAGTTCCATATGTCATCAATGGCAACACACACTGGTCGTAGACCCTTGTCTTCAGACACAGGGATTTTGGACGAGAAGATATTACGCAATTTCCCGAACGCTGCCCATCCGAGTTGGATTCTTCGGGCGACCTCTTTGTCGAAGTTGGACCTACCTAACTGAACAATCTGTCCAAGGTAGTTGTAGTGGTCAACAACTTCGAGAGTATCGTTCCCAACGACAACCGGTACGGGCACAACATGGACATTGGACATGATCTTTGTCTTGTCCATGTTCACTTTAAGACCCACCTGTTGGGAAACATTAATGAGGTCGCTGAGCATAGTATTGAGGTCCCTCAGCGACTCTGCCATGATGACTATATCATCGGCAAAGCGAAGGTGAGTGATGTATTCGCCATTAATGTTGATGCCGAATCCGTTCCAGTCCAAGAGCTTCAAAACGTCCTCCAATGCGTTCGTGAACAGTTTCGGAGAAATAACGTATCCCTGTCTCACGCCTTTCTGCAATTGGATTGGTTTCGTGCTCTCGTCCTGCAACCGGATTGACATTGTGGCGTTTCTATACAAACACTTCAGAGCTTCGATATACCTATAGTCGATATGACATCGCTGGAGGGACTGCAATACCGCCCAGGTCTCGATTAAATTGAAGGCTTTTTCATAGTCCACAAACGCTAGACATAACGGCCGATTATACTCCTCAGTATTCTGTATAATCTGGCGAAGCGTGTGGATGTGGTCTATGGTGCCAAAGCCTTTACGGAAACCGGCTTGTTCGGGAGGCTGGAAGTCATCAAACCTGCGTTCGAGACGGTTCGTAATGACTCTCGAGAACAGCTTGTACACATGGCTCAGGAGTGAGATGGGCCTATAGTTCTTCAATAAGGTGTTATCTCCTTTCTTGAAGAACAGCACCACCACACTCCTGTGCCATGCTTCAGGCGTAGTACCTTCGTGAATGACGGAATCGAATAACTTCTGGAGGACTGAAAGTACCGGTTTACCACCCGCTCTCAGTAGTTCTGTCGTTATTCCGTCCTCACCTGGCGCCTTGTTATTCTTAAGCTGTCTGAGAGCCATTCTAAACTCGTACAGGCTGACGTCTGGGATGTCCTCAGTGTATATACACTATACATAGTTGTGTGCAGTGCAATGTGATTAAATGTCCGTGGTACGGAGCGGTCGCCACGGCAACCTGCGGCCTCTGTGATCGAACTCAAACCACGCCAACATGAAATGAATAACAAAGTAACAGGTGCGAGTATGAATGCGCAGTAGTATGCTCGAACTCGAACCCACTGAAGAGAGAAGAGTAGGGCCTTCGCTTTTCTGTGCTCGAACCGAACAGAACAGAATACTTCTTTTTACCTCACAAACTCGGAAAGATTCTGTTAATTCCAAATCTGAGTGCAAAAGTGCATTTAACGGTTAGCGGAGAGTTTTTAAAGTTCTATTACTATTTACATCATATTTACCGTGATTATGTGCCAATGCGCAGATGTAATACAAAGTTTAAGAAATGTTGACTAGGTACCACTCGGACAAATAACATCTGTACATCAAAACAAACAAGTTTTACTATGGGGCCAACAGTGAAATCGCGAAAAATAAACAGCTGCTCCATATATTTTGTCCAAGGTCGATGAACTTTTTGTATGGAACAGCTGATAATTTTTACGCGATTTCAATGTTGGCCCCATAGTAAAAGTTGTTTGTTTTGATGTACAGATGTGCCCTTAAAAGGATGCTAACTGATTAGAACTAACCCTGTATATTATTATGAAAACTGACGTGGTTTTGTTTTCGTGAGTATTCCCGTATAAATAAAACAAAAACCCTGTATATGTTACTAGAGGTCGCCCGCGTACGGAAGAAATTCGGGCCACTCCCAAAATTCACCACTTTAAATCATACCGAGCAATTTTTTTAGCTCGCACCACCTCTACCGACTCCCCCCAACCCCCTCGACCCCCCCCCCCCCCCCTTAACTCGAACAATTTCAACGGAAAAATCGTTTCTTAGCACCCCTACGCATCGAGACTAATACACCCTCCAAATTTCAAGTCTGTACGACCAGCGGTTTGGGCGTATATTACTCTGCTCTATGGTTTGGGCTGTGCGTTGTCTGTCAGTCAGACAGTCAGGACAGAGCCTTTTATATATATTGATTGATGATTGATTGATTGGTATTGACGTAATGAAGCAGCAGATGGACAAGGCAGTAACCAGGGTGTGTCCCCGCAGGTCCGGGCCAGCCGAGCTGACGGCGGGACGCGCGCGCCACTTGGACTGGCGCGACGTGGTGCTGGTGCCGCCCTCCGCGCCCCCGCCCCCGCCCCGCGCCGCAACATCCGCGCGCGACATGTATGTAGCCCGCCGCGCTCCGCACTCCGCGCTGCTGTGCCCGGGCCCCGGGTCGTCCGGCACATATATATTACACATACTGTTGACCACAGGACCCGACAGCATACCACACCACTCTTATAGATAGGTACCTTCTCGAAGGCTGCGCTCTTTGATAAATTAATATTATTTATCAAAGGCAGTGGTCCTGGACACGGCACGCATTGTCAGGAGGTTCCTCACTCTGCAGCCCTAACCACCGGCAGCTGGAGCCATGCCCCGCTGCCGGGGCACCCTAGTTTTTTGAGATTTTTATAATTTGTATTTTTATATTCATATTAATTCTTTAAAAAATCTAAGAAATCAAATAAATAAGTAATAATGAAAAAATTACACTTATAATTATGAAATAAAATCTATATATCTTCTATCTAATCTATAACTATAAAAGGCTTTGTCCTGACTGACTGACTGACTGACATATAGACAACGTACAGCCCAAACCGCTAAACGTAGAGACTTCAAATTTGGAGGGTATGTTTTTGGAGAGGTGTAAACGCCCACTAAGAAAGGATTTTTCGAAAATCAACCCCGAAAGGGGTTAAATGGGGTGTTAAAGTTTGTATGAAACTTTTTATTCTCTGGTTCGATTGATACAAAACTTGGTATACATATTCTACTATAAAAATAAGAAGATATGGGTGTCACAGTTTTTTCAAAATCAGCTCCCGTTAGTATAAAAAAAAAACTAAGTTTTAGTGATAGTACGTTTGTTTCTCCTTAACTTTGTAACGGCTGTACATATTAAAATGAAATTTGGTATAGGGATGGGGATAGATGTGGGGATGGGGGTGGGGGTGGGGGTGGCGATGATACTGGGAACGGAGACGGGACGGAGATAGGCATGTTAATATTAAGATTACAATTGGTATCGGGATGGGGATGGGGATGGGGTGGGGATGGGGTGGGGATGGGTGGGGATGGGGTGGGGATGGGGTGGGGTGGGGATGGGGATGGGTGGGGATGGGTGGGGATTTGGTGGGGACAGGTGGGGATGGGATGTGGATGTGGATGAGGCTGGGAACGGGGATGAGCGTGTCCATATTAAGATGAAAGTTGAAATCGGGATGGGGTGGGGATGGGATGGGGTTCGGGATGGGGATGAGGGAGGGAACGGGGATGTGGACGGGGATGGGCGTGTTCATATTAAAATTACATTTGGTATCGGGATGGGGATGGGGAAGAAGGGGGCGCTTATAGGGATGAGGCTGGGAATGGGGACGGGGATGGGCGTATTTATTGGTCGGCTGAACAGATGTAGCTGCATTTTTGGATAGGTAGTTATAGCATAAGGTTCGGAAACGGACATAGGCTATTTTTTTGTAGGTCCACGCAGACGACTGTGTGGCGGACATAATTATTATAGATACTGTACAGCCTAAGCTGCTAAATTAACTTACTTTTAAATGCCTTAACTAAATTTTGATTGGTGTAAACTTACACTCAGCTCAAGCTGTGGTAGCTTCAGTGAGATCAAGCTCGACTCACATTCTTGGGGTCGCGGGTTCGAACCCGTTCCAATTAGTTCTTTGAAACTTACGCATGGATAATACCACTGGCTTTTCGGTGAAGGAAAACATCATGAGGAAACCTACATATTTCCGGAGAAGAAATACGATAGTGTATGTGAATCCGCCAACCTGCACTGGGCCAGCGTAGTGAATATGGCCCAATCAGGGTAGGCCGATATACCATTAGTGTTAAGGGCTGATGCAGAGCAACGCACACTCAGCAAGGATTTTGAAAAATTCGCAAGGGGTTCAATGTATCATTAAAATACCATTTTGCCGAAACCATTCATTTAAGGCTGTTAAGTTTTTTGACTTAAGAGATAAGATAAAATAAACATAAACATGTTTCAGAATTTTCAAACAATTTCAAAACAGGAAGGCCACGGGTCAGTTTTTCAATTGTTTTTTTTTTTATATTTATAGATTAGCTAATCGAGTGTTTATGCGTAAGAAGATAAATGTTTTAAACACATGTACTTGATCCGGTGCACGCACCAAGCACAGCGCTTTCGAAACGTCCATCCCGCGTCGGCTCAGATACGTTAAAACCCGAGTATAATGACGCGCTGTACCTCGAGCGCGCCCCACTCCAACCCACACCGAGTCTACCTAAGCGATCAGTGCAGCACTGTATTTTATCGGAGTTTCGTAATTCTTGCGATATTTTGGTAATTTTTTTGCGTTCTTTGTTATCATACTTTTTCTGCTTAAGCTTATTTAATTTCATTGACTCTGTTGATACGGTATGCAATAATGATGATGCTGTAAACTATCCAGTTGAGTTTTTAAATTCATTAAGACCAGCGGGGCTACCATATCATAGGCTTATCCTGAAGAAAGGTACACCCGTCATGCTCCTTCGGAATTTAAGACCACCCAAATTGTGTAATGGAACCAGGTTACAAGTAAAAATGATGCATCGTAACCTGGTTGAGGCCATCATTTTGACTGGGTGTGCCCATGGCGAAACAGTGTTTGTGCCGCGTATTCCCATGATTCCCAGTGACTTACCTTATGACTTCAAAAGGCTTCAATTTCCCCTAAAAGTTTGTTTTGCCATGACCATCAATAAGGCTCAGGGTCAAACTTTAAAATACGCTGGTATTGATTTAAGGCAGGACTGTTTTTCGCATGGTCAGTTCTATGTGGCTTGCTCGCGAGTTAGCTCCCCTAAAAGCCTGGCTATTTTAGCACCTTCCAACAAAAAAGTCAAAAACGTTGTCTACAAAGAAATATTGTAATCTTTCGGGTCAAAGGCCCCGGCAACTATAGCGTCATTAGCAGACATTTTTAGGGTTCCGTAGTACTACGAGGAATTCTTATAAGTTTGTCATGTCCATCTGTCTGTCTGTTTAAAATTCAACAAGACGGCTTTGTTTTGAAGTAAGTATTGCAAACGCGACATGCCAAATTTGGTCATCCTCAAGCAAACTTAAAGACTTGCAAGCGGCTTGGAAAAAATGCAATAATATACGTATTTTAGTGATTCAATTGAGTTAGGCCCCGATTTAACCGAATTCCAGTATTCAACATTACTACGCGGGCAAAGCCGCGGGCAAAAGCTAGTATAATAAAAGGCTCTGTCCTGACTGACTGACAGACAACGCACAGCCCAAACCGCTGGTCGTACAGACTTGAAATTTGGAGGGTGTATTCATCTCGATGCGTAGGCGTGTACTAAGAAAGGATTTTTCGAAATTCGACCCCCAAGGGGGGGAAGTTTGCATGAAAGTCCTTTGTTTTTGTACTTTTAGTCACGAAAATTTGGATTTGGATAGGTAGTTCATTTAAAACAAAAAATGCTAATAAAAAAATATATTACACGATTTAAGGGGGGGGGGGGGGGGGTAATGTTGTATGGAAAGTTCTTTGTTTTTGAAGTTATAGTAACCAAGTAGTAGTTGGTAGAGTACCGCTGGTCGTACAGACTTGAAATTTGGAGGGTGTATTCGTCTCGATGCGTCTCGATGCTAAGAAAGGATTTTTCAAAATTCGACCCCCAAGGGGGAAGTTTGTATGAAAGTCCTTTGTTTTTGTACTTTTAGTCACGAAAATTTGGTAGAGTAGGTCGAGTCGGTCGAGTCGATAGAGTTGGGGGAGTTGGGGGGGGGGGGGGGGGGGGACTAAATAAATTGCTCGGGATGATTTAAAGTGGTGAATTTTGGGAGCGGGCCGAATTTCTTCCGTACGCGGATTAAGTCGCGGGCGACCTCTAGTTAAAAAATATAAAAATGACAATATTCATTTCATCATCATCATCAGCCCGGAGACGTCCACTGCTGAACGAAGGCCTCCCCCTTAGACCGCCACACTGTACGACAACCTGCCATTTGCATCCACCGGTTGCCCGCGACTTTTACAATGTCGTCGGTCCACCTAGCGAGTCAATATTTATTTAGATGTCAGAAAAACAACAATTTAGTCCAAAACGTCGTCAGATACATAATATGTAAGTATAGTTAGTCTTATTGCATCGATCCCACACACCAGTGCACTATGGTCAGTTAAACTTTGACATAATTTTTTTTTTTTTTTAATATCTCAGAAAAGATACAACAAGGGTCTTCCAGTTGTCAAATACAATGTCATGTTCAGTGTTGGCGGCGAGGAGTGCATTGAGGTGGCGACGGGCGCGATTAAAGGCTGTTAGTTTCCAAATATTGTAATATAAAAAATAAAATAAAACATACAACGTAGTGATTGTGTCAGCCGACAGACGCCATACGTGAAGCTATGTGAGCGCGCCGCGGAGTCTCCGGAAGCGGACGCGGACGACGTCATCGACCTAGGCGCGCCGCGCGTGCCACGCCACCGGCTGCAGCCGCGTGCTGTGCCCGCGCAGCCGTTGCGCCGCGCCTACGTGCCGAACCCCCGCCTGTGAGTGCCGCACCCGTTCCTCCCGCCCCGCATCGCACCCTTCACGTGCCGCACCGCCGGCTGGAGCCGTGCGCCGCGCCTACGTGCCCGACCCCCCTGTGAGTGCCGCCCCCGGTCCTCCCGCCCCGTCCCGCACCCCTCACGTGCCGCGCCGCCGGCTGCAGCCTCGCGCCGTGCCTACGTGCCTAACACCCACCTGTGAGTGACGAGTGCCGCCCCCGCTCACATGCCGCTCCCACCGCAGGTACCCGGGCCGGCCGGCCGAACCGCCGCCTCAGTCGCGCCGCGCCGGAGCTAGCTCCGCGTCCGCCCGCCCGCGCCGGCGCAAGCGTGCGCTGCGGCGGCCCGTGCCTAACTCGCGCTTGTATCGGCCGGCACCGCCGCGGCCGCCGCCGCCGCCCGCGCGGCCGCGCGACTCGTGGCCGCCGCCCACGCCGCTGCGACCGCTCGACACCGCGTCGCGTGTCGCGCTGCGTCTCGGCGAGCGGCGGCTGGCGGAGCACGCGGACGGCGAGCCTCCGGCGCCCCCGGCCTCGGCGGTGCGCTCGCGCCACCTGGTGGTGACGTTGCCGGCGGCGGCGGCCGGCGACTCGCCCGGCGGCGCGCCGGTGCGCTACCGGCCCGCCAGCGAACACTTCCGCGCGCGCGAGGAGCCCTCGGCCGGCTCGGGCGCGTCCACGCCGCCGCCGGCCGGCCGCATAATGGTCGACCCGAGCCCCGGCCGCGCCTCCGACGGACACGAGTCGCCCTCGGCGCCGAGCGAGTACCTGGCGGAGGTGAGTGCGGGCGCGGCGCGGGGGCGGGGGCGGGCGCGCGCGCCCCGTGTGACGTGAGGCCGCGTGTTGCAGTTCCTGTCGGCCATCATGCAGCGGCAGTACGCGGAGGCGCTCAAGTACTGCCGCCTGATCCTGCAGTACGAGCCGCACAACGCGACGGCGCGCGGCTTCCACCCGCTGCTGCAGCGCAAGCTGCGCGCGCCCCGCTCCGGCTCGGAGTCGGGCTCGTGCTCGGACGAGTGGGAGCGCTCGGAGGTGGCGAGCGCCGCGTCGGGCTCGGGGTCGCGCTCCTCGCTCGACCTGGAGTCGGAGAGCAGCGCCAGCGCGAGCGGCTCGCCGAGCCGGCGCACCGACTCCGGCTCGTGCTCGGGCCGCTCGGCCGCGCGCTGCGAGACCTCGCGCTCCGACGCCGACGACAACGGGAACCTGCCCCACGCGGCGCGCTCCGCCCCCACGCAAGGTCT
Source organism: Erannis defoliaria (assembly GCA_905404285.2). NCBI lineage: Eukaryota > Metazoa > Arthropoda > Insecta > Lepidoptera > Geometridae > Erannis > Erannis defoliaria. The sequence goes on along the minus strand of FR990077.1, from coordinate 19,102,214 downwards.
CGCCTCACGCGGCTCACGACACTTCATCTACATGCGCTTGTGGTCCGCTGGCGAAACTTACACGTTAATTGTGCGACTTTCAAAACAAGAATTTGTTAAATTCGAGGAGATTGTCCCCTTAAAAATTGATCAGCAGGGCTAGCATGCGCACCGCGAGAAAATTTTGTCGTGTCTTTATGTCGTGCGAAAACGAGACAAACTTATACAGATTCGTAGCCTTGTCCTGTTTTTAAGAATCGAGAAAATTTTCTCGCGGTGCGCATGCTAGCCCTACAGGTGATGGTTAATTTTGTCTTCTTCTCGGTAAAACACGTTCTCAGCGGTCTTGGTCGTCGCACCTGCTACTGGCGGAGGCAGATGTGATGCGCCCCACGATATGTCGCCGTTTCTCTCTCCGTTAGAGCTCGTTCGAGTGCACTCACGCACGGGAGCGCTCACAGCAGATTTATCTGGCTGGTCCACCGGGGTCACGCCCCCCCCCCCCGGGGGAGGGGCGTGACCTCCCCGCGGTATTGTGGCTTCTGCTTTAACTGAATGATGACGGATCGACTGCCTCGATTTTCAAAATTGTAACTTATTTTTTTATTATATCGTTTACTATTGGCCCGTTCTAAAAAATGTCAGTGTCACCATTACCTTTTACTTTTAGACTCGTTTTTGTGACTGTAGTTCCTGGACTCCTCTACCTACCTATAGAGGTTTCAGAGTTATAGGAACACAAACTAACCGCTAGAAGTCATTTCATAACATGTTTAAGTCGTTATTATACAGACTCGTGTAGTAACGGTCGACGCGTGTCCGCAGGAGACGTGGACAACGACAACGCGGCCGGCGATGCGACCGGCGCGCCCGCGCACGCGCACCACAAGGTATCCGCACGGACATACTTTTACGCGATATTTTTATCTTTCAAATCAATAAGCGTATCGAGCTGATACCTATTTTATAACCAGTTTCATAATTATTATTGGTGGCCCGTGGGGCTCCCACACTCCCACCTCACCACACACTCACACTCTACTCTCGTCCGTGTGGCGCAGGTGGCGGGGAGCGCGTCGCTGCAGCGGCTGCGCGCGCAGTTCGCGTGCTCCAAGTGACGCCGCGCGCCGCGCGCGGCCGCCCTCACCGGGGTGACGGCTAGCGTGACCTTGTACCCGGACTGACTGTTATATTTTCCGAATGTTAATGTGTAGCGATGTTTGTGAACTTACTGACGCTAGAAAAATACTTATTAGAAGTGTGATGAAACCGAATACTTAAAGAATTGCCGTGTTCCTTTCGCAACTCCTTACCTAGTGGGCACCGCGCCGGGCTCACCGCTCGAGTGAGCCGCTTGCCCGGCCGCACCCTGGGCTCCAGCCTACCGAGGGGTTCCAGCCTGCCGAGGCGCCCTGGGCTCCAGCCTACCGAGGCCCTGGGCTCCAGCCTACCGAGGCCCTGGGCTCCAGCCTACCGAGGCCCTAGGCTCCAGCCCGCCGAGGCGCCCTGAGCTCCAGCCTACCGAGGCGCCCTGGGCTCCAGCCTACCGAGGCGCCCTGGGCTCCAGCCTACCGAGTCACCCTGGGCTCCAGCCTGTCAAGGCGCCCTGGGCTCCAGCCTACTGATGCGCCCTGGCCTCCAGCCTACCGAGGCGCCCGGGTTCCAGCCTGCCGAGGCGCCCTGGGCTCCAGCCTACCGAGGCCCTGGGCTCCAGCCTACCGAGGCCCTGGGCTCCAGCCTACCGAGTCACCCTGGGCTCTAGCCTGTTGAGGCGCACCGGGCTCCAGCCTACTGAGGCGCCCTGGGCTCCAGCCTACTGAGGCGCCCTGGGCTCCAGCCTACCGAGGCGCCCGGGTTCCAGCTTGCCGAGGCGCCCTGGGCTCCAGCCTGCCGAGGCGCCCTAGGCTCCAGACTACCGAGGCGCCCGGGTACCAGCCGGCCGAGGCGCCCTGCGCTCCAGACTACCGAGGCGCCCGGGTACTAGACAGCCGAGGCGCCCTGGGCTCCAGCCTGCCGAGGCGCCCGGGTACCAGCCTGCCGAGGCGCCCTGGGCTCCAGGCTACCAAGGCGCCCGGTTTCCAGCCTGCCGAGGGATGACCTCTCGAGGGAGGATCCACTGGGAGGTGCCTCGGTGCAAACCACATAAAGCTATGCATATATGGGGTTACATGTAACTATACTACTAAGCTGAAAAGAGGTTATTGTACACATCATGGTGCACATCTTTTACTATGGGCAAGGCCGTCTTAAACTAAATTGGGGCCCTTGAGCACACAAGGATTTAAGGCCCTTTTGGAAACTAAACAAAGCGAATTACACTTACAAACAATTTTCTACTGGTGTTTTTGTCTTCAATCGATCCTAACGAATCCGACCAAGTATTACTCGACAAATAAAAGCCCTTATATTTTGTGACTATTAAATTTGGTCGGATTCGCGATATTATCACTTTTAGCCAGCTTTTAAGCGCATTACGGAACGGATAAGTCAAAATCAAGTCAAATGATATGGAAATTTTATACTACTAAAACAAAAAAAGGAAAGTTTGACTTGATTTTGGCTTAATTTGGTTAAATAAAATCGACAAAATGTTGACTTAAGTAGGTATATTACATTTTAACACAAAAGTTTTATTTTCGACCCGGGTGCTCATTGTAAGGGCCAACCCACACGTACCACAACCACACCACATCGCAGCGGCAAAATATGGTTTGCAGTTGCATTGTGGTACCGACAAAATGTCGATGTGGTTGCGTTGTCGCTAGCAGTTGCGATGTGGTTGCGTCTTGTGCAGACACAGTTCGACTCCGGCGTTCATAGAGCGCGCACTGTTGTTGCGTCGACGCAACGTTGTATCTGCGATGTGGCCGGCGGCTATTTCACGGTGTCGCTGGTGCTTGCGATGTGGTCGGTATCAACCACGCGGTCGCATACGACGGCAAAACGTGGAACGTGTAAATTCTATTATTCATTTTCAATACAAAAATGCGCCCGACCACGTCGTGTTGTAGTTGTGGTGTGGTTGTGGTACGTGTGAAACAACCCTTACTGTGCCCGACAAATATGTTTTGAGAATGAATATGAGAGAAATTGTCGGTCCTTCGGGGGCCCTGGGCACAATACCCCTGTTACCTTATGGTAAAGACTGTACTGACTATGGAAACAAAACTGAAACCGAGATAAAATATTGGCTGATAAAATAGTTTTTTTATTTTTATTATTTGATTTGCCTGTAGTGAAAGTTGTTTTTTTTGGTCTTCATCCTCAAGCCCACGTAGTACCACGGGCAATAAACGTAGTAAAGTTGCCACGACTTTACTAGGACATGACAGTGATGTTGAGTTGCTTGAAATTAATCGAAAACTTGATAAATATCCAAGATAAATATTTAGATACTTGACACTGGCAAACGCACAAAGTGCGACGCCATAATCAAAACTCACGCGGGAACGAGTTACCGTACGGAGTTTTGGACGCGTACAGCGGGTATTTTGAAAAAGTTTCGTTGGTCATAATGCCAACGAATGTAGTAAAGTGTAATATAGTGATAAATGAGATTTTATTTTATTTGTACAACCAACAGCCTTCTTACGGGGAAAGAATAAACATTATAATGAGCACATATAGCCCAATAAAGGTTATCACTAATATACAATGATGCTTACGCTAACATGCGACACACACACACACAAAAGGATAATAAAGTAGGTAAATGTAGTAGAAGTAAATGCAATTAATATGACGAAGAAGAAACACAAAAGCACAATCATATAAACTAAATAATACATACATCAATATTTATCTATATATATATGTATATATATATATATATATATATATATATATATAGTATATATATATATATATATATATATATAGTATATATATATATATACCTATATATTGTATATATATATATATATATATACAAATTGCTTAAGCCTCTTAAGTATTATATATATATATTAGTATTATATATATATATATAGTATATATTTATTATATTATTTAGTATAATATATATATATATATACAACGTGTAACAAAAAGGTTCAACAATACGGAAGGGCATGTATGTACTCATCGTTATGAATAACTTTTACTATGGAGCCAACACAGAAATCGCGAAAAAAAAAACAGCTGTTCCATACATTTTGTCCAAGGTCAATGAACTTTTTGTATGGAACAGCTGATTTTATTTTCGCGATTTCAGGGTTGGCCCCATAGTAAATGTTGTTTATAATGATAAGTACATACATGCCCTTTCGTATTGTTGAACCTTTTTGTTACACATTGTATATATGATGATAATTTATTCGTTAATTGAGATACTGTCTTTCATCCAAAACAAGATAGAAGTGATGGACAATGAGAGCCTTATAAGTGTTTGATTTAATAAATGAGCTCCCTAAAATCATAAATGACTCCTGCGTTCTCTTTGCAGACGATATTTCAATATTGACATCTTGTGAAAATAATATAAATTTAAATAATAATCTTACTGACATTTTTAATAATATTACAAATTGGATGAAGGACCATAATCTTGGCTTGAACTTTGCAAAAACAAAAATTATACAATTTAGGCCCTACCAAAAATCTCCTCTTGACATAAATTTTGTGTACTTACAATAATATCAAATTAGAATGTGTTAACTCGGCTACACTATTAGGCCTAGAACTTGACTCACACTTAAACTGGAAAAAACATGTTCAAAAATTAAAATTAGCTAGTTTTTCTTATGCGCTAACAGAACTAAAACGTGCTACCGACCTAACTACAGCTATAGCGGCTTACTACGCATACGCCTTCTCTTGGCTAAGATATGGAAAGTACTATGGGGAAACAGTGTAAATGCACCCGACCTATTTCCCGGTCAGAAAAAATGCATTCGTATTCTAGCCAACCTGAAAGCTCCTGATGTTGCCATACTTAACTTCCATAAGCCTTATTTTATTAAATTTAAAATTTTGCAATTAGTGTCTATTTATATATTTGTTATTTAAAATGTGCAAATTCGTAAGAAAATACCCCGTTTTTTTTTAAAGTTATTGTTCGATAGCCTAACAAAACAAATAAAAATTATTCTAGAAGCAAAATGCTATTACACCCTTCGACGAGTTTTTCAACGACAAAATTCTAATATCAACTAGTAAAATAGAGCGTTCTGCACCAAATGTTGCCATACCCTGACAAGGGTCATATGTATTACTGTAATACAAACATGTTACTTAAGACCTGCATGTAGCCACATATGTGGCAATAAATGATTGAGTATTGAGTAATTTATGTTTAATTTTAATTAAGTTTATATAGTTGTCTAGGAATAGTATAATATTGTATGTTGTTAGATGAATGTTAGGACTACATCTAGAAGGGTGAATGTGCTCGTTAGTTTGTTTTTTCTTTCTAAATTAGTGGCCATGTCAAAATGTTCACCCAGTTATGAGGTCTAATAAAAAATAAATGTAGGTACTTACTTAATATCTGCTTCCAAAAAGTAATAGTTACAGTTACTATAGCCCCCGCCGTTTGCTCGCATGGGAGGTGATGATTCTGGCGTGAGCTTCACACCAGAATCCTCATCAATCCCTACTTATAGCCTATTATAATAGGGGATTATCCCTAATTATGTACATCTCTTTATTGGTAGGTACTAGGGTATTACTAGTTACTATATATATATATATATATATAAACATAATAATATATTTCTTCTATTCAATACTGTGTTAGTCAAGCAAGTCTTTATGTTCATCTGTAATCTATTGTCTTCGATGTCACTATACGTGAAAACCTTTAATAAGCTTTCTGTTTTTATTAGTCTATTAATAGCTGTTGGTTTTCCAATAAATAAATAAATAGGTACGTCGGGATTACGATGCGACTAATAGGCTAGCTGGCTAATGACTGGTTTTTTTTTATTGTCCTATTAAAATGTGGCCCATAAATATAGCAGATTAATGAAAAAAAAAAGAAAAACTGATCAAAAATAAGCATTTTAATATCATACTAGACAGAGAGGCGAAACAGCAAATCGTGACGTCACTTGTCAGGACGCCATATAAATTTTATTCTGACAAGTAAGGCGTGACGTCATTTTTTGTTTTGTGGGAAAGGGACAGAGTTGGCTCTACCAAAAACTTTAAACGCTTATATATCAGAACATTTTTAATAAACATACTATATTTACTTAAATTTTTCATCAAAGCTATTGGTTTCAACGATTTTAACATCAGTCATCTTAGCCTCCCTTGAATCCCATTACTTGGGGTCGGGTCTCCTCACTTTTCTGCGCCAAGACATACGATCTTGTGTTGTCGGGTTGGGCAATTGGGCTTTAAAAGTCTCTTTCAATGTTAGACCACCAGGTCAAAGGCGGGCGGCCTCTAGCTCTTTTCGCTTCCGGTACGTTCAGTGCGATTTGCATCACGTGGTCTTCGATTCGACTTTTGACATGTCCATACGATCGTTATGATCGATATGATCGTCGAGTCCGAAATAAAGATATATTATTATTATGATTATTATAGCAACGAAGACGGAACTTTAAAGCTTCCTCGTATATATTAGTTACGAATTCTGTCCAACCGGGTTACGCCTCCCGCCCACCACCTAAACATTTCATCACAAGCTCACGTTATGTAGTATAATAAAAATAAATAAAAAAAACATTGGTTTGAACCTTTTGTTCATGAGCCTTCTTTGTAGTCCAGTATTCGGACCCGTATGGGTCAAAGAACAAAGAACAATTTGGAAGGAACAAAGGGTAAAGTGTATAAAACGGCAGTTCGTCCAGCGCTGCTGTACAGCAGCGCGAGCGAGCGCGCTCCCCGCCGAGCCACTGCCGCGACACAACCCGCCCGTGTGCCGCGCGTCCCACCTCGCAATGAAACATCTTCATTTCAGTAACATTTTATTAAAAACGATAAAATTTCAGTATATTAGGCATTCATTCAAAACGTAACATTATCCGTTAAAACTATATAATCGCACAACAGGAGTGTGAGTACCGTCGCTGCCCCCGCCCCGCCCCGCCCCGCCCCGCGCACACCCACACTAGCTCCAGCTAACGTGAGTCGTCGCACGCGGACCGCGCTCACGTCGACGCCGCCTACTCACTAGCTCGCTAGTGGCGCGTGAGGCCGCGATACGTACTAACCGAGACGATAACTGCGGAGGTGGCGCCGCGGCTCACAGCAGCACGTCCATGCGGTGCGCGCGGCGCACGAGGCGCGCGCCCCCGCCCCCGCCCGCGCCCGCGCCCCCCTCCAGCGCGTGGAACGCCACCGTCACCGCGGAGGAGCCGAAGTCCGCCTCGAACCTGCAACACGCGCGCGGGCTCAGCACTCGCCGGGGCCGGGTGGGGGTGGGGAGGGGAGGGGAGGGGGGAGCGAGCACTCACTCGGCGGCCACGTTGACGAGCGGTGGCGCGCCCACCGCGTTCTGCACCACCAGGAACAGCTTGGTGGCGAGCTCCAGCACGTGCACGGTGCGCAGCACCACGTCGCCGCGCCGCCGCCGCGCGCCCTCGCTCTGACGATCACATGAACGACTTCTTAGACCCTATACTATATGCATTACGGACCATGCGGAGATCTTCTCCGATGGTTTAGTTCGTATGTTGAAAGTCGCTGCCAAACGGCGGTTTTAAACGGATTCTCTTTACACTCGCCATTTTCCACTATTCCATCCGGTGTCCCGCAAGGGTCCATTTTAGGACTCCTGCTTTCATATTGTTCATTAATGATATCAGTACGTTTCTTAAATTCAAAGTTTCTATTGCGGATGATATGAAATTTTATAAAAAAAATAACTCAACGTTAGACTGTGTGCTGTTGCAGCAGGATGTTGGTCGATTAGTAGAATATTGTTGCAGAAACAAACTAGACCTTAATGTATCCAAGTGCAACTGCATCAGTTTCAGTAGATCCCACAATGTGCTATATTTCAATTACATGCTATATCATCAACCTCTGCAGCGTACTGATCATGTTAGAGATCTGCGAGTTATTTTGGACTCCAAGCTTCTTTTAGATAAGCATAATGTTGAGAGCATAACTTATAAAGCATTGAAGACAATAAAAAAAAAATTACAAAAAAAAAAGACTAGGATTCATCTTTCGAATGACAAAGATTTCATAACTGCTCGTTGGTGAGAAGTCAGTTGGAGTATGCTTCTTAAGTGTGGAATCCTCGATACGAACTTTACATGGACAAACATGAAAAAATCTGCAATTTGTGACACAACCAAGCACAAGCTAAAATACAATTTGTAGACAACAGCTCGAGTTGCAAGCACCATCATCTGCTTCCATTGTCACAGCGAAGGGAGGTCGCAGATTTAGCGGTCCTCTAAAAAACTGATAATTGATGGCCAAGAAAGATTCTCTCGTGGCGACCGCGAACCGTCCGACGCAGCGCAGGCGCGGCATATATATATATATATATATGCTAGCTAAGGGCAATCGGTGGGTGCACATGACAGGCTGTCGTACAGTGTGGCGGTCTAAGGGGCCTGGGGGGCCCTTCGTTCAGCTCCGGGCTGATGGTTATGATGATGATGTGAATCCTTGTTTGTCCTGGTACCTAGGACCTGGGTACGTCCTAAAACTGCATCCAGGACTACCGCAGGACGGGCAGCGGCGTCCTCTCAGTTAACGGTGGTGAGCATTCTGCGATCCCCGAGCCGCCTGCCAAGCGTGGGGATTATGGCAATACCTCTCTAATAAGGGGAGGCCTTCGGCCAGCAGTGGACGTCTTTCGGCTGATGATGTGACGTGAAGCCTTGTTTAGGTTGCAAAAAAAATCGTGTCTAAGTCAACACCATCTAGTGTAGTACCATCTAGTGTAGTACCATCTAGCGTAGAGTACTCATAAAGATATCTAAAATCTAGATATCTAAAGCTAGATCTTCACAGATTGCGAGATACGACGTTCTAGATGTTAGAGATACACGACATATCCATAAGATGTCGCAATTTGCCATATGAGAATGAACTAACTACTATGAATGACCTACTATGAATCACTTTTTTTATATAAGTAACATTAAACACCAGTTTTCCTTATAAAAACCGGTTAATATCGGTTTTTGTAAAAAACGGTTTATACTGGTTTTCTTCAAACCGGTTCACATCTCTAGTAATCAAATTATACAAACGTTAAGTTGTTTTTTTTGTATATTTTCGTATCGTCACACATAGAATAAACTTTGTACGAATCAATGATGACTGTAATAATTAATAAACAAAATAAAAAGCAGGGGTCCTAAGATGGGTCCTTGCAGGACACCGGAAGAAATATTATAGTGGCGAGTGTGAGCACTGTACCGTACTGTACCGTACTGTACTGTACGTGGGAGAACTCACGGCGAACAGGCAGCCGGGCTGGTCGGCGGCGTCCAGCGCGAGCGGAGCGGGCGCGGGCGCGGGCGCGGGCTGCTGCGGCGCCACGTGCACCACCAGCACGTCGTCCGCGTACGGCGACAGCGACAGCGCGCGCACCTGGTGCGCGGGCAGCCGGCGCCGCACGCGCAGCGAGCGCGCGTCCAGCAGCAGCAGCGCCGCCGTGCTGAGCGCGCACAGCACGCGCGCCGCGCGCCCCGACGCGCGCGCCACCTTGCCGGCCAGGTCCGCGAACACCACGTACCGGTCGGCGGCCGCGCCCGCGCCGCGCCGCCACGCGCCCGACGCGCGCAGCCGGACGTAGTCGCCCACGAACGGGTGCGACACGGACGCGGGGTACGTGGCCTTGCGCCCGCGGAACAGCGCCGAGCACGTCGCCTTCTCGCGCATGCGGTTCCGCGCGGTCTGGTCGAGTGCGGCGCGGTACGAGCGGCAGCGCCACGCGTGGTGCGCGCGCCGCAGCAGCGCGTCCGTGCGGCCGAGCAGCAGCGGCGCGCGCGGCGCCGGCCACGCGCCGCACGCGGGCGACATGTGCCGCGCCGGCAGCCGCGCCCACAGCGTGCCCAGGTACCGGCGCCGCGCCGCGCGGCACCACCACGCCCACAGCCGGCGCGCCGCCGCCTGCGCCACGCGCCGCGCGCGCCACGCCGCCCACGCGCGCCACACCACCAGCGCCGCGCGCCGCCTCACGCGCGCGCGCCGCCGCCGCCACGCGCGCTGCACGCCCGCCACCAGCGCCGCCACGCGCGCCGCGCGCAGCGCCTCCAGCTCCCACACCTGAGTTTTGGCGGGAACACGAAAAAAATCATGTCGCTGCATTCAATTATTTTCTTAAACTAGCGTTTTTTCGCGAATTAATAAAAATTTACTAGCACATTCATCCTTTTAGATTATTCCTAAAATTCATCTAACAACATACAATATTATACTATTCCTAGACAACTATATAAAATTAAACATAAATTAAATTAAACACTTGGATAAACATATAATACCGTTATACCAACGAAAAGAGCGGCTGCATTGATATCAAAGAAAACAAACAACGTAAAGTTGCCACAACTTTACTATGGCATGACTTGGACTCGACTTTGACTAATTTCGTGTGACTAACTGTGACTTCATGACATACTTATATTTGACTTGATAATACTACATAAACTTGAACATTTACTATAATACGTGCGAAGTCAATTACAAAAAAAAATAGGTCCCACACCAGCGGCACCGCCGGTCACTCCGCCTCGCACCGCCCGCCCTTCACTCACCGTCCTGGGGCTCCGGATGAACACCTTGGTGCGTCCGTAGGCGAACTCTGCGGCGGGGATGGGCAGCGCGCGCAGCAGGTGGCGCGCGGCGCGCACGGGGTCGGGCGGGGGCGCCACGAGCGCGCGAGGCGCCAGCACGCCGTAGCGCGCGAGCAGGTCGCGCGCGCACACCGCGTCGCACCAGCCGGCGCGGCGCAGCAGCGCCACCTCGAGGATGCCCTGCGTGCGCAGCTGGTGGCGCAGCAGCGCGGCGTCGCAGCGGCGCGGGCGCAGCGCGGCGTCGGCGCGCAGGCAGCGCACGAGGCGCGGGTGCGGCGGCAGGCGGCGCACGAGCGCGGCCACGAGCGCGCGCTGGCGGCAGGAGCGCGCGAGCGGGCGGCGCGGGGAGGGGGGCGCGGCGCCGCGCTCGGCCGCGAACAGCTCGGCCAGCAGCGGGTCGCGCGCGCCGCCCACGGCCGCGCCGCACGCCGCGCACAGTGCGTCGCGGTTCTTGCTCGCCATGCCGCGCGCGCTGTACGTCACGGCGCCCGCGAAGTGCGCCACCCTGCGGACGGAGGGCGAGCGGTCGGTGGGCGGGAGGTCGGCGGGCCCCCGCCCTCCAACCATTTGAAAATATGCATATCTGTACTTGACACTGGCAGAACAGAAAACACAAAGTGCTATGCTAAAAATGAAAATTAAAAATAGTACATTATGATACGAGTGTGCTATGTTGGTCATTACACTAGAGGCGGTATTATGCGCGCGAGCCGCAGGCGAGCGCGATAAGAAAGCCGAGAGCGTAATGACTAATAGCACAAGAGTTCCATACGACTGTTTTCGTCACACTTGCGACGAAAAAACAATTTTTTTTTGATAATAATCAACCACACAGCGAAAACGTCAACAAACATTTGCGGAAAATGGCGCCCAAATCAGTAATGCGCGCGCAGGTTGACATTTACTTCAGCGGCATAAGAACTCTTTGTTGGTATTACAAAAAAACTGTAAGTATTACCCGGCTATATTAAGAGTGCTTCGTACACGTACGTCTAATTGCAGTCACGTACAAACTTGACTTTACCGGGTTATACCTATTATAGTACAAGTGCCGTAATGTAAAGTAAAAAGCACGCGTGTATAATATAAGCTAATATAGCTTGGATTATGAGCCTAAAAGCGATGTAATAAGATCTACTTTACGAGCAAGTGTGATGAAAAATGATATTAGAGTGTATAAGTCGAATGAAATTAGAAGCCAAGGATCGTATCAAAAAGGATCCTAAATACTACTGGTCTTTTATAAAGTCTCTAAGGTCAAAATCTTGGGAACTTTAACGTTCAGGGTGGTCAAAATATTACTAATTTATTATCTGATTATTTTTACTCTACGTATCGAAGTGTTTCTGGTGTTTCTAGCTCTCAAAGTGAAGCTATGAGTAGTCATACTTCTCTAAGTTCGTGCCAACTTTCAGAGCTTGACGTATTAACCGCTCTCAAACTACTTGACGTGAACAAGTGCCCAGGACCGGACTCGATTCCTTCTGCTTTTCTAGCATCCTGTGCGTCTCAGCTGGCGAAACCACTGCGACTCTTGTTCAACATGTCTTTAGCATATGGAGTTTTTCCTGCTAAATGGAAAGTAGCATACATCACTCCAATTTACAAGAAAGGAGATCTTGGAGACATTTTTAACTACCGACCAATATCTATTTTATCTGCGATTGGGAAGTTATTCGAATCATTAATCCAAAAAAGAATGTTATTTTATCTTAAACCGCTACTCTCTCCACAGCAGCATGGATTTTTGCCTGGAAGGTCGACGACGTCAAATCTTATGGATTTTGCAAGTGATATTATTGAGGCCTTTACTAATAGTAATGAAGTTCACGCAATCTACACGGATTTTTCCAAAGCTTTTGATGTAGTTGATCACGGGTTGCTGATTCAAAAGCTTGGGCTTGCTGGAATATGCGGGTCATTGTTGCGTTGGTGTGAGTCCTATCTCCAAAACCGTTCTCAGCTTGTTCGGGTTCGCGGTTATAAATCCCTTCGAATATCAGTACCGTCGGGAGTGCCGCAGGGCTCTCACCTCGGACCCCTGTTTTTTCTTCTGTTTGATGATTTATGCACCAAGATAACGTCAAAATTCCAAATGTTTGCAGATGATCTCAAAATTTATAGGGAATTTTTCTCCGTCCAAGATGTATTACAATTACAAAATGATTTTAATAGCATCAATGCTTGGTGTGTTTGTAACAAAATGGTGTTAAATTCAGCTAAATGTTTCTACTTAACTTTTCTTGAAAAATGCTACCGTTGCATGCTTCGTATTTTATTGATAGCACTCCATTGACAGATGTTTTTAATATGCGTGACTTGGGTGTAATAGTGGACGCCAAGCTGGATTTTAGAAAGCACATTGACTCTGTGGTTAAAAAAGCGTCACGCCTTGGTGGTTTTGTGTGTAGACAAACCAAATTCTTTAAGGACCCTATCATATCTATTGTTCTATTTAATTCTTTCGTGCGCAGTCATCTAGAATACTGCAGCCCTATCTCCGGATAGGGCTGCAGTACCTTCTTACCAGGTGCATAAAGATCGACTAGAGATGCTGCAAAAAAAGGTTTCTGTCTCATATTCAAATAATCTTTGTCGTCAACTGGACTCTTATGAGTCACGACTTTTACATTTTAAATTGAATGCAGGAGGAATATAGCCGACATTGTGTTTCTGCACAAACTAGTTAACGGATACATAGACAGTTCCACTTTGCTCGAAAAAATACATTTTGTAGTCCGTCGTCCATCTAGCCGTCTCGTAAATAGAAAAATGTTTAAACTGCCATATATTCGTACTAATTATGGTCAGCACTCATCTTTATATCGTTTGTGTTCTTCATACAATAGTATCAGTAATGATGTGGATATATTTAACTCATCTGTCTCTTCTTTTAAGAGACTTTTGCTTTCAATTCTAGATTAAATTACTTTCAATTTGTACCTAAGTATAATAGCATAACAATTTTCTTTAAGCATGCTGTGTTCACAACAAGTAGGGCGTTAACATTTGCGCATGTTGTTAAGACGTAAATTTTATTATGTAATAATTCAAAATATATGTCCAGATATTATTATTTCTTTTATTGCATTTGAAACTCGGGTCTAAGCCCGGACCTTTAAGAGGCATTGGTGGGGCCGAAGCCAACACCAAGAGGCCCTTTTGAATAGGAAAATAACATTATAAAACTATTACATGGGTGAATGGAATATGATACACTATTTTAAACATTAAGGTATAAAATTGTAAAACATTATCGGGCTATTTTGGTGAATTTTTATGAAACATTGGACTGGTCTATAGAATGAGAAACGGCACCTGCCTATTTTGTCTCATTACATCAAAATATTAAGGCAGGTGATGACTCGCCATCCACTAAATGGGCCCCCCATAAAGGCTACCGTATATTGGTGCCAGAGGAGAGTATTCATACTAAACATCGTACTGAAGCAGCTCGCAGCCCTTTTTTATAACGCTGAACATACTAACAGGCGGAGGTATCACGATAGTTGGTACGGACGTGGCACTCACGTGAAGCGGTCGGGCGGGTGCAGGCGCAGGCGCGGGTGCGCGCGGCGCTGCAGGCGCGCCAGCAGCGCGGGCGCGGGCTCGGCGCGCGCGGCGGCGGCGGCGGCGCGCAGCGCGCCCAGCACGCTGTCGGGGCCCGCGTCCAGCAGGTCGGCGGCGTGCGCCTCGCGCGGCGCCGGCGCCCGCCAGGGCAGCCCCTCGCGCGCGTACTCCTCCTGCTCGCGGCGCGCGCCCTCCGCCACGGCCGCGTGCAGCCGCTCCGCCGCGTAGTTGATCAGCAGCCGGTCCAGCCCGTTGTCGGCGAGCGCCTCGAACCCGTACAGGTCCAGCAGCGCCAGCGTGGCGGGCGCGCCCGGCGGCGCCGTGCCGCGCGCCCGCAGCGCCCTCTCCGCGCGCCGCACCAGCCACGTGAACAGGCGCGAGTACAGCGCGCCCAGCAGCCGGTCCCGCGCAGCGCGCGCCCACTCCGCCTCGCCCTCCGCCTCGCCCTCCGCCTCCGCCTCCGCCTCCTCGTGGTGCGGCGCCGTGAGCGCGGCGCCGAGCGCCTCCGCCTCCACGCCCACCAGCGCGCACGCCTCGTGCAGCTCTGCAACACGCGCGGGCCCCGTGTACAGCGGCGCAGGGGGCGGGGGGCGGGGGGCGGGCGCCGGGGGCGGGAGCACGCACCGTGCAGCGGCTGCAGGCGCGTGCCGATGGAGCCGTCCACGTTGTTGTGCGGCTCGAACGTCACGTTGCCCAGCTTGAGCATGAAGGCGAGCGCGCGCAGCACGGCGGCCGCCTCGGCGGGCGCGAGCCCCAGCGCGCCCATGGCGGCGCGCGTGAACGCGAAGTGCTCGGTGTCGTGCCGCGCGGCGCCGGCGGCGGGGCCCGCGTCGCCCGCGCCCGGGCCCGCGTCGCCCGCGCCGCACAGGATGCGGTACTGCTGCCACGAGCGCTGCAGCTTGAGTCGCTCTGCAACACGCGGGGCGCGGGTGAGGCGCGGGCGGCGCGCGGGGCAGGGGCGGCGCGCGGGGCAGGGGCGGCGCGCGGGGCAGGGGCGGCCCCCGGGGCGTTACTCACTGAGCAGCGGCACGTCGGCGCCGGCCAGCAGCTGGTACAGCACGTGGAAGTTCCGCTCGCCGCGCGGCGGCCTGTACGCGCGCTCCTGCACACACACACGCACGTCAACACACGCACACGGCCTCCACTGGGACTCGTGTGTTTGGGCACTCTACGGCTCGGAAAAGGGTTTCCCTCTTGGACTGGAGTAGCAGCAATGAATTGAAGTTTTCAAATGTAGTGGTACTATTTTGTCAATTACACGCGCTACTAAGATAAAAAGAGACGGCTAGCTGTAATCGACTTGGCATTCAAACCCAAATGTAACCATTTTTTTACTCTACGACGTATGATGTGCTTCTAAAAATATCGATATCTTTATTTCCTTATACTTACTTGTGCTTTGGTTCCTGTCAAGTAATCCTTACAGTAGTTAGTATTATAAATTCGAAAGTAACTTTGTTTGCTACCTTTACAAATCGAGAGCTGATTTTAATGAAATTTGGTATTGATATTCCTTAATTGAAATCATAAATTCAAAAGTAGGTAACTCATATCACATGACATGTTCATGTGATTTTTGTTGTTTAACTGTTTAACCAATACATTTGAAAGTTTTTTGGAGCTTGTTGGCCTCGTGCGGTTTTGGTCATATGCTTCGAACCCGCTGTGATGTCAGAAAGTAAGCTAGTCAAAGTATTGTACCTACTCGTATTTCGTTTGTGGAATAACTATCTCCCTAATTCTTTTAAGAAAAATATATTTGTCAGCTTATATCTTCGTATTTTCATAAATAATAATAATAAGTTTTTATTTGCATTAAACATGAGTGGAAATATGCGTTTAGTGACATTATAATTATTATACATTTATACGTTATACAATTTACTAGTGTATTTAATATATTTTTGTCAATGAAATTAGTGAAATTAAACAACGCCTATGATTAACCTTGTAAAAATCTAAAAACAAACGTGTATTGCAATTTTAAACTATGAACTTGAAGAGGTTTATATTTATTAATACAATAAAAAATAAAAAAAATAAAAATATTACATTGTTTGCTTCCACATTACATTTTTCAACCCCTAGTCATCGATGTAGGATTCCCTGTGTTGCGATGACTAGTGCTGAAAGACATCATCGTATTCTTGCGTGGCTGAGGCCTTATTATTTTAGAAACTAAATGGCAATGCCTAGCGAAGTTACAGTCTTCGGCACACAAAAAAATATTACTAACAATGATTTAAAAAAACTGTTTCAATCATAACAATATTGGTTTCGCAAAACAGCAGCGGATGTCTCCGGGCTGATGATGACGAGGGCCGGAGCACACGTCATGTCGAGTCCTACGACCGAAAGCTGCGAGTCTTCTGGAACAATCCGAGTGATTCCCGAGCCCCGCGCCGCGGTCGCGTGCGAGCCGCGCTAGCGCACCGCAGGAAGGTTCCGTACACGCAATAACACTCACTGACTGACGACGCTCGGCCTAAACCGCTTGTCGTATAGACTGGAAAGGAGGGTGTTTTTCTCTTCATGCGTAGAGGTGTGCAAAGAAAGGATTTTTCCTTTTTTAACTCCCAAGGGGGTGAAAATTGATGAAAACTTTTGTTCGAAAGCCCTTTGTTTTTGAACTTTTAGTTGTGAAAATGAGTATTTGGATAGTTCATATAAAGCCCAACAGAATGGTGGGATTCTTGTCACGGATACACTTTGGGTTAGAGGGCGACCGCTTTTTAATCAGGAAAACTAATATAATATTACTATTTCTCACTGGGTATAGGCCACCGGAGGACGGGCAGCAGCGTCCTCTTAGTAACGGCGGTGAGCACTGGGCGATCCCCGAGCCGCCTGTCAAGCGCGGGTATTATGGCAACACCCCTCTATTAAGGGGGAGGCTTCGTCCAGCAGTGGACGTTTTATGGCCGACGACGATAGGCCATTTTTATTTTATTATTTATTTTTTCCATTAAAGGTAGGACAAGAGAGAGACGGCGCACACCCGTCGGGCGCCACGAGCAACTCATCGAGCACGCGATACTCGTGCTGCCGCGTCGGTCGGTGTCGGGTCAGTCGAGAGGTCGATGCGCTTACCGTCTCCAGGAGGTCTGCGTGCGGAACACAATATTATCGTTAGACGAGTTGGCTCTCACTTGCCTGCACACTACTACTCACTACTACTACTACTACTACTACTACTCAATAATCATGTCACGGCACACTAGTACACGCGAACCGCCTCACCGGAAGTATATTATACGTTTGTGCAGTATTTTTTATTTAGTTTAGTGCATGTCGAGCCGGAGGCCTGCGGGAAGTCGTAATAAACGCTCATAGTAAGGCAATCTGGCATAACTAGGTGGACGGTGCCGGGGGCTGCGCTGCGGGGACTCACAGTGCGTGATGTGCGCGCACACCGGGTCGCCCTTGAAGTCCAGCTCGATCTCCAGCAGCTTGCCCTGCGCAGAGAGAGCCGGTGTAGTGTAGTGTAGTGTGTGGTGCGTGCGGGTGCGGGTGCATGCACAGTAGACTCACGAAGCGGCTCGCGTTGTGGTTGCGCTGCGTGGCCGCGTTCCCGAAGGCCTCGAGCAGCGTGCCGGCGGCGGCGAGCGGCGCGGCGAGCGCGGGCGGCGCGGCGGGCGCGGCCAGCAGCGCGCACTGCAGGCACAGGCGCGCCGCCTCCGTCTTGCCGGCGCCCGACTCGCCCGTCACCACGACGCACTGCGGCTCGCGGCGGTCGCGCGCGCGCGCGTGCGCCGCCGCCGCCACCGCGTACACGTGCGGCGGCAGGCGGTGCGGCGCGCCGGCGCAGTACGCGCGCGCCGTCTCCGCCGAGTAGAGCGGCAGCGCGCGCCCCGGGTTCACGCTCACCACGCTGCCGCCCACGTACGTGTAGATCTGGTCGCGCGCGAACCGCGCCTCCAGGTGCGCCGCCAGCGCCTCCTCCGTCAGCGGCGCCAGCAGCGCGGCGTCGTCGCCCGCCTCCATGCCGCCCCTGTCACCGCCCGCGCCGCGCGCCCGCCATGCTGCCCCGCCGCGCCCTCAGCGCGCCGCTCTCGCCATACTCGTCCCTCCCTTGCGGCTCCCTTCCTCTCCGGCTACGACCTGAGGAGAGTTTCAAGTTTGTCTTCCCCGTTTGCTTTTGCCTTCTTTAGGATAACGTTTGGTTGAAAACTTTCTCCACTTTTCTCGGGTATACTGTATATATGTGTACAGCTCCCCCTATTTATAATCCTTGTAGTGTACAAATGAATGGGCACATCAATAATCATTTCCGAGGAGAATGATATGGAACAGTAACAATAGGATACACGGATCATGATTAAATTTAAGTTGTTAATTTAAGTCTGACTAAATTAATGACTTTTTGGACCTGGCTATGTCTTAAAACTGCATCCAGGACAGGCAGCAGCATCTTAGTTAACAGTGGTGAGTATTCTGCGATTCCCAAGCCGCCTGCCAAGCATGGGGATTATGGCAACCCCTCCCTATTAAGGGGGAAGCCTTCGTCCAGCAGTGGATGTCAGATTCAGATATTTATTGCCATTCCGTTCAGTACATGGCGTTTATAAAAGTAGGTAAATAAGTTCAACGGACCCCGTCGGGCACAGCAAATTAGAAGAGAGGAAAATATTCATTGATTGATTTGAGAATTTTTTAATATAATATATTATGTCTTATTTATTTATTTATTTATTAAGAACACCAACATGATGTACGTCATTTCCCACATCTGATACATGGTATGGTAGTTACTAGCTAAACGTCACCACAATTATAGGTGCAGACTACATGGGTTTATTAAAATAACTAGTCAAGGTAAGATTGTTAGTGATAGAAGTTAACATAGTGAAAAGCGAATTAATATAACCTATCAAAATTTTTGCAGATAAGTCTCCTTAGTGAAATAAATTGCAACTATATGGCAGAATTAATTAAGCAGGTACAGCAATCCAAATAAAATAAAATGCTATTTTTTCTTATTTGATTATACATGCATATAGATTAAAATAAAGATAAAATTATTAATTATTGTTTTTAATTATTAAGTTTGATTTTATAAGTAAATTTTATTTGGTTTACCTATACATTACAGTCATGCAATAATTTCATATCAGCCAAATATTCGGCCATAGTATAGTAGGCTTTGTCAGTAAGGTACTGTTTTAATAGTCGTATAAATGTAGTGTCATTCCGGCTGTTGATGAAATTAATGATGTGACTGACGTCTGCCGGTTTGGCTAAATAGAAAAATTTACAATAAGTAGTGGAATGGAACATCGTGCCCGTTTTACTATTCAATATTGTAAATTCAAATGCGTGTGAGCGTCATACTTACTGCTTGTTGGGCTGGATAGTTACACTGGGTAATTCATAACAAGGGAAAAACAAGGAAAAATTTTGATCCCTCTTGACACCATTAAAAAAATAATATACAAATATAAAATAATTTATTCAAAACAAAAAGACAGATACACATACATAAAAAACAAAAATAAGTTACATACACAAAAATTATAACAAAGAGATTAGTAGGTATATAAAAAAAAAAGAAGAAAATAATGATGTGGTATGGATTTGAATTAAATTACATTTGATATAGAGATAGTTTATATCCTGAAGAAACACATGGGGTCCTTTAAATCACAGAATGTGCTACACATTCACTGTAGGATAGCGGAGGAAGCCGCTAGCCGCTCCTCTATCAAGGTATCTCTTTACTTTTCAGTGATCATTTGATAATGAATATGCACGCATTTAAACGATAGGGACGAACTGTTATTGCAAGTACCTCTACCGGTTCCCTATTGTTCCGCCTAAAATTCGATGTCATATTTTAGTTAAGCATAATTTAATTTCGCATAATAACCATAAGCATTATAAAAATTCAGCATAAATGGATAAGCATAAATATTTTCCGCATCATTACAGCCATCATAACAATAACTAAGCATATACATAAAGAAAATGTAATTCTTTAAATTTGTATTTTGCCGCGCTTTGCGCTGTCGGCGGAGCAGACGCTCCGTCGATAAAGTAAATAACGCCCCAGTGCTCTCAGTGGCTGTGGCTGGGAGTAGTATGCATAGTGTTCGCTTATTGGTCGGGATTAATGTAGAATCTAATATTGAGTTTTGTTAACTTACAGGAGAAAATAAAAACGTGAATTTGTGAAACAGAAATAAGAAACTTTAAATTCTTTGTTTACAGGTAGGTTAGAGTTTTAATGTAACAATTAGTGTACTTTAGTGATGTATAAATCTAGCTTAAAATAAAAATCTTTAATTACAGAGCAACTCATTTATCGTTTTACTTTGAGATAGTCTTATAAAACGACATTTAACATTTTATTAGACTATAGCATAATATAATAAACGCCTAACGACTAATAATCATAATGCTTATCGGCATACCAAATATTATGATCAGAAAAGGTAAGTTTTAAAAAGGTATTGTTTATGTTGGATCATAACATTTTCACGTGCAAAATAAACATGTCGCGCCATAGAGGTTACCACATATCATTTTTTTTAATAAAATAAACATCATCATCATCATCATCAGCCCAGAGACGTCCACTGCTGAACGAAGGCCTTCCGCTTAGAACGCCACAATGTACGACAACCTGCCATTTGCATCCACCGGTTGCCCGCGACTTTTACAATGTCGTCGGTCCACCTAGTGGGAGGCCTTTCTACGCTGCGTCTTCTGGTTCGCGGTCGCCACTCAAGAATCTTTTTTCCCCATCGGTTGTCAGTTCTTCGAGCTATGTGGCCTGCCCATTGCCACTTCAACTTGCAAACCTTGCGAGCTATGTTGGTTACTTTGGTTCTTTGGCTAATATTCTCGTTCCGGATGCTATCGCGCAAAGTAACTCCGAGCATAGCTCTCTCCATTACTACATTAAAATAAACATATTTGTATAGAATAAACAAAACACCTACTTTTTCATTTTAAAGATACAAAATAAACCTAAACTAACCTACTGTCACAGTATATCTAATATTCAATTCGTATAGAATAAACACAACACCTACTTTTAAATTTTTCAAATACAAAATAAACATAACCTAACGTACTGTCACAGTAGGTATATCTAATATTCTGTTTGTATAGACTAAAAACACATCACCTAATTTTTAAGGTACAAAATGCCATCAATAAATTAAAAGATGATGATGGATCCCTTTCTTCCGCATAATTTAATCACTTCTATTTAACAATCAATTACATGTGTTTATTTTCACCTAACTAAAGTCAAAATCCTATTAGAAAAAATTTAACATCCAATAATATATCCATGAAATAATATGACCACTACATAATAATAATATGACTACGAAATAATATGACTACAAAATAATATGACTATTGGCTATTATGCGACTCAAACGTAGTCCAAAGCAAAAAAGGCGAAAATATAATTATGCCTTTCTACACAGTATTCCAACAACTACTTATGCAAAAGTACCATTATGACATTAACCATTATGCCAGATTCACTATGCCAAAGTAAAATAGGAGTTACTAAATTATGCGAAAGATAGGGATACCCCTCTACCTACCCACTTAAATTCTTCGGATGGCACTACGACTTGTAGCTATCACAATGCCAACACCTTGGATTAATTTGAAATTACATTTCTGCTGCACATGCACTTTTCAATTCGATACAATGCACCTTGCTTGCTTACCTGAACTTTACTAAGTTGATACCGACGATAGTGTTAGGTAATTAATCGTTAAATGATAGTTACATCTGCTGCAACCATTATGTATTTGATTGATAGAGGAATCTGTATCTCTATCTCTGGATTTTTTGCAAAGCAATGCAGTTAATGCAGCAAAACATAAATTTCTTTAGGGAAATCTCTTTAGCGTAGCGTACTAATTGTTTTTTTTTTTACTTTTTATTTTCAGTAGAGGTGGTCGGTGCAAACCGTAAACAGTTTCAATACCCAGTTATCAATGCAATACCCAATACCGGGTACTCGGAGTTTCGATAACTGGGTATTGTGAGAAACTAGGTATTGGCGAAAACGCGAACCGTCTCAACGTCATCGTAACGAGCGGGAACCAATACCTGCGCGTGCCGAGTACCGACGGGTGACGGCCCATACCGATCGTCGCTTCGCATCCGACGTGATGCGCCCGAGTTTATCCGTAATATTCCGAACGTAATCGTACTCTCCAAGGCCGAGAGGCGATTAGAGCACCAAAAGTAAAGCTAAAAATGACAATTATTACTGAAACATTAAATGCGTTTTTGGAAAAAAGTCAACGGTTTAATTTGAATATCATACAAAAGTACAAGATTATATCACAGTTTATTCACTGAATCAGTGCACTTTCCAACAAATTTAATCAGTAATCTTTTTAAATCAAGCATTTTTATACTTATATAAAAGGCGACTCCAACCACTAACTAGTAGGTAGTAAGCAAAGATTATTTAGAGCAAATAAATTATTATTATACATTTTTTAAACGGAATCATCAAACAGACATCAACAAAAAAATTACCAAAACCAATCGGTATTTGTACCTTCTTGTGCAACACAGTTATTATTGTAAACCTTTTTTTTAATAACAACTGAAACCAAATACCTCAGCAGAAACTCAAAAGCTATGTTATTAAAGAAACGCCCAATACCTAGTTATTAAAATAAACAGTTTCAGAACACGGTATTATCATTCAATACCAATACCCGTTTCGGTACTGCAATATACCATACCGACCCACCGTTAATTTTCAGCTTTGATTTTACAGGTACCTGTCAAAATGTCAAAGCTTTTTTTTTATCTTAGTTATTGGCATCGCACGTTGTGCATTCTGCCAGTGTCAAGTTTATTAATTTTCGAGTTTTTATATATAAACCAAGTCAAATATGTCATGAAATCACAGTTAGTCACACGAAATTAGTCATAGTCGAGTCCAAGTCATGCCCTAGTAAAGTTGTGGTAACTTTACTATAAGCTTCTAAGGAGTTTTGAAAACAACACGAAAAGACATGTTTCACCAGATTACATCACTTGCCCACACTCGTGCATGTAATGAGGCGTTTGTTTTAAAAACAAGAATAGTTCGTGATGTTTTACTAGATGGCGTAAGAAGCATAAAATTGTCTGTCAAACCCCGTTTAATCTTTTTTAGTTATTCCTGGCCATGGATACAAGTCCTTCGGCCGAAAACATGGTTAAACCGATTACGTATGGTGGTGGGTTCGTAACGAGTCACACCAAAACCAGTCACAGTTTGACTCGTTGGGATTTTTCTTCCCATTGAGACTCGTTGGGAAAACCTTTTCGAAAAAAAGTTTCATCAGTAACAGGGACTCGATAGGAAGAATGAAATCCCATCGAGTCAGATCTCTAAACTCCGAAAAAGCTTGTAGTAAAGTTGCCATGGCTTTACTAGGGTATGATTAGACTTGACCGTGACTTACTGTGTGTAACTTGGACTATGACTAAGGCTCATTTAACTGAGTAATAAGGATTGATGAAGAAATATGTTTTTGCCTCAAGGATTAGTCCACAATCCAATCAAACCATCCATGAACATGAACAACCATGATTCATCTTTGATCCATCGATCCATAATAGATTATTAATAGATCCATGGCCATGAACAATTTAATAACAAGAAACAATCAGGAGATCAAATCAACATAATGTTTTGTTTGTTGTTTTGTAATTCTTCGGTTTGGAATAAACTTTGTAGGTTCTGATCATTTCACCCAAAGCAGTTTTGAGATGTGTTAGTAAATAGTATTGCGTCCAAGATAAAGAAAACATCTAATAAATGTTGTCTTTACCTTGGACGAAATTAGCAATATCGGTGAAGTGCTATCTCAGTAGGAGACGGGCCGCTTCGCATTCGTGAGTTGGTCGGTTCACATCCCGACGACTCGTACCAATGGGTTCTTTGGAATTTATGTACGAATTCAAATACCACTGGATGACCACTGGTTTATCGGTGAAGGGAAAAATAGTGAGGAAACCGGCCTTATGTCTGGAGAAGAAACTCAGTGGCGTTTTTAATCTACATATCCGCACTTAGCCTTATCTAGTTTGCTGGACTACGGCCTTATCACCCTGAGGTATGATATTGGGTAAAACTTAAAGTAAACGCTCCTAAAACGTAAGCAAATCGAAGCCGAATCGAAGGTAGAAATGCAGAGGTCACGTTCGATGGGACCAGAAAACAAAGCTGAGGCGTTGGAAAGCGCATAAAACAATAACAATAATATTCCACGCTCGTGAGCGAAAACAAACTCGAGAGTGTTTAATTTCCCTATGAAACAAACTGCAATGAG
This sequence comes from Erannis defoliaria, assembly GCA_905404285.2. NCBI lineage: Eukaryota > Metazoa > Arthropoda > Insecta > Lepidoptera > Geometridae > Erannis > Erannis defoliaria. Next base: position 19,077,639 of record FR990077.1, on the reverse strand, counting down.
TAAAGAGTTTTTTTTTAAACGAAATGAACTGTTTTACAATCAACAATCAATGTCACATTGACAAGTTTGACATAAACAATTTCAAACGACGTTTTTTTTCTTTTTTTTTCTTAGTTATTGGCATCGCACGTTGTGCATTCTGCCAGTGTCAAGTTAATGAATTTTCACATTTATTTGTTATCATGAAGTCAAATAAGTCATGAAGTCACAGTAAGTCACACGAAATTAGTCATAGTCGAGTCCAAGTCATACCCTAGTAAAGTTGTGGCGACTTTACCATGAGCTTCTAAGGAGTTTTGAAAACAACTCGAAAATACATGTTTCACCACATTATATCACTTGCCCACACTCGTGCATGTAATTCAACACTCAATGAATAAAACACCACCATTTTTAATCATTAATTCGCGAAAAAACACTAGTTTAAGAAAATAGTATAATGCAACGACATGATTTTTCCGTATTCCCGCCAAAACTCTTCAAACGACTTCACGCCATCTATTATAATTTTTGGAACGAACACTTTTTTTTAAATAGAAAACGCCTCATTCAACACTCGATGAATAAAACACCATTATTTTTAATCATTTAAAATCGACAAAAAACACAAGTTTCTACGTTTTAAAACGTAGTAAAACGTTAAACTAACTTTCCCCCCTCTAACCCCGCACACACAGCCACACACATTCCGATAAAAGTTTACAGATAGCTAGCCTAAAAGGTTAGGCTGGCAAGCAAGGTTGGTTGGTTGGTGATTTCATCAAATTGATTTTTTTTTCTATATATATCTCGTGATTATAGCGTTGCACTTTGTGCATTTGCCAGTGTCAAGTATTATATTGTATAGTTTTCTTGGAGAATCTAGCTCTCTCTCTCTCTCATATGTAGTTTTTGATGAGTGTGAATAGTGTTAACACACGTTCGAATATGGTACGGCCGGACCAACGCAACCTGCGGTGCGCTATTTCACAACAGGCCATCGCATCTTACTCCAGACCGTGCGCCCCGTCCATTTGTTTGTGTGCTAGCAGTGCGCAAACACATCATGCATTGGGCCTCTGACTTTAACAAAACCAGAATTACAAACAATAATTGTGGCAACTATTGTTGCTACAACACCTACGCCAAGGATCAAAAAAATAACAGAAAAGAATTGGCCAAAATTATATTTAAAAAACCGAGATGCGTACATTCACGTGTAGGGTTACCATCTGTGTAAGGGAGGATGCCTGTTCAGGACGTATAAAATGCCTGATTTTTCAAAAAAATGCCTGTCTATTGTAAAAAATACATTAGGTGTACTGTAACCGTTCTGCGTGATACCGCGGTAACGCGGAAATCAAAAATGCCTGTCTCTGCTTAGCGCCGGCCGCACGCCTGTCTAAACCGTAAAATGCCTGTCAAATGCGGCAAATGCCTGTCAGATGGTAACCCTATTCACGTGAGACTTCACGACGTGCTTCGCGTGCGGAGGCAGAGAGATGATTTGATGACTGAACCATCAAACGTTTGAGTGCTTCGTCCAGACGATCGAATTCGGTGCACCATGTTCGATGTCTCGATGGAGCGCAGTATCGTGCTGCTCGCCACACGTTGGGATTTGGTCCGACAGCGAACCAAATTCGTGGTCCGGCCACACCATATTCAATCGTGTGTTAACACTATTAACACTATGAAATAACGCACCACAAGGCGCGATGGTCTGACCTGACCGCACCATATTCGAACGTGAGTTAATTGCCCTGAAAGCTTAGAGGATCTAGCTCTCTCTCTCTCCCTGAACGGATACAATCTACAACCCCGTCACGTCCCTTCCACGCATGAGCCCACATTGCCCACAGGCAAGTGATATAATGTAGTGAAACAAGCCTTTCAACGTATTTTTTCAATACTCCAAGTCTTGCAGTTGTCACGACTTTACTAGGGCCTGACCCAATGAAAATGGAAACTGCGTAAACGGATCTTCCAAACTCGTTGGCCTGACTGGACTTGTGACTTAATGCAGCGACGGTGATAATGGGATGGACGGGCCCAGCGCTTGCAAATCGATCAAAATTAACAAGACAACACTACCAAGCACACCTAGCTAAAAGTATGCATATTACAAAAAACTAAAAACATTATACACGAAGTGCGACGTCATAATCCTAGTAGGAGAAAAGAAAAGAAAAAAACAAACAAAACAAATGTCAAAACAGAATTTAAAAAAAAACGAGGGAGAAAAGGCTGAAAAGGAGGGAAATTGAGAATTTTACAGTTTTTATTATAATAAAAGATACTATAACTAAAAGCCCCATGCAAAATAATATGCCTGCCATTGCCGGTACGGTATTTGATCAAAAAACCTTATCAGTTTATTAGTCCGTGATCAAAATTAACAATGAAACACCGGAGAACGGAATCTTAAAAATTCTATTTTTCACGTGTCTCATCTAATGTGTGACTGTTGATGTTCCCTTCTTAAGACTTTTAGTTATCATAGCCACTTTTACACAATGGATAATTTTTCGAGAGTTGAGAAGATCGGGGAAGGAACCTATGGAGTTGTTTACAAAGCTAAAGACCGCATCACTGGAGAAGAAATAGCTTTGAAGAAAATAAAACTTGAAAAGTAAGTACCTATATCAGGGTGAATTTCAACAAGTGTAATTCATATTCATTTTATTGTAGCATTCCACAATGTATCTTTCTTAGGTGGTAAAAATTTAACAAGAACAGTAAAAGTAGTAGTAGTAGTGTTCAGTGAGTTGAAAACATCTTAGGTCTTTTTGCCTAATTTTGGTGTACATCTCTGGTTGTATTTTTTTTTGTAATTATGTGATGGAGAAATGTATCACACTATATAAACTGTTTTTGATATATTCACGAAGCCTGAATTGGTAAGACACCAGAACTGAATTTTACACCAAAATTAGAAAAATAACGACTAAAATAAAACAAATCAACTTATTAAGACTCAATCAATTATCAATTTTATTAGAAACCGTTGTGAAGATGACTTATGACTACAACTAACACCAAAAATATATAAATAAATAGAGTTAAAGATACAATATGAGCATTTGGATTGTCTCTAAACTTTCATCGGTCTGGATCAAGGCCGTAGGCGGAGGGTTCGCCAGCCCACGGTTTTAAGATCAAACCCCCCCCCCCCCCCCCCCCCGCTTTACGCATATGCCTAAAAAAATATATGTTCCATACAATATGTTCTCTGCCCTGAGACCAAATGGATCAGAAAGCTGTTTTTTCACGAATTTTTTCTAAAGTGATGGTACAAAACTTGTTAGAAAAAAGTTATTGTTGTTAGTCGTAGTTTTTTTTTTTAGTTGTTGTAGTTGTGCTGTGAATGTCATCATCAAAACAGACCAGTTTCTAAACTGGTTAAATTGCAAGATTAATAAGATTGGGTTTTAACTTTAAAGTACCTATTGAAGTAAAAATAGTCTATTTAACACTGATAATTAAAATGGTTATTACTAACCACTGCAATATACCATATCACATGATAATTACAATTTTGGAGTAATTAATTATTTTTACTGATCCGAAAACAGCACTTAGTACGGCTTCATAGATCGAAAAAAGCCAAATTTTGGTCCCATCCGGCAGAGAGCATGAAACTTTAATGTAGAAGGAGAAACACGTCGAGAACTGATGGTTTCCCCCTCCCTTCCCCCTTATTTTGTGTCCCATCAACCGCAAAGTTGCCACTTACCAGTTAAAGGTCAACACAACATCGAGATAGCCTGGTACTGAGGTAGGTATTAATGGAAAAATTCCGGGTACGTTGCAGCGAGCCAGAGGGCGTGCCGTCAACGGCGCTGCGCGAGATCTCGGTGCTGCGCGGGCTGCGTCACCCCAACGTAGTGCGCCTGCTCGATGTGCTTCTCACCGACAACAAGCTGTTCCTGGTGTTCGAGTTTCTGCACATGGACCTCAAGCGCCTCATGGACATCACCAAGGGACCGCTCCGGCTTGACCTCGTCAAGGTATTCCCTTCATCCCTACATCCCTACATCGCCTGGCCGACACTCGTCTCTATCTATTTAAGCTTGTCTGGACGTCTGCGTGATCGATACTGGTCCAGAGATAAGCTTCGGTAAACATTATGGAATAAGTAAACAATTTTTTTTCTTGCAAATATGTGTACACTGTTTGATACCCTGAGGCTACAGGCTGTGACGGACTCGCCATATGGAAAAACAAGTCTCCACTTCCAGATAAATGTGCAAACATATTTGTCATAATATGATAATAATACCTATAAAAAAATACTGGCTTCAATTTGTATTATTTTATTTTATTTTATTTGGACAACCAACAGCCTTCACATGGAGAAGGTAAAAACAGTATAATGAGTACAACTAGGCCAACAAAGGTTACCACTAATAGAAAGAATAAAGCTAACATGCAACAAGTAAACAAAAATGAAAATTAAAAACACACAAAGTACAAACATATATATGTGTGTAAATACAAAAACAGACTTACATATATATACATACACAACATAATACATATATACATACACTATATACACATATATATACATACACAATATATATATGTGCTTATATATATACACACATCTGCTTGTTTTTTTGGCTAAGAAATACACAAAAACCCATTAGCACACTAAAGTACAAACATACACATATATACATACATACATACATGTACATGCCACACATACACATAGTTATGTACGTATCAAAGCTATATGAATCAATCGTTGTTAAAATAGATTATTAATTAATTTTAATGCTTAATTTAATGTTGTTCATTTTGATGTTAGTTTATTTTAAGAATCAACAACTTTATTAAAGAACTTGATTATGGCTGCGATCTTTTTGCCAGTGACTTCCAAACAACTGAACCGATTTAGATTATAATGTACATGGGAGTACCTGAAGACCTACCAAACAAAAAAAGAATCACGAAAATCAATTCATAATTGGCGGAGTATAATCACGTAACATACATACAAAAAAATACATTGAATGAGGTTCCACAGGCAAAACTTTTCGCAGATGGCGCCAACAGCGGTCCAGATGTAGCAAAATCAAGTTTTCTTGTTAACAGTTGCTTATATCTATCTATCAGCTCTTGATTAAGGCGTTGTCGCCCAATCAAGAATCCAAGGAAAAATACTGGGTACTGTGCCTTGTTTTAAGAATCTATGCAGCCGTTGACGTTGATTTGTAGGTTAGATAGTTATTTACATTTTTATGTTGCACAGAGCTTTAATTAGCAAGGCAAAGGATTGCTGTACAAATCAGTATATTATGCAGATTCTCCGGTAATCTGAGTGTAAGAAGAGTAAAACTATTAAATTGTAGATAAAAAAATAACAAAGTCAATATGAGATTGACAGTTGACTATGGCCGGATCGACAATACGCCACCTAGCGGAAAATATCGCAGTGTGGAGCCCCACTGAGAACCTCCTATTTTGTTTTGAAGTTGTTTGAAAATGAGGTGCTTTTGAAATAATTGGAAAGTATGGAACAGTATCGCAGGGTGCATAATATAGTAGTCGGTAGAAGAGTACCCCCTCCCCCTCCCCCGCAGAGCTACCTGCGGCAGCTGCTGGAGGGCGTGGCGTACTGCCACGCGCACCGCGTGCTGCACCGCGACCTGAAGCCGCAGAACCTGCTGGTGGACGCGGCCGGGCGCATCAAGCTCGCCGACTTCGGGCTGGCGCGCGCGTTCGGCATCCCCGTGCGCGCGTACACGCACGAGGTGGTCACGCTGTGGTACCGCGCGCCCGAGATCCTGCTGGGCGCGCGGCTCTACTCCACCGCCGTGGACGTGTGGAGCCTGGCCTGCATCTACGCGGAGATGGCGAGCGGGCGCACGCCCTTCCCGGGGGACAGCGAGATCGACCAGCTGTTCCGCGTGTTCCGCGCGCTCGGCACGCCGGGCGCGGGCGGCGTGTGGCCGGCGGCGCGCCGGCTGCCCGACTACCGCGCCTCCTTCCCGCGCTGGCCGCCGCGCGCCGCGCGCGCGCTGCTGCCGCCCGCCGCCCGCGCCGACCCCGGCGCCGCCGCGCTCTTCGACCTCATGCTGCGCTACGAGCCCAGCGAGCGCGTGGCGGCGCGCGCTGCGCTGGCGCACCCCTACCTGCGCGACGCGCGCCTCGTGCCTCCCGACCTGCCCGCCCAGCCCGCAGCCGCCGACTGCCACTGACGGCGCTCCGACCTCATGCTGCGCTCCGAGCCCAGCGAGCGCGTGGCGGCGCGCGCGCACCCCTAGCTGGTCCGGCAGCGGAGCCCGCGGCCCTGCCAGGGCTGCAGGTCCGGCAGCGTGGCCCGCAGCCCTGGCAGGATGATAGTTTTAACGCTGTTTGTATGTAAAGTAAAAGTGAACGAATAAAGTGATGTTAATGTATTTACATATAATAGTATGTCTGGTGACCTGCGCGTATTCTTGTCAGACGATAGCGATACTGGTGTGTACTCATACATGTATGTTGTATACACAGGATGTTACGTCACACTATAGGCTTGCGTTCGCGTACAACCTCACCTGATGGGAAGTGGTGATGTGATCGAAGATGGAGCATGCTTACCTAGAAAGTATCTATTTAGGTTTTTTTTCAAACCATCTTGTTGTACATTGTCCAGCAAAGATCTTGAGGCAAAGCGACATGCGACATAGTGGGGGAAAGTTTGCACATGTACACTTCCGAACATAATAATGGTGATTGTCAGCGTTGAAACTTGTAAATAGTTTATTTAAGTAAATACCCAAAAAATATACATTGTTTTACAATCAACCTTAGAACCTTCGAGTTAACTGGCCGTGCTAGTTTATCAAACTAGATTTCTAAACCAATTTCCGTATTCTAGCTAACGTAGGGTACCTACACAAAGGGCATGTTCGACCACAGGAAGCAAACTAAAGTGGCAAAGTTGGATCGGCCGTACGCCCACGGCCCTCACAAATGTGTGCTCACCTACACTGTATTGTTCGTAGGTACCTACTTAAATAAATAGATAACGACCTTGAATGGCGCTCCGTAGGCAAATCTTTTCGCAGGTGGCGCCAGCGGCGATCCAGATGTGAAAAATCTAGTTTTCGTGTCAAATCGTTGCTTTTCAATATCTGCTCTTGATGAGGGCGTTGTCGATAATCTAGTAGGTACAAGGAAAAATACTGGGTACTGTGCCATGTTCTAAGAATGTATAATAATAATAATGTGTCTCTCGCTGGGCGGTTGGGTCAAGGGTCAGATACAAAAGGCAGTGGTCCTGGAAACGGTGCGCACTGTCAGGAGGTTGTGTCGAGCCCTAACCGCCGACAGCTTGAGCCCTGCCCCGCTGCTGAAGGCACCCTAGTTTTTATGTTTTATATCATCATCATCATAATCAGCCTGTCATAGTCCACTGCTGGACATAGGCCTCTCCCAAGGCACGCCACTCAGCCCGATCTTCAGCTATCCGCTTCCAACCACTGCCAGCTGTCCTACGTATATCGTCACTCCATCGAGTCTCAGGACGTCCTACCCTACGTTTGCCGATACGTGGCCTCCACTCTAGAACACGTCTACCCCAGCGGTTATCGGTTCTGCGACAGATATGACCAGCCCACTGCCATTTCAGTTTACTAATACGCTGAGCTATGTCGGTAACCTTAGTTCTCTGGCGAATTACTTCGTTCCGGATACGATCCCTCAGAAAAACACCGAGCATAGCTCTTTCCATAGCTCGCTGAGCGACTTTAAACTTGTGGACCGATCCAACTGTGAGTGTCCATGTTTCAGCGCCGTAGGTCATAACGGGTAGGACGCACTGATTGAAAACTTTCGTCTTGAGACTTTGTGGGATGGGTGACGAGAAGACTTGACGTAGTTTCCCGAATGCTGCCCAGCCCAGCTGAATTCTTTTTTTGGCTTCACTCTCAAAATTGTTTTTACCTAGTTCGAGCGTCTGCCCTAGGCAAATATATTTTTCAACTATCTCTAGAGTGAAGCCATTTACGGCAACCGGTCCCAGAACAACGTACTCGTTGAACATGACCTTGGTTTTATCCAAGTTCATCCGGAGACCGATGCGTTGAGAAGAACTAGCTAGACCGTCCAGCATCCATTGAAGGTCCTCCAGCGATTCAGCCATTATGACGATGTCATCTGCAAACCGTAGGTGTGATATGTGCTCGCCATTAATATTAATGCCACGTCCTGTCCAGTCCAGCATCTTGAAAATATCCTCCAATGCGTTCGTGAACAATTTCGGGGAAATAACGTCCCCTTGCCTCACGCCTCGACGCAGGTGGATATGTTTCGTCTGCTGGTTCTGAACTTGGACGGCCATTGTTGCGGCGTCATACAGACATCTCAACACCTCGATATATCGCCAATCGACTTGGCATCGCTGCAAGGACTCCAGAACAGCCCAGATTTCGACCGAGTCAAAAGCCTTCTCATAGTCCACAAACGCCAGGCAAAGAGGCTGATTGTACTCTTTGGTCTTCTGTACAATATGCCGTACTGTGTGAATGTGGTCCATGGTGCTGTACCCACTTCGAAACCCGGCCTGCTCCGGGGGCTGAAACTCGTCGAGTCTTCGCGCAAGACGATTCGTGATAACCCTAGAGAACAGCTTATAAACATGACTCAGAAGCGAAATCGGTCGATAGTTTTTCAGCAGGGTCTTATCACCCTTCTTGAAAAACAATATGACCACGCTTCTGTGCCATGCCTGTGGAGTTCTCCCGGTAAAGAGGACGGTATTAAATAATTCTTGGAGCTCTTTAATTATTGGCGCTCCACCGGCCTTTAAGAGCTCTGTCGTAATCCCGTCCTCACCCGAGGCTTTTCCATTTTTAAGCTGCCTCAGGGCTAGCACGATCTCTTCCGGGCTGATGTCAGGCAGATCTTCTGTGAAGTGGCGCGTCAATGCAGCTCTGCCCATAGAGTACATTATACATACGGGCTCTGCCGTCCTCGGTGCCAGATGTTTTATATAATTTGTATTTAAATAATTTTTTTAAAAACCAAAAAGGAAATATCGGACATTCAACACTTATAATAGCAATAATTTGACATGCCACAGCAGAAAGGGCTATAATAATAATAATAAGTTTTATATTGACCGTCACGTGTTCACGTGTTTTATAGACCTAATTAAGTTTACTTACGTTTTGTATTTTTGTCAGACCTTTTTATATTTTTGAATAAATTATTATTATTATTATATTCTTATATTATATTGATAGTAAAAAACTTAAAAAATTAAGAAAATGAATAAATGAGTGTATAATAATAATCGTTTACTTCAGGCAACAGGAGTAAGACATAAAAGCACGGCCCACATAATACCTCACAGACTATATAACAATACATACTAAAAAAATAATCTTAGCTAACACAATTAGGGCTGAGATTTTCTTGGCAGCGTCGCTGTCGCTGCCCAGTACCGGCGGTAAACCAGCTCTTCTGGTAGAGGAACACGCACAAGTGCTATGCAGCTGTTGACGGCTTGACAGCCTGAAAATAGATTTATAGGTTAGATAGTTGTTTACATTTTATGTTGGATTGCTGTACAAGCCAGTGGCATAGATTAAGTATACTAACATATACTTAATCTTGTACAGCAATCCAACATAAAATGTAAACAACTATCTAACCTATAAATCTATTTTCAGGCTGTCAAGCCGTCAACAGCTGCATAGCACTTGTGCGTGTTCCTCTACCAGAAGAGCTGGTTTACCGCCGGTAACCGCCGGTAATCAGTGGTAATCAGAGTCTTAAATGTTATCTGCAATAACAAATGTATGAGATTGACAGTGACTAACGGCCGCATCGACGATGCTCCACCTAGCGCCAAAAATCGGAGTGTTTTTTTTTTGTCCGCTAGACCACAGAATAAATAATAGTACCGCAGCTAGACGTCCGGTATTATTAACCAACTTCAAAAAAGGAGGAGATCATATGTTCGAATGTATGTATGTTTTTTTAAATATATATGTTCACAAATCATTATTTTATTTGAAAGGGTACTATACTAGTCTAAGTGGTCCCACATCTTGAATACGGTCGTTATTTTTTTAAGTTATGTATTTGTTTATTTAAATAATAGGTATTGGACCAGCTTGATGATACAATGATGTTAAGGCCACCTATGCTGGGTATGAAAAAGGGATTATTTCTGCTGTGCCTTAAGGGTGGCGCTTTACACGCAGAGTTAAGCACTTATGTTTTTTGCGGGAACACGTCATGTCGTTGCATTCTATAATGTTCTTAAAATTGTGTATTTTCGCAAAATGTTTATTGTTGTTTTTATTTATTGATTGTTGATACACAGTGATATAATGTGGGAAACATGTCTTTCTTGTTGTTTTCAAAACTGCGTAAAAGCTTATAGGGGCTTTGATTTGAAAGCTTTAAACATATTGTATGTGGCGATTAACGTTCACAAGAATAATAAATAAGTCTGCCCTGTTCACCTGGGTGCTTTAATTCCAAGGTGAACAAGTGACAGTCGCCTAGGTGCAATGATTCCGAGGTGATATAAGAAAAACATAGTGGAAGAATAAACCTACTGACTGCCTTGTAGCTCAGTTGGTAGCATGTCTGCCTTCAGAGCTGTAGGGCGTGGGTTCGATCCCCACCCAGAGCAAACATAGATGTTTTTTCTGTCTGGGAGTAGTACGTATGATAAGTAAGTATCATAAAAATGTATGTACTTACGTATTCTATCAGCTATCAACACCCCTATTCACAAATCCATCGGAAAGGTTTCCGTTCGGATCCACACTATCCGTCTCACTCATCTACATTCAGGATGACAAAGACGGAAAAAGCGAAATTCTATAGAGGTGCAGGTGGAGGTGGTGGTATCATGCTTTGCTATCATGTAACTTTTCGGGATGAGTTTTGGCGGGAACTCGGAAAAATCATGTCGTTGCATTCTATTATTTTCTAAAACTTGTGTATTTTCGCGAATTAATGATTAAAAATGGTGGTGTTTTATTCATTGAGTGTTGAATTACATGCACGAGTGTGGGCAAGTGATATAATGTGGTGAAACATGTCTTTTCGTGTTGATTCCAAAACTCCATAGAAGCTCATAGTAAAGTCACCACAACTTTACTAGGGCATGACTTGGACTTGACTATGACTAATTTCGTGTGACTAACTGTGATTTCATGACATATTTGACTTGATTATAATATAAAAACTTGTTAATTCATAAACTTGACACTGGCAGAATGCACAACGTGCGATGCCAATAACTATGGAAAAAAAAACTTTTCGGGATCGCGATTAGGATACGAGTTGTCAAAAATTGACACTGTTACTGCCAAAACTCATTTGAGCCTGCAGGGCATACACGGCCTTACCTAAAATAATCTCGATTCTCTTAGTCACTGCTTAAACCTCTCTGTCCTTTTCTAGCACGTGCAACTTCACGTCAGTGAGAAGATGGCAGAGCATCTTAAGCAGTGACTAACGGGTGAAAAGTTTTTTTAGGTAAGGCCGCTAGTAAGCAAATACTGCAGGGCAGGACGAAACGCCAAACGACCGACGGAGTTGCTTAACTTAATTAAGGAAATCAATGCATTTGTTCGATAACGATAGCGAGAGAAATCTTTCCGTGATACCGTGAAGCTGTGTATATTCAGGCCTTACTTAAAAACGCCGCTCAAACTTAAACACTGCTTAAGATGCTCTGTCAACTTCTCTCTGACGTGAAGTGTCACGTGCAAGAACAAGACAGAAGTTTAAGCAGTGACTAAGTTTGAGCGGTGTTTTAAGTAAGGCTGTCATTGGTTTTCAGAGAAATTTGCTAGTTGGTTTTGTATCGATTTGGGGGTTTTGATAAAATTCCGTTTCCCCATTTCAAAATATGTAATAATGTACATGTGAAACGTGCTGTGGCCATTGAACAAAGGGGAAAAAAGGTGTTTTTGTTTTGGCAGGAACGGGACCAGCGCTTGCAAATCGATCAAAATTAAGAAGACAACACAATCAAGCATACCTAGCTAAAATTATGCATATTGCATTTGCCGGAAAATAGAGATAGGGAATGTAATTACTGCATGACAAAAAGAGAACACCATGTACATGTATTTATTGTCGTATCGTACGGCTCGCATATCGCAAAGGCAGATTATGAGTAAAACGAGTGGAGAGCCGGCGCTCAACATATAATCTTCAAAATGCATGCGCTTATTTCCCGTCCATTCATCTTATCATTGTCGCTGGTCGCTGCATTGTATTATTTTCCAAAACTAGTGTTTTTTCGAGTGTGTTAATAGTGTTAATAAAAACGGCCTTACTTAAAAAAACTTTTCAACCGTTAGTCACTGCTTAAGATGCTCTGCCATCTTCTCTCTGACGTGAAGTTTCACGTGCTGGAAAAGGACAGAGAAGTTTAAGCAGTGACTAAGAGAATCGAGATTATTTTAGGTAAGGCCGTAAGTGTTAATGCTTCTATAAAACGGTGGCGTTTTATTCATTATGTGCTGATTTACGCGCATGAATGCACAGAGCAAAATACTCTTACGAGGGTGTGGGTAAGTGATATAATGAATGAAGTGAAACGTGTCGTTTGTTGTTTGCAAAACTGCGAAGAAGCTTCAATACTCAATACTCAATCATTTATTGCATCATATGTGGCTACATGCAGGTCTTAAGTAATATGTTTATATTACAGTAATACATATGACCCTTGTCAGGGTATGGCAACATTTGGTGCAGAACGCTCTATTTTACTAGTTGATATTAGAATTTTGTCGTTGAAAAACTCGTCAAGGGTGTAATAGAATTTCGCTTCTAGAATATTTTTTATTTGTTTATTGAAACAGTCGTCGTTTTCTATTTCTTTGAGAGAGATAGGCAGTTGATTGAAGATTTTTACGGCCATTGTTGTAAAGTTGCCACGCCTTTACTAGGGCATGAACTTAACTGTGACTAACATGACTTAAAATTCGTCTTTAACTTTATAAATATTTACATAGATACTTGACTTTGGTTAATGCACAAAGTGCGACGTCATAATCCTCCTAGGAGGAAAGAAGAAAAAAATCTAAATCGAAAATATTGACTGTTCTGTGTTCTGTCTGTGATTTTTATGGAAAATTGGAAAAAACACTTTGCTTCGAATGTGTTTGCGCTAAATCAGTGGATGATTATTTATAAGGATACAGGGACATATTTACGTGAACACAAGATGAGTTTTCTATTGTAAGTATTCTTGTTTCTATCGCTGCACAATGGCGTGTCTATTTATAACCGAACACCTTCCATTCGTACGCGTTGACGTCTTGTTTACGTCCGTTTCGTCAAATACATCACAAGTCGTTTGGTAGTAGCGGCGTCCCTGAAGGGCCCCATCCAGGGTCGCCGCAGTCGCCCCTCCGTCCCGTGTGCAGGCGCGAGTAACTAACGTTCCTCCGCAGCGGGAGCCGGTCAAACAAGACGTTCAAGCCGAAGAAAAACATCCCGGAAGGCACACACCAGTACGATCTGATGCGGCACGCGGCCGCCACGCTCGGCTCAGGCAACCTGCGGCTCGCCGTCATGCTGCCCGAGGGCGAGGACCTCAACGAGTGGGTCGCCGTCAACAGTAAGCTGGCTCCTGATTATTGCACTACTCTACCATCACATCTCGCCACACATTATGATTAATCCAGTGCTATCAGAGTGCAATAAACTAACTACACACATAATATTCAAAATTATTGGATAAAAATGTTGAACCTTTTTGTTACACATTGTATATACTAGCATCCCCCTGTAAGTGATGTCCGAGTGGAGACCTGGTTTAAACACAGCCCCAATCTTATGAACATAACTATATTTTATATATTTTTGTTGTGGTAGAATTTTTTGGCAGGGCATAGTAGCAGTAGTGTGCAAACTGAGCTCACTATTGAAGGACTAAGTTCCCTTGAATGTGAAATTACTGAACTAAAAGAGATATATCATAAAGTATCCACAGCGTGGGGCACAGTGCATTATGTCTGTTGGTTGTGCCATGTACTGGTTGGTTCAGTTTGTTCCAACATGAAGCACCAGTCAGATATTCTGACCAGTGTTATGTAGGCCTCGGTGGGTGGTGAAGCGGTGTGCACTGTGCATGTTACAATAAACCATTGTCTTTATTACACTGCTTTGAGTCATCATTGCAAAACCTTTATACTTAGCGTGTGTAATTTCCTGTCATAATAACTAGCACTGATAACTAGCACTGGTGATAGCGACTGCGGACCCGCTTACAGGAAATAGAAACTGTTGATTCACAGTATTGCCTTGTCCTCACAATGTTCCTGAGTAGTGGGAGAGGCACACTAACAATTTTTTTAATCACATTTATTGCATTATCTTGACCATGTAAAAGCGGTAGGATCATGGAGGGCGAGGAGTTGCGATGAGCGACTTGCAGCCGTGGATCCTATTTTGCGGAGAGTGTGACGTCATACTTATTTGCTCAGTCTGAATGTCCGCCACTCGTAACGGTCATTCAAACTTACATATTAGACATACGATTTTTAATGTTTTTACAGTACAGTAAAAATTTAATAAGTTGCTCTGTTTCTTTATGTAAAAATGACCGAGGAAAAATTCAGATGACATGATTGGCATCTAATTTAATTTGTAAGTAAAGTAGTAAGTAAGTAATTTTATTACTATATTTAGTGGTCTGTTCTGTAAAATTTAAAAACGCGACATCTAGCGTGATATTAAGAAATTAAGTATTAATTCAGCTAAGTGTTCACTAGTTCGATTCTCAATAACTTTTCCTGTAAACCGCTAGATGGCAGTACAATGTGCCACTCCTCCCGCGAACCTGCACCTCCCCGCACAGTCGCGCATCATTCTAAGGAAAAATTCTTTGATCACATCTCTGCTTCTATTTGTCTGTGGGGAGGATATAGTGAAATAAAATACACTTTTTAAGTTCTAAATTAGATTCAGTTTCTTTTGAATAAGCTCAAACTATCGAGCTTCTATTTTAAGGCCTAGGGGTAGGTATCTTAGGTACTATTATACTATTGAAACAACTAGAAACAACCTTTGATTTTATTCCAATGATGTTGCCGCCACATTTGACGGTTATTGATTCACGGAGAATCTCGTCATCGCGATGCAGGATTGATGGCCGTATTTACTAGTGCCATCTATGACAAAACTTATAAACTAGGTGGAGCTCCACTATGGTTCTAACATAAAGGTGTCTAAATTATGTTAAGTTAGTTAAATGGTTCAACATACATCGCCCACCAAGGACAAGCTGAGCTTCGTCCTTCATCTTATCATAAATGTACATACATTTAAACTACACGCTAATTTTACATTTCATTAAGTGGTTGAGATTGGTAGGAGACATAGTTTATTGACAGGTCGTTTGACGGTGCCATTCTTCATCTTAAGAGTAACTACTCTCACCAAATTGTCTTGCCCAGGATGTGTAGCAATAACTCTGCCGTAAAGCCACCGACATACAGGCAAGCTATCTTCACGCACTACAACAACATCGCCAATGCGAGGCTGTGGCATTGTAGAAGACCATTTATATCGCTTGTAAAATTTTGTCAAATATTGTTTTGACCATTGCCGCCAGAAGTCTTGAGTCATGCGCTGGGTGTACTGCCACCTCCGCAGGGAACTAACATTTGAAGACTCGAAATTATTATCAGGTGGGGTTACCAGCGCTTCACCTACCAGAAAATGACCAGGAGTCAAAACCATCGAGTTTTCGTCGTCACTACCAGAAATAGCAGAGAGAGGTCTCGAATTAAGGCATGCCTCTATCTGTGCTAAGACTGTTGACATCTCTTCGTATGTCAAAGTCGACTGTCCAATGACCCTCTTGAGGTGATACTTAACCGATTTAACTCCTGCCTCCCATAATCCACCAAAATTAGGGGACCGGGATGGAATAAAACTCCATGAGCATCCGTTGGTTGCTAAACTTTCGCGGACCTCTTGGAGCATCGAGTTTTTCTCATTCTTGAAGAGTCTCTTTAGTTCGTTGTCTGCACCTGTAAAATTCGTAGCATTGTCACTCCATATTTCGGAGCAATACCCTCGTCTAGAGACGAACCTTTTAAAGGCTTGCAAGAATCCTTCAGTCGTGAGAGAAGTGACGACCTCCAGGTGAATTGCTCGAGTTACCATGCAGACAAATAGGCAAATATAGCCTTTGTGTGCCTTGTGACCGCGACCTTTCGCTGTCCTAATCTGGATTGGTCCCGCAAAATCGACTCCACTTGACTTGAAAGGCCGAGCAGGAGTTATTCTGGCTGCGGGCAACTGGCCCATTAACTGGGTTTGTGTCTTACCAGCATTTTTAACGCAAGTCACGCACTTACGATAGCACGACCTTACGAGCCGAGCAGCTCCCAAAACCCAAAATTTATTTCTCAAATAACACAGCATAAGCTGTGGGCCTCCATGGAATGTCTGCTTGTGAGCGTCTAGGATGAGAAGATTCGTCAGATGAGACTCCTTTGGCATCAGTATAGGATGCTTTTGATTTGTGCTCAGCTGAGAATGCTCAAGTCTTCCATCAACTCTCAAAATGTTATCTTCGTCCAGATATGGGTTAAGTGTTCGCAGGATGCTACGTTTAGGTAAGTTTTCTTTTTTCTTTATAATTGTGATTTCCTCACCAAAGTTTTCCGCTTGACAATTTCGTATACAACAATTCATCGCTTCATTTAACTCTGATGACATTAAATACCCTAATTGTCTTTGTGATTTTTCTCTTTTTGTGTTACAGGCAAATCGTTTGCAGTAGGCTACCACTCGGATCATCCTAGTCAAAGAAGAAAAACGCCCAACAACGGCAACATCGACAGCAGCACAGTGAGTTTTAACCCTTTCTTCCAAATTTGAAGTCGCATCTTTTGGTTTCTCGTATTCAATGTGTTGTTTCTGCAGAAAGTCTGGACCTTTGAACCACATCATATTTTTTACCAAGTCTGATGGAGATTGACCTCGTGATGCAGCGTCCGCTGGGTTACATTTTGTAGAGACGTGAGACCAATGATGCGAATCCAAACTTGAAATTATCTCAGACACACGGTTAGCAACAAACACATTCCACCGATTTGGGTGGCTGTTCAGCCAGGCGAGGACGACAGTTGAATCCGTCCAGGCATGCAGGTATGTTTTATCAATATTCATAACTGATGAGATTTCGATTAATAATCGCGTTACCAAAACAGCACCACACAATTCTAGCCTTGGTATTGAAATTTGTTTAATTGGTGCTACCTTCGTTTTTCCAGATATTAACGATACGTGAACTTTTCCTTCGGAATCAGTGACGCGCGCATAGACCACAGCTGAATAGGCATCTCTGGATGCGTCACTAAAACCATGCAGTTCCACGACATCGCCCACCCTGACAGCAATCCACCGAGGTACCGACACTTTGGTAAGTATTTTTAACTCTTCCTGGTAAGTATGCCATTCTTTTAATATGTGGTCGGGAACAGTTTCGTCCCAATCCAACCCTGCCAGCCATAATTTTTGAATCATAATTTTAGAAACAATTATGCTTGGCCCTACCCACCCAAGTGGGTCATAGAAACGACAAATATTAGAAATAATTGATCTTTTTGTTTCAGGTTTCTTCGTGTCCGGCATCTCAACCTTGTAGTGGAAGGAGTCATCGCTGCGGTTCCAGGTAAGTCCTACAATTTTTAACACTTCATCTGTTTTTATTTTTAATCCTTCATTAATTTCATCTACCTTTTCATTATTCTTCCCCCTTTCTAAGTCTTTCATTTTTCGTAGTAAGTCTTCACTGTTACTGGTCCATTTTTGTAAAGTAAACCCTCCTTTTTCCACTAGATCATTTAGCTCTCGGTATAAATTTATCCCTTCTTCTTCACTTTCGCATCCTGCTAGGAGATCATCCATGTAGAAATTGCTCACCAAAGCTTTGGCTGCAGAAGGATACTTTTGGCCTTCATCTTTGCTTAGTTGATGCATTGCTTTTACAGCCAAATACGGGGCAGATGCGACACCAAATGTCACTCTAAGCATTCTGTAATGTTTAATCTCGTCTGATGCATCATTTCTCCACAGTATTCGTTGATAATCGACATCAGCTTCATCAACTTTAATCTGACGATACATCTTGACAACATCTCCTGTCAAACAAATACGCGAGACTCTCCAACGCATTACCAAATGTCTCAAGTCTGCTTGTAGGGTCGGACCTACTAACAAATTATCATTTAGTGATTTATTGTTAGTTCCTTTACAGGACGCATCAAACACCACTCTGACCTTCGTGGTGTCTTTGTCTTCACGGACCACGGCGTGATGTGGTAAGTATATCGCCTTTGGATTATTTATTTCATTTGTAGGTACCATTTCCATGTGATCGAGTTTTAGATATTCGTCAATACCCTTCTGGTATTGAAGTTGCAATGATTTGTTTTTAGTTAATCTGTACTCTAAAGCTTTTAACCTTTTTTCAGCAATCTTCAGCGATCCAGTCACCTCAGGCGTACCATTTTTGAGTGGAAGACACACAATGTATCTACCATCTTGATCCCTCCGAGTTGTCTCGGTAAAATGCTGTTCACAATGTTTTTCGACTTCTGTGAACATCATTTCCTTTGGCATCTGTATGTCAGATTCCAATTCCCAGAATTTTCTGAGCATCTCGTTGTCGTTTATATGACAGTGCATTACGTTGACGTGAGAAGAAATTTCGGTACACGAATTTGTTACGCCAGACACAATCCAGCCTAAGCTAGTAGCTTGTGCGATGGGTGTACCGGGAGGTCCTCTTTTTAAACCATCCTGTAGTACGTGACCGTACACTTCTGCTCCTAAAAGGAGGTCTACTCGATTGGGTGAGAAATAGTTTGGATCAGCCAAAACTAACTTGCTTAACTCTACCCATTGAATTGCCTCTACCTTTCTCGTCGGAAGAAGAGAAGTTATTTTTTGCAGAACATATGCCTTCACCGGAAATTGGATTTTTGGATCAATCCGGGATTGAATTTCAATAGTCACCGTTGCCTTGGAAACAATGTTTTTGTTTCCACCCAGACCTGTTACTTGGCCTGTGATTGGTGTCTTCTTCAACCCTAAGTACTGAGCAGTAGACTCAGTGACGAAAGAGGCCTCTGACCCCTGGTCTAGAAGTGCACGGATTTGATAAACTTCTCCATTTTTAGCTATGGCCTTGACAAGTGCAGTTGCAAGTAAGACTTGCTGATGTGTTTTGCCTGTAGCAAAACAAGAGACCACGCCGGAAGTTATAGCTACACCCGATGATGTAGCTCCTTCTGAAGATGCAGCAGTAGCACCCAGATCATTTTTATCTTCAGTGTTTTCTAAGTTCGAACCCCTTGGATGTAAAAGCGAATGATGATTTCGCTTGCAAATACGACATTTTAAGTTTGTTCGGCACTCTTTGGCGGAGTGATTGCTACCCATGCAATTAAAACACACCTTATTATTTAGCGCAAAATTGCGACGGGCTTCGACATTCTCTTTTTGAAACAGTTTACATTGACTGAGTTTGTGAGATTCGGTACAAAACGGACATTTAGCATTTATTGCATGTAAAGTTTTTATTTTATCAGGTTTGCTTTGACCTTTATATCCTGACGTTGATTTGGGGTCAAGAAATTCGATGGCACGGAATCGCTTTGTTAAAAACTCTTTAAATTGTTCATATGTTGGCAGATCATCTGACGGAGTGTTCGAAGTGATATGAAACTCCCACTGACGTCGAGTTTCTGAATCCAGTTTCAACGTGAGGATATGGATTATTATTACGTCCCAACTCCTTACATCAATGCCTAAATTGGAGAGGGTGGCCAAGCAATCGTTTGTCGTATCTACAAGCTCCTTAAGTCCACTTGCGGATTCTACGACCGAGTTTTTCTGGCTAAGAAGTCGTTTTAAAACTTGGTGACAAATGAACTTTTTATTGTTGTACCGTTCCTCTAACAATTTCCAACATCTATCAAAGTTTGACTCCTCAATAGGTATATGTCTAAGAAGTTGCTCGGCTTCACCTACAAGATAACCTTTGAGGTAGTGTAACTTTTGAACGTTTGCCAAAGTTGTATTTTGCAGAATCAATGACCGAAATAAATCTCTAAAGGTAGTCCACTCAGCGTAGTTACCTGAGAAATTTGGGAGATTTATTTTGGGCAGTTTGACGTGAGACATTTTGGCTTCAGCAACAGTTGAAGCATTTTTGTTAGAATTTATAACAGTAAATTTAGCCAACATTGATTTTAAATCGCACTTATAATCTAAGTAAGTTTCTTCGGCTTTGTCATAAACATCATTTTCAATATAATCAGTTCTGTTAAGCAGTTTAGGGTCTACACTACGCATTAATTCCTTATGACCCGTTAAAAACTCTAACCATAATTGTTCCACAGATTCTAATTTCGCTTCTATGTATTCTGTGTTCAATCGCTCTTTGGGTGATTTTTTAAAGTTAGCTCTAGCCTTAGTTATACGAGATTTTATATCTTGCTGAAAGTTTAGTAAAGATTCCATGTTGACAAGCCAAAGTTAATTTACAAAGTAAGATTCGTAAAATATTACAAGTAGAAACTGATCAAAATTATTCTAAGTGTTTCAAACTTAGCACCTCGGGGTAAATCGGGCATAGGTTCCCCGTACCTCCGTTTTTAGAGAAATTATTCTAAGTCCTAACATGCACACAATAATTTTACAAGTTGAATTTACTGTTAAATTTACTAAGTCCAAATTGACACAAAACTTGAATTTTAAATAAATGTCATTAATTTATTCACTGCCACTATTGATTTGTCACTTCAATTTAAAATGTCAAAAGTACTCACAATTTTACTGCACACTTTCCTGTTGTTTCCGATGTTCTTTAGCCCCGTTACCACGTTCAGTTTTCGCACGTTTCCCAAACGTTACTGGACACGAACAACTCCCTGCACCTTTTTTCGCACGCACCTCCACGTGACTGGACACGAACTTCGCCCGGCTGGTCACGTGGTCCAACTTCGCTGGGTCTCAACTCCGCTGGTGATGATGTTCCTGCACTATACCGATTAGTGGGGCACACAAATTATGTGCACGACTACCTTCCGGTAAGTGCACGGTAACCCTAATCGGGTTCCGTTAGCTTCACGGTTTCCAACGGCAATCCACCGTCCCGCAAGCAAGCTTCCCTCCTCCTGGAATGTCACACGACAATCCGGCCTCGAAGGACCAATGAATAAGCTCAAACTATCGAGCTTCTATTTTAAGGCCTAGGGGTAGGTATCTTAGGTACTATTATACTATTGAAACAACTAGAAACAACCTTTGATTTTATTCCAATGATGTTGCCGCCACATTTGACGGTTATTGATTCACGGAGAATCTCGTCATCGCGATGCAGGATTGATGGCCGTATTTACTAGTGCCATCTATGACAAAACTTATAAACTAGGTGGAGCTCCACTATGGTTCTAACATAAAGGTGTCTAAATTATGTTAAGTTAGTTAAATGGTTCAACATCTTTATTCACCTTGTAACAATGTTTTATTATATTAGGTAGGTCTAACATAGGGTCTCCGCCGTTCAATATATATATATTAAAAAAAAAAACACTTAAACGTACAACATTTCGTATAATAATCGCTTAGCATATTTTTAATTTACACATTTTTTGTTTCAAATAACATTTGTTTGATTTAACAACAGTTGCGCTAATGTTCAATACTCAATACTCAATCATTTATTGCAACATATGTGGCTACATGCAGGTCTTAAGTAACATGTGTATATTACAGTAATACATATGACCCTTGTCAGGGTATGGCAACATTTGGTGCAGAACGCTCTATTTTACAAGTTGGTATTAGAATTTTGTCGTTGAAAAACTCGTCAAGGGTGTAATAGCATTTCGCTTCTAACATATTTTTTATTTGTTTATTGAAACAGTCGTCGTTTTCTATTTCTTTGAGAGAGTTAGGCAGTTGATTGAAGATTTTTACGGCCATTGAGTTGGGGCTAGAACTGTGTATTGCAAGATTTGACTTTGGTTCAATGAGGTCATATTTGTATTGGGATCTCGAGTTAGGCTGTCGATCAATAACTTTTTTAAAAAATTCGGGGTATTTTCTTACGAATTTGCACATTTCAAATATATATATATAGACACTAATGATAACATTTTTAATTTAATAAAATAAGGCTTATGGAAGTTAACTATGGTAATATCAGGAGCTTTCAGATTGGCTAGAATTCGAATGCATTTTTTCTGAGCGGGAAATAGATCGGGTGCATTTACACTATTTCCCCATAGTACGATTCCATATCTTAGCCAAGAGAAGGCGTATGCGTAGTAAGCCGCTATAGCTGTATTTAGGTCGGTAGCACGTTTTAGTTCTGTTAGCGCATAAGAAAAACTAGCTAATTTTGATTTTAATTTTTGAACATGGTTTTTCCAGTTTAAGTGTGACCCAAGTTCTAGGCCTAATAGTGTAGCCGAGAGCCGATTAACACATTCTAATTTGATATTATTATACACAAAAATTATGTCAAGAGGAGTTTTTTGGTAGGGCCTAAATTGTATAATTTTTGTTTTTGCAAAGTTCAAGCCAAGATTATGGTCCTTCATCCAATTTGTAATATTATTAAAAATGTCAGTAAGACAACAAACAAGTTCAAATGGTATAATATTCGTTTGGTGTTATTTTTGCTCTAACTAATCCTATTTTCATATACCCAATTTGAGTTGGTTAGGTTCTAAATGGGAGACCGATCTGAATCAGACAGAAATTATATAAAGAATGCTTGTTCCAAATAATATTATTGTAAATAAATATTAGGTTGCATGAATAATTATGCGAATTAGCTTATAAATGCATTCTTCACGAAGGAGGGTTCAATTTTGACGTTTGAAGTGAAGCATCGGTATTTCATGTATGTATAATATTATGTTGTAGTGCTCATTAGATAATGAGGTGAAGATCCTCGGTTGTATAACTGGTCCTGTAGACGAGCCGAGTGAGCTCAGCAATCAGCTGCGGGAGCTCAGCCAGGTGTTGGTGTTCTGTTGCAGCCGTGGACTTCTTCAACCAGATCAACATGCTGTATGGCACCATCACGGAGTTCTGCAGCGAGGAGTCGTGCGCCGTGATGTCCGCGGGGCCCAAGTACGAGTACCACTGGGCGGACGGACACACCGTGAAGAAGCCCATCAAGTGCTCCGCGCCCAAGTACATCGACTACCTGATGACGTGGGCGCAGGACCAGCTCGACGACGAGCACCTGTTCCCCTCCAAGATCGGTACATGCTCTTCTCTACTCTACTCTTATAAATTACCGTTCGCTTTAAGTATATTTCGCTCAATTCCTTCGACCATATACCACGGCCGGTGGCAAGCCAAGCCATAGATAGCCCTCTGCCAAGAATGGTCACTGACCATTATACGCCTTTTGTGTGTGTTGTGAGTTTGTTATATAGTCCGTTCATACAAACAGGAATTTATTCTGTTAGTGTAAAAGTTTATTGGGTGTTGTTGCTATGCAGGCAGATTATCTCCAATGGTATGTGCTCGAAGCTCAATGCGCGACGTATATACATATATTGCCAAGACTAAAGTGCTCCTTGACGACAATACAGTTTGGGGCTTCGCTTGGTCGGTAGCTGACCTTTGAGACCGTGTGGACAGCGGTCCATAGTCTGATCAGGCTACTCGATCTAAGCAGACCAAATCAGACGAAGTGACCTTGGTCTGATAAAGCCCAGCACTGGACCAAGTAGAAGCCCTTAAACGAAACTCACAAACAAGTTTTGAATAGAAAAAAGACCATGTGCTACTCGTAACTCTTAAAAATGAGCTTCTTACAAAAATATGTTTCATCAAACCGTACAACTAAAGATACCGCACATATTCAAGTTACGTGAGAGTAGTAGTATCGTGCACCTAACGAGTGACCCGGCTCGCCCGCAGGCGTGCCGTTCCCGAAGAACTTCCTGCCGATGGCGAAGACGATCCTGAAGCGGCTGTTCCGCGTGTACGCACACATCTACCACCAGCACTTCCCTGAGGTGGTGCAGCTCGGGGAGGAGGCGCACCTCAACACCTCCTTCAAGCACTTCATCTTCTTCGTGCAGGTACAACACTACACTACACCGCGACATGAACCATACGTAGGTACTCACGGGCGTCGCCAGCCGTTGGTCCAGTAGATTAGTACTTTTTATTATTTGTTCCCTGAAATTGGTGTAATCTGAAAAAATACATCTAACCCAATGCCATTATTGACCTGATGACGGGTGAGAAGTGTTCACGAACGAGTAAACACGAAATCAGTAGATTTGCCCTCTAAATTCGGTAAATTTGTACTATTTCCAAAAAAAACGTTTATTTAAAAATCTGTCCATTCGGTATATCGTCGTATAGTACAGTACCTAATAATATTCATTTATTATGATCTGACAATTACAATTTATTTACAAATATATGTAAAAAGTAGTAAAATACCAGCCAAAGCTTATAAATAGTTTTCCACACCACCTGCTCGACAATGTCCATTTACATATCATGCAACCTCAACGTAAAGTAAAGCATTATCTCTCAAGGGATATGAGCTCACAGGACGTGTTGTCGCAGGAGTTCAACCTCATCGAGCGGCGCGAGCTGGCGCCGCTGCAGGAGCTCATCGAGAAGCTCACCGCCAAGGAGGGGCGATGAGGGCGCGCGCCCCCGCCCCCGGCCCCGGCCCCGCCCCCGCCGGGGGCCCGCGGGGCCACTACGTTATACGACAGGGATGGCTAGACGGAGGGGGCTCGGCGCTGGATACACTTCACTTGTAGTACTTCTCTTGCTCGCTTTGTCTAGCCCGTGTCGCATGAGCTGAGATCTCCGGTCACGTTCACGTCGCCCGGCATCTACCCCCGCGAGCTGGAGGGGAGGGGGGGGGGGGGCATCCGACACGCCTTCCTACCTGTTCATATTGTAATGTTAGGATAAACTAGATTTGATACTCGAGTGAAACTATATATGACGGAATTAATGGGTAAGTAAAGTACCCTCGACGGTGAGAGAAGTTTATTTATATTTTTACCGAAAGTGATTATGAATAAGGCTTGCGGCGCGTCCTGCGCCTGCGATGTCCTGCAGCGACTGCTGCGTCGGCGCCGGCTGCGGACGAACAATAATCTTTTATTATTTATTTACGATGATTTTCTGTATTATTGAAAGCGTTTATTAGATAATGTATTTTAATTTACTCACTATTGCAATAATCTATTAAGTGTAGACGCCTTGAGCTAAGTGAATGTAGATATTTTGTGCATTTAATGATGTTTATATTGTATCGAGTGACTTCGATGTAATGTCGCGACTGACGTGATCTTTTTGTTTAAATTAATTTAGCTCATAATGATGTCTCATATAAATGTATTGTATAAAGATAATCCTCTTTTACTGGTCCCAAAGTATACATCACCTAGGCCTGTACAGGTAGGGCCCGCCAGTAGTACCTGCCGCCGCCCCTGGGGGCGCGCCTTGACCCACGTTACATGAGTAACGCTGTTCATCTTGCTTACTTGGTGTTATGTGCCCAAAGAACAAGAACAAGGACGAGACGTCTACAGTTTTTTATAGCTACTGTCCTATTTCTTTAGGGGCAACAATCTATCGACACGATTTGAAATAAATCCGTAGTGCTGACGAGAATGTACGCAATTACTGAATACTCGGTGAACGCGAATAACGTAACGTACGAGTATCAGCGGTTGCGACCACTTTCACACCTTCCTCAAGCAATGAACAGCATAAAGTGCTCGTACCATTTTCTCAGAACATCAAAACAAATATGTTATATTATACCTATATATATAAGTTTATGGAACTAACCAGACTTCGTTATTTTGATTATATGGGATCTATTTGATTTCTGAACAATTTAGAGATACTGAAGGGTATCTAGATTGTTCATATATATATACACCTATATATATAATTATGTACTCATCATTATGGGACAACGTTTATTATGGGCCAACTTTTAAATTGCTTTTTTGGATTTTATATTGTGGTAACTAATACTCACTATTAAAGTTCTGGTGTTTATTCAATAGTAAACACAACAATATAAATCACAATAACGAAACAGCAATGTCAACACGGGCCACTGGATGGAGCGGCGATCGAGCGTGCGTCAGTGCGCAATGTCTATGAGTTACTAACTGGCGGCCGGCGCCGATGCCTCGCAAGCCTTCAAGGTCATGCGCCTGGTGCGGCGCGACGGGCTTAAACTCGACGATTCGCTCCCGACATTTATGTCGTAAGGTAAGTATTATTTATTTATTTATTATCATATAATTATTGGGGCATTGGCAAGTATGCCACAGTTCTCCCCTCCAGAGGCCGTCTTAATTCTTAAGACGGACGATAGTAGTCTGGAAATCTAACATGTCGCCCCGAACGTGTCTTCGTAATTTTAAGTCTAACATTCTCTTCTTCTTTTTCAGGGGCTGCCGTCTCTGTCTTTCTGAGGTGTTTTGCAGAGGTAAGTTTAATGTTCTTCTCTTCTTTTTCAGGTGCTGCCGTCTCTGTCTTCGTGAGGTGTTCTTCAGAGGTAAGTAAATACGCCGGTTTAAGTCTTTCTATCGACACTGTTTGTTCTTTACCCTTCATTTGTAGCTTATAAACTTTTTCTCTTCTTCCCAGAACTTTATAAGGTCCGGAGTATGCTGGTTGCAGCGGTCCACGTACGCTATCATCTCTAACGTATACGTGAGTTGCGGAAGGTAAGTCTTTAAAAACAAATATGCTTCTTTTACAGTGATGAGATGCTGGCTGGGGACGGATATTATTCATCAGCGAGTGGAGTCGTGCTGTGAAGTCTGTAATATCCGTCGTATGTGTATTTTTGCAGGTTTCAAGAAATTCTCCGGGCAACCTCAGCGTTTCACCATACAAGAGTTCGGCGGGTGATGCTTGGATGTCTTGTTTGAATGCTGTGCGCATTCCTAGTAAAACAAGTGGTAAGTTTTCTGTCCAGTTTTGATTCTCATGACACTTTATTGCCGTTTTCAGCTGTCTGTGCATTCTTTCAACCAATCCGTTGCTGGCAGGATGGTAAGATGTGGTCCTGTTTCTGTGGAATCCGGCAAGTTCAGAAAGTTGTTTCATCAGTGCCGATTCAAATTGTCTTCCACGGTCTGTAACTATTTCAGTTGGACAACCATATCTAGCGATCCAGTTAGCCACGAAAGCTTTAGCAACTGTCTCGGCGGTGATGTCTGCCAGTGGTATTGCCTCAGGCCATCTAGTGAATCGGTCAACTGCAGTGAGACAGTATCGGTAGCCGTCTGACAGAGGTAATGGGCCAATCAGATCGATGTGAATATATTGAAATCTGGCACGTGGTAAGCTGAAATTGCCTACAGGTGGTTTCACGTGGCGTGTAATCTTGGTGGTCTGGCAGGCGTGACATGACCTAGTCCATTCTCGACAGTCTTTGTTTACACCTGGCCAGATGTAACGTTGTGTGACAAGTTTTGATGTTGCGTTAGCTCCTGGATGACTGAGAGAGTGCAGGCTGCCGAAGATTTGTTTTCTTAACTCAGCCGGTACATACGGGCGAGGTGTCTGCGTAGATTGGTCACAGTACAACTCCGTCCGTGTTCCAGGTATAGCCACTTTTACGAGTTCTAGTGACGTGTCGCCTTCCAAAATCTGTCTTAACTCTGTGTCGGTGATTTGTATTTTTGCTAAGACTTCCAGGTCCACAGGTTGTACCAGTTCCTCTATCCGTGAGAGAGTGTCAGCTACAACGTTGTCTTTGCCAGCGATATGTCTGATGTCTGTAGTGAACTGTGATATGTAGTCCAAGTGACGAAACTGGCGTGGCGAGCATTTATCCTTTCGCTGGTGGAAGGCAAAGCATATCGGCTTGTGATCTGTGAAGATTGTGAAATGCCGTGCTTCGACAATGTGACGGAAATGCTTGATGGCCTCATATATTGCGAGTAATTCTCTGTCATATGGAGAGTACTTCCGTTGTGCTGGACTTAGTTTTCGACTAAAGAAAGCTAGAGGCTGCCATTCTTCACCAACATGTTGCTGGATAACCGCACCAATGGACGAATCAGAGGCATCTGTGACTAAGGCCAACTCTGCGTTAATGTCTGGGTGCGCTAATAGAGCAGCATCGCATAAACTTCGTTTACAGGCTTCAAAGGCTTCCAGCGTGTCACCAATCAGTTCCACGGGGTGAGAACCTTTAACTGTTCCAGTCAGCATGTCGTGGAGTACAGCTTGTGATTTAGCTGCGTCTTTGAGGAAACGGCGATAGAAATTTATCATTCCCAGAAATCGCCTTAGTTCTCTTACGGTCTTCGGGACAGGGAACTGCTGGATGGCTTCTACTTTGCTGTTGATTGGTTTGATTCCAGCTGCAGATACGATGCATCCCAGAAAACTGACATTTTCTGCTCCAATTACACATTTGCTTGGGTTGATAACCATTCCAAATTCTTTCAGCCGATTGAATAGCTGACGAAGGTGCTGGAAATGGCTGAAGGTATCCCTGGAGAAGACCAGGAAATCATCCAAGTAAGCGTAGCAGAAGTCCAAGTCTCTCGTCATTTCATCGACGAACCGTTGAAACGTCTGTCCAGCGTTTCGCAGACCGAATGTCATAAATGGAAATTCGTACATTCCAAACGGTGTGGTTATTGCCGTTTTCGGTATGTCTTCAGGATTGACTGGGATCTGATTAAAAGCCTTCACCAAGTCAATTTTTGAAAAGACCTGGCAGCCAGAGATGTTCTGCGTGAAGTCTTGTATATGCCGGATGGGATATCTGTCAGGAACAGTGCGGGCGTTTAAGATCCTGTAATCGCCACATGGTCGCCAGCCGTCGTCCTTCTTTGGAACAAGATGCAGGGGTGATGACCATGGGCTCTCTGATGGCCTAGCAGTTCCAGCGTTCAGCATATCGTTGAATTCCTGCTTGGCTATTTTGAGCTTCTCGGGTACCAGACGTCTGGGAGTGCAATAGACAGGTGGTCCTGGCGTAGTTTTTATGAAGTGAACTGTCTTATGGTTGATAACTCGATGTGTGCCTGGTGGACGAGTAACTTCTGGATACTCACGAAGAAGTTCAGTGTACTTGGACTCGCCAATGATCGTCTTGACAGAGGAGATGGCGTCTGATGACAGAGCTGGTGTTGCAATTGCCGAAAGCGTTGTGCGGTTATCGATGAGGCGTCGGTTGCGACAGTCGACTATCAACTCGTAATGTGATAAGAAGTCTGCACCAATAATCGCCTTACTGACGTCGGCCACGATGAAACGCCAAGGGAAAGCGCGACGGAGACCTAAGTCGAGTTCTAACTGGGCGAAACCATAAGTCGCGATCGGTGAACCATTTGCTGCGAAAAGTTCATAAGTGGTCTTTAGCCGTCTGTTCTTGCAAGCCGTACGTGGGAAAACACAGAGGTCGCTTCCAGTATCGACTAGAAACTGCGTCTTCGTTTTTCGGTCCGATATAAACAGGCGACCTGAAGAGGATAGGCAATCGTTTGTCGCCATTAACGAGTGCCGCTGGCTTTTCCCGGCTGATAATCGCAGGGCTTGACACAAGTTCTTGCGTGGTCACCATACTTGTTGTGGTAGAAGCAGTTCGGGAACTTGCGGTAACTCGATTCTGACCGGGTGCGATTTCTGTCTCGCTGGCCGCCTCGATCTTTCGAGCGGGATCTTCCTGCATTGTTGGCAGCGAGGGCTTGAACCTGGCGCGTCAGCGCTGCGACTTCCCTGGTAAGTTTTTCCAATAGTGATCCAGGAACGGCGTCTGCAGATGCAACCTGGGGGGTTGATGGTACCAGGTCATGCACTTTGTCCGCTAGGTCCGCGAGCGCTTCCAAGGTAGATGCTGGCTGGGACGCAATAACGGTTTGGAGGCTGGTCGGCAATCGGCTGGCCCAAACAGCCCGGATGAAATCGTCTGGTATGTTCTTGCCGGCTAGATGACGAAGATGGCGCAAAAATTGTGAAGGACGCCTATCTCCCAGTTCTTCATGCATTAACAACTGTGTTACCTCCTTCTCTCTAGACGCTGATAGGCGCTTTATCAATTCTGCCTTAAGAGTCTCGTATTTACCAGTTGCTGGCGGGTTCGTTAAAATATCCTTCACCTCGGCCGCAAAGCGATGTTCTAGTTGAGCACTGACGTAATAATATTTCGTGTCGTCGTCTTTGATTTTCGACAAGGCAAAGCTGCCTTCAATCTGAGCGAACCAGACAGCCGGCTCCTCCGGCCAAAATGGTGGCAGTCGGACACCGACACGACATAAATCGTATGGTGTAAAGGAGCTTTTTTCGGATTCGTTGGTTGACGTGCTCATTTTTCCTTGTCTAGGGGTCACCACTGTGGTAACTAATACTCACTATTAAAGTTCTGGTGTTTATTCAATAGTAAACACAACAATATAAATCACAATAACGAAACAGCAATGTCAACACGGGCCACTGGATGGAGCGGCGATCGAGCGTGCGTCAGTGCGCAATGTCTATGAGTTACTAACTGGCGGCCGGCGCCGATGCCTCGCAAGCCTTCAAGGTCATGCGCCTGGTGCGGCGCGACGGGCTTAAACTCGACGATTCGCTCCCGACATTTATGTCGTAAGGTAAGTATTATTTATTTATTTATTATCATATAATTATTGGGGCATTGGCAAGTATGCCACAATATTATAATATCTATTAAGGTGTTTTACAAAATTACAACAGTTATTTTGATGCAAAGTTGTTTTTTGGCGCAAATACTTGTATTGAAACCTGAGCAAGCGAAGGATTCTAGGATTGCACTTCGAGCGAAGCGCGTGGTTCAATTAAAGAATCCTGAGCACAGCGAGGGTTTCAAAGGTACGAGACGCAGAATAACTGCTGCCAAGCGAAACACACAACATTTGACCTCACTACAGCGAGGGAAAGTGTTAGTTTTTTTTTCATGTTTTTTTTTTTTTTCTTAGTTCTTGGCATCGCACGTTGTGCATTCTGCCAGTGTCAAGTTTATGATTTTGCAAGTATTTATATGTAAATCAAGTCAAATATGTAATGATATCACAGTCAGTCACACGAAATTAGTCATAGTCGAGTCCAAGTCATGCCCTAGTAAAGTTGTGGCGACTTTACTATGAGCTTCTACGGAGTTTTGAAAACAACACAAAAAGACATGTTTCACCACATTATATCACTTGCCCACACTCGTGCATGTAATTCAACACTCAATGAATAAAACACCACCATTTTTAATCATTAATTCGCGAAAATACACAAGTTTAAGAAAATAATAGAATGCAACGACATGATTTTTCCGTGTTCCCGCCAAAACTCCTTTTTTCATGTTGGCCAGTGCGATTATTCTAAAATAGTAGATTGTTTACCAAGGGAGGAAACAACGATTTTTAAGGCGAGAGTTTTTCTTTGAATCCAGAGCGTAGCGAAGGATTCTAAAGTAGAATTCTGAGCGCAGCGAGGGATTCAAAGTACACGAGCTTAAAAATTGTGTTGATCCCGAGGTGGACACTCTGCTTTTTATCACTGTGAGAAAATAAGTAAGTGCAGCTTTGCAGCGTAGCTACGTTTATTTCATTCTTACTTATCACTTTTTATTGAGGAAGAAACACTGAGTTAAAATAAAACAAAGTAAAATCCGAATTTGAGTAAACAATTACGAACGAAGGCGGAATGCATTTCGCGCGCCTTCCTTTTTCAATGTTCATACAATGTCCGTGGTTGATCTCTTTGGTGATTGGAACTTTTACTAACAATATCCACATTCCAATTCAAAACCAGGGCAGAAAAAAAAACCCTGGTTTTTTTCCTGAATTTAGGCTGTTTTCCGCGCAGAGGGCGGGAAAAAACATTCCGGATTGTGGGAAAAAGCTCATTTCTGCCCTGTTTGCGAGGAACTAAGAAGGTATTTTTGAATAGATGTGATAAAAAAAAATGTTTTAGGCGCACTGAGTTGAAACAAGTATTGCTTACATTTTCAGTGGACTGGCGGTATATAAAGTTATTGAATAGAAAGGTTGGACTTATGAAAACTCTTTCCACACTAGCCGCTGACCTCTATTATACGTACTTGTGTAACAGAGGCCAGAGACGCTAGCGGATAAAATGTACTTTTGCACTCAGTTTTCGAATGATGAACAGAATCTTTCCGAGCTTGGTGAGGTGAAAAATTATTTCTACCATAGTAAGGGGGCGCATGGCGGGTCTCCACTCGGATTGCGTTGTAATATTTTGGTTCTTTCGGGTCTGAATACATGCAGGGCTTGCATTAAATAAATAAATAAAAAACAAAATAAGGGTCAAATTATTTATTTAGTCTTTTTCTAAGTCTGTACTTAGTTGCAGTTTAGTTACACTTACTTATAACAAAGGAAATAGTCGAATACTTAATACATTCATTTGGAATTTATTGTATTGTGAAGTCCGCGGCTCGCGACACGGCAGCGCACGATATAATGATGTAAGGTGCGCGCAGGGCGCAAGGGCGGGGGCGGGGGCGAGGGCGCGCGCGGTCACTCGCCGGGGCGCGGGGGCGGGGGCGCGCGCGGTCAGTCGCCGGGGCGCGGGTGCTGCGGCGGCGGCGGGGGCGGGGGCGCCAGGAAGGGCGGCGCGCCCCAGGGGGGCGGGTTGAACCCGCGCCACGCGCCCAGCATGCCTGCGCGACAACCACGGACTGTTAAACGTACGATATATACTTTGTTACCTGGTTATGTCCTAAAAGGGCAACCTCTCGTAACGGCGGTGACCCCCACGCCGCCTGCCAAGCGAGGGGATACCCCCTTCAAGGGGAGGCGTCGTCCAGCAGTGGAAGTTTTCTGACTGTCAAAAACATCCCTACTTCATTGCTAAAAGGAATAAAAGCAATATAAAGCACAGCGGCCCGCGACACCGCGCGCGACGCAAGTCTTAATCTTAACAATGTATTACGATTTGCGACAGTTAAATTGAGAGCCCATTCTCATGCCAGGCTAGGTGTACAATCTTCGATCAAATCGTCATTTTACATCATACGAGCTGTGATAGATAGATAGAAAATCTTTATTGTGCACACCAAAAAATACAATAGAGAAAGATACACCTTATGAGCTAGTGCCACAATTGGCGGCCTTATCGCTAAAAGCGATCTCTTCCAGGCAACCATAAGGAAGAATATACACATGAAAAAAGACGGGAGATGCTACAAATACTTTTAAATTATAAATATAATCTACATATTTATTCTGTGATCGAATACCAAGCCTGTCAACTATATACAATTTACCATCGGAGGCCACTCCCCTATTAGTGTGTGTGTGTGTGTGCGAGTGTGTGCACTCACCGGGCGGCGGCGGCATGTGCGGCGCGGGCCCGCCGACCATGTTGTCGTTCTGAAACACGACACGAGCGCTCGTTACCGCAACTGGCCGCGGCGTCGGTGTCGCCGCGGCCAGCAGCGTGCGCGGCGACTCGCTAGTACACCGGTGGCCGCCGGCAGCTGAGCCGGAATCATTTACTTACACTCAAAAGATAGACAGGTGACCGACACGGGACACAGGAATGGGGACAATTGAAAAATAAGATGCAATGTTTGTGAAACGGTGATTCTGTAGCCATTCTTGTTTTTCCGAGTGTATGCGTCGTGCGACAGTGGTCGCGCGCGCCGAGACCTCAGGGAGGCATGGCAACACAACATAAGTGTTGTTGACTTTCAACCAACTACACAAAAGGAGGTTCTCAATTCGACTGCATTTTTTTTAATTGTATATATGTTACGCGATTACTGCGCCAATAGGGTAGATGACTGTTGTTTAAATCGTTGTTGTTGTTTTAAACCAATAGCTTTCATGAATTTAAGTAAATATAGTATGTTTATTGAAAACATAATTTAAATCGGTTATTTATGTTCTGTTATATAAGCGTTTAAAGTGTTTGGTAACAACTCTGTCCCTTACCCACAAAACAAAAAATGACGTCACGCCTTACTTGGCAGAATAAGTGACGTCACGATTTGCTGTATCGCCTCTCTGTCTAGCATGACATTAAAATGCTTATAGTTTGCTTATTTTTGATCAGATTTTCATTTTCTTTTCATTAATGAGCTAAATTTATGAGTCACATTTTAATAAGACAATAAAAAAAACCAGTCATCTAGCCTATTATGAACTCATTTTGATGATTATTTTTTTGTTTGGTAGGCAATACTTCAGAGGTGGTCCCATATAAATTTTATCGAAATTGGTTCAGTAGTTTGGTTTTTAAATCAAAATTACTAGAAAATATGAAGATGTCATCCATGCAGGTATTCGAAGTTGAAGTCAGTTGTTTTTTTTTTAATAAGCGTATTATATTTATAGTGAGACGCTCCCATCTGCAGAGACCTTCACAAACATACAAACCGTACTAAACATACTATGACACCGGGAAGATGTAAACAATGCTACAGTTTCCATGTTGCATGTGGTAGTGTTGTTCTCCAGGGGCCTTATTTTTAAATCGTACGCAAGTGTAGCGCACCTTCGAACGATACCGTTTGGAATAAGGTTCAATATCGTTTGAAAGTCGGCTCCTTTCGCATGCGCAACTTTGCGCACGATTCAAAAATAAGGCCCTCGGTGGTCTAGACAAGAACCACTTTCTGTTAGCGTTAACGCCTGCGGAAAGGTAAAATTGTACGAAAATGACATTAGCAGTCACGTGACATTTCTTAAGCTAATGTGAAAGTGGTTCTCGTGTAGACCCCCGGGTCCTGCGGGGGCGGGGCGCGGGGCGCGCGGGGGGCGGCGTCACCTGGCGCGGCGGCGGCGGCGCGGCGCCCGGCGGCGGCGGCTGCGCACCTGCACACACCGCACCGCACGGTCAGCGAGCTGTCCGCGCCCGCACTAGCGATGGCTCAGCTCGGTTTAGCGACTCGACTCGACTTTATTAGAGCTCGTGTAAACTCGACTTGCCCCGTACCGTTTGACTCGGTTTACCAGTATCTCGAGTTGGCCCATCGCTAGTCCGTACACGACGAGCTCATACACACAATATCATAAGAAGGTACGGTTCCGGTCAAATAAATAAAATTACTAGACCAACAAAATACCTGTTAAATATAAAGATGTCATTCAGGTAGTCGAAATTGAAGTCGTTTTATTTTATTGGTAAGAGTACGGCCTTACTTTAAAACGCCGCTCAAACTTAGTCACTGCTCAAGAGTAAACAAGCCGGTAGTTCTTCATAGAAACGGGAAGTAATATTACTCCACTATGTAATGTTGTAGGTCCAAACTTAAGTAGGTATTATATCGATTTGTCCCTTCGTTACATAGGAATGTAAATTGATAAGTAAAAAGTTAGATAAGTAAAAAGTTAATAAACATGAAAGTTATGAGCCAGGAAACATCTTGTATTTTAGCTCTATTTAAACGCCACTTTGGACGTAAATAAATAACATAAGGAGTACGAAAACTCTAAAATAATGTATCAATAGGCATAGTTTAGTAATTTCAAATAACTTTAGTTAGAATAAATTAATTCATTAGTTTTTCATCACAATCCAAAGGTCGACATGAAAAAATTTACGCGCTCATTTCTCTTTCTTTCTGCTTTTCCCACATTTTGTTAGATGAAGAGAGCATTCTTTTTAGCCACGCCTACCGATGAGTTCGACCCGTCGGGCGGAGCATCCTTATATAAGGTGCTTAACGTGAAGACAAGGTCCTGGTCCCTGGTTGGTCCTGGTCCCTGGTTGGACCTGGGTATGTCCTAAAACTGCATCCAGAACCACCGGAGGACGGGCAGCAGCATCCTCTCAGTCAACGGTGGTAACCATTCTGCGATCCCCAAGCCGCCTGCCAAGCGTGGGGATTATGGCAACACCTCCCTTTAAGGGAGAGGTCTTCGTTCAGCAGTGGACGTCTTCCGGCTGTTGATGTGAAGACAAGGTATCACGTGCGACAACAAGACAGAGAAGTTTAAACAGTGACTTAGTTTGAGCGGAGTTTTTAACCAACTTCAAAGGAGGAGGTTCTATGTTCGACGGTATGTATTTTTTTAAGCAAGGCCGTAAGAGTCCATCCATAGATTGTGTCACATAAATTTCATATTTTTTTGCCCCAGCGACGCTTGTGACCACCGCATCCGGAGTATTCCAGTGTGAATTTGGAAGTCATTTTTTTTTTAAAGTTTAATAGCGCTGACTCTGAATGCGCATAAAAATCGATTTATAGGTCAGTTTGGCAAGAGGAGTGCCGAAAGCGCTATTAAACCGACACGGAAATATTGTAAAACTTTTCGTTACAGTCGAAGTTTGAGTAGTTTCCCCTCGTCGCGTCGCTCGATGTCACAGTTTGTTCCCTCCCTCCCTCTCCCCCCCCCCTCCCCCACAACTTGTGACGTAATGTATGGATGGCCCCTAGTGAGAGGACGGAGTGCGGAGCAGAGCTAGTTACCGAGCCAGGGCGCGGCGGGCGGCGGCGGCGGCGGGGGGAAGGCGCCCGGCGGCGGCGGCAGCGCCGGCAGCCCTGCAACACGCGACCCGCGCGCTGAGTACGTGCCTGCACACGCTAGCCGCACTCACGCGGCAACACATTATAGCCTTATCTTCCTATCTTACAGTTGCAATTTGTTTAAGAAGCTAAAATGTGTCATTATTGTTCGACACATCTACTCTACGGTGTACGATAACCTCCGTTTCTTTGTTTGATAACTAGCACAAATCATATTTTCTGTGCTTATATATTATACAACATGTAACAAAAAGGTTCAACAATACTGAAGGGTGTGTATATACAAATCATTATGTTCAACTCTTACTATGGGGCCAACACTGAAATGGTGAAAAAATAATTTGCTGTCCCATACAAAAAGCTCTGGTTTTTTTTCCATACCGATATATGTAGTTTTGCACACCTCCTAGGGGGGGTTTAAAATAAGAAATACGCGTTAATTCATTATTTACTTTAAAGTTTATTTACACCCAGTTTTGAGTAAATCAACCCAGAATAAAAAAAAACATACAAACTTTAGCACCCTTCCACCTCCCCTATGGATAGTTTTGTAAAAAAAAAATACGTCTTTCATTATTTACTCGAAAGTTTATTTTGTGCCGAGTTTGGAGTGAATCGAACCAAGGAATAAAAAAACATTCATATAAAGTTTACCCTGTTTAGGGCATGATTTTCCAAAATGTATAAATACGTGTGTTACGTGCAAATATGTTATCAGCAGTAACTAACATTTACGTAAATAAAAGACGTGTGGTGCCACCTATAAACTGGCGACGAGACCATCTTTAAAAAGGTTCGAGCGGCTGGCGTGTCATCGACCGCTGAGTTTTAGGCAATTTCTGTTAGATGGCGCTTATTTCAACTTTGTAACATTTTTAATCTAAATTTAATTTTATGTGAATGGCAACACCGGAGTCTTCGAACTAGTACCATTTCTTGTTTGTTTTAGGATTTAATGTTTTAAAATACATGATTCCTCAACCCTGAGTGAAACTCTGGGCTTTTAATTCATCAATTGAATTTATCGGATTTATACTTTGGTAAGAATTCCTTCATTTGGGGAATTCACGAAGTAAACAACTTTTAATGGATGTAGTTTTGATATGCTACTAGTTATAGGGTAGGCCGATATTTCCGGGTGTTTGCGTGTGTCGATATCAACATGACTTGTCGACAAAAATCAACAGTTTGTTTTGATATCAGCTAATACTCTGGAGTATTTATAAGGTGGATTTGTAAACAAGTTAATATCGAGACAGATCGTTGCTGATTAGCAACGAATGTAGATTTTGGTGGACTTGTGAACTAGGTTGATTGCGGATTGAACACAGAATTCAAGATGTCGATATATATCGTTTGTGGAGTTTCACCTCACTGGAAAGTGATGCGTGAGAGGACATATTTTTGTGCTGCTTTGTCTTGGAAGCATGTCTTGAACTTTCAATTTTAAAAGAAGGAGTGATCGTTTCGTTTTAGGGCGTATTGTTTAGCCCAAATATCGTTTGAAATGTTTGCCCAATCGTCTAGCAATTTTTGTTAAGCGCAGTGGCGCAATTTTTAAAGAGGTGAGTTGATGTGTATTGGATTGCACACATGCGTCATACATTCTGAATTTGATATTTTGTTTGTTAGATTCTTTCTCTGATTTTGACAATTGTTATTTTCAGTGAAGTAATGTTAACCTGGAGGATAGATGACCTAAGTTGGTGTGGACCGTGACATTTGAGGAATATATACTTGAGCTTAATTTCCGAGTAAGTATAAAATATGGGTGTGGCTTCTTGTGAAGTTTTGTGATAGCCATTTTGATTTTTAGAATGGGAATGTTTTCTTATAGATATACTTTTTGTTTATTACAGATAGTTTCGGTCTTCCGGGAGGTCAAAAGCTACCTAGGCGTACTTATTTTGGGGCGTGCAGCCAGTTTTCCGGCCAGGGCTCGCCTTACTCACGTCTGGGATTAGTCTTACGAATACTGCAGGCATGGTTTATTATCCAGGTGACCTAATTTCCATACTAGGTTAATTATAACTTCATCTCAGATCTAAGTATGGTTTAACTAAACCGGTCATTTTGCCAAACGTTCAGAGAATAGTTTAACCTATACAAATGTTTCGATAATGTTGGTTTTCCAACGTTTATACTAATTTAATTTAATTTAATTACTCCTAAGTTTAACAGTGTAAGCTAGTTAAATAACATTAATAATCTTAGTTAGGTACTGCATTTAGTTGTCTTTACAATACCAAGTTTAACTAGTGCTATTTTTTTTCATTAGTTCAACCTTATTGTTACCTAAACTAGGTAGATTTATTTAGGTTTGAATTCATTTTTGTTGTTACTGTAACGTTTACAGTTTTTGCATCATAGAAAATACCTCATTGTATATTCAATTCATTCGTTAACTTTGGGTTTGCATTTCATTTTCGTTTAGGCCTTCCGCCTTGTGCCTGTGACACATAATATATTGTAACAAATTAAAAGTTAAATAAAAGCTTTATTAAATTTAAAATCATTATTTTATTTAACAGACCTTTTGCAATCTTGTCTGTTTTTAAAAAGGAAATTGCATGGCGCCCTTCTGTTACCTGTATTCTAGGTCCGAATAACACGACTAGCCGAGGCACGACAACTATTGAGTAAAGGTTACCTTTAACCTGTAATATCTTCTCCACTCAACCATATCGCTTACAATTGGCGCCTCAACGGGCAGGGCCTTAGAAATACGGGTACAACATATAGTTTTCTCTGAACTTTTGGCAAATATTTATTTATAGGTAGGTATAGTACATTATGAATTTTATCATTTTGAAATTACACTTTTGGTGTTCTTTGTATCGAGACTGTAACTGTGACTTTGTTGTATCTTATTTTGGTACAGATTTATATAAACTTATTATATAGACTTATTATATGGGCTTATGTTTACTTATAGTCAATTTGCAGTGAGTAAGCGACTCACTGCGATATTTTGTATAAACACGGTAATAAGGTGTAAGTTCACAATAATTTTAAGTGTTTCTTGTGCGTTTACTGAGTAGGGATTGCAGCTATTGTCTTATATTTTTTTTGGACATTATTTTTTGGTTGTAATTTTATTTTTCTCAGTAAAAGCATAGAACTTTACTGCCTTTTAACATATAAGTAGTGTGAAAAGTTTGTTTGGTAAATTGTTTTGCTGAATTTTTGGCAAAATGACTCCAACGATGGATGTAGACTACTTGTTGAGAGAGGAGTTGGTGTTTGAGGTTAGAAGTAGAGGGTTGGAGTTAGCAAAGGATGATTTTACGGTCGACGAACTTCGAAAACTTCTCAGGGTCAATAAAAATGTGTTCAAACACGATGAAGCCGTTAAATATTTGATGACTTTAGACCAGAGTGCTGAATTGATAGTTTGTGAGGAGAAGTTGAGTGCGGTTTTGTCTTCTACTCATGTATCGTCGCTCTGCAGACGCAAGTGCATGGCTAAACTGCAGCATGTTGCTTGGAGGTTGGATAAATTGATTGTTTTTCCATTGGAGTTGCAGGCTAGGAAAACCGAACTTGTTTTAAAGACTCAAGAAGCGTTTAAGTCTGTATCATGTAACAGCGCCACTGATGTTTTATCTGGGGTTACTGCACGTGATGCTGGAGTTAGTGGTGGATTGCCAGCGACCGGTGGTATGCAGAAAGGGAACTTGCAGATTTTTAAATGGAAGATTTCTTTTGATGGGACCACGCCGCTCCATGATTTTTTGTTTGAGCTGGGGGATTATAGGAAGTCTACTGGAATATCTGATGAGGAGATGCTTAAGAATTTTGCTCATTTATTGAAAGGCGAAGCTCTTCTTTGGTATAGGAACAACTCTGTTGATGTTTCTTCTTTCTCCGTGTTGGTGGAGTGTTTAAAGCGTGAATTTTTACCTGAAGATTTTGAACGTTCATTATTGAATCAAATACAAGCTAGACTGCAAGGGGAAGATGAAAAGATAAATACCTACATCAACATAATGCAAAATTTGTTTAGTAGACTCTCTCAAAGGGTTGAAGAATCTAAACAACTGGAGATCATCACTACAAATATGAATCCTTTTTTCATAGCTAGATTGGCTTTAGTAGAAATAATATCAATAAAAGATTTGAAGGTGGTATGTGCGAAGCTTGAGCTTGCACGTCACAAGTGTGACAACAGAGGTTTTAATAATCCGGGAAGCGACTCAATAATACCTGCCGTTTGTAGATCTAAAGGTAAATCAATTGCTAGAAATAGGATTGTGAATACGATAGGTGCCACTAAATGTCAGAAATGTGATGGTGATCATCCGTATTTTCGTTGTGAAAAGTATGTAGGCAAGCATTGTTTCATTTGCAAAAAGCCTGGAGTAGTATCTACGGAATGCAGTTGCTCAAAAAACGAGCAAGCAGGTCAGTAGTCAATACGTATCAACAGAATTCTCCGACTTCTGACCTGGAGTGGAGGTCATGGTTAAGTTTTGTAAATTCTTTTTTGAAGGGCGTGACTGTTTCCCCTTTGTTTACACATCGCAATGATGATCCACGTCCATATATAGTTGTGGAAATTGTAGGTTTGCGATGTAATGCTTTGACTGACAGCGGCGCAACTGTGTCGGTTATTAGTGAGCAGGCTTACAAAACATTGCTAGACCTTAATTTGAATTTTGAGCTTAGAAAAACAGTAAGTACTTTGGCGGTAGGAAATGGTGATAAGTTATTTGTTTTGGGTCTGATCACTGTACCTGTCATGTTTGCTAGGCAGGTAAAGATGATAGAATTTTATGTTTGCAAGGACATCAACCAACCTCTTATTTTGGGTGTAGATTTTTTGTTGATGTTTGACCTTTGTAGAGATATTTTTAAAAGAAATGATGGGATTGTAGAAACGCATAGTTTAAATTTTTTAAACGTTACTGACTTGCATTTGCATGAAGTAGGCGATTTAACAAGCGTTCAGCGAAGAGAGCTAGACCGCATGATATTGAGGTTTAAGGAATTGGCGGCAAACGAGGAGGAGTTGGGTTGCACCACTTTGGAGGAGCACTTTATAGATACAGGCGACAGTGAACCAATCAGGCAAAAATGCTATCCCATTCCACATTATCATAGGGAATATGTGAAAGGGGAAATAAACCAATTGCTGAAGTTAGGTGTCATTGAGAAAGCCATTTCTCCGTGGAACAGTCCAGTGCTGCTCGTGCCAAAGGCCAATGGTGAGCTTAGGTTCTGGTTGTATAGCCGTAGGCTAAACAGTGTCACCAAGGTTGACTCATATCCAATGCGAATCTAAAATCTCCTGCACTCTCGGTGCAGGAGATTTTAGATTCGCTGAATAATGCCAAGTTTATGACGTCACTGGACTTAAAGAGCGCGTTTTTTCAGATAAATTTAGAGCAGTCTTCGCGTGAAAAGACTTGTTTTTCTGTGGCAGGACTAGGCTCCTATCAATTTTGTCGTATGGCGTTTGGTTTGGTCAATAGTACTGCAAGAATGATGAGATTGATGGATAAGGTGTTTGGACCTGAGTTTCAGGGCCATGTATTTTATTATGTTGATGATATTATTTTGGTTTCAGATTCCTTTCAAGGTCATTTGGAGCTGCTTGGAAAAGTCCATGATAGACTCAAGAAGGCGGGACTGACTATCAACTTTGGGAAGTCAGTATTTTGTCGTCCTTCATTGAAATTCTTGGGCTATGTCGTTGACAGGCAAGGTTTGAGGACAGATCCTGATAAAGTGCGGTCAATTTTGGAGTTTCCAATGCCCACCACGCAGAAGGAGGTGAGACGGTTCCTAGGGATGGTTTCTTGGTATAGGCGTTTTATTGATAATTTTTCAACAAGCGTGGAACCGCTCACAAGGTTGACTAAAAAGCTGCATAAAGGCGAAGAGTTTAATCTCAACGAAGAAGCTGTTAAAGCTTTCAACGAGATAAAGAGTCTTTTAGTGACAGCTCCAATATTGTCTATTCCTAGTTTTGACAGACCTTTCATGATTAGTACTGATGCTTCGGATGTAGGTTTGGGTTGTATTTTGTCCCAGTTCGATGACGAGGGCGGAGAGCATCCGGTGGCTTTTGCTAGTAGGTCACTCAGTCGTAGTGAGAGAAACTACTCAACAACTGAGAAAGAATTATTTGCACTTTTGTTTGCTTTAGAAAAATTTAAAGGTTATATAGATGGTTCTCCTTTTGAGACCAAGGTTTTTACTGACCATAGCAGTCTTAAATGGTTGGTAAATTTGAAGTCTCCTACGGGAAGATTAGCTCGATGGGCGATAAGACTCTCGCAATACAATTTTGTTGTGGAGTATCGCAAAGGTGTGGAGAATGCGGCGGCAGACGCTTTGTCTAGGGCACCTGTCATCAGTCTTTTGGCTGATCAATCAGCGGATGACGATGCTGTAGATGCCTGGTACCGAAGCATGTTTGAGAAGGTGACGACTT
Source organism: Erannis defoliaria (assembly GCA_905404285.2). NCBI lineage: Eukaryota > Metazoa > Arthropoda > Insecta > Lepidoptera > Geometridae > Erannis > Erannis defoliaria. The sequence goes on along the minus strand of FR990077.1, from coordinate 19,034,722 downwards.
TGCCAAGTAAGTTTCCAGATTGGCGTGTGTTGGGTGAACGTTTATATAAGAGAATTAGGAGCCAGAATCCTTTGTCGCTGGACTGTGAATGGAAGTTGGTGATCCCTGAGAATCTCAGAGATGAGGTGCTTCGTCAATGTCATGACAGACCTGATGCAGCACATTTGGGGATATTTAAAACTTTTAAACGAGCAGCTCAGAGTTATTTTTGGCCAAGAATGTTGGCGGATGTTAAGAGGTATGTAAGAAAGTGTCAGACTTGTTTGGCCTACAAGAGTACAAATGTTGCGGCGCCGGGTCTGATGGAAAACCCTAAAAGGGTTCAGAGGCCTTTTCAGGTGATTTCCACTGATATATTGGGACCTCTGCCTCGCAGTTATTCGGGTCATAAATTTGTTTTAGTAGTAGCTGATTATTTTACCAAATACACGCAGTTGTTTCCGATGAGGAGTTCGTTGGCTAAGGCAGTGGTATCCACGATTGAGAATAACTTCATTTTGAAGTATGGCGTTCCGTCAGTTATGATCATGGATAATGGACCTCAATACATCTCGAAACTCATGAAAGATTTGAAAGAGAAATACAAGATTCCTCACTTATTTTATAATTGTAGGTTTACTCCACAAAATAATCCATCGGAGAGAATAAATAGAGTAGTAGTTACAGCTTTGGCTTCCTTAGTAGGAAGAGATCATCGGAATTGGGCGGAGAATATAAATAAAATAGAATTTGCAATAAATACCGCAGTGCACGAAGTTACTGGCTACACACCATATTTTTTGACTTTTGGTAGGGAAGCTATATTATCAGGAGATTGGTATCCACCGGGAGACTTGGATGTGGAAGAGTTGCAATTTGTAAGTAGGGATAAATATGCCTCCACACTGAAGCATCTCCAATCCATATTTGTTGAGGTCAATACAGCTCTTAAGAAGGCTTACCACAAGAGTAGAGTGTTTTATAACAAAAATAGAAGTGCGGTGGAATATGAATAAGGACAGGTAGTTTGGAAGAGAGAATTTCCTCTTTCTGATGCATCAAAGTTCTTCGCCAAAAAGTTAGCACCCAAGTTTAAGAAGTGCATAATCAAGAAAAAAATCTCAGCGGTTACGTATGAGTTGCAAGATTTTGCCACTAAAAAGTTTCTAGGTAGATGGCACGTAAAGGACTTGTTGAAGGTGGAGCCGCAGGAGGCATAAATCTTATTGTTAAAGGTGAAGATGGTGCACAGCTAAGTTTGCTTTGTCGTTTATTTTTATTTTGTTTCAATATAGAGAATTTAATTTGGAATCTGTTGTTGTTCGATTCCGAGATATTTGAGTCTTCTTGGGATTGGTTGTCGATGCCAAATTTGGATCGCAATTAAGTTAATGTTTTTTTTTTTTTTTTTTTTTTAAGTAAAGTGGTATTGTTACGTGCAAATATGTTATCAGCAGTAACTAACATTTACGTAAATAAAAGACGTGTGGTGCCACCTATAAACTGGCGACGAGACCATCTTTAAAAAGGTTCGAGCGGCTGGCGTGTCATCGACCGCTGAGTTTTAGGCAATTTCTGTTAGATGGCGCTTATTTCAACTTTGTAACATTTTTAATCTAAATTTAATTTTATGTGAATGGCAACACCGGAGTCTTCGAACTAGTACCATTTCTTGTTTGTTTTAGGATTTAATGTTTTAAAATACATGATTCCTCAACCCTGAGTGAAACTCTGGGCTTTTAATTCATCAATTGAATTTATCGGATTTATACTTTGGTAAGAATTCCTTCATTTGGGGAATTCACGAAGTAAACAACTTTTAATGGATGTAGTTTTGATATGCTACTAGTTATAGGGTAGGCCGATATTTCCGGGTGTTTGCGTGTGTCGATATCAACATGACTTGTCGACAAAAATCAACAGTTTGTTTTGATATCAGCTAATACTCTGGAGTATTTATAAGGTGGATTTGTAAACAAGTTAATATCGAGACAGATCGTTGCTGATTAGCAACGAATGTAGATTTTGGTGGACTTGTGAACTAGGTTGATTGCGGATTGAACACAGAATTCAAGATGTCGATATATATCGTTTGTGGAGTTTCACCTCACTGGAAAGTGATGCGTGAGAGGACATATTTTTGTGCTGCTTTGTCTTGGAAGCATGTCTTGAACTTTCAATTTTAAAAGAAGGAGTGATCGTTTCGTTTTAGGGCGTATTGTTTAGCCCAAATATCGTTTGAAATGTTTGCCCAATCGTCTAGCAATTTTTGTTAAGCGCAGTGGCGCAATTTTTAAAGAGGTGAGTTGATGTGTATTGGATTGCACACATGCGTCATACATTCTGAATTTGATATTTTGTTTGTTAGATTCTTTCTCTGATTTTGACAATTGTTATTTTCAGTGAAGTAATGTTAACCTGGAGGATAGATGACCTAAGTTGGTGTGGACCGTGACATTTGAGGAATATATACTTGAGCTTAATTTCCGAGTAAGTATAAAATATGGGTGTGGCTTCTTGTGAAGTTTTGTGATAGCCATTTTGATTTTTAGAATGGGAATGTTTTCTTATAGATATACTTTTTGTTTATTACAGATAGTTTCGGTCTTCCGGGAGGTCAAAAGCTACCTAGGCGTACTTATTTTGGGGCGTGCAGCCAGTTTTCCGGCCAGGGCTCGCCTTACTCACGTCTGGGATTAGTCTTACGAATACTGCAGGCATGGTTTATTATCCAGGTGACCTAATTTCCATACTAGGTTAATTATAACTTCATCTCAGATCTAAGTATGGTTTAACTAAACCGGTCATTTTGCCAAACGTTCAGAGAATAGTTTAACCTATACAAATGTTTCGATAATGTTGGTTTTCCAACGTTTATACTAATTTAATTTAATTTAATTACTCCTAAGTTTAACAGTGTAAGCTAGTTAAATAACATTAATAATCTTAGTTAGGTACTGCATTTAGTTGTCTTTACAATACCAAGTTTAACTAGTGCTATTTTTTTTCATTAGTTCAACCTTATTGTTACCTAAACTAGGTAGATTTATTTAGGTTTGAATTCATTTTTGTTGTTACTGTAACGTTTACAGTTTTTGCATCATAGAAAATACCTCATTGTATATTCAATTCATTCGTTAACTTTGGGTTTGCATTTCATTTTCGTTTAGGCCTTCCGCCTTGTGCCTGTGACACATAATATATTGTAACAAATTAAAAGTTAAATAAAAGCTTTATTAAATTTAAAATCATTATTTTATTTAACAGACCTTTTGCAATCTTGTCTGTTTTTAAAAAGGAAATTGCATGGCGCCCTTCTGTTACCTGTATTCTAGGTCCGAATAACACGACTAGCCGAGGCACGACAACTATTGAGTAAAGGTTACCTTTAACCTGTAATATCTTCTCCACTCAACCATATCGCTTACACGTGTTTCATTATTTACTTTAAAGTTTATTTACACCAAGTTTTGAGTAAATCGAACCAGAATAAAAAAAACTCCACACTAACATTATAACTCCCTTGCCCCTCCCCTAGGGGCAGATTTGAAAAAAAAACAAAATAATACGTGTTTCATTATTAGCTCTAAAGTTTATTTGTGCCGAGTTTTTTTAATTCCTTGGTTCGATTTACTCAAAGTTAATCGAACCAAAGAATAAAAAAACATCCACAGGAACTGTACCACCTCGTTTAATCCCTTTAGTAGTTTATTTAGGATTAGATTAGCCTGTTTCATTCCAGAACCTAAACTATCCACATTTAAAATTTCATTAAAATCAGTTTGGTAGTTACGGAGGTACGTGGTAACAAACATTCTCACACACACAAAGTTTCGCATTTATAATAATTATATATAGTAGGATAAAAATACGTTAAATAGTTCTGTTACGTAAACAACAAAATTATTTCAAACGTTGTGAGATCTAGACTCTAGGGAGACAACTGCCAACATGTGGCTGCGGCGCAATGAGTGGATAGCCTGACATCTACAGCTAGGTGACATCACGCAGCTTCAGAGGAGTGGCTTGTAGTGGTAGGACTCTACTGCAGAGTCCGCCTGGGGAAGTACCACACCTTTGCCAGTCATTCAAACGCCAAGCAGTAGTGTGCAAGCATTACTGTGTACCGGTTTGAAGGGCAATGTTACCAGAGAAATTACTAGGTATAATTTAATGTAATAATGACTGTATGTTCTTTATGGATCTTTTTATAGGATCTGAAATAAATGATTTGAATTTGAATAAAGAGATTTAACATCTAATATCTCAGGGTGACGAGCGCAGTGCGGCGCAGGATTGTGTTCACAATTCTAGCACTAGTACTGTTATTGTCAGGCATAACGCTTACCACCAGGCGAACGCCTTGCTCGTCTCGTCACTTGATTATATAAATATTCGAGTCGTAACAAGTTAAATATTTTTCTTAAATAAACATTTTATCTGCGACACACAAAATCTCGTGTAAATTCGATACCACACCTGACTTCTGAACGCTGCAAAAAATAGATCGAGAAAAATCCTTGATTTGCAACCTTACTCGAATAACTTGAGATGTCATTAACTCGAAAACTATGCGAGTTTTCCGGAACACAATTTTTGTGTTGTTTTTTACTACCAAGATATCCTCAGTCTGTTGTTACCCACACATTCCGCCACAGCCTGTAGATACATAAATTGACCTTAGGAACAATATAATGATCAGTACCGCAATTCGCAACACAGTCTTAACAATCGATCTCGTTACACGGGGATATGAAATTATACTTAGTTGTGTGTGTGTGTGTGTGTGTGTGTCGTCTCACCAGGCGGCGGCATGAGAGCGCGCGCGGGTTGAGAGGGCCCGAACAGCGGCGCGGGGGCGTAGCGCCGCGCAGGGCCGCCACCCCCTCCCCCTCCCGCGCCCGGCGGCGCCTCGCCCAGCTCCGCCATCAGCGACATGTACTCCTCGTCGATCTTCGCCTGCAACATGAGCACGCGGCCATTAACACGAGCCGCGCTGCGTGTACATACCGGGGCATTGTGTGTGTGTGTGTGCGCGTACCTTGTCCGGCGCGTGCAGCGGGTGGTGGCCGGGGCGGCGCGCGCGGCAGTCCCGCGCGATGTGCCCGGCGCCGCCGCACGAGGAGGTGACCCACCCGGGAGTGTGTGCGTACCTTGTCCGGCGCGTGCAGCGGGTGGTGGCCGGGGCGGCGCGCGCGGCAGTCCCGCGCGATGTGCCCGGCGCCGCCGCACGAGGAGGTGACCCACCCGGGAGTGTGTGCGTACCTTGTCCGGCGCGTGCAGCGGGTGGTGGCCGGGGCGGCGCGCGCGGCAGTCCCGCGCGATGTGCCCGGCGCCGCCGCACGAGGAGGTGACCCACCCGGGAGTGTGTGCGTACCTTGTCCGGCGCGTGCAGCGGGTGGTGGCCGGGGCGGCGCGCGCGGCAGTCCCGCGCGATGTGCCCGGCGCCGCCGCACGAGGAGGTGACCCACCCGGGAGTGTGTGCGTACCTTGTCCGGCGCGTGCAGCGGGTGGTGGCCGGGGCGGCGCGCGCGGCAGTCCCGCGCGATGTGCCCGGCGCCGCCGCACGAGGAGGTGACCCACCCGGGAGTGTGTGCGTACCTTGTCCGGCGCGTGCAGCGGGTGGTGGCCGGGGCGGCGCGCGCGGCAGTCCCGCGCGATGTGCCCGGCGCCGCCGCACGAGGAGCACACCACGGCGGAGGTCACGTTGGGCCGGTCGGGGCACAGCCAGGTGCGGTGGTCGGTGGCGGTGCAGTTGGCGCAGCGCTGCGTCTCGTTCTCCCGCAGCGTGCCGTTGAGCTGCGCCAGCTCGCGCAGCTGCATGCGGCGCAGGTCGTTCTGCCCCTCGGGCACCTCCACGCCCTGCCGGATCACCTCCTTGATCTTGTCGACGGCCTTCTTGACGGCGTCCGCGGAGGTGGCCGTGATGTACGCGTGCAGCGGCTCGTCCTCGCCCGGCAGCGGCTGCCCGTCCTTGCGCCCCACCTTGCCCTCCTTCACGGACCCCTTGCCGCGGATTATTATCTTGGCGCCCGTCTCCTTCTCCATCGCTGCACACACACACACACACACATACACGCGAGCGTCAGGACACACTCACACAACACACCGCCCCGCGCTACATCCGCGAAAACGGTGTTTCTTTGAATTTGTCGGCTTGGATGATGATGGATAATTTTATCGGGAAGCGAACAAAAGTAGTTTTGATTTGTTCGAGGAACTTTGGCATGCTTGGAAGGAATTCTACAATGCTAGAATTGTAGTGATATGAAAAATTGACTTTCCAAAAGGTTGACTTCTCGTTCTCAAATATTTTGATACATCTCGCCATTCGCCTCACTTCGTATTTTGATTTATTGGCCTCGCTTCTAATTCATTAATAAAATATTGGAAGTTGAACTCAACTGATGTACATCAATACAATTGTTGTATTGATATAAAATGTAGTCCAAATGACAATATCTTGATACCATCGAGTCGATCTGTTGATGGATGCGACGGTCCATGAACATCTCGGGTTAGGGCTGTGTGTGATGGTCTGCTGATGGAACCGGGCTGGGAGGGGGCGGGGAGGGGGCCGGGGGCCACGGGTGCGCTCACCTTTAAGCGTGTTCCCGCGCGGGCCGATGAGCAGCCCCACGAAGTTGATGTCGGGGTGCTCCTCCTGCGGGATCATCACCTTGTCGTGCACGCGCACCACGGGAGGCCTGCCACACACACACACACACACATCACGCGTCACGACACGGGTAATAATCTATTGTATTATTTCATTATATTAACATATTAATTATAAGTATGTATTTACAAAAGAAAAATAGAATACAAATCTATCTGCTATCTGGTTTCCATAGTACAAGCTTTGCTTAGTTTGGGACTACATGGATTTAAAAAAAAATGTCCACTCAATATTTTTTTATTATGAAAACTGACATTTCAAATAATACATTTTTTTATTTTATTAATTACAACATCAAAAATATATAAAATGTATCATAACAGTCTTAGACCAAGCCGATACTTTTGTTACAGATAACACTTTCATCTTATAAAACCTATAATTATAATATGCTAATTAGTTTAAACTTGACAATGATTGCAAAATGATCTTAATAGCATCAATGCTTGGTGTGTTTGTAACAAAATGGTGTTAAATTCAGCTAAATGTTTCTACTTAAACTTTTCTACAAAAATGCTACCGTTGCATGCTTCGTATTTTATTGACAGCACTCCATTGACAGAGGTTTTTAATATGCGTGACTTGGGTGTAATAGTGGACGCCAAGCTGGATTTTAGAGAACACATTGACTTTGTGGCTAAAAAAGCGGCACGCCTTGGTGGTTTTGTGTGTAGACAAACCAAATTCTTTAAGGATCCTATCATATCTGTGATGTAATGTGGTGTGGTGTGGTGCGGTGCGGTGTGGAGCGCTGCGGTGCGGTGTGGTGTGTTATGGTGTGGTGTGTTATGGTGTGGTTTGTTATGGTGTGGTGTGTTATGGTGTGGTGTGTTATGGTGTGGTTTGTTATGGTGTGGTGTGTTATGGTGTGGTGTGTTATGGTGTGGTTTGTTATGGTGTGGTGTGTTATGGTGTGGTGTGTTATGGTGTGGTTTGTTATGGTGTGGTGTGTTATGGTGTGGTTTGTTATGGTGTGGTGTGTTATGGTGTGGTGTGAAGTGGTGCGATGTGGTGTGGTGTGTTATGATGTGATGTGGTGTGGTGCATTGTGGTGTGGTGCGTTTTGGTGTGGTGTGGTGTGGTGCGTTTTGGTGTGGTGTGGTGCGGTGTGGTGTGGGGTGGTGTGGTGTGGTGTGGTGCGGTGTGGTGTGGAGAGGAGTTACTGACTTGTAGTCGGGCGGCGGCTTGAAGTCGGGGTTGATCTGCTGCATGCGCTGCACGAGCGAGTGGCGCTGCTCCTCCAGCTTGCGGCGCGTGCGGTACTCGCGCGTGTTGAGCCGCTTGCCGTCCGTGGAGTAGATGGGCTCCGGGGACGGGGACCTGCGGACACACGGCCGGTCAGCGCTGCTCGCCTCCACACACACGAGGCTGAAAGGTCACATCGTTAGGTACATCGTTAGCCCTGAAACAACAAGGTTATAGTGGAACCGGCGACGCTGTAAAAGACTCGATTAGATCTGATTAGAGTAGGATCGATTAGCGAGCGGTATTCCACCTGCAACACGAAATCTATGCGCATTAGTGGGACGAGGCGGCCGGCCTCGGCTGCTCGCGCGCGGGGGCCGCGGGGGGGTGGGCGGCCGCGGGGGGCGGGCGGCCGCGGGGGGCGGGGGCCGCGGGGCGAGGGCGGTCCTGCCGTTGATCTCATTATCATTTTAACTTTCGTTTCTATATTGTGGGCCTATCTATATCCTTTCAACAAAGTTTTTAGTCGAGTATAATTTTTTTCAAGTAAATTTTTGTTAAAAAAATAATACGATTCAAATTAGCTATACCAGATTTTACATTTGATTTTAAGTTGAAATTTTACCCGTGTCTAATGTTTACCCAATTTTACCCACCACAGCGTTACTAAATAGACATTCCTACCGACCTACATTCAACCCGAGGATAAGTAACAGAAGCTTGTACCTCGGGAGCGCGCGGTACGTTCTGCCTGGGCAGGGGGGGGGACTCCACGTGCAGAGGACGAACCTTGCGTTCGACCGCAAATCATCCGACGTTCAGCCCAAATACAATATCACTTACCTGTGCAGGCTTACCATCAGGCGCGCGACGTGCTCGTGTGATCCCCGCTGCGGGCTCCCGCGGCCACGTGGGACACATCCAGGCTCGCAGAGAGAGCAGGTGTTCAAATATTTTTATGCAATGGGGAGACGAGACGAGCGAAACGTTCGCCTGGTGTTACATTCCGCCTGCACATAACAGTGGCAGTGCTAGAATTGTGAACTTGCGAACAAAATCCTGCGCTGTGCTCGTCATCCTGTGATGTCAAATCTCTTCATGCCAAGTCATTTCTCTGGTAACTTTGTAATAAACGCATTTAACTCTGTATCTTCTTTTAAGATATTTGCGATCATCATTTTAATTTGAACAATTTCATTAACTAGGAACCAACACGCGGCGTTCACAACTAGTGAGGTAATTTGTGCGTACAAAGTTATGCTCGTTGAGATTTTAATTTTTGTTACAATAATATTTTTTCGTGATTCAGTAAAAAAAAGCTGATTTTATATTCTGAAGTACTTGCTGCAATGAGAAATTTGAATGTCTGCTCTAATCTGTCTGACCGGGATTCGAACCCGGGACACGTGCCTTATAAGACTGCCACTGAGCCACCCGGCTCAGATGATACATCTCGGTGTCAATTTCGGGAGACAGCGCGCCCGAGGGTCGGGAACGAATTTACGTGCGAGAACTATTAAATAATCGTCAAAAGGTGCGATCGCTTAGACATAACAAAAAAGGTCGCCGATACTCATGTACGCGGGGCGGCGGCTGCGGCCGCGGGCGCGGGCGGGGCTGCGGCCGGCGCGCGCGCAGGTTACCTCTCCTCCAGGTTGGCGGGGATGCCGAGGTCGCCGGAGCGCAGCTTGCGGGACACCTCCTCGATCTGCAGCTGCACTGCAAGGGAGCGGGTTAGCCACGCGCGGCGGCGCGCATTAGAACCGGCGCCAGCACCACCACACTACGCTACACTCGACGCGGGCCGAGCTCGCCCGCACACACCGCTCATACACTCATCGTTAACATGGCTAAAATATTATTATACAAATAAAAAAACGAGTCATTAATTAGTCCTGCAACGGAAGATTCGTTTATAGTTATGGTTAAGACATAGAGGAAGGCGACGCACCTGCCGAGCGGGCGCGTCCCGCCTCGCTCGGCAGGGACGTCACGTTCTGGACTGATTCACCGATATCGATGATTAATAATCGACTTCAAATTAAGTATATTATAAAACGGAACGTACCGAAACTACACCATTTTCAATAGCAACATAAAAACAAAGTCAAAGAAGTCAGACAGGGGAGGGAGCCGCCTCAGGGGACGCGACGTTCCGGCGCGGCGGGAGGCCGGGGGCGGAGCCGGGGAACATGTGACTACTACGGCTACGGCAGAATTTCAAACGAGTCCGAGGCAACGGCGCCGCGCGGGGTCCGCCTGCGCCGGCGCCGCGCTGGCAGCCGGGGGCGCCGCGCGCGGCTCGCCCGGCGCCGGCCGGCCTACAATCGGCTCCGAGTTGCGACACGCCTTCTACTTTGTCATTTGAAATTCTACCGTTTGTGACACGATACAGGACTCAAACAAGAGATGTTAATTTAACCCCTCTTTACTAGAACGTAGCGTCTGCGGCGGCGGGGGGGACGGTGGGGTGGGAGAGGGGGGTGTGCGATCGGACCGCATCCCACCCGGTGAGGGCAGGGCACAGACGCTCAAGAGACGGCGCAGGCGTTGAGATTGTAGACGATTGTACGAAGGCGGGACGGAGGGGCGGGGCGGGGCGGGGCGGGACGGAGGGGCGGGCGGGCTATTGGGACACTCACGCAGGTACTGCTCCTCCTGGTCGCGCGTGAGCGTGGACGGCAGCACCGTGGGCAGGCCCGGGATGAACGTCTTGTCGTGCTCGGAGCCCATCCAGCGCGTGCCGCGGCGCCGCGCGCGCCGCTCCTCGCGCGTCTCGCCCGGCGGACCTGAGGGACGCAGCCACCTCATACTCTTTGTCCGACCCCACACACTACTGACACATGCCATACCGAGCCGGAAGACCGCTGCATGTGCTAAAATAAACCAAAGCTTTCCCTAACGAGGTTTTATATTATTCGGGTTTATCCTAAAACTTCATCCGGAACCACCAGAGGACGGGCAGCAACATCATCTCGGTTAACGATGGTGAGCATTCCATCTGCCAAGCATGGGGATAACGGCAAACCCGCTCTATATAGGGGGGCCTTCGTCCAGCGGGGGACATCTTCTAGCAGATGAGGAGGTTAGTTTAGGACAAAACACATGATATATTATGAACATAGTTGAGATCTCATTTTGCTCACGGATCGTATCGTCAGGCAGTGCGAGCACGTGGCGCCGTGTCCTGGCGCCGGCGCGGGCGGCGCGGGCGGCGCGGGGGGCGCGGCGCGTACCTTGTCCGTCGTCGCGGTCGTCGTCGGGGTGGTAGTCGTGGTGCTTGTCCTGCCGGTAGCGGCCCTCGGTGCGCGCCTGCATCTGGTCCAGCTTCTGCTGCACGGAGGAGGGCGGCGGGATGGCGGTGGCGGCCGACAGCGCCGCCGCCGCCGCCGCCGCGGGCTGCACGGGCGCCGCCATGCGCCGCGACGCCACGAACGTCTGCCGCACACACAACACGGACCACTCAATATTCCGAAGAGCTCTCACATGAGCTAGCTAACGTTCTGATCAAACAATGCACGAGCCCGAGCTGTTGTTAATACCTGAGCCACGGCAGCAGCGGCGAGTATGGCGGCCTGTGTGGCTGGGTTGACTCCGTTGTTGCTGACATGCCGAGCTGTGGCCTTGGTGGTCGTCCCCACCATTTGGTCTAGGAGAGCGATAGTGCCGTCCCTGTGCAACATGCATAACAATTAAGTATGTATTTAGGAAAAAAAAATGTATATAAGTATTCTATCAGCTATCTGGTTTCCATAATACAAGCTTTGCTTAGTATGGGGCTAGATGGCGCTGTGTGTAATAAATGTCCCCCAATTAATGATCACCTGTGGGGCGTGTTTTTTTTTTAATACATCCAAGTGACGAGACAACCAAAACGTTCACCTGGTGGTGGTAAGTGTCACGCCTGCCACTAACAGTAGCAGTGCCAGAATTGTGAAATTGCAAACACAATCCTGTGCCACACTGCACTGCGCTCGTCACCCTGACATATTAGATGTTAAGTCTCATCATACCCAGTAATTTCTCTGGTAACATTGCCCTTCAAACCGGAACACAGTAATGTTTGCACACTACTGCTTGGCGGTTGAATAACTGACAAAGGTATGGTACTTCCCCAGTCGGACTCTGCAGTCCAAGTCCTACTACTACAAAAATGCGTGAATGCCTGCAGATGTAAGAATAATATGTATAAATTATTTATTTATTTATTTATTGAGGATAAAAACGAATCTAGGTCCAATTACATTTACCTCACGAAATAACTACAAATAAAGAAGTGTGCAGCACTGCTTTTGTAACAAGGAAAAGGTGGACCAAAGATCAGATTAGAAGGTGCTCAGGTGGTCCAAACTAACTCCTCTTAAAGGTAAATTAAGATGCAATCATATTCAGAAAATACCAATTATTTTTATATTGTGAATATACAGTACAAAAAAAAATGTAATTTAAGATAAACAACTGTCTGTGTGTTGTTTCCATGCTTAACAGTGGTTTGCATCCTGCGAATCCCAAGCCACTTGCAAAGCTTGGGGGATATGGCAACCCCTCCCTGTCAAGAGGAAGGCCTTCATCCAGCAGATGATGTGTTCTAGCTGATGATGAATATTGTAAAAAAATATAAGAGCCATATGCGTCACACATCCATCACAGTCATACATGATAACAGCAAATGCTGAAATTGCTGGATGGGTAATTGCATTTATATAAAATAATAATCATCATGAACACCAATAGGCTAGATGACTGATGTTTAAATCGTTGAAACCAATAGCTTTGATGAATAATTTAAGTAAATATAGTATGTTTATTGAAAAAAATATTTAAATCGGTTAATGATGTTCTGATATATGAGCGTTTAAAGTTTTTGTTAGAGACAAGTCTGTCCCTTTCCCACAAAACGAAAAATGACGTCACGCCTTACTTGTCAGAATATAATTTATATGGCGTACTGAGAAGTGACGTCACGATTTGCTGTTTCGCCTCTCTGTCTAGCAAGATATTAAAATGCTTATAAGTTGCTTATTTTTGATCGGATTTTCGTTTTTCTTTTCATTAATCAGCTATATTTATGGGCCACATTTTAATAAGATAATAAAAAAATAACAGTCATCTAGCCTATTCTAGCTTGTGAACCTCAGTGTTTATCTGACAGGGCTAAAGAATCCTTTACTGAATGAATAGAACAAAAGAAGTTGCAAAACCTGTCTTTGGACTTCCGGCCCCGACTGCGGCTCCTAGAGCGCGAGCGACTGCGACGCTTCTCCTTGTGACGCTCGCGGCTGCGGTCTCGGTCGCGTTCCTTGTCCCTGCGAGAGCAAACTCATGTTCGTATCAGGACGAGAGGCAGCTCCTAGTGTCACTATTGTATCGTGATGACGAGCGGCAGCTCCTAGTGTCACTATTATAAACCGTCTTCACTCACCTTTTGGAACGATGTCGATCGCGGTCTCGCTCCCTGTCGCGGTCACGCTCCTTGTCGCGATCTCTTTCGCGGGGCTTGTCGCGGTCGCGCTCGCGCTCCTTGTGGCGCTCGCGATCGCGCGACCGGGACCGACTTCGATCCCGATGTCTTGAACTCATTTGATAGTTTTATATTACTGCTGCTTAGATAATGAGCTGACACACGTCGAAGATTGCATCAAATCAATAATAGCCAATCGCTTGGCTAGATGGTTTACAATGATCTGCAGGGGAAGATTGTACACATTGTACACAGGCCCGACACTCACAAGCGTGAACAAAAATAACTAAATTAACCAGTCTAATATTAATAGAAATACAGTCGCTATGTACGAACTCTAAAATGAGGCAAGACAAGTTTTATTAACAAAATTATTAGTAAAAGAACGCGAAAATCGTCTTGAAAGAAATCCACGAGAACCACGAAATCATAGAGCAGAGTAATACACTGCACGAAATGAAATGAAAGAAAATGACTTGTTGACTTTGACTTACTTGAATTATATTTTTTTTTTTTTAATTATTGGCATCGCAACTTGTGCATTCTGCCTGTGTCAAGTATATGAATTTTTAAGTATTTATAGACAAATATGTCACGAAATCACAGTTAGTCACACAAAATTAGTCATAGCCGAGTCTAAGTCATGCTTTAGTAAAGTTGTGGCATCTTTATTATGAGCTTTTACGGAGTTTTGAAAACAAGACGAAAATACATGTTTCACCACATTATATCACTTGCCCACACACGTGCATGTAATTCTACACTCAATGAATAAAACACCACCACCTTACACTCCTTGTGTAATTTAGTGACATTAATTAGAACACGAGCTAGAATCAGTAGCTTTTTCGTATTTAGGCTTACTTTGGCTGAATTCAATCTCGTGTCCGGTGCCCTCCCTCTGTAGTTCCTACCTCTATGCTAATTTGATACTAACTATACTACCTAGTTGTTATTGAGTATTATTGACCGAACAAAGCAAAGATCTCAGAGTTGATGCAACCTATGTTTTATTCCAAGCTTTGATTATATACCTGTCTATAATCAAATATTTCCAAAGTATAAGCTATCTCTATACTCTATGTTCTCTTCTGGGAACAACTAGGCACAACTTTGATTATATGTTTGTTTGCTAATGTATACAGGGTGTTAGTGAAATTAGGGACGTCGGATTCGGCACAATTAAAATGTTCTAAACATTTTAAAGTGTTGTTTTGAATCCCGTTTTTGAAGCTCCGAAGCTATTAATCGGAGTGTAGCATTTACTAATCATTAATGGAATAATGCAGTTTAGTAGTTTTTAAGATATAAACTAACACGGTTCAACAGCGCATTTCTTACGCTAAATTCGATTTTCTAGGGTGTTTTTACACTATCACTTGTGTCTACAAGAAAATACAAAATAACCATTTTTGACAACCTTTATTTTGTTTCTAAGCGAATAAACTCACCTTTTATATTTTAGAACGATTAAGTACTGCAACGCAATTGTGGGTTATTGAAGAGAACTCGTTTTTTTTTAATATTACTTGTTTGTTAGAATTTGTTATATATATAACTTTTAGACATTATATATTTATTTATATTTTGTTTTAGGCATGTGGATGACATTTGACCCTATTTCACTCACCATTGAAATGGAAAGGCGTGAGGAATTCTAACCCATCTGAAATCAACGAATTATTGACATAGATTATATCATGTCACAGCTTCAAGGAAAAGCGCAACATAATGATTTTATATAAATTTTCCTCACATTTGCTCGTAAAGTGGATTATGTTACATCGGTTTTAAGCTCCTAATCCAAGATGCACGCGTGTGCATGCTTTTTACTTTACATTACAGCACTAGCACTGTTGTAATAAGTATAACCAGGCTAAGTTAGTTTGTACCTCACTGCAAGTTATAATGTATGTATGTATACGAAGCGTTCTCAATATAGCCACTATACAATATAGTTAGTAATACAGTTTTTTTATTACTAACAAAGGCTATTTATGCTGCTAAAGAAAATGTCATCTGCGCTCGCATAGCTGGCTTGCGCTCATGTTCCGCAAATATTTGTTGACGTTTTTGCTGTGTGATTGATTATTATCAAAAAGAGATTGTTTTTTCCTCGCAAGTGTGATGAAAACCGTCGTATGGAACGCGTGCTCTGTTGGTAATTACACTCTTGGCTCCCTTATCGCACTCATCTGCGGCTCGCGCGCATAATACTGCCTCGATTGTAATGACTTACACACTACTACACTTTTATCATAATGTTCTATTTCATTACACTCGCTCGTAGGTTGGATCTTATTACATCGGGTTTAGGCTCATAATTCATGATATTACACACGCGTGCTTTTTACTATACATTACACTTTGATTATATACCTGTATATAATCAAAGACATTACAGTACTACTTTTATAATAATAGGTATAATCCCATTAAGTTAAATTTGTACCTCGCTGCTAGTTATATGTATGTATGTATAAAACTGCATCTAGAATCACCGGGCAGCAGCAGCAGCGTCCTCTTAGTTTACGGTGGTAACACTCTGCGATCCCCAAGCCGCCTGCCAAGCGTGGGGATTATGGCAACCCCTCCCTTTTAAGGGGAAGGCCTTCGTTCAGCAGTGGACGTGTTCCGGCTGTTGATGATGATGTATGTATGTACGCATTCTTAATATAGCCGGGAAATACTTAGTTTTTTTTAAACCAACAAAGAACAAACTAAAGAAAATGTTACATGCGCGCGCATCTCTATGTAACGCGCCATTTTCCGCAAAAATGTATTGACTTTTTCGCCTTGTAGTTAATTATTATAAAAAAGTTAGTGAAAATACAAGTACGTTTTATGTTTTCCCTCGTAAGTGTGAGGAAAATCATCTTATGGAACGCGTGTGTTATTTATTGGTAAATACAGTCCCGGCTCCCTTGTCGAGCTCGCCTGCGGCTCGCGCGCATAATACTGTCTCGAGTGAAATGACCAACATAGCACACTTGTAATGTACTTTTCATCACACTTGCTTGTAAAGTGGATCTTATTACATAGTTTTAGGCTCATAATCCAAGCTATTACGCATCCGTGCTTTTTACTTTACATTACGGCACTTGTGATATAATAGGTATAACCCGGTAAAGTCAAGTTTGTAAGTGACTGCAATTAGACGTATGTATACGAAACACTCTTAATATAGCCGGGTAATACTTACAGTTTTTTTGTAATACCAACCAAGAGTTCTTAAGCCGCTGAAGTAAATGTCAACCTGCGCGCGCATTACTGGTTTGGGCGTCATTTTCCGCAAATGTTTGTTGACGTTTTTGCTGTGTGGTTGATTATTAACAAAAAAAGTTTGTTTTTTCCTCGCAAGTGTGATGAAAACAGTCGTATGAAACTCTTGTGCTATGTTAGTCATTACACTCTCGGCTTCCTTATTGCGCTTGCCTGTGGCTCGTGTGCATAATACCGCCTCTAGTGTAATGACCAACATAGCACACTTGTATCATAATGTACTAAAGTATTATATATAGTCTGTTTCGTTTGTAATTATTACTAGCTGAATGCACAGTACTTCGTACCCAGTGTATACCCAATTGCCCAGTATAGATTTACACGACCCTTGTATAATGGGGATATGCATGTGTTTCAATTATCTTCTATAACTATAAAAGGCTTTGTCCTGACTGACTGACTGACTGACTGACTGACTGACATATAGACAACGTACAGCCCAAACCGCTAAACGTAGAGACTTGAAATTTGGAGGGTATGTTTTTGGAGAGGTGTAAACGCCCACTAAGAAAGGATTTTTCAAAAATCAACCCCGAAGGGGGTTAAATGGGGTGTTAAAGTTTGTATGAAACTTTTTATTCTCTGGTTTGATTAATACAAAACTTGGTATACATATTCTACTATAAAAATAAGAAGATACGGGTGTCACAGTTTTTTCAAAATCAGCTCCCGTTAGTATAAAAAAAAAACTAAGTTTTAGTGATAGTACGTTTGTTTCTCCTTAACTTTGTAACGGCTGTACATATTAAAATGAAATTTGGTATAGGGATGGGGATAGATGTGGGGATGGGGGTGGGTGTGGGGGTGGCGATGATACTGGGAACGGAGACGGGACGGAGATAGGCATGTTAATATATTAAGATTACAATTGGTATCGGGATGTGGATGGGGATGGGGTGGGGATGGGGTGGGGATGGGATGGGGATTTGGTGGGGACAGGTGGGGATGGGATGTGGATGTGGATGAGGCTGGGAACGGGGATGGGCGTGTCCATATTAAGATGAAAGTTGAAATCGGGATGGGGGTGGGGATGGGATGGGGTTCGGGATGGGGATGAGGGAGGGAACGGGGATGTGGACGGGGATGGGCGTGTTTATATTAAAATGACATTTGGTATCGGGATGGGGATGGGGAAGGGGGCGCTTATAGGGATGAGGCTGGGAATGGGGACGGGGATGGGCGTATTTATTGGTCGGCTGAACAGATGGAGCTGCATTTTTGGATAGGTAGTTATAGCATAAGGTTCGGAAACGGACATAGGCTATTTTTTTGTAGGTCCACGCAGACGACTGTTTGACGGACATAATTATTATAGATACTGTACAGCCTAAGCTGCTAAATTAATTTTTATTATTAAATAAACTTACTTTTAAATGCCTAAACTAAATTTTGAGTGGTGTAAACTTACACTCAGCTCAAGCTGTGGTAGCTTCAGTGAGATCAAGCTCGACTCACATTCTTGGGGTCGCGGGTTCGAACCCGGGCGAGCCCGTTCCAATTAGTTCTTTGAAACTTACGCATGGATAATACCACTGGCTTTTCGGTGAAGGAAAACATCATGAGGAAACCTTCATATTTCAGGAGAAGAAATACGATAGTGTATGTGAATCCGCCAACCTGCACTGGGCCAGCGTAGTGAATATGGCCCAATCAGGGTAGGCCGATATACCATTAGTGTTAAGGGCTGATGCAGAGAAACGCACACTCAGCAACGATTTTGAAAAATTCGCAAGGGGTTCAATGTATCATTAAAATACCATTTTGCCGAAACCATTCATTTAAGGCTGTTAAGTTTTTTGACTTAAGAGATAAGATAAAATAAACATAAACATGTTTCAGAATTTTCAAACAATTTCAAAACTGGAAGGCCACGGGTCAGTTTTTCATTTGAAAAAAATATGTTATATTTATAGATTAGCTAATCGAGTGTTTATGCGTAAGAAGATAAATATTTTAAACACATGTACTTGATCCGGTGCACGCACCAAGCACAGCGCTTTCGAAACGTCCATCCCGCGTCGGCTCAGATACGTTAAAACCCGAGTATGACGCGCTGTACCTCGAGCGCGCCCCACTCCAACCCACACCGAGTCTACCTAAGCGATCAGTGCAGCACTGTATTTTATCGAAGTTTCGTAATTCTTGCGATATTTTGGTATTCTTTTTACGTTCTTTGTTATCATACTTTTTCTGCTTAAGCTTATTTCATTTCATTGACTCTGTTGATACGGTATGCAATAATGATGATGCTGTAAACTATCCAGTTGAGTTTTTAAATTCATTAAGACCAGCGGAGCTACCATATCAGAGGCTTATCCTGAAGAAAGGTACACCCATCATGCTCTTTCGGAATTTAAGACCACCCAAATTGTGTAATGGAACCAGGTTACAAGTAAAAATGCTGCATCGTAATCTGGTTGAGGCCATCATTTTGACTGGGTGTGCCCATGGCGAAACAGTGTTTGTGCCGCGTATTCCCATGATTCCCAGTGACTTATTTCCTCTAAAAGTTTGTTTTGCCATGACCATCAATAAGGCTCAGGGTCAAACTTTAAAATACGCTGGTATTGATTTAAGGCAGGACTGTTTTTCGCATGGTCAGTTCTATGTGGCTTGCTCGTGAGTTAGCTCCCCTGAAAGCCTGGCTATTTTAGCACCTTCCAACAAAAAAATCAAAAACGTTGTCTACAAAGAAATATTGTAATCTTTCGGGTCAAAGGCCCCGGCAACTAAAGCGTCATTAGCAGACATTTTTAGAGTTCCGTAGTACTACGAGGAATTCTTATAAGTTTGTCATGTCCATCTGTCTGTCTGTTTAAAATTCAACAAGACGGCTTTGTTTTGAAGTAAGTATTGCAAACGCGACATGCCAAATTTGGTCATCCTCAAGCAAACTTAAAGACTTGCAAGCGGATTGGAAAAAATGCAATAATATACGTATTTTAGTGATTCAATTGAGTTGGGCCCCGATTTAACCGAATTCCAGTATTCAACATTACTACGCGGGCAAAGCCGCGGGCAAAAGCTAGTTAAAAATAAAAAGTTAAGTGGAGAGTTATACGGAATCTGATGTTTACATTGAAAAAATAATTGAAATAGGCTAGTAAAGTTTTCAGAAATATAAGCGTTCAAAGTATATTTGGGAGCGAGTCATTAGTTCCTTTCAGCAATACACGTTATAGAATTTGTTTGGAATCATATACTTTGAAATCATTAGCCACTATAGTGAGTGCCCTACCTGTCTAACATGAAACTAAAATGTTTATAACTTCATTATTTGTTCACATATTTAAACTTTATTTTCGATGTTTTGTTTTGTTGCGAGTCAATAAAAAAACATGCATATCAGATAATTATTGTTCAAAATAATTATAAATGAATCGTGTAGTTTGACTTTGTAGCATTTTACGAACCGTTCAATGTTATTATGTACTTATTGGCCCAATGGTAAATTAAGTGAATTAAAATTATTATTTCCATCATACTCAATTATACCCAATAGTAATAATAAAATTTACTCTGTTGTATCTCAGTTTTTGTTATCTAATAAAATAACGGTAGGTAAACAATTACGCTAACACCCTGTATAGATATTTTAACACTACTGGACCCGTTAATTTTTCCTGGTTAAAAATAATCATATGTTTCAATCCAGGACATAAGCTAACTCAATTCTAAATGTCATAGTGACTTGATCTCCGTTACTGAAGTATACGACGTGGCTGGCGAGCGAAAGACGTGCGCTCACAACTTTTGCATCGCGTAAATGAATACGTCGCGCTCCAAAAAAGTGCGGCCTGAGGTAGCGTAAAATACCTAAAGTTCCTGGTAAGCCTCTCGCCAGGGATAGGGTAAGCTGCCGTCGTGTCGGTGGATATTCTATGAAGATACCTTCATCGTACCAGGAAACACCCCACTGGCGGTCCCCACTACCACCCGTTTCGTTATCTCTGAACAAAATTATCAATACACTTTTTGTCTTTCAGGCGGTTAGTATGACGTCCTGTATAATACGAGTACTAAAATAATTCGATAGTGGTTCCTCAATATATTTCAAAGATCAAAATAGGTACATTTCTTACAACTCTTTAACAGCTCAATCATACCAATTACAATTTAGAAGTTTGTATTTCCACAATGTCACTTAAAAAAAACATTACAAAATGCTGCAACAAATTACAACAGCTTACAGCTTATAAAATATGTAAGATGCAGTCACACATGAAATGTATTTTGCACTAGCCTCAAATACAGCGTCGAATCGTACGCGCGGCGTCGGCGGGGCTCGAGGCAAAGCGCAAAATAATTTCAAGCATTTATATTCATCACCATTTACAAATTATGGAAAATCGAATGTCCCATATTAACGGAAAATTAAACTTAAACTCTACAGTCATATTATTTAAATCTCCTTAACACTATACATAGTACTAACACTTAACTAACAGGTTAAGTCCGGACCAAAGTTCCCAAGAGTCACACCACTGTCCACATCACTAACTTTATAAGAAAACTATGTTTATTTATTGGTGATGAATTTTGTATCTTGAAGGCTTGCCCGGATTCAAATGCAGGGTTGAAGTCGTGAACACAATCTGAAATAACATAAACTAGGTAAGATTTTAACACAAATAGCAGGTGAATGTTTTAACTAACTGCACAGGTCAATGTTCTTTTTTTAAAACAGAATTCGTTAAAACAAATCTGCATTTGTCACGATGAAGATATCAATCTACATGATATTCTGCATCGTGTTTAGCATGTCAGCTATTATTTAGGCATTGCTGTCTCAACTGCATCCAAATAACACCCAATTGCAAATTGATTTTTAAATATAACTTCATGACATTGATTCTGTTGTTCTTTAACTTTACTAAACCAACCACGTACAACCAGTAATTCTGAAGGCTTCAGCTGGCAAATAAGCTCGTCAGAACCCACAATTTAATGTAAATTCATGAATTAATTGATATTATGCATGGTTAGACAGCAGAATCATCCATTTTATTAGTCCGGTGCTGGACTCATACCTACCCTTGAAGAACAATTGGGCCATATCCACCATGTTGGCCTGCATTGCAAGCCAACATGCTGCTGCAGAAAATATAAACTTCAAAAGAACTCATTTGTGCTGGCCCAGAATTTGATCCTAAAAAGGTTTCAAGTCGAGGCTACATGGATACTTGGCTCCGAATCAACAGCTTGTACAAATAGTGGGAAATATGTATATATCCCACTGCTAGTAAAATGGACTCGCCCTGCATTCAAGCCATTCTTTTCAGTTCTGTGTGTGCCTCATGCATTGCTTTCCAACATGTGTCACAACATTGTTTGACCATTGATGACTGCCATATAGCCCACCCGTTGACACCCCGCCTAGCCCAACGTCCTGCCCTTCTCCACTTCAACTGTGATCTAAATACTAACATCTTAGACTTAGTGTGAACATTATGATATTATTTTAATACTATTAAAATTATTTGATGATGATATCTGTAGCTAATATTTATAAACTTTATTTACATATATATATATATATATAAATATAATAAATATATATATCTGTAAATTATTATTTATAGCATTTTAAGTTACTTGAGTAGATATTATTATGACATCTTAATTTTAAATTTAAACGACATGATTGACACAACTTATGAAATAAATGAAAATGAATATGAACTTCGAGTATGTAATGTATATTTACCTTAATCTTATTTTTCTAGATAGAAGCTAGAGTACTTATGTGTATACGACATAAGTTTGTTGTAAAAACTGCATCGACCTTTAAAACCTACACAGTACACAGGCACACTGGGCATAGGCGTCGAATAGGCAGTGAATGGAGCTGGCACTCCACAGTCCACTACACTTACCCAGTTGACAGATGGGGTTGGCAGACTATCATAAGCCATTGAATCTCTTGTTTTGACTATTACGTAGTACCTTTCCTTCACCAAAAAGACAAAAAGGGCTATGATTTTTTAACCATAAGTCAAAAAGGCCAAACTGAATTCACAGCCTCACGATTATGGGGCGCGTTTTTCCCCAACCAGGCTACCGTGACTTTGTACATAATGCTTATTTTCACAGATTATTTAGTTTACCTGGTCCTAAACTGGTGCTCCTGGACCACCTTTCTTGCCGATGAGCGATTTGTGTATGTGTGGGATGACACCGCCTCCAGCAATAGTAGCCTTGATGAGACTGTCCAGCTCCTCGTCTCCTCGGATGGCGAGCTGCAAGTGGCGCGGGGTGATACGCTTCACCTTGAGATCCTTTGATGCGTTTCCCGCCAACTCCAACACCTAGTCGTCATGAGAGAAATTGGTAGGTATAAGTATTAAGGCATAAAGTAGGTAGATAGATATTAACCTAACAGAAACAATTTGTTTACCTACCATTAGGCGAATAGCTTGCCTAACTACCTATATATATATAAGTTGAAGGGTGAAATTGAATTGTTTATTATTAAAAACACATAATTATTAGGTTATTTATTTTGCCGTTTTCCCGCCAAATTCCGAAACACACAAGTGGATTGATGATTATAATAAATGAGTCCGAATAATAATTATAAACAAAGGAAAAATGGAAGTATTCTTTAGAAGCTACCTATTAGTACAAGAACGCCAAAAACAGGGGGTAAACAGTTATAAAGCGGTTGCCGCCATTTTGGCGGTGTCTCGATGCTTACCTCGGCTGTAAGATATTCCAAAATAGCTGCAGAATACACTGCCGCAGTGGCTCCGACGCGACCATGGCTTGTAGTTCTATTTTTGAGATGCCTGTGGATCCTTCCCACGGGGAACTGGAAATAAAATAATAATGTAATTTGCCCAACCTATCGTTATCGATTGTAGAAGCTAGCCGCCATAATGGAGGTCATTCATATTACACTTTCAATAATGTGAAATACTAATAAAAGCTGTTTTTTTCATTTAAATTAGTATGAAAATTCCTCAAATAAATTATGAAAAAGATTGACTATACCTGTAGACCAGCCCTCGCAGACCTGGAAACTGCCTTTGCCTTGGCTTTGCCAGAATCTTTGCCTGCTTTACCACCAGCCTAAAATGATGAAAAATCCGGTTAATTTTGCTCGTACGACGTTGAAACTTTGTCAGGAGGTATAACATAACACTGTCCACCAAAATACACAATAAAAACTTAACAACACAGCCCAGATTTCACAAAATCTTGCAAAACTCACCATTTTGAAACGTGTAACACACTATCACCACAAAAGAGAACAACCAATACAGGAAGGCGCCAAGTGAAATCAGTCCGAAAAAAAAAGATGGCAGCGCGGCGCTGTGACAAGGGTAGCCAACCACGCAGCACCCAAACGGAAGTGTCGTAAACACAAGCTCAGAGATACGTTTGATTTGAGCCAATCACTGATCGAGAAACTGGCGGGCGTTCTGTCCAGTGCTGCCAAGCCAAACTGTGGTGTTATAATGAACTAAACTGCACAGCTTATGCCAGATTGACAACTGACAGTGAGTTGACAGCTCAGTCGAAGGTTCAGTTTAGTTCCGTTCTACGCTGTCTGTGGTTCAACTTCAACGTGTAGTTTTTTATTGTAAGATTTTATCTATTCAATAATTATATTATACAATACAACCTTTATTGCACACCAGAAATATAGAACAACTTACAACTAATCAATTGTTTATTTACACCGTAGATTTACCCTATCGAAATCTAGAAAAAACTAAACCATTATTAAAAATTCATCCTTAAATATTATTAATAACAATGTTGTTCTATTAGGTATCTTAAAGGGCCGCTAAACGGTCCAGTGCCACCACCAACCAGTAACGGTTTACCATACCAATACACTTGGTTTTATTTTTCGAGTATCAAAAAACTACAAAACTGTTAAAACACAAAAAAAAAATATTGCTTTTTTGGTCTGGATAGGAGTCAGTTGTAGTATACCCCACAAAAAACCGACCGGCCGGCCTTACTTAAAAACGCCGCTCAAAACTTAGTCACTGCTTAAACTTCTCTGTCTTGTTCTTGCATGTTACACTTCACGTCAGAGAGAAGATGGCAGAACATTTTAAGCAGTGACTAACGGTTGACAAGTTTTTTAAGTAAGACTGTGAGTCTCAAGTTTGGAATCTGTGTTATAATTTTGTTTTACTTTAAATTGTATTTTTTTTTACGTGTTCTTACCTTCATACACAAGATCCATGTCCCTAGCTACGAGAATGATTGTAAACACCGCCATCTACTTCCTAGTTCCTTTGGGTCTTAGGCGAGAATAGGCCGATTTAACCTTCCTTCACAATCTCACTAGTAACTTCATTGACAGTAGCACTCTCTTCGTCATCGACGAAGAGAGTGTGATCGCCATAAAACGCCCACTGCTGGACGATGGCCTCCTCCTTAATACTCCCCCCCCCCCTCCGTTACTCTCTTACCCAAGATTAAATTACAAATACCCAGTCGTGCCATCAACAGGCGCAAGCACCTCAGACAGAATCTGCTACACCTGCTGCAAAAAAATTGCTCGGGATGATTTAAAGTGGTGAATTTTGGGAGGGGGCCGAATTTCTTCCGTACGCGGACGAAGTCGCGGGCAACCTCTAGTTCATTATAAATCTTTGTTTTGTAATTTATCGAATATTGAATGTAAACATTTAGTAAGTTTCTGTAAGTGAAAACTTTTTATAGCTTTGGCTATTGTCTATAATCCTCATACAAAATTTTATTAGATATAGCTTTTAGGAAATATTGCAAAATAAAATAAAATATGGACGGCAGAGGTTTCCATACATACCAAGGTCTTATAGAAAGCGGTCCGGCTGATAATGGTAAACCAGACCGCACGGACTGCGGTCTGCAAGCTCGGCCACAGACCCAGGTGCCTTTGGAGTTTGGTTGGTAAAGTTCTACCGGACCGTCTAGCAGCTCCATAAAATACGCTTTAAGTCCTTCGAGCGTATAACAAAGGATACGACAAGCCAAGGCGTGCCCTTCTGCCAAAAGGAATATGCTCAGTGACCAAATATATATCCGCGCAGCCAAACCGCTGCGCGGTTCGAAAGTTTGTTGCAAAGGTTGCTTCTTGGCGTTGGTGCCACCAACTCCAAAAATACCTGATTATAAATTAGTTAAGGTATATATAAGTACTTATCAATAATTTCGTCTATTTTCCTTTAATGCTCTTTGCTTTGAAGTAAGTAATTAAAATATTATTTTCAACTTTTTAGTTTCAAGTTAGTACATATATATAGGTAGGTAAAGTTCAGAACTCGGTTTTTGTATATTTTTTTTAAAATTTTCGTGGTTAGCAGGTGTGTTTTGTTTACGCAACGCTCCCAAGAGTTTGTTGTGGTAGAGTAAGTAAATACTACGTAACCTGTTGTGTCAAGCGGTCAATGTCAAACAATCAGCAAACAATATACTCTATATGGAGCTGATATAGAGATATAAGATCCCATTTTGAGAATGTTATTGACATTTCTGAAATTAAGCGCCTGCAAGATGGGGGCGAGCAAAAAATCATAACATCATACCTATATATTTTTTGTTTTTGTGGATTTTTCAAAAAGTGCTGAATCAGTTTTGATCAAATTTATATGGGTCCAGCTCTGAAGTATGACCTACCAAACAAAAAATTAAGAATCATCTAAATCGAAAATCGCGTAACATACTTACAAAAAAAAACCAGTCGAATTGAGAACCTGGCTACTTTCTTGAAGTCGGTTAAAAAGTGCCAACATTATAAAATCCGTACGCTCCGATTCTGTCGTAGAGGGGCGTGTACCCTTGTTCGGACCGGCACTGGCTCCTTTAAAAATTTTTCTGCCGGCGCTATAGTAGCCTGCACATACAGTGTTCTGATACTTCAGGCTGGTGATCAACCCATCAAACTGAAACTTTTAGGTAACGTGCCTATTCTGCTTATAAATCCTATAATATACAGAAAAGTGTGAGCCATAGTCTCTTCGAATAAATGAGATCGCACATTATAACGACTTCATACCAATCCAACTTAAACTTACGGTTCACCGTCGACGAGTGAATCATGATGGGGTTCATGACCCCCATTACCCTCCCCCTGGATCCGCCCTTACCAAGAACACGATATAAAGCTGACATTTGAAGCTTTACTGTGAGTCACGTCAGGGTGGAGCCACTAACCGGCGTCAAGTCTGTATAATGTGCGAACGCCTAGTTTAATATGAGAAAAAAAACAGGTGAATCTATTTTAAATGAGGACAAATTTATCTCTCGAATTTAGTTTTGTGTTCTAACAGTGAAGTATGAAACACCTCGGGATCCGATTTCAAACAGTAACTTGGTCTGCTTGTCTCTCTGTTGCCTATAATTATACTTTATTATCTATTGCCTATATAAGCGGGGATATGGAAGGAGTGGTGAGCACCAACACAAATAAAACAGCGCGTTGTTATTAAAGCTCACTTTTAATCGTAGTTGAGATTTGGCAAGAACATCACAGGTGTCGTTAATTACATTAAGAGGGCGCGGACATCACACACAGTTTCATACAAAACCACAAGTCAATTCGGAAACTTCAAAACCTGTTGATATCTACTGATGATGACACTCAAGTCTGAATTTAAATCTTGTTTTTCAGTTACTCGAAAGAGTAAGCAGATTTGGAATATACAAACCAAATCGGACGAGCGGTTTCAGGACAGTGAACTACACGGTGTTTCGGCATGTGGTCGTCCGAGGTCCGGGCGCCGCGCGCCGTAAGTAACATTATTATAGAGAACATTCGCCGCAGTTAGTATCTACACAAATATAAAGGGAGTAAGAGTAGGGCTTCTTATGGCTAGGAGCGCAGGCGCAGGGCCGGCAGCAGGGCGCGGAGCGCGGGGGCTACGCGCCTTCCGCGGGGGCAGCCGCCACGTCCGTGAACTCGTCGCAGCGGTCCTCCAGCTCGTACTGCGGGACAGAGGCACACGTTACGCGACACAGCGAAATGGCAGCGAGCGAGACTTATATACCTTATATATTTTGGATATTTTGAGAAAAGGATGTTTTGTGCAAGGACATTCTGAGACAGGAAATTTCGAGAAAGGACATTTCAAGAAAAGAACATAATGCGTCATTTCGAGAAATAGTACAATATGATACAAGTGTGCTATGTTGGTCATTACACTTGCTCGTAAAGTAGATCTTATTACATCGCTTTTAGGCTCATAATCCAAGCTATTATACACGCGTGCTTTTTACTTTACATTACGGCACTTGTACTATAATAGGTATAACCCGGTAAAGTCAAGTTTGTACGTGACTGCAATTAGACGTACGCATACGAAGCACTCTTAATATAGCCGGGTAATACTTACAGTTTTTTTGTAATACCAACAAAGAGTTCTTATGCCGCTGAAGTAAATGTCAACCTGCGCGCGCATTACTGATTTGGGCGCCATTTTCCGCAAATGTTTGTTGACGTTTTCGCTGTGTGGTTGATTATTATCAAAAAAAAATTGTTTTTTCCTCGCAAGTGTGACGAAAACAGTCGTATGGAACTCTTGTGCTATTAGTCATTACGCTCTCGGCTTTCTTATCGCGCTCGCCTGCGGCTCGCGCGCATAATACCGCCTCTAGTGTAATGACCAACATAGCACACTCGTATCATAATGTACTAATAACGGTTCTCGTAATAAAACTGACTATTATTACTAAACTCATGCAAACATATTTTTTCATAGGCATTATTTTTTGTATTGTACGGGGCAGGGCACCGGGGAGGATGGGACCAAGCCTTTTGGTAACAAAACAGAAAAACTAAAAGTAAGAAGAAAGTAGAAGTTTACGACTTAATTTAGTACAATTTATTCAATAGGCTAGATGACTGATGTTTAAATCGTTGAAACCAATAGCTTTGATGAAGAATTTAAGTAAATGTAGTATGTTTATTGAAAACATTATTTAAATCGGTTAATAATGTTCTGATATATGAGCGTTTAAAGTTTTTGTTAGAGACAACTCTGTCCCTTTCCCACAAAACAAAAAATGACGTCACGCCTTACTTGTCAGAATAGAATTTATATGGCGTACTGAGAATTGACGTCACGATTTGTTGTTTCGCCTCTCTGTCTAGCATAATATTAAAATGCTTATAAGTTGATTATTTTTGATCAGATTTTAATTTTCTTTTCATTAAACAGCCATATTTATGGGCACATTTGAATAGGATAATAAAAAAAGACCAGTCATCTAGCCTATTCAATGGAAATTCTCTATTGTATGTTACAGACAAATTGCCAATTTTTATATGACTGCACAAAAAAGAAGTGTTATGTTTCTGTTATGGCTCATGTATGTGAGTTTCATTATTCCACCATAACTTCTAAATGCCTGAACAGATTAGATATATGGCATGGGGTATTGTTACAATCCTTACTTCATCCTGAGTGACAACTACCATTTTTTTGTAAAAAAAAATACCCTTTTTCTGGGCATTCGCTTTTTTATTTTATTTTAAATTATGGCTTGTTCTATATCTCTTGAAAATCAAAAAATCTGTAGAAATATGTATGTAGTAAGCTTTTACTCCCCGGACCTGTCACTTCTTACAGAAGATAGGGTCTGGTAAGGTAAGGTATGGTAAGGTAGGGTAGGGCAGGGTATTACCTCATCGAGCTGCAGGCACTTGCCCCACTCGGCGAGCGTGATGCGATGGTCGTCGTCCTCGTCGCACGAGTCCAGGAAGGGCGCGATGCAGTGCTCCAGCGACATGAGCGGCGCGCGGATCGGGAACAGCTCGTGCCGGGACACGAACCTGCCGACACACACTCCACTCACTCACACACCAGTCGCCGTGGCTCCCCGCGCAGCTAACGAGACGTGACTCTACTGGTGGTAGCAGATCACAGCGGTATCCGAACTGTGACTAACAAAACTAAGACCAGAGACCATTGAGCTAATACCTAAAGAGTCACAATCTCTAACTGAAAACAGTCAAAAAAGTCCGAGTGCCGTTGTACATGTACATACCTATACGTGCATTATATAGTTCACAATTATTGTTCGAATTTAGACGTTATGTCGCTTGTATATAGTATTCAAAGTATGCTTGAGCGCTCGTGTCTTATAAAAAAAAAAAAAAAAAAAATTGTAGTTCAAGTCGTTCAAAAAGTCGGCGCACTGCATAGGGTGCCCAGAGTTTTCAGAATTTTTTTTGCTCTTTTGTGACTATCGATATTAGCTCAATGCCAGAGACTCATTTCATTGGAGCTCATCACTAGGCTACGATCCATGATTGTTATAATTTTAGGGGCGATATGAAGACGTGAAACGGATGAGAATGTACGCGATGTGACGGGAGAGAGACAGAGAGGGGCGGGGCGGGGCGGGGCGGGGCGTGGTGCGCGACGACACTGACCTGTCGTTGTCGTGCGCGTCGAGGTCGCACCACTTCCAGATGGCGGCGTTGGTCCAGCGGCGCGTGAGGTTGGTCT
Source organism: Erannis defoliaria (assembly GCA_905404285.2). NCBI lineage: Eukaryota > Metazoa > Arthropoda > Insecta > Lepidoptera > Geometridae > Erannis > Erannis defoliaria. The sequence continues at coordinate 19,004,682 of FR990077.1, read as the reverse complement.
CGGCCTCGCGCTCCATGCGCAGGTAGTGCGGCGTGAGGTCGCGCCGCTCGGCCATGTCGCGCATCACGTTGAACAGCCAGTCGCGCATGCGCCGCGGGAAGTCGCCCATCTCGTCCGCGCCGCACTCCGGCATCTCCTTGCACGCGCCGTAGTACTCGATCTGCACGTGGTGGTAGCGCGCGCCGCGGCACTGCGCCGACCCGTCCAGGCACAGGCACCGCGCGCGGTACACCTGCACACACACACACACACTCGCACTCAGTACTCGATCTGCACGTGGTGGTAGCGCGCGCCGCGGCACTGCGCCGACCCGTCCAGGCACAGGCACCGCGCGCGGTACACCTGCACACACACACACACACTCGCACTCAGTACTCGATCTGCACGTGGTGGTAGCGCGCGCCGCGGCACTGCGCCGACCCGTCCAGGCACAGGCACCGCGCGCGGTACACCTGCACACACACACACACACTCGCACTCAGTACTCGATCTGCACGTGGTGGTAGCGCGCGCCGCGGCACTGCGCCGACCCGTCCAGGCACAGGCACCGCGCGCGGTACACCTGCACACACACACACACACTCGCCCTCAGTACTCGATCTGCACGTGGTGGTAGCGCGCGCCGCGGCACTGCGCCGACCCGTCCAGGCACAGGCACCGCGCGCGGTACACCTGCACACACACACACACACTCGCACTCAGTACTCGATCTGCACGTGGTGGTAGCGCGCGCCGCGGCACTGCGCCGACCCGTCCAGGCACAGGCACCGCGCGCGGTACACCTGCACACACACACACACACTCGCACTCAGTACTCGATCTGCACGTGGTGGTAGCGCGCGCCGCGGCACTGCGCCGACCCGTCCAGGCACAGGCACCGCGCGCGGTACACCTGCACACACACACACACACTCGCACTCAGTACTCGATCTGCACGTGGTGGTAGCGCGCGCCGCGGCACTGCGCCGACCCGTCCAGGCACAGGCACCGCGCGCGGTACACCTGCACACACACACACACTCGCACTCAGTACTCGATCTGCACGTGGTGGTAGCGCGCGCCGCGGCACTGCGCCGACCCGTCCAGGCACAGGCACCGCGCGCGGTACACCTGCACACACACACACACACTCGCACTCAGTACTCGATCTGCACGTGGTGGTAGCGCGCGCCGCGGCACTGCGCCGATCCGTCCAGGCACAGGCACCGCGCGCGGTACACCTGCACACACACACACACTCGCACTCAGTACTCGATCTGCACGTGGTGGTAGCGCGCGCCGCGGCACTGCGCCGACCCGTCCAGGCACAGGCACCGCGCGCGGTACACCTGCACACACACACACACACTCGCACTTAGTACTCGATCTGCACGTGGTGGTAGCGCGCGCCGCGGCACTGCGCCGATCCGTCCAGGCACAGGCACCGCGCGCGGTACACCTGCACACACACACACACTCGCACTCAGTACTCGATCTGCACGTGGTGGTAGCGCGCGCCGCGGCACTGCGCCGACCCGTCCAGGCACAGGCACCGCGCGCGGTACACCTGCACACACACACACACACTCGCACTCAGTACTCGATCTGCACGTGGTGGTAGCGCGCGCCGCTGACAGTCTCACACATAAAAGCTCGCACATCCTCAAAAACATAATTACTATGTCTAGTGTCCAAACAGTACCTTGCATTAAAGGTACTGTTTGGCAAAAATTTTGGATCCGCCATCTTTGATTTCAAAATGAATGTCATTTTCGTAATTACCATCCCAAAAACCTTGAAAATGACACCTGTCAAATTTTTTGCAAAAAAAATATTTACATGTTTCATTTTCGTAATTAGTGCTCCGGTTAACCTCGAATATGACTACCATGTTATGTACAGGGTTACGCGTAACGGTATTACTACGCCGAAAGAAGGTCATTGTACCCATCATTGTAAACATCTTTTATTATGGAACAGCCAAACTTTGTCATGGAACAGCCGATTTTTTTGATTTCATTCTCATATTAGAAACGTTATAACGAAGACGAACTTTAGAACGAAGTCTTTTTTCTTCTTTCCTCCTAGGAGGATTATGGCATCTCTCTTTGAGCATTTGCCAGTGTCAAGTAGGTATTTGGTTGCGACTTTCCGTCCGATATAATAAAAACAAAATAATAAAATTTGTCTCATTATCTGTAGTTCTTCTGTTATCTGTTTTCTCGCAAAACTTGTAAAACGTCGTATGGCACTCGTGCGGTATTGATTTTTTGATTTTTGAAAACCAACTTACCGCACTAGTATCATGATAGTACATTATGAAACAAGCACGAACGATGCACGATGTTTGTTGACGTTTTCGCTGTGTGGTTGATTAATATAACTCTCGGCTTCCTTATCGCGCTCGCCTGCGGCTCACCCATAATACGGCCTCTAGTGTAATGACTAACATAGCACAAGAGTTTCATACGACTGTTTTCATCACACTTGCGAGGAAAAAACAAACTTTTTTTAATAATATTCAACCACACAGCGAAAACGTCAACAAACATTTGCGGAAAATGGCGCCCAAACCAGCAATGCGCGCGCAGGTTGACATTTACTTCAGTGGCATAAGAACTCTTTGTTGGTATAACAAAAAAACTGTAAGGCTATATTAAGAGTGCTTCGTATACATACGTCTAATTGCAGTCACGTACAAACTTGACTTTACCGGGTTATTCCTATTATAGCACTGGTGCCGTAATATAAAGTAAAAAGCACGCGTGCGTAATAGCTCGGATAATGAGCCTAAAACCGATGTAATAAGATCCACTTTACGAGCAAGTGTGATGAAAATAACTATTACCGGTATTTAAAGCCCCGCTGAAGACATACCCCGTCGGGCAGCGCATTCCGCTACACGTATAATGTAAACGTAATGAGTGAGCGTGCATAATATCGGGCGGGCGGGCTCACCTCGCAGTCGGAGGGCCAGGTCTCGTTGTGGTTGGTGCACACCTTGCGGCGCGCCTCCAGCTCGTCGGGGCACTCCTTGATGCAGTTGCAGGCCGCCTCGCCGTGCTCGTCGATCTCGCACACGCGGCCCGCGCTGCAGTGCACGGCCGCGCACGGGTCTGCACACGCCACGCTCAACTCACAAGGCCGCCACTACGACTAGCTCGACGTGCCGTTCGAGCCGCTAGACCCGCGGTAACCATGGTAATGATGGGAACACATCTACACTCGGAACTGAGTTCCCGGCGGCACAGAATAAATAATACTACTACGGACAGAAAGGTCACTCCGCAAACGAATTGAAATAAATCAGGACTCTTCTTCTAGGCAATAAAGTAGCAATTCTACTCGCATAGCGCTGAATACCGCTCGCTATATTCACCTAGTTATACCGTTCTCTTTCTATCACGTATGCTTAGGTGCGACGAGGCTAGCGTGCGGGCGGCCACTGACCTCAGCCTTGCATTGAGCGCCGCCCGAACATACCTAAACTGCGGAGTAACTCCCCCTACCAACGAGCTCTTTGGAGTTTATTGTACAGATTTTTATACGAATAATTTACTTACGAATATTTTATCGGTGAAGGAATACATCGTAGGAAACTTGCATACGTCCGGAGAGCAAATTTAATGGCGTATATGAATCCACCAACCCACAACTGGGCCAGCGTGGAGAGTGCAATGGACTAAGGCGTAATCAGCCAGCTATTCCTAGCAACCCTATAGTTATAGTAGTTGACACGCTATTGCAGCACTTCTGCAATGGTTTTGTAGTAGAATTGAACAGAGTGCGTGCCGCGGGCACTATGCCGTAGGGGGAGGCAGTTACCGTCGTGGTAGACGTCGCCTGCGCCGGCGCCGCCCTGCCCGAGCGCGTCGTTGGCGCGCGCGCGCTCGTTCTCCTGCAACAACACGACACGCTCACAACACCGCTTGCTACATGAGTAGAATAGAATATCATTTATTATCACATTGTCACATTAGTAATAATTTATAAAATAAAAATATGTACTACGAATGCTTCTATTATGGACTCATCAATTTGGTACACAATAAAATATTTTGAAGGTAAGTAAGACCCATTGAGACTCACTCAGCAAACGACAACTTATAATAATAAAAAGTGAGGGTAGATCTATGCGCGTAAAAACGATAATTAAATCTGCTGTATTGTATAATGGCCTCGTCAGACTGGTACACTCATACAATAGTGAAATATATTTAAAAAATCTAATATCAATTCAGCTGTATAGGGGCTTTGCCAGACAAAAACATTAATTAATTAAAAGTGAATAATAATTAAAATAAAATACATATTCAATAGATTACTAAACATGAGTCTCTGTTAATAAATGTATGCTGTACATCTGTAGACGGACCCGGGTATGCCCTGAACCTGCATACAGACTCACCGGAGGAGGAGGACGTCTCCCGGTTACCGGTGGAGAGCATTCCGCGATCCCCAAGCCGCCTGCCACGCGTGGGGATTATGGCAACCCCTATTTAGGGGAGCTTTTGTCCAGCAGTGGACGTCAACATTTTTCAAAAAAAAATCTTCTTTGTTTACTTATATTATTGCATTACATGACCTACACTACCACCTTTGCTTTTTAACCATGGCTACATACCCCCCCCCCCCCCCCCCCCCACCTGGGGGGCCGTGACCCACGGGTTGAAAAGTAGTAGTAGTGTGTGTGTGTACCTGGAAGCGCGTCTCGTCCATGCGCTCGGCCATGGCGAGCTCGATGTGCTCGGCCTCCGCGTCCTCGCGCGCGCCCGCCGCCGCCGGCGCCGGCGCCGGCGTCGTCCGCAGCCGCTTGTGCTTCCGCCGGTGTCGCTGCAGCGTTACAACACAACACTTGCATTACACACACTACACTACACCACGTCTCTAACACTATCAAAGCTCGCAGGTGTAGTGTACTGCGTGGGTACTTATGTATGTATATATATATATATATATATAACATTGCTTATTGGGATCCATATACCAACGCAGAAAAACAAATGTCATAATGACGATTAGCATTACAACTTTACGCAGAAAAATCATTACGCGTAAAAAGCAAACCGCATAAAGTTTATACGCATAGCAATTATCACCATAATCAACAAGAAGCATAAAAATAAATCGCCTAAATCAAACAAGCATAACTACAAATATCCCTAATAATTAAAAAGCATAAATATCAAAAAACCATAATCCAAAACTATTTCCATCAAAAAATACCAACCAATCCCACACGTTTAGATCTGTCACACCTAACCAGCTCAAATTTAACTCCGGGTGGGCCAGAAACTCTTTGCGGTCGCCCCTGACCTTCTGAGCTTTTTATATACAATCTAGGGGTAGGGACCACGACCACAAGACTAGGTGGAGTCGGGGTGCTCTGATTCGAACCTGTCGCCCATTTCAAACCTAACCAACTCAAATCGGGGTGAAAAAAACTAACCCAATGCTTTTTACGACAATTAACAATACAAGCAATATTAAGCCTAATAAATCAATGCCAAACTAATAACATGGTAAATAATTTAAGGCCAAACAATAAGTATGCCTAAAAACATATACTGCAAGGAAACCTTTCTGCTAAGATACCATTATGCAAAACAAATGTATACCAAACAATTTTAGGAATAAAAAGTTTCTGCGTATCAAGGAGCACCCCGCTTATTGTCTTACTGTTAGGTTAGGTTGAATTGGCAAAATTGTGACTTATTTAATCATCGGCTTGTATGGCTCACTGCAGATCAAAAACTTCCTGTATATTTCACAAATATTCCTTGTTTAGCGACATACCATAAATATAAACAAGAAATAGTTAGTAATTTATTGATACGTAGCCATCAGAGCTACGTTCAAGCGAGCAACGAACACCGCTCTGTGCCAGTGTTACGACGTCAAGTGCTAATATAATTATGTAGAAGTAATATACTAAATACATTAAGAATATCATAGTGTGACGTGAAAGTCGTAGCAAACTACTGGGAAATGACAAGCTTCGCAATCGTGAGGGCGTGGTTTCTATCCCGGGCCCGTACCAATGAGTCCATCGGATTTATGTACGGATTTCAAAAACCTTCCACTCTGGTTTATTGTTGAATGATAACATCGTGAGGAAACCTGTATATTTCCGGAGAAGAAATTCAATAGCATATGTGAATCCGCCAACCCGCACCAGGCCATCATCATTCACGGCTTTCGTTATCCCACAGCTAGGTGTAGGCCTCCCTTGCTATGCCGTTTGTATCTGTCCTGTGTTTATCCGGTCCACGTTCGGCCCGCACCAGGCCAGTGTGGAATTACGGCCCAATCGCTCTGCGATGGTAGGTCATGTCCAGGTGTGGGATGTTAAATGCTGATGCAGAGAGTGTAATGAGCGCGTCTCCTGCAGCAGTGTCCCACGTTCGTCGAGTAGTGCAGCGGTCAGGGGAGTCGCACAGCGTGGAGGCTCGAGCGAGCGACACAGACCTGTGCGTCAGCGGCGCAGACGGCCGCGAGTAGCAGTGCGAGCAGCAGCACGCGACCCCTCATCTCGGCTCTCTTCTGGAACAAACAGACTCGACCCGTAAGTCTCGCACGATACCATACCACGTACACAGTACGTACACGTACGTAGATGCTATACACAATAGGTATACAGTTATATTCACTCAGAAGCGTGAGGTCGTGGATTCAACCCCCGGGCCAATAACAATGAGGTCTTTGGAGTTTATTATTCGGATTTCACACAGAGTTCTAGGTTAAGAACAACATCGCGAGGAAACCTGCGTAGGTCTGGAGAAGTAATTAAATGGCGGATGTGTATCCATCAACACGCGACTGAACCAGAATAGTTACCAAAATAATATTTTTTTTCGCGAATTTAGTATTGACCCGTAGTAAACGTTGTATTGTAGTACCATGTCCGTCAGATTAGTGATACCGTTACGCCTAACCCCTGTATACACTTTAACTTAATTTACGAAACAGCAAAATTAGACCACAGCATTACTTAAAAACGTTTTCGCGAGACATGGTTAAAACACACACGGCCTTACTATAAAACCCAGTTTAAACTTAGTCACTGCTTAAACTACTCTGTCTTGTTCTCACACGTGACATTTCACGTCAGCGAGAAGATGTCAGAGCATCTTAAACAGTGACTAAGGTTTGAGCAGCGTTTTATAGTAAGGCCGACATAGTTTTGCAAATAAATTAAAAACCTTGCTAATTAAAAAATGCTATTATTCCACGCAAGACTTTCTTAACGACAAAACTTTATGAAGCAATCAAGCAAAAATCAGATCGGCCCGCTCCTCACTAAATTGCAATACCTGCATTTGGGTCATTATGTTACTAATGTTAGTAATGTTAGTTACATAAGCAGCATTATACTGTGCAATAAACAATTTTGACTTTGACTGAAAATCAAAGCACTCGTGTCAGTACTCTCAAAAACTCAACATAAGTGAAAGCCGGGACGTGGAGCGAGGGAAGCGCATCCGCCGCGCGATAGCACGGCGCGGGTTCCCGGCACAACATTCAACACCAGCGCGCCGTACTTGCAAACACAACAGACGCGTATTCGTTTCCTGCTCCACCGACACGGCCTCTGTGCTTACTGCTGCATGTACTCCGTGCTAGGCCTGTCTTCATTCGACATTCAGCTCCGGCGAGGTGTTTGAGCAGAAGTTGAGAAAGAGCTGTATACGCGGGCTCAGCGTCTCAGGAGTATCAGCCTGTAGTCGCTGCGCTCGCTCGCCCGAGCTAGAAGCTGCAGTGCCAATATCGCTGAGTGAGCATCTCCGCCAAAAAGGATCGGCTCGGGTTTCTCTTTCTATCAATGAGGGACACGCGACACGGACCGAATGCGATGCAGTGCGCACATGCCACGCGCTGACTCGGCTCCTCGGGTGAGCATGACACGAGTATCGATGAATGTATCATCTACATACCTAGCTGGGGTTTTACCCGACATTAGCCATCCCGCCACCCGAAAAAAAGATGGGGGCACTTTATGCCTATATATGTGTTCTGATGTGGTTGCCTCTACTGGTAGGTAGGTAGTTTACTGTCGCTACGTACCCTAGACTCGACTGCCTTATAGCTCAGGTGGGTAGTGCGTATGCCTTCAGAGCTGCAGGGCGTGGGTTTGATTCTCATCCAGGACAAATATTTGTGTGACGAACATAGATGTTTGTTCTTGTATGAGTTATGATTTTAAATTATTACTAGTATGTCCTTACAAAAAACACAGTATTTATGTATTATATCGATTATCTGGTTCCCATAGTACACAAGCTTTGCTTAGTTAGCTAGGTGGCGTTGTGTGAAATGTCGATCAATATTTATTTATATTTATTAGACGAGAGACGTTTGTAAGGTGTCCAGAGCAGGCGGCGGGCGCCGGGCGGGGGCGAGCCCCGGCATGAGGTCAGCGCACATCTGGCGCGCCGCTCAGCAGTTTACGAGCCGTCCTTTCTGCGAAATCACTTTACCATATCCCGAGCAGCTGCCTGGCGTACCTATACTTGCTGCCGATGCACTCGCCATAATAGCGACTGTGTTCTATTTAGACACGTTTCGACCGATATAGTCACCGCCGGCGATTTGTATACCTAACAAATAACGATTGTTCTCACGTGTTCTACTGTTCAAATGTTTTAGTCGTGTGGTACAACCACTGCTGTCCCGGCGCACACGCCGACCCTGGTGCTATTTTGTTAACCTCGGGAACACAATATTAAAATACAGGTCCCAGCACTTTGCCTTTGGCGACTCCCGGGCCACACCGCGCCATTGTTATGCCAGAAAGCTTCAATCAATTGGGATTTAGGAGGTTTACTCTCCTACATGAGCGTCATCAGCGAGTTCAGATTCACGAGATAGCTAGGCGCTGGATACCTACCTATAAAAAAACACTTGTCACATTGCGGCGGTTTCGGAACGTACTCAAGTATGGCACTCGCAGAGTGGCTGGCACCTTAGTTTGGGATAAGTATATTTTTATATGTGTATACTCTATACGTTGGAATTAATCGTTAGAGCAGAGTTCCAACACCGAGTACATAATTCTTTCAATTCCGGGTGTCAACGCGCCGTCATCGCTATCAACAGCACAGACCATGCACCGTTTACATCATACGTATTTATATTCAACTATGTACGAGCGTCGTATTAAAAGTTTACTTTGTTAATTGGTATAAATACTTCATAAATTGGTATACGTACGTATTATATGCGCATACATATAACACACTTGACATAGAGTTTGTTTTAGTTATCTCGTCTCTTTCGCAATGTATGAAAATTGTGTTAGTTAGTTCCTAAATAATATTAGATCAAATTTAAAAAAAGTCGAACAGGCTCTACGAACGGTCACTTCTATTGCGAGTAAATCCCTGGGGCAAGGCTAGTCACATCAATGTCAAAATGTATTGTGTTGGTTTGTCTTTCTTCCCACGAAAGTAAAGACGCGAAGTTGTTCAAAGCTAGCACGTTGGATGTATAGAAGGATGTATTTTCATTACGAAATACATTTATTTGCTATGGATGATCCAAGCGGATGAAACCGCGGGTCCCAGTAAGTACATTATGAACCGCAATGGATTGTGAAAGAGTCGATCAGTGATTTCACGTCAATACAATGTACATAGATGTTGATTGAATGCAGCTGGTTAGAGAGGTGGTCAATTATGGTGGAATTGGTATCACGAGTCGGCCGGGCCGCTATTTGTTTCTATTGGCCCAGTTTCGGCGACGCGCCTCCTCTACTATTACTCTAGTCGGGTTAGCATTTAACCCCGAAAAACCCTAGGCCAAAATGTTATTTCACCAGCCTTTAAGGGGGTTGGAGTGTAAATTCAAAATCACGACAATATACTTACGAGCCCTGCGTTATCCGCCATCTTGATTTAAAGGGGACCTGCAATATCTCGGCCATCTTCAACTTTTCGAGAAAAATCATCAGGACTAAAGTTGTTCATTATTCAATTCTCTACATTTTATATCTTGCCTTTCCGAGTTAAGGGGGAAAAAACATTTTGGTCTTGAATATACTGCCTCAAATGTACACACACATTGTGCTAAATGTATGTTTAATGTGTGCTGTATAAGTGTTCACATGTACAGCCTGCCAGGAACATGTAGAGCTATTATAAGGACACGACTCTACATAAACGCTTTAGTGGTACCTGTAGCAAACGTTTATTTTTCGATCAGGGGTGGATTCCTTTTCAAGACTAAATACGGAGGTATTTAGAACTAAACATTTTGGAATATCTGTATCATTTTACTAACAAATATGTTTAAACTGTTTTAACAATGAGTTTGAAGTCGCGTGATTTGGTGTAGTGTACCTACGGAATCGTAAAACCCCACTAAGAACAGGAAGGATTTTATAAATTGCTCTGTGAACCTAAGAGCCCGACTATAAAGCCGCACGCGCAGCTGAAGCGGCCCAACAAAACAAAGCTGTACCTACATGTATAATGGGCAACTAAGCTGCTTAAAGTATTCATGCATCTGCAGTACCCATTGATGGCGGCACGAGCCATCTTCCGGATTTGTTTGTTATTAAATACTTGCTTTTAATAACTTCACGATGAATATTTTCATTTATTTCTAAAGCATTGAGAAAATAGGACGATTTCTTGGCCCCATCGACCTGTTTAGGAGTATTAATCCGATGACTATCGTTGATTATGGTGCTATTGCGCTGATTTGATGATGAACCGGAAAAATCGACACCAGAATTACCTAATGGTAGACCCGTTGAGTCTACCATTTGCGTTAGTTGAGCCTATTAGTTTACTGAAGACCCTAGAGTATTCTAAAGCTTGTTATAAGAAAGCCTTTACAATGTGACAGCAATATTTTATTGAGATGCATGAATGAAATTTAAAGTTTCACGTGACAATTCAACAATTCCAACGACTATCGCTCTAGAAATGTTCGGTTTACATTTTCCAACAGATTAAAGTGAAATGGACAAATCCTGGATGCACAATCTACGAAAGGACGACCAGCGCGGCATCGCTTTTTCGATGGATACGGGATAGTAGCGGATCTGTGAGTAGCTTCTACGTTCAAGAAATGATCAGACAAATCGGTCGACGGCCAGACTCGGTAAATAGGCACGCGAGGGCCGGCACTCGTTCAGATTGCGGCGTAATAATTGATTAAGCTCGTGAATCTTTACAATGACCCAGTTCTCCCGAAGCTCCAGCCGATAAACAGGCTCATGGCAACGTGACCGTATTAACATATTTTCATTTTAGGTAAACTAAAATATTAAAAACGCCGGTGTCATCAGTATTTTTGAACTGTTATATCTGTGGGCGATAACCCCTCGGCCCCGATGTACCGAGCACAGAACTGTGTCGCCGGCCGGTTTACGACTTCAGGGAATATAATGCGCCATTTTGTTTGACGACCGATCAACTAAACATTTGTTATTTTGGAATTAGGTAATGTAGATGCAGCGCCTGCACGCGACGCCGTACACTGGGTGCCTGATGGCTGGTGCAAGGCAGCCCGTGCCGCCGGAGCGCGGGACTAGGGAGTTAGGAACGGTCTGATAGAACTCTTACTTACATTTGAACTTTATAGGGGAGACTTTACATTTTGAAGCAATGGTGGCTGAGGGGCTAGCGTGTTCGGTTTGCACTCCTTAGGGTATGACTTCAAATACCGACCATGAGCTTGAAGTGCCAGTGAGGGAAAACATCGCGAGGAAACCAAAGCATGGAGATAGAGCACATTCTATTACTCGGCTGGTTTTCTTCCTAACTAGTTGATAATATTGAGGTTCATCAAAATAATTAGTGTCCGAGTGAATGCATCACTCCATTGCACGTACGGAGTACCGGACTACAGGTACTGAAGGTGCTGTCGACCTTCAGCAGCGAGCAGTGCAGTGCTGCAGCTGCCTGCTGCCGAGGCAGTCACGTGGCGCCGCAGATTCGCGATATTTTGCCGAATATCTGGGTCACGTATGTGAACGATTCACAACACTGTAACGGGAGCGACGATATCCTCCGACGGAAGCGCGGCGGTCGTGTCCGCCGATACCGCGACCCCAGATAAACTGTATAAAAACAACGCGATATTCTCGACTAGGTACATTAACTCGATTGAGCCCTACGTCGAACGCAATAGTGATCTAATTAGCACGTACTTGTGCCACGGTACAAGTTGCTAAATTCAACGAATCCGTCGATATGGCGATGGCCATTTTAAATAGATCACACGAGCTACATTGGATGAGATAAAGCGGGGTGATAACGTATACTTATTCAAAACTAGCTGGGTATCATTTTTGCAATAACTAGTTTTCACGAACGTTTTTCACATTTCTCCCATTTTTGAGGGCGAATGTATATCGATAAAACAATAATTTATAGTACATTATGATACAAGTGTGCTATGTTGGTCATTACACTAGAGGCGGTATTATGCGCGCGAGCCGCAGGCGAGCGCGATAAGGAAGCCGAGAGTGTATTGAAACATAGCACAAGAGTTTCATACGACTGTTTTCGTCACACTTGCGAAGAAAAAACAATATTTCTTTGATAATAATCAACCACACAGCGAAAACGTCAACAAACATTTGCGGAAAATGGCGCCCAAATCAGTAATGCGCGCGCAGGTTGGCATTTACTTCAGCGGCATAAGAACTCTTTGTTGGTATTACAAAAAAAACTGTAAGTATTACCCGGCTATATTAAGAGTGCTTCGTATACGTACGTCTAATTGCAGTCACGTACAAACTTGACTTTACCGGGTTATACCTATTATAGCACCATGTGCCGTAATGTAAAGTAAAAAGCACGCGTGCGTAATAGCTTGGATTATGAGCCTAAAACCGATGCAATAAGATCCACTTTACGAGCAAGTGTGATGAAAAATTTCATTCAATTCGTGCAAAATAATACAAATTTGCTTTAAAAATGACAGCCAAACAAAAATTACGTCATTATGGTAACAAAATACATAAAATAATAATTAAGTAAGTTCGTATAAGCTGAGTGGCCAGCCTTGGTGTCAGAGTTTATGTGCCACCCGAAGGCCTCTGACTGGCATGGCGGTAGTTGTTATAGAAACATAGACAAACAATCAGAGCCAACAATTTAAAGTATCATCCGAATCACGTAAAAAAAACATCACTAAAATTAAATCAATAAAATGTAACGTTACATCAGGAGGGCAGCGCCTAGTTTTGTCAAAATAAATGTTCAGCAGTTTCTCGGCATAAGGTAGTGAACATTAATTATTACTGTTAGTGGCAGGCGTGAAGCTTACCACCAGGCGAACGTCTTGCTCGTCTCGTCACTTGATTGAAAAAAAATACGTCCACGGGCCCAGTACGCCACACACATTCACTACTGTTACGTGAGGTGATCCTTGTCTCGTGTGCATTTGATTTTATACTAAAGTCCATACCACAAGTTTACTCTATAAAAGGATTTTTCTTTTAAACGCGATTTGGTGATTTTATATTATAGGGACTTATTCCATACATTGATCTTAAATAAAAATACTTGTTTTTATACTTAAAGATAGATGTATGATCGCTGGCCACCTGATCATAAGTGATCGAAGATGGTAAACTCACCAAACTGATAATGGGAGCCACCTAGCCTGTTGTTGGCACTAGAACCTATTTCGTTGTCCAACTCACTAAATATCTAATCTAAAATACAGATGGCAACATACATAAAGCTGACAAATAGAGTTCAGTAACTAGCACACTAGATGCGCCCCACACTGTACTGTACGAAATGAAGGAACGCGACACGTCGGCGAAGCGCGAACTGCAACGCAAGCTACAATGCAGGCTGCACTGCGGCTACAATTTCACCTGACTCGACTGTTTGCTGGTACCTATTGAAACTGTTGATTCCTTCCGTCTGTTTCTGTTGGTTGGTTATGTTTGTAGGTATGTTTGGATTAGAACAGTTCAGATAAAAATGACACACACTAACAGCATTATGTATTAATTTAAAATTTTAGTAGGATCTGGGTATGTCCTAACACTGCATCCAGACCCCACCGGGGGACGGGCAGCAGCGTCCTCCCGGTTACCGGTGGAGAGCATTCTGCGATCCCCAAGCTGCCCAAGCCCAGCGTGGGGATTATGGCAACCCCTCCCTATTAAGGGGGAGGCCTTCGTCCAGCAGTGGACGTCATCTGGCTGGTAGTAGTAGTAGCTGTAGATCAGTGTTCGTCTACCTATTTTAATTTGCGACCCCGTTAAGTAAAATAATTAAGATGACCCGCAGATACAGGGTTAATTGTAGAGCTCTGGAACTCTAAAACCATGTTTAGTGTTCTTTCAAACTGATCGAAAAGCTAAAGGCTATTAAGGGAGAGGCCTTCGTCCAGCAGTGAACGTCTTCTGGCTGATGATGTGAGGTAATTAGTTATACAAATATTGTAGAACGCGAGGATAGTTTTCCGAGACCGTCTCTATCTGTTTATTCTCGTCACTGTTTTAAGTTTTTTTTGCAACTGAAGCTAACTAATATTTATGAAACGTTGTGAGGACTCACTCGGTAATTAATCTTGACGACAAAATATTCTATATTTTTCCTCGGAAAAATCGGAAAACCCGACAGGTAAAAAACTATCAAAATAGCGGTATTATTTCGTTTTTACGAAAATTAAGATATTAACATAGGAAACCAAATTATAAAACATACTTATACATATCCATTTGTAAAAAGTTGAAAGAATATTTTTTTTAACACCAGCGCGCCTCATAACTACAGTTAAATAAATGTAAAGCTTACAATAAAAGCACAACTACGGTCCGAGATGGTCCGAGCGCTCGGGACTCGCAGCGTTCGTGAAATAAAACAAAGAGGAGGCCGCGCCTCGGGCGCCTCCCGCAACCAGTTCCAGCAACACAACACCATACGTGTATATACACTGTATATATCGCTCTAACATTCACTTTGGAACTTCTGCTAGCCCTTATGATGATATCCTGATATTCTATGAAATGATTAATTTTTGCACGCAACTTCAACCGTATAATTATGTATTTTGTATCATTTAACAAATTAAAATGATGCTTACCCAAATAATTATTTTAATCCTCCATTAAAATAAGAAGACTATAATGTAAGTATTTTGCTTCTAATTTCATTTTATATTATCTTAATTAATTAAACTTATAATAATTAATTAATATCAAATTAAAAGTTTAGTGATGGTAATCTAATTTAATAATTATAAGTTGAATAAGTCCGCATCTTAAAGGGGTAATCTTTGGAAGTTATTCGTTCGACTTACTACATTACTCTTTAGTTACATAGCCTATGATTTACCCGGGAAGGCTGCAAGCAATATCTAGCTAACATAATGAAACATTCAATTACAACAACTGCACATAACATAATAATGAACAAACAGTAACAAACAAGTAGATTCAAACCATTATGGGACCACCACGACAGTAACCCAAAAAAAAAATTCAGAAATCGATCTACTATTGATCTAGGAATCGGTAAACATACATACAATTAAACATCAAACTATTATTTGAAATCGGAAAAAAATGTTAAGTGATAAATTAAGTTGTATGTACGATACCTTATGTTGCGATGTGCGCGGTGTCCCAGCGAGCGTGCTCCGTGGTAGAGCGCGCGCGGCAGACTGGCCGGGCCCGGCGCCCGCGCACGGCTCCGGCGGCTCCACTCCCACCCCCACCCCCACCCCTCCGCAGACACACTCCCTCGGCTTCTACTTCCTACAGCGCTGAAATAAAATGATCGTCCTACATATATCATTCCTTTTTTAATTAGAACAAAGAGCATTGTTCATTGAGACTCACCGTCGGTGCATGTGGGGCTGGAGCTCCAGATTCTGCAGCTGAACATAACCGTAACGGCCTATATCCTATAACTATTTCTTCTCCCTACTCCTAAGCATCTTATTTTCTTATCTGTCTCGGAAACACCGACGGAAAACTAGAACAGACAATTTTCTCGGGAGATTTTTTTAAATCCAGAAACTACTTTTTTGGCTTATTTGTTCATACTTTCCTGTGTCCTAATAAGTTTTAATGTGATAGCTGTTTATTTCGAAATAATAAGTAAACTAATTGACGCACCAGTCATAGCCATGAGAGACAAAGGGACAGGCCTCTATCCGTAAAAATATATAAATTGTGAATGTTTTAAAGTATCACGAAGTTGTTCATTGCAGTTACATGAGTATTTACGGGTTTACCCTAGTTATGTCGTGAAACGAGCTCCCGATATATGGCAAGCCAGATTCACAACATGACCACAGTAAATAAGTATAAACTGTTAAGAGAGCAATAAAACTGTAAACTGTAATGTCCGAAAAAAAACTATTCCATTGGTACTCTTGCTCCTATGTAGCGTACCTTATCGGCGCAGTACAGTTCAATTGATATAATGATTCGCTTGTGTATTATGGGCATGCGCTCGTAACCCTTCCTGCATGTCTCGCCCGACATAATGTTGTGTACCGCCGCAGCCGCGGGGCGGGCAACTGGCAACTTATCTGTTGCCGGGTTTGCCAGGGAATATACTATTGTGGTAACTAACGGATGAAATTAAACTCGAATTTGTTACAAAAGTAATTCTAATAAGATCAGCACATTCTCTCCGAATATAATACACGAGTCACAAGATAATAACAAGGTGTTGCGTTGGTGACGTCATATCATACCGCATCTCTCAGCTGACGCGTCCTGGGGCCCGCGACGTCACGCCGGGCCATCGTACACTTACCCGCGACGCACACGTCGGGACACACACTACTCGATTATTTAGTGCAATTTGTACCACGTTAGTGTAGTTAGTGTGAACTGCAGTGAACAGGCGCGAGCGGCGCGAGTAAGTGTGCGGTCACCATAAATGAAGGAAACAGAGAACTACGCGGTAAGATATTTCCTTTCCGTGATAGAACTGAATTTTCTATATTTTAAAGTACAAATTTAAGCAAACACATACACAGAACAGGGAAACCATTAGAGATGTGTATCTGCGAGTCAACGGCGACATTTATAATTTTGGAAATAGATATCGAAACAAATAACGTCGTGTACCGACCACAGCCAACAAGTAATTATTACACAAACGATATATTAGTTCCACGCAAAACTACAATCTCGGCAGTTCTCACCAGTAGGGCCAGGGCACATCATAATATGTACAACTAATTTCACATGCTATATTTTGATGTTGTGTCAATTTCATATTATATTCTCCAATATAGGGCCAATTAGACACCAGGGCCGCCAGCTCACTGCACTCACGGTTTATGTTTGAATGGTGGGCAGAGCAAGTATTTGCCCAGCCCGCCTGGTGTGACCGGTGACACAAAACAGATAGCTACAGAAGTCAATCACATGTATGTACTTCACTGTTCATACCTACGCTCGGCGGGCGCGCGTCGCCGAGCAGTTTTGTTTATATGACGAAAATGAGCGTATTTCTTTTATAATCCATTCGCTATTACAAACATACATACATTAACTGCTAAAACCATAACCCTTCCTATTGGCCTGACCGTTAGTCGGTTAAAAAATTACTCGACATAATCGACAAACAACCGTCCACTAAACGGTTATAATAACTTTTATTTTGTTGCTCCATTTTTGCACACAAAAAGTTCACAGACGCGTGTCTCAAGCGGACGGCGCTCGGCGCGCGCACTCGTCCCAACCGGTCCGACACATCGTGTCCGTGAGCGGTGTCTATGTGTGCGTTGCTCGAGCGCACTTTCTATGTAGATTGCCTTCTATACCTATCTCTTTTGTGCCGGTGCGGTGAGCGGGACTTGCTCTCTGTAGCGAGTCGTTGAACTCGCACACACGCCGAGTCCGCAGACTGCGCCAGCCACGGGCGCGGCGGACGCTGCGCGTGCGCCAGTATCGGACCGCCCAGACATCTATACTCTCGTGTAACGTGTTCCTCTCTGAGACATCAAATTTGTTAGTGCGACGATGAGAGCGGTCATAAAGTGTACCGGGCAGATGTCCGGCGTCGGATGCGGCCGGCGAACGACCCGGACGCGGAGGCCGACAGACAGTAAATAATAAATGAAAATACTCTGTACAAAAATCTGTTTTAATAAAAAAAAAATGTCAGAAGAGAGATTTTATTCCGCTCTCATTGGACACTGGTAAGTAACGAGTGATGGAAACGAACGTAGGCCCGAGCCCCGCGACCACTGTACACGAGGGGCGGCGGCGGCGCTCGCGGCCTGCGCCCGCGCCGCCGCGGGGGCCCGACTCATCAAATTAATTCACTATCTAACTACTTAAACCGAACGATAAGCGAAGATATGCGAAGCGAGCGCGCCGAGCGGAGCCGGGGTGGGGGGAGGGGGGCGGCGCGGCCGCTAGCGGCGGTAGGGGGGGCGCGGGAAGCCGGCGCGGGAGCCCGAGGCGGGGCGGCGGCGCGGCGGCTCGCGGCCGCGCGCCTTCTTCTCCTCCACGTTGAGCTTGACGCCGCCCTCCGCGCCGTCGGCCGGGAAGTACAGCGGCTGCAACAGGAGAGCCCGCGTCAGCCGGCGTGTGGAGTCAGGCCACGTGCAGTGTCGCGATACTGACCGCGGCGGCGAGGCAGTCGTGCGCCGCGTGCGCCGACTCGTAGGTGATGAACCCGTAGTTGGGGTGGCGCGGCGCGCCGGGCGCGGCGGGCGGCTTGCTGTGCACGCGCAGCTCGGCCACGGGCCCGAACCGCGCGAACAGCGCGCGCAGCTCCTCCTCCGTCGCCGAGTGCGGCAGGTTGCCCAGGAACAGCTGCTGCGCGTCGCTGCACACACGGACATACACATACTCTCGTCACTGCATTGCATTCAAACATACCATACTAGGATTGCCGGTATACAAGCAAATACTTATTTACAACACGTTTGCTCGAAAAATGCATTTACGAAGCCTGTATACATCGTTCGAAAGTTGAACATTACGCACCATACAACAGAGCGTGCAGTAAAATAGGTACTCTCAGCTGAGTACCTATTTTACCTCACGCTCCCTTGTATAGCCCCGTGCGTAACCTTTACGGTATTTTTTTAATTTCCATAAAAATATATTCCACTAAGGGGTTTCACATTACGAGAATAAATAAGCTAAATGATCGGACCTCCTTGGAAGCGCTTTTGCTGAATGCGTTGTCTCACTTTAACACTAAATAGAAAATAAATATTATAAATAGAAAATGAGACGAAATATGAAGTTCTATTTTTTACCACGCGCAAGTAACGCCATTTGTTAATTCGCGCCATTTCATTTTTCCTCTTAAGAGGATTATGGCGTTGCACTTTGTGCATTTGCCAGTATCAAGTATTTATTTGTATCAAGTTTTTGATAATTTTCAAGTACCTATTTATTTGTATTAATATTATTTTTTAATATTTAAAAAAAATCGAATGAGTCTAAGTCACAGTCATGCCCTAGTAAAGTCGTGGTACTTTACTACAAGCTTCTTCGGAATTTTGGAAACAATACGAAAAGACTCTTATTTAAGAAACGTTTTAACGAAAACGAATTTTAGAACGAAGTTTTTAATTTTTTTGTCGTAGTAGGATTATGGCATCGCACTTTGTGCATTTGCTAGTGTCAAGTATTTAGTTGCGACTTTCCGACCGATATTTACTTCATCATCATCATCCCGGAGACGTCCACTGCTGAACGAAGGCCTCCCCCTTAGACCGCCACACTGTACGACAGCCTGCCACCTGCATCCACCGGTTGCCCGCGACTTTTACAATGTCGTCGGTCCACCTATATATATATATATATGTATATAGTGGGAGGCTGCGTCTTCCGGTTCGCGGTCGCCACTCAAGCACCTTTCTTCCCCATCGGTTGTCAGTTCTTCGAGCGATGTGGCCTGCCCATTGCACACGTGCGGAATTGGTTTTTAGAGACGAAGTCGACGGCTTACCATAGTCACAATTTTGTAAAAACCAATTCTGCGCGTGTGTCATACATAATTTTACAACACATTTGCGAGTACAATAGACAATACATAGATACATAATGAAACAAACTTTATTATTTTGTTTATAAATATCGGACAGAAAGTCGCAACTAAATACTTGAGAGTGGCAAATGCACAAAATGCGATGCATAAATAATAATGGTAATTGAATATCATCAAACGCATGTTTCTACTTCAGTTTAATGCAAATAAATGAATCTTTATCTTTTATCATAATCCTCCGAGGAGGTAAGAAGAGAAAAATCTTTGATATTTCTAATATGAAAATGGCGCGAATCTGCAAATGGCGCCACGATACGCCAGGATACGCATGGCGCTATACAACTAGGCGTGCGGTAATAGTACATTATGATACAAGTGTGCTATGTTGGTCATTACACTAGAGGCGGTATTATGCGCGCGATCCGCAGGCGAGCGCGATAAGGAAGCCGAGAGTGTATTGAAACATAGCACAAGAGTTTCAGACGACTGTTTTCATCACACTTGCGAGGAAAAAACAAACTTTTTTTGATAATAATCAACCACACAGAGAAAACGTCAACAAACATTTGCGTAAAATGGCGCCAAAACCAGCAATGCGCGCGCAGGTTGACATTTACTTCAGCGGCATAAGAACTCTTTGTTGGTATTACAAAAAAACTGTAAGTATTACCCGGCTATATTAAGAGTGCTTCGTATACGTACGTCTAATTGCAGTCACGTACAAACTTGATATTACCGGGTTATATGACATTATATGAATTTGTTTTATGACATTGAAGCTTATTTTAAAATAAGAGATTATTAACATATTCTTTATAATTATTATTTCATTTTATTGTGACATACTTAATGAAATTTGACGTGTAACTTTGGTGTTATCAATAAACTATTTGTATATTTGTATTTGTATACCTATTATAGCACAAGTGCCGTAATGTAAAGTAAAAAGCACCCGTGCGTAATAGCTTGGATTATGAGCGTAAACCGATGCAATAAGATCCACTTTACGAGCAAGTGTGATGAAAAATAGGTTTACCGCACGCCTTGCTAAGAGTACTATAATATAATTTTATTACTTATAGCTGTTTGTTTTTCAAAAACTGTAAAATAATAATGTTTTATTTTATTTTCTTTTTTTATGTTGAACAATATACAAGGAATATGCCAAGCCAAGGCGTCACCGTCAGACGGGTTCATCAGAGAAGGTCTGGTGCGTGGCTCAATATGAGTCGGTAACTATTGAAGTGAAGTACCTGTACCGCGGGGGCGGGCCGCCGGCGCGGGGCTCGCGCGAGTCGCGGGCGTCGCGGGAGTCGCGGGCGTCGCGGGCGTCACGGGAGTCGCGGGCGTCGCGGGCGTCACGTGTGTCGCGTGTGTCGCGGGCGTCGGATGGCGCGACGGGCGCGCGGGATACGCGGACGCGTGGCTCCTGCGGCGCAGGCGCGGGAGGCGCGGGAGCAGGCGGCGCGGGCGCGGGCGGGGAGCCGCGCGCGCCGCCCGACCCCGACTTTAGCAGGTTCGCGTACGTCTTCGGCTCCGCGGGCTGCGGCGCCACCGCTGCAACAGACACACGTGCACATTAAAAACTGTGAAGGATTAAGGAAGAACCTCTAGACTAATACAGGAGCGCGGGTGGGGGCGAGGGTGAGGACGCGCCGGGGGCGCAGTGCGTACCTGAGTGCAGGTGCGCGGGCTCGCGGTCGGGCGGGGGCGAGGGCGCGGCCGGCGCGGGCTCGCCGGGCGGCGGGGACGGCGCGCCCGGCCCGGGGCTCAGCTCCGCCTCGCTCACTGTGTTTCCTGGAAAGTACCGACATTCAATACTGTATTATTACTGCCCACCTTGCGACACAAAACAATCAAGAAACCCTCCAGAAGATGCCGTCCAATAATAATCGGTTTCGATCAATCTAATATACTCCGACATGCCGGACGCTGCAGGTACGCACGGTGTGGCCGTATGGTAGTCGGTTGCTATTGTTTATGTTTTTGTGAAAGTCTAAGTTCCTACCTAATAATCTTTTAGGTAAATAGATGATGGGCTGTTACGGAGGATGCGCATTGCGCAATACACCCCGAGCGGGACGTCGGTGCAGGACCTATCACTCTCACTTTCAAAACCAAACTCATAACGCTGTTCCATACAAAAAATGAATGTAGCAGCTGATTGTTACTAGATTTCTGCACGTCGAACACGGCGTCATGTCGACCGAGGAGTGGAGTCACCGTACCGTGCGGGGGCTGGTGCGGGGCCGGCTGGTGGTGCGGCTGCGGCTGCGGCGGCGGCGCGCGGTGGCGCTCCTCCGGCGGCGGCGGGTGGCCGTTGAGCGCCGGCGGCGCGGGCAGGGGCTGCGGCGCGGGCTGCGCGGCGGGCGCGGGCGCGGCCGCGGCCGGCGACAGCGCGGCGGGGAAGCCCGGCCCGCCGGGGAAGTACCCGGCCGCGGCGCGCGCCTCGCTGCCCTCCTCCTCCTCGCCGTCCGACCGCCCCGAGCCGGACCCCTCCTCGTCGGAGAACACGATGTCCTGGGAACAGGCGCTCTCCACGATCACATCTCGCGTTTGTACACATGCTGTGGGACACACGCGAGTCGAGCCCGAGCTGTCGCCGCACGCATCCCTACCCTATATTGTGACGCAGTAGCAGGTACGCGCACTATACACAGTTTAGCTCCGAGTTTGCCGAGCTCGCCTTGGAGTTTGGATGGCCGGTCGGAATTAATGAATGAATAATCTTTCTATGAAAGTTCTTCTGCACGTATTATTGATATTCCTGTGATGCTGTTTAAGAGCACACTCGTTTGCGTTACACCAGCAGGCACATGGAGGACGATAATAATTAAGCGAATTCCGATAGAACCCACAACAGTGAAAAATACAAAGTCAAAAGATCATCGTATTGTATTACCAAAGGCACTCGGTGAATCCCTGAAAATAGTGATACAATGAGTTTCTGACATTACTTCGTGGACAGACATATCCATTTTCTACCTATTTCACGTTTCCGCGCGGGGGAAAGTCCATTAGTCCATAGCGCGTGCTAGTGGAGCAAGTTTAGTGCAGTTAAGGCCCCAACACGGTAGCTCTGACAACTGCTCTGATTACTCTGTAGACTGTCACCGAATAAAACATTGTCCAGCGGTCAACACCTGACCTGCCGTCGGAAGTGGCAGTCTCACTAATGGTATCGCGTCATCGCGTACGCGCACATAGTGACTGTGAGTTTTCTTATAAGATACCTGGTAGCGGAAGATGTCGTTGTGCACGTAGTACTTCTTGGGCGACTGCGCGGCGAGCACGAAGGTCTGCGTGAAGCGGCGCATGGGCGCGCCGCCGTTGGAGAGCTCGCCCGTCACCTGCACCACCACGCCGTTCCCGAGCGTCGCCTGCGCGTCCACCTGGCGCGCACACACTGTTGTACCGAGCTGACTCGCACCACTGCCCACGGCGAGTGCCTTCAGCTGAGCAGTGGTGTATAAACTAGCCATCACTCAATAAATTCATGCAGCTCCTACAATAGGGTAGATGACTGATGTTTATATCGTTGAAACCAGTAGCTTTGATGAAGAATTTAAGTAAATATAGTATGTTTATTAAAAAAAAAAAAATACGGATAATAATGTTCTGATATATGAGCGCTTAAAGTTTTTGTTAGAGACAACTACAAAACAAAAAATGACGTCACGCCTTACTTGTCAGAATAAAAATTATATGGCGTACAGCGAAGTGACGTCACGATTTGCTGTTTCTTCTCTCTGTCTAGCATGATATTAAAATGCTTATAATTTGCTTATTTTTGATCAGATTTTCATTTTCTTTTTATTAATGAGCTATATTTATGGGCCACATTTTAATAGGACAATAAAAAAAAAAACAGTCATCTAGCCTATTACCCCTAAAAACTGATAGATAAATACTTGCTAATACAGTGCATTATATTTAAAACAGCAACATAACAATAACAATGAATCGTCGTAATTGTAGGGCTGAATGTAGGGTAAAGATTGTAGAGATTGGCATAGGCTAGTTTTCGTCACCACACAGTTACAAGGGTGCAGCGCAGCTAGGAAAAACCAGTTATGTTACCAGCCCAAGCAGGTTGCCACATCCAAATTTTTACAAACACTATAGACTGCAAGTCATTTTAGTTTGCTTCAGCCTCTCAGTTATTTTAGGTAGGTTACTTATTCTTATTTGGACATAGTCTATGTAATTTGGGATCATTCAATAGGCTCATGTCTTCCTGAGCAGATTTCAAATCAGCTACCTACACTGTATTGAGTGTAAATGAAATATCAGTAGGCGATACGTGTGTGTGTTCGTGGCGTGCACACCTGGCTGATCTTGGCATGGCAGTCGCGGAAGTTGAGCTGCTGGATGCGGTTGTGTATCTGCTTCTGACCGACGACGGGCAACGTCTCACGGTTGGGCGCGTCTAGCCCCCCGTGCACGAACGATGAGTAGTTGTTGTAAAACCTGCGGGCAGCCAAAAGATAATGAAATGCATTATTTAAAAACGCAGATTTAAATGACACAATTACTCAAGTTTTACGCACTTCATTTTCATAGGTATGGCGCAGAAGTTCAAGATGTTTGTTTATTTATGCAGGGTGTTCCGGTGAGACTGTAAGTCATAAAGTATAACAAGGAGTGTATTGTTGTCGAGTCAGCTAGCCTGAGCGGCCCCGTCGCGAGGTTACCTGTGCAAGTGCGCCGGCGCCTTGTTCAGCAACGTGTAGTACTGGCGGACGAACTCGCGGCCGACGCTCTGCGGGGACGGGGACGCCTCCATTACCATTGCTGATCTCACCTAGCCCGAAACAGCCCGATAGCCTCTGCTATACGCTGTCCTGCAGATAGTAAACACATAGTACCAACAGAGCTATAACATCACTCCAGATCAGAGGCATGCTCCAGCATTCAAATGAGCCGGCAGGTTTGCCAAAAGAACAATCACAATGCAACTCAAGTGGTAACGTTGAATAAAGAATGGACCTCATGTCAAATATGTACAAATGTAGCTTTAATGACACCTCTGGGCCTCATCTTCTGAGCTATTTGTGTCTGCCAATATTTCTAAGTCTGAGTGGTTCTGAACCCTGTGCATCAATATTTGTAAGGTTTATTTTGTCTATTTTGTACAATATGATAAGCAGGCAGACTAGCGATGGAGTCATACAACTAGGGCTTGTAATATCGGAAGGTTTTGAATTAGAGATTTAACATCTAATATCTCAGGGTGATGAGCGCAGTGCAGTGCGGCGCAGGATTGTGTTCGCAAGTTCACAATTCTAGCACTGCTATTGTTAGCAGGTGGCAGGTTTTGGCAGGTGTGACGCTTACCACCAGGCGAACGCGTTGCTCATCTCGTCACTTGATTGTATAAAAAAAAAAACGATACTGAGCTTCGATATTGGGTCTCAATATAAGAATCCCAGTATTAATATCGGAATTGAAACAAATTCGTATTAAAGAGTTTTAGGGTGTTTGGAGTGAGGCGCATGCGCGATATTGCCTTGCTAGGTTTCCTCGCTGGCACATGGGGTTGCAAACCTTGTCATTCTAATTTTACTTTGTGTTAGGTATTTAAATAATTTGACTGCTTCATGAGCGCGATTGACTTACACGAAAATAAGCAAGTAAGACATACGCAGTACGCTCAGTGAAAGTGTGACACAGTCAATACTATTATAGCTGTCGTATCGTATCGCACGCATATCGGGCTGAGTGTGGTGCTAGGCTCTAGGTATAGGCCGAGCGGCCAGGCAACAGGAACACACAATCAAGCGTGCACCACTCTACACAAGAAACTATCATTTCATATTTATACTTCTAGTTGACCATGCCTAGTGGCCAATTGTGGCGCTTAAAACCGTTATTTAAAAACACTAATAGAAAAAAAAAACTGATTACGATGTTACGATATTGGACTCTCTACTACACTCAATACCGGTATTGTAATATCGGATCTCGCATTCCGAGATTCCGGTATTGCGAGATTCCGAGATTCCGGGATTCATGGCCTAAATACAACCAAGAGTTGTTATTGGTAGAAAATCATTTTGTTTGCAGAAAAAACAAAAACTCTATGATCTATGGAAAAACTTATGTTACACAATACTTTTACTGTTAAGGCACATTTCTATGAAAGTTAAATCTCAGTTCTGTGCAAGACTCATAATGTACACTTTACTGCAGACAATTTTAGAAATATGTTAATTCTTACGTTCTCTTCTCTCTTAACTGGCTGAAGGAAGAAACTAAGGAGCCGGATCACCAAGCTTGTATAGTGCACACACACTGTGAGAGCTTGTTTTATAATTTCATAAAATAACTGAAGTACATCCATACAGAAACAGTAGAGCATTGCAAGTGCCATCCCCAGAACTGGTAACTTGTAGCTTGTACCACAGATAATTATCATCAATCTGCATCATTTCACTACATAGGCCTTTATCTAAGTGCTCTACTTAGCACATTATTCATTTGGAACCAAACTGAGTTTTTCCATTATTTAAGTTTAAGATTTACTGTACTAACTACATGTAATGTATGTACTACAATAAAATTATTAAAGTAAAAGTAAAAATTATTTTATTTCAGAAACAGTTTCACATAATTTTGCAGCCATAGCCACCAAACTAGGTGTGGCAACACCTGTACTTTGGTGGGTAACCTTCCCATCGTTGCAAGACTATACAATGACCATACTTACATCTATCGGATATGATGGATTGTAGGAGGTTGGGAAAACTTACTTTTGGGTCGACTTATAAATTTATATTTATCATTAAATTACTTTAACTTTGATTTAATTTAGTACCTTATTGTATGCAATAATACTAATACTAAATTGTAGTCTTAATAAAGTGCTAAACAACAGCCAGGGAATAGATGTCTGCAATATTACTTAGTTTACATTGGGAATCAGCAATGGTTTATATTGTGGGGGCATAGTTTCGTTTTAGAGAGACATTTGTCTATTGGAAGCTTAGGGCTTACCCTTGCTATAGAACGGGATAACAGCAACAAAGGTATTCCAATACCTTTTGTATGGCACGACAAGAACAGCGGTTGGCAGTCATCTCTCGCGCTTAATCGTTACAGTAGCCAGGTTTGCTTACACACTAGTCACCATACTTTGCAAGAATATTAATGATTACACCTCTTATTGGTACCGCTGACTGTACATTAAAATATCCTTTTGATTACTAGTTGTAAATTGTCAAAGCACGCATGGCGAATACAGGACGAACTACATAATTTTATCATTCGTTTTAGACGTTGTAGCAACTCCAATAGAATCTAATTAATATAAATTACATATTCAACTATTTCAGCCCTATGATAATATTGTTTAAATCTAATAAAACACTAAAATATTGAGGGGTTTAACCTTCAATGGGTAGTATTCCTGCCGACAACGAAAATATTTAATTTGGAGACAAGTGTAACGAATGTAGCATACAAATAAAACTTACCTCAGTACAATTTATGCATTAAAATTGTGTAATTGGCGACTATTTATGAAGAAAATCGCTTATTTTTCACAATAAATATGACTGAAAACAGAAAAAGAGCCTACCTCACCGCTCGGTGTCAATTTTAATTTTGTTTCAATGTTGCCACCATAGAGTAAGTAAACCACATAAAAATTTTGATCTAAAACTGGATTCACTGCATTCCTTGGAGGATCTATCTCTCGGCTACCTTATCAAAGCTGCATTCGGCAATGCGCGTATACACTTACGGCCTAACCTAAAAAAACTTTTCAACCGTTAGTCACTGCTTAAGATGTTCTGCCATCTTCTCTCTGACGTGAAGTTGCAGTGCTAGAAAAGGACAGAGAAGTTTAAGCAGTGACTAAGAGAATCGAGATTATTTTAGGTAAGGCCGTAAGTGAATCGAGATTATTTAAGGTAAGGCCGTTAGATTCTCTTTGAATTCTATGATGCGAGGGCCGCCGTACGCGCATAAAGCCTATCGCCTAATGACCACCCATGGAGACTTGGAGGGCCTTGGTCGCTGTCTTGCCGTTTTACCTAACTGCGACTCTATGGACATTCGCTTGCTCTCGTTCGTTTGGTATGTACCCGTAACCGAATGCTAACGAGCTCAGCAGGGGTATTTATAACTCAATCGGAAAGGTTTCCGTTTGGATCCACATTATCCGTTTCAGTCAGTTACATTCAGGAGGGCTGAGACGAAGAATGTAGATCCGAACGGAACTCTTTCCGATCGAGTTGAGAATACCCTTGCTGAGCCAACTAATGACATTATTCAGCGTTGGCTATCTCATGTCCCTTTGAAGATACGTCCAGGGGCCGTACCGTGAACCGCTTATAGCGGGACCGAATAGGTTCAGCTGCCGACACTGCGTGACCGCAAACCTTATTACGAGGCAATAAAATTCACAGTCGCGCAGTCAGCAACTGAGCGTAATCCACTAATACACTAGAAATGCTCATTGTTTTATAAGGTTTTATGTTTAATAAAGATATTTTGAAATTGAAATTGACTACATCTGACACGAATCCGGCCGCGAATCCGAGATATGACAAATTCAAATTCAAATTAAAAAGATTTATTTCGCAGAAACATAGGTACATTGAGATGGAATATAGAAGGTAATACAAAGTTTATAGATCGCTATGCTCTAGCCGGTTGCAAAATGTGGCATGCAAAATATTATTATAAATATAAATAATTAAAATTATTTACTTATAACTATTATTTATGTCCATACATTATTTATTAATTAAATGTCCTTATTTATCATTTATTAAATCAAAGATGGAATAATATGCCTTGTCAATCAAAAAATTGTTAAGCCTAAATAAAAAAATACCATTATTTTCGATGTCTTTTAAACTTTGCGGTAGTTTGTTAAAAATTAACAACCTCATATTAAACGTACTGTTAGAACTGAGCTCAGTTCTGCAGCGCTTTATCTGAAGCTTATTATTATGCCGCTTACTTTTTAACCTGGCATACTGTTTTATATTATTTCTGACTAATAGAGCTGATTCGTAGATATACATCGAAGGAAGAGTTAACAGACGGAATAACCGACAGACCGACACTGTTGATAGTCCGACATTCCGAAGTAGCAGTAGTACTATTTTTATGGGAGGTTCCGCACTATTATAGATCCAAATTCCGTTACCCGTTTCTTTCTGATCTGTGTGTAACCCCTCCACTGACCTCTACGCTGTACAAGTACACTGTATATTAGAGGTCAGTGGTAACCTCTCACACAAATGCTACTACTGCTACTTCGGACCGATATTTCTCAGATTCGGATCGGATGCAGTGCAGCACACATATTCAGCACCTCTATTCAGAATGGCGTCGGAAACTTTCAATTCGATTTTCGCTTCCTCAGTCTTTGTAATCCTGAATGTAGATGAGTGGAACGGATAGTGAGGAACCGAAAGAAAACCTTTCCGCTGGAGTTGTGAATAGGGGTGCAGAATCGCTCTAACCGCCGCCCGAGACATTGTACAATGACTTTTTTTTCATTTGTTATTGGCATCGCACGTTATGCATTCTGCCAAAGTCAAGTATATTTGATGTTCAAGTTCATGTGGTATTATCTAGTCAAATATGTCATGAAATCACAGTTAGTCACACGAAATTAGTCAAAGTCGAGTCCAAGTCATGCCCTAGTAAAGTTGTGGCTACTTTACTATGAGCTTTTACGGAGTTTTGGAAACAACACAAAAATACATGTTTCACCACATTATATTATTTACCCACACTTGTGCATGTAATTTAACACTCAATGAATAAAACATCACCATTTTTAATCATTAATTCCCGAAAACCACTAGTTTAAGTAGCTGATTTTTTATTCTAGATTTAGGTTTGCACATAGTAAAAGTTGTTTATAATCATGAGTATTTACATACCCTTACCCCTCGTCGCACGAGCGCTTTTTTAACGCTCTCCACAAGTGTCCTATCACTCTTGTCTTGGATCTCGCTGCAGTAGGACCTAGACCTATGTAGGACGCAAAATGAATTTCCTGAAATTACTTGCAATAGGGGTATGTGTTAAAAAAGGCGGAAAAGGAGCCAAAAAGCATTCTGGGTGCATCCCCCGAGTGGCAAGAGATGAATGAGTGGTATATTCATAACACTTTACAAAGATTTAAGGTGAGTTTTTATTTTATTATTTTCGAATGTCTATCAGAACATTCGACGAATTGTTACAAATAGTGGGACCTCGAATCAATAATTCAGGATCTACAACCCACGACGACTTTGCCATCGTGATAACGATCGAGACGACTGTCCGCTACGCGAGGCGAGCACTGAACTGAACGAAGAATGAGCGCTTTTTTAGCGCTCGTGTGAACAGAAGTATTAGAAGTGCCGCACGTTTCATTCAACAAACGCTCAACGCTCGAAATAGGACAGTGCGCGTTAAAAAAACGTCGCGTTTGTTCCACCAACGTTTTTTTAAAAACGCGTGTTGAAAAAGCGCCCGTGCGAACGAGGCCTTAAGTATTGTTGAACCTTTTTGTTACTGATTGTATATTTCTGTATTTGCCGAATAGCTTATGATCATATAATATCATTGCTTATGATGGCCTTAGATAATACAATACTACTATAGCATTTCGTTCATTGCCACCGGATGTTTCGGGTTCATAGTATGACACCCATATTTATTATTTATGTCAGATGCTAAGACGGCCCAGACCCCCTAAACCTCTCCTTATATATACCCCATGTTTTACTATATTAATGGTATACATATGCTTCAAGATTGTTAAGAATCAGCGTGTGGACAGAGGATAGACCTATAGCTACTTAGCCGACCTACTTTCGTGTCCTCTAGATTCAAGGTTATGGTCACTTCTGCGGGGTCGCAGTGACCAAATACCTACTACGAGAAAACTTTTCTCAGAGACCAGTCAGTATGGTACGGCGCGGCGAGCAAAAATATAAAAATTATCAATGACTCGACCGGACGAAAACAGTCTCCTGCCTCCAAGCATTTTGCATGCTGTCTCACTGTCTGCTGCCTCAGACAGACTTGGAGTAATAATATTGCTGTTGCTGAGGCCTCAGCATTCTGCAGAAAACTTTTTTATTTCGAATTGTCTATGGCCGTTGTTATGTTCAATGATTTTATTGATTTCATTGTTCAACACATTCTATCTCTTTTTTTCTTGCTGTTAATTATTTTCTTTCTCATTCTCCACGCACAATGCTAATGACCTCTTTGGTACTACTGCTCTCTGATTGGCTGAATAAATGGAAAAAAGCGCGTCTGGTTACGTTTAGCCAACATAACGAACAATTTCGCGCCGACTCATCGTGTAATTTCCTTCCTTCCATCATTCTTCTGCATTTGGCATTCAGTGTTGAAGGTCGTGTGTAGACCTTAGTACTTAGTTTATTTGTTAATATTAGGCTGTATCTATTATAAGAACCATGGCAAATAACGATAATTTCGCGCAAGATGTTACTGATAATCAATTAAATGGAAACGGCGAAAATGGTGGAGGCGACGGTCAAGAACACAACAGTGCCGAAGCTCCGGGACGCGATGACGACAGGTAAAAAATTTCGTTTTTGGATCGTTAAATATACTGAACTTGAAAATTGATTTGTTCTAATTAATTGTATTGATAGATTTTTCCATGTATAAAATGCAGTAAGTACCTAATAGCTATATAAAGTGCGTTCGGGTCGATCTTTGCTCGCCGCAAATGCCGCAATGGCGTCGGTTCGGCATTCATTATCGGTTTGTTAAATCTCTCCATATCCTCAGAATCTTTTCTAAATTTAATATTTCCACATTTGCAGCGTGTTCTTTGCGGCTCAAACTTATTATTAGATGTCATAGTTTTCATTTCAGAGTTATAGGTTTCAAGATTTGACCTCTTTGTTAGCATAGATTACGCGAGCCGCATGAAGTAAAATGGCGTCCCATTTGCGCGTCGGTTTGCACCCGGCACCGGATTGGACGCGTTATCGATTTTTTTCGTCAGTTCTTGTGTTCGGTCAGGGAGTAACCGCTCAGTTGAGTATTGTCAGGAAACGGCCATGTATGTAGTTGCAAGATTTCAAATCGGTCGGAGGCGCGGCGGGCGCTCGGGGGTCGTCGCCCCCGGGGCGCGGCGCGGTCAGTTTGGGCGCGACTAACGCTGTGTCTCTCTGCAGGTGTGAGCCTGCGCCGCCGCCGCAGCAGCCGCTCCAGGACGCCGATGGTATATATCTGGGCTCACACTAAAGTAAACGACCAAACTGACAGAAGTCTTGGCCACTTAATTTTGGGCCTCGTTCACATTTGCCAATTTTAAATCTTGCGATATCACTATAACGTTGTTTCATCCTTTCGTTGTGCAATTGATAATGTAAATTTCCAATTTTCTTTTGTAACTTACAGGTTGTCAATTTGTTTTGCTGCAGTGCTTGGAGTTTGTTTTTGAACAAAAATGTAGCTGTAAAGTACTGTAAACAAGTACTGCATAGTTTTAATGTCAATTTGTAATGTTTAAGTCAGTTTCATGATAAAGACACAACAATACATAATTATCTTTTATTCCTTCAATACTTATTCTGGCTGTCATGTTCACAGAAAACTTTTTGTGGGTGGCCTGAGCTGGGAAACCACAGACAGTAAGTTATTGCATTTATCTAATCTAGACAACAAAAATATATGTACTTACTTTACAATAAACACTAATCACACGCCACTTGATTAATTTTTAACTTTAATTAACGATTAACAATAAATTATGACTGTACATTTAGATGGATTCATAATTAGACAGGCTAAACTAAACTGACTCAGAAATGTCACTTTTCATAATAATGCTAGTAGTACAAAACTTAGTGATGGATATAGGTAGGTAGTTGTTTTTGGCATTCAAAAGAATAATCGAATAATGATTAACTGCAGAAAGTGCTGCCAATGAAAGTGGAGGTAGAAAAGGGAAAACATTGTTTCAAAAAGTTATTCTGTAAAATGCTACAGGGACATGTAACAACATTATTTTCATCATTATAACCTTGACAAGATTGAAATCATACATAATTCAGAAACTACACCTTTTACAAAGACTAATATGAAAATATAGAAGTAAATCACTGGGGTGTAATTATTACATTTGTTAACATAAGTAGGTGGTACATCAAGTTATTAAAAAGGTTGTTTTTTAACATAAGTTAACAAATTTAATGTTTTATCGCAGCACTATTTAAATTTTGCCAAGAATTAGCAACTCTCGGATTTACAGTTTAATCCGTCTAATTATGAATTTGACTAGGTTCAGGCGAATTATTCCAATGCTGTCAATGCCATCTTACACACATTTCTGAGAAAACATACATCAGTTAATAGATAATTGACTCCCAAATGAGCTAACTCTCAACAAAACAACACATTGGAAATAACATTTAAACATGTGCACAAATAACGAAGAAGCTTAGCTTTGCTTAGGATGGGGCTAGATGGCGCTGTGTGTAATAAATGTCCCCCCCAATATATATATATATATATATATATATTTATTTATTTATAAACTTTTTAGTTTCATGTTAGATATGGAGGGCACTATACTAGAAAATGACGTCAAAGACCACGATTCCAAACGAATTCTATACTAGCACGTGTTTTTGGTAGAAAGGGACGGATGACTCCCTCCCAAATATTTTGAACGTTTATATTTCAGGACTTTACCAGCCGATTTCAATTATTTTTTTACAATATAAACATCAGATTCAGTTAAACTCTACACTTATTCTGTTATGTTAAATATTCAAACATGCATATTCCCTATTGTCAGGACATCATGATGTTGTAATATTACTGATACTAATTTTGTATTTGCTTTACAGAGGAATTGCGAGATCACTTTGGCGCATATGGCGAAATTGAAAGTATCAATGTGAAGACAGACCCCAACACGGGGCGGTCACGTGGCTTCGCATTCATCGTGTTCAAGGCGCCAGACTCCATCGACAAGGTTATGGCAGCCGGAGAGCACACCATCAACAACAAAAAAGTGGACCCAAAGAAGGCCAAAGCAAGACACGGCAAGATCTTCGTCGGAGGCCTGAGCAGTGAAATATCAGATGATGAAATCAGAAACTTTTTTGAAAACTTTGGCAAAGTAAGTTTTTATATTTTAATTTCAATTGAAGATCACGCTATCAAAGTGACTTCCCCTTAATAGAGAAAATAAGAAACTTGTTATTGAACACATTCTTAGCGATATGAATACCTAGTAGCTTAAGTTAGAACCAAATTACTGATTAGCCTACAAAGGCTAGATTGTAATGAAATTAGGGTGACCACCTGAAAGGGCACAGTAATAAAAAAATAAAAAAAACAAAATTGCTACATACATGTTTCAGATAGTTTAGCCTATAACGGAATGATGACAAATCCGGTTTTGGTGAGATAACAGCTCTAGACTATTCTCTGAGGAGGAACCCGGGCCACTGATCTAAACTCCACAGCGACAAGTATAAAATCATGTAGTGCAGAAACTAACTCTGCATTTCTGTATTCCAGATCATTGAAGTTGAAATGCCCTTCGACAAAACCAAGAATCAAAGGAAAGGCTTCTGCTTCATCACATTCGAGTCTGAGCAAGTGGTCAACGAGCTACTCAAGACTCCCAAGCAGACCATCGCCGGGAAGGAGGTAAGCATCTCGGATGTTCGAGCTCGGCCTTCTCCAGTAACGCTCTAATGACCAATATGGTATGCGAGAGAATAACGTAATGGTATTCGTAGTTGTAGCGCCACCTGTGCAAATGATGACCTAATTCAGTTCTGCTTCTGACTAAGCTTTGAAGATATTTTTACCCACATTTCTGAGAAACATTTAGTATCGTAAGGGTTTTGATGTGTTGGAACAATGTTGAAGTTTGATTGTGTATGTTGTATGTTGTATAGGTGGACGTGAAGCGGGCGACACCGAAGCCGGACGGCGTGGGCGGCATGGGCGGGCGCGGCGCGCGCGGGGGCCGCGGCTCGCGGGGCGGGCGCGGCGGCCGCGGCGGGTACGGCGGCCAGGGCGCCTGGGGCAGCCAGGGCTACGGCGGGTACGGGTACGGCCAGGGCGGCTACGGCAGCGGCTACGACGGCTACGGATACGGGGGCTACGGCTACGACGGCTACGGGGGCTACGGCGGATACGATTACTCCGGATACCCCAATTACGGTAAACGCGGCAAGCAGTTGTAGTGGCTTGGGGCTGCCCGCGGTCCGCTCGCCGACTCGTTACCTCGACTGATGTTACCTGATCCCTAGGTGTAATGTGAACGTAGAGTAAGACTAGGCTAGGCTAGGTTAGCGTTGCGAGCGAGGCGCACTCCGTCCTCGAGATGCCTATTTACACGTACTGAACTACTTATATTGTTTTACATTATTCGAAGAGATCGACATCACGCAAAGCTTAGATATTTAAACTTAGTGTGTAGAAAATATTTATTTTTCTATATATTTAATATTCCTATCGAGATATCGTGTAGTGAATGTTGTCGAGGCGTCGGTGTATAATCAGCTAGTTGTAAGCGCGGGCCCGGCCCCGCGGCGGGCTCCGCGAGTGTAGTGCTTCGTCATGGTTTCACCGGGTACTAGTACTAGCATATTCTGTACATGATGTTACCTGCCTTATCTTTATAAGCGTTTATTTGTAATACCACTTTTGACACATGTAGCAATGTCGCTCGAGTTTTTATTTTTCGTATTATTATTTATACTTTCGACTCACGCCACATGCTACATATGGGAAATGGGGTAAATATGGAGAGACATTGTGAAAGTGATAAAGATATGATGAAGCTTTGAATAAAGCACTGTTACAAAAATTCTCAATGTGTTTCCATATCAACCCCACTCCTCCCCCTCATCACGCTTCTCATCCATGCGCACTCTGTAGGTCTGCCCACCACACCACACTACTACATACAGCCATTTTGAACATACCTACTAACTCTGCATGGATACTTTGGATTCAAAATTGTTGTTTAGGGATCTAATTTGGAAATATGGCTTAGTCTCTTGGATAATATATTTATAAAGATTGGAGACGCTAGCTCGCAATGTATAACCTTTGCTATCGAACATACTTACGTAACCTTTAAAAGTGGAGTTAAGTGTCTGCGAGCGGGCTTGCAGGGGATGATTGGGGAAAGCTTGGTGCTTATTGGTCAGCAAGGATACATACATTCAGGCATACTTATTTGAATTTAAAGTAAATAATACTAATAGTATACATGTAGATTACATTTTATAGTAAATAAATCAAAATGTGTCAATCCTACATAAGTTTTCATAGGAACATTACATAATGACTTCGATTAGATAAAAATTATCGCAAAGAGAGAATTTAGAATAGAGATATTGTCAGACAGTATGCATAGCCACGATAGGTACACGTGTAGTGTTGATGTGCGTCGTCGCCCCAGAGCCCGCCAGGCGCGCTCCGCGTCGCAGAGCTCGGCGCACTAGTGTAACAGTTAGTGTCGCGGTGCGGTCGGCGCGCAGGGCGCCGAGGCACCGTTCTAAAGTGTTGTTCTGCGGGCAGACTACGGCGGGTACGGGGGGTACGAGGGCGGGTACGGCGCTCGCGCGGCTCCCCGCGGGAAAGGTACTGCCTCACTCTACTAAGTACTCTACATGAACTCGTACGGGTCGCTCCCTACAAATGTTTTCTCTTCCGCCCTGCACACCATGCGGCTAGAAACCGTTTGTAAGGACCGTAGATAGAGAATTAGTTGTCGAACGATACGTGTTTGTCCCGCTTGCGTGAACCTCGACACGTTTCGGTTCTGTTGTTTGCACCGGTTCACCCGTAGAGTGCCGCCGCACGGGCGGCAGTGCGCGAGGAGCTCCGAGAGTGCCTTCATGACTGCCTCTGCTCTGAAAGTACCGCGACAGCGACACAGTCCGCCCGGCGCCGGCTTTCAGAGCCGAGGCCAGTGTCGTGGTCGCGCCGCCTCCGCTGGCATGGCGAGTCGCTTGTTGTGAATGCATCTTGCTGCTCGGGTACTAACAACCGACATCAGTATCTAACCTCTATGTATCTAATACTTGTCGCCGTAAAAGCCTTGTGGGCGAGTAGAGGAAACGTTACATTTTAGGATAATGACACATCACAATTAGTTTGCAATCGAGGCTTTTATAGTGGCAAAAGAAAATGGTTAGTTAGTTTTTTACTCACATCATTTGATATTTATCTGGGCATGATGTAGTGTCACCTTGTTTGATTGTAGCCCACTGTGAGCATTCTGAAGTTTATTTATCCTATATACTTATGTATTGATAGAAGGCACCTTGTGTATTGCGAAGCCGAAAAGCTGGTAAATAAGTAACACAAGACATGTTACAGGTGTAAATTAGTTGTATCGTTAACATTTAAATTATAAACTATGTAGTATTTATTATAGAATGACTTGCAGATAGAATAGAAATTCGAAGGGTTTCGTGGGCGTGGATTAATCAATGTGAATATCCACAAATTATGATATTTACCAGAGTTTGGGTTCTCAGGTAGATAAATCACAGCCATACAAAGATGCGATCATAATTATCGTACCGGTACGAAGTACACAAAGTCGAGTCATCGCCCCTCGCCCCTCTCCCAACCGGCCGTGTCCGGCGACACCGGTAGCCGACGTGCACCAGAGTGGCGGGGCGGGCGATGCGTCGGCCGTGTCTGAGGGCAGGTTGTGTTGCAGCCGGGTACCAGGGCGGCAAGACGCAGCGCGGCGGCGGCGGCGGCCGCGCCAACCAGAGGCACCAGCCCTACTAGACGCTCTCCAGTACCTGCCGTTAGTCATCTCAGTCCAATAGTGAGGTGAGAATCCATCTGGTGGTGATTAATTATACGATTATCTCGGCCGGCCAGTGTTCCTTTACTGATGGATACATGCAACACGATCGAATCATAGCGTAGAAGGAAGGATGTTACGCTTGCTACCGGCCGAGCCGAGTTGCCAACCACAGGGTCGCAGCTGACGTGCATTGTGTTTTGCAGGTTAAGTCACCGGTGCCGCGCCCCCCGCGCCGCGGCTGCGCCCAGCCCCGCCGCGCCGAGGGCGTGACATTCCATTCCACATTAATTAATTTAAGATACTAATCTCTTAAGAAATTTTTAAGGATAAAAGTACTGTCGTATGCAAACGGGGCGTCTCCTGGCGTCCTTTGCGTAACATTATTATAATATAGTATGGATTTATAGATTCACTTGAGTATTATTGCCGATTGATTAGATTCAATTTTGACATAATTCATCTAGAGATCTTTACCTTTGGAACTGAAACATAGGAATTAATGATGATTAATTATAACAGAGCTTATAAAGTAGTAGCAGTATCCCCGCTTCCCGGGGAGCCGGTCTAAATGAAGTGTGCTTGAGTGCGAGCGTGTGTGCGTGTCTGTAGTGCGCAGGGTAGCCGTCGCGCGTCGCCGCGGCCACTCGACCGACACAAGGTGGTTCTGGATCTCAATGCAGAAATGTTGTAGTTTTGTATTTTAATTTGGTAAAAGATAATCAAATCATGTATTTTTTACAAACTAGACGTTTCTTCCATCGTGTAGGGATGAATTTAGAATTAAGTATTCGGACATGAACAAACTTCCTGATATACAAATTGTGTATGTCGCAATAAACCAATTGTAAATAAAATATTGACTTTTTGTCTGTGTTGTTGTATTGTATTGTCGCTTGTGTTTAGATAGGTAGGTAGATGTAAAATTACTGTCTTGACTGCCATTTTCACAGTCGTTATATAATAATTTCTAATTTAGATGCATATGCATGGGTCTGCCATGGACGTCCGGGCCCACTTTGGGTTGATGCGTCATCATAGTAAGTAAGTTAGTTTTAGTTGGTTAGTTGGTTCTTCCTTGCGATTCACCAGCTTCGTCGGATACAGTCTATATGGGAAAGCCAATTGAAAGCTAAATGTGAACGGGCGATTTTCTGATAGCCAATAAAAAAATATTGTTCACAAAAATCCGTTAGACGGCGATGAAGAGACATGGCCCTGAACAGTTTCGCTATCTAGTCTCTGGTTATCGAAAAAGGGTCAAAAATATAAAGTAACCATAATGCATTTAGGTATATCAGATCTGTCCATGCGTGTGGTTTTTTTTGTGGTTATTGTGTCTAGCAAAGTTTATAGCCCATAGTATTTCGTTACTCCACGCATATTAGTGAGCATTCGTTCAAAATATTCAGAACCACAGACAAGATAGTGAAACTGTTGAGGGGCCTTATTTTTGAATCTTACGCAAAGTAGCGCATGCGAAAGGAGGCCCGAACTGAACCTTTGAAAGTCTGAACTTTTCAATATCGTTTGAAAGTCTGCTCCATCGCATGCGCAACTGCGCACGATTCAAAAATAAGAGGCCCCAGGTCTCTTCATTGCC
Organism: Erannis defoliaria; assembly: GCA_905404285.2. Lineage (NCBI taxonomy): Eukaryota > Metazoa > Arthropoda > Insecta > Lepidoptera > Geometridae > Erannis > Erannis defoliaria. Next base: position 18,965,351 of record FR990077.1, on the reverse strand, counting down.
ATCGGAACGGATTTTTATGAACTAATATTGTTTAATGGCTGGCAGAAAATCGCCCATTAGAAAGGCACTTCACCAACAACGAACGCGAACTGTAAAGTGAAGCAGTGAAGGTGAGTGAACTGCTTTTTCACAAGGAAAAGTGCGGAAAAAGAGTGGGCCACAAATGTCGCCAGCGCGGTCTTATCCTTTGGCTGTAGAACTACTTTTGACAGGTGTCTGAAAACTTCCCTAAAAATGCCCAGCCCACTAAACGTCAAACGTAGTATTTACCTTAATCTATGCACAAAAAAAAAGTGCCTGGCTGGGTATCAAGGTACTACGACGTACGTAAATGCGGGCGGTGCCTGCTAAAAAAATTCGATTAGGTACTTCAGGAATGCAACGCTGCTATGAAGTTAGTGACAGGTGCCGGCAACATGTGTAGTGGTATATTCAAAAATAATAAACTAGTCTTAACACGGGTAAAAAAACTCCGTGGAACTGGAACAGGAATCGCATGGTAGTTCTACGGGATATTTTTCTACCCGTGGTTCTACTGGTAGTAATACCGGTAGTACGACGGGGCAACAAACTCAATTTTTGATGTTGACTTTTCTTTGATCCCCACATTTTTTGGTCGGGTACAGCTCTTAGGTACAAGACTATTTACTCGTTCCAACGAACGAGTACATACAGTCATAATGGTTGAATGAGTATATAATATACTCGTTCGTGCTTAAGGGCCTAAACATGCAGCGGCGCGGCCGTGCGGCCGCTGCGCTGCGATTCCACACAAAATCATAGCAACCGCTGTCGCTATAACAACTGGACGCGTGTATGTTTAGGCCCTAATACTGAGATTACGGTGGCCGCGCCACCCAGTGTACGTTCTGGCGTGGCCGCCTTGGAGGTACTTAAGCTGTACCCAAGCTAAAAATAGTAGTTGGTCAAGGACGGTAGGAACAAAAGTCAGCAGCCTTATTTTCGAAAATCAGCCCCAAATCCCAATCAACTTATTGCGGCGCCTATCAATAGCTTCATAGCAGCGTTGCATTCTTGAAGAATTAGATATTTTTTGCAGGCACCACCACATTTTCGTTAAATATAAAAATGAATACCTTGATACCAGCAGTTTTGTTGGCCTGGGTATTCTTACGCCTGTAGAAGCTGCCAAAACGGAAAAGTTCAGACGTAGAAAGGTACGCTTCTCTCATACAAAGACGGACATTTTTGGTTCCTGTTGCTGTTTATTTTGCAAATATCTGAAAAAACTGAAACCACGAATTTCAGAAAACCATGACATATTCACACGACGACGACGACAGTAGATACATTTTGACTCTGATGTGTCCTTGAACTCGACTCCTATCATCTCAGTCAGAGTCAGAGCGCCTATTAGGGTTAAGTGCATTAGGAATAAGTCACATTTTCGCTTCTCTAAATTCAACTCAGCCCAATGAATCCTACTCGCACGCATGGTAATATCTAGTATCGCTGTATCTTCGCATCGCTTCAACCAGCTAGAAGAAAAATCGCTAACATCATTTCTGCATCCCTGATTATTTTATGATATTAATGCACCTTTAGTTTATTATAATTAATCATTTGTTGTCTTTATGTCTAAATAGAAAGAGAAACTCTTTATTGTGCACACCAAAAAAAAGCAATAGAAAAAGATACCATGAGCTAGTGCCACAATGGGCGGCCTTATCGCTAAAAGCGATCTCTTCCAGACAACCATAAGGAACAATTAATAAAGACGGGAGATGCTACAAACACTTTTAAATTTTCTTGTTTGTTTATTTCCAAATAATTATAATTTTGCATTGTCGTCAATCATCATCATGAAAACTAATTCCACAAAGACAAGGGAAGGGCCTCGCAAAGATCTATCCGCCCTGAGCCTTGCAATAGCTAAGGCCCCACCTGAGCAGCTATTGCCCCCACCCCGACCCCTATGTTACGCGTCTGTTTATGGCAGCACTGTATAGAAAGAAATATAATCTAAGGTTAGATTTAAGTTAAAAAAAACATTAGGTTTGCCGCTGGCTCCCATCATTCAATACTACACCTACTGATAGATTAATTGAAATTAAAAGCGAATTCATTGAAAAGGGACATGCACTCATATTTATTTCGGAGACGATGTAAGGTGAGGGCGCGCCGGAGTGTCGCGTCGGGCACAAGCACGTCAGCACGGCGACGCGCTAGACGTGGCATACAGCACGTCGAGCGCGTTGCACAGTCCGCGGTAGTTCACCTGCACACACACGCACACATGTGACCGGCTGCACCGACCATCTACTAGACTAACAACGAAGGTACTGAATACGGACAGCGCTAGTACCTACCCACGCACTACAAGTTACTGTCACACTGCAATGATAAAAGCACATACTTTACAAAGCTACCTAGTTCCCTTCATCCACATTCGGATGTATTCGGACCTAAAAAATCATAACTAAATAAGAAACAATAATTTTCATCGCTTTAACTAATCTGCGTGTAAAATAAATATGGTGTAAAAAATCTAAGCATGTCAAAGACGAGATGGAAAATACACGAGGAGAGCGAGTCTAGCGAAGAGAGCTGGTAAAAGATAGTCGTTGTACATAGATGGTAACTGTACACGAGACTGACGAGATCCGACATATCATGGATTGGAGAATGCGTGCGTACCTCTTCTCCGCAGCCGCGCTTGTAGGCGAAGCACTTGTAGAGCAGCTCGCGCTCGCGCGTCGACAGCAGCTCGAGCAGGCCGCGCTGCGCCAGCGCACGCGTGCACGACACCGCCGGCACCGTGCCGCAGCGGCACGGGTCCATGTCCTGCAAGTGCGGGCGTGCTCAGCGGACACGACCGCCACTGGTGGCAGTTGGGACTAAACCATACTTTGTCCTAGCCGCCACCACCAGTTTTATTGGTGGCTGTTGGGCCCATTGGGAGTAAACCACCGGACCGGCCGTGGTCGGCGCGGTGCGCAAAGGCGCTATCCGCCATGCGCCGCCCTTGTCTGTCTCGCTTAGTAAAGTGCTCATAAATAAATGCCATCTGATCAAACTGAAGTAGCAGCACTAAACGAGTGGGATTTCTATAGCATTTTATAAATTTCTGACCTTGATCAGGATACGTGTTCTAACCTACGTTAAGGTATTACATTTAGTTTCGGCAAGCCTGTCGAGCGCCAGACAGTGTTCAGCGCCGCAGCGGTCACTTATTCACTATATTATACGCAAAACAAGAATTTACGGAGCCTGTCGAAACGATAATGTAGTGTAATTAAGTACTTAAAATAAACCTATCAAAGCTCATACTTAGATGAGACGCCAAGGGCTAGATTGCTGGTAGAGCACGTCGCACCGAGGCGCGAGGCTCCCCGGCGAGCGCACGCACCTTGAACACCTCGAGTATGTTGGAGATGTGGTCGGGGTGCTTGGCGAGCTTAGCGAGCGCGCCGGCGACCAGGCTGCGCTCCTCGAACCCGAGGAAGTTGAGCGGCGTGTCTCGCGCGGGCACGTGCGGCACGGGCTCCAGGAGTGGCGCGCGCTCCAGCCCCGGCTGCACCAGCGCCTCGCCCGCCGCCGCGCAGAACCGCTCGTACTCCACGAGGCGGCGGCGCGCTGGCGCCGCGAACACCTCCATCAGCGTGTCCATCTCCCGCGGTGACAGCGCCAGCCCGGCGCTCGCCAGCCCGCGGTAGAAGTCAGCACGCGGCACCACCAGCTCGCCGTGCTTGTCGAACTGCCGCAGGAAATCGCGCGGCCGCACGCCGTCGCGCACCACCTGCGCCGCGCTCGCGTTACGATACGACACGCCGCTGCTGTACTACACCGCACATCGTCGTGCTGCTCTGGCTCTGGCGTGGCCCAAATAACGCCTTACCATAAATATGAGCAACATGACATTATTCATGAAGATGAATGGATCTATTATCATCATCAGCCCGGAGACTTCCTCTACTGAACAAAGGTCTCCCCCTTGGGCCGCCACACAAGGACAATCTGCCATTTACATCCACCGGTTGTCTGCGACTGTCACAATGTCTTCGGCACACTTATATAGTGTGAGGCCTACCTACGCTGCGCCTTCAGCGCGTTTCAGTTCCATATATCATCACTGGCAACAGGTCTGGTCTTTAGGCACTGCGGGATTTTGGACGAGAAGTTATTACGCAATTTCCCGAACGCTCATCGCCTATCCGAGTTGTATTCTTCGGGCGACATCCTTGTCGAAGTTGGACTTGGTCCAAGTTACTTAGTTAGTTGTCGCCATCATCATCAGCCGTTAATTTGGTCCAAGGTAGTGGTCAACAAACTTCGAGAGTATCGTTCCTAACGACCACCTGCACGGGTACAACACATGACATGATTTTCGTCTTGTCCATGTTCATTTTAAGACCCACCTGATGGGAAACATTAATGAGGTCGTTGAGCATCGTAGTGAGAATCTATTTTATATGTATCTATCTATTTGTGTGAGTACGTGTATAAGTATGTCCAGCGGAAACCTCGAGAGCAGGAGAGCGCTCGTGCATCGTGTAGTGTGCGCGTGAGCGTGTGTGTAGGAGTGTGTGCGCGCGTGAGTACCTTGCCCTTGATCTTGGCGAGTATCTGCACGATGTCGGTCTCGCCGGGGTCGGCAGCGAGCGCGCGCGCTCCGTGCGGCGCCGGGCCCGGCGCCGTGATGGTGGCGCTCTCCGCCGGCCGCTCCTCCAGCTGTGGGACCACACTGTGCACTCCCGCCGCCCGACCCGCAGTCGGTAGGTACCATACCACGCATTCTCGCAACGGCACAATCATTATTAATACATACCTATACATATTTATACTAAATTCTATTCCGTACATATTGAAAATCGGAAGTTGTACACTTGCACAATAACTTTTGAAAAATACTTTGGTAAGTATACCTATGCATACCGAACGAAAAATGGAATAATAAAATATGAATAGGAATAATAATAAAAATAAAATCGAAATAGATTCGATATTGGACGCAACGAAGAAGTCGTACCTAAGGAGGTATGTGTGCGTAAGGTGGGTGCAGAGGGGTGGGGCATACCTCGTCGAGCATGCGCACGTAGTTGAAGCCACAGTCGTCCATGTAGCGCGCCTCTAGCGCGCGCAGCTGGTCCGGCGCCGGCAGCACACCTGCCCGCGCCAGAGCACGCCGCACCGCCGAGCGCGACACGTGGCCGCTGTTGTGGCTGCACACACGCACGCGCAACATCACACACACACGCTACACCATACACGCACACTATCTTAAAACAGAAACTAGCGGCCATCCGCTACCACGCTACGCTCGAATCAATGGTCGGGGTCCGGCTCGGATATGTCGTCCACGCAGTGTGCTATGCTGCGCACGCTTCCCCTCTTTTTACCAAACCTTCACTCTCTAACCTACAGGCGATCTCAATAAGGTTCCACAGGAATAACTTTCCGCAGATTGCGCTAGCGGGGGCCCGGATGTGGTGGAGTCAAGGTTTCATGTTAATCTAATACTATAAGAATCACTGTCCTGACTGAATGACTGACTGACCGATTGACTTACTTACTGACTGATTGACTAACTGACTGACAGACAACGCACAGCCTAAACCGCTGGTCGTACAGACTTGAAATTTGGAGGGTCAATTGGTCTTGATTTGTAAACCCTACTGACTCGTCATGGTCGTTGAAGGCAGGGCGCAGGTCAAGGTTGCGCTCGCGCACGGCGCCGCGCACGCGCAGCAGCGCGCTCTGCGCCAGGTCCAGCTCGGCGGGCAGCAGCGCGCGCGCGCCAGCCGCCGGCAGCGCAGCCACGGCCGCGCCCGCGCCGCCGCCCGCTGCCTCCGGGTGCTTCTCCAGCTCCTTCACCGTGAACACTGCGCACACGTTCACCCACATATTGTACCACCGACCACACCACCGACACCTTCATCTTCATCTCGTCTTGAATTTCAAAACATGCATTATTTATCTAAGTACATTAATTAAGTAATATAACTATGAATAATCAACAATCTTTGAGCGAATGTCACAAACATGGCCTCGACTCTCAGTATAACACTGTTTAACAAACGGAGCTCCTCTCCGGGGATCTCCCGGTACAGCCGCAGTGAGGCCGCCTTATTTTTAGCTGGAGTACTTTGACTCTTTCGCTACTTTCTGGATTCAAAGAAACACTCTCGCCTTAAAAATAGTTGTTTCCTACCTTGGTAAACAATCTACTATTACGTGCCGCTGCGGGGAGGAAGTGGTTCCTTTCGCTCCGCGTAGCACGTAATTAACATTTAGGTTAGTTTCGTCGGTTAGTTTAGTCTGGGTCGTTGTGGTCGATGTAGTGGCGCAACACGCAGAGCGCCTCGTCGGGCGCCAGCACCGCGCCCAGCCCCTGGGAAGGTAAGGTATGTAGTGACCCTGGTCGCAGTCGTCCTCGAAGGTCCGCCAGCAGACGCGGTCGGGGTCGTTGGGGTCGATGTAGTGGCGCAACACGCAGAGCGCCTCGTCGGGCGCCAGCACCGCGCCCAGCCCCGTGGCGTCCAGCGCGCGCCGGAACTGCTGCGGCGCGATGCGCCCGCTGTTCAGTGGGTCGTAGTCCTGCACACAAGCGGCCCGGCTGTAGCTGTCTCGTTACATTATTTATATCGTTACGTTCGTTATCTATACAGATGGGGTTGTAGACCGTATCCTTTCAGGGCATGCTTAAGCATTTAGTAAAGCGAAATTTTATGATTTCAGAGTTTCTTATTTAATATATTGTTAAGAAAAAACACCCGTTTTGTACTATATACCTATGGTACAAAACGGGTGTTTATTTCCACATGATTTCGGAAAATAGGTCTTTCTCGGAATCAGTGTCTGTTTTTTATTGCTTAACAGGAACCTTAATGTCTCGATATGTACTTATTTTGGAAAAATATTATTGCGTTGGAAAGATATGGTCAACCGAAGAGGTTCACCTCACACCTCCCATCAAATCATCAAATCATCCACATACACAAGTAACAAGTCGTGTTTTAAGTTCCAAAACAGGAGACAGGAAGATGAAAAGCACAATGAAAGCCGTATCTTTAAGCGAAAAGTTCCTTCTAGTTAAACTTGCTCCATGCATCCTAGACCGCATCATTGCTTAACATTAGGCAGGTTGATTTAGTTTATCATGAACCAGAGGTCGTCCCAGGACTCCGTACGCATACGCTCCCAAATATCGTCCACACCGCGGGGTTATTAAGTTATTTTTCCTTTCCATTTGCACCCCTTTTGATCCTCCTCATCATCATCAGCCAGAAGACGGCTACTACAAGGCGAAGGCCTCCCCCTTAATAGGGTGGCGTTGCCTTAATCCCACCGCTTGGCAGGCGGCTTGAGGATCGCAGAACGCTCACCACCTTTAACCAAAAGAACGCTGCTGCCCGTCCTCCGGTGGTTCAAGCCACTTTTTTTATTATGCAATGTTATAAAAAGTTATTAAAATACCTATTTTCTTCACTCTAACTTCCAAAACAAATAAGTTTCCATATGGAGTTTTGGCGGGAATACGGAAAAATCATGTCGCATTCTATTTTCTTAAACTTGTGTTTTTCCGCGAATTAATGATTAAAAATGGTGGTGTTTTATTCATTGAGTGTTGAATTACATGCTCGAGTGTGGGCAAGTGATATAATGTGGTGAAACATGTCTTTTCGTGTTGTTTTCAAAACTCCGTAGAAGCTCATAGTAAAGTCACTACAACTTTACTAGGGGATGACTTGGACTCGACGACTGGTTTTGTGTGACTGACTGTGATTTAATGACATTTTTTTTTTGATTTTAATAAAATAAACTTGAAAATTCATAAACTTGATACTGGCAGAATGCACAACGTGCGATGCCAAAAATTAAGAAAAATAAATAAAAAAGTTTCCATACATAGTTTCACCCCTCCCTCGTCATCTCTGTCAGAAAATGTTGAAAAAGCATAGTTTATTTTAATTAACTATCCAAATCGAAATACCAATGCCTAATGTTAAGCAATGATGCGATCTAGGATGGAGCAAGCCTACCTGGAAACTTCCAACAAAAAATAAGATACAGTTCTTTTTTACCTTCTTATATCTCCTGTTTTGGAACTTGAAACCAATGATATTATATGTTTATCTCAATGCTTGAAACACAATTTTTACGTACGTATGTGGATGATTTAATGGTTTGATGGGGGGTGAACCTCTTCTCTTCGATTGACCATATCTTCACAACCCATTAATATTTTTCCAAAATTAGTACCATATTAGGAAGCCACTGAAGCAGAGTTATTTTAGTAGGTCACAGGAAATAAAATCTGTTGACATTTCGAGAAAATATAAGTATTTTGTTCGGGATCTTCAAATTAAAACAATATTTTTTTTTACTTTTTGGAGCGCGTTTTATTATGGTTACAGTTATGTGTTAATCGAGCCATTAAAGATCCTGTTACGCAAAAAAAAAAAACTGGTTCAGTGATAGTTGTATTTTCAAAAATCAAGTGTTTATGGTACAAAACGGGGAATATTTTTTTTATAACAAAAATAAATAGGCAATTTGGATAACCATCAAATTTCGATGAACTAATATATCGCTTAAAAGATAGTCCAAGACTTGCTTAAGCATGCCTCAAGCATGAAAGGATTCCGTCTACAAGCCCGTAACCCTGTAGAGCAAATATTATAACTTTCTAGTTTTGGCGAATTTGTTTTGTGTTAGTAAGCTAGGCAGTTTTTGTCAAAGGCCCGGCGCCATCATGATCAAATCATTATGTGTATGTGTGAGTGTCGGCGCAGTTCGGCCGGCGCGCGTACCCTGAAGAACTCGGAGACGCGCACGCGGTTCCGCAGCACAAACTCCTGCACGCGCAGCATGAGGTCGAGCAGGCGGCGCGGCGGGCGCGGCGGGCGCAGCGCCGGGTGGAACACCTCGCCCGCCGCCAGCGCGGCCGGCGAGCGGCCCGCCGCCACCTCCGGCCGCGCCAGCTTCGGCAGCCGCGTGTCGATCACGGACTTCGGGTTCCGGTACTCCTGGAAACGTACGCGCTGCAGCCGCCGCAAGTAATCTCTAGCGAGACATCCACGTCACGATGTGACTTGCCTATACGACACGACTACCTGTCTAGGAGGCTGGCATCACCAATATAATAAGTAGGTTACTTTCCTTTAACAGTAAAGACAACGCTGTCATATTTACAATTAATTTATCTAGTCAGTAGTACATCTCATGACTGGAATGGTGACCGAGTTATTTGTTGTAGTGTGGTGTGAATGATCACCATTCCTACCGTACATAGAGGACATGCATCTCTATTGACTGTTACTGAACTGTCTTCCAAACAAAACAAAACCAACTAATAACGAAGTGAGGTGGAGCTCTCACCGGACCCAAGCCCTGTATGCCTTCCTTCTTGACCGCCTCGACGGCCTTGAGGAAGTCGACGTAGTCGATGGTGTACGAGTCTTTGATGAACTTGCGCACGAGCAGGTTGAAGTCCTCGGCCGACACCAGGATGCCCACGTAGTTGAGGATGCGCGCGAAGTGCGCGAACGTGATGCGCCCGTCGTTCTTCGCCACCTGCCGGGCGGGGGGCAAGTTACTCCCGGTACATACACGGTAGTTAGCGGTGAACAACATTGTAAGTTTTTCGCGTTTTTGTGTCCACTCAACAAGTATATTTATTAGGTCTCCCTTGTACTGTGCTAGCTACTCGTACCTCAGCCATGCGTTGGGTTACTGAGTTCTCGGACCTTTTTTTATTCTCGAATTTCAAGAATTCTCGAGGCTAATTTCTCGAGTTTTCTCGGGTCTCGAGTATTTTTATAAAAACCATTAAATTTTGTAGAACATCGTTTTTTTTATTGCACCATTTTTTAGTATTTGCCACCAAATACTAAAAAAATGCTCATTTCTTTTTATATGACCAAGTGACGAGACGAGCAAGACGTTCGCCTGGTGGTAAGCGTCACACCTGCCGCTAATAGTAGCAGTGCTAGAATTGTGAACACAATCCTGCGGTGCACTGCACTGCGCTCGTCACCCAGAGATCATCATCATCAACAGCCGGAAGACGTCCACTGCTGTACAAAGGCCTCTCCGTTAAAGGGAGGTGTTGACATAATCTCCACGCTTGGCAGGCGGCTTGGGGATCGCAGAATGGTTACCACCGTTAACCGAGAGGACGCTCCTGCCTGTCCTGCGGTGGGTCTGGATGTAGCTTTAGGCCATACCCAGGTATGTCAGGTATGCTATGTGGTGCGGTAGTCCGATCTCCAGGAGTTTTTAGCACCCTCAGGAGATAGTTTAATATCTATTTTATATCTCAGATACATATTCTTGGTACGGGTCTAGTAATTAATATGGGGCGTATCTCCACCTATTTAAACTGGGTTGCCAGGACTTAATTCGCAATCGTGGGATCAGTAGTAGACTAATGTCAGTGTAGGTGACGGGTGCCGTTACCAGCTCGTAGTCCTGGAAGTAGGGCTTGAGCGGCAGCTGGCGGTCAGCGATGGTGGCGAGTAGGCAGCACAGGCGGCGCAGCTGCCACTGGTCGAGGGTGTGGCACGCGGGCTCGGGCGGCGGCGGGCACGCCTCCAGCAGGCAGTCCGCCGACGTCTTGTCGCGCCCGCCCGCATCTGGCACCACACACCGTCACCTACGTCTTGCGAGTGCACAGACACTACGTGCTTGTATCCTATGTTATTTTAACATCAGGCATGGTGTGGTCAAACATAAACCTAATTCTACGCGCTGTACTCCGTAGCATCTAGGTCTCTGTTCAAATAGTTTTTTTGTAATCACATCTTTTCTACTACTTTGTTCCTTGCAAAAAGAGCTCTTTTTTGCCCTAGGGACGAAAAGTGATTTAAATTTAGTATGTGGATATTGTTAGTAAAAGTTCCAATCACCAAAGAGATCAACCACGGACATTGTATGAACAAGTAACAGGCTGTACGACATGGGACGGTGCAAGAAAAAAAAAATTGTGAAGACATTAAAAACGCTCGAAATGCATTCCGCCTTCGTTCGTAATATATATTCGTGATAAAGTAGACGCCATAAAATTCTTCTGCAGCCAGCTCCATCACAGACCAACACTGCACACCACATCCTCGGCAATAGAGTCGTTTATAATTGGAACAGGTTGCCTGAGGATATAATTTCATCCAAATCCTTAAACGCATTTAAGAACAGTCTGTATAAATGGATAAAAAAGGAGAAGATAGACTTAACAGACAAATACTGAATTTTAACACTGTTTGATATACGCACATCAGCATAATGCTGCTCGCCTATCATTAAATAAATAAATAAATAAAATAATTGTTTACTCAAATTCGGATTTTACTTAGTTTTATTTTAACTCAGTGTTTCTTCCTCAATAAAAAGTGAGAAGTGAGTGTGAGTAGTAAGAATGAAATAAACGTAGGTACTATTCTTATTCATAAGCTGTACTTACTTATTTCCTCATAGAGGGTGATAAAAAGTAGTGTCCACCTCGGGATCAACACTATTTAAAGCTCGAGTACCTCAAATCCCTCGCTGCGCCAGTGATTCTACTCTAGAATCGTTCGCTACGCTCTGGATTCAATGAAACAATCTCGCCTTAAAAATTGTTGTGTGCTCCGTTGGTAAACAATCTACTTTTAAGACGTAGCTAGGTATTTAATAGCACCAGAAAAGATACTCTAAATACCTTACAACAAGTTATCATTGGCCAGGCGGCAGTAAAGTAACTAAACAAGTTCGATTTGTTGATCCTGGTACGGCTGTACCTTTCTGGGAGGAGACCTGGATAACCACCAATACAGGCCCAAGTAGAAATACAGGCTCTACAGTACTGCTGCCGGGCTCAAGCACTTCAGCAGTACTGCAGACCTGAGTTCAATATTATCTCACTCGTATAATTGATGTCAGTCACCGACATAGCTCGCAACGTTTGCAACTTGAAGTGGCAATGGGCAGGCCACATTGCTCGAAGAACTGACAACTGACGGGGAAGAAAGGTTCTTGAGTGGCGACCGCGAACCGGAAGACGCAGCGTAGGAAGGCCTCCCACTAGGTGGACCGACGACATTGTAAAAGTCCCGGGCAACCGGTGGATGCAAATGGCAGGTTGTCGTACAGTGTGGCGGTCTAAGAGGGAGGCCTTCGTTCAGCAGTGGACGTCTCCGGGCTGATGATGATGATGATAATTGATGTTCCACCGTCTGTATCTAAGACGATAATCAATCATCTTACATAGAAATTTTATTTCCAATTGTAGTCCATCTAGGTTCAGTTCTCACCTGCGAGACTATCGATTCTGTTGACCTGGTTACAGGCCGCGAGACCTCCCCTCGTGACGTAAGCTCACTAACACTTATCAGTACAGTAGGGCTTTTGAGCCATGTACTTGTATTGACAGGATATCGTAGAAAACAAGTACGTAGGTAAGTATAATTATATCAACTACAATAGATAAGTAACTTTATTGAATTTCCTGTTACATGGTAGCTCGTTATGTGATTGGTCTCGAGTTATCGATGGTTGATTTGTAGTAGAGGATAGCTAACATTCTGAAAAAGTAAAAAAATAAATTCACTTATCAGTACGAAGTATAGAAACGTAGAGTCAGTTCAGGAATATTGTATGCACGTATAGCTTATCTATGTAGGAACTACTGGCACAAAAAGCTACTAACTAACATTTCAAACGTAGTCTCATACACTAATATTATTTCATTGATAGGTACGATCTTATAAATGAATTGATTGTGACGTTAAATAGCTCTACCTGCTACGCACTACGCTAGTACGCAGAGCGCGTAGACTACGCTCGTAGCAGCCAGCTCGAAACTTGCGTAGCACATTTTTTAGCTACCGTCTCTTATCTCTCTTGATGGATGATCGGATGAACTACATGAAGCTGGAAGCACCAGCCGTTTGTCCCGGAGCGCGGCCTCAGGTGAGCCGCAGGGCAACAGTCGCTCGGGATATAATACAGGGGTTACCTTCCCCGTGGATGATCTGGCAGAGCTGGTGGTAGAGCACGCGGCCGTCCTGCGCGCGGAAGTAGTCCGCCAGCTGCGACACCTCGCTGTCCGAGAGCCCCACCACGGAGCGCAGCGGCCCGGCCAACACCGACACGAACTTCGACTCTGTGGACGGCGGCAATACGGCTCGTTGCACCACCCGCCAATATTATACAGGGGCATTTTTATTAGCCGGCCACCGCATTCAGGCTTCTTCTCGTCAATATAAATAGCAACTATAATTCTATAACTTTTTTTTTCACTTGTATCAAAAACGAATGCAATGCTTTAAGTGACTAGCAATGTACATTGTTTGGTCTGGGTAGCAATCTATAAAATATACCAACCTATAAAAACATTCAAACTTGGAATTGTTTGATGGTAAATCTAATGGTTTTTTTCAAAAGTTATAAAGAACAAAATAAGGTGCCTACGAATGATGGCCGGTTAATGAGCAATGCCCCTATGCAGTGCAGCAAGCTAGGGAGCATATAATAGGTATCTCGGGTTGCGAGGAGCGGGTGTGTACCAGAGATGAGCGAGTTGCCCTCGGGGTCCAGCGGCCGGTACCAGTCCCACAGGTTGAGGCCGACGCGGAAGGCCGCCGCGCGGATCTTGTTGCATGTCTTCCACACGTCGGCCAACCGGATTATCTGAACAATGGATACAGGACAACTTCACAAATCTTTACTAATATTGACTCAATACCGAATTGACTAGATACATACAGAATGACAGTTTTACAACTACTTGCATAACAGTGTTGTAAAACTGGCCGGTTTTGCGATTATGGTAAGCCTCGCTGTGTCTTTCCTTGACATCCACGGCTTCTTGTACTCTCTGGGTGGACCCAGTGCCGTAACCATTTATGTGCCGGTGCGAGCTTCTATAACTGCGCCCTTGAAAAGAAAAATATTCAAAACTTGGTCGTAGGGTAATTATTGAGCCCCTCCAGGGTCTACGTCCTGTGCCTGGGCACCGCTAGCACCGCCCTGTTCACGGCACTGGTGGCCCGGAGTCTCAATGCCATCATCAGTTTCAGTTGAGCCTTTAGTTTTGTATACGCCACTGATCCCAGTCCAGTACAGTACCAGTACAGTGTAGGCATGTTAGCTAAGGACAGCAATACTTTTTTTTAAAGTATAGCTATCATGCCTAGTAAAAAAGTGACAGCAATACTTTAGTTAGTTTAGAACTGTCAACTAAAACCGTCAGAATCGACCACAATGTGTAACAAAAAGGTTCAACAATACTGAAGGGTATGTATTTACTCGACATTATGAACAACTTTTACTATGGGACAAAGCCCTGTAATCCCGAAAAAAATATAAGTTTCATTGACCTTGGACAAAATGTATGGAACAGCTGGTTTTTTTTTCGCGATTTCTGGGTTGGCCCCATAGTAAAAGTTGTTCATGATGATGAGTACATACATACCCTTCAGTATTGTTGAACCTTTTTGTTACACGTTGTATATATACAATGGTGAGTGCTGGAGCTAGTTAGGAATTATTTTCGGATAGTAGTGCTCCGTTATCGTCTGTTGAACTAAAGTAGGCTATTGTTCAGGAGGCAGTGGACACTCACCGTGTCGTGCATTGTGGCTGCTAATTACGGCTCACCGAACAAAACTTGTATGGTATGCTGATCTATTATTACAACGTGACTTCAACGCATAGTAATTTTGACCTTGATAGCCTAATAATATCCGACAAGTAGAACTCTCGGAGCTTTGCTTTTACATGAAAATCATATGAAAATATTTTGAAAAATACCTGACATTTCACGTCAAAAATGACATCTTGATTATCGAATGTATTATTTTATTTATCTATGATGATAACACCTATACGCCTTATATAAAACGAGAATATAATTATTCCTTGGAGGATCTAAGCTCTCTCTAAATTATTCCGTTTGTATTTTAAAACTGTCAATCTTCGAGCATCTCTTGTTCGAAGATGAAAGTGGTGGAAACTTAGTAAGTACCTATCTTAACGCTCAATTACATACTAGAAACAAGATAGAAACTCTAATAAGTAATACTAGTTAGCAAATAAATTCGAAACAAAAACTTCTACACCTACATAGTTTGCTCCATTTTCAACCGACTTCAAAAAAGGAGGTTCTCAATTCGATTGTATTTTTTTGTATGTATGTTACGCTTGGAGGATCTAGCTCTGGGTATAATCAAAGATGTTACGCGATTACTCCGCCAATATTATGAACTGATTTTGATGATTCGTACACCGAGACATTGCTCTGCCGCGTTTGCGGTAGACGAAATGCTGGAACTCACTGCCACCGCCGATACGGGAGCTACTTACTAAATTTAATTTTAGGTGAAGCTCAAGAAGTATTTGCTGGAGTTGCAGAAGTCTATTATAAGTAAGAACCAGGTTCACTTCAGTAAGTGCTTCTTGGACTTGGAATACCCAATCTTTTACAGTTGCTTTTCAAACCGACTTCAAAAAAGGAGGTTCTCAATTCAACTGTATGTTTTTTTTAAAATGTATTTTACTCGATTAATCCACCAATTATGAACTGATTTTGATGATTCTTTTTTTGTTTGGTAGGTAATACTTTAGAGGTAGTCCCATATAAATTTTATCGAAATCGGTTTAGTAGTTTGGTTTTTAAATCAAAATTACTAGGAAATACGAAGATATCAAGTCGTTAGTATTTTTTTTAAAAGCGTATTATTAACATAATTCTTTTATGAATACTATATACGCGTACCAATGTTTATTATTTTATTATACTACTCTCTTATTATCTTACAGTCTCCGTTTTCTAGCAGTCTCGTGTGTCTTAAGAAGGTTAGTGCTGAAAACCAGCGCTGCTAAGAAATTAGCAGCATCATGCTGAGCATTAACCTGTTTTTGTCGCACGTGGCACTGCAGCGACAACTGTTACATATTATTATTTATTTATTTATGTATTGCCAATGCACACATTACATAAAGTTTTAAAAACTAGAGCATAGTAAATAGTCCCTGTTAGGGCGCTGCAATTAACTAAAACTAACTAGTAGAAGAATTTTTTTAGCTTTTAGACTAGTTTATCTATGTGTCAAATTAATACCTCCTTCACACTATTAGTATCACGTTACCTAGTTTAGTTTTGGTGGAATAGAGATGGAAGTGGCGCCATCTCCGCTGTAACGCTAGTAACGTGCGACAGTGATTGGTCGTTGGCCGGTTGATGGCAACCAATCGGCATTTAGTAGGTTTCGCATACCGTCCGACAGAGGCGCTGGTGGGAGCGCGCGGACACGCTCCTTCCGAGGAGCTAAGTATTATTGAGGGTAGTCGTTGAGAACGGTGGCATTGGTTACTTAGCGGAACGCCTTGTCCCCAAGTCCTAATCGTTTAAAATTATGTGAAGTGTGTCCTAATGTCGATAACCATTAAAAGACTACGTGTGATATGTTACCCTCCTCGCCCGCCAAACTCACGCCACCAAAGTACCATTATCTGATGCGGTTCGTACCTCGCAATGCCGACATATGCATATTGCATATTACAAATATCTGAAAGTACCTACCTATTATCACAATACTTGAAGGATCTAGCTCTTTATAATCAAAGTCACAATAAGTTACATAATAGTACTTATTTCCTAATCGTTTTAACTACTTAAATAAAGTATTTTTCATCACACTTGCTCGTAAAGTGGATCTTATTGCATCGGTTTTAGGCTCATAATACAAGCTATTACGCACCCGTGCTTTTTACTTTACATTACGGCACATGGTGCTATAATAGGTATAACCCGGTAAAGTCAAGTTTGTACGTGACTGCAATTAGACGTACGTATACGAAGCACTCTTAATATAGCCGGGTAATACTTACAGTTTTTTTGTAATACCAACAAAGAGTTCTTATGCCGCTGAAGTAAATGTCAATCTGCGCGCGCATTACTGATTTGGGCGCCATTTTCCGCAAATGTTTGTTGACGTTTTCGCTGTGTGGTTGATTATTATCAAAAAAATAATATTTTTTTCCTCGCAAGTGTGGCGAAAACAGTCGTATGAAACTCTTGTGCTATGTTTCAATACACTCTCGGCTTCCTTATCCAGAATACTGCCTCTAGTGTAATGACCAACATAGCACACTTGTATCATAATGTACTATTCTAATTTAAAATACCAACAGATATAGTTCTACTCAAGTTTAAAATAGTACATTATGATACGAGTGTGCTACGTTGGTCATTACACTAGAGGCGGTATTATACGCGCGAGCCGCAGGCGAGCGCGATAAGGAAGCCGAGAGCGTAATGACTAATAGCACAAGAGTTCCATACGACTGTTTTCGTCACACTTGCGAGGAAAAAACATTTTTTTTGTGATAATAATCAACCACACAGCGAAAACGTCAACAAACATTTGCGGAAAATGGCGCCCAAATCAGTAATGCGCGCGCAGGTTGACATGTACTTCAACGGCATAAGAACTCTTTGTTGGTATTACAAAAAAACTGTGAGTATTACCCGGCTATATTAAGAGTGCTTCGTATACGTACGTCTAATTGCAGTCACGTACAAACTTGACTTTACCGGGTTATACCTATTATAGTACAAGTGCCGTAATGTAAAGTAAAAAGCACACGTGTGTAATAGCTTGGAATATGAGCCTAAAAGCGATGTAATAAGATCTACTTTACGAGCAAGTGTGATGAAAAATTATATATCAAATAAAACATATCTATTTGCTACCACACTTGTCTTCCATTAATTCTTGGATGTTGTAATAGGCCTTTTCTATAAGTATTGACCTAATTTTATTCTTAAATATGCTATCTCTATCTATATTGGTAAGTTATTCTAGATTTTTACACATCTGTATTCAGGACTAGTTTTATATATTTCTAGATTAGGTACAGGAAGGAATAATTTGGTTTTGCGGAGCTTGTTTTTATCGAAAATAAATAGGTTTAGATTTTTCCCAACTAATACGGCCACTTCGGGTATATAAAGGGAAGGTAGAGTTAGGACTATTTTTTTGATAAAATGAGGCTTGCAGCTTTTTCTTTGTTTAATATTTACGATTATTCTTCATTTTTTTTGCTGTTTCCAGCTAAGGTGTGAATCGAAAGTTAATCCTAGTAAATTACATTCTCCGGCCTCTTTTATTTGAATGGTGTTGATTATTGATTTTAAGTTAGCGTTTTTTCCGATAAGTATAGGTTGAATTGTATTATTTTAGATATTTGTTTTTTTTTGTTGTGGTTTTGGAGCCAACATTTCAATGTGTAATTTTCAATAATAGTGGAATTGATGTTTGTGGAATTATTAGGGTTAATGAACTGTAGAAATATATCAATGGACCAGTTTAGATTCAGATTCAGATATTTATTGCTTCCATAGTGTACACAGATATTGGCAAAAAAAAGTTTCATCGTTTTTTTATATATTTTTTGTCGGGCGCACCAATAGTAGAAGAGAGGAGGACGACTTCATTTAACAATAAGATGCCTATTAAATAGAGGTATTTTAGGAGGTTCGTCATAAATGTATAATAAATTGTGTCAATAATACTAGTAATAATAAATAATAACGTTTCGTAAAAAATAAAAATAAATTGAAATTGAAATTGTAAAAAAATAAAAAACATAATCATTAGTTCGTATTATAATCTTTTAAAAATTCGTGGATTGAATAATAAGCCCTACTAGTGAGAAGTTGTTTTAAACCATTTACAACCTTTCTTTCTTTTGTTTCATCGGGTTGCCGGAGCCGCTGGCGCGGGAGTAGGGCGGCCGCGCGGGCGAGCGGGCGGCCAGGGCGGGCGGCATGGCGGGCGCAGGCGCGCCGCGTGACGTCAGGCGGGATCGATAGCGGGCACACGGCACGCGAGCGGAGCCCGGGCGGCGCGGGTTATGTAACGGCAGCTCCATGTCCCAGCCGGCCACCCATGTGCGGGCTAAGCTTTAGGACCAGGAACAGCCCTTCGCAGAAGACCTCCCTCCGATGGGGCGACAGCTGCCGCGCCGCGCCTGACTCGCGCCCGCACGCGCCTCCACCCGTTACCAGTGCACTGTGACATACGTACCGATACTGTTCTATTTATACACATATATATTTTGGATGGATCTTGTATAATATTTAGGAGACTAATGATAATGATGCACGTGGACTAACCCGGACCAGTGCGCGGAGGTGTTCTCGGGAGGCGGGACACGACACGGGACGTGGACACTTTTACGACTGAAGAGTTAGGTAAGTGATAATCGTGTGGTGATAACAGCTGTTAGAATTAAACCGAGAACTTTTTACAAAATGCTTGCGATTAACTAGATAATATTGATTAGAACTTATTTAACCTTTAGTTCTATTATTATTTTCGGAATATTTGTCATGATTATGTTGTGACATGAGCTCCCGAGCTGCAATGAGCACCGAAATATCGGGAGCTTGTTTCACAACATAATCACGGTAAATATCTCGTAAATAATCATAGAAATGTACCGAATGAACAACCTTGTTAGTTTACAACAGTGTTTTGCTTAACCTAAGGATAGGTTCAATACATCCTTCATCCTCTGTGATCACATTGATATCTAAGAAAGGAGTAAATGCTTCCAAAGTGATAAAAAGTTGGGTAACCGCGACCTTAAGTAATACAATTGATTGAGAATGTTTAAAGCTCTACTTGTAACAGACTGACATACTTTTACACACAGAAAAGCGAAGGCCCTACTTTACCTCTCTCTTCAGTGCTTTTACCAAATAGTCTACATTATTTTCGAAGCGAAATTTCGTTTGACACTGTGATAGTTCCTTCTCCTTGACTTTCAGGCTATTTATTTATTTATTTATTTAATAAACATACAAAACTGAATGCAATAATTTAAAGCTATCTCATAAATTACATTTTAAAGATCTGTACTACATTCTAAAACTATGTATGCCTAGCTGCATTGATAATAGAAGTATTTAACATAATATACACTAGAGGATTAGGTATACAAGGCAAAGGAAGAATTAGTTTTTGAAACTTATACAAAAATAAATTAAATTAAATTAAAGCTTAGCAAGTTGTAATAGAAAAATATTATTAATTATTACTAGATTTTATCTAATTTTAAATTAAATTGCAATGTCCATTTTAATTGCCATTGAAAGGAACAAAACTTTAAATTGAATAAATCAATGTCTCTGTTGGAGACAAGGATCTCATTGTATTGGCGACACATTTTGACAATAGGATTATAGTATGACGTGTTATTGGAAAACACCTGTAAAGAGAAGATGTTATGATTGTGGTTACGAGACCTGAACCGAGTATTAAAATTCAATAACGAAAGAAGGGTTGGCGAGTCAATATAGGAGTGAACGATCACAATAGTACTGAGATTTCTAGCTAAATAATAGTAAAAATGTCAGCTGTCCAGGTTCACGCTGGCCATGATGATTTTAGGTGGTGGAGGGAGTTATGGATTGCCAGTTCCAGAACAGGACGGTGTGCATACAATACAATAGTTTATTGATAACACCAAGTTACCAAAGACAGTACATATAACTACACTGCAAACTTTTCCTAAAAATAGGTTAGAAGAACCTGTATGACATAGTTCATCAGACGTTAGGTTGATTCGTGCCCGATGGTGATGGCAAGCGATGATGCGATCTGTGATCGATAGAGCACACTCACTAGACGAAATCGATTTATATTTTTCACAACTTTCTACACTGTATCCCTATGCAATGGGGTAAGGAAAAAAACTACGTAATTTTTTATTTGCTACAAAGTACTGATAGTTAGTAACTCATCCAAATACTGCTTACTTGAATAATAAATAATCAAATACTTATCAATTCCATGTAAGTTGTGGTCAAAATGATGCTAAGTTTTTTGATATTACTTTGTCAAAAATGTCCAACATGTTAGTTTAGTGAGATATACCAGATATAAGCCTGTTAGTGTGTGTAAGGAGTAAGGAGCATGTGTGTGTCGCAGGCACCGGCAGACACGATGATCAACGTAGCGGGCGTGATCTCTATCATCCTGTTCTACGTGCTGATCCTGGCGGTGGGCATCTGGGCGGCCCGCAAGAAGCCCGAGGGCAACGACTCCGAGGAGGAGGTCATGCTGGCGGGCCGCTCCATTGGCCTATTCGTCGGGATATTCACCATGACAGGTATCCACCTCCATCATCATCGTTGGCGGCTTATAGGGCATGAGCGTTCTCTCTCGGCAGCCAACTTTCCCTATTTGGCGCCAATCTTGTGCCGGTGCTCCCACAGAACTTCTACATGTCACCCGGTACCGTTGGGCTGGCTTCCCGGGACTACGCTAGGCTGTTTGAGGACAGTCTAGGCGAAGCGGAGCTAGAGGTGCGGTTTGAAAAATTTAAGCCAACGGTACTCTTGGAGTTTATGATATTTCCACACCGTTTATGCGCCCGTCTTGTCGGCATCTGCACTATTGATGGTGCAAGTCAATGGTTATGCACCATAACCATTGACTTGCACGGTACCTCATGCTCTATTTAGCAGGGGGAGTCGAAATGTGAGAAAATTTACTTATTCCGCTAAAATAAAGTACAATAACAAGATCTTATTAATGAGTAGATCCAATGAGCGTTGTGCCATTCTATGCCGCGTGAAAACTTTAAAGTTTCATTACATGGTGCTTGGTAAAAAAATCGACTCGGATTATAAAATATTTTTGCCACATTTTCAGTTTGTTATGTTTGGCCTAAGATAGTGCTTAGTGATGTCATACGTAGGTAGCTAGAGTTTTTTGTTTCTAAATTGATGGTAATCGATAGTAGAATGGTGGTTGTAATCATTCCATATTTACATGATCCACCGCCACCATATAGTAAGTATTATGTATTGTACGGAAGAATTATTTATAATGCAAAAAAGTGTATAAGAATAATATCTCAAATAGACAATACCATCAGCTGCAGACCATTTTTCGAAAAATATGGAATACTATCTTTACCTTCTACGAGTATTTACATACAAGAATTGTGTACATTTGTATCTATATAAAAATAAGAACAGCTTTGCCAATACAAAAGTTACCCACAATTTAAATACACGCCATAAAAATTACCTAAGCCTACTCTATTCAAGAATTAAAATGCTAAATACAAGCCCTCACTACATATAAAATTACCAATAAGCTTAGAAAAATTAAACAAAATCTTCCTCAATCTTTACCTCAAAATTAAATCAATTTCTAATGAAGAACTGTTTCTACTCACTAGATGAATATTTTAAAGCTATTATAAAATAAAAATAGGACGATCTGCTCTTTTTTAATTAACGCTAATTTTATCTTTCAGTAAAGTTGTTATATTAGGCGCCCTAGCATCTATGTTTTGCAATACCCGACAAGGGCAACTAAGTCTCAAAGTGCATAATATATTTAATTTAAGACCTCTGTACACTTAGTTGCAAATAAATAAATATGAATATTCTGTGCCTCCGCTAACACCTCGCTGTAGGAAGGTACTCACAACAATGTTCACATCCATTGATGCCGCTGTTATGGCGGCAGTATCGAGTAGCGGTAGTGCGTGCCGCCCCGCCCGCCCTTCGCCCCCGGGGGCAATCCATTACTCCAGCGCTAATTATACTGTCTACGTGTTGACACACTGTGCTACGCTGTAATATTCGGGTTAAATGTGTAGATTATACGCCTGTTTTATTACCCGACATATACCTAAATTCTGTTTTCAACTATGCTTACATAAAGATCATTAGGTTAAGTCATCAAGTGTCATCATCAGTAGCCTAAAACGCGTGTAAGGGTTTTATTTAGGGGTCGAATTTCGAAAAATCCTTTCTTAGTAGGTACACGAGTACCCTCCGCATCGAGACGAATTCACCCTCCAAATTTCAAGTCTGTATATACGACCAGCGGTTTGGGTTGTGCGTTAAATTATCTGTCAGTCAGTCAGTCAATCAGTCAGGACAGAGCTTTTTATATATATAGATAGAAGATAGATTCACAGCAGCCAGTGACGGTTTGAGTTTAGGTCCGAGGATTAGGGTTTTATTTTAGAAGGTGATCCTGTAGACTGCAGGGAATTTCTTATTATTCTTCTTCTTATTTCTTTCTGCTTCGTTTGTAAGGGAATGTGTTCCACTTCCAAGTGAGCGGGTGCAAGTGCCTGTGTAGGGTGTCGTGTGTAGTAGTGTGCGTGTGTTGCAGCGACGTGGGTGGGCGGCGGGTACATCAACGGCACGGCGGAGGCAATCTACACGTCGGGCCTGGTGTGGTGCCAGGCGCCCTTCGGGTACGCCCTCTCGCTCGTCTTCGGTTAGTATACAACACTCGCCGTCACCAGCACCAGCACTACAGCCGCTCTCGAACGAAATACAATTTTAAACCAAAATTTAACACAATTATCTTAAAGGCGTGGTACTTCCGCAAGGTGGACTCAGCAATAAAGTAGGAATCCTATACCTACTTAACGTGCGGATGTCCCGCAGGCGGGATATTCTTCGCAAACCCGATGCGGCGGCAGGGCTACGTGACGATGCTTGACCCGCTGCAGGACCTATTCGGCAGCCGCATGGGCGGCTTGCTGTTCCTGCCCGCGCTCTGCGGGGAGGTGTTCTGGGCGGCCGGCATCCTCGCCGCCCTGGGTGAGTGTGCTCGCGCGTCTAGCTGCACTGCTCTAACCTGGACCCGGGCTGACCCTGTCTGAATAGTCTATAGTACAGCTAGATATCGCACTGATTTATAACACTATGTAAATGTAACTCAATCAGAAGACACGTCCATTGCTAGACGATAGTCGCTCGCTTTAAGGGGGGGTGGGGGGGGGGGGGGGTCTATAATCGCCTCCTTTGGCAGGCGGCTTGGGGATCGCAGAATGCTCACCATCGTTAACCGAGAGGACGCTGCAGCCCGTCCATCGGTGGTTCTGAAATAATACCCAAGTTCATCTATCTTAGCTGTCTGTTACTAAACTCTAGGACCTAGGTTAACAGCGCTTCGATTCTACATCATAAGTATAATACACTATACCAACTTCTTTAAGAGCGTGTATCTAAAGATCACCGCGAAGCACCATCCGGTCAGTTTTTGGATGGATACTGTGAGACAGCGAGTGACATTTACATTGAAAATGTTCATGGATCGGATGTCGGTCCCGGGCCCTGGCTGACTGTCATACAGTAGCTATATACCTTCATGCCATGTGCCCGCCTATACGACGGCGTGGATCACTCTTCCCCAGAGTTTGTGTTCAAAAAGTACATAAGAGTCATTTTACATCGATAGTAAGCGTGCTTCATCGTAGACTGTATCAGGCTAATTGATTACACAAAGATCAAAACATCGCCGTTTTCAATCCAACGTCTGCTATATGACCAAAGGCTATTCGTTAATTACACTGAAATACTTTAGTAATAATTACGTAGCGCACACGTACCTACATACAAAACAGAGCACACCCACGCCATGTTGAAAGCTATAGTACGGCTCTAATTCAGGGAGCTTTGAAGTTGTTACCTTTGACTAGAGTATAGCTACTTTGTACACATTCAATTACTTAGTGGATGTGAGCTCGCCATCTCAATAATATGAATTATTATTACACAGACGCCGTATGAAGGTATAGACGCTAACAACTTCG
Source organism: Erannis defoliaria (assembly GCA_905404285.2). Taxonomy (NCBI): domain Eukaryota; kingdom Metazoa; phylum Arthropoda; class Insecta; order Lepidoptera; family Geometridae; genus Erannis; species Erannis defoliaria. The sequence continues at coordinate 18,940,769 of FR990077.1, read as the reverse complement.
TTTGCCCTGATAGTCCTTCTGATACGGAGTGTTTCGTTTTTTGAAATGGCTCTAGTTGATGTAAATATGGCTTATTCTGCAATTTCGACGCGCGGGAAAATGCAGCGTATCACTGCTAACATGAATACCATAAGCTCTCATTGGCATAATGTTTTAAAAGGATTAGGTATAATAATAATAATAATAGTTTTGACATAATATTGTAATTTATATGTTTTAATTGTAATATGAATTTAAAATTTAACTTTTAATTTAATTAAAAATTTATTTATGACTTGAAAAATTAGTCGAAATAAAAGGATTTGAATTTGAAGTCGCTTCATTTTGTGTAACAATTTTCGGAATCTTTCCTCCAAATTATTCTGTTTATTTATGATCTGCTTAACATATGTGCTCCCAAAAACAAAGACAGCTGATAGTACCATTGATTACTAAAACAATTCAATTCAAAAAAGGCATATATTTAATTTAAAAAAAATAAGTCGGTATAGTTGCTTTCTTATTCATAGGTACGTAAATATTGGGTAACTACATTTTTGGACGTATATTTTGCTGGGAAACTGGATATCGTTAATAATTAGTCAATACACGGAGTTGTATGTACAACCATTATCATCGTCGCTGTGTATACAAGTATACCTACACTTTAAAAAATAAAAATGTATACTTACCTTGTTGGTTTCATGAGATTCTCTTGTACTTACTCCATCCTTGTAAACTGTTCAAGTAAACGTTATTATTATTATTATTATTTTCAAAAACTGGCTTTTCAGTGAAGGAAAACATGGTGAGGTAGCTCGCATACGTCCGGAAAAAAGTCCAACGGCGTATGTGAACCCACCAACCCGCAACTGAGCCAGCGAGGTGGATATGCCCCAATCACCCTTTGAGGGTAGGCCTAAGTCCAGCAGTGGACAGTTACAAAGGCTGATTCATCATCAGCCCGGAGACATCCACTGCTGAACGAAGGCCTCCCCCTTAGACCGCCACACTGTACGACAACCTGCCATTTGCATCCACCGGTTGCCCGCGACTTTTACAATGTCGTCGGTCCACCTAGTGGGAGGCCGCGCCTACGCTGCGTCTCCCGGTTCGCGGTCGCCACTCAAGAACCTTTCTTCCCCATCGGTTGTCAGTTCTTCGAGCGATGTGGCCTGCCCATTGCCACTTCAACTTGCAAACCTTGCGAGCTATGTCGGTAACTTTGGTTCTTTGGCGAATATCCTCGTTCCGGATTCTATCGCGCAAAGTAACTCCGAGCATAGCTCTCTCCATTGCCCGTTGCGTGACTCTGAGTTTCTCCAAAAGGTCAGCAGTTAAAGACCACGTTTCAGTTCCATATGTCATCACTGGCAACACACAAGGCTGATTATGCTATTATAATTATGAAGTTTGTAATGGATTTTGTTGTCTGAAATAAAAACATTTTGATTTTTAATTTGAATTGCCACGTTGTGCGGCAATGTTTATACGTTGATCCTTTCGGGCAGCTGTGTTCAAAGGTTGGTACAAATAACAGAAGCTTTTCAATCACCCGTCGCGTCAGCCAAGCGCGCGGATGTTTTTAAAATAACCTTACCTGAATTTAGTTTCACATTTAGAATGTGGCCGTCTGACCGATCGAAACTACATTCATAATTCAAAGTAAAGTCTGGCAATGGCTGCGGGTAGCTCGCTAGAAGGCAACTCTCCAATTATTGCTAAGACGTTGGTAGTTTGCTAGGCTGACTTGGATCGAGCATTGTTAGCTCTTGAGTTTCATTTAGTTTAAAAAAGAACTATGATTTTTTTTTAATATGTCTTGTAAATTTTAACGAAATATTCCTCATAAGAACCTAATCTTTGTTCATTCGTTGGAACTGCTGGCAGGTATGTCCTGTATTGTGTGGTATATTGATATGTACCATTTTTGTCAAATCTGTAATATTTAAGGAAGTTGCGTGCGTGTACCGTCCCAATCCTTCAATGCCCTTCAGGTCGGTATCGTTTTCAAGGTTTCAACCCTTTTACATAAACGTGACACGCCGTTTTCGGTTATATTTTGAATATTTCGTGCTCTACGCTTGAGTATCTCGTTATAAGTATAACAATTATGATCGAATTCTACGTCATAATTTATTAACAAGACTGTCTGTAGAAGTTACGCAATTAAAATGTTTGGTAGAACATTTTCTTGACAGTTTACCTCACTGAGGAAAAATGCATGTTTTACGTATTATTGAACTATAGTTAAAACTTGCATGGCAGCAGGCAAGAAAGCAGGGAAAAAATATTAATGTGTTTGTATTTCTTCTGTATACGGGTAATTTTGCATTGTTAGAGTATTCTTCAAAAATAGATAACATCATCATGATTTTCTATGGAAACCAGTGATTCCATTTTGATATTTTTTCACCGATTGTGACTGACCAGTGTGTAGAGACATGATGTAAGTTTCGTACAGCGCGGGATTGTGCCGTCCAGAGCAAGTGCTTTAGACTAGCTTACAATAAAATGTTACAGTTTAGATCGAGTCGATTTATTTTTTCAATAAGTACTCTACCAAACGTGGTAAACATTTGAGAAGAATAATAAAGTTTTTCAATATAAAATACTCAAAAACCTTCTTACTGGTTGTATTTGCAAAGTTTATTTATTTTCTGAGTCTCGCTATCACTCGGTAATCTGTCTCGAGACAAGGGTGGTGAGACAGGTGACAGCACTTCTCTACACATTTATTTATAACATCGGAAAAACTAAAATATTTCTTAAAAATGAGTCTACCAAAGTACAGTACTTGCTGATCGTCATTGTAGGTACAGCACGTATTTGTACAGGGTTACGTTGGTTGGTAGTACTTTTTTCAGTAGTATAAGTCCACAGAAAGTCATTGTACCTACAGACTCATCATTGTGATCAACAATTTCTATAGGACTGACATGTGACTGACATCGGGAAAATTGGCTTGTTATATAATTTTATTTGTTGTTTGTAACAAGGTTCCTAGTGTGTGATGCCACAGATATACTTGCTACATTACTTATAGAGATACACACAGACAGAACTCGGCGCGTCGTACGATGTCGTCATCGTTTTACCTTCTGCGCTTCTCAGCCCATAAAAGTAAATCAAGGGTTGTTGGAAGCTTGGGAGACACGTGTCAATTCCACCCTGCCCGCGCCGGGGCCGGGCCTGGCTTTGTCGGACCGGGGCGGGGGCGGGGGCGCAGGTCAGTGAGTCCTTGACGCCGCGCGCCGCCCCTGCATGCGTGGACCATTGTTTTGAGTAGTAATACATATCTTTGTTATTTCAAGCTGTAGCTTTGTTCGTAGAGCAAAATGTTTGGATACAATGTATTTTTTAATTTCAATCTAGCAAATTGTTTAGTTTTAAAAGGCACTCCTAGGCCACAAAACCGCTTATTAAAAAGATAATTATAACACGAGCTAATTAATCCTGGGTTGTACCTTTGTTTGGATTACGTCAATGAATGAACTTTATAAAATCTGTTTTACTCTTGATATTTGTGGTTACCTAGCGGCCCTTATACTTGGATTCAACTCTGTAAATGCACGAATTTCAAATGGGTACCAACTCAAATTTTAAGCCTTTTCGTTGAATCGATAAGTAAATAGTCAATTCAAAAAAAAAATGTTGAAAATTGTTGTTGTTGTTGATTTTCGTTGAAGTAGCTTTTTTTTTGTGATTTTTGTGTTGCTCTGACTATAAAATTTGTTCATAATGATAAACGAGCTCCTTTTGAGTTAAGTATTACTACAGTTCCATGTAATCCTGTACAATGTCACGATAAGAACGTCGTTGCAGCCTCAGATGTAACGAGGGAGGAATCCCCGGAAGTTGCTGCGGAGGCCGCCCGGGTGAAGCCGAGCGAGGCCCCGGCGGCGCGGCGGGCGGTGTGGGCCGCGGGGCCTCCGGTAGCGGCTACTTTACGAGCCGGGCTCCAGCTCCGGCTGGCTATTTATAGCCATATATGGCTCCAGTTGACGCGCTTCTTTTTCCCTATTCTTGGAGTTTCCCATTAATTCGCGGATTTTATTATTTCTGAGCTTTTCCGAGTTAGGTATTTTTCCTCATTATTTTTATGTACATAAATACTTACTACGTAGTAGGAACTGAAATAGAATGATATACAAATTGGACACTATAGTATAGTTATTGTCTACAACAAACTAAGGCCACATGCGGTACTTGTTCTTAGGGCTCTTATGAATAATGTCTATGTGTTTCTATTCTATCTCAATTAAATAATTAGAGAAAAAGTAAATGACCTGGCGGAACATGCATTAGATTGGTTCAAGACGGAGATGAGCAGCGCTCAAGGAAAGCATCGCCCAGCAGTGGGCGAATACGATCTAAAGATGTGCCAGTTTTTAATATACTTGACCCTGGCAAATGCAAAATGTGTGACGCCATAGTATATAATATAAGGGGATACCCGTAGAGTAACGGGCGGTGTGTGTGTGCGCAGGCGCTACGTTGGCCGTGATCATCGACATGGAGCAGAGCACGTCCGTGATCTTCAGCGCGTGCGTGGCCGTGTTCTACACGCTGTTCGGCGGGCTGTACTCCGTGGCCTACACGGACGTTATCCAGCTGTTCTGCATCTTCATAGGGCTGTGGATGTGCATCCCGTTCGCGTGGGCCAACCCGCACGTGAAGCCACTCTCCTCCATGGACGTGGACTGGATCGGCCACATCGACCCGGAGTACTACTGGTTCTACGTCGACTACGGCCTGCTGCTCGTTTTCGGAGGGATCCCGTGGCAGGTTAGACTCTCATCTTCCTGCCCTCCTCCCTCCAGGCGAGGTCAACACGCTTCCTCCCGTCACACTCGATCAGCCATTATATCTACATTTACTCTCCTAACTCATAAAACGCATAAACATCATTTGAACAGTTTGTTCTCATCTTTGTAGATGTTAATGAACCTTTTTACTAGGATTGAAAAAGTAATGTAAACTTCCAGAAAAGGACGAGGCTGTTCCTAAGAGTTGTATTTTATAGCAGATTGTTTTCAAACATCTGTGGTTTATGGTTATCATCCTCTATTCTTTATCACCAGGTATACTTCCAACGAGTACTGAGCAGCAAGACGGCTGGACGCGCGCAACTGCTTTCTTACGTGGCTGCCTTCGGCTGCATCATCATGGCACTTCCACCTGTGCTCATAGGAGCCATAGCTAAGGCGACTGGTGAGTATTATATGTTAATCTTCTAACGATAGAAATAACGTATATTATGATGACGCAGTCTGCTCAGGAGTAAAGTCGAACTGGACTCCTATTGGAAAGAAGACAGAACACCATGAGTAAATTGTTCAGGAAAAACTTTATCCTTCATCCAGCTACTTAAAAGAACACTGCTGAACAGTAATTGCCCCCGCAGCGTGGAACGAGACGGACTTCCGCGGTGATCTGACCCCGGACGGCGAGCTGACGTCGGACCAGACGTCCATGATCCTGCCGCTGGTGCTGCAGCACCTCACGCCCGACTTCGTGTCGTTCTTCGGGCTGGGCGCCGTGTCCGCCGCCGTCATGTCCTCCGCCGACTCCAGCGTGCTCAGCGCCTCCTCCATGTTCGCCAGGTGAGCAGATGCCCACACTAATTCTGTCAGATTCATGTATCTGCTCTTATCCCCGAGTATAGTATTCTATTATCTTTGTTATCACCTACGAGACATCAAGCGTCATAGTCGATAAGTCTAGGCTCAGAGTTTCAAAGTAAGTTTCTTTCTATGATCTTATTTTATCATAGTGATGTCGTCCAGTCAGATCGTTGCTCAGTTCAGTGGTATCGGAAATTGTAGTAGTTCTTATAATAATCATTTTTTCCCTTCTTGTTCCCGTTCCTCTGCAGGAACGTGTACAAGCTGATCTTCCGGCAGCGCGCGTCGGAGATGGAGATCATCTGGGTGATGCGGATCGCCATCCTCGTGGTGGGCGTGCTGGCCACCGTCATGGCGCTCACCATACCCTCCATATACGGCCTCTGGTCAGTGTCATTTTATTTAATGATTTAACAATATTGTGTGAGGAATGTGTACGAAAACGCTCCTATAACTTGAAGAAGAGAGGGATGTATCCTAGGATCAATACAATTGGAAAGATGTAGTCTGCCTACCTTAAAGGGAAATAGGCGCATTTCTACGTATCTATTCAATATTGACTTCTGTGTATTCGCCACATTTGTTTATTAAATAAATTTGATAAAGAGCTGACTGTTCCAAAGTTTCTTCTGAATAAAATTAAACTAGAAATTATTCCAGTTTAGTTGACTATATCATCAGTGTACCAACAAAAAATCAATGTGATAGTTGGTTGGCTTTTTGAATCCTAGTTTAGCTTACCACACTACAGCTTAGACTTTTTATAATGTATGAGCTAAACTATTGTTAATAAACGTATCTTTCACAAATTTCGACTTTCTATAAGTACCAATATCACCAAACTCTGTTGTTAAACTGTCATAATGAATCACAATCACAATGAATCTATTCGATAATGCGTTATAGGAATGATCGTCATTGTAGTTGTGGTGAGGACGCACCGACTCTCATGTTGGGCGGTAGGTTGCGTAAATTCAGCGCCGACGGGACATGATACGGGCCAAGGCGACACCGATTCACAACTTTATGGGCAGCGATTGTCACACGACTCGAATGAAAATAATAATAATGATGATAGTATATTGTCACACTTGACATTACTATTATCAAAGGCAAGCTTGTTTTAAGAATAGTACCGATTTTCTTGAAGGATGTCCAACGATATTACCAAACATAAAGGCTTAGGACATTTCCCATAAGCAGGTGGCATAGTGGTAAAAAATTCCCATTCCTCCTTGTATGAACTAGGCCAAGATGCCACATGCCTTAAAAATTACTAAGCCTCCACTGTCGACTATCTATGGTCTAAATGTCCTCCTTGATCTTTACGTACTTATTGATCTGTAGTAGGCGATGAAAATTTTCGGTTAGTACATTTAAGATCAATTTAAGTGTCAAACTAGAGCAATTATAGGGCTATATTTAAAACCATCTCTTAAAGTTATGATAAAACAAAATTCAGTTTATTAAAGGTGCTAAGTTTTTTTTTCATTCGTCATCAGCCATAAAACGCCCACTGCTGGACGAAGGCCTCCCCCTTAATAGAGGAGTGTTGCCATAATTGCTAAGTTTTAGACGTTATTTATTAGTTAAATGACGTTTGTTAACTAAAGTAGCGTTTTTAAGTAAGACCCTTTGTGTAAACCATTCTATTCTCTATATGAGTAAGCTTGTAGTAAGCGGCCGCACGCGTGACGTCGCGTGGCATCTACAATATGATCGTTCCTCGCGCGCGATGCCTTCACAGTGCTCGTCATAATTTGCAGTTGCTGGTCTGTTTTGATCTAGTTTTTGTGTTTTGTTTAATGATATTTATTTGTAATATAAAATAAATTTTGACTCATCATCAGCCCGGAGACGTCCATTGCAGGACGATGGCATCCCCCTTAGACCGCCACATTGTAATACAACCTGCCATCTGCTTCCACCGGTTGCCCGCGACTTTCACAATGTCGTCAGTCCCCGACTGTCGGAAAGCCTATTAACGCGCTGCGTCTTCCAGTTCGTAGTCGCCACTTTCCTTTCTTCCCCATCGGTTATCAGTTCAAACCCTGCGAGCTATGTCTGTGACTTTGGTTCTTTGGCGAATATCCTCGTTCCGGATTTTATCGCGCGAAGTAACTCCGAGCATAGTTCTCTCCATTGCCCGTTGCGTGCATGATACTGAGTTTGTCCAAAAGGCCAGCAGTTAAAGACCACGTTTCAGTTCCATATGTCATCACTACTGGCAATACACACTGGATAAAAACCCTTATCTTCAGGTACTGCGACGAGAAGATATTACGCAATTTCCATTATAAGTCGTTCACTGCAAGTCATATAAATTATGACTGAAATGTATAAATGTCACACAAGAGGTATTTACTAAAAAACTTACAAAAAAAACTTTTTCGATTTCACACTTTTATTCGCACTTCAAGTGTTGCGGGTCTCTCTGCCGGAGTCTGCGTTCCCTGCAAACTACATAACTTAAGGAGTCTTTCTTATATAGTTTTTTAATTTATGTTTCGGTTTGAAGGTCAATGTTACTATTATAGAAAAATAACTATTACTTATTATAATCTCTTCATGATTTAAATATCTCGGGGTGACGAGCGCAGTGCAGTGCGGCGCAGGATTGTATTCGCAAGTTCATAATTCTGGCACTGCTACTGTTATGGGCTGTGTGACGCTTACCACCAGGCGAACGTCCCGCTAGTCTCGTTGTTACAGAATAAAAAAAAAAGAGTTCGGGAGAAACATAAATTTACTTTGATAAAAGAAATCTGATAAGACCTTGATAAATTGGCATGAAAAAGCTCCGATTGCAATCTATGTGACAAAGGCATTCAATTCGGCTGAAAGTTTTGAACAAATAAATAAGCAGAAACAGAGCTGGGAAAAAATCACAACACGCTATTATGTGACTGTTGACGACAGACGAGTTGTTTTTGAAGGTATTACAAGGAAAAATATGCTAAGCTTTCACAGTGGGTTCACAATTTCACATAAATAGGAAGCCTACGAATAGCTTCACGAAAATCACTGTTTTAAACTATCACGGTAAATATCCCGTAAATAATTACAGAGCTGTAATCAACACAGTACACTGAATATGGAGGTACCTACTCGGAATCATCCTACAACTACTCAGTAGCAGTAGTGTGCGCGCAGCTACGGCGGCGGCGGAGCTTATTCTGCTCATGGTTACTAAAGAACTCAACAAGCCTCTAATTTTGTACTTTTTTAGTAGTTGTCGAGTCTATTTCTGTTGAGAGAACACTAGGAGTAATCGTTACAAGTAGTTAGTTTTTGCTTTGTATTGACACGCGTCGCAAGCGAGAGCACGCCACAGAAAAGCGAAGGCCCTACTCTTCTCTCTTCAGTGGAGCACGCGCTCAGATTCGGCGAACACACTCGAACAACCAGCTCCTTTATCTCGACATTATTTTGTTAAGAAAAAATAAATCTTCAATGTTCCTCATTGTATGAAAACCGCAAGTATTTTAACCATATAGTGTTTGACTAACGGAGTGACTGAGCGACGGATTACGATGAAAGACAGAATCGGGTTACAATTCCATCGACTTCTTTTTTCTAGGTCAGCCAGTCGATAAAGATGTTTGTGTTACAGTTAGTTTTTAATATTGATTTTAAAGAACGTTTCAACATAATTATCAATGAGAAAAAAAGGATAATAATTAGGTTAATCTATAATGATGAAATAGCTTGCAGCACGTAGTTAAACAACGGAGCAGAGACCCTTTAATTTTAGATTTCAGCTACAGCTTTATATATTGTGCTTAGTTAAAAGTGCAGTCAGGTTGCGAGTCCATTGCGCAAGCCTCGACAGGCATGCACCTGCGGCCTTGCGGCCTTGCGGCGGCGGCTGCACCGCGACCTGCATCGAGTGGTGAAGTTGTTTGATGCTCCAATTACCTGCAGAATGGCTCGCATTTACATATCTAAACGTAGCGACGGGCCTGATTGGCACAACGCAACGTCGCCGCACGAAGGACTCATCACTCGCTTACTGAACATTAGACGCTCGTTCAGGCCGATTAGAATTCTCGGCACTGAGTAGTACTTATACATTTAGTTTGAGGACACATTCTAAAATGTTCGACTTAACTACGATCACCTTCAGTCGTAAAGTATTGGTCAGATAGGATTCAATACAACTTAAGAGTATTGGTCTAACTGGGGTTCACGATTATGGGAACTAGAGGAAATTAAGTAATTTATTTATTTCGTTTCATGAAAACTCAGAAACCATTTCTAACTGACATAGTAGACTCTAGTAGTAGACTAGACGACAAACCCTCTTCCAGTAACAGAATTGTGTCGGAAAACCACAATTTTCCGACTTTCATTTTTCATTTCAGTGCAGTAGAGAAATCATTGTTTTGCAACTCTGTCCCTGTGTATGTGTGTGGACCGTTTATTGATTCTGTGAGCAAATGGGATGTTCTACGAAACCCTTGCCGCGGCAGAATAGATTAAGTCAGATAATATAACTTTTTTTTACCTCCGGCAGCCGTGAGCCGTCTCAGAATTTATGAATTAGTCGTTCCCGACTCCGAGTGCCGAGTGCGAGTTTTGCCTTCAGTTTACGTATTCGATAGTGTTAACTGTGATTTTTATGAAACAAAAGCAGCGCCAAGTCTAAAACTAGTTGTCGTTACTATAATTTTATACAAATAGTTTATTTTGGCCATAAATCCGCAGCCGACTAACCTTCACGCTGCTCTTTCACACTGGTGTGAGGGTTCGGAAGAAAAAACCTAACATTTACTATGTATATAGTGGGCTAAAACAGACAATTGTAAAAGCTTTGACAGATCTAAACTTGTTTTAAGTACTAAAATCGTTGCAGTCCAAATGAAAAGAAGGCTATTCTTTTAGTAAGTTTAGATCTGTCAATTAGTCTCGAGAATTGGCTGTCATATTAAAAACCGTTTTAAATAACGAATACGTAAAGGCAACAGATCAAACTGTCTCTCGGCACTGGAAAGCACTGCAGTAAACATGAGTAACAGCGTGTGCCCTGTGGTCCCGTAAACGCAGGTCGATGTGCTCGGACCTGGTGTACGTGATCCTGTTCCCGCAGCTGGTGATGGTGGTGCACTTCAAGCGGCACTGCAACACGTACGGCTCGCTGGCCGCGTATCTGGTGGCGCTGGCCGTGCGCCTCTCGGGCGGGGAGAAGCTGTTGGGGCTGCCGGCGCTGGTGCACTACCCCGGCTGGGACGCGCAGAACGAGGTGCAGCTGTTCCCCTTCCGCACCATGGCCATGGCGCTCTCACTCTTCACGCTCGCCTTCGTCTCCTGGCTCTCTGTGTGAGTACAACCACTACTTGCAGTTTCCACGGCTTCCTAGCTAACGACTCTTATAGAGGCATCGTGCTTGTCTATCTTTATGCGTGGCAAGGTTTTTTGTTCAGATACATTAAATAATAAAGCTTAGGTACAAAAATTTAAAATTATTAACAGTTACATTTATCTCGCTATTAGGAAAAAACATATAAATTAGAAACTATAGAGAAAAGAGAGTATCTAGGCGTTATTTATTTATATAGCCTTGAAGCGTACTTGGCAGAAAGGAAGTCATTGTACTCATCATTGTAAACCACGTTCACAGCGAGGGTCAACACTGAAATAAAAAAAGTAGGTACGTACCATAACTTAGATCATATCCAGACATGCTCAAATTTAAATAAAGTTAAAGTCAAGTCAATTTACTAGTCCCCATTCAATTACCAACTTTGATAAAAGTTTATTGAAGGAGACTAAATGAAATAACTCTCGAATTAGAATTAACACCTGGAGTAAATATTAGTTGGAAGGGCCCCCGAGCCCCGGTTGGCTAGCCCGGGGCCCTTGAGCTCCTTTATTTTGTGCTTATTTTATAGTAAGTAGGTTGGCGGGTACTTGCGCGCACAACCCGTGTTATTATTCCGAGAACGAGGCAATTTGGCAGACATTAAACCTCCACGTGTAAGCTCATCTGAACCTTTCCCTCAATCTTTATACAATACACAGAACATTATATTATATAATGTAAGTACTTATTGACGGTTTCTGAGCTCCCATTTAGATTGATGTTTTTAGACATTTTGACAATTGTGGATCATTATTATGGACTAAGTACATCATTTTCTCATGTTTTCTCGCGGCTTCCTTCGTGAAGTGTACCTTCATTTGTGCTAGAGTTAGGAATACGTATAATTTTTTGTTAGCATTTGTTCCTTCCTTGTTCAATATGTCTCGTAATTTTAACTGTTTTTAGACGCTAATATGACTTGCGTAACTTTAACACTCGCCCGGAAATATGAAGGAGTAGTGTTGTAGTTGTTACTTTAGCAGTTATTGTTTATTTATCATAATAACAGTAATTGCGATCGGTCGTGTCGTGTCATGGCAGACGGATGGACGCACAGACAATGCCGGTAATGACTGTTAGAGTGGCGCTGCCTCACGAGTCTAGCTTGCACAACGCACCTGGCACGTTCACGTCTATTTCTTCCTAACATGCGGGGTAACACAGGGTTCCATGTTTGGTAAGCGTGAGACCAAATTGATTCACCCCCCTCTTATTTTACCTCGATATTGTAGGTTCTGTAAATGATAAATACAAACATACTTCTTAGATTCCTAAACTAGCTTAGTATTGGAGTCGGAATTATTTTAAGACTCAACAGGACCTTTGCTTCCTTTTGGGGCCAAAATTTGGAAAAGTTATTTTGCTTTTGAGATCTTTGGGCAGCATTATAAACGTTGACCAAAAACAGTTTTCAGATCTTTCTATATCGGTATCAAATGGCATCGGAGAGATTAAGAGATTAAAGAGTATGATTTGTGATCAGGTTCCTGTTCAACGGCGGGTACCTGAGCCCGGAGTCGGACTACTTCAACTGTGTGGTGAACATCCCCGAGGACATCCGGCGCGTGGACGAGCCGTCGGAGGCTGGCGAGCAGATGTCGGTGCTGGGCGGCGTGCCGGGCCGGCTGTACGGCGCCGCCGCCACGCTGGTGGGGCCGGACGAGTCCAGTGGGCGCGTCAACCCCGCGCTCGAGCCCGACGACGACCTGGACGACCCCAACGACGGCCCCACGCCGCTGTTCGGGTCCAGCAGCGCGCCACCGCCGCTGCAGCCGCTCGGCAAGCAGACCGCCTTCTGAGCTCTCGAGCTCTTCTCTGGCCGCTAGTCTATAAGTCTGCTCTGCTACGTCTGCTGTTAGGAAAGGTTACTCTGCACTAAACGTACTAGTATATCGAACGCCACCGGTCTCTTAAGATCCTAAAGATTAGGACCAAATTGCATTAGGATAGTCGATGTCAGTCGAAAGAAGAAACAAAATATTGTCGAGTGGCGATCGACCTATCGAATTTCTAAAGTGATTTACACGCTGTCACTTTCGAAAAATATCAAAAGATTTCCGAATTATCCGAATAGTCCTAATAGTAGAACGTACTAGTACAGATCGATCTCACTGATGTCCAACAGGCACAAGACTACTAGAGTTAGGAGACAGGCCGCTCGCCTGCGGTAGAGACTATTTTTAGCGCATCAGAAAAAATGACATCAATAGATAGATAGATAGATTAATTCTTTATTGCTCACACCAAAGAAACATACATACAAAGGATTAAATAAATTAAATACTAGTGCACAAATGGCGGCCTTATCGCTAAAAGCGATCTCTTCCAGGCAACCTTAACCAGGCATCAATTGGTAAATCATACACGTTTTTGTTTTATTCATACGGGAAAACTGCTTTCGCTGATGTGCAAAGCAGGACGCGGCTGCACGCGCGACGGGCTCTGTTTTCACTCCTTGAAAATGGTCACAGGATGTGATCGCAACTATAGTTGGAGTATCCGATATAATTAAACGTGAGTATTCCCGTATAAATAAAACAAAAATGTGTACAAACCACGTCAGTTTTCATAATAAAATCATACACGAGAGGGAAGTGTGTAAACACCTCTAGGATCGGTCCCGTGTCGCTGCATAGAATGTTTAGCTTGAACTGTTTGACGAAGTCTCTTCACAGGCGAGCTCGCGAGATAAACATGCATTATTTTAAGACATCTTTACTGCTGTAACGTGACTTATTTAAATGTACACAAATCGATCGTTACATCGAAGTATGGAACGTAATTCAGCATTATCATAGTAATATATAATTTTATAGAATGGCTATGCTCAAAATATTTACTTTTTAACAAAACGTTGGCATCTTCCGGACATTTTTGTATTTCGTGTAAAATAATCATACATTTATTCACACGTACGAGTGCTATGCACAAATGGAGGTTTTGCTGTGTAAAAGGTAATTGTAAAGGTTGCAGCACACACAATCTGCCAGCTCGGCACCAAAATGACATCGCCTAGCTGCACTTTCCTGAGGCGAAGCGGTGACGAAGACGTCGCCGTGTCGTTGCGTTGCTGACTAGTATGTGTTGCAGGATGGAGATTCATAAATAGAATACGGCTCCATTTGAGGCGATACCGATCCGAAGCCGAACTGATAAGTGTGCTGCGACCTTAACGCGTTAAAGCAATAGCTCTATGTTTATAGAGGGTGTAATGTAAAAAATTATAAGCATAAATAATATATTCTGTAGTGCGAAGCCATAAGTGAATGAAACGATACATATCAACTTGTGAATTAATAATTAGACATGATGTTATATAAAGTATATATTTATTTATATTTAAAAGATTCCTTATTTAAGTCAATTAATGTAGAGAGAGTGCACTGCGCTGACATGTATTGTATAGTGCTTGATAGTCGAATCGCACGAATGAATCTGTACGCGGACAAATGCGCGGGAGTCAAATGATCACATCATATATAAATATAATAATCACGTGACCAAAGAAAATAGCGAATATAATTATTGCGTTGGATTTTTGGAGATTTATAAATATATTTTAGTAAACATTGCAAATCATAGTTATATTGATGAGAGGAAACCGCATATCGTAAAACCTGAATTAAAATATGTAATGTACTACTTTTTACATAATTTGTGCTTTTTAGATTGTAAAGAATATTTTGTTATATTTAGTGGCTCTTATATTTTTAAATGATTTTAGAGTGATTTAAAGAGACCGAATAAAATAATAATACATATATTTAAACATATTAAATGATGTCTGCTTATTATCTAGACAGGACGTAGGTATTTTGATCAACACTTTAGTTGAAAAAGCTTCTAAATAATCAGTGTTTCAAAGAGTGATCCGTAAATCTTGAAGATTCGCTTGTAAACTATTTTATAGGCCTAAGTGATCCAGCTAAACTTACTTAAAAAGTGACCGGCAAATAATTATATACCACTAACGCTACCCACACTGATGGTTTGTGAGGTTTTGAATTAAAATAATTAAATGTGTTGATGTTTAAATATTAATAATATAATTATTATATTAGATGTCTCGGTCTCCCCACGTCCCTTTCCAGAGTGTCCTTGATACACTGTTACGCATAAATTTATATTTATACTTACTTATATAGAATATAGATGTACTCACGAGTACATTAAAGTCCAAATAAGCTTTTTGAAATGATACAAATTTTTCATAGTACTTGAAACACAAATGTTCCGCTTTTAAATTGTTTTATATAAATTTTATACGCATCATAGAGGCTATCAATATATTATTATATAGTGTATATTTGTTGCTATAGTGGTTGATAGCCATTTGCTTAAATATAACCTATTGTAAGTACCTTCTGCAACTCGAAACATATCATGTCTCTGTGACTTAATACCTATAATATATCTAGTCGATAGTATTTTAATGTGAAATGAAACATATCAATATCTCTAAGTGTAGATGTATAGGTATCGTTGTTGTTCTTCGACGTCGCTTTCTAATATTAAGTGTTATTATCGTTCTTATAATTATATAGTTACAGCGTTATATAGTGATATTAAGTTAAGCCCAATTGGTCTTATTTTGACTCTGATATTGTATTGAATACATAATGCAGTCAATGTTTGGAGATATCAAATTATTTTTAACAAGGTCATTATGCTAACGCTGTTTTTATGATACAATCATAAATCAACGTATATTTAGAATGTGAGGTACCTGTATCTGTTATATTAGATTTAATTAAAAATATTTTCTCGGGAAAATTATATTAGTTACCAGATAAATATTAGAAAGCGTTCGTCTCACTGTTAGCTAGTAGATATATATACCTATTGACTTATTCCTAGTCTTGTTGAATATATTGGAATGTGAACATACTGTGTATAATGTTGTGAAGTCTACGGTTGCTCCAGTGGCGTAATAAAACGTTTAGCATGTTGACGACTTTCTTTCATACAAGTACCTACCTACCTATTTACTATAATAGCTACTACCGACGGGTTCGCTCGCGCGTTTTACTTATTTATTTATTTATTTATGTACCTACTACACACAGAATTTCCCCTATTTGTTTATACCTTCGTTACACCCCCCTACAAACTATCCCTACGCACTACCTACCAATTCTTCGCTTTCGTTAGAATAGGTAATCTGATTTTTGAATGAATAAAAATAAAGTGGACAGCTAATGGGATAGTAATAAAATACATTATAAAATTATTTACAAATTTATTTTTTATACAAAATATTACTTGTATCACTTAAGCTAATCTTTTGTACAGTTCGTTTATAACATTAAATAATTAATACTTTTCGTTTGACGATACTTATATTAATGGTAACCAGGCAAATATAGAGAAGTGTAACATAGTATTTTCACTATCCACCAGAAAACTTCCAATTATTATTACTTTGTCAACAGGTCGTCAGGAAGACAGTTCTTATCAATAAATGGGATGGAAGTAGCACGAGTGCGTTTAATGGAGTTCGATCACAGTCAGCTTTTATTTTCAATATTACACATTCTATAAGAACGAAATACATACTATACTAGTAGAATAGAGAGTATTGACTAATGGTAGACATCCTAGCGAGGTAGGAGGCGCGGCTAGTACACGTAGCCGCCGCTGGAGTCGTAGCTTTGGCTGATGGTGGCCGGCACGCCCGACGGGTACCCGCCGGAGCCCCCGCCCGAGCCGCCGGACGCATGGCCGCCGGACGAGAAACCGCCTGAACTGCCGGAGGAGAAACCTCCTGAACCACCGGAGGAGAAACCACCCGACCCGCCGCCCGAGGAGTAGCCACCCGATCCACCTGATGAGTAGCCGCCTCCCGAAGAATAGCCACCACCGGATCCACCAGAAGAATAACCGCCGGATCCACCTGATGAATGCCCGCCGGATCCACCTGACGAATAACCGCCGGATCCACCTGATGAATGCCCGCTGGATCCGCCTGACGAATAACCGCCGGATCCACCTGACGAAAAGCCACCGGATCCGCCTGACGAATAGCCACCGGATCCGCCCGATGAGTAGCCTCCTGAACCGCCTGAAGAGTGACCGCCTGAAGAGAAACCTCCTGAAGAGAAACCTCCGCCAGACGAGAAGCTAGAGCCACCGGCGCTAGGTGCGCCGTAGCTGCTCGATGGAGCAGCGGGGGTGCCGTAAGAAGAAGATGGGGCAGCTGGAGCGCCGTACGAAGAAGATGGGGCAGCTGGAGCGCCGTAAGAAGAAGATGGGGCAGCTGGAGCGCCGTAAGAAGAAGATGGGGCAGCTGGAGCGCCGTAAGATGAAGATGGGGCGGCCGGGGTTCCATACGAGCTGGACGGGGGAGACGGCGCACCGTAAGAGCTCGATGGTGCACTACTGCCAAAACCACTGCCGCCACCGAATCCGCTGCTGCCACCGAAACTGCTGCTGCTGAAGCTACTGCTGCTACTGAAGCCACCGCTACTGAATCCACCGCCACCGCCGCTACTGCCATGACCACCTGATGATGGAGCCCCGTAGGATGAAGACGGAGTGGCTGCCGGGGCACCGTACGAGCTGGACGGTGCGGGAGCACCGTAAGAGCTAGATGGAGCGGGCGCAGGGGCGCCGTACGAGCTGGAGGGAGCCGGGGCTCCGTAGGAACTGGACGGGGCCGGAGCTCCGTAAGACGACGAAGGCTTTTTGGGGGCTCCGTAAGTGGTCGAGGGTCCAGTTGGTACGCCGTAACTGGTTGCCGGGGGTCGAGCTGGGGCTCCGTAGCTGCTTGAGGGTTTGGGTGCTCCGTAGCTAGACGAAGGACGCGGGGCGGGAGCGCCGTAGCTTGATGAGGGGCGGGGTGCTGGGGCACCGTAGCTGGAGGAGGGGCGAGGGGCGGGTGCACCGTAGCTTGACGAAGGAGCTGGGGCACCATACGAACTTGAAGGGGCTGGGGCGCCGTAAGAGCTGGACGGTGCCGGGGCGCCGTAAGAACTCGAGGGAGCCGGTGCGCCGTAGCTGCTAGATGGTTTGGGTGCACCATAGCTCGAAGACGGTCTTGGTGCGCCATAGCTACTGGATGGACGGGGTGCGCTGTAGGAGGAGGATGGCCCGCCACCACCGTGTCCGCCGCCTTGACCACCACCGTGACCGCCACCGTGACCGCCGCCGTGACCGCCGCCGTGACCGCCGCCGTGACCGCCGCCGTGACCGCCACCGTGACCACCGCCGTGACCACCTCCTTGACCACCGCCGTGACCGCCGCCATGACCGCCACCACCGCCGTGGCCATGACCACCGCCACCGCTTGAAGGCGGAAGATACGATGAGCTCAGCGGAGCTGCAAAACACAAGAAGAAAACTTCAAT
Organism: Erannis defoliaria; assembly: GCA_905404285.2. Lineage (NCBI taxonomy): Eukaryota > Metazoa > Arthropoda > Insecta > Lepidoptera > Geometridae > Erannis > Erannis defoliaria. Next base: position 18,922,455 of record FR990077.1, on the reverse strand, counting down.
CCCGGTCAATCACTTCGTGAACTCACTTCATATAGATATTTATATACAAAATAACTGCCGATAGCCATCCAACCAATCGGCGACGAGATACTGCATCGCGCAGTGAAAGCTTCTGCAGCGGATTAGACACGTTGCACTGCCGGGCAGCTGTCCCCGGACATAACACCGTGCTCGTTCGGGTTAGGCTTGTGAACTTAGATGGAGGAACTCTATCGTAGACGTAATTCTCCACACCGCCTGCATGTACGGAGTGCAAATGCAACAAGAGTTCGTTTAAACGCGCCGCGGCTTGTACTGTAGTCCTAGATACTTTTTACTTTTACTACTTAAATTACAGTAGTGCGCTAAACCTTTTGGTAATTCGATTGCAGTCTTTAGCGTGATTGTGACCTCAAGTCTCGAAAGCGAATCGACAGCTGGCGAGTCTCACCAGTCTACTGATAAGGCGCATCATTTCGTAGCTGCGCGTCACAGATACGCTGAATGCTTAAGGATGTGAAAGTGGCAACGGTTCTATCGTGAACTAAGGAGAGCAACAACGTACACTTTAACGATTCCAAGGAAACTATTTCACCTCATGAGTTTGTTTGGTGAGATCCGGCTCGAAGGACCAAAAAAAATACCACCCCGTTAAAGCACTACCGTAGATTAAGTCGTAAAAGTAAATACTTTAAGTTCACTGATAAGTGAATTTTATTCGTCATAATAGATTTATCTATAGGTTCAGATTGTCGGTGGCAGTGATACAAAGTGTACTGTTGTTGCTTTTGCACTACTTACACGATACTTTTACTACTCCTCACACTCCTTTATTGTTCAAATACCCCGTAGTACCTAGTAACAAGCATCAACAGATATTATTACGCAAATTCTAAATTAATAATATGCCATCTTGTCTAAGAAACAATCTGTCTTTAGATTGATATTAAGAAGATCTTTACCAGATCTTTTGTCACATTTATAGCACAAAGGCCTAGCGGATATTTGCCGAGTTTGTATAACTTTTCTCAAAGGGATGGCAGCTCTTTGACAGCGCCTCCCCTGCGGTCCGCACTTGACACAATTTCCTACTTCTCTAGCGAGTCATGTTATCCAATATTGACAGCCGCCTGTCCGCCTGTCTGTCTTGTCGCAACAAATCTGTGAGCAAATACAAATAGTCCGACACTGCTGCTGTAGTAGTCAGATTGCTTAGAGTAAATAGTAGAGATTGGAACTATTGGAAGCGTTCGTCCGCATTGTTTAACTGTTATGTAACTTGCGGTGACATGGACAATGAACATGGGCCGCCTGCATCAATAGTTCGAGGGAAGCAGAGTCACTGGTGGGTGGCGCGTGGCAGGTGGCAGGTACCTACGCAGTAACTGAGACTGCTGCCATGGTATATACATTATACCGAGATATAGAACTATGTGCTAGACAATAATGCTCACAATGATATAGAGACTAGCTGTACTTTCGTAAGTCGCGGCGTGACAATATTTTTTAATGAATCTGAGTGGCGAGGCGAGCTTGTCGTTTGCTTGAAGGTATCGGTCTCATCACAATCATTTGCCCATAACAATGCAGTGATGATTTGGAATTACGAACTCTAAAAATTGCCCATCCGAAACCAAGCGCGACGATTGGCTACTCTTGCTAACACTACTAGGAAACGCTGGCATAAGTAGATATCGAAATAAAACGCAGTACTGCTTGCACACCGCTGCTGGCCTACTACGCAGTTGAATAACTGGTAAAGTGATGCTTCGCCATAACCCATACATCAGCGGACTTTTTAATAGTCTTACCAGAGCATACCTCAGTGTGGTAGATTTCTCAGGCGGTGATCGGTGGAGATGAACATGGGGATGAGCCGGCAGTGCTGATACAAGGGTGGATGGGAGACAGGATCTTACCTTCACGCTTGTAGTTCCTGCGCGGCGTGGCTGCGGCCAGCGAGCAGGCCAGCAGCGCTGCGGCCAGCACCTGCAACAATATCACTCGTGTCACATCTCAACTGAAACTCTACTGGCGCAACCGTATAATGTGTCGTGGCCGCCAACACTACAGGGCGCCACCCTTCTCTATCTTGCACCAGTTCATGTTACGCTTGGTTTATGCCAGGAAACATTTCGACAACTTTGCAAAACGATGATGTCTGTGTAACATCACAGTACCTATAATCTACAATATTCCGTCGTTGAAAGTCATGATGGTCGACTCAACATATTAGCCATAAAAACCAACTGAGGTTTTAAGTGTTGTACGTAAGTATTGCGTATACCTAAAGCAATCACGCTCACTAAAAAACTTCTTGTGGTGGCGTCGTGTGTCGGGTTCACCCTATTCCCTCAAATATGATTGAGGAGAGCGGTGGCTGGCAATGCATGCTGCTTGCGGGAGCTGGACTGTTCGGATTAGTTTTTTGGTAAGTATATTCGTTTTGTAAAGTCATTAACGTGTAATTTATTTAATCTAAATCAGGAAACTAAAGCGTGCTTCAAACTTTCTTGGTTATGTAGTGTTATATATAGTTGATGACAACGGTTGTCAAGTTTTCACAAAAGGCACGGACCCCGGAGTCTGTAGAGCCGAGCAATCATTAAAAGAAAAAACAAACTGAGGCATAGCAAAAGGCATAGTTATGTTACTGTTCACGTAACTATGGCAACCAATGTTCATAAACAATAGACCCCATAGGCCGTCGGAGGCGCCTACACCTGCGAGTGCCGTAGTGTCTACCCAACATTGAGCGTCTCCCATTGCAACAGAGCCGTTTGGTCTCACCGCCGCGACATTTACGTGAACAGGCAAACAATTAAACTAACAGCAGCCGCGCAGCACGCGCGTGCGCAACACTTGCGACACGGCAGATCTACCACCAGGGGGCGGCGGCGGCGGCGGCGTCAAGGCTGGCGCTGATCACCCGATGGCGTAAGGGACAATTTTGGTAATCATCTTTAATTTGTCACGTAGCCCTCGCCTCGATGCTAGAACCTTCTGCCATTGCCGCTGCAATTAAATTACTGATCTATGTCGAACGTAGGCAACTAGGTAACAAGTAGGTACGTAATTATGTACCTATATATGTTGCGAAAAGGGCTTCGAGTGTTAGGCCCATTGTGTTGGTAAAACATCGAGAAACTTTAATTCATGGTCCTACTGGGATAACTCACTGCCTAAGTAATTAATAAAACTTACATGTTATTACAACAACACAACGCAGAAAAGTTACAAATTGTTTCACTCGAGGACTTTACTTAATGTTTTCCGTTTTCTGAATTTTTGACAATACATAATTTCTTATTGCTCTATGTAGTATTGTGTTAAATTTAACTTTGTTATACATTTGTTTCTAGAGCCACTGGCTGAGCGATGTGTTGTCTGTCAGTCAGTTTTTACGAACCGGAAGGATTATATAAAAGAGCATAGATAATCGGATATCACACCAGCAAACTTGATGTAAAACTATAAATACAACAAAACGATAAAATGAACATGAACATGAACATGGCATATTTACATTAACCATGTGCCAAGCCGAAGTTTCTCCTTCGTAAACTCAAAAACACTTAAACTGTCCAATAATAAATTAAGTATGTGATGCGCATCCAAGCTATAACTTTGGCAGAGATAAAAGCGATTTACAAGCAAAGCACGGATTCCAGAGATTGAACCGACGGCGGAGGTAGAGGTGAAACTCTCGCACTATCTCTCAACATGTTTGTCAGGAAACCCAAGAAATAATAATCAGGTACCTACTCCTGGTAAGAAAGCTTAAAAACTTTTTTTACATATTTTTTTTTTTATATAAATGTATTAGCAAATTCTTCTACCACAAATGAGCACAACAACAAGTTTTTGAAAGCTTTATCGAGTCCACGTGTTATTCAAGGAACACGTTACCTCCGAACTGAATTACATTCCAATTCCTTCAGATGTTACAGAGTTTAGTAGAATACACATATACGCAAACCCAAATGCACACACTTGGTCATACACCTTTGCGTGATAAACTCACACACTAGAAATAAATAGTTATAGCAATTTGCGTGACAAACTCAGTTTGATACTGGGAACTTTTCACGTGCTCGTAATATCAACAAAGTGGCATTATGTGTCGAGCAAATATCTGTATTCTATGCAGATGTTTTTGAGACATTTTTTATTACAAGTTTACAATGAGTCATGAAAATAATTTGTCAGTACGATAACCAAGCTCGTCGTGTTAGACACGTCTCTGACAGCATTTGAACACAACCAATGAATACGAGTTTAACCAAGATTTTATTAAATAACGTTACAATGGAGGGAAAGCGTCGGCACGTGGATTTAATTTCTTAATCATTAAATTAACTACGTTACAACATTAACGCACTCGAGGTGTTAAATAATGGATTATAATGTTAGATAACAGATTGTTAGAACGCTATGTGTAGGTAGCCGCGTGCGCGCATAGCTCTCTCGAATGCCATTGTTTTGGTCGCTGAATGAATACCATACAGGAATGCTTAGTAAAGTTACTTCACTTTACTCACTCTTATGATTGACGCGAAAGTTTTTTTGTTTCTGTGACCTTCTCGAATGTCACCTCGTTACCCAGAAACAGATTTGTATTACGTGCTTACTTACCTAACAGATAGTTATGGTACGAAATCACACTATCCATGTTTGATCGCCAAACAATGCGATGAAAATTAGTATAATTTGCGAGGTCAAAGCTGCACTTTTAGTCCTAGCCCTTACATCTGTATAGCCGAACCGAAGGGCGAAGACTACGAAGCACGGCCATCAGCTAGTACGTTACAACAGGGTGTTACTCATGCCACAACAGCGGTAACAGGCGGAGTGCGGTCGTGTGGCGCGCTGTGACCAATTCATTCGATGGGGCATTCTGCACACACCGCGCCGCGAGCCGGCACTAAACGCAATTATACGCTTTGATTGTACGCCAACATATGATTTTGTTGAGCTTTCTACGCTTACAAAGGCTGTTTGAACTCGAGACCATGGCGAGCTAACGTGGCTTTAACATGCTGCTTGATGGAATATGTTCTGCTTTGATACGGGTTAGAGAAAAATAACGAATGTTGATAAAACATGGAGTAACGCTGGATTAGTATTGTGAATTCGAATATCTTTATGTCCATTTAACAAAAGCAATAGTATACTGTATATGAACTAGACAAACTTCAACACTATGATTTAAGTTTAACAAAACATGACACCGTCGTGATCAAAAAAGCACTTTAGTACTGTTTCGATATTCTTTATTGATATGTCAGTTGTAAGAAGCTGTCATAGAAAATCGATTTCCTTCAAAACATCCTTATTTTTCGCAGTATATCATTATGTCGAAAAACTGATTTTTAATCCAAAAAACATTTGCACAGCAAAATGATTACCCACTAAACACTTTACTTCCATTGAAGATCGTGTGGCAGGCATCGGGAGAGTCATGGTCTAAGGTAGTCTCTACTTAACACTGTGAATGAATGCCAGTCCTATAACACCTAATCAGCCTCCCATCAGTTCACCGTTTGTTAGATCAATCACATTATAGAAGGTGTCATTAACCAGCTGAGAGTGAACTGTTACCGCGCCATTCGCAGCTCGCTCCGAACAGATCCGACCGCAGCTTCCCCGTGATACACTAGTGCGGAAATCATCCCATCCATCCAACAATATACAATCATTATTATGTAACTACATATTATATCAACTCCTAGTATGTATGCAGTTCTTATTGAGCAGTAAAAAGTACAAGAATATGTGATTCTGATCTTGTTAATCTGCCAACAGTCGCGTTGCAGATCCCGATCGGGAAAATTTCGTTTTTTATAGAATGTTTATCAGATTCATTCAGTAAGTACGTATTGTGCTGGAGGTGAATAGATGACTGGATAAGTCTCCATCTCCATCTGCCTACTGAAATGGGAGCAATAAGGTTGGCTAAGTAATGTAACAGCTGCATGTTGAGAATCTAGTAAGTAGGTACCGAAGGTAAGATTTCTTGCACCTGATTTGTATTGTTTTATGTATTGGAGGATTCGGCATTTAATTACTGTTTTAATAAAGAAAGAACGAAAGAAAAATAATTTATTTTGTAACATCATTAACGTACTTAATGTAACTACAGTAATTTACCAAAAAAAAATGATGTTACAAAAATGGCTTCAACTCAGCGTAAAGCTGTTTATCAAACAGCGTTGATCTTCCGTTGAGGTCGATTTAAGTGAGGTCACGAGGGCTTAAAACAGCGAAACGTTTTAAAATACGAATCTGTTTATTCCATCAAAATAAAGTGTCGAAAAGTATTAATTGATAACAATCTTTGATTATATACCTGTCTATATAATCAAAGTTATCAATGTAGATTTGGAAGGTGGTTGACAAACGTCGACGTTGGCTTTTGTTGTGAAAAAAAAGACGCCTTGTTTTAGCGCGTTAATACAATGTGGCGCAAGAGCGCCATCTACTGAAGGTTACATATATTAGATGAATCTGTAAAAAGCTCTCAATTCTACCAACATTCATTTGTGTAATGGTCTTAAACGGCAAGTTACAAAGGAACATTTCTGTTATTGGATCATTGCCAAGTTTCTTAATACTATTTGCAGTGTTCTTCAGTCATCGTGTAGCAACCCAAGGCAGCAATAAATCTAGACCAAACCTATCCAAGTCGTCCGTCTCACGGGAACGCATGCCGTGTGGGAACCGAGCCGCCGCCGCCGGCGCGGGCGCCGCCATTGTTGACAAACCACATGCAGATTAACTAGCATTCTTTCAATTCACATTCGTGTAATTGTACTTCCCGCGGAGTGACTTATCTCCGGACACGATGATGCTCTCGGTTGCTTCACTCGCAGCAATCATTCTTCCAAACAAAAAGGTTTACATCACTTGCGTCCTATCTTTCTATTAGCACGGTTTTGTTTGCTGAATACGCATTCAGTCGACTCGGAGTGAATACTAATTGCGGAACATAAAGAAAGTTCAGCAAAACACTATCATTATACTGATCTACAGCAACGAGAGGGAATTTAAATGGCTTTTTAATTAAAATTCACACACGTTCATTGTTAGCAGGTAAGCAGGCCTTTTTCTGACCTCGAGGGAGAGGAAACTCGGCTGCCGTGCGGAACCTTCACAATGCGACGCAGCGCCATGACACTTTCCAACAAAGGCGCCAATAAGTTTTCCCGCCAATTTTCTCCGAACAATATATTCTTTTATTGCGTGCCAGAATGTAAACTGAGCAAAGAAATGAATCTACATTCAAGTCGATCCTTAGACATGTACAACGTGTGCCAGATTCATAAATTCAACTACAAATTGAAAATTTTACAGTCGACGAACAACGACCATGCATGCATGCTATAAGTATCTAAGTATAACTATAATGCTTTTACGGAAACATTTCTGCGTAATAGGCAATACATAATAATATTTATTCTAATTCGGACTTAAGTACATTTTCATCTACTATACCCAATAACTTTAAATTTATGCGTATTTATGTAAATTTAATGTATTATTCGAAGATAAGTAGGCCGTGCGCTTCAATTAGGTAAGCTAAGTAAGTAAGAATCTCATTTAAGTAGTCCTCATGAATGTATTCATATATTGAGGAAAGCGTTGTTTGTGCGGAAACCCTACACGTCGCAGATTTGCCTCCGCACTGCTGTAATAAGTAACATAATGTTGCGGATTTAAATAGGCGTTACGTCAGCGCGCTCACGTGGTCGCCGGCGAGCGAAAGTGTTTCTATGCTTGCGGGGTAACTACGCTGACACACTTGCCTCGCTGTGATACAAACATCAAAATAAATATAGCCTACTCGTAGAACTACGTTACTTCTACGATAACAATCAAATAGGTTCAATTACACAATTTTTATACAGTTTCCGGCAGCAGAAATGTACTTAATAATCCGAATCACGTGTCTTAGGGTAAACAAGAGTCTTAAAACAGTTATAATTTTTTTAGCGATAGTCAATAAAGTGAATTATAGCCTTAAACAGACGCTTCTAACAAAATAGGTAGAAGTGTTTATCATTCGTTTATTTTTATTTTTGGTTAGTTTTTATTGAGTAGGTCATGTTTTTGCTTTTGTCTGTTATCGCGCCCGATGTTAATCTTTTTTGTTTTATTTATACGGGAATACTCACGTTTAATTAAATCGGATACTCCGACTATAGTTTCGATCACATCCGGTGACCTTTTTCATAGAGTGAAAACAGAGCCCGACGCGCGTGCAGCTGCGTCCTGCGTAGCACTTGCTGCGATGTTAATCTATTTTCTTGAGCCTAATTATTTATTTTCTATGACCATTTCTTGTGATTATAATGATACGATTCAAATAACTATGTAACTATGGGTTAAAGATCTGCGGTAATCAATAAAAAACTTACTTGCATTTGCTCTAGTAACTAAATTTAATTTAAAAATATAAGTAAGTTGATATTAACATCATAAGATAAGTTTAAAAACTAGGTTTCCAATGAAATCAATAGGAGGTTGAGAAAAATGCACGAAAGCCTACCTCATTAGTAATACGGTCTCGACTCCACCTTGAACTCCGGTTCAGTTTTAATGTCTGCGACGGCTGTGACATGTCGGCCACGATCGGATCTCTTACTATTGTTTACAGATAATTATGAATGATGTATTTAAAAAAAAAGGTTTTTATGTTTCAATAATAAATTGACTTACCGTATTATCGAAATAATTATATTTGAAATATTTTTTTTAAATAAGATGACACTGTCTCTCCACTTTCCTTATGGTAAGAGACGCCCAAGATCATTGCAAAATGTAACAATTGCGTAAATGTAACAAAACAAAGTAACATCACTGCATTGACATTCAACGGTAAACTCATCAGCCCGGTTTATAGCTACAGAACATATTACGAGTATGACTTGACCGGAAGCTCAACTTCTTTTCTAATAAAAACCGAGCGCCTGGTCGATGCGACGCGTGATCAAAATGCTGGCGTTTATTTGGCCCAACGCTTAAGGATTGCCATTCAGCGTGGCAATGCCGCCAGCATGCTGGGTACGCTGCTGACTGGTAGTAGTGGGTTTGAGCATTTCGATTGTCTCTAGACTTTCATCGGTCTGGATACAATCCTTTTGTTTTTGTCTAAGCAGTTGGTATAAGTAGTCTATGTAGTTTGCCGTAGTGAATAAATACTCGCTTAAAAAAACACTACGGTTTCTGTAATGTGCTCATGCTATTAAAATATTTTAGATATCAAGAATGTAATATCATCAGGTACACATACACTGCATAATAACAAAATTGTACAATTTTCCTCTTGCGACAATCTAAGTGTTATTTTTAGAGCGGCGTTGGACTCCTTTGTTATGTTACGTAATAATCATCGATCGACAGTGTGAACTTTACTCTGACCCAGAGTGTTTGTTCGCGCGACCTAAAACCGGTGTTTTGTACTCATTGCTACTTTTCCCCTAGGTATACGTAGAGTAATACCACTGAACGCCGATGGATTAAGAGTTTATTGTTTAGTTATGCAATAGAAAGTGGGACAGGCGTTATTGAATGCGATGGATGGTCGTGATGACCATAGTCAGCTTTCAATGGCCGCGGGACATCCAAAGCATGGGATGAAAGCATTGCTTTGTATTATTGAACTTATTAAGAAAATATCTGAATATTTTACTAATGTTCTGCAGTTAAATATTTTGCATATTGGCTACAAGCTGAAGGTCGAGCTGAGTTGCGTGCCAGCAGTGGACTTTGATAGACTGATTGATTATGATGTTGAAGTACCACCACAGCTCTCTGTTGCATTAGCTAAAATGAACCTTGCATGCATATCTCCTAAATTCCATAATAATCAAGACATAATTTATTAAGAACCAACGTACCGTAGGTTTTCTCTATCAATGAGATAAGCAGAGTTGCTTATAATATCTTCTTGGTGTTCCTGAATATCTCTGCTTATAATTCGTATCACGCGGGCAGACGTGCTATGAATTATTTAATACCTTTTGAATTATCGGATCGGGTTTGCTTCCGATAGTCCCGTGCTTTAATTCATCACACGTATCTACTACAAATAATATCTTATGTCTTCGATTATCGCTGGAGATCGCTTACAGCCCGGAAATAAAGTGCCCTTTTAGATGTCAGATGATGATTTTGGCGAAAAGCTTTCGACTTCATCGTCGTCTGTTTCATAATCTATGAGTTTCAATGAATATTTTCCATTTATTTATTATTTCTTCGAAATCATTACATATTTCTTATATATCATTCGTTATCTTAACATTAACAAAATTTACTAAGTCGAGGAAGAGTCGAAATAAAGTTAATAAAACCTACCAAGTAAAGTTTTTACCTAATTGATTGAAACCATTGGTGATGAAACCATTCGTTTGGCCGTACCTGCTACTTGCCGCAGTCGGCGCTTCTTTTGAAGGCTTTCTTTCTAAGTTACGCAAAGTTTATATTGACGAGCGACAAATCAAATAATAGTTACTCCGTGATACGGCGCGAAAATGCGGTTAAAGGGTCACAGAGTAGATTAAACAGAAGGCAATGTATAGAGTGCTCTCGTACGGACGTAGATTTCTACGCGGTGATGTAACCAGTTAGCTAAACTGTGGCTCGAAAGATCGACATTGACCTTCCTGCTACTTTCTCGAATGATTAATTCATATTTAATGAGCTGCTTATGTAGTCTATTCTGTGGGCTCCTGTTAATTTGCCCGAGTTATTAATCTTAGAAGAGTTTTTGGGACATTCAAATTAGTATTAGTTGCATAAAATATGAATTTTGATCGGATTACCTCAATTTTGTAAACTATGTATACTGAATGACATTAATCTGGTCCTAAATATAGCAACAAATTAAAATTATATTATGTATATATACGAGTGGGAAAGTTACTACGCGTAGATATTATCTTTGAATCTGATAATAAATTGATATGATTTGATCGTTGCAATATTGTACCCTTGTCTTCAATCAGTACAAGCAATCGATTCCGCTATCTGCTGCAGCATCTCTCTTTGCTCGGTGCTTCCGGGCTCCGGCATCGAACACCCGAAGCATTCTTGTAATGCGGCGACACAAGCCGCGCGCCACCGCCGCGCGCGCCGGTGTGATGGCTTCTCATTGTGCACTAAATCGACGCGCTCGCGGTTACCGCAGGGCTGCCACTTATGTCTAGGCTAGGTGATGATTTTCTTATAGCTTCGTTGCGGGAAGTTTTTCTTTCAAATGTAAGCAGTTCTCTTTTTGTTTCTACCATAATCGTTAGTCCTTTACGATGAAACAAATTTTCCTATGTGCCCCGGTAAAAGAACATGGGACGGAGTAGGTGGGACCATGTATTTATTAGTGGCTTTCATCTTTTTGTGTAGCATAGAGTCTATATAAAGATGAAAGATAAAGATGAACGGGCCAGCTAACTAAAAAAAACACTATACCGCCTGTCGTCTAATGCTTCGCCTGAATTTGCCAGTGTGTCACTTTTCGGGGCCATCATCATCAGCCCGGAGAAAGTCTCCCCCTTAGACCGCCACACTGTACGACAACCTGCCATTTGCATCCACGGGTTGCTTTTCGGGGTAACGTTGCATAATTGACCCATTAAAAACTTTATCAGACATGGATACTCCAGGACGTGAGTGAAAGCAAAAGAAATGGAGTAAGGGAGGCAGCCCTATCCCGCGTAAAGAGGCTCGTGCTCTGACGCAACGCGCGCAGAACCGCGCGGGGGCGGGGCACGGGGCAACGGCGCGGGGAGTGCGCTTGATAATCGTCGCTATAGTGACGCAACGCTATGCACTGTGACATCGCCCTTAGAATCACCTGCCGGCAGCGGACGCAGCGGCGACGGACCTGTGGTCGTCGTCGGCTAGGACCGTAGCTCACCTGACGCTAAGTGGCCGTGTGGTCATAGCAAAGGCAGAAACTCACCAAATTTGGAAAGGGAATACTGAATAAGTAAAAGAAACCTGATTTGTCTGTTAAGTAGTTGCATACATAGGTAATCGTGCTATCGCTGGTGCGGATTTGACTGACATAAACATAACATGACTTCACCCACAACTGAGACCTCACGACCACTACGTCGTCATAATCAAAGTCGACATCAATCGACTCCCTGTCAAATCATCGTAAAAAATTGTTTCAATAAACTGATTGAATAGAAAATTTTATACATGAAAAAAGATACAAATAAGCAGCGACGGTGATAATGGAATGGACGGGTCCAGCCCTTGCAAATCGATCAAAATTTACAAGTCGACACAATCAAGCATACCTAGCTAAAAGTATGCATATTACATTTGCCGGTAAATAGAGATAGCGAATCTAATTACTGCATGACAAAAAGAGAACACATGTACATGTATTAGAAGTTTGTATTATCGTATCGTACGGCTCGCATATCGGAAAGGCAGAGTATGCCTGAACCGAGTGGAGAGCCGGCGCTCAACATATAGTCTTCAACCCAAAATAATCATCGCTCAACAACTTTACAATCAAACAAAAATAAATTACCCGTTACTTATCCATACTTGTCACAAGTAACTTAAAAAACATTACCGACTTCAAATTCATATGGGACCACCTTGGGAGTATACCCTTCCAAACAAAAAAAATAACAAAATCGGTCCACAATTGACGGAGAAAACGGTGACCATACAAAAAAAAACTTACATACCGTCGAACATTTCTATGTTCGAGGTTCTCCTCCTTTTTCGAAGTCGGTTAAACATTTTGGTTGTTATTGTTTGTATACATAACTGAGATGTACTGAGCTCTAGATATATAACAGAATAGATAAAAAATAACACCTATTATGGTTAAATATTTTACGGTCTTCGTTTGAGTTTTAAAATACCTCTGATTTACACTTGTTTATACCGTTTCTGTTCCATTTCTGGTTCTGTCAATAGACAGCCTATTGGTACAGCCCTTTGCTTTTCTGTGCGCTGTCTAATAGTTAATCTTTTGTCTTCAATGAAACACTCCTCTTATCTTTTTTCGTTGCAATTTAGATGTCTGCCACAAGGCTCAAGGCACAGATAATGTTTTAAGCCATTTTAGATCGAAATAATTTAATTAAAATTGCAGCATTACCAGAGAGTGAAAGTGTAAAGTAGTTTTGTGAACCCGCATACAGATATCTAGACTGTATCGTTGTAATTAATGGATAAATAAGATTGTTATGTAATCTAAACTAACGTAATTTACATTATTGTGGAAATGCAACGAGTGTAAATTTCGTTTCAATAGCTATCTGGCACATATGAGAGATTTTTACCGGCGACGGTCAGGAGGTTTATAAGAGGTTTTCCGGTTTTCCACATAACTAACTAACTAGCTCGCTGAATATCGTCAATATCGTTTATACGGTTTAGTCGTGAAAAGATAAAGTAGGTAATGGGGATTAAAGTAACTTTCGTATTTATAAGATGTGCCCTTATATCACATTCTGGCCACTGTTCCGTCGACCATGGGAATTTTAGATTAAGTTTTGTATATTTTATATTTTTAAGGTTTGTTTTGTATATACATAGCTTTCATTTAAGTAGTTTTAAATCATGTTTCTTCTTATAGTATTCTTAGGTAAATAAAAATGTAGGTACGAAACTAAATAATATTAAACTATATTACCAAATGTAGTGTTAATAGAAAAGTACCATGGTACGAGGTTTTTTTATGGTGTGAGATGTAGAAAATATGAGTAAGGACATTTAATAATACGCGAATAGATTTTCCACTAAATATTTTTAAAATACTAGCCGTCATATGCATAAAACGCTAAAACCTATTTCAAACCTATTTTTGTTCAAAAGTGTTTTGTCAAATTTCTTTCGAATTACGATTTGAGTTTGAAAAAAGAAGACAAACACTTTTTAATTAAAATAGGTTTGAAATGCATGACGTTTAATGTATAATTAATATAAAAGTAAGGGTAGCAGAAAATCAGAATTATCGCAAACATCGATCTAAATAGGTTTCATCTATTGTCATTGTTTCGTTTTCAGTCTATTGTCCCGAGTGGAGTCTACAGTCCCACAGATGGTCTGACACGTCTATTTTATACATTTCAAACACGTAAACGTGGTCTCCCACAGTGTTTAGGTATTCAGTTCAGTGCCTGGACAGACGTCCAGCCATTCCGCAGATTTATGGCTCATTCCGGCTTACTCTACTTTGGTAGAGTTAGGGTTGCAGTAAAATTTGCTTTGGATGTAAACCAAGGTTCAAATAAAGTTATTTTTTTTTAATCAAGTTACAGCTTTAACTTTAATTATTTCTCGATTTTAATTAAGATTCAAAACGACTTAACACTATTTACAATTTGTACTTATCAATTTTACTTTACGGATAAGAGCTATATACGTTAAACTATTGAGATGTATGTGAATATCTCAAAAGTTTACGTAATTTATTTAAAACAATCAAAATATAAACAAATGTAATTATAAAGTGTGCAAAATAATAGTTCCGATTGTGAAATGTATCTAATTGATAAAATTATGGTCTTTTTATTATTTTAAAAGACACTCGAGAAATGATTTGTTAACTCATATGCAAATTGACATTTTATGATGTTCTAAGCTAAGACAATATAATTTTATATTTTATGCTCAATTTTATGATCATTGTTTTATTGAACCTGACGTTGTGAAATGTATTAATTGGCGCAATAAAACTACTTGCGTAAACTATTTGCGTATCGAACAACCATCAATGCTTATTTTTAATCGAAGTCATAAAGGAGGAACGTTCACCAATTGATCCGTAGGTAGATATTTTTTATGAATGTAGGTACGTTGCACGCCAATTAATACAAAACTTGTGAATATAATAAGGGTACGCGTTTTTTTTATTATAAAGTAAGTAAGTAAGTTCGTATAGGCTGAGTGGCCAGCCCTTGTGTCAGAGTTAATGTGCCGCCCGAAGGCCTTTGTCTCTTTTTTATTATGTTGAGGAAGTTATGGCCCATTCAAAAATTTCAAAACCGTTAATTTTTTGACCTGATCGACATTTTGACGATAAGTTATCAGCTCAAATCAAATCAAAACGAAGGCTTAATAGAGTACTACTACGTAAAGTAATAATAGATTACATTTTTTTTTGGAAAAAGGTCCTTAGATCCACTAATAATTGGTTAGTTCGAGTGCTTAAATGATTTTTTATTGCAATTGCAATTTGATGATCAAATAGTTTGTATGTATTTTGTTGTAGCAATATCTGTCCAATTAAAAATAGGATGAAAAATGGGAGATCCTTGATTTAATAAGTAATTATTTCGATAGAATGGTTATTATGATTTAGAATATAACATGTAAGTACTCACCAGCTTATTCAAGTGCATCATCTTGTGCGCCCTCCTCCGGGTTACTTCTGAAATAATGCCCAACCATGAGTACACTGCCTTTTAATATTACTTTAAGAAATATATCACTACAATGGATAACAACGTATTATTGAATTTGATTAAATTGCAATGTTATTGAAGCATCATCATTAAAATATAAAAATCACTCATTTTAAATTTTTCACAAAACACATTTTTTCTCACTTTTAATATCAAAATCACTGTACTCACCAGGTAACTATCAAATCAGAGTTTCAGTCACTGGTTTTAAATATTTCAAACTTTTATTTATTTATTTATGTAAATGTGTGCGTGCGTGTGATGGCACACTGATGCCGGCGTCGCACGCGCATCTTCGCTATATACGTTTAACCCCTCTCTCGGCGTCGCATCTCCGTGCGATACTCGCCGGCACAATTGAGATGTTATCGCGAATAAGTTCCATTAGTCCAGTTATTAGTTCGTTATGTTCCGTAATGGAGTCGATTGTCTCCGAAGGTAACTTGAGAACTTAAAGCTACACTTCGGGAGGATTTTGGTTTTTACGCAGAAGTTCTTTCTTATTGAGCATTGTGCTTGTTGTATCAATGAGGTGATTAATAACATTGATAATAGGGAACAGACTACAGACATAATGAATGTGATGTAGACCTTGGAGGATCTAGCTCTCTCTGTATACAACGTGTAACAAAAAGGTTCAAAATACTGAAGGGTATGCATGTAATCATCATTATGAACAACTTTTACTAAGGGGTTAACCCTGAAATCGCGAAAAAAATCAGCTGTTCCATAGAAAAAGTCCATTGACCTTCGACAAAATGCATGGAACAGCTGTTTTTTTCCTCCTTAATTTATGGTTGGCCCCATAGTAAAAGTTGTTCATAATGATGAGTGCATGCATACCCTTCAGTATTGTTGAACCTTTTTGTTACATGTAGTACATAATCATAGGGTGTAGACTGAATATAAAAGCACTAATTATTAATTCTAAGGCTAAAGTTGACCTAAAACCTCCATCCAGAAGTTTTACCACCAACGTGAAAAACTCTTGTCGCTATCATGTCACCATATAGTACCTAGGTACTTATGTGTGTGTCAATAAATTATTTAATGATTGACTTATTTCTTTATTTCAAAACGAGTGCCTATTTAAATTAATTAGAGCTTAGATTTTGACCGTGACTTGCTTCGTTTGATTTTTTAATGATTTGATATTATTTACATGAACTCGCTAATTTTAAAATATACTTGTCCCTGACAAATGCTACATTTAAAACTGACCACACGATCGACCAACATCAGATGAGCTGTGGTCAAACACCTAGTCTGTGAAAAAGTACAAAAATTGACAAAATGCAATAAACTTCTCAAGAGGAAGGAAGAAACAAGAAACCCTTTCTTAAAACCAATTAATTCATCATAAACCAGGCAATCGAGTGAACCCGCGCCATTATCTAGTCTTTATCATTGCTGTTCTTACTGCCTTATCAACCACAGAGAAGCGAAGTCCCTGCTCTCCCAACCATCAACTCATTACGTACCTACTATCGTTTGGATATAAGTGGCAATTAGCCGGTCCGTAATAAGAC
Source organism: Erannis defoliaria (assembly GCA_905404285.2). Lineage (NCBI taxonomy): Eukaryota > Metazoa > Arthropoda > Insecta > Lepidoptera > Geometridae > Erannis > Erannis defoliaria. The sequence continues at coordinate 18,905,510 of FR990077.1, read as the reverse complement.
GACATGTGAAACAATGTCGCCATGTGTTGTGTTCGTTTCCGATTACAATTATAAGATTAATCCAGTGTCGCCACCCTCACTCCAATTAAAGCAGGGGTGAGGAAAGTTTGTCCGACGCAAGTGAAGCGGCGCGCGGCCCGCGGCCCGCTCGCTTCAATTATTCAGAGAAAAGCCCTGCGGCCCGCGCGCGGCCCCGGTTGGCCGCCGGAGAGACAAGCCGTTTTCATTATCAGCCCATGTCACCTTACATATAATTCATTTTCTTAGAGATAGAAATAGAGATTTTTAAAAGAAAGAAAAAGTTTATGTATATTTATTGTATGGCTGTTACGTAGAATGTTAGTAGTGTAACTGTGTAGCTCATTGGTGGGGTATCCGTTTACGTCCGCTAATAGAACTGATATTTTTTTAAACATTTTATATTTTAAATATTTATGTTGATCGAAAAGTCCTTTATTTGCACTATTGTGAGACAAGTGAGAATAAGGTCCTTGGCAGTACAACAGTTACATTCGTTGGCAGTAGTTGGCCAACATAATTACTGATACTAGCAGGCTCTGGCGACCCTGTTTTTTGCATTACTTTTAGTTAATATACCTCTATGTATATCTGGTACTTGACGAGGCGATGTAGAGTTACCGACATCGCTCTCGCAGTCGACTTCAGTATCTCCACATCTGACACCTGAAGCGAGTCCGAGGACCCCAGCGGCGCGGCACGAGAGCACGTCTGGCTTATCTACCCGAGGGCTATCTCTCTTGATGGCTTATCGGACGGCTGGCAATGGCGGGCTCACGGCAGCTCGTAGCATTTTGGCAACGTCGCCGTCCCACCAAGATGTCCGTACCTAGGTAATTTAATTCGTATGCGCGAGGATGTGTTTTATTATACTTAACCGATATGTAGGTATAGTAGTAAAATAATTAGAATACATGGCATTATATTTAGGGTATGTACTATACGAGTATGTTTATATAACTTGTCATATGGATAATTGAATGGTGATAAAGTAAGTACGTATAGGCCAGTCTTTATGCCGCCAAAAGACGTCTGACATGGCATGACTGTTGTAGAGCACCAATCAAAACTGTCATCCAGTTCTCAGTAACATTTAGTTATTAAAAAAAAAATTGTTTAACACACTGACCAAATCTTTTGTTAATTAGCATTTTTTTCTAAAATGTTCTATAAAATTCTAGGTATTTGTTTGTAAGTATATCAATGAAAAGAATAGAGCTATAAATATGGTGCTGCAAAGATATCATTCAAAGCTTTGTATTTCGCTATTTAGCCAAACATTACAATGATTGCACATTGCTGTAGGTATAATGTAACACTATCAATATAATGTCAACAAGGTCTGCTTAGTTAGTTAGTTCCAGACGCGGAACAAATATTAAAGACAAATGTGACCTCTTGCCACTTTAATAATTATCGCGTACGATCAACAGCTGAGGACGAAAAAAAGAGGTCAAACGGTTTTAGAACATAAAGCTAATTTGCTGCTTTGAAGCTTACACGTCCACGGTGGTTATTAGCAATTAGCGAGTGGATAACAGAGCCACCCACAGCCGAGTGCCGGGACGACAGCAGTGTGTGGCTGCGTACGGCGTAGGACTCGTAGTATAGCTAGGTAGAGGTGTGCGTCCACCTTCGAGGAGTCAACTCTTAACCTTAATCAAAGAAGTCCACAGCCACAGAGCTGCTTGTGTCAGAAAGAGTCCTTAGTAAATAGTCGTTAGCAGTGCTCCGCTAGTTAGGTTTACCTCGCTGTCCCCTTGCTTCGGGAACCATACTTTTTTAATATTAATTCCTACGCTACGAGCTACCTTCGTATGAGGTTTATATAAACATTTGTCCGGTTCTGGTCTGATGTAACAGAGTTGAGTATTTATGTTGGGTTAAAATATGTTTGAGTGTACTAAATCGCAAGGGGGTGGGTCATTATGTCAACTCTGAAATTACGACAATACATCTAATCATACATCGCCAATCGCCACCTGTTCTATAGATTTTGTTAAGAGTGAATGAGTTTTTCTACGAAACAGCTGTATCTTTTCGCAAGAAAGAAAAAAGAAGGGCCAAAAGTTAGCCCTTTCAGCTGTTCCCTTTTTCCCGTTAGCCCTGGTTAAGGTAGTAAGTTGTTTGTAACACCCCAAGCTAATAGCTTTGTATTTATTTTTATTGAATGGTATGAGGAGACGAGGTTTTCCCGAGCATCGAGGGCGGCCGCGCGCGCCGCTCGCCCCCTGATGGCAGCTATACCACAGCGTTCGATGAAGGACTAGCTTAGAGTTGCATCAGCGCCTCATGGCGGCCACCTATCCCCGCGCGGGCGCAGCTTGAGTTGCCTCACGTCGGTGCCACCCAGGAGGTCCCGATACAGGCTAATCACCGCTATCGGTGTGGTCACCGCGTTGCCAACGCTCGAGTACATGAGATCACTCATGTACTATACTTCTTGGCCAACAGGGGCGATAGATTTGAACACCTCAATAATATTTTAATGGAAAGGTACGGTACGTTTTACGCAGGGTTTTCCCGATGTTATACGCGTGTTGAGGTAGTCCAAGTACGAAGGTCAATACTGGCATGTAGGTAATTGGTCTTTACAGCATGAGCGTTCTTCAATAAACACTCTATACGTAAGCTTGTTACTGAAAATGATCACTTAGTAAATTGTAATGTAATATTAATAGTTATAATGGCATGCGGCCCAAGAGGTAAAAGAAGAGAAAGGTCCAAGAGGTAGGTCCTCCGAGCATGCGGCAGTCCCGTAGAGTTTAGACAACTTTGATTCTTATTACATTATGGTAAAAGTTGCAAGTAAACCTGAATAAGTAATTTCCATTGTTTTTTCACCCGCTGACGTGATTACCAACAGTATTGCGAGTAGTGAAAATAGAATTTCAGTTCTTTTTTGCCTCGCTATAGTTGTACTCTCGCTTTATTGTTGGGAGAACGTGACTTGAGCGAGACAAAGTTTGGTTAGTGTGTCCGATCCCCAAGCAGCCTGCCAAGCGTGAGGAGGAGGCCTTCGTTGAACACTGGATATTTTCTATCTGTTGATGAAGATGTGGTACGGCTCTGGATAAGACAGACTAGACATCAATAATAAGATAAGATTAAGTCAATAAGAGCATTATAATAGACAATATCAATTATCCAAGATCCAGTCTACTCGTCTTGAAACGATGTTATTAGAACTTATAACTCTTAATCCAACATTAGCGAACAATTCAAGTGAATACAACTCAGAAAACGCAAAATAAAATAATAAAGTATTTGTTAATCAAAGATTTGTCGAATCTGTTGTTTATTTCCAGTGTTTATCTGAATTATTCCCGCGGCGAGATCCTCTGAAATCCGAGGCGATCCCTCTATAACACAAACAACAAACGTAAATTAAGTTTTTTCCACGAGAAACGTTGTCTGTACTCTCCCCCTCCTTTAATTACCGTGGGAGCGCGAAAAGATAATAACGAAACATCTTAAAGGTAAATACAGATTTTAAATAAATACTTACATTTATATTACCTTAGAGTCTTAGAGCCTGAGCCTATTAATTGAAGCCACTTTCGTAAATGCTGAGCTTGCTTGCTGGAATCAGACTTTAATCTCTATAATGAACCAAATGTTCATAATCAGCCTTTTTATTTGTCCACTACAGCACATAGGCCTACCCTCAGAACCCTATTAATCATATGTCATCATCATTATCAGCTGAAAGACATCCACTGCTGGACGAAGGCCTCCCCCTTATTAGGGAGAGATTGAAGTAATCCCCACGCTTGGCAGGCGGCTTGGGGATCGCAGAATGCTTACCACCGTCAACTGAGAGGACGCTGCTGCCCGTCCTCAGGTGGTTCTGGTTGCAGTTTTAGAACATACCCAGGTCCATGTACTAACCATTTATTGATCACAATCAAAGACAAAAAATAATTGCAGTGTCCTGTCTATTAATTATACTGTCCCTGGTGAAAAGCCAAACTGTACCACGGCCTAGGTGTAGGTACCTGGAAAACAGACCCCAATTGGAAAAAAAATGTGATAATTGAGCTAATTGGGGAATAATTGTGACTTATATATACCTATTCGTAAAAGTGAATTCCTCTCCAACTTGTTAACTCAGTCGCACGTGGACTTCGTCGATGGGAGGTCGTCTATATCAGTGCTATACGAGACGTAGTTAGCACAAAAAACTGTGACGTAGTTGGACATAAAGCTTTTTTATGTCTTTGACAGATGGCGGTTTTGAGCAAATGTTTGATATTACTCCTAGGATCCTTGAAGGTGAGACTTAGGCCGTATGTCCGCCGACGCCGCCACTGAGACTGTGCGGTGGACACGCGACTATAGTCATCTGTGTACCGCTACTTCGGCGACGTCATCTCGTTCTCGTTGACGTCTCGGTGACGGCGTCGGTGGACAAACGGCCTTAAAAGGCTAGGCTGTGATCCTGCGTGTCTCTGTGGTATGAGCCCTGGATTCCATTTAAACTGGACTGCGCAGTGAACCAGAAAAAATCTCATACATTTAGGCCGGGCGTTAGCGAGGATAAGTGTACGTTCACCTTTAAACACAGATCCTTTACAGGAGCAAAGTCGAGGGTCACAGCTAGTGAGCCTGTCGGGCGGTAAAGTTCTAAATATTGTACAAACACGCTTTACTTCGCTCCGGACGTGGGCGGCGCTTCAAAGGCTGTATTCATTAACAGAAGGGCAAAATAATGCAAACATTTTGAACATGAGATATATGATATGATATACGTGGGTGTCGCTCTACGGTCTACAAAAGTAAATTAATTAAAAACGCTTCACATACATAGCTTCCCACAAGGATTACCTGTACCGGGATATCATGAAACATGGAAAATGAATATTAGGAAATAATTTTCTTACCCTTTTCATACTGCTATACAAATAGTATGAAGGTTAGGACATTTTCTTCCGAACCAGTGTTACAGAGCAGTGTGAAGGTTAGTCGGCCGCGAATATTTTATATTTGACTATTCGTTTAGTTTTTATTTGGTGGTAGATCTTATTTTCAGGGGGTCATCTAGGTAAGAACCGCTGCAGTATTATATATCCTGCTGCCAAGCATTCGTGTGTAAACCTTAGACTAATGTAGTTAATACAATGAATTTCTATGTTTCAAGTGCATAATGTCAATGGTTTAAATATTACTGGCATCCACTAACCATCGAAGTACTTACTAATGAGCGACGATGCAGTGAAGCCCTGCACTTTGTTGACCGACTTCAAAAAAAGAGCATGTTCTCAATTCTTTGTTCAAATTTTATTAACTGACTAGAGGTCGCCCGCGAGTTCGTCCGCGTACGGAAGGAATTCGGGCCGCTCCCAAAATTCACCACTTTAAATCATCCCGAGCAATTTTTCCGCCGAGCGTGGAGATTATAATAATCATAATAAATTTATTGGCAACATCTGTTACAGGTCAAGTAATTGGTATTGTACAGTATTGTATCAATTACAATGAAATTATAATCTCTGCACGTTGCTATACTATTATAATAAATAATAAATAAGTCAATTTATATGTCATACTTAAGTATAGTCAATAAAAAAATAAATTGGCACATAAACTAAATAGTATCAATTATTATTACAATACACAAATTAAATAATAACTTTAAAAATACAAATTGAACTAAGAATGCTACAATAACTCATGTCAAATAATAGGTACTGTTTTCTAAACAGTAATTACAGCATTACATTTTTTTGTTTCAATAACAACCCTTTCCTGTTAAGAAGGAGGCCTTCGTCCGGCAGTGGATGTCTTCTGGCTGTTGCTGAACTGGAAAAAAATATGTCATCTTAGTAAACCAAATTACGTGTGTTGGTTTCCTGTGAATCTTCAATGGTATTAACGGAGGTGGTCCCAGTAGAACCGACTTCTAACAATCATGGGACCACCTCCGTAAAGTCCAGAAGAGTCATGATTCATGAACGCGTTAGCTTACCATCAGTGAGTGAGTCTCGTTCGTCTATTACTAATTTATCATTATTTTCAGAAAGGTAGGTCGTATAAATCAGTATGATATAACTAACTACCAGTAGGATAATAAAGACTGTGAATCGATTATACCTACCTTCCTGGAAATAATGTTAAATTATTAATAATTTGTCCAGGCAGATAACGTTATTTATCCAGACGAGGAAGAAGAGCTTGTTCTAAGATGACACGTAATATAATTAAAGTGCACTACTAGGCTAGCTGTCAGTTATCTAACTCTTCAGTCGGTCCGCTCGTTTCTGAGAGCTGAGTGCATCTACTTTCAGATTACATGTAGGTACATACCTACTCGTCTAATAGGAGTGCATTAGAGTGGTTTACAAAAAAAAGCACTTGTCAGTTCTGCTAACCACCAGTTTTAGTGGTCTAATAAAGTAAAATAGGCGTGTGGCCTAAGGTTTAATGTATGACAAATAATAGGCTTAGTGATGAATATAACTAAATACATTACACATACTGAAAAAATAAATTGTATTGGCTGATAAATCTCTGAGATATGAGCGTTTAAAGTTTTAGGTGGGGATAGAGAGGGGATGCTCTATCCCTTTCTCGCAAAGCACGTGTTAGTATAGCATTTGTATGCCGCGCCTGAGGCTTGACGTCATAGCTCAGTATAGCGCGCTCTCTGTCTAGCTTGAAATTAAATTACTTAAAACTTATTTATTTTTGAATTATTTTAAATTTTGTTTTCGTTAATAGGCTCTATTGATGATCAACTTTTTTATGAGCTAATAAAAAAATTGTAGTCATCATGCCTATTCTGTTCAAATTATTGAGCTCGAACTTAACTGAGGAGATTTGAGTGTTAGGTACACCAACAGAGGGTACTTGTTGGGTAGGTGGTTGGTGGTTATTCAACCAGCAGCAGTGTGCAAACCAGTGCTGCGGTTGAAGGACAACATTTCCAGTGATTTTACAGACCATAAATATCTCAAAGTGGAGAGCGTCGGTTCAAAACTTTGCAAAGTACAGATATTATATATGGGCAAGACTGTGAGACTGAGACTTACTTTTCTCTTAACTCAGTGTATTACATGTATAAAAACGCAAGCCATTTTTTTAAATATCTCCTCGTCTAAAAAATTCAAAATAAAACGTACCTAAAAAAAAAAAACGGAAAAAAAAAACTAATCAAATATATTTCTTCTGTATGCTATCACGGCTATATAATATAGTCCTGATAGCCTAATTGTGAGACTGCTTGACTTGTAATCGTAAAGTCGTGGGTGCAATGAAAACCAGGCCATGAGCTCTTATCTTTGGAGTTTATGTTCGGATACTCATATCACTGGCTTTTCGGTGAAGGAAAACATCGCAAAGAAACCTGCATACGTCCGGAGAGGTTTTTTTTATATACGTTCAAGTGACGAGACGAGCAAGACGTTCGCCTGGTGGTAAGCGTCACACCTGCCACTAACAGGAGCAGTGCCAGAATTAAGTAAGTAAGTTTGTATAGGCTGAGTGGCCAGCCCTAGTGTCAGAGTTAATGTGCCGCCCGAAGGCCTCTGACATGGCTGACGGTCGTTGTCATAGAAACTAGAACAAACAACCGGGACCAAAAATGCCAGAATTGTGAACTTGTGAACACAATCCTGCGCTGCACTGCACTGCGCTCGTCACCCTGAGATATTAGATGTTAAATCTCTTTATACCCAGTCATTTATCTGGTAACATTGCCCTTCAAACCGGAACACAGTAATGCTTGCACACTACTGCTTGGCGGTTGAATAACTGGCAAAGGTGTGGTACTTCCCCAGGCGGACTCTGCAGTAGAGTCCTACCACTACAAATTCAGTGGCGTATGTGAATTCACCAACCCGCGACTGGGCCAGCGTGGTGGATATAGTTCATCGCCTATCGAGCTACGTATAAGTCCAGTATTGGACAATTAAAAAAGGCTGATTAAGTATGCTTTACTATGCTTCTGTATGTTTGCAGATGTATATTTTTCTGTAGGTATTTCTATGCCTACGAGTATATAGATTTGCTGTGACATTGTAAAAGTCGCGGGCAACCGGTGGATGCAAGTGGCAGGTTGTCGTACAGTGTGGCGGCCTAAGGGGGAGGCCTTCGTTCAGCTGTCGACGTCTCCGGGCTGATGATGATGATGAAAATGCTGAGTATGTGCATGATTATAATAATTTCCTTTACTGTAATGTTATACCAAGTGAATTAATAACGTCAGCCTAAGTGCATACAAATGCAAGCCTACTACAAGTAAAAGCTTGTTCCCAGATCCCTCGCACCACCAGGTACAAGTATCTTAAAGGATGAAGGCGCCGAGTATCGCCCAAAGGTGTATTTTGTATAACATGCTTAGCTCATTAGCACAATAGTGCTAATAAAACATCATCATGAATGTGTTTAATATCTCTCTCTGTATAATAATCGAATGCGAGGTGTGTAATGACGCTCAGTTGCGCCTGGGACGTAATTTACATACTAGTGGAAGATTTGTTAGGTCAGAGTCACACCGTAGACGATTGCTAAGATTACAGATAAGTGTGATGTGATGTGAGACATGAATGGGGATCAGGCACATTCTTGTGCTGATTTTCTGCTCATGCAGATTTGTAGATGTAGTAAAACTTTAAAAACTGAACTGAGACGCGGAACCAATCGGTGAATAGTTAAAGATCACTAGGCACTACAACAACTACAAACTCCACAAAGAATGCGAGTGATCCTCCTTGATCGCGTATTGGAAGCACTGACCACCAGTGGCGCGGTCTGCTCTCGTCTGTTTATATCCATAGAAATGTCAAGTATTCGTGTTTGACGAAGTCTTTCTTAACGATTTTCTAGTGTAGATTATTACTATTGAATGATCTTTACAAAGGACCCTGTATCAGGGGTATTCCCGATTGAGCACCAATTTCTTGAGCACCCACGAAAAGAGCACCTAGCATATTCCCAAAATAGCATCACCCAAAATTTTGGCTTGGTTGGTGCAATATCTAGAGTAGTTCGATATCTAGAGTCATCGATAATAACCTTTCTTGCATAAATACCGTAGAATGACAAAATAATATGATGCCTACCTCTATCCAATACTAAACATAACCATTTTTAATATAACATTTATTCGGAATGAAAAATCCCCAGCGGTACAAACACACAGACTATACGTATAGCTTACACTATCTAACACACAAAGTTTGGCATTTATTAGTGTGATATGGTGATGTAAAGAGTTAGTAATACGTCTAGAAAGTTAGTTAACAGTCGAATGGTAAATCTTCTTGATTGTTGAGTTTGCACAGTTCTGCAACCGCTGACCTATGGTACTCTTATTTCCTTTATCAGAGCGTGACACATGGCTATAGGCCACTCTTTGACCCTGGTGTGAGTGTTACATGACTCAGAAGCCCATGAATTTTGTAATAGGTACTTAATTATTCTTATGTAACAGTTTCCCCACAATGTACGGTATTTCTAAGATTTTATAAACATTAAATTTACTTTTTATTAGGAACCTACTTTATATTATAGTAAGTGGTCACCTTTAAAATATAAATAGTCATCTTTAAAAAGTCGGGTCCCACTTCGATTATTCACATTGTCGAAACTTAAAGGACTATTTTGAGAGCTTTCGTATAATAAAAAAACGGCATTTGTATTCGGAGTACTTATAAAAACAAATGAAATCGAAAACTTTACGCCTTATTTTTGAACTCGCTTTCAGATAGGTAAGATTAACATTACGGTACAATCACTGACAGTATGTGCTCTACATAATTGTTCCACGTAAAGCAGAGTAATTAAAACTGTTTAAATTAAGTCATAATGTTCTCAGACATAATAAATAATGAAGTAAAAGTGTTGCTAATTATTTAAAACATCCACTCGCGGAGATAACTACAAGTATAATATATAAAAATGTTTTATTACAATTTATTTATGTAGATATAAATTCTTTACCTTCGAAGAAGGGGAAGGTTGCTTTAGTAAAGTTTAAGTACATTGTTATATGAAATGTGTTTATACAACAACATTTTTATAATTTATAAATTTAATAAAATTTATTTATTAATCCAAATAATATATACGTACTATACGTACGTACCTACGCCCCATAATGTATTTACCTAAGACATGTTAGAGAAGAGGTTGAACGCTTTAAGAAGTGTGAAAAAAAAATTGGTAATTTTAAAACTGGTAAAATTGGTTGGTAAACAATTATGAATCAAAGATCCTGCAGTATATGAACCAAATAGTGAAATGCAAATTAAGTTGCAAAACGTAAATATTTGAGATAAGTGGCGCTGGACAGCATGACGCGGTCATGACCTTGTCTCTCTAAAAATGTTGCCGTCTTCAGGGTGTCATTTTTAGATGTACGCCTACACTAAGCTCGAACACAATATTTACACAGAATTTGCATATAGGCTGGGTAAACCAACACTTACGAATGGCATAGGAACATACGAATAAAAATAGGTATCAAGTGCAAAAAAAACAAGCTATTATTAGTTATTAATAAGAAAGAACTTAAAAGATCTTTGTCAAGATGAATCAATCGAGGCCAAACTCGATGGGGTTGCGTCGTTTTATTATGTACAGAATTCCCATGTCCACCTTCCAGCTCCATCATCAGATCAGCTCCATGTCATAATAATGTTGCATTGTCATCCGATTTACATATAATGGATGCAAAATTTAACCGCACACGGAATCCGGAAAAAAAACAAATCAAATGTCAATCAGTCAAATGTAAGATTTGATTACAGACAGAAATTCACTGGACAGGCGAATCTACGAGTAATATAAAATAAATTAAAAAGTTTGTAAATTAAAAAATAACTGTAATAAAATAAATCTAAATGAAACGATAATTTTGTTAGACATCAACAAACGTTATTAAATGATATACTTATATAATGTTATACTTTTCCAAAGTGAATATCATCTAAGGATTTTTTACGCAAGTGCCTCATCAAATAAATGTAACTATCTAATATAATTAACCTACTATCTAATACTTTATTATGAATCACTGGACTGACTGACTCACTAACAAGTAGAGCACAGCCTAAACTAAAAAAGCTGGTCGTACAGACTTGAAATCAGGAGGGTGCATTTGTCTTGATGCGTATAGAGGTGTACTAAGAAAGGATTTAGCGAAATTCAACCCTGAAAATGGATGAAAACTTATGTATGAAAGTCCTTTTGTATGTTTTTGAACTTTTATTCGTCAACATTTGTATTTGGATAGTTTATTTAAAATAAACCAAGGGGGTGTAATGGGGGATGAAATGTTGTATGGAAAGCTAAAGTTTATAAGACTTTCATCAGTTGCAGACCGAAAGTCTTAAGATAACTATATTTGTTTAGTGGGTTGTGATTGATCATGAATCGCCCGATGTTTGTCTGGGACAAACTGCTAGAGCTTTATTCCTATAAAAATAAAAATAAAAGATTCGGCTTTACTCCGTGACTGTATACATAATGAAATTGGACAGTGGGTCCAGACGATCTATTCAAAATGTGATGAATGATCCCGCGGGTCCATTTTGAGTGGGTCCAGTTAACCAAAGACTCCTAATTTTCTAGCTTGTTTATAGTAACAGTGAATTACTTTCTTTTGAAGCTCTTCATGCAATTAAAAAATATCTTATATTCTTTAGCAAAATAGAAATAGAAATAGACAAATATAAAGTAAAACCTGAAAACCAAATACTTTCAATAAATAACGTAACCAGAGTGTGCAGCAAATCGAATCACTAAGGAAAACTGACAAAGAAAGAAGGCGTGACCTCGAAAAGGTATTGTACAGAACCACATTAAAATTGCAGAAATTTTGCCTTCGCTTGCGAGCCGCTGTTCTCCATTCAACGATACAGATTGCGTGACGGTGCTCTTCTGAGATTTTCGCATCGGGAAACGCAGTTTTACTTCTATCACTTTTAGTAATAAGATTTAATTTCGCATGAGAGCTGTACGTCCCAACTAGTAGCAAGAATGGTACTCGTAGTAAGATCTACTCGCATGTAGAGTTACAATTGACCTTTAACAGTTATTTATGAAATATATTTTTTATAGTGACCTTGTCGTGTGGCCTAATCTTTGGCATAACTGTGTAAGTACAGCAAAATAGCAAATACACGAACAAGGCCCAAAACTTGCAGACTTGAGCTTGCAAGTTTGTTAAGTAAATGAATGAGCGAAATGAAGTGAAGAGTGAACAATGGAAGGAACGAGAGATTGAAGTGAGAGCAAATAGAAGAATTTAAGTTCACTGCTATGTGTAATAAAAAATATGTGTATGTTTGTTCGACAACTCGAGCATGACCGTTGATCGTTCACGAAATGTTGTAGTTAATATTAATACAATTGTGCGAACATAATACAACAGTTGTGAAGTCGAGTCAATGAATAGGAGTTGCGAGGGCACCGTTTAGGTTGAACAACTAGTTTAATTATATCATCTACTACAATTCGTTATTGCGACGAGTCAAAGATGGAAAACACGCGAGGTTGGGATCGAAATGGGCTGTTTTCACCTATTTAATGTAAGTAAATGGTATCTACAGAATGTGTTTAGAAAAGCAACTTTCGCAAGTTTGCTTGCCAGTCTGTTTAGTGCTTAAATTTGATGTCTCAATGTGTTTCTTGTGAACTTGTTCACAGATGGTATATTGCTCCGTCGCAGCGCGTACACACGCGATGTGCACTTGATTGGATCCGAGTGTTGGGAAACATTTCATGTTAAACTATCAAGTTCTGAGAATAGATTTGTACCCGCATTGCATCAGCCTCAGCCTTTATATTTACAGATATTTACAAGAATTGTCAACATCCCATTGGTGCATGGGAATTAATTAAAGTAACCTCAACGTCGTAAGTGAGAGAGCCATATTATTATACCACAAGCTGGCACAGCGCGGGTTGGCGATTTCACAGAAACCAGTGAGTTCGAACTTCACATCTTTCTTAGGAACTTATTCAACTATCCTTGCTCATAGATTCCTCCAATATGGATTCTTACACCCGAACTTTCAAGCTCGTAATATAAGTGATAACATTAACATACAAATGAGTGCATTACGTCCGTCGGTCGGTACAACGAGTGACGTAACGCGAGTGCTGCAACCTCTACAATCCGGCAGTTATTTGGCCGTAATGCGGCAGATGCAACCTGACCTTTCTGAGCGCTACCGTTACCCCGAATGAGCTGTAATTGCAGGGAGTTGGTGATAGAGGAGCACTTACAGAAATAATACACTAACAGCCATTATAATGTCTAATGCTCGTCATAATTATTACCTACTTGAAGACTTTGTAATAAGAATTAAAATCTGCATTGGTAATCACTTAACTGTGTGTTACTGTGAGTGTTAGATACTAAGTTAGACTATTTTATCGCTTAGAATTCATATCTTCTAGGATTCTCTGTGTTGGGGTACGATAAAACACGGACGATTAAAACCTCGGCTTGAGTGTTATCTGTTATATGCTTAAGGCATAGAAGTAGAATAATATTTAAATTCCTCATTCTAATTCTAATACCTATCTGCTCGGCCGAGTATTAGTTAGCCGGAGTCCCTCCTATCTCGAGAGGTACCCGTACCTTTTTACCAGTACCTATGTTAGCGAACATTATTGTTTCCGTATTGAAGGGATCCGGACGTTTTTGGTCATATTATTGGGCATGAGGACATTATAATTGCTTAAGTAGATATTATAGCATCTTCGTAGTAACGAGCGCAGTGCTAAAGTTTATGCATTGTTACATTTCCTAATTCGAGTTGTTCTGAACTGTTACGGGCAAACGTGACGTTTCAGGCGAGATACTTTCTTACATGTGCTATGCACATTACTTTTTTATTTTTTATACGTTCAAGTGACGAGACGAGCAAGACATTCGCCTGGTGGTAAGCGTCACGCCTGCCACTAACAGTAGTAGCAGTGCCAGAATTGTGAACTTGTGAACACAATCCTGCGCCGCACTGCCCTGCGCTCGTCACCCTGAGATATTAGATGTTAAATCTCTTCATACCCAGTAATTTCTTTGGTAACATTGCCCTTCAAACCGGAACACAGTAATGCTTGCACACTACTGCTTGGCGATTGAATAACTGGCAAAGGTGTGGCACTTCCCCAGACGGACTCTGCAGTAGAGTCCTACCACTACAAAAACAACCTTTGAGGAAGATGTACAATCCAAAGTTTTGACTGGTGCTATATGGCAGTAGCACGAACCATCAAGTAAACGACCCGCTTGTCGCATACACTTATCAAAGCCCACTTTCGCTGACCCAATTGCCCAGCTGGTCCACGGCTGGGCACATCTAGCGCGGTCCGCTAACAGGCCCTGCTTCTACCCAAACATTATGTTATGGCGTTATATAACACTACTTTGTGCACATATTGCTAAACCAGCAATAAAATCCGACAATCATTAGGATTTTCTAGATGTAACGGTCATCGTAAAATAACAAATTTACTACTGTAATATAATGAAATTTAAAATTACTTGTGTATACGTAACCCGGACTCTCGAGATTTGTTTCAGTTGAAGGAATGCATTCGACATTCATGCTTGGTACCTTCGTATTCGTCATTACCTTTCATATTGAATTAGGCGTTGCGGAAATTATCTTTAGATTGCAAATAAACCTTTAGTGTATTACAGGTAATGGTGAGCAGAATAATGGATCATTTATTTATATTTAACCTTTCTCGGGGCAAGTCTTAGGTTAGTGTAATACATTAGGTACGTACAGGTTCATTTAATAACATAAAGTTCCGCTATTTCCTTGATGCCTCATGAACAACAATAAAACACTGTTTTAAACTATCATTTACAGCTGTTTAGGTAAACAATAACTTAAACAGCTGTAAAAATCCAAAACAAAATATGCCGCAGCATGGTGCAGCATGCTGGGGGGTGGTCGCGTGACAAGTGCTCGAGGGTGGCACCGGCGTGGCAGTACTAGCGAAGGGCGCAATGATTACATTTTATGCACCCCACAAAATACTGACCCTTTCAAGCCCCTTAAATTATTGTGATATGCTCTATATTTTCGAAACTAAAAATATTCCACAAAGAAAAGAGACTACAGGGCAATGTTCATTCAAAATTTGCTTGTGTTTGATTGTGTATATCCAGCCTGATATTAGAATAAACAATCATTAGCTAAGTATTGATGCGGTTCAGTGTTATGCTTTCATTGGGAATCATCACCAACATCAGTGTTTATTTGGCCACCGTTACATATAACTATGCATCTCTAAACACTGCATACTGAGTTCGTTCTTCAATTCTCTGCATCAAAATGTTTTCAGTTTGATTAACTTTATTTTGGTCATACCTAATACTCGTATTGTGTCCAGTAAGTTAAATTTTGGAATACAAAAGTCGAATTTGCAATAGAAACAAGGTCAATTGTTGTACAGTTTACATCACAGACAATTCAGCCTGAAGCTAGTAATTTGCTTAGGTATACAAAGACGAATCATCGCCCTACTTCTGTCTCCTTTGACACGAGCGCTAATGCGTCGCCGCGAGCTGTCCATGCACGTCATCAGCGGACCAGCGCTCGCCACGTGAAGTGAAAGAGGAAGCACGGAGGACGCTGGCGCCGGTGACGTCACGACGCGCCTCTCTTGTGACGTCAGGATACTTCCGCATTCATTCTGACGCCGGTTGTGACAGAGAGGTTATTAATTAGACCAAATTTTGTTGCAGGTTAATTTATCATTAGCTGGATGTAGGAACTTGTCAAAACATCTTCATATATAATACAAATAATTAATTACTATGCAGACTACGCTCCTAATCCTTATGAGCTCGTAATTATTCAAATTCTAAATTTCATCATTATAGGTACCTAGTACCTACTGGTTGTTTGGTAATCTATTAGCTATTATGCGACAACCTGTAATATCGTATAGAGTATTTAGACATCATTCTCTGCATTCTACAGATACAGGCAAATATATTTTTTTGGGAATGGGTATCTTTATTTTGGTGGATGCAAATGGCAGGTTGTCGTACAGTGTGGCGGTCTAAGGGGGAGGCCTTCGTTCAGCAGTGGACGTCTCCGGGCGGATGATGATGATGATCTTTATTTTATTTATTTTTTATATAATGATTGAAAAGACGAGCTAGACGTCCGCCTAGAGGTAAGCGTCACGCCTGCCCATAACATCATTTTATTTAGCCGATAAAACAAACTACATCTACTGCATTTATTGTTTTCCAATATTGCAAATGATAAGAATATTTTAGCGGTAAGATTGGTAATGGCCCTCGCATATCAAGGTCGTAAAAAGGTCACAAACAAACAGTTAGTTACTTTTGCGTTAAGTGTGATAATTCCGCCACCGTGGTCGGTTCTATCTATGTCAAGCCGTACTCATCTCGCAGACTAACACAATTTTTAATCTATCGGCTTTGGAAACAAATGTCAATATGAGGTTTGACATTTGTTGTGTGCGGGTACCATGTGAGTGTGATGTAACGCCACAGCTTGCGGCGTAGTCGGTGGGGTGACCTCGTGACCTCGCCTGCTTTACGCGGCTCGTACTTTGTATGAAGAGAGTACTCGACGGTGAAGGCCTGCGTGGAAAAATATTGTCTCGTGGAAAAGTACATGAGTTGATGAAATTATAATTATTATGTTTCATTAGCATGAATATCTGAAAAATGTGCTAAATACTCCTTTCTACTTGCAAGTGCTTTTATTGATCAAATAAATAAATAAATATCGATGGAAATTTTTCACACAGCGCCACCTAGCCCCAAACTAAGCAAAGCTTGTAATATGGAAACCAGATAGTTGATAGAATATTTATATACTTTTTCTTAAATACAATCTAGCTACGAGTACAAATGTAATCACTCAAAGAAAGTTTAGAGACAATCTAAAAGCTCAGGATCCAGCACGCTGGCGACAACACCACGTTGAATGGTATGCATACCTGTACGTTAGATCAAATTATCACCAGTTATTTTTGATTACTTGGAGAGCTTTTAATGACTGATTAAGAAACTAAGCACATTTATAGCAGTTTTTATCTAAGTGACGAAACGAGCACTTGTCCAAAACAATTCACCCAAAATTTGAACTCACCAGTTAAAAACCCAGCACGGTTCGAAACTGCAAATTGTGGCAACACTCGTAAATCTCGAATGGCTTTTGTTTTGTATTGGGACTCTAGCTATTCTTTTGAATTTGGTATAAGAGGAACAAAACCTAATCAGCGCCAGCACAAAGCCTTGTAAGTAACCTTTGGACATTGTTTAACTTACTGTATGGTTGCGTTATGTAAGGAGGTAATGTGGAATTTGTCTTCATTACCGCTCTCGACGATCTGTTGTGTGACTTATGTAATGTCGGTCAATTTGGAGACGACCCTGCGGAGGACGGGTTTAGAAAAGTGTTTTCCAACACATTAGCGGCTGTGATCTCTACTACGAGGTCGAGTGGCGTATAGGCAACCATACGCAAGAAGTTTTCTTATTCGTAAAAATATTTTGGTATGGATTTAATGACTGTGGGTATATACCTAAATAAAACAGGTTTAAGCAAATACAAACTGCCTACTCTACTTGTACTATTTAACAATAGTCACGGATTTACTAACCAGTCAAGCTGAGTCCCCAAGTTTGTAAAAGAAATAGCACACATTTAATTATCAATTATCAACAACTAAATATAACTAAACATTCTCACCGTAGATGAATTAACATTTTATTATAAAATATTCTAGAGGTATTTTACGGAGAAATTCATAAAAAGGTAAAAAAAACATGCCCACGTTTTGCTCAGAAGGTTTCTCAGGAAAAACCAGACCCTCTCCTTCCTACTCGTATTGTCGATGGCTTTATTTCCATACAGAACTCGTCGAGCCACAATGTCTAGGTCGTTGTAATGTGTTCCTTGACCCCGGCTGTTCCAAACCAGTCCGACACCAATAACTACAACAAAGACGTATGTCTGTCTGTAAGCGCTATCCTTGACTTGCGCTGGCACTGCTTTCCTTCGCGATCCATAAAAAAATTATTTAGTGTAGAAACTGGCAGGATAATTACTGTAGTCGTTACTACTGATGTTGGATTCGAAAAATACATGATTGTTACTTGAAGATCGGCCCCAGTGAAGGTCAACATGGAGAAATCAATGTCTTCACCAGCTCACAAGTAATTTTACCTCTTGGTGTTGGACGTTTCTGCGTCTGTAGCGAGTAATTACTATTATATACCAACGTGGGCATCTTGTTTTAGTGTGACGCAGGAAAATAGAATAAACCAAAAAATTACAAGCGAAATTACAGGGCTGATGAGACTTACCATTAAATATCTCAAATAATGCCCTGGATTTTGTTTTGTTGATGTACTTCTGTACTGGTGCTGCAGGACGCAGGCGTAATATCTTAGCGTCACGTCGAGCTCGTCTTAATAATTGTTACTATTATTTCGTTTAGGTTTAACCTCTCGGTCAACACATAAAAGACATTATTATTTAAGGTGTATTCATTATTATCTGTAATTCTGTAAATAACATGCATTCAGTAGCGTGGCCGACATGTGGCCTTGTCGCATTCATTCGTTGTTGGTACAAAATAAGTGTACGCGGGGACCTTATATTTGGCGTATGATTTGAAACTTTCTCTCTCGTGATGGTCCCTAATAGATAACACCTACCTACGACCATGGCAGCGGTATGCAGACCATTCAGTAACAAAACAAGCCCATGGCATCACTATCGAATGTTCCAATGTATTGAGACATTGGAACATTCGAGATTAGTGAGTCTTATTAGCCCTGTAATTTCACTATGATTTAACGCCTAAATAATATTAGTAAGTATTATACTAACGGGGCAATATTAGCACGTTCTCTGTCGTATAATAGTAGCCGGGGGCGGAGTCGAGAGCCGACACGAGTGACGCCGGGGTCAAAAGGTTATATTAGAGTTGTTTTTATTGTTGCTCAAATATTGTGTAACTTTATCTTTTTTCTAGTAAGAGAAAGAACCGGATTTTAAACTAACGAAAACATTATACAAAGACCCAAAATTTGCCTCAAGCCTTTTACATTGACTTACTTGTTTCTGTCTTTATGATTTTGTTTTTATTTTTGTCGTTAATAAACGATTTTCCATTTTATGTTTGGATAATATATAGTCCGCTAGTTAGGTCTAGATAGACCGTTTGAGCCAAAACTCAGCTGATGGAGAGGAACGACGAGTATATAAGATGGAATACGCTTCCCCATGAGTAGCCTATTCACTTTTACCTTGAAATCATTCAAATACCTACCCAGGCTGGTAAGCTATAGGTACTTAATATTATTATGTTGAAAAGGTAGTAACGATTAGCCGAACATTGTGAATATTACTTGCAAACGTACTAAACGTATTGAATCCGTTTGTTGCACGTGGTCCGCGCGGTTCAACTAATAGGACCACGGGTGTTTTTTCCGGTGGTCCTACTGGAAGACCACGGGCACTACGTTTCTACTTAGTCAGGAATGGAATGATACTGCCGGCTCCCTTGTTTCCAGAGAGATATAGTTTAAAAGTCGTAGTGCGTCTTCTCCTGAGTCTGCCTACTTCATCTTCACTTCTCAGCAGGCGAGCTGGTGGTCTATTGTCATCGTTATCATCATAATCAGTTTATCTTAGACCTTATAGTAAGGCAGCTAGAGATAGGTATTTTCCGGAACACTCCACCTAGCCCGATCCCCGGCTTTTCACTCGCTTCCAGCCCGTTGCAAATCATCTTAGGTCCATCAGGTCTCAGGGCCGAAATTTGCCGATTCAGACTGGTTTTTTTTATTGTCCTATTAAAATGTGGCCCATAAATATAGCTGATTAATGAAAAGAAAATGAAAATCTGCAAAAATAAGCAACTTATAAGCATTTTAATATCATGCTAGACAGAAAGAAGAAACAGCAAATCGTGACGTCACTTCTCAGTACGCCATATAAATTATATTCTGACAAGTAAAGCGTGACGTCATTTTTTGTTTTGTGGGAAAGGGACAGAGTTGCCTCTAACAAAAACTTTAAACGCTCATGTCATCATCATCATGATGTCATGTGATAATTATTAACCGATTTAAATATTTTTTTTCAATAAACACACTATATTTACTTAATTTCTTCATCAAAGCTATTGGTTTCAACGATATAAACATCAGTCATCTACCCTATTGATGAACAAAACTAGCTTCCATTAAAGTAAAAACACGAAGAGTTTACAACAGCTATAAAGCAATTATCTTGCAAGGCTACATTTTATTATAGTTGTAAGGTTTTATTGATTTTGGCCATGTTCAAAAGTTTAAGGAAAATGAATTCTCTTCTTATGCGTGTTAAGCACCACTATTTGACCACATCCTACTTATATGTAATAACTGTCTTATAGTTAAGTATGTGGTCAGACGGTGGCTTATCACTTAACATAATATTTAATTTCATCGAGTAAGTAAGTACCTAGTACCTACATAAAAATCTTTTGAGGTTTTATAGTTTTCTCAGACATATCTCAAGAACAGGAAATTATAAATGCTAATAAGTATTAATGTTTCTCAATTACAATTAAGTAAATCCCGAGCTTTCAAAAAGTTGTTTTAGTGCAATTTTAATGAATTTGACACTGAGGTTAATGGCTCATTAAAAGATTTAAAATTAATTTCATTTAAACAATTTCATAAAGAAGCCATGTATAGGTCACGGGTAGTACGTTGGTTGTATTGGCAAATACATTTAGTATTGAGATCATAACTTATGATTTTTATGTGATATACAGGTTGTAGTTAGTACCAAACTGCCAAAGAGAATGATAGAGGTACCTGAGGTGTTGTATGAATACAACATTTTATAAGAACACAAAAATCAGTTTTAACAACAAAATGGAACATTCATCATCATCTACAGCCAGAAGACGTCCACTGCTTTACGAAAGCCTCCCCCTTAATAGGGAGGGGTTGCTATAATCCCCACGCTAGGCAGCTTGGGGATCGCAGAATGCTTACCACCGTTAACTAAGAGGACTCTGCTGCCCGTCCTCTGGCGGTTCTGGATGCAGTTTTAGGACATACCCAGGTCCAATATCATCATTTACAGAATAATACTTACTAACTAGGTTTTGAAACCAGATCTTTGGCGTACAGTAATAAGATAAATAAATATAAAAAAATACATAATTATAATTTATTTATTTATTTTCATAGCACATATAACAGAAAGTAACAGAGGTGTGTTTAAATCTTATGCATACTATATAAAGGAAGCGATCTAGGTCACTTTCCAAAACATTATGTGCCTAGTATAGCTTTATACAATTTACGACTTACTTAATTTAATCTATAAGTACCTCTTACGTGTATAATCGTAAGAGGTACTTATAGATTTTTATTATTCACATTATTTATTTTCTTTCTTAAATCTAAGTTTTTAACAATATCAATTTAAAAATATAAATATTACAAAAAACCTAAACCTAGAGTGCCGCCGGCAGCGGGGCAGGGCTCAAGCTGCCGGTGGTTAGGGCTGCAGAGTGAGGAACCTCCTGACAATGCGTGCCGTGTCAAGTCCCACTATTATTATTATTACAAAAAATAATTATGCCCTACTTATTACGAAACTAACCAAACCCTAACTTTACCCGGTGCTATGGTGCCCCCCATAAGGCAGCTGGCTGCATTGCCACGTTGGATGGCAATTAACCTTTGCATCAGGTACGAGCCGGAGCGGGGAAACTAAACGTATTTTTGACAAATAATTATAATACAAAACGGTTGGTAAGGAGGTAAGTAGTACAGTTTCAAAATCGAGATATTGGCATCTTTTATTTGTAAATTAACGTTTGTTAAGTTTACTTTGTTTTGTTTTTTTAGCTTTGTTGTGATTCCAGGAATACGTGCTTAAGTGTTTTTTAGAGTCCTATATTTATTTACTAGTGAGGAAACCAATAGAGTTACTTATCTCCGACTTGTAAGTAGTAAGTTGTTATGCAAAACGCATTACAAATTATTTTATAATTTATAGGTTATTTATAGGTAAGTACTTAATGTGTTTTGTAGTAATAAAGATCTGAGTAACAGACGGTGACTGGCGCACGGAGTGCCACCGAACCATTTAATTTGTAATTTTTATAATTTACAAATCTTTTGTGATTTTTTATTGCACCAAGTATCTTAGTCTAGTACAGCTAGCTTCTTCAATTGAGACCCTATAATTGTTTGGAAGAAAAACAAAAAATTATTAATTAAAATTATACATGGACAAATTATATTTATAAAATGTTAATTGGTCTCCATTGTAATTAATGTAAGTCACGCAATTCTAGAGTTAATGCTAAACGTCGAAGGACAAATATACATTCTAGAGTTATTAAAATACAATTAAGTCTAGTACGGGTTTCGGATCTATGCTTGGTATTTCAATGTTTAAACACTGTGTACTTTTTCCGACTTATTATGTCTTAGTAAGGCCCTAAAAACTATTAGTGGGATCAGACCGGAATCGACAATTACGTAGGAATCAGACCGAAAATTAACATTAAAAATAAATACCGTGGGATCATTCCTTGGGATCCGAAAATATTACACCTTTTAATTTCCTTCTATACAGGGCGCACCAGAGCTAGATGTGAAGTCAACTTCTCCACTCATTCTGTCATTTCTGTTACTTTAAATACTGGGGTAAGAACACCCGAAAACTAAAAATCATACATAATTATAAATCATAATTATCAATCAATAAGTTTATAATCACACTAGCTGTGCCCTGCGATTTCACTCCCGTGCTGATGAAAAACGGTGATGATAAAAAAAGATAAAAGATAACTCCATTCCGAGTTTCAACCAAATCCCTTCAGTCGTTTCGGCTTGAAGAGGTAACAAACATACACACATACATATATACCGACAAACTTTCACATTTATAATATCAGTGTGATTGGTAGGTATCGGTACAACTGGTATATATATCATACATCATCTACTGTGTCGTCTGTAAACCTTGCTTAGCAGGTACTATAGGTACGTTAGGTAAGTTAGGCTTTCAATCAGTGGAAGCCCCCACGCGACACTAATTAACGGATCGTCACCCACACAGCCGCGGCTCAACTACTAACTGTGACGTAATCTGCGCCGCATCAGCCACCGTGGAGGTTTCAGGCGCTTTCAGCGGTGGTCACGCACACAGACAAAGGCGCAGCGGCTCCATACTTCGTGCCCAGCATTGAGGTTTCAGGATTGTACTCGGCGAGTATCGACCGGCCACGCCTCTTCCCCCGCCCACCGCGCCGCCCCCGCGCGCCCCCCACACACCCCGCGCAGATTTGTTAATGATAAATCGAACGATCTTTAAAGAATGTCTGCCTCGCGGACCCGTGTTCCGGGTGGGTAGGGTTGGGACTGGCGTAAGTATTTTTAGAGTTTCGTACTCAAAGGGTATATACCTATCTCTACCTGTGTCGTATTAATATGAGTTCGTCACGTTATCTGTCTGCCGTGATCCAATAAAACAAGGTCTGCTACTCCGGGAGTGACACTTGCTTACGTCACTCCAGTTGCCACTTTATGGCAACAAAATTGGGAATGAAATCTGTTGATAATGTATTAATATACTAATTTATAAAATACGTACTATACAAAAAATGTAAGTGTTGTATAATAATATCAAAAATATAAGTACCTATACATAATTAAATGAAATATAAAAAAAAAACATATAAAAAAATGCCCCTGACCGTTCCCGGTGCAAAGGTGCCCATCACACTCGCCGTTTCCACGTTGAATGGCAATGGCCATCCTCTGCACCAGGAACGAACCGGAGCGGGAGTCACCTGTCTTAATATTGAGCCTTTGTCCTATTTCCCTGATAAGCTCCTTAGCTTCAATGCCTCAACAACCCAGGGTCTCCACAGCTATCGGCACGAAGTGGTAAAGCGGCTCCATAGCTGCGTACTTTAGCCTCTTTTTTAAACTGGCATCCTCTGCGGCAGCTGACGCGGAGTGGATAGTGCGACTGAGGTGGCTGGCGGCAACAGAGCTGACGCAACTAGCGTCCTAAACCAGGCACTTGCCGTTCTTCCAGGGAATATATCGTAATATGCCATGCTATGATTTATATTAATATATATTATAGCTACGTGTGTGACGGGCATAAAGGCGGGCACCTTTTGAATAGTGATTATATACATTTTGAAAGTTTTGAAGAAATACATCATCAGCCCGGAGACGTCCACGGCTGAATGAAGGCCTCCCCCTTAGACCGCCACACTGTATGTACAACAACCTGTCGTTTGCATCCACGGGTAGTCCGCGACTCGCGACTTTCACAATGTCGACGGTCCTTGTAACCTAACTTGTGGCCTTCCTAACGCTGCGTCTTTCGGTACGTGGTAGCTACTCAAGAACCTTACTACTCTTCACCATCGGTTTAAAAAAAAACATACATACATTATTCAGTATAATGTTTTCAAAATTATGAAAATGTTGTTATCATAATTTTCCCAAATCCGATGTTATAATTTTTTTTCGTGTTTGAGGAAATTATGAGGCCTAGGCACCATTTTGATATTAAATTAAAGCTATCAACTTTGTACGAATTTCTTTCTGTGCCTGTTCTCTAGTTTAGCCAGTACGTGTCTTGGAAAACGAATAATATCGAAAAAAAAACATGCATTTTTTGTAAAAATTGCCCATGTTTCACTAGCTGTGTCTCCGCAACCAATCGGCTCAGAGAGCTCAAGTTGCTCTCAAATATTTTTAAATAAGCCTTTACCATACATATACTTTTATAACGAAAATTTAGTTTGTTTTGTAAAATATGTCTATGGTAAAGGGGGTATGTCTCCACGGATACCGGGATCGGACTGAATTACGCCACGGATCACAGAGTCCCGTTGTCCCTCGCAAAAACAAATAAATATTTAACCCGCTGATATAAAAGAAATAAAATGTAAGGTAATCATTTTAGAAACTGATCAACGTATCGGAAAAAGCTTCCATAAGGTAGATTTTGACGGCGTTATAGCTCAGTTGGTAGCACGTCTGCCTTCAGAGCTGTAGGGCGTGGGTTCGGTTCCCACCCAGCACAAACATTATGTGACGTACATAGATGTTTGTTCTGTGTCTGGGTGTAGTATGTATTATAAGTATGTATTTACGAAAAAATATTGTATATAAGTATTCTCTCAGCTATCTGGTTTCCATAATACAAGCTTTGCTTACTATGGGGTTAGATGGCGCTGTGTGTTCCCCAATATTTATTTGATAACTTAAATCTTTAAAAAATTGAAAAAAAAAACTGATACAACTGCCAAAATTTCGCAGTTTCTCGAGTATCACTGGAGTAGCACAGGGTTTTCAGGTTTGCAAACTTGGATATATATAATATCGTTTCATATAATACGTAGAGTGATCATTTATTTATTATCAAATGCTCTCTGTGCTATTAGTACTTAGCTATATAAGTAGTTATAACGTACTTAAACGATTTATAAGTTCATGCGTGGTTAACCTATCACAGAGAACTAGGTCGAGAGAGAGCCAGAACCGCTCGCTCGTCAGTTCTCCAAATGGCAAGATGCCAATATGCTCGCTGCTTCAAATTGTCTCGATTTCGTCGTATCGTCGTATTTGAAAAAGAGTTGAGTCGGAAAATGGGCGCATTGGCCTTAAAAAAGCATTAAACACATAACTTTTAGAGCGGTACTATACATCCCCAGAACAACACGTAGTTAGGTACGTAAGGTTCCAGTAGGTATATACTGTTTCCAGTAATGGTACTGGTTCTGGAACTGGTTCGTATCTATTATACGAGTATGTAACATCGTACCCGGATTAGACTAACAGTGTATTGTAGAAGAGAAGGGACATTTTGTGCTGGAACCAGGGACCGCGGAAGTACAGGTATACTGGAAATTTGTTAAAATGTTCAGATAAAGATAAAAATGTATTTCTCCCAATTACAGCTCTAAGAGTTTGATGGTCTCATTATTGAATGAATTATACCTTCCGTAGCGCAGTACATAATGGGCGGTAATGGAGATGAATGGGCGGCGATGGTCCCGGGCAGGCGGCGGCGGCTCTTCCTTCCATTGTTATAATCTGATCTAACTGCATTAATCCCACGGCGTTACTACACAAGTCACGCTTTATGAACTGTCATAAACATTTACGTGCTTAATAATTCGTTATTGTTAAAATTTGCGAAATTAACTTTGTTTGTTTGTTACCATATCACGACTAAAAGGCTTTACTGATCTTAGAAACATTTTCCTTGTGAGCAGTGTGCACATAGAGGACAAAAACATGCTAAGCTAAAATAGGTAGGTAGTTTCCCCCCAAAAATTCAGAAGAAGTAAGAAATTCAGGGAAAAACAGCGGGGCGTAGCTAGTATATTAAAAATGCGAATGTTTGTGTGAGTTAGTTTTTTTTTTGCACTGCGCTCGTCATGCTGAGATACTAGATGACAAACCTCTTTCAACTGAAACACATTGCCCATTGGCACATTGCCCTTCAAACTGAAACTCAGTACCTAATGCTTACCTACTACAAATATTTTCTTTCTTCACAGCTAAACAGATTTCAACATTATCCTCAGCCCAGTGCAAGACTCGTGCTTTCTTCGCTTCCATTTGTCTTCCCTGCCTGAAGCAATCTTCCTCTATGGAGTTATTATGCGTCATCGAGTTATCTTTGAAAGTGTCTACTACTATGTACCACACCTTTGCCAGTTATTCAACCGCTAAGCAGTAGTGTGCAAGCATTATTGTGTTCTGGTTTGAAGGGCAATGTTACATTGAAGAAGAATGAAGAGATTTAACATCTAATATTTCAGTGTGGCGCAGGATTGTGTTCGCAAGTTCACAATTCTAGCACTGCTACTGTTAGTGACAGGCGTGACGTTTACCACCAGGCGAACGTCTTGGTCGTCTCGTCACTTAATTGTATAAAAAAAATGTGGTTATGAAGCGTGGTTACCATCGGCTGAGGGAGTTTCTCCGCTTGGTCAGAATGAGAGCCAGAGCACGCGTTAGGAATGACAAGCCGGGGTAATGGGGCGGGACGAGCCGTGCGGGGACGACGTGACTCCAGCCCGCCGCTCTAAATATAACATCTTTATAACCCTTTTTATCCATTTAGACGCTTGTAAATGTAGTTTAGGCACGTCTCGGGTTTTTTTGCTAACAGGGTAACTAAGCGATGAACAGCATATTAAAATGTTACGAATATATTAAAATTCTATATTTCCAGGGGCTCTCTGGTTGTTGGCTGCTGTAATATTGTTTATCAAATAATCAAGAACGAATCGAAGAAGAATCTTGTTTAGGACTTCTCTTCATAATTAGCAAATCAAATATTCATGAATCTTCATAATCAGAATTTACAAATACATTTTCAATTATATCAACACTGCAGTGTGCAAATATCGATACCCTGAATTCAATTAATAATAATAATACCTACTGCTTCTATGTTGTTCATGTTGTGTACACATTTATTAAGAAATGTAATCTAGAACAAATTATTTGTAACCTATACAATGCAAATGTAAAGACTGTATTAGATAGATAGATAGATTAATAAAAAAGAAAAAACTTAACTAAACAACTAACTAACTTTGTAAAGACTGTATTCTGTTTTGTGTATCAAATAAATAAACATTAATAAATTATTGATTCGGCGTATATATACTATGACAGAACGATAAATTCGTAGGTGAAATGGTTATCGTACTTGTACAACGCGGACAGAACATATTTAGACAAAATAGTTCAAGCAGTAGATATAGTGGGATGACAAAGCTAGTATTTTGAAGGCATATCCGTAATTTTAAGGTCCTTGCAAATAGCTCTATTGTGGCTGACAAGAAAAAATGTGTAAAACTAAGTGTCAGTAACAAGAATAGAAACAACAAACCTAATGAAAAGCAAACAGCGTGGTGCAGGGGTGTGGTAGTGTCGTGGGGTCTGGCGGGATTACTGGTACCAGTGCGACATACCGCGATAACGCGGGCCGGGGTCTACACGCACTGCGACGCGCACTGCACGACAACACTGGTATACTTGTGTAAAGTAGATAATTATATTATTATGATAACAACACAATAAATATAATAATTGTGTAACCCTTAGCTTATTAGCTTATTTCAAAAAACATAGTAACATTATTAGTTTGTAAAGCCAAATGGCATTTCTAAAATATATCTACTACTAAGGTACACTCGCATTAGCTCCATTGAAAAGTTCCATGCTGGAACAAACGCTATAATGGTTGTACAGTTTTCTAAACCAAACCAAATGAATCTCCTATCGTACATACTTACTTTTCTAAATTATATACTGAGTAAATATTATGTGCAAGTATCTACTTCGTATACAAACAACCTCGTTGTAGTCACAATATCATTAACGTAGCTGATTTTGCTATCCAATGCTGGCCTTCTACGGTACCACAACAGAAAAAAAACTATTTTATAATTTTCAACAAAACTGTCGTGTCGGTACGTGCCCCGTGGTGCAGTGTTGGCGACCTAACTGCAGAGTATAAATCACGGAAGGACGCCCGGACGTGTCGTAATCCCGAGTAATCTGGGCCGGGCCGGGCTCGGTGCGGCTACCGCGCGGTTACCTCGAGCACCAGAATTGACATGCTTATTTGTAAAACGAGGGTGACGGAGCGACAACTACAGTGTCTAGCTAGCCGAACAGGCTTTTTATGGCGCCTAATGAGCAAAACAAGACGCTAAAAAAACCAGAGCATAACTATTGTACCAAAGAAAAAAGAACATTTTAAACTGTAATACATGATTATGATTAAATGTCTAAATAATAGGGTTTGGGTCCCGGGACGTCTCGTGTCTCGAAGTCCCGAGGCTTTTTGGAAATTTAGTTGTCTCGGGTCCCGGGACTTTCGGGTCGAAACTCCAGACGAGACACGGTTGCTGAAATTGTAAATAATGTTATTATGAAAAAGTCATAATAAACTTTATTAGCTTCCCGCACCTTGTCATTGGAAGCGCCAAATAAAAAATAAATAAAATAATATATAAATAAATAAATAGCTTAACAAATAATTAGCTTAATAAACGCGCCAATAAATAGCTTAACAAATAATTACTTGATACACAATACTCCTAAATGCGTTTGCGACCAATGGTCGATATATTGTTGTTTTGTGATATTAGTCTCGAAGTCCCGGGACGTCCCGGGACTTTGGTCGTGGGTGGTCTCGTGTCCCGAGACTTTGAGAATGTCGAGACTTCCCAAACCCTACTAAATACAAATAACATGCCTTGCAAATGCTATACATAGAGTAAGTAAATACTACGTAATAATGCTATACTTATACAAAATAATTTACTTTGACACCAGGCGAAATTTAAAGTAGGTATACGCTCCATTGAAATTCAGTTTTCACTTGAAGTGAGAATTAAAACTTCATTGTACTGAAACCTCATTACAAATTCCATCCGCTGCAGCGCTGTGATCCTACTGCTGGAGCCAGGGCCGGACCGAGGCCAGATTTAGGTTGGCACGAGATTTTGGCGTCGCCTACACCGTCACCAAAAACGCTCTGCGACGCAGCGAAATAAAAAGCGTCTGGCAGGCGACCTCCTATTCCGACGCACTCGACGCCCGGAGCCCGCTCCGGACCTTGCTCTGCTTATCGCAAAGGCGTTAAAGTAGGATTAACACTAGGTTTATTGCTAGCTTTTTTAAGTAAGGCTATTACAGTCGTGCTTCAGCTGGTTTAGACTCTCTCGTACATTTGTACGCTTTATACATAGAGTTTTGTAGGTGCAGTTTGAATTTCCAAAATCTACGTGAGTTTTGGCCTTAGATACCAAGAGCCGCCACTTTTCCCTGTCATGTGTGTTGTAGAGTAAATATGTGGCAACAAGCAATAATAACCGACCAAGTGCGAGTTGGATGCACGAATCGATTCCGACCCCATAAGCTACCTACTATAGATACCGAAAGACTTTGGCTAGATATCCATAGGTCTAAAGGATTCCTTTCTTTAATAGGCTAGATGACTGGTTTTTTTTAATTGTCCTATTAAAATGTGGCCCATAAATATAGCTGATTGATGAAAAAAATAATTAAATCTGATCAAAAATAAGCAATTTATAAGCATTTTCATATCATGCTAGACAGAGAGGCGAAATAGCAAATCGTGACGTCACTTCTCAGTACGCCATATAAATTCTATTCTGACAAGTAAGGCGTGACGTAATTTTTTGTTTTGTGGGAAAGGGACAGAGTTGGCTCTACCAAAAACTTTAAACGCTTATACATATATCAGAACATTAATAACCGATTTAAATTATTTTTTCAATAAACATACTAAATTTACTTAAATTATTCATCAAAGCTATTGGTTTCAACGATTTAAACATCAGTCATCTAGCCTATTATGTTGTTTATGATAAATAAAGATA
Source organism: Erannis defoliaria (assembly GCA_905404285.2). NCBI lineage: Eukaryota > Metazoa > Arthropoda > Insecta > Lepidoptera > Geometridae > Erannis > Erannis defoliaria. The sequence continues at coordinate 18,875,054 of FR990077.1, read as the reverse complement.
TATTGCCCACACCAGAAATTACATACAAAATTTCCTCAATAGGTACTAGTAGAAAAACTTGAGTTATCGCTTTTGTTTTGATTTAAATGGGCTTTATCATAATTAGTTTACGATCGATTTAATGAAACGGCGCGCATAGAAAATCAATTTCTAAGTAAATCGGTTCTTATTGTACCTTTCATGTATTCACATTTCTTTTATCGTATTTTATTTGTTGGGAAACGTTTCTACAAATATTTCATTATTATTTCTATAGGTTTGTGAAGTGGTTTTCTGCGGCTATTTGATTGTAAGTTGTAATTATAAATTTTGTTGTAAGTAGATTATAAGTTTCTCTGATATTTGTCAAAAATCACGAATGACTAAAATAAAGACGCAGTTACACAATTCAGTTAGAATATATTATTCAGTTTCAGTTGTACTTAGTTTGAATAAAGGGTCATGAGCGTTTCAGACGAGATTGATATAAAATAAAATAGGAAAAGTTAACAAAATATATACGTTTTTGTCATCAGACTTAAAGGTACACAGTACACACCTTTAGTAACCACCAAATATCACATCAATCTGTCAACAGGAAGGAGGTAAAGGTTCATACTAAAGGCTCAGGATATTTCCCATACACAGGTGGCCTAGTGGTACAAATGTCCCATACCTCTTTGTATGCACTAGACCTAAATGTCACATGCTCTATGGCCCAAAAAACAACAAGCTTGCCCTGTAGGCTAAATAAAACCGTTTCAAAACGCGAGCTTTTTGGAATGTCGTGAGTAACGTAACGAAATAGAGTAAATAAAATGAAAATAATCGTAATCGTAACATGGAAAAGATACTGAAAATAGAATTTTAAAATTGGTTTAGTATCATAGAAAACTTTATACACTCCACCACAGATCAAAGAAACGGAAGATGTCGCATGCCGCAGGTGTACCGCAACACAAACTGCGTCGGCCAGAGGGATGGTGCGGAACACTCTACTTAGATTTAATTTAGCGCTCAATAAGCAGCTTTCGACCGTAATTACATAACGAGTAAGTAACTACATCGGGCTGTTTGTTCCTTGGGAGAGCATTATATCCATTAGTGGAATATGATAGGCTGATTATAATGATGATGATGAAATGCCTACTTGTTTATTCATTAGAAATCAAATAAAATCTTACGTTTATTTAAAAAAAATGTTTTAGGTGTTAATCCATCCATCCATCTGCAACGATGCGGTCTACGGTTGCCTTCAAGAAACTGATTCACTCACTTACTCACTCACTTCAAGAAACTCTAATTTCGCCGCCGAATTATAAAATATAGTTTTAGCAAAGGCATATTTGAGTATATCCATAGATAGACAAACGGCAGGTCGGCATCTCCGCATAGGTTCACGCGTTGTCGATTCCCACGGGAGCGAGGGGCGCTGTCTGAGTATTTATTTATATGGTAATGCAGGAGGGTAGCTCACGAAGTGCTGCGTATAAATTATAATGGACACGTGTGTCATCTACCGAGAGATGGGTGAGGTGAGATCGAAGATACAGTCAATATTGCGGCCGAACTGTACAAGATTAGCTGCTAGCAATAGTGAAAGAGAACCGTCGCAAAAAAAATTACATAATCCTAAATATCTTGAAAACTTTTAACTTTCGTCCATACGTTGGGGAGCTTAAATTTGATGCATATTAGCCCTATCAGGGCCCTCCGGGAACACGTTGAGTTACCAGTAACCCTGTATATGTTTAAGTTTTTGAGTAAATACAGGGTGTTAGTTTGAACAGCGTTATCCTTCTAGTATATCATTGTACTCATCATTATGAACAACTTTTACTATGGGGCCAACCCTGAAATCACGAAAAAAAACCAGCTGTTCCATTCAAAAAGGTTCATCGATCTTGGACAAAATTTATGGAACATGTTTTCGTGATTTCATGGTTGGCCCCGTAGTAAAAGTTGTTCATAATGATGAGTATAATGATATCCTAGAAGGATACCGGTGTTCAAACTAACACCGGTATAGTTCAGATACTGACAGCGTTTTCAGTTCAGTTTTGATAACTATCCGGTCTCATTCACAGCCTTCGGTCTAGCCAGTTTAAGGTGGTGAGGTCGCAAACGGTACCTTAAACGGTATTTTAAACAAGACCAACAATAAAAATAATAAAAAACTCGACTGCACTGACAAAATGAATTATTTAAAGAAAAAACGCGTCGAGCAGGATGGTGATAAGATAAGGATTCTAACGATACCCCATACATCCAAATCATTCCAGGCATTTAGAAGAAATGGCGAAAAAAGGAAACTTACATACAATAATGACAGTCTTATAGCTCCGTTAGTAGTATGTCTGCCTTCAGAGCTGTAGGGCGTGGGTTCAATCCCCATCCAAAACGAAAATGTATGTGACGAACATTAGATGTTTGTTCTGTGTCTGGGTAGTAAGCATTATTGTTTTTGCGAAAAAAAATAGTAGATAAGTATTCTATCAGCTACCTAGTTTCCATAATACAACCTTTGCTTAGTATGGGGCTAGGGCGCTGTGTGTAAAACGTCCCCAAATATTTATTTATTTATAATAATACTAGAGGTCGCCCGCGACTTCGTCCGGCAACGGAAGAAATTTGGCCCGCTCCCAAACTTCACCATTTTTCGACCCCCCCCAATTCTCCTGACTCCCCTGACTCTCCCGACTCTACCGACTCTACCGACCCCCCCCCCCCGAACTTCCCCCATTTGAATGAACTACCCAAATATCAATTATCATCACTATAACTTCAAAAACAAAGAACTTTCCATACAACATTCCACCCACCCTTAAATCGTCGATGTCATTTTTTTTTTTTTAAATAGCATTTTTTATTTTAAATGAATTATCCAAATCCAAATTTTCGTGACTAAAAGTCCAAAAACAAAAGACTTTCATACAAACTCCCCCCCCTTTCTCCCCCCTTGGGGGTCGAATTTCGAAAAATCCTTTCTTAGTACACCCCTCCGCGTCGAGACAAATACACCCTTCAAATTTCAAGTCTGTACGACCAGCGGTTTGGGCTGTGCGTTGTCTGTCAGTCAGTCAGTCAGTCAGTCAGTCAGGACAGAGCCTTTTATTATATTAGATAGAAGATAGATACATACATAATTAAATATGAACCCTGAAAACATTACACTGTTTTTTTTACATATAATGTTTAGAAATCTGACTGGGACTGGAATCGGAATAAAATGTTGATCTGTCTCAATTTGGGGACACCATACTCGTAGATAGAAGAGGATGTCAGATGAGATCGGAATGAGCCCACTTATCACCGGGTAGCGTACTTTGTATACCGTGTCGCGGGAGGCAGGAGAGAAGGTAGAGTCGGCAGGTCCGCAGTAATGATGAATGACACCGCGCTGCACGCCGGCGGCGCACAAGGCACCACGCGTGCGCGCCGCCATCGATTCCGCTCCTACGAGTATTTATAGTGCAGCCGCCACCGACGGCGACGGGACCTCTACGGGTTCACGACTATACATAGAACTATTTGCTTCAGGTACACTTTTGGTAAGCAGTTTACCTCTAATCCAAAACTATAGAGCAGTAAGTACTTGACGTGTAACTTAGGTGTTATCAACAGTTGGTAAAGTTGGCTGTTATTGGTTGGTATTTAAAAAAACACACGAGAAATATTGTATTTTTTTAAAAAAATATTTCTATTCATCACATACCTATACTCGTACCTACTTTTATTAGTTGTTACCTATTCACGCCAAAACGGTTACACGGGTTCGGAAGAAACTCGGAATAGAGACTTATTTCTCGGAATTATATAGTAGTCCTTATAGGCTACTTTTTATCGACATAAACACCGTTTTTCACCATCACGTGGAGGAACAGCGGGGCGCAGCTGGTATCCAATGTAATAGCATAAGTAAGGACGACCTTTGAGAGACTGACACTGAGTAATTGAGTAGGTATTTATACTTACTTAACACTTAATAAACGTTAAATATTCCCACCTCGTCTGCCCTCTACACAAACCACCTGTGAATTCCCACCGAGCTTATGTTTCATCAGATTATTTATTAAGTTAAATATACTTGGCACTAAAACGTGAGCTATTATTACTGTTAGTATGTTTCAAATCATCTCTAAGTATTATTTAAAATATTATATAAGCTTATTATGCTACAGTTTCATCAGAGTATTCCAGTTTTCTCTAGTTTTCTAAACTAAAAAGTGGCATTCTCTTTTGGGATGTGTATTGTGTAACGTTATTTTGCCAAAGTTAATCGTGATTTCGGTGCTTAGCAGAAAGGCAACAGGCAAGGCATAGGTGCGAGGAGTACATGCAGAGAACGCAAACAGAAAAAGGGATGGAAAGGAAAAGTTAATAGTTTCTTTTCAAATTGAATTTATGACTTATTTTGGAAAATACATGTTTTGATAAATTTAAAAAGCATTGCTACTTATAAATGGTATTGAATAAATTAAATTTAAGAGGGTATCCTTTCAACTCCGATTTTGGAGTTTGAATTTGGTAAATATTTACCGTGACTATGTTGTGAAAGGAGCTTCCGACAGCTGCTGCTGCTGAGCTGTTGTGTCTGCCCGTGAACGTGATGCACGCAACTGTACCGATATACCGGGAGCTCGTTTCACAACATAATCATGGTAAAATTCTTTTAAATATTTTCATAGAAATGTAATCATATTGGGTACTTTAGCCGGTAACTACCGGCCTAACCTGTTTAATTTTCATCATCATCACTTCATTTTTCATCAAGGTGCTGATGAAACCATAAATAAATAAAACCAGAGAAAGCATAACTAAAAAATAAATCACAGCGCCGCACAGAGAACTAAAACTACCTACGCTACAACAGAAAAAAAAAGTATGGTTCGATACAGCGACAACGATAAGATGAATGGACGGGAAATAAGCGCACGGATTTTGAGGACTATATATTGAGCGCCGGCTCTCCACTCGCTTCAGTCATCATGCCTTTGCGACATGCGAGCCGTACGATACGACAATACAAACTTCTAATACATGTACATGTGTTCTCTTTTTGTCATGCTGTAATTAAATTCGCTATCTCTATTTTCCGGCAAATGTAATATGGATACTTTTAGCTAGGTATGCTTGATTGTGTTGTCTTGTTAATTTTGATCGATTTGCAAGCGCTGGGCCCGTCCATTCCATTATCACAGTCGCTGGTTCGATAGTATAACACATCTAAAAAAATAAAATCACATGTGTTTCAGAAAATTGTGGGATAAAAATCGCACTTAATATTAATTACTTCCCTATGATTATTAATCAAATATTATTCTTATTTGTAGTGGGGTGTAGACTATAGGAGAGTTTGCCTGGGGAAGTACAGTTATTCAAACGCCAAACAGTGGTGTGCATAAGGATTACTGTGTTTCGGTTTGTAGGGCAATGCAATGTTACCAGAGAAATTACTGGGTATGAAGAGATTTGACATCTAATATCCCAGGGTGACGAGTTAATTGCAGCGCGGCGCAGGATTTAGTTCGCAAGTTCACAATTCTAGCACTGGTACTGTTATGGGCAGGCGAGACGCTTACCACCGCCCTCACGGCGTCCTCTCGGTTGACGGTGGTGAGCATTCTGCAATCCCCAAGCCGCCTGCCAAGCGTGGGGATTATGGCAATCCCTCCCTATTAAGGGGGAAGCATTAGTCTAGCAGGGGACGTAGCAAAGAAGCCCAATTATAATACAATGAAACCTTGTTTTAATGCTTAATAACCAATAAATCATTAAATTTCTACGTTATTCGATGAATATATTGTAATAAATAATTCTCAAAAAAACATTTTAAGACATTCTAGGTTACTATAAAATAATAAAACCGTTAAAACAGATTTGTAATCGTTGCCCTGACGTTAAGACAGAATTAGTCTTTCAGTCTACGAAGTCATGATCGATGTTTCTTGCGAAACGTCCCAACCTGCTAATTATGGAACCCTTTCTGGGATAACCCTTACTTGTCCCTTAGAGTAATAACTTTTTATCCCAGAGTTTAGTTTGAACGGTAAAGTTTGAAATCTGTAAATCCCTTGAAGCTATAAGTTATCAATACCGATTCTCCAGCGTCTGGGGAACTCTAGAGCTGTGCCAAACTTGAATAGATAACTTAAATAGGTAAAGTTTCTTGGAGTTAACAAATTGATGTCTTTAATAGTTTCAGGTATAATTATTATATGCTTTTAGTTACATTGAATTCTGCGTTTTAACCCTTTTTCAATTGTGTTGTGTCTTGGGGTAAATAGGAAGGCTGTTATATATTTTTTGTACTAGTCTATTGTAATTAAGTTAAATATAGCCTTTAAATATAGACAAAGTTAAAGTTCATAGTCACTCAGCGAGCTGTTGAAAGAGTATATATATTACCAGTTTATTTTAGAGATCGAACGAGGAAATCCCAGGAATGAAGTAGTTCGCTCAAGAGCTAAAGTCTTCTACGCGCATGGATACTGCATTTAATTAAAATTATTATTAACCAAGGACAGATGTTGTATACAATTTACTTTAGTTCGATATGTAGTTTTGTCATCTGATATCTCAGGGTGACGAGCGCTGTGCAGCGTGGCGCAGGTTTTTATTCGCAAGTTAACAATTCTGGCAATATACTGCATAACAGTATCATTGCAGGCGTAATGCTAACCACCAGGCGAATGGCGCACACGTCTCGTTACTCCATTAAAAAAAAACCAGTTTATGTTTTAGTAAGCTGAAATGAGTGTGGCTGTGACAGTGGCGGCTTTAGCTGTCGCTGAACGTGTTCTGTTCTAGAGAGGTAACTACAAATATCTATATGTAAAGACATATTCAGGGTTTGCAGTACGATAGTGTTGCTTTACGTAAGACGTGGGTAGGTCCAGTACCTAGTAGACTAAAGTTGTAACGGGTACAATTTTCGGTTGCTAAACTGTAACTCGCGCCTGGCTAGAGCGTTACAAGGTGATGATGATGATGGAAAAAAAAAAGGAAACACACACATAGAGGCATATTGAAAAAACAAAACAAACCCACCACACACATCCATATTGCTCACAATTATGATAAAGCCGAGCGATAAGCGAGCTAGCTACATAAAAGCGAATCATCGTCCCATGGAGGCAGCCCTCGGCCGATACTGCGCTATCGACCATCTCCTCTGCCCTTAGGGTCTATATTTAGACATTTCACCATCGACCGACACATACCTACGTGAAACTTTCAGGCAAGCCTCATTGGCCGACGGGCCGTGACGTCAGAGAGGCTTCTCCGCCAATACGAGGGTAGAGTTTTGCGCATGACAACGGAGGCTTCCAGGCTCACTGGCGATCCCGGCAGTCTGGGCGAGGTGTCCCAGGTGTGCCAAGCACTCCCGATACAAAACAAAGGTCAATATTGTTCTTTATTTTTAAATAACTTCCGTTTCTGTTCTAATTTTAAACGTGTGCATGTAGTGATGAGCGATTTTTGTAGTTTTTAGTGTGTGTGGTTTGAGGGTAGGTCGGTGATCGATACTTTATGATCGCGGCGTGGAAAGGGTTATGTAATGTTACGTAAGTACATAGTGGTGCAGGGCCGCGGCGGAATGGTCTTCGGGGTGCGCAACACGGACTGCATTCCTGTGGTGAAAGTGGTGTTTAGAAAAGTTTAGTAGGTACTCTAGGTATTGCTAAATTTGGGCATGCGGTGCCTTATGGTTCGAAAATTACCTATAATGTGTGTCACTTATATTAAATACCGGGACTCATTAAAGTGGTTTACACGAGTTTACTAGCATTCTATGTCTACATATACATATTTTTTCGTATACTACATATATTTTTTATAATTTTTTTTTTGTTTATTGTTGAGTTATGACCATTTTTATAAAAAAAAACTACTTAATTCACTGAGATTTCTACGTAATCAAACACTAAATTTATATTTAAATATATCCAAAAAAATACAGAATCCGCCTACCGGCGGCGCGGCGGCGGCGGCCGAACGCTACGAGGGCGCTACGCCGTAGCTTCATACTGCGTAGTCGCTACGCCGTTGTTGAATGCTACTAATCCAGTAATTTTGTGCCTTTAAGGGGGACAATCTCGGATAGTTAAGACAAGAATATTTGCTACTATTATGTTGCTATTATGGTTTTATATTTTTATATTATATGTTAAAGTATTGATATATTAATGCCGTTAATGTAGTACACGGCCATATCGCATTGAATAGATAGGCCATAATTTTGTTATAATCAATAACTAAACTTATTTATTATGAAATTAAAAATCCAGTTACATCGTAGTTTATAATCTGTGATGTTGGGCAATGTTTGTGAGAAATTGTAGAATAAACGCGTATTTTTTATTGTTTAGGCCGACCTCGACCTATGGTAGTAAAGAAATAAAACTGGTTATAAGTAGTACATATTATATTCTCTTAAATCTAACAACATAATAGTACATTATGATACAAGTGTGCTATGTTGGTCATTACACTAGAAGCGGTATTATGCGCGCGAGCCACAGGCGAGCGCGATAAGAAGGCCGAGAGTGTATTGAAACATAGCACAAGAGTTTCATACGACTGTTTTCGTCACACTTGCGAGGAAAATTTTTTTTTTTTTGATATTAATAAACCACACAGCGAAAACGTCAACAAACATTTGCGGAAAATGGCGCCCAAATCAGTAATGCGCGCGCAGGTTGACATTTACTTCAGCGGCATAAGAACTCTTTGTTGGTATTACAAAAAAACTGTAAGTATTACCCGGCTATAAGAGTGCTTCGTATACATACGTCTAATTGCAGTCACGTACAAACTTGAATTTACCGGGTTATACCTATTATAGCACCATGTGCCGTAATGTAAAGTAAAAAGCACGCGTGCGTAATAGCTTGGATTATGAGCCTAAAACCGATGCAATAAGATCCACTTTACGAGCAAGTGTGATGAAAAACACTGTTTTAAACTATCACGGTTGTTTACTAAAGTTCTATTATCTGCGCCGAAATATCGGGAGCTCATTTCACAACATAATCACGGTAAATATCCCGTTAATAAAACATGTTGATTGTGTATCGCTGATATCTCAGTGCTTAGCGCGTTCGGTTCTTACGCTGCACAGCGAGGGATTCAATCCCTACAATAAATGAGCTGCTGGTGAAGGAACACGGCGCGCGGACACCACAGCATGGTGGACGGTGGTCCGGCACGGGATTTGAAAATCTGCGGACAAGCCATCTAGCGGCGTGTTCCGGCAATCTCACTCGAGACTTCTTCTTCTTCCCTTTCCAGATTAGGTGCGGTTGGCCACATACACATTGATCGACATAGATGATGCGAGTGTATGTACCTACTTCGCCATTATTTCATTTAGTGCACACGTTATAGATACCGGACGTCAATAGAAATGTAAAAAAATAGTTATTGTGCCGTATTATGTCAGTCAAAATAGAATAATAATAATATCAAGTCAAAGGATCATTCATCGGTAAATAGAAAAAAAGGCACGCTTTGTTCCATGCATACACATTGAGGGATAGACGTTATCTATTCGATCAATGTCTGTGGTTTACCATTTTCGACCACACACTTATTATCATGGTATGTCCTTAAACTACGACCAGACCCACGGGAGGACGGGCACCAGCGTCCTCTCAGTTAACGGTGGTGAGCATTCTGCGATTCCCAAGCCGCCTGCCAAGCGTGAGAATTATGGCAACACTCCTCTATTAAGGTGGAGGCCTTCGTCCAGCAGTGGACGCGTAGTCAGCTTATTATCAGGTGTACTGTGACTTACAAAACTATAAAAATGTTTTCAATTTGATAGGTGTACTTCTTGATTTACATATTGATTGAAGTAGTTAAATACCGGCGGCGGTACCAGTAGTTAGTTCCACGTGATGTTAGAGTACCAGCCCGGGACGGCGCGCGCCATGTCGATACTTTAGTTCAACTCTACACTTTAGAATTAAGTGGTATTACGTTTTAGATACCACACTATCGATTTACGCGTGCAAAACTGCCGGGAAGAAATATTCGCCTGTTTATTAAAGCTTGCGTTATTACTAGACAAAATATTAGAGGGGCAATATCTTAAATGAACGGAAATTCCCCGTCAAACTTATATTCGATAAGGAGTTCTAGCTATTAAATAATAAACCAAGTAAGTAGGTATTATTTGTTTGTTCCCATCGCCGTGGAGACATGGGCTGTTGGGGTGCCGATGCCAAAACTTTAGTCCGCGAGATAGGGCGCCGTATTCAGGAGGCGACTGGTGACTCCCGCTCCGGCTCGTTCCTGGTGCAAAGGCTGGCCATTGCCATTCAGCGCGGAAATGCTGCCAGAGTGTCATGGGCACCTTTGCACCGGGTACAGTCACGTGTGGGTTATTTGACTAAAATATAATTTGTTTTATTTGTGTATTCAAATTTGACATGTATGTAGAAAATAAATATTAAGGACTATATTCAGTAAGTAGGTATGGAATATACCAGCACACATACCATACATAAAGAGTAAAGTGAGTCGTGTTCCTTTCGTGCTCGAGAGCGATGGGGTAGAGAGTACTAACCAACGCGATATTGTTATTGACTTAGAGGACCGACGTGTTCAACTGTTCAGCAGAATACAATACCTCGACTTAGTTATTTGACTAGCCGTTGGTAAATAAAGTAAAACAACTCTAATTTTATTCACGAGTTTCATTTGTGCGAAAGAGGGCGGAAGTCATAAACCGCGCGTGTTTCCGTCTGCAAAATGGCCGCCGGAAGCGGGGAGAGTGGCAACTTCCGCTACGACACTTCCGCTGAGCACTCTCATAATAGAAGATGTTGGGTTTAAATCGCGAGAAAGTCTATACATATTTTTACAAATTATAGAAACAATATCATTATAAAATATTATAATTTACTACATTGATATTTGATTTCGTATCGCGGTACTAGCAGCATAGAGGGAGGTACTCGTAGATATAGTGGCACCGCTGTCAGGGAATGGGTAGATATAACATTTGCATCAACAGAGAACTTTTTAGAGTACGACCTTAGAATAGGTAATTACAATAAATTTTTATTGTAAATTAGATTAGTGAGACATTAGACTACAGGGATGCTTTTTAATAACTAGCTGTACCGGAACACGCGTTGCTGTGACTAATAATATTTTTATACTGGCTACGCCCCGCGGTTTCACCCGCAATTATTAGGTATTATTAATTATTAATTAATTTAGGATAAAAAGTAGCCTAAGTATGTTTTATTCCAAGGTATAAGCTTCCTCTATACCAAATTTTATTTAAATCCATTCAGCCTTTTCAGCGTGAAGGAGTAACAAATACACACACACACCGACAAACTTATGCATTTATAATATTAGTGAGATAAATAAATACAGTAGGATTATTTCGATACTAAATACAATAAAATATAGCCTGTAGCACTCAGGGACACTGTAGCTTCTTTTTGATGCAGTTTGTGTAAATCGAATGTGCAGTTCTGAAGATTACCTTGAACATATATACTTTACCGCTCGATGATGTATCAGGCCCAAGCCAGAACAACAGACGTAAAACTCGGACACGTCGAAAACATACCTACTGTAAGGACGGGCCTCCTCCTCTGTGTATATCTTATCTATACATTTTAAATGTTAGACGGAGTCCGCGTCCGCGACGTGTCCGAATCACTCGTCTGTTGTATCTGGCTTGAGTCTTAGAGTAAATGTATGAGATGCATACAAACGAACCGGTGCGAGTTAGACTTTAGCACAGCGGGCGGCATGCCACACCGAGTAATCAAAACATTGAAGTGCCTTTTTTTATTATTTACACTTATTTTTATATGTATCTTTTTCATTGTTACAGAAAACCATCAAAGGCGCACCATGGTCTGACACTGAACGCTTCAATCAAACAAATACATATCAAATTACGCACTGATTAAGCTTAGAACTAAAATATACACATCTAGTCTTATTATTTAAAAAAGTTGACTCTAGTAAGTAACTGTAACTGGCAGTATCGCGTGATCACAAAAAGAAAAAGAAAGTAGCTGGCTGAACCGCGGAGCCGGAAATAATATAAAAGAAAAGAAAAGGCTGTTTGAAAAAGGAACAAGGGTTGTAATCAGGGCAAGTCGTAGTCCAGGTGTGTAGTCAGGTGTCGTGGTGTTGTGGGGGGTCGCCCCCGGGGCGGGCACGGTGGAGGCGGAGGCGGGCGCGCTGCTGGGGCGGCTGCAGGGCGCGCTGCGCGGGGGCGCGGCCGCAGCCTCGCCCGCGCGGGTCGCCAGCTCCATCCGCGGGTACCTCACGCACAAGGTCGGCTCGCTGCAGCTCAGGGACTCAGGTCAGTTCATATCATGACACTATATTATAGCTTTATTTGACGTCTGCTTTAAATAAGATGTTTTCGCAACGAGCAGCACCTCCGTGGCTTCTAGTGCGGAAAAGGCACGCTCCCCAAGTATGATGATGTTAAACTATGATTTAAGATAAAGTATGTAGATGTTTTCACGGAGTCTCTGGCACCATACGTGCGGGATAGCACAGGGCAACATCGTCAACAATACGAAGAGAGATAAAATCCAACTTCTTCTAGCAATAAGTAGTATGTTTGTAACCCCTTAAAAGAAGTTTAGAAAAGTTTAGAAAGTTTTATTAAAATGTTGGGTATATTGAATATTTTTTTATAAAATGCTTCCACACTTTAGCCAGTACTGCCAGACGTCATAATTTTTCTTACTGTCTATGTATATATTTTGACCTACAAACGATATTTTTAATCAATACAAACCACGTGACTCGATAATCAGACGCAAATAAAACCAATTCCAACAAAACTCAAAGCCCGTGTCGTACAAGAGCAGTAAAAAGGCGCTTTTCTTCCACAAACAGCGGACCCCACTCACAAACCCTCTAAGAATCTATCACAACAAATTTAAACTCTATTCCCTTGCTATATGGATTAAACCGGCCGCGAATCAAGTTTGTTTGCGGAGGGTACAGCTAACGATGAGCAAATATTTGTTAGACAATGCCTTCATTGGATCAACAGTAGGGTGACGTCACACCGCAAATAAAGGAGCAGCCGCGATGTTTATTTGCATGAATATAAACTAGACAGAACCACACAGAAAGAACGTTTTATCAACCCTTATCTCAATTTTTGTCGTCCTTTTTTTACGCGCACACTACGTGTCAGTATCTATCAAACTCTATTGATTATCTGGGAAAAAAGAGAGCCAGTCAACTAAAAACGGAAACGGAAACACGTAGGTGTTTTTATTTATTTATTCATTTCACACAAAATTTAGCTAACATTTATGAAGTACCTAAAATACAGTACGAACGACAATTATTATGTATTGAGTTAGCCAGTATAGTAAGTATAAAGGTTAGATTTCGGACTAGAAATCCATGTCTCGCGAAATCTAGTTAAATACATAACCTAAGTAAAAAGTTTTTTTTTGGCATTGTTCTATCCCTGTTCTTTATACCTCAGCTCCATTCATCCCTACGTCAACGCAGACGCGCCCTAAGTAGGACTTTATACCCTGCAAGTTGCACGCAAGCCTACAAACACACCCTTACAAAATCGATACAAACCATCTCCCGCCGCAAGTTACGTCTCCCTCTAATTGCATCAATTACGGAGCCGCGGGTTCGATTCCCGGCTAACTCGAGTTACACTCGTTACGCCGTGCGGCTACACTTGCGGTAATTCTTCCTTTGAAGGTGGCAACACAGGGTTAATGAGGCTAGGGGTTAAATTACGCAATGGTAAAGACATAATTAGAAGTTAATCGGGGAAAATATAAATGTTTCTTTTAAATTAATGTCTCCTAAACAGTCATTTTTGTTTTTATTTATCTAAAAATATAATCATTGATGATATTAAAACAGATGGCTCCTTGATTAATGAGTCGTAAATCATGAATTGATCGATACTTGATCATTCCTTTTTTATTTTCACTGAAACCTTTGCTCAACAACGCAAATTTATTTGGTGTAATGTTGAACGCAGCTTTATAAAAAAAAAAAAAATTGTTTTAAATAAAATAAAACGACGCGTTAATAACGTCTTAGCTCTTGCAAATCAGTGATTGGCGCATTCGGTTTATACGCCGCGGGTGTCAGTTTAAATCCCTACAATATATGAGTTTTATATGAGAAACAAATTTGTCATTGACGCCCTTTTTAAAGAATTACTTAAGACGCAAGAGCGCCACCTAGTGAAGATACCGAACGATCGCTTTGCAAAACTCTCTTCATTACAAATGATAATCCATGATATCAATATACATTGTTAGTTTAGAATCACACATACGCGAACAGGTTGTATACGAAGTAATGTAAATACTCAATTGGAAATAGGTAAGTATGTATCCTACGTGTTTCCTCGTAGCAATAACGTAGGGAAATAGTTGTGTACTGTTGTAGGTAGCAGGAAATTGGATTCTCTTCACCCTTTAAGTGTTTGAAAAGAGTGAATAGACTTTTTCGATTGGAAAGAGCGGCTACTGGAAAGTGGAACTGAAATAGAATAAAATTCGACCAATAGAATAAAATAGAATGTTTCGTTTTTTTCGTTCATTTTGAGTAATTTTAGGAGTCATATATGACATTGCAGTATGTCATAATAAATGACTCCTACAATTTTTTGTGTGATATGGATTTATGTAACCAGAAATAAAATTAATTTAATAAAAAAAAAAAAGTTTTCTTATAGCGCACTCGATACTCAGTATTCATTTTTTATTTATGACGCAAAATTCTATTATTACTCCGAAGAAATAAAGGACGTTATTTATTTGAATGATTAGATTTTGGGCTTACTATTAACAACGGAAATTTACCTTTGGGAAGGTTCAATGTATCCAACTCAATATAATTGTAACAAAGTTGGACAGGCACTACCCTCCCTAGTTCGCGGCAGGTGCCCTAGGGAGCGTAGGGTAAGTCGGTCTACCTATGAATATTTGATGTCCCGCCGCCGGGCGAGCCGCGACTCGTGTTCTATGCAAATGGCGACTGACAACGTGACAGCGGCGCCGTGCCCGCGTCATGTGATGCTTGCTATTTGCGTCTTGATTTATTGAATAACAGTTTTGTTGGTATGAAATATAATATAAAATATTGTTATAGTATTAAATGAATTTCATAAAATGTGTAAATGATCTAGATTTGTGTTGTGTTCCTAAACTTAACAAAATCGTTTTTAGCACTTTGATTTGAATTTGCGATACATTAGAGATTATTTAACCTTCTGTTTAACAATCCTGATATTATACTTGCAATATCTATTGTTATATTAGAACAAACAAAAATTAACAATAAAGTATATTTTTTTGGATACTTAACTTCACCAATTAATTAACAATAAAATATAGCCCTTCGAGTGTAGGCCTGTAAATCCAGCAGCAGTAAAATATAGCATGCTCAAGTCGAACATGTAAATATTTTAAGTATGAAATGTAAGCTACGACTTTTCGAGCTCCATTCAGGACCAAAAGTGCTTATTTATTATTTATACGGTTCTGATTGGAACATTTGCCGCGGGCAATCCTGTAATGGAAAATATTGATCCACAAAATGATATACACAAATATCATTGTTTCTGGCATACTCTGACTTTAAAATGTTGCCGTTTTGCTATCAAAGTACTCAATTACTAACAAACTTAATTGTAAAAAAAAAGCAAATTCACGTATTTACAAATTTATTATTTAAAATTTACTCACATACAAACTGTAGACTATAAATACATTTACTAAACTTATTATTTGACTATTAACTTTTATTTGTAACTTTGGTGTTATCAATAAATGATTTGTATTTGTATTTTGAATTCACAAACGCAAAAATTTTTGACTGTTCATTCTAATTTGAGTGTTTTTCACCAATCAATAGATGTATGATTATTTCGAAAGTGTTTTTCAAGTGTGACATTGTTGAAATAAAGGTATTTTATTACTTCCTTCCTATCTACTGTATAAAGTTACCAACGTAATTAACATTCAAGTAAAGCACCACATTATCGAACTTAAGAGTGTTGTGTGAGGCAGTTTACTTTGTGACTCAATCGCTTTTGGAAAATGTAATTATAACTTTTAGAACTCATTATCGAATTTATCCTTAATGGAGTTTTGCGGTGAACTGTGGTACTTAATTATAGAACAACATGTGAACAAATTCTAATAATAGCTATTTCAAATATAAAGGAATAATAATAAGAACAAATTGGATCTGTAAATAATCAAGGAACTCTAATAATAACACTTAACAAGCAAACTAATTTAAAACAGATTACAAACAATAATCCACTCGAGTGGAGCGCGTAACTATTGCGATTGTCATGTTTCCATTATCGATTCCAGACAAAGAGCGCGACGCGTGGCCCCACTCGCTTTGACATCGAGTGACAAATGGGTCTCGTGAGGTACAACACTACTGCACAGATTAAGTAATACGGACTACGTGCCGTAATTGGGGTGTCCTCGAGATGGAAGATAACATTTTGGATATAGTTTTATTAGTTATGGTTATGAAAGAGGTTGAGGGGTGCACAAGTAGAATTTTCTTATTTTAGAGATAAAGGGAAACGAAATTTTCCCTATATAAAAATTAGTATTATGTGATGCACATAAAATATTAAAAATTACAATGAATTAACATGATCAGAAATTACACAGTCTCTCTCTCTTTACTATCAATAATGTGTATTGCTATATTCTTCTTCTTCTTCTTCTTCCCCTGAATCCCATTACTTGGGGTCGGGTCTCCTCACTTTTCTGCGCCAAGACATACGATCTTGTGTTGTCGGGTAGGGCAATTGGGCTTCCTTAAGGTCTCTTTCAATGTTAGACCACCAGGTCAATGGCGGGCGGCCTCTACCTCTTTTCGCTTCCGGTAGGTTCAGTGCAATTTGCACCACGTGGTCATCGTTTCGTCTTTTGACATGTCCATACCAACGAAGGCGGTTTTCAGTAAGTTTGTCTGCGATTGGTGCAACTTTAAAGCTTCCTCGTATATATTCATTACGAATTCTGTCCAACCGGGTTACACCTCCGGCCCACCTGAGCATCTTCATCTCATTGGTATGAACCTTTTATTCATGAGTCTTCTTTGTAGTCCAGCATTCGGACCCATACAGCAGCGCTGGACGGACTGCAGTTTTATACACTTTACCCTTGGTTCTTATGGGAATACGTGGATCGCACAGGACACCTGTAAGTGATCGCCATTTTTGCCACGCAACATTAATTCTATGAGTTACATCTGCGTCTATGTTGGCATCGGGTGTGAGCATGGAGCCTAGGTATTTGAACTTCTCCACAGTGGGGATAGATGTCGGTCCGATGGAGATGGTTTCTGTTCCAGTATCTCCGCTCAAAGGGCATTTCAGATATTCGGTTTTGCTCCTGCTAACTCTCAGGCCATACTTTTCTTTGTCCACAAATATAAAAGTTCCTGCAAGTGCCTTGCGGTATCGGCAGCCAGAACTATATCATCCGCGTACAGCATAGTCCACGGTAGTGGAGACTGTATATCCCTGGTAAGATAGTCCATGACCAAGTTAAACAACAGCGGGCTGAGCACAGATCCCTGATGGACGCCCACCTTGACTTCGAATGCTTCACTAACGCCCGCTAAGCTCCGGACTCTTGTACTTACGTTGTTGTACATGTCTTGTATGAGTTCTACATAATGTTCTGGTACATTTTGTGCACGAAGAGCCTGCCACACAAGCTTACAGGGTACTCGATCGAAAGCTTTTTCGACATCAATAAATGTCAAGTGTATGTCTTTTTTGTTTATTCTATATTTTTCCATCATGATCCTGATCGTCTATATAGCGTCCGTGGTATATGTATTGCTATATTAAATAATATAAAATGTACAATGTGACTGAAAAAGAAAATAACATTTCAGATGAAACTCGTTCAATTGGCAAATTATTAAGTTGATACTATTAACATAACATACTATTAACTCTCTTAAGTTGGCCTCTCAGCTACTGAGTTCTCAGTACTTACTTCATTTTTTATTTTATCACCAGCTTTCCAAATATTCTGCATCTGTATTCATCAGGCAAGGGGCGCTGATTGCACCGGACCTAACTAGCCTAGCGAACCCTGCCATTTACCGCGTCCGTGACTAACTGTTTCCGTGCCGCATTTCCCCCTCTCTCCCCACGTACGCGCGCTACGTTTAGAAAAGCGTTATATAGGCACGGTATGAATGCATTGCAGGATCAATTCAATCTCACAGAAGTATAGTGAAATACATACAACATAACATAATCAGCCTTTTTTTAATTGTCCATTGCTGGACTTCGATCCCTCGAAGGGCAAATGGGCCATGTTCACCACGCTGGCCCAGTTGCGGTTTGAGGAATTCATTCACGCCATTGAATCTCTTCTCTGGACGTATGCGTGTTTCCTCAGGATCTTTTCCTTCACCGAAAAGCCAGTGGTATGAGTATCCGTACATAAACTCCAAAGAGCTCATTGGTACGGGCCTGGGTTTGCACTCGTGACCGGGAGACCGCGATCGGGAGACCGCTTAACTTGTAATCGTGAGATTACAAGTTAAGTGGTCTCCCGATTAAGCTACCACGGCCTTAGTGAAATACATAACTACAAAACATAGATAACTACGAAAAAACTAGGCCTTGAAGATCAGAAAACCGTGGATTGATTAATTATATGTTGCAATTCAATAATGTCTTGATTGTTTTTCGGCTTAATTAATATAGTAAACACTAGCAGCAGCTGAATTGTACGTAAGTATAATCAGTTATCACAGCTATTTATCTCGCACTTAATTAAACAAAAATATTTCTGATGTAATAAACATTTATCTCGGCGGCAACATTCCGACGAGCAAACTTAATCCCTGTTTTAATGAAGTTCATTCCAATTCTCGTCCCTCGCTTGCACCGGCCCGCCATCCCCAGCTTACATTTATTGGGATTGTTGCCACAGTTATGGCGTGCCGTAAGCTTCAACACAGTGCCTAATGTTTTAATTAAAAGCATACGTACGACTGATTAAACATTTCTAGAATAAATAGTTTAAGAGTCTACGACAGACGCTGTTCGTCTGTGTTTTTCACTTTGAAAGACTCAGAAAATTTACTAAATAATTGTAAGAGTTTATACGCTTTCCTTTCATAATAGTATACACAACTAAACACTGGTAACCAACAACTTCGTAAGATCGTTGCCGTGAACAATATGCAAAAAGCAGAGCCAAACTTTAACTGTTACGAAATTTTTCTGCAATAAATTATGTTTATGTTTGTGTTTAAAAATATTCGGGTTATATTGTGACTTTTAAAACTAGAGAGAAAAAAAGACTGTTGTTCCATACATTTTACCGAAAGTGACAAAATCAAAATTTTCTTTGGAATAGATGATCTTTGCTCGCAAAGTTTCAAAGTCATAGAACAAAAGTTCTTTGTTACGTACCTACAGAAGCTGATCTTGATCAACTGCATGGTTAGTAACCGTGTCATTAAACTTAACCGTGTCGAGGTCTAGTACTGGTTATCTCCAATACTGTGTTTATTACCATTGTTCACACGACAAAGCTTGGATATGGCACGACCGCAAGGGGAAGCCGGGGCAACACCGGCGCCGTCGTAGACGAGGGGATGCTTTGTGCTAAATTGCTACTAAACTCGCTAAATGCCACTGTGAAGTTTTGATGAAGCGTTTCTATTGTTATTATTATTAACTTGAGTTATTTACAGAAAATTATAATAAACGACAACGAGCTTTATTACTTGTATAATTTAATGCAGTTATGTGTTTTTTATTTTATATGGTTTACCTAATATTTACATAAAAGCACAAAAAAAAACTACTAGGTACTAGTATAGAACCGAAAACAGAAAACCGAACCGAACTGTAACACGCAGCAAAGGAAGGCCGGGAGGCCTTCCACTAGTGGGAACTAGGTGGAAACACGTCATTGAAAAAGTTGCGGACAACCGGTGGATGCAAATGGAAGGTTGTCGTACAGTGTGGCGGTCTAAGGTGGAGGTCTTCGTTCAGCAGTGGACGTCTCCGGGCTGATGATGATGATGATGACGAGTATAGTATTATATTATCTTTGCTTGTAGGTAATCAAAAATATCCATGAACAAGTTACTCGTTCATAGTTATTAACTGATACAGGAGATCCTACATGTCATTATTTATAAATGAAATATGTAATTATACCATTGATTAGAATATAATAAAAAAACGATTATAATAAATAATAAATTAACTAAATAAAAAAGTATCTTGTAAAATTGGTAAGATGAAACAAATAATGTATCTTTCCTCATTTCATTTATTAAACCGAAGCTATCTAGATTCCTTGCAGAAAAGAAAGCTAGTCAAAAATATCTGCAACTTTAGCTAAGTTAGAACTAACGCACTAGTTAGATTTATATCAGTCTATCGAAAACCAACAAACAAACTACACAAACCATTCGCCTCAGTGCGAGGTAATGATGCGTGTAACTGAAGGCGTGACATAATATTGCAAATGGTTCCAATATTACACCCGCAAGATGGCGCACCCCCGCCAGATGTTTGTCATAATAAACGTCTAGTCACAATACTGCAGAGGCAGCGGCTTCTGTTCTGTGGCGAGACATGAATTTCGCAGCGCAGGAGATAAATTTTGTGATAATAGTTGAACAAGATGGTAATACATGTCACAGAAAATAAGGCGTAGAAAACAATTCTGTGTTTATTTTATGTTAGTTAACAGAGTATATTAGCTTAGTACCAACAGTAAAATTATCAATGTAACAGATATTCAAGACTGGTTGCATACTTATCTACTATATTTCACATAGGTTATGGAATAAAACATCGTTGAAAAGACAAAAGCAGGGTTTCAAATCTAAATAATGAGCTCAAGCTGCTGTGAAGGAAAACGTCGCGAGGAAACCACGGATTACACCGAGCGCCTTAACGGTGTTTTGCAGACTCACTTGAGAGCTAAGTCCCATTCCAGGCTAGGTGTATTTGCCATCATTGGCTACATCTTTAACTAGCACCACGCGAGCTGAGATCAAACATTTAACCTGGCAGCTATAAAATCAGGAAAACAATATTTTTTATGACTATATTGAAATCACTTGAGATAAAGGTTATAATTATGTATGTTATTAAGCGAATTTCAAAATTTAACATAAATATACTTTGATAAATAAATGCCCTTCTCCTGTGCTAAATTAGCCGGAACGTGCTAGTAATATGTGTAGGACAGAGGGTTGAGGGCGATGATTTGTGGCGATGGCGATACCGGCTAATGTCGGCTCGTAGCTCGAATCACGGGGAAAATTGGACGCCGATAACATCAGGATAGACCGGGGACCGTTCTACTATCGTTAGAACAATTGGAGGAAAGGAACAGAAGGGGTTTTTACAATCACGTCTGTGAGGTAGATTATTAGCTCTGTACAGTATATACGTTAAAATGTAATTGAAAATGCCATTCAGAGCTCTAGAGAGAGAGAGAGAGAGAGAGAGAGAGAGAAAGAGTAAGATAAAATATTGCTTATAAAAGTTTAAACAGATAATCTTTGTCAGAAGTAATAGAAAGCCTACAAGCAAAAAATTTAAAGTAATAACAGAAACGCTACTTAATACATTAACCATTTATAAATAGCAAATGATAAACTAACAAAATTGTATCTATTAAATCTTACCGATCTAATATTCCCCACTTGACATTTCAATCCTTTTCAAGAAAACTGTATGACATTTTGCGCGCAATTTCCACCGACCGTCTCGACGATAGCCGAAATGTTCGTGAGCAATCGTGCGAGATCGGGTGATTCCAGTAAATGCTTTATTAGCCACCCTGCGCCTGCGGGCATACATACCTATCTCGTATCTCGTTATGGGATTTGGAGGCGAGTTATGCCGATGGTTTTCGAAGATTTACGTCAGCAATTCACGAGAGCGATATGAATGCCGAATGTCTTTCCGGAATCGTAAAAGTTTAGTTGACAGCCATCTGTATCTACTTACAAGGAATCTGCATTAGTTATCAATGTTACGACCTAAACATTGAACATGTCCCCTTTTCAAACACGATAAGTATACATTTTCAGTCAAAAAGTACGAACTTTTTTAAAATAAAATAAGAGTCCGTATGAAATGTTGGATTTATATGACTTTATTACTTAACTTGGCTAGCATTCCATCTAACTATATTTTCTTGTTATCATAGACTTTTTTAAATACTTTATATGGTTTTTTAAATTTATTATCAGAACTGTTTAGGCAAACGAACTTAAAAAAACATATTTCCTTAGTTAGATTTTGCACTATTTTAAATATACGCTCATTTTTTGATCAGCTTGTGTCCCTTTGTTTAGTATAGATATAAATAAACCTTTAACTTTATGATCAAAGCAAGCCGCTTCCCAGCCGCGTACCGTTTCACACCACAATCATTACTTACAACAAACTACACATCTCTGAAACACTACCCCGATTCTGTCACATCCTATTTACAGAGCAATTTTAACCATGCCTGCTACAACGCCTCTATTCTCTTAACAATACAGAGTGCTTTACATAAAAACGGTTGAAAAAGAAATTTGTGCAATTTTTCCCGGTTGTAAGAGGGATGGCTTCATTTGCCCCAGGCTCCCCTCGGTGCTGGCAGCAATTACGGCGTCTTGTTCCGTGGCTCGTGCAAATTTAATGACTCGCAGGTACTTGAGTGTATGGCTATATTTTAGTTCCGGTTTTGTTTTGGTCCCTGAATACGCTTGTAAAACGAGATATAAAATTGTTGCCATTTTATTCAAAATTCAGAAATTACGAGATAAAACTACTTCACTGTAAATTTTTGAGAGCTTCCCTTTCCATTGCTTAATCTAGGCCACGGAATGGGAAAATTCTCGACTAGTTATTCCAGTTGTTGAAAGAACGAATATTCTGTTTTTTGTAATAATATTTCATGTTTTTGTACAGAAAAGCAAAATTAAATTTAAAAAAAACCTTTCTTCAACATTTACATAAAAAAAAGCATTTCTTTATTCACAATAAGGCCACATATAATGATATCTACAGTTTTCCTAGTCTGTAAGCAGCTTGAATGGGACATTATTACATATTCCATTTGCGAGTGGTAACAACCCTGCAGTATCCACAAAGCTTTAGAGCGCGCCGGCGGCCGGGCACAAAGCTTTTCGAAAGCTAGGGTTGACCTAAACCCAAAGCCATGAAATAAAACAACATTGCTGACTAACATTTGCTTAGCAAACTAATATTGTTGGCTTGGCTCTTACGAGCATTGTGAATTTGAATATTATAATATCAAGTACTTAGTACAAACTTACTTAGTTAAATTAATAATACCACATTGTGTTTAAGACTGTTAATGGAATAACTCAGTAGAGCGTTTTTAGTAATTCTTTTCTGCCTTTATTATATTTTATTTTATTAAGAGTACCTATCTGGTTCTACAACTGTTTTGAATCCTAAACAAACTTCAAACTATTCTCGCGAAACTACTTCAGTGACCCGTATAAACGCGATTAGAACTGACTTACGCAAACTTTTCTGAACGTGGCGCGCTTGCCCCACCCTCCCCTCCCTGGGGACCGGGATAATCCAGTTTCGTCGCTTTCCCGTTCAAAATGGGAAACTGGAAAAGTCGAGCCGCCATTTTTGTATTATACTTTTAAATCCATCTTCGGGGACGTTAAAACGTGTTTCTGAAAATAAATCGTGTTTATTGGAAATGAGACGTTATAATCTGAAGATTTAGATCTTGTTTATATGAGTCACTGAAGTTACGTTTGGGTGAATTCTTTGGTTTCATTTAATAAAAAAAAAAAAAAACGAAATGCATCATCATCATCATAAGCCAGAAAACGTCTACTGCTACACGAAGGTCTCCCCCTTATTAAGGAAAAAATATATACAGGGTTAGTGCTAAACGATTAGCATCCTTATAAGGGCATATTCTGTACATCAAAACAAACAACTTTTGCTATCGGGCCAACATTGAAATCGCAATAAAAAACAGCTGTACCGTACATTTTGCCCGAGGTCGATGAACTTTTTGTATGGAACAGCTGTTTTTTTTATCGCGATTTCTTGTTGGCCCTATAGTAATGGTTGTTTGTTTTGATATACAGAATATGCCTTTAAAAGGATGATAACTGATCAGTGCCCTTATCATGGACGTTCGTGATTCTGATTGCGTGCGTGCGCGAGCAGGAGGGCGCATGGCGCGAGTGGGTTGGTACGAGCAGGATGGCATGCTATCGCAATCGGAATCGCGAACGTCCATGATAAGAGTGCGGGACTAGCCCTGTATATTGTTTATATACATAAAATATGTTGTCGAAATGCATGGCTTCTGTACATTTCGCGTGTGTTTTGCTCTGAAGCCAGAAATTATACTTTATTATAATGTAGAATATTGATTCGGCCTTTGAATAAAAGGGACAATGAAAGTAGTCACTTTAGCCCCGCAGGCACGTAAAAACATTTAAAATAGGCGTACCTACTCTAAGTTATATTATAGAACTCTACACTAACACTATAAAGGTGGATAATGTTATAGAAGTAGTAACTATTCGTATAAAAAAAACATAGTCGAATTGAGAACCCCCTTTTTGAAGTCGGTTGAAAATAATTAACTTCAAATGCAAGGACTTGCAGCGGGATTGAGCAACACGCTAGCCGGCAATAAAGTAGTTATAATAATTAACCCAGTCTCGATACACGTCTGACCCAATTTTTAAAACGGAGTCGCCTTCGTAGCCCTCTATTTTTCTATTAGCAAGGTTTGAAAACTCTAAGCGTAAGAAACCAGTACCTCGTAGAACGTTGGTTAAAAAGTCTTGAAATTGAGCTTTTCTCTAGAATACGAAAACTGTGTCACGTTCATTCTAATGGCGTACTACATGGCTGGTAATTGGTTCTTTTTTTGAATTATGTACGACATGTAAACATATCAATTCACGTTCGAAACTTCGAGCGTGGCGCCACCCGCCGCAATTAGCGAGAAGCAATCTCGCTAACTTCAGTTCTCCGACTTCTTCCGCTATCGTAACAACGCCGCATCCAAAAAATATAGAATAAATCACGTACATCAGTTCGCGAGTGCTTCTAAGACTTCTGAAAGGTGCTCCTGAGTGTCAATTACACATTTCCATAACGTTTTTACCAAAAGTTAGTGTACCAAAAGAGAAATTGTTGACCAGCACGAGTTGTGCTGGCCACGCCGCCATTGTGCTCGCTCCCTGGACCACCCGAGGTCTCTTGTTGGAGGACGCTGGATTGGTATGTACATTTCGTCATAATTTCTTACGAAGAATCACTACTTCTGGCCTTCAGATTCTCTTTCTCGCCCCGCCCCGCTAAAATACTCGCCGCAGAAAATAGCCAAGGCCACCCCGCACCCGCCGGTGGTGGAATTCGAATTAATGTTGTTCTTTTCCATCGCCAGTAATTACGTTTTTGCCATTATTAATGTTTAAATGTTATTACACACACCCTTATCTCCCTGCCGAGGGCACAGCATAATTATGAATGCTTGACAGCTTTGATGTCTCGTACACATTCAAGTTATATCCATGGTAGAAGTTACAGCTCGCCACCTGTACCACAGATAAGTAACAGTAGGTATGCGTGGAGTGCGGTACGCGAGCAGGGCGCGGCTGCGATAGGGCACGCCGGAGGTAAGGGTGCTCGACCCGCGCCACGCACGTCTATTGTTTTCCTTTTGTTTTAGGTCGGCGGTCGTGCTGATCCTTGTTGTAGATATTGCGATGTTTCCCCTCGTTTTATTTTATTCGTAAAGTACCGTCGGCTGCCAAGATCTGAGGTCCGGAAGTAGGTACTAGCAACCACTTTTCGATGTATTCCATGATACTAAAATGAATGATCAACTGTAGGGTATAAAAATTGATTAAATTTTTGGCAAGTACATTATAATATAGTATGTAGAATATAGGTATTATTAATCAGATATCTGGTTCCCATAGTACAAGCTTTGCTTAGTTTGGCGCTAGATGGTGCTGTGTGAAATGCCCACCCAATATTTATATTATTAGCCTGAAGTGTCCCATTGCTGGGTAAAGGCCTCCATTCCTATCTTTCAGACTGCTCAGTCCTCGGCTATGGATCTACTGTTTGTCGTAAGAGTTCATCTTGTCACGCGCCACCTTCCTCGCCACTTTAATTTTGGATAAAAATATACGTACATACTAGTTCAATTTTACTATCAGAAAACATCGAAGTAGAGCCCGCAGGTTGGCACGAGCGCTGCCGTGTTGTGCGTGACAGCCGATCACAGCATAAAAGCGCCGCGGGGGGCGCTCTTTGTATTCTGAAACCGTTGCCGATGGAACGACAGTAGTATAGAGGGAGGCAGGCTGCCGCTTCCACACCAACACGTTCATTGATGACAGCCGCACAGATTTCACGACTTGTATGGCTCAGTGGTAGCGCGGCTGACTCAGGAGTCATCAGTTCAATTCACTGCCGCTACCGGGAATCCTTGTGGGAGATATCAGTAGGAATTTATGTAGCTTTCAAATTAAGTACTGCCTTAACTGCTTATCTATATTTACTGTTTTTTTTTTGGTTGGGTAATACATATAATAAATGGCAAACTATAGATCGATTGTCTAATGAATGGTAAACGACCCAATGGTGATGTGTTCGAAAGTATTCGAAAAAACTAAAACCAATAACGACGAAAATGTCAAATAAGTGTAGGTACAGATAGCAATAGTGGGACGTAGACTTGAGAGATACTGCTGAGATTTCGAAATGTACTTGAAAAATACTGTTTAAAACATCTCCCACACACCTTCTTAGGGTTATTCTCTAAAAATGTGTGTTTTCATTATCCCGACTTTAGACATTTCAAAGTCATCTCATCTGAAATAATCTCGAGTGTGTTTGCGTGCCAACGACCTCGTCATCTCCCGCACAGATGAAATATTCAGCGGCTGAGAGCGAGGGTCGCTTCACTCGCTACATATAAACTGTTTTCATTTATGAACCAAAGCAAGTGCGCATAGATTGACTGGTCAGACCTAATCCCAGACTTGATATTCTAGCAGCCTCTGCTACGGCTTGACGGTAAGTAGGTAAAAAAACAGGAACGATATTTTAATGTGCGATCCGATTCACGGTTGTGCTCGCAGTGAGATTTTCTACTCATAATCAAATATTTCATTGTTAATAATTCTTTTGGTGTGTACAATAAACACTGACCTCTATTATGAACTATTATTATAGAGGTCAGTGACAATAAAGAGTTTATCTATCTATCTATCCATCCACACACGGGTGCTTGCTCTCGTCACTGCATGACGAGACGAGCGAGTCGTTTGTCGAGTGGCGGTTTGCAAACTGAGAACCTTGATAGGTTATTAACATTGGCAAATAGTAAAAAATATCCTTAAATTGGTAATATGTAACCGTAAGTTTATGGTAATGAAAAAGTTGTCAAATAGGAGTGGTTGTACTCATTGTTCAAAAGATAGTCAAACTGAGAAAACTTTGCATTGATCTGCGTACACTACAAAAATAAAACAGTAAAGGCATCAATCATCATCTGAATATTGATAATCAATGTTCAACGCGTTACTTGATTTATTTTTGACACTAACGGGCTTAACAGAGAGCTGTACTTTAAAATGTAATCAAACAGACGTGTTCCCCTTTTACTGTCCCTATGCATGTACGTACTGTTAGATATGCTGTGCCCGTAGTCCCTGGAGTGCATCCCTGGCGATACGCTCTGTAAACGACCTGCTTTTACGGATCCAGTACGGCCAATTTTCCTGTAGAGTTAAGTGGGGGCGCTACTATCATTACTTTTGATACTTGTTCATATAGCATTTTAAGTTAGTTTATACTTATTCATATAGCGTGTATTGAACTCTTTCTTTTTTCGCCTCTCCTCTTCATATATGTTGGTTAGTTTGTAACCCAATATGTATAATCAAGAGAGTAATCTCTGCTAGTCATTTGGATGGGAGAAAATAACAAAGACCTTCATTGTACTATGAAAACTGACGTGGTTTTGACACATTTTTGTTTTTCAATCTCGGATGTGATCGAAACTATAGTCAGAGTATCGGAGAGTGACAGCTACGTAGCTCTCTCT
This sequence comes from Erannis defoliaria, assembly GCA_905404285.2. Taxonomy (NCBI): domain Eukaryota; kingdom Metazoa; phylum Arthropoda; class Insecta; order Lepidoptera; family Geometridae; genus Erannis; species Erannis defoliaria. The sequence continues at coordinate 18,846,918 of FR990077.1, read as the reverse complement.
TTATCCGATACTCCGACAATCCTCCTCCACGGAGTATAGTTATACTATAAATAAATAAAACGTGATTGTGTTATTTTCTTAACTGTGCACGAGTAATTCGGTTTACTCGTAATACGCTTCTTTTTTTTAAATACAATCTACTTCAACTTCGAATACCTGGATGACATCTTCATATTTTCTATTAAGTAATTATGATTTTAAAACCAAACTACTGAACCTATTACGATAAAATTTATATGGTTATATACCACCTCTGAAGTATTACCTCAGAATATAATAGGTATTACCTACCAAACAAAAAAAACATCAAAACCAGTTCATAATTGTCGGAGTAATCGCGTAACATACATACAACAAAAATAAAAATCAAATACATACAATCGAATAAGAACCTCCTTTTTTGAAGTCGGTTGAAAATCGCTGCTCGAGTAACAATACAAAAATAAACTCCGCAAACTAAGTAACTTTCTTAACTCCAAGTAGCGTCTTTAGTAGTTGTTTGTTGTAGGAGTTGTCTTTGAAATGCTTACCTAAGTATATGTATAAATCGAATAAGAACCTCCTTTTTTGAAGTCGGTTGAAAATCGCTGCTCGAGTAACAATACAAAAATAAACTCCGCAAACTAAGTAACTTTCTTAACTCCAAGTAGCGTCTTTAGTAGTTGTTTGTTGTAGGAGTTGTCTTTGAAATGCTTACCTAAGTATATGTATAGGCGCACATTTTTCAACAACTGCTTACTGGACAAATTGGATATGTCGAGGTTCCTGCATGGACACGTTGCATTGGACGACAATTAACTACCTGAGATTCTTTGTTGAAATAATATAAATATATAATCATGGGCTAGGTTTTAGAAAATGATTCGGACGCAATTTATAGTGCTTTTATATAAGGGTTTTTTCGCTTATTTACCTTTGCCTTGTTTATACTAACTTGGAAGTAAGTTAACTAGACTTAAACAATTTTGATTTGATTTGATTTTTCAATAATGTTAAGAAGGACTTCCTCAAAGTAACGCCTGATTCAGTCGCTTATATAGTTTGGTCTTTGTGTCCTTACGGATACGAGTACGTTCTGGACATTATGTATTTTGTATTTAAGCATTTTATTGTAAGATGCTAAAGCGAGCTTAAATTAACGAAGCCAAACAACAGCCAACATTCATAATAATCCAATATCACCTGTACCTCCGCCGGCGGGGGGCACGGGGCATGGGGTCGGCGGGTGCTCTATAGAAATCGCAATTTCATTCCGATTTAATGCGTCTGTTTACCTTCAATATAATCCAGTTAGGGTACCTTTACCCTCGCCCCGGGCCACCTCGCCCCCGAGCCCCCGGGGCGCGGGGGCGCGGGGGCAAAGTAATTACATATTTCTATCACGAGCAGTCTTTTCATCTTTTAAAGTGTTGGAAAATTGTTAGATAAACATTTTCACGTGATCGAAGTTTGTTCAGAAAATATGGAGTGTACAGTTATTGTGTCAAGTGGATAAGAGCGCGGTCAAGCGCGAGTGAGACCGGGTGTAAGTAGATGGTTCCGTACCTATACTAGGTACATGCAAAATAAATAAATATCGGTGGACATTTCACACAGCACCATCTAGCTCCAAACTAAGCCAAGCTTGTGCTATGACAATAGACAATAGACAATAGTTTATTCGTGGCAAAAGTATAAACAAAAAAGCAGTAGCAGTAGCTATGGGAACCAGATAGCTGATAGAATACGTACTTATATAAGCATAGAGTAAAATACATCATTGTATATAAGTATCATTTTTAAAAAGTGTAGCATTTTATATAATTGAAAATTAAGAGGTCAGTACTAATAATAAATAGTTACTTAGAAGTAAGGGGCACAAGACAAGCTTTTCCACCGCAGTGTAAAGTTAAACAACATAGCGGCATTCCGCATCAACCCGCGTCCACTGCGGCGCGCGGTGGGCGCGCGGCCCGCACGGCAGAGCGCGGCACGCGATGGGCGACGTCAACGACAAGCCGTGTGTTTACCTCCCGGTGGCACGCTCGCGTGGTACGCAGTCGTTAGCAGTGGTTCGAGTCGAGTGCTTTGTTCAAAGGATTATTTTATTAGAGTCGATTTATTCGTTCTACAATATTGTACCTGTCAACAAGATAGTTATAGGTAATACCTATATCATAACTAGCCAAATGTTAGGTTTTCCAGGATAGAAAGTTTATTACACACTACAATCTCTCCGGTAAAAGAAGGGAGAGCCCTTCTCTTACGATTTTTTGGCAAGCGTGCTCCATGACAAATCACGTTTACGCCTCGGTGAGGCAAGGGACCCGAGTATGTCCTAAAACTGCACCCAGAACAGCCGGGGGACGGGCAGCAGCGTCCTCTCGGTTAACGGCGGCGGTGAGCATTCTGCGATCCCCAAGCCGCCTGCCAAGCGTGGGGATTAAGGCAACCCCACCCATCGTCCAGCAGTGAACGTCTTCTGGCTGATGATGTGATGTGAGGCAAGGCGAATAGCAAACCCATTCATTATAAAAAATACACATACGTACATAGGTTATCTATAGGAGCTTTCGTTTTTTATGAAAATTAAAACTTACTCGTACGATAGGGCTGTTTGTTCAGTACAGTGTTACACTTTTACTTACATTCCTAATTGATAACAAATAAAACATATATTAAAAAAAAAACGAAATTTCATGGAACAACAATTTTTGAAGGCTTTAGTTACTAAAACTGCTCTATGTTTTTAGGTTTTTAGTGAGTTTCATCATCATCATCATCATCATTAGCCCGGAGACGTCCACAGCTGAACGAAGGCCTCCCCCTTAGACCGCCACACTGTACGATAACCTGCCATTTGCATCCACCGTTTGCCCGCGACTTTTACCGCGACGTCGGTCCACCTAGTGGGAGGCCGCGCCTACGCTGCGTCGTAGTCGGTCAGGTTTTTAGTAAGTTTAGATCTCGAAAATAACTAGAGATGAGTACTTACTTACTTTTTCCGAAAGTAAATCAGTCGCCCTTCGCCTGCAAAAACCCGCAAATCGAAAAACATTAAACTCCCATCTCTTGTAATAAAACTTTTCGTGACCTATCTCTCCCCACACGTATCTGTATCAACCAACCAACAATATTGAAAGAGTGAGGCAACTATCACTAGAGACTCAGTGTTTGTTCAGAAACAACGATAGTAGCGCCCTCACCCAACTGTACAGCTAACTTGGTAACAGTGTAAAAGTAAAAGCTCTCTGCGAGTAGTAAGGATTTTCTATCTGGTGCTCGACAGGGACCGGGCGGCCGCGTCGGATGTTCCAACTAGAAGTAGTTCATTGTGATGGCAGCACATTTCAGTTTTAGTAGAACGTTAGTTTTTGATAGTCGTTAGCGGGAAATAGCTTTATAGGCGGTTCGGACGGCAGAGAAAGTTACGTCTCCCAGAACTAACGTAATTTTCATACAGTGGGGTTATTGAAACATTTTTAGAATCATTTCTGTGGCGTTTATTCTGGTTTCTGTCTAACTATTGGCCATTCATGTGGTGTATACAAACTTATGCTTTAATAGCTGTGCCCCGCGGTTTTACCCGCGTGATGGTTATGATGATGATGATGATGCTAAAAAGTAGCCTGTAACTATGTTATTCTGGAAAATATACTATCTGTATTCCGAGTTTCATTAAACTCCGTTCATCTATTTTGGCGTGAAGAGGTAACAAACATTGACACATGCCGACAATCTTTGGCTTTTATAATATTAGTGTGGTACTGTAGACGGCGCTCCTAGTCGTTCCTAGTGGTTTTCGAAGCACTTTTAGACAAAGCTCACTCTCTGTCAGCAGTTTAGAAGACGACTATAGAATATATACGAATCTAGTTATCATAATCCCGTCATAAAATGAATCAAACGTCCTATTACCCCGCGTTCATTAAACCTGAGGTGTATGTAAGTACTATACTTTGGTATCTGAAACGTTTAGGTGAATTATTCCAGAAACGGGGGTTGTTAAAACTGATAATTTAGCTGTAGGTACGTTTAGGTGACACAAAACGTTTTTTTTTAATAATATCAATTAAAAAGGTCGAATTATAAAACTCGATTCTTATAACTAAAGAGTTTTAATCTGTAAGTATCTGTACTTAAGCGACATCTCTTACACCATAGATATTTTTCCCAATAGAAGAACCAAGTTTAATTTGTTTTTTTTTATTGATCGTGTTGTGAATATTCAAACCATAAGGCCATAACCATAACCATATTAACCATAACCATATTTTTAGGCTAGATGACTGGTTTTATTTTATTGTCCTCTTAAAATGTGGCCCATAAATATAGCTGATTAATGAAAAGAAAACGAAAATCTGATCAAGAATAAGCAACTTATAAGCATTTTAATATCATGCTAGACAGAGAGGCGAAACAGCAAATCGTGACGTCACTTCTCAGTACGCCATATAAATTATATTCTGACAAGTAAGGCGTGACGTCATTTTTTGTTTTGTGGGAAAGGGACAGAGTTGTCTCTAACAAAAACTTTAAACGCTCATATATCAGAACATTATTAACCGATTTAAATTATTTTTTCAACAAACATACTATATTTACTTAAATTCTTCATCAAAGCTATTGGTTTCAACGATTTAAACATCAGTCATCTAGCCTATTCAAGAGAGACCGGGATGTTTTTAATGTTTAATGTTAAATTATATAATAGAGATTTTAAAGCTGGTATACTATATGTACCTATAGACAATATTAAATTTTAAATACATCGTTTTATTTTCTTACTAAATACAAGTTATTTTAAATAAAGTCAACATTTATACAGAGTTTGTTTACCTACTTCGTTTATTAGTACTATTATACATATAATATTATAGAGAGTTATGTAAAGAGAAAAGTTCAATTGGCACATCATCACTGTTCAGAAAACGAATAATACGAAACAACAAAACAATCATTAATATTAATTTATGAGAGCTGTTGCCCCATGCAAATAAATGAAGCAGCGACTAAATAAGCAACAAATTCATTAGTAACACAAGTGGCCCCTCCTGTGTAAGGCAATCCGCCAAGCAATCATTGGGAGTCACACTCGACGTCTCGAGTGCTCTCGGACGGGCCGCACCGGCACCGGCCCTGCGCTCGGCTGCCGGCGCCGCACCACCGGTGAGAAGCAGAAACTACAAAACCTCAACAGTTGGATAGATAGAACACCTAAGAGTTGGGCCTTCTCTTTTCTGTGGATAGAACATATTTTTTTATACCAGCTTAAAATATTGCGATGACAGAAGGAAAGCGAAAGAGTAGGAGAGCGAGAATGATATATATAGAGAGAGAGAGAAATATAGGAAGTTATTTGAATAGTTTTTGTTAATAATTTTATTAAAAAAAACTACTTTGGAAATTAGTGTGATTCGAACGCCTCGCTGTACTTAATTTGCATGGACCGGTCCAACATTTATTTACATTGAATAAAAGATTATTTTTAAAAGTACTCCAAATGAACCCAGCAATAAAGACCTTCTGTCTCGGCCTGTTAGTTACCTCCGCCGACGTCATCGGCATCCACAAACCCGGCTCCGCCGACGTCATCGGCATCCACAAACCCGGCAAGAAGGCTTCCGAGCCCTCTAGCTACCGTCCCATTAGTCTCCTCAGTACCCTGGGCAAGGTCTACGAGCGCGTCCTTCTGAAGCGCATCTGGTCCTGTGTCAAAGACAACAACCTCCTCCCTGATGAACAGTTCGGCTTTAGAGCCAGACACTCTTGCGTCCAACAAGTACACCGCATCACGGAGTACGTCCTAGAAGGTTTCAACAAGAAACCCGGCCATGGTTACACCCACAAGCCGTTCCCCCAAGGGACTGTAGCGGTGTTCCTCGACGTCGCGAAAGCTTTCGATAAAGTCTGGCACAACGGGCTGATATACAAGCTGTATCAGCTCGGGCTGCCAGACCGTCTTGTACTCATAATACAAGACTTTCTCAGGGCTCGAAGCTTTCGATACCGCGTCGAGGGACAACGCTCCTCCCCCCACGACATCGGCTCCGGAGTCCCTCAGGGCTCCGCTGTGGCCCCGATTCTCTTCTCGCTTTTCACCTGTGACATCCCCCGTACCCCCAAAGTGGAGCTTGCTCTCTTTGCCGATGACACCGCCCTCTACACCAGAGGGTGGAACAAGGTCATTCAGCTAGCCCACCTTCAACGAGCCCTCAATCTCCTCGGAGACTGGTTCAAGAAGTGGGCTATCACCGTTAACCCCGATAAAAGTGCAGCCGTGTACTTTCATCCGTTCAAAAGACCTCCTTCTAAGCATATCACGCTCAACGGCCAGCCCATCCCATGGGCTACCGAGACCAAGTATCTCGGTGTGACCCTTGATCGTCGACTCACGTTCTCTAAGCATATCCAGATAGTTCGCAACCGAGCAGCCTTCTTCTTAGGCCGGCTCACTCCCCTTCTCAACGAGCGTAGTAAATTGTCCCTTAGAAATAAGGTTACAATTTACAAAACTTGTATTCGCCCCGTCATGACGTACGCCTCCGTGGCGTTCGCTCATGCCTCCAGCATAGATCTAGAGAAACTCCAAGTCATACAAAATAGATTCATCCGCAGAGCAGTCGGTGCTAGCTGGTTCATGCGAAACTCCGACCTGCACTGCGATCTCGAACTCCCCTCCATCCGTCAGTACATTAAGTACGCTTCGCGCCGCTATTTCGATGCGACCCCCCACCATCCCAATCCACTCATAGTCCAAGCCTCGAACTATACGACAGACCCATCCCCCTTCCGTAGACGCCCCAGACACGTCTTGGGCGACCCGGACGACCCCATAGCCGTCATCACCTCGGCGGCGCTGGGCTCGCCTGATCCGACCACTCCTAGCAATAAGAAGTATTCCGTCTTTGGTATAGGCGCCGGTTACCAAAGGCACACAAACACGCACCCACCTCGCCGGCGAGGTCGAGGACTCCCCAGATCTTTCAGAAGATCTGTTAGATTCTCTCCAAGTAGTCAACCAGATCAACCTACTAGGGCCCCAGGGCATACCCCTTCTGGGGTGCCAGGGCAAGTCTGACCCCACTCCCGGCGACGGCCAAGCCGAGGTTCGTACCGTCTGCGGTGCCCTTGAGCTAGTCGCCTTTAACCTAAACCTAGGCCGAGCGCCGTTTGCGCTTGCCTAAAGTCCGGTGACGCTGTAGAGGCCATCTGAGGCCAACAGCAAAGTCATTCATAAAAAAAAAAAAAAAACAAAAAAAAAAAAAAAAAAAAAAAACAAAAAAAAAAAAAAAAAAAAAACCTGTTAGTTACGTTAATAAAAAACATTCGAAACACAAGCCTGTAATAGTTAATGACAAGCGCGTCGCAAACGTCCCGACATCGAGTGTGTAACTCGATACCGATCCTCATCAGCCTCCAGAATATGCCATTAAGAGGATGCTAACGGATTAGAACTAACCCTGTCTACAAGTATAATTTCTTTTGTATGTGAATATATGTCACTGAACTCCACCTAAACATCAGTGCCGATAATGAAAATTTTCGTGTGCGTGTAGGTTCCTTTCACATTTGTTTTTTTTCTCACGGCAGGACGACGCGTGTCGTGACGTCTCTCGGGTGCGCTAGTCAACAGAAAAAAGCTTTGATTAGATTTGTTCAGAAATGTATTCTTACATTTGGATACTATCTCTCTATTTCCACACTAACACGCCATAACCCACACCACGTGAACACTTCACTTGACCTGCTCGACCCAGCCTTGGCCCAAGCTTTCAAGCTTCGTGAACCTCTTACTACCCTACGCCTTTGCTTTGCTTTATAATAAACTCGTTTTATTTGCTAACATGTGATTATTTTTATTTAAGTAAAGTTTTCTCTTTTTTTTTACTAGAAACTATTAAGTATGATATACGGAAATTCGTTTAATAATCTTTTTTCATCCCGAGTATTTATCTTCTAGGTTTCAGGCGGCATATTTTTCTGACATTAGGGCTGGCCATTCAGATCTTTCGAACTTAAAAAATCAATGTTCAAATTTAATAATGTGGAACTATACGGTTTCCCAGTTTTATAAACTTATAAAGCAAACGTAAAAATATAGGAGATAAAATTACTAAGAATACTTACTAAGTCACTAGGCCAATAACAATCCGCGAGGCAAAGCTAAACAGAAATACACCAACGGTATAACAACAACAAAAACGAAGCTGTATCCATTAATATATAACGTACTTGGTTTTGAGAACTAGGTAACTACTCTATTACTAGCCGACTTCCTTCTGTTTTACTTTATTTCTCCGAACGAGCAGTCTATTAACTTACTCACATGATACTAGGTACCTATATACATAATAAGGGCAAGTAATGCGGTTACAAATAAGCTTTTTGCCCATGAATAAACAAAAAGTTACAAGAAACCTCTACTAAAAGTAACGTATAAGTAGGTACATTATATATGTATACTCGTATTGAGCTTTGGAGGAGTCAGCTGTCGTCTACTGACTGTATTATGTAGGCATGGGGTAACTTTGGTTAATTGCCACAAAATTAAATTCAAGATTGTTCCTTTCAGTAATAGTCGTTTATTATTTCACTTTCAGTAACGATTAGAACTTTTTAGGGCTCTGTACCGAAAGGTGTCCTATATAACTTTAATAACCGATATTTTTTTAACTGTAATAGGTAACTGAATAAAATTTACACTTTTTCATAAAATATGTTAGTATTCTGGTTCAGTATGGCGTATCATTATATATGTAGTTTCAGTATGGCGTCTAGCTAAACAAATGTAAATATTGGTCGCGTAGATCTAGTTATAAAATTGGTGTACATTTCACACAGCGCCATAATATAGCTCCAAACTAGTAAAGCTTGTATTATTGGAATCGGGTAGCTGATAGAATACCTACCTATACACTTTTTTCAATATAAATATTTATCTTAAACTTCTAAATCAAAATCACCAAACCATCGAATAGCTGATACTCCTGAGTTCGTTGTCCAGTTGTCGAAGTTCTGGAGGTCGCTGCAGTAGGCGTGGGCTGGGCACTTCGGCAGGCGTTAGCTCTCACCATCAGGTAGGTATAATACATTTTTTTTGTGGATCGAAGAACGTCATATTATTTGAATCCATAAAAAACTAATAATTAGAAACTATACTAGTATGACTACTTATTACAAAGAGGATCATAAAATTAAGAAGCCACCAGAAGAGCTCTGCCAGCTGCGTGTCTCATTACCGCCACTGTCCATTACGACGCTCGCCATCGACGACATTTTTCCCAGACTTTTTCCCCGATTCATTGAAATTCAACGCGCTTGCTTCGCTTGTTCAACTTCCTGCAGGATTTTCCGCTCTTTTCCTTGCCCTCGTTAGGGAGTATAAAAGAATTGCAGGGGCTTCACAAGATTGAAGAGGGTCTGATATGCTAAGTGCCTACCTGAGACTTGTATAATTGGGGTGTATATTAATAATTATATTTTGAGTTATAATACAGAAACAGTAGGTACATCACGGACTTTGTAAATCAAGTGTCTTATCCATTTAGTAAACTCACAAAGAAGCTAATTATCTCAGAGCGTTTTTTGAATCAAGCATGAGTATTTATTTTATTTTGATAATATTAATTGCTTCTTTGAGCACCAATTATTATGCAGAGATTGGCTTATTCGATTCTTAAAATTAGTTAAAATCATTCATCTCAGCAAGAAACAGTTTTACTTTTTGCTAAGTAGGGCAATCTTACAAAATTACAAGAATCTAAGAAAGAAGGTACAGCTAAAAGGATCGAGTAACCGATTGGATAAAACGCTCGTTTTCTTCGGATTTAGGTGTCCCCTTTGACGAGTCTCAGCTCCATAATGACATTGGCTTCTCCGAGCTCCGGACGAGACAAATTAGATTTCGGTTAAACAAGTCGTTAGCATTACTGTCCTCGAGTTTTTTTTTGGCAAATTTAATATATCAGACTGTTCCATAAATCTGGATTAATTGTTTTTTTGTGATTTTGATTAGTATAGTATTGAAGCAAACATCCACGGTTAATTATAAACAAATCTGCTTATTGTTTGAAACTTGTCGTGTTTAACATAATTGTCTTTGTGTTGTGTTCAAAAGGACTCTGAATCGTTTTTGGAACTGGAAGATCTCATTACTATCCGACCTTTTTCGGGACTGAGGAACCTTGTCAACCAACAGAAACAAAGATCGACTCAAAATCCTTTTGAAACAATTCTCCCCGTCGCTACTTGCGAGTCCCAATCACGTCGCCATCAGGAAATGATAATAAAATGATCATTTCTGTTTGTTGTCAGGTTCCGAAGTCTTATTGGAGGGTCGCGGCGAAGGACAACGCATAGCAAATGAATGATTCATTACAAATATAAGAAAAACCACCCTTCGAAAATGATTAAACAGATCTTTGGGAGGTAGAATAATTCAAAAAGAGTTCTAAAAACAAGTCATAATGGCGGAAGGACCACAGAACATATGGCAGAAGATCGACAACTCCACTATCCCCATGATAAACCTCGAGGTGAAAGAAGTGAGGGAGATAATGTGGGAGAAGATAAAGGAGCCTACGTCGCAGAGGAAGATCATCCTCGTGATCGTATCGATAGCTCTGCTGCTGGACAACATGCTGTACATGGTTATCGTGCCCATCATCCCGGACTACCTGAGGTACATCGGCGCATGGGGCGAGGAAGGCTATGATCACGTCGTCACCCTCGCTCCCTACAAGGAAGGGAATAAGACCATCACTCCGACACAGATCATTCCCGGGACGCACGAGGGACAGGACTCCGCGACCGGAGTCCTTTTTGCATCGAAAGCCATCGTCCAGCTAATGATTAATCCCTTCTCGGGTGCCTTAATCGACCGCATCGGGTACGACATGCCCATGATGTTTGGTCTGATAATAATGTTCCTCTCTACCTCCATATTTGCATGCAGTCGAAGCTACGGCATGTTGTTTTTTGCCAGGAGTCTTCAGGGTGTCGGATCCGCCTTTGCTGACACCGCAGGGCTGGCCATGATTGCAGACAGGTTCACCGAAGAGAATGAGAGATCCAAAGCTCTCGGTATCGCACTCGCTTTCATTAGCTTCGGATGTCTAGTGGCTCCACCGTTCGGAGGCGCCCTGTATCAGTTCGCCGGAAAGGAAGTACCGTTCCTAATCCTTGCCTTAATATCATTGTTAGACGGGTTTATGTTACTACTCGTAATGAAACCGTTGAAAACTCAAATAAAGGAAGCAAACCAGCCCAAGGTAGCCGGCACACCGATATGGAAGCTGCTCATGGATCCGTACATCGCTGTCTGCGCCGGAGCTCTGATGATGTCCAATGTGGCTTTAGCTTTCCTCGAACCTACGATTTCATTGTGGATGGAAGATAATTTGACAAAAGATAATTGGAAGATTGGCATGATTTGGTTGCCCGCCTTCTTCCCTCACGTGCTCGGAGTTATAATAACCGTGAAGATGGCGAGGAAGTACCCGCAGCACCAGTGGCTGATGGCGGCGGGCGGGCTCGCTCTGGAGGGCTTGTGCTGCTTTTTAATACCGTTTGCTACGTCTTACAAAATGTTGATGATACCGATCTGTGGAATCTGCTTCGGTATTGCGCTGATCGATACGGCCCTGCTGCCCACGCTCGGGTACCTGGTGGACGTCCGCTACGTGTCCGTGTACGGCAGTATCTACGCCATCGCAGACATTTCGTACTCATTCGCGTACGCCGTGGGGCCCATCATCGCCGGCGAGGTGGTAGAGCTCATTGGCTTCACCGCGTTGAACCTGTTCATCGCCTTTAGTAACCTCTTGTACGCTCCTGTGTTGATGTATCTCAGGCACATTTATGATTTCAAACCGTTCGAGAACGAAGCTAACGTACTCATGGCCGACCCTCCGGACAAGGAGTACCAGACGTATAACATGCAGGACCAGAGGCCGGTGAATGGTGAATTCAAGAACCATTTGGAGTACTCGAACGTGTCGGGAGAGGTGACGGGAACGCAAGAGACGAGCGTCGATGCCGGGGGGTACACGTACGACCAGTCGTACCAGGGCGGGTCGTACAACTACAGTCAGCAGGGTTACGAGCAGCAGCAACAGAACCAGCAAAACTATCAGCAAGAGGCGGCATACAACCAGCCGCGGCAGCTGCCGACCCAGCCGCAGCCTACAGCCAGCAATCCATTCAGGGCGGGCGCTGCTGCCCCCGCCCCTGCGCCTGCCGCCGCGCCTGCCCCGGGCCCGACGATCAAGAACCCCTTCCGGCAAGGCTTCTAAATTCAAATGAGTGTTGTTGTCTATATTTTTAACTACTTACTTGTTGTGTAATTATATGTGCGTACTCGAGTATAACTTCGATCACTGGCCACGCTAGCCGCCGCGGCGTCGGCGGTCGTTTAGTCGCCGTTTAGATGTCTATTACTGTGCTTGTAATTATAGCATTTAGAATGTTCTTGACGGGTTGCATTGTTGCTTCTTTTGGAGTTCTAACAATGTTAGAGGAGTAAGTTTATTTTTGTTATGTTGGCAGTACAATAGTATTGCAATGCTTAGATGTATTGGAGCTGTCTGCAGGGCTGCTGAGTGGAGAGAGAAGCAAGTAAGCAGGTACTAGGCGCAACAATCCGACCGGTCGCGCTGTTTTCTTGTTGATCTTATATTGTTCTATGAAACTAATATAACAGTTGTTATGCCTTCACTTAGTGTACGTTTTGTAATCTGATCCGAAAACTACGAACCAAGGTGAGAGGAAGACCAAAATGATATCAGAAATAGCTAATTACATTTAATAAAACTAATATAATTATGTATATAGTTGGTCATTTCAAAAATGTGTTATAACATCATTTTAGATTAATATTAGGCTAAGCTTGTACAATCAGGTGCTATGAAATAATATATTCTAATTGGTCGATATATAATTAATGTATAAAACAAATTGTATCAAAATTCTACGTTGATTGTAACTGTGGATCCACCAAAGTAGTGGTTTCTAAAGTTAAAACTGTGAATGTTTTATTGCACCTGATTGTACTAGATTTTTCTGATAAAGTACAATTAAGCCTATAAGTCAACATGCACAACTTTTGTAAGGCCTAAGATAAAATATTTATTTCAAATCTTGGCACTTACGAAAATATAATGTACTAACATCTATTCCACAAAAGTTGTATTATCATTATCTTAGTTTATAGTATTAAGTATTTACTTAATAGTCACTAACAAATATTCACAACGTGACTACAATTATAATTATATAATTCTAAAGTCACATTTTTAATGAAACTATATTAATAAAATATGAATACTTACTCGCTAATAAAAGAGTAGAATAAAATGAAAAATAACGAGTAACATATTATATTCACGAAAATCAGGAATCTCACATAATTTTAGGGATTCTCTTCCTATGCTATAACAGCAATATTAGCATAAGGTATATCGCTTCATATCAATTAGTCAACATAATATCAATTATTGTATCAATTAGCGTATAAGATCAACTTGTGATAGAGTTGCAACCAAGTAACGACACATATCAGAGTCTTTTGATTCACCCTAGTTTAAGAAATGTATTAAGAGTGTATTTTTGTCTTAGCGTAGATTCGTATGTGTAATGATATATTCACTCACACTGTTATTATCATAGTGGCTCTTATATTAAATGTCTGATGTTTTAATTGTTCGAATGTCATCGGTGTCTTAGCACGACCTAGTTCGGTGGGGTGAAAACTTGTATTAGAAATATGTATTTATACAAGACATGATATCAAAACACAACTATTGATTTAACCTTAGAAACTATTCCTTAATAAACTAATGCAGTGATTGTACAGGTGCCTGCCACGTCGCTCTTCAGTTTTATAATTTAAATACTGAACACTTATTGTTTTATACATTTAAATATTTGCATAGTATCTGTAAATTACATTAAGCAGTTCGGTAAATTTTTTGTTTCGACGTTCATCCTACCGAATCATTTATTTTACAGATGACTAAACATTTGAGTTCATTTAAAATATTTTTAATATAAAATAATTGTACAAGAAAAAATGATGCCCGATATGTCAATTGAAAGATTGTATAAAGTTAAAAAGCAATTATTGTGTAAAGATATTTGTTAAAATCTTATCATTAATTAATAAAAGAGAGCGCTGAAAATGTTTGGATTGCAGATAATTTATGATTTACATTTTGATTTTAATTATGTTTTACCTGATGAAATGTCAAGATTTAATTTAATCGAATAGTTATGTCACTGGCCTGCAGAGTACAATAGTCCAATAGTTGACGAACGAAAAAACTAAAACTAATCTTTTCAAAGCACAAAATCTAACTTATGTTATCTAACTTATCTTCGCACAATATTTATTTAGGATTGTAAGTCTCATTTTCATGGAATTTTTATTTTCTAAAAGTAAACTAGTTAACATAATATTACATTTCAGATTATTTTTACTAGCAACTATGGATTATTATTTTTAGGTGTATTTTCATCATCGTTTCAAGTTTGATGTGTGCATGAAATTCAAAGGGTCGTCTCTCGTATATTATATTCGTAAGTTTAGTGTCAATTTTCTTGTCAAATTCTCCCGAAATTCAATTACTTAGTAGCGTGTGAACTCAAAGTGGTAATGTTTACGAATATTTAAGTAAGTATTAGAGTTGCTTCGTGTCTTTTTGTGACTTAACTCACGCTTAGTTTAATGACGACTACGAATTTGAACTTTAGAATGAAGTGATTATTTCATACTTTCTATTATAAAGTATAAAATGTTCTCGTCATAAAATATCATGATTTTCATGACTTGCAACTTCGAATATTGAAGTGGTTGAAATATATCAAACTATGTGTGATTTAAATTTACTTATAACGTATCCTAATTATATCAGCAATAAGGAAAAAGCCAGATCAAATACATATCATTAGCGTAAGTACCTATACATAAACGTATATATAATTTTTATATACCTACTATAACATTTATAGAATATTAAGGTAATTTTGAGCGCGGTTTATACATCACATTATTATTCGTCATTTTTACAGATATTCTGATCTTCTATAGTATATATAGATAATATATAATTGTTTTTTTTTCAATTTTATTTCGATTTATTCATATTACTATATTATGTATAATACGATAATATTTTGTAGAATTGCCTTTTTAAGACTTATTTACAAATATAAATGAAGGTGAAAAGAAGACGAATAAAAACAAAGGGTTCTGCAACAAAAATATCAAAGAAAGAAAAATCTTCAAAAAACTTAAAATAAAAATAATGTGATACGATAAAATATTCAAACTAGTTTCCAGAGCAGATCAAATAGTACGAGAAAACAAGCAAACATGTATTGTGTCTTAATTCTCTCGTATTATTAAGTAAACAATGATTCTTTTTCATCACCAATCTGATCTAGTGTAACCACAGAGTAAGAGTCTTCTTCTTTTTGTTTCTCCACGAGTGTAACTATATTTCAAATGTTCTCTTTGATCTATTTATGTATTTATTGTTTATAGTATTTCTATGGGTAGCATAAATCTAACTATAAAATGTCTTAGATGTGCGTTAGTAAATGTAACTGCATACATTTCCAAAGATTTAATATTATTAACATTTATCCGTGCTGCGATTTTTGTTACAGTCTTTAAATCATATATTATTGAGATTGATTGATTGACAGCGTTATAAAATTCAGCAGTTTAGCAGCTTGTCTGTAAGTACATCAGGGTGATGAAAAAAATGCTGTGGTATGCTGACTTTAATTGACAGTCCGGTGTGGATCTCACTGCTCCTAGCAACGAATCACTGGCTCGCTTGAAGCAGTCTCGCTTTACTTCACTCCTATTTTCAATTTCCCTCATAGTTTTAATTTATTTGGTTTTAATAAGCTGTTGTGTTTGCAGTTAGATTAACTTCATAGATCAAAATAAACCCGTCCGCTAGTTTAGCATCTTTCATAATTAGGTATCCACCTCATATCTTTTATGTTAGTAATTGAAGGTTCATCGTTTTCGTCGTTCATCGTCGCGGCAAGGGGTCAAACGTTTTTTTGGCCCTGTAGCTATGTCGGGTAGGTTTTGTAAATGATGACAACATCTACGGCAATCAACGATTATTCTTAGCATTATCACGTAAACCTGTTTACCAGTAATGTAAATAAAACTGATTGAAATTGGAGTTTCCCGCCACGCGTGAAACGATGAACTTTTTTAGTAACAAAATTTTCATGCTCTAGTTACACCATAGGTAGAGGTTCTAGCTTTCCTCTTTACTTAGTTAATCTTCATCGATCAATACATTTTTCATGTTTCCCATTTTAACTATAACTCTTTATAATTATATTAATATCTTTGTAATTTAGTATAATTAAAGTAAGTAATGGATTCAGTACTAAATTTGATTACGTGCCTTCGGGGCTAAAGTGGCTACTTTAGCCCGGCTACGCGGAGCGAAAGGAACCACTTCCTCCCCGCAGCGGCACGTAAATTTGTTTTTTGTCTTATACGTATCTTCATAGTTTCTCTATTGAATGTCGTAATAAGTTCTTCACTATTCATATTGGTGTAAATCTGTACATCATTGAAGTATGTGGGAGCTAGTGTCCCAAGCTCTAACGGTCGAGCCTGGTACTTAGTGCTCGACGATGAGATATTGTCAGGTCAACTGTCGGTGATAAGGTAAAATACCGATTACAATGACGCATCATTTAAGGTATATAAAAATAATTAATTATTTAATAATTATAAGCTACAATTATCACATTACAGGATTTTAGTTTGAAATAATAAAAAATAAAGTATTTGCTATTCTAATTCTAATTGGATATACCTACAACTGCATGCTACGAACATTTGAATTTTTTTCGGAAAATAAATAAAAAGTATCGTAGTAATTGTTAGTATCGTTGTCATAACAACATTTATTTTTAAAATTATCGTAAATAGTAAAATGCTTGTAAATATATTGAAACGACGCCCACACGGACATGAGTGAATAGATTTTTAAATAAAAGATGTGAAAATAAATGCCTTAAACGAAAAGGTTGATAGGTTTAAAACCGATAAAAATAAAACATTGACGTCATCAAATAATTTAGAAAGTAAAAGTGCAAAAACTCATAAGCTTATGATACCTTTGAATGAATTTAAACAATCAATGCCACGGTTATCTTTAGCAAAATATAATGTAAGTAAATAAATTAATAATATGATTTTTTATTACCTACTTTATTATACATATATCAGACACATGACGTAGGTACACCAACAGAATTAAAAAAAATATAAAATCACACGCACACATGTAGACTGTCGTGATGTTTAAGCATAAAGCTCAAATTCAATATGTAATTCATTAAAGATTGCAATAAAACATCAAATTATTCACTAATGATTTAAAAAAAACACTAGATAATTTTAAGTAGGTTTAATATAATCATCTTTTTAAGGTATAAACAATTATAGATACATGTAATATGTTAGTATATTCATCTATTAAAAGTACCTATATTTGAGTAGCTGTTACACGTCACGTAAAAGATAGATTAGATTTAAAAACTTAGTGACATTTATGGAAAGTAAATTATAAAATTGAACGATAGTTTTGTATCACACGATCAAATATTATAATATAAATATTCACTTATTAATATATCTTTCTCATAAACATGCATTATACATTCATCAACAAAATAGTTTCGGCAAATCGTCATGAAGAACTAATTATTACATATACTTATTTTGATCGTGAAATTTAGGACGCAATACACAAATTGGATATTAATTTTATATAGTTTCGTGTAATAAGTGTTAATAAAGTAGAGTAAACTCATTATTTAGAATTAGAGAGTAAACTATATTTCATTAAAGTAAATTTGTAACGTTGACATTTTATAAAATCTCACTCAAATCATAAAATGTTTCTCATTCCTTGTAATTTATAATTAGAACTCATAAAATTGATGTTATTTGATAAACACTAGTTATGCTAAATATATATAATCACTATACATAATCATACACGAACTTTTTAATATTTTGTCATGCAATATATAGAAACTAGATTAACATGTACTTACGATCATACAAAAAAGGTATTTAAAGTAGAGTAGAATAAAAAATACGTTATTTTCAGCTGTGATTTTCTTTAAATTAATTTGTTAGAATTTAATGTTAAAGCTTTTCAAATGTAAGTAATACAAATTATCTTGTTGTTTGTATAAAAATTGTACTTGAAA
Organism: Erannis defoliaria; assembly: GCA_905404285.2. NCBI lineage: Eukaryota > Metazoa > Arthropoda > Insecta > Lepidoptera > Geometridae > Erannis > Erannis defoliaria. The sequence goes on along the minus strand of FR990077.1, from coordinate 18,828,675 downwards.
TAGTAATTTTAATATCTGAATGTTTTTAATGTTTTTTATATAGTTGTTTTGTTGGTTATATAGCGTGTACACGATAAGAGCGCACCTACATTATATCTTGTAATAAAACAACATAAGAAAGTGTTATATACCTATTTTTTTACATTACATTCTTCATTTGCTATTAACTAATACTTTTTATGTTGTAAAACCCGAATAGTAAAATATACTAACTTACGTTTAGTATTTTACTAGAAATGTGTAATTATCTCAAGAAACGAGTGATTTTAAATTATTATTTCAAGAACAGTGCACTAAAGGTTAATCAGATGAATAGATATTACTTCCTATAATCGAGTATATTCTATCTAGTTGTATGTAAATGAATATCAAGTCAGTGATCGAATAAATTGTTACAACAAAACGCTGTTTTCTTTACCATCTCTTTAGGACTTCTCTTTTACTAACTTTTCACTAATTTCTTGCATCATTTTGTACGTCACCAAATGGTGAAACTGTCACATCTATTACTTAGGTTTAAAGATATTTATTCTCATATAAGACATTAAGTACATCACTTCCATGAGAACACTGCTTTAATATTTTTTCATCGCACTTGCTCGTAAAGTGGATCTTATTACATCGGTTTTAGGCTCATAATCCAAGCTATTACGCACGCGTGCTTTTTACTTTACATTACGGCACTTGTGCTATAATAGGTATAACCCGGTAAAGTCAAGTTTGTACGTGACTGCAATTAGACGTATGTATACGAACAGTATACGAAGCACTCTTAATATAGCCGGGTAATACTTACAGTTTTTTTGTAATACCAACAAAGAGTTCTTATGCCGCTGAAGTAAATGTCAAGCAGCGCGCGCATTGCTGGTTTGGGCGCCATTTTCCGCAAATGTTTGTTGACGTTTTTGCTGTGTGGTTGATTATTATCAAAAAAGAGTTTGTTTTTTCCTCGCAAGTGTGATGAAAACAGTCGTATGGAACTCTTGTGCTATTAGTCATTACGCTCTCGGCTTCCTTATCGCGCTCGCCTGCGGCTCGCGCGCATAATACCGCCTCTAGTGTAATGACCAACATAGCACACTCGTATCATAATGTACTATTATGTAGTTCATTGTCGCAAGATGCAGCTAATATACATTTATAACACATAATAGGTATACAAGGCAAATCATATTAATAAATTAATGTAGGTACAATTAAAACACACTGAAGACTGATACTTGAACACAGTATACGGTAAAAGCCGTCACACACGATGAAGATGCTATAATATTTCATGTTATCTTAGAACATATTTCAATATCGCATAAGCCAGAAGTTAACATGGCAGCTGTATGGCCCATTACAAAACGTGAAAAAAAAACGTCAATTATTGCAATATGGATATCAAATTGAAGATCTTGATGAGCACATTCCAAAACCGTATAATTTATAATGTAGGTACACATTGCACATGTGTAGGGTGTACGTGCAAAACAAACATTTCATCTGTGGCAAACTTATTAGACAGGCTTTAGTAAGACTGCGAATGTATAGGTACCTACATTTGGTTTTTTACGTCCGTTTTTTGGCAGGGCAGTATTTCATAATATAGATTGACAAAAGCAGGCGGGCCACTTGATCGTAAGTAGTCACCGCCGCCTATGAACATGCATGCAACAGAAACGTTGTCACTTCAATTTTAGATTTTCCAATTAAGTGTGATTTTTTACTTTTTACTAAAAAAAATTACCTATCTAATAGATAGTTTAACATAACGCGATATTTTTTTTACCGTAGTCATAGTTCATAGTTTTTTATTTGTACTAAAATAGGTACATGTCATTGGTTTAAACTTTACATTAAGTATTAAAAACATTCAATAATAACCAACTGTAATAGTGGTAGTTGGTGATCGGTACAAAACAAAGTACATTTACAATTAAAATAAAATTAAAATGTCAAACAAAAATTGTATTAATAAGCTTAATAATTATAAGTATTTGATTTTAGTCAGTTGACCTTTAAACGCACTACAGCACAGATTGTATCACCGGGCGTCGTCCTGTGTTAACGATCTACGCTCTAAGTAATTGCCGCTCGCCCTTAACGAAATATACATTTGTGTTTCGAATGCAAATCAAACAATTAGTGGATTCATCGATCTGAAAACATAAGTCAGATGAAAATCGACTTTATTTTTTAAACGTTGAGGTACATTTTCAAGCTGAGCAACGAGTTATCCGTCTGTGAGTCGACTGCAAATGAATTTCAATTTCACTTCTCTGCATTTAACATTCACTATCCTCTAATCGACGACGCCTGTATTGGCTAAGGTTATAGCAATATTGACCTTTATTGTGTAGTATCAAAGCGTGAAATAGGTTGTAGGTTTTCGAGCAGGGCAGTAAAGGTGTATACAGGGTGCGGTGAAGTTGTTATCGGTAGTAATTAGTCAAATTAGAGAGGGCGACGCAACTCACACAGCCACGTCGCGACGTGGCTGTGTGAGATGTACTGCGTAGCAGAGATGTGAAGGTTGTTTATTTTATTTATTTATTTATTTATTATTGAGATAAAAACGATAGAATCAATTACATTTAACTCACAAAATAATACAGAAAAAAGTTAATTAACAACAATTGCATAAAAATAAGTAATGTCAGGTTTTTTTACAAGTGATATAAATGTCAAATAAACGAAGAATAATAAAAACAATTTCCTAAATGTCAAATACAAAACAATAACTATTAATTAAATTTGTACAATATTCTAATAGTCCAAATAATCACTATCGGCTTTTTTGGCCCTATCCCATTGGTCGATTTGATTTTCGGAATATGTCAAAAAAGTTGTCATTACAGTTTTCCAACTGTCACAAAAAATGTCAAAATCAGAGTTGGCGGCAAGAAGTGCATTGAAGTGGCGGCAGGCGCGAATAAGAGGTGACATTGATCGCGCCACTGTGCGATTGTCATCTATGTGGAACAAGTTATTCCTCCGACCACGTCTACTGGCAGAAACCCCGTATGCGTCAGGGACAGACAGCGTGCAAAGTAAATCGTGCAGATTGCACGAGTCAACTGCACCTCTAATTACCTTGCAGCAAGTAGTGAGCTGGTCAATCATTCTTCTCACTTCTAATGAGTTGTACCCGAGCTGACCGAGCAGGTGTTTGGTGGGGTACAAGAACGGGTAATAGCCATAAAGCTTCTTGTACAATGTCCTCAAAAAAGCTTTTTGCACCTTCTCCAGCATTCGCGTGTAGGTCACGTGATACGGGTTCCAGACACAAGCACTCGCTTCCAGCTTACTCCGGACAAGAGAGTTGTATAACGTCCTAACTACTTGCGGATTCTCAAAATCTCTAGCGTTTCGTAACACGAAACCTAGACGACGGTAGGCCTCTTTAGCAAGATCTGATATGTGATTATGAAAAGTGAGGCCACGATCGAAAGTAACCCCCAGATCTTTGATACTATAAACTCGATTTATTGGTAAATTGTCCAACTGATAATTAAAAATAATTGGATTTTGTTTTCGGTCAAAAGTCATAACATTGCATTTATTTATGTTAAATGTCATTTTATTTCTAACGCTCCATTCATAAATTTTATTAATGTCATTTTGTAAGCTTAAGCAGTCATTGGTTGATTTTATTTCGAGGAAAAGCTTGAGGTCATCAGCGTACAATAAACATTTAGCGGTATCCAGTACCTTTGGAAGGTCGTGGATCATAATCTGGAAAAGTAAAGGTCCGGTAATCGAGCCCTGGCTTATGCCAGATCCAGTATGATACGATTTTGACAGATGAATCCCATGTTTCACAAACTGGCGCCGGCCCTTCATGAAATCCGCGAAAAAATTTAATAGACTAGGAGAGAAACCTATCGTGTCTAGCTTGCCCAACAAGATGTCATTACAAATTTTGTCGAACGCCTTTTGAAAATCGAAATAAATGACATCAACCTGCGATCCACGATCTAAGGCGCTGGAAATGTAGTCCACTAAGCCCAGCAGATTCGTGTTCACGGAACGGCCCGGTCTAAAGCCATGTTGCTCTTCACCTATCTGGTGTCTCACCTGTTCATATATCTTATTGTGCAGAATGTATTCAAAAACCTTAGCAGGCGCACATAAAATGGCTATTGGACGATATTCCTCCACCAAGGTCCTGTTGCCACTCTTGGGAATTGGGGTCACCCTGGACAACTTCCACTGGTCGGGGTAGTGCCCATTTTTAAGCGAAAGATTAAGAACATGGTAAAGTGGGAGAATTAAGTGCTTTTTACCAGTCTTAAGAACGAAACTCGGCAAGTTATCGGGGCCCGGTGAGCTACCTGACTTTAACTTATTAAGACCGCGCTCGATATCTTCAGGTAACAAAGTAGGTATACTCACATAGGCACCGTACCCATCCTGCTCTCGACATGCGCTTGCGTTCAATTCAGGTAATTCACTCAAGAAAACACTCGAAAAGTAGTCTGCAAAGGCTTCAGCGGCTTCCACACCACTAAACGAGTTACCCTTGTATGAAACACAGGGCTCAAACCCGCCCTTAGACCTGAGGCTATGAACGTGATTCCAAAAATGCTGGGGACGTAAAACTAAATCCTGTTCAATTTTGATCATATGGGTTTTGTATGCTAAAGAAATGCGAATTTTTAAGTCTGCCCGTAGATCAGAAAACAATCTGTATGTACTAGTACATTTTGAAGTCAACCAGTACTTGTGCAATTTAGTTTTCCGCCGAATGTCTTTTATGATAGTAGCGTCAAACCAAACGGGATACCTATTGCTATTGGACAATTGCCTTTTCTTTTTAGGAACAGATAAATCAAATAGTCGATACATAATATTATAAAAATTATCAGTAGCAACTGTTACATTGCTACATTCAAGTACGGGCACCCACGAGATATCAGCAAGCAGCGAGTTAAAAAGAGGAATGTCCATCTTTTTGAAGTTCCAGTCGCGCGACGTATCGATATTACTCGGGTGTAATCGAGCACAGTCCTTGTGCAATCGGAGAACCACAGTGATCTCAAGCGCAGGGTGGTACAACTCATCGAGTGGAACGAACCCGGCGACGGCTTCGCTAACCCATACCTGTTGTGACCGCGACTCAATGCACTCCTTTTTTTTTTTTTTTTTTTTTTTACGTTGGGAAATGCACTTACGCATACCCTCCTGCCAGGGCGCAGGAGGGTTATGTCGGACTCGATGCCAGAGTGAGACTCGATGGCACCCCTACCGACTAAAAACCCAACGGTGTTCCCACACTGCGCCTATTGTCGAGGTCACGGGTACGCTCTCGCATTCATCCGCGACCTCGACGGCGCCGCCCTTTCGGGCCCACCACGGGGAGCCGAAGCTCCTCCCGCACCGATGACGATGTGTCCGAACACCCAGACACATCGTGCATCCACCTCGGAGGCCATGCCAGCGAGATGGGCGCCGGACGGCCCTACGTCCGAACGCCCTGGCCTCCATGCGGCGGGTCAGGTGAGTGGCCCCGCCGCCTGCCACTTCGGCCGTTGGGGATGGGGAGCTCTGGCCCCTCTGGCCTGTCCCCATCCCGCAGCCCCACCACAACACACCCGGTGGGTGCCCCCTCAAGGAAAGCCCTTGATGAGGCCACCACCTGGCCGTCCCTCCTCGCTCTCCACTGTGCCCTCTGCTGATCAGAGGGACACGCGGAGAGCCCTCATGTCCGGACCAGGTCCGGACCCTCAGTAAGGGCCCAGCCACTACCGTGGCCCTTGGGAATGGAGAGCTCTGGCCCCTCTGGCCTGTCTCCATCCCTCAGGCTCGTGCAGTGGCCTAGCCCCCACCACTGTGGCCGCTTTCGCGGCCTCACCTCGGGTACCTCTTAGCTTCACCGTGGGGACACTTCCCACGGCTACTAAGCCCCCCCGCCCCGACAAGGCGGGTACCCACGGGGGGGGAACTCAATGCACTCCTGCGCCAACACTACGTCAAGAATACCTCCGTGATAATTAACTATTTCATTATGGTCAACTAGGTTACAATATGTCAAAAAATAACAATAATAATTTTTAATATTATAAGTAGCACTATTCATGTTTAGATCGCCAAGAATAAAAAATTTTATGTTCGAATTTACTAGGAAGGACTCAATTTTACAAAAAACATTCATGTACACGGCATCTATAGCCTTAGGTTTTATATAAACAACACACACGATAAAGGAAAAGCCGCGGTAAGTGATAGATACCCACAAGTCTTCGCCAAGTTCGGACTCGAGTTCCCGGCGCCGGCGCACGGTGACGTCTGGCCTCGCGGCCAGAAGCACCCCGCCGCCAGGGGACGCCCGGTCGCGGCGCAGAAGCGTCCAGCCGTCAGGCACCACCTCGGCATCTTCCACCGAGCCGTCGAGGAACGTTTCCGATGCGGTGACAAGCAGATGGTCAGAGACAAACATGCTGCCCCGCCAAGTAGGAAGCTTCGTCTTCAACCCTCTAACATTTTGGTAGAAGATGTTTATCTGTGTAGGTGTAGCGGTACGCGGCTCACTGCGCACCGACTCCTCGTCGAAATGTCGGGGCGTCCGTAGTTGTAGACTTGCGCTTATTGTAGTTTATCCACGGCTTGACCCGCGCATTTTCTGGCCAAACATCGACTGAAAAACACTTCTCATAACAGTCTTCTGGAACTCCTATTTTAAACGAATTATAGTGATTAGCGGTCTTCAGTTGTTCTAAGGTAACTACTCTCTGCGGTAAAAGTTCATTAAGATACGCCTTGACGTCTTCCTCTCCGGATAACATATTCCATAGATGGAAGTGTTTTCGTGACTCAACCGCTTTAAGTGACGTCACGGCCGGTCCAGCGACGCAGCGTAGCGAGAGGGACTGGCGAGGGTTCCTATGTCGTACCACCGTCCAGCTTTCGTTAGAAGGCTGGGTCGGGAGAGTACCTGCTTCCGTCGACGGCTGCACGGATGAAAAAGCTCGTTGCAAGTTTGGGCCAATCGGACGAACTGTATGAGATGGCTGTGCGGGAGCCGGAGTGTTGGACGTTGTACTGTCTTGCTTTTTCTTAAGAGTGTCAGAGTACGAGATGTTCGAGGAATTTGCTTCCTGTATTGGACTCATCTGAGCTTGAATTCTGGGTGCAATTGTAGGTGCACTGCTCTCAAATTTCTCCAGCTTATCCAGCAATTGGTTCATTTGGAAAGCATAATTCTCCATCTTTGTCTCGTATCCCGCTATAATAAGTACAGACTGAGAAAACTTTTTACTGCACTCGGCGATAGTGGAGACAGCTTCACAGAGTTTGGATTCATAATTTGATATTAAGGTATTAGAATTAGCAAGTTGTTCTCTCATTAATTTCATTTCGCAACGTAGCTCACGAACCTCGCTCATTATATCCTGAGCATTAACTGCACTTTCATCCTCCTTCGACTGAACATGGACTACTTTTTGCCGGACAGTTACATTGCAATCTCTAAGCTTTCTGGTCACACCTACAGGGGTTAAGCTGTTGTCTCCGCCCCTCTTAGTGACAGAAAGGCATTCGGGACAGGCCCAGGATTTTTTGGCTGCTTTAGTGGTGCTTTTCTCGCCGGTACACAAGTGGTTGTTGGTTGTAGAGTCCCAACATTCAATTACACAGACCAGGTAAATATGTGGAAAAAAATTACTGTGCACTTAGTAAAATACTCATAATCTGCTTTTTTAATAGTTCACGGCTGGACAAAGGCCTACTCTCGAAGGGTGATTGGGCCAAATTCACGCTGCCATCACGCTGGCCAAGTTGCGGGTAGATAATAGATGTCTTATGCAGTTAAACTATGTTTTCCATCAGCCAGTGGTGTGAAAATCCGTACATAAACTCCGCGTCCACAGAGCTCATTGGTTCGCGCCTGGGTTTGTACCCGCGACCTCGAATACTGAAACGCCAATCAAATATTTAAGTTCTCGTCAAACATTTGAGACCCTGTTATCCTTGAGAATCGTATACTGAAACGCTAGTTAAATTGTGACTTTAAATTTAACATGGCATTATTATAAGTGCCACTTAACTAAAGAAATGGTATTCACAAACGCTAATTAACGTTTGACAGCTATTTAAGTCCCGCTTACATGCTTTGAGGGGCCGTTAAATCTAAGAGTGCTTGTGACCAGTCTCAGGTTGGATATTGAATGACGAAATATGCCTTTTTCATCTTTATCTTCGCTTTCTGATGAAGAAGTGGCTTTCGCTAGTCTAAGAAATGAACCGAACCTAAACGCCTTTGAAAAGTATAATGAAGAAAAATTCAGGATGCGGTTCCGGCTCGGCAAAGAAACGGTGTTATACTTATGTACTTTATTTGGAGAGAACCTCCAGCCTCTCACAAGGCGAAATCAGGCAATCCAACTAGTTGATCAGTTACTGATCACACTGCGTTTTTTTGCCACAAAAAAGTTGTTGGCAGTTACCAGAGGGTCATCGGAGACATATATTTTCATGTTGAGCAACCAACTGTCCAACGTATTGTCCACCGAGTAGCACCAGAGCTGGCGAAACTAAAAAAACAATTACGTAAAAATGCCCACCACAAGCAAGCAACACCAAATTGCAAATGGTTTTTTGGCGATCGCAGGGTTTCCTCGAGTGATTGGTGCTGTGGACTGCACACAAATAAAAATCAATTCACCTGGTATGACTACCTACTTGTTTGTTGCTAATAACTATGATATGCCTACCTAGTAGGTAGTAGTTAGGTGGAAGGCAAGCAGAAACATTCCGTAATAGAAAAAGCTTCTTCTACCTGAATGTTCAAATGATATGCGACACAAGACTGATGGTAAGAAGCATTATAGCAAGATGGCCGGGCTCAGTTCATACCAGCACCATTTTTAATGACTCTCCATTATGGACACAGCTGGAACGTGGGGACTATGGAAATATGGTTTTGTTGGGTGATAGTGGTTATCCGTGTCGTAACTATTTGCTAACACCCCTTTCAAACCCATCCACCCCAGCCGAAGAAGCATACAATCGGGCTCAGATAAGCACAAAAAACCCTGTAGAGAGGCTCTTCGGAGTGTTAAAAAGATTTCCTTGTCTGCAGATTGGTCTCCAGGTAAAATTGAATATCCCTAATATTATTGTGGCATGTACAGTACTGCACAACATTGCTCTGTCTAGGCAAGATTTTGTGGAAGAGAATGATTTCTTGGAAACCAATGAAATGAATTCAGTGCATGAATTTGGATCACATGCAGGAAATGAAAATTTTACTGTTAGTGTTAATGAAAATACATATTTTACAGATTAAAATTTGTTTTTATTTAATATAGCAAACCAATCTACATTAAGATAAAATACTACCTACTATCGAGCTAGACTATGCGCTTTGTAGCACTGATTTTATAAATTTTTATTCTTAGCAGTTCCATTTCCAATGTATGTCGTTGAATTAAGAATTTTCTTTCTGGTTTCGCAGTATGTAATTTAACATTAAAATATTGCTTTAAATGTAATTATAAATTATAATAACGATTTTTCTTTAATAATTAGGGCCGCCGATTAGAAAGAATGACATTGACGTTACCGTGACGTGACAGCCTCCATTGAATGAAAAGTTACGTTCCGTTTTTTATCACGCTGAAAAATACGCTAAAAATACAAATTGCCAACACAGTATTATCAATTTTCAACTTGTAAAAATTCAACCGTAAGAGATAATTCTTAAGTAAATTCTTAATAACTCTTAAGACAAAACAATACAAATTAAATTTTAAAACAGTTTATATATCTAATCTATAAATTCTATTATTTGTTTGTTAAACGTTACTGCGTAAAACGAAATAGCTATAACAAATAATAAAAATTGTAATTGAAAACGTAATTTTTAAGTAAATGTTGCCATTTATAGAAAACTTGAAGGCTGCTCAGCTGATCATGGTGTTAAAATTCTTGAGTGGCGTTTGAAAATTCCAGTTAAATTTAATGGCCTCTTAAAATTAAGTAGCGCTCAGTTGAGTGGGTCACCTGAGTGACGTTTCAGTATTCGGGTGTTATGCAGTTAAACTATGTTTTCCTTCAGCCAGTGGTGTGAAAATCCGTACATAAACTCTTGTACCCGCGACCTCACGATAACAAGTCGAACGGTCTCCCGATTAAACTACCACGGCCTCAGTAAATACTAAGCATCGATTATGATCGAAAAACAAAATTTACAAATGACAATTTGTGGAATTCGAGTGGCCATAAATGAATAAATTGGTTCCGTAGGCTTAATTCTTAGCATTATCATTTTATAAGTATAAGTAAGTAGTAGATATATAAATCAGTTATCGGGTTTCCATAGTACAAGTTTTGTTTCGTTAGGAGCTATATAGATGGCGCTGTGTGTGTATTATTATTTATTTTGAGAATCGAAAAAGTCGTAATCATTTTATAGTTTTGATAGTTTTAAGACTCCTTTTTTTATACAATCACGGGCCGAGAAGAGCAAGACGTTCGCCTGGTGGTAAGCGTAACGCCTGCCACTAACAGTAGCAGTGCCAGAATTGTGACCTTGCGAACACAATCCTGCGCCGCACTGCACTGCGCTCGTCACCCTGAGATATTAGATGTAAAATCTCTTCATGCCCTGTAATTTATCTGGTAACATTGCACTTCAAACCGGTACACAGTAATGCTTGCGTGTGCAGTAGTGTTACTGCTTGGCGGTTGAATAACTGGCAAAGATGTGGTACTTCCCCATTCGGACTCTGCAGTGGAGTCCTACTACTACAAAACTCGGAATAAATATAATATGCAGCCAAATATAGTCAAATATATTTAGTGCCGCAGCATGGAGCCTGAATCAGCTGCTTTTAGCTTTTTCTTCGTCATCAGTCTCGAGTAGGTCGGGCGCTTGTTAAATGTTCATGCATGTTTGCATTACAGGGGTGAGTCACCCGCGGCGACCAAGGTGAGGGGTGCAATACCCCTGGAAAGAGGGAATCGGAGAATTTTTGATCTTGTAATACTTTTTATGATTGATTAAAGTGTTTTACAGTATGTTGGAATCAATTAGGAACCCGGTTAATGTAAGATAAAACACATAATAAAATTGAATTAAAGAAAATTGAATTGAATTGTTCCATTCCAAAATGTATGGAACAGCTGTTTTTTTTTCGTGATTTCAGGGTTGGCCCCATAGTAAAAGTTGTTCATAATGATGAGTACAATGATATCCTAGAAGGATAACGGTGTTCAAACTAACACCGGTATAATAAGAAAGATGCGAAGCCAATGTGTAAAGTTCACGAGCTCTCGACTGTACAATAAATAAAACGTGTAAGTAATCAAAGTTATATTATTTATTATGGTCTGGTCATGATGAATGCTTAGATTGAAAATCAGAGAGAAACTGAACAGAACTGGGGAGTGGATACTAAGTGAATTCACTCAAGTTCAGGAATTCACAATCTAAAAAAAAAACTAAGCAAAATATCAAATGATAAATCTACGCTCTACGGATTTTCGGAACCGTAGCGGGTTCGTAGCTATCAGCGTAGCATTCTCGTAGCGCTAATTGGGTTTCAGAATGCGGTCCCGCTACGGCCGTTCATTTTCGTTATCTCATTGTTTCTCTGTGTTCAAGAAATTAAGAAATAGAGTTAAACTGTGTTACTATTTATTACTAAGAAACAAGCATGAATTGATTAAATTTTCGACATAACATCATTTCAATCTAAAACTCCATAAAAATATTCAGAAATAATTTATAAGCTTTTTTTCAATTAAATATTGTTTTTTTTTGGGGGGTACATTTATTAGACACAGCGCCATCTAGCCTCAAACTAAGCAAAGCTTGTATTATGGAAACCAGATAGCTGATAGAATATACTTATATACATTTGGGTCATTATGTTTATGTTATTATTATTAATTTTACATAATCTATAATGTGCAATAAACGATTTGACTTTGACTTTGAAAAAAAATGTACCCAAAATGCTGGCCATGTTGCCCCGCTGGATTGCGAGGCTAATTTTCTGGCCCAAATAAAGGCCAGCATTTTGGTCACGTGTGGATTCTTTACGTCTCCCCGACAAATTCTTAAAGATACGCCAAGCACCTGGCCCCCACGGCCCAAGTGTCTCTACCCCAAACGGCACAAACATGTAACCTCTATCGAGGCTAGGATATTTGTGCCGTTTGAGGCATTCCGCCGCATTAGCCGCACCACCCGCATGTTTTGATGTTTCTGGAAGATGAGACGGCGCCAGTGTATCAACACAAGTAGCATCCCACACTAAAGGCCGTCCCATCTTCCAAGGACTGAGAGTCATACCGTCGGGCCTCTTACCATCATCGCGCATTAGACCGTTCGGTTCTAAAACTGCTGCGACGTTGGCACTTCCAAAAGCCCGACGGATGCTATTATTTAAAGCGCAGTGGCGGGCCATGCGACCGGCACTCCTACTACAAGATAGGCCGAGGGGGTAGGTGACCGAGACTATCAACTTGTTCCCCACACTCACATTGGTGGGGGACGAAACAAGATGTACCTATACGTAATGAAATAATAATGATATATGATATCGCGTAATATAATCGCAAGAATTATCTTTTCGCATAATCTACAATGTGGCATGAAAATGAGTAGAAGCACGTTAAATTGAGTTTGCTCATAAATCCACAATTTGAAACAAAGCCTCGGATATAGCGACAATGTAAGCATAATAAACCCTCTCCTGACCTTATACTGTACCCTAGGACGTAACTTGGCCGTCCTACGTATGAAACTCTTTAGCGGCAACGTTGTAACGTCGTTAGGTTGTAACGGCGCGGCGTAGTTGCGGTTACGAGTTAGGAATGTGTTCGAGTAGGTAGTGTAAGTCGTAAAACTATTAACTAATTTGCTATGTTAATAATGTTGCGTCTACTCTAGAAGTTATGTTGGATCTAGAAGTTGCACTCTACTTTAGAAGTTATCTATTTAAGATACTAGTATACCTACTCTAAATTTAATAATAATTATGAACCACATTTAAACTGTATTTGGAATATTTTTAAATAATAGTTTACTCGTAATTGCAGATTCCGTGTGGATCTAGAAGTTGACGAAAAATAATGAGACTGCGAGTCTAAAGCTTGCTAGTTTTTTTTCTTTTTATTAAAGTTTTCTTGACAATTATAGAAAATAAATACTAAAATGGTATTTTCAATTTCTACAATTTTTTATGTTATCATGTTCCCGAACATAAAAAGAAAAGGCGGATTAATATTAAATGAGCCCCATTTGTATAATTATGGAGAAATTACGGTAAACAGGCAGAGGGCGCCTGTTATATAATTATATCGAGGAACGTTACGGGCAAGTAATTACTTCCTTGGTACAATCAAGCTGGGTTGTAATACTATATTATTATGTTGAACTCGGCTGGAGAGCGTCGAGAGCTCAGATATTTAGGATTTAAGACCCGGTTATTCCACTTTTAGTTAGTTATTCTACTTTAAGTTAACTTAGTTCGCTAGTTTAACTACTCAAATATATATTTTGAATTAAAAAACCTAGTTTATGATAATTTTACAATACTCAAGGGCACCTGAAAACCAGAAACATAATTTAGAATGATAGCTCGGTAGTTTCGTCGCCTCCTAAGATATTTTAAAGCGAAAACATGCAAGTGTCATAGCTGCAGTAGGTAAGTAATTATTTTTTTTAGAGATTAGAATGCCATAGTTGGATTTAGTTGTACTTGTCGAGTAAAGTGACAAAAACCTCAAAAATCACGAACGAATTTGCGTAACCGCCAAATTTTTACTCCGCTAAAACTTATCCTGTCACACTATGTAGCCGATCACTGCAGTAACAAACGTGGTTGAAACGTGGAATATCCTCGCCATAATGATCATCTTGTATTGTAGACTAGTCCTGCAGCTCCGTTTATTACGACCGGCATCATGATGTGTTGGGGCTGGTGCGCGGTGCGTGCCAGGATATACTTATATTGGTTTTATTTAGTAATAATCACAATAAATGTTAGACTTTTATTTTAACATTATTTTAGAAATTATCATAACTTTCACAATTAACTAATAATTAATCACAAAAACAACATCAAAAAAAAAGCAAATCATAAATTCTTGTCAAAATAAATTCTTGTTTATTTAGTTGCCTTTTTACTTATTTATTTATGTTTGTTTAATTGACGTGAAACGCCTTTAAAAAAAACACCAAAACTTACAAGTGCCAGGTCCATAAAGTGGACCGTCCGAAACCATCGCTCCCGCTCCTTTCTTTTCAGTGTAACTCGCGACTCACACACGATAGCCTAGCGATTCTTTCGTGTGTTTATAGAATTTCGTTAGACCAATCGATTCAATAAAAATAAGTGTAATTTAAAGATAATATTTATAGTTAAAAATAACCACGAACTGTTTTTTTTTATATTCAATATGTCAGCCTCATCCCTTACAGGAGCCAGCAAGGATTTTACTAGTATAATTGTCGAAGCTGTCTACTACAGGGCGAGTGGCGTTAAGTGCCGAGAAAGTATAACTAATTCAGGCATGAGAGACCGCTGTCCGATACAACATTCATAACTTTTTTCAGCTGACCCGACCCAGGCAACCTGACATTAATAAAGAATGCGATTTATGCATCTATCTAATACTATAAAAATCTCTGTCCTGACCTAACGACTGACAGACAATGCACAGCCGTACAAACTTGAAATTTGGAGGTGTATTTGTCTTGATTCGTAGAGGTGTGTTAAGAATGGATTTTACGAATATCAACCCGTAAGGTAAAAATGGGTAAAAAAAATTGTATGAAACTTCTTTGTTTTTTAAGCTTTAATCGTGTAAATTTGGTATTTGGATAGTTTATTTCAAAATGAAAAATGCTGTTTTAATTTTTTTTCGACTTGGATGATTTAAGGGGATGAAATTTTGTATGGGAAGTTTTTTGTTTTTGAAGTGTTATGGTGATGAAAATTGGTAGGTACTTGGATAGTTAATTTAAAATAAAATTTGGTACATTCAATATTTTATGACAGGGATTACTTAAGGGGGTGAAATTGAGGATGAAGATTTATGGAAATTAATTGTTTTTGAAGTTATTGTGATAAAAAATTATATGTATTCCATGTCACCAATATCCGTTCAGAGGTTACAGTGTGACTATACAGAACCTAACTACTACTAACAAAAACACACACACTTTTATGCTTAATTAGTGTGACTAATGTGAACACATTTTAAAATAACATTATTTTAAAAGATATTAAATGTGCGCGATTTGTAATGGCGAGAGTGAGAACGAGTAACAGAGGCGAGCAGCGAGGGTATGTCGAGGTGTGTGAAGCATACAGGGTGGCGCGGTAGGAGCCACCTGTCCGCGATCGATCGCACCTGGTCGCCATGGCAACCCCCACCCCACGCCCGCAGCGTACGGCGCGACCTCTGGCGAGTAGCGATAACTAGAACGCTTTCTAAATATCGAAAATAACAATTCTAATTTTTTAATCTAAACAATAATATTCATGATTGGTCCATATGCCTTTATTTATAGGCTACAAGCTTTATCATGAAAACACACAGCATACAATCTAATACGTAGCTGTTAACCACAGTAATTTTGTTTACACATAATTAAACCTTTTTAATTAATATATAGACATTATGGGTACGAAGGGGCCATTTGGGCCACATCCAAAATGTTGTGGGTCCAGCTGCTGTGGGCTGATTGAAAAAAAGAGTTAGTTTGTTTCAGTAATGTACACTTTCTATTTTAAGATTATCGTTTCCATCCATCTATCATTGTATAGGAAATAGAGCGAGCGATATTCGAAAATAATACTGAAGTATCTTAAACCTAACATACAGAGACGTGCATAGACTTGGAGAACTTTTTGTTTGGCCCATTTGAAAATTAGGGCCCGAATAAAAGTAAAAAATATATTTATACACTAATAAAATTATTAAACTTAATCACATCTACTCGTTTCTTACAAATTAAATGTGAACAAGCTCACCAAAACATTAAATACCTTAGATTTTTGCCGTGCACGATTAAATTAGATGACACGTAGAAATATCTAGGTACTTTCAGAGTATTTTTGCTTTGAATCCAGCCTTCCCCCGCGTGGTCAGACTGCATGACGTTGTCAGCCATTAGACGTCCACTGCTGGACGAAGGCCTCCCAATAAAGGGGTGTTGCATTAATCCCCACGCTTGGCAGGCGGCTTGGGCTTGGGCACCTCAGATTGCATGTGGGGTCATATAATTAAGTTGCGACCACTGCGCCCGCTGGCTTATATATTGCATTAGCAGCAGCACGCCGACCCGCCTGTAACAAGCTTTTTTTAGTTATAAAGAAAGGGGGAAGTTAGTTATCGCCACGTTCTATCTTTTCCATAGTTGGCTAGATTATCCTTGTATATTAGCAGTAATCTTTTTTGTTGGAATCGTTACCATAATCGGACTCTAAGAGTTCACTCTGATGGATATTTAATCAGGTCAGTTGTAGCCCAGAGGACTACTGTACAGAGTCAGACGGCGTGAGAGACCAGGCTACCGCGCCGATTGACGTCATTAAAATCGACTTCTAACATTTATTTAATTTTGTATTTAATTACTATAAATCGTTGTTCGAGTTCATCAAACACCCATAATCACATCACAACAACATCTATCTACTTAAATTGTTATTTTTCTTTAAACTGAAATCGCTGTGAATAGCGAAATATGATTAGCGCTCCCAACTCACAGGAAAACATTTCAGATCTCATTTTTACGCAGGTATACCGGGCGACATTTTCAATTTAATCTCGTACGAGTTGTAATCATCGATCGGTCACTGTCCACCCCTGGCAGCTAATTCTGCGGCGGTTCAGTCGCAACTATTCATCTTCGGAGGCCAATCGAGTCGCGTAATCTCGCCAGCGTCTAATTTATCGACGGGCCGACTGATGGAAGTATTTTATTAACAGCCGTCGCATTGTGTAGCCGTGTAGCCTGCTCAGAACGTCACTGATTGGAAGATATTGAATTTGGCGGTTGTACTAATGGTCCATTAACTATAAAGCTAGTTTTTTTTGGATTTCTCTTCCATTGCTAGGTACGAAGGTTTTGTTAGAGTTTTTATATTTGGTGTTTACGCACCGCACATTATACTTGCGCTAATTGTGCCAAGTGGCGTGCATTAAGGGAAGCCGTAATAGCAAGTAAAATTGTATACTCGTAGCTCCCCCTGTCATGCCATCAATGATTCCTCATTTATTTGGCACTGAAGGGAAATGTGTCCCTGAAAGACATTTTAAAAGTCCTAAGTAAATAAGAACTCTATTCTTACAATTCAACATTAAGTATAATGTTAGCACGTCCCTTATTTTGAAGCAAGAGTCCTAAATAAATGTTATTGCTTCATTTCTTCATCAAACGCGTCCCAAGTTAAATAATTTATTACTTACGTTTTTCGTGTTCGTCATAAGTATTTACATTGGCAGAAAAAACAAGATAGCACCTTTATTCAGGCGTAGCTTCTAGTAAAAACTCGTGTCCTTTTACTCCAATTTATAGGTAGCAACTCTGTCTCCAACCAGTTTAACGGAAAAAGAGCTCTAGCAAGTTGGGTCACGGTATATACTAGGGTCGCTATAGAAACAAAATGCAATTGCGTTCAGACAGGATATTGCTTCTAAGTCTTAATAACACCCTATCCACTGTCCCCTGTAATGTTGAATGATACATTTTCCTACTTACAACTTACATGATGTGCAAAATGTTGAATAAAGTTGGGCATTACTGATCACGTTAAAACTTTTTTTTATTATTAATTAACTGTTATCTAAAATGTATTTTATCTACAGTTAAACTACCAAATTAAAAATGTAATAATGGGTTAATAATCAAATATCAAAAATAAAAAATGTTAGTAATTGTCCAGTAATAATATATGGGTCTTCTACTGGTCGTGCCCCAACTAAACTAAAATTAATAATTTAAATATAAAAATAAAACTACCATAGGTTTGCTATAGATACGTTTTTTTATAGATAATTTAAACGGTCTCATAAATCTATTATTTAATTTTAATTAGGTAGTTTAACTGTTGACAAAATATATTTTAGATAACAGTTAATTAATAAAACTTTGTTGTGAGAAATACAATTTTGTTAAGTTGATTAATTCGAGTAGATTATTTTACAAAGAAGCTTAAAATGAATTTGAATTGTGTCTTCTCGTTTTGCTTCGTTAGAAGGTCGCCTCATACAAGTAACCTGCTAAACTATTTTCTGAAAGAATACGATCTCGGTACCTCATCCTATGTATTTTCTGTATAGCTAGTAAATTGGTAGGTATGTGATAGTGGGTAAACTGATAACGTATGGTTGCAGCATGGGGCGAGTCGCTGCTCTCGCTGCCGAAGCGCTGGCTGAGCACGCAGGTCTACGGCACCGACGACGAAGACTACCAGGTACCTCACACGACTCTTTTTACCCCTAAGATTCCCACACTCGTTTCCATCAGTAGTCCCATAGCCATCAGTAGTCCGTAGGGCCGCTAGGAATAAAAATCCCTGACGTCCTGTATCTGTCTAAGTATTCCCCAAAAACTCTACATCAAGTACTTAGTGTCAAATATCTTCAATCGTTTAGATCCTATCCTTACGTACTTTTGAGGCAAGTACTTACTGCGATGCGATGATGCTTCTGTCCTCTATGACGTCGAACAGGCTCGTCTAAGGTGATAGGAGTCAATTCGAGCAGCTTGACCGCAGTTGATTATCAGATACTGTATCATTATTATAGGGTCGGATGTAAATTGGAAAATTTTATTTTTGTTAAGGCGGTTGCACAAAATCACGTGCTTATTTTATATCTGGTGTACTAATTGAAAAAGAGATGGAGAACATTTCAATCCTATAACATTTATTTACGGAGTAGCGCAGCAGAATTGTAGTCAGGCGCGGATCTAGCCATAAAAAAAGGCTGTGGTCATGACCACCCATAATTCGGCCAAATGCAGGTCGGACTCGCGTACAAAGAATTCATCGCATTTTTACAAAGCAGCTCGGAGCTCGGAGCTCAAATCAAGGACGGTATTTATTTTTTCTCCTAAAGGCGGATCTAGAAAAAAATCTCTGTAATTGATAAGTTTAACATTAGCATATCGACCTCCTCGGCGACCTTAGGGTTGGAGGCACGTCCACCTTGCCCACAACGATCCGCGCCTGATTGTAATATTACTTCAAAACAGAAACTAATAATATTAAAGTGAAACGATAACATAATTAGTAATTTTCTTTTTAAATTGGCGTTAACTAGGGTTCATTGTTGTTATTATTCCGTTTCTACAAGAAATCTACTTAATTTAGTTTATATTTATAGGTATTTCAAAAAATTCTCAATACGCTTACCATTCCAATATTGAAACCGAACCAGAGACATTTATTGACAAATTCAAACAACTTGCAAGAAACCTTAAGTTTTATTAAGATGTCTGCGTTTCTCGATATCTCAATGGCTTATAGCAGGGGTCTGACAGCAAGCTTCCTTCAAACGGGTTACCTGCTGGCACTTGGGTTGGGGAGTTTTCGTGAGGGATCGATCGATTCGGGTAGTCATTGATGGGAACTGGGAACTCTTTTCATCAATTGGCAATTAATACCGGGGTACCTCAGAGGTGCACAAGGACAACCTGCACAAAGTGTCCACTTTTCCGGAACGTTCCTCTACCATTACAAAAAAAATACAAAACTTTATATTCTTTGTATTGGTAATGTGGCCGTGTGGGCAGGAGGTGCAGCTGCCAAAGCTGCCGGTGCCGGAGCTGCAGGTCACGCTGGAGACGTACCTGGAGCTCGCAGCGGTGGTGTGCGGCGCGCACCAGGTGGACGTCACGCGCGGTCTGGTGCGCGGCTTCCTCGAGGAGCTGGGCCCGCGGCTGCAGGACGCGCTGCTCGAGCGCCAGCGGGACACCACTAACTGGGTGAGTCAAATGGGATCTGGCGGCTGAACATAACAAAAAACTGTTTCTAGTGTAACTATCGCCTTAAACTAAAGTAGCTTGCAGGTGGAGGTCTATTCGGGGACCTAACTATTTTTGATTTAAAACAACGCTTACTGCTTACAGTAACCGGTTCCTTGCAGTACTTGCAGTGGAAACCGGATAAAACTTACCAATCCAGTCATCAACAGCCGGAAGGCGTCCACTGCTGGACGAAAGCCTCTCCCTTAAAGGGAGGTGTTGCCATAATCCCCACGCTTGGCAAGCGGCTTGGGGATCGCAGAATGGTTACCACCGTTAACTGAGAGGACGCTGCTGCCCGTCCTACCATTCCAGGCTGAGTGTAATTAAAAAATACATTTATTTATGTGTAAAATTAGCGCATTTTTGTTTTATTTATATTCTCGTTTAATTAAATTAATACTCCGGCTATATTTTTGCTCATACCCGGTGACCTTTTCAAGGAGTGAAAACAGAGCCCAAAGCGCTAAAAAAAACAAAAATGTGTCAAAACCACGTCAGTTTTCATAATAAGAGTGTAATTAGCGTTTAGTTGTTGGGTAGCTTGGGTATATTGATTGAATCACGTCGCGTTTTAAAGTAGCGTTAAGAACTGATTATGTCATGATTACTATTGTTAAGTAACTCTGATGGGTTTGAAGTTACAAATTTTGTTCCTAGTAGAAATTGGTCGTTATTGAGAATATTTATCACTAGAAATTAGATTTTTTTTCGTTATTCACAGACAGCAAATCTTAGTTTTGCGCTATTGAATTAGGTATTTCACGTTTTAGTCGTTTCCTTAATATACTTGTTAGTATTATTATAATGAACGAGGTGAAACGATTATTCCCGTTGTCCACCGCCCGCGTGTCCACCACTGGTGGGCGTGGGACATTTTTGAAAAAGTTGTGCTCCAATAATGATGCGTGACATAACAATATAATGGTTTTCACGTTCGGGAGCATTCTCTCCGTCACCGCCGCCGGCACTCGGGGCCCTTATCGTGCCGAAATCAAAACACGCCAGTTACGTGCGCCATTGTTTGCCCACTCTGGCTCCTAACTCTACCGAGCTGACATCAACAAACATGTTGTTCATATACCTTCCGACATAATGAATTCCGGAAAGTTTCTAATCCTGGTGCTGTGTACTATTCTTGGAGTAGTGAAGTGCAATGTCGCTCCCGTGAGTGACAGTACGATGTTGATGAAGATACTGGAAGCAGTGGATGTGGCCACGAGCGACGACCATCTGTTTGATGTGACTTTACAACTATTGAAGAGTCTGTGTAATTGCATGCGCGAGACGCTGGAGGTGAAAGAAGGAAAATTACAATTTATTGGCGAGACGAATTTGTTGGTTGTCGACGAGTACAGTGACTCGGAGAAAACGCTAGACATATACAGGAAAATTTATAACAACACATGCTTTGATTTACGCAATGAGCTAGAAGATAGATTACAAAGGCAGCTATATGGCAGCGACGAAGATCCTATGGAAAAGACTCACATCAATCATGAAATAAATTATCTAAACTATGTGGTAAAGAAAAACTTCAAACATCATGATATCAAATCGTATTTTGAAAAACTAATGTACAAAACACTAATAGAAACAATAGAATTGCACAATTACACTATCAATCATAGCAACTTGCTTCGAAAACCTATAAAAAACAATATCTCCCAACAAAATATGATTATTATAATTACATTATCACCGAAAATACTTGTCAGACAAAACAAACAATCAGATGAAATCGACTACGATGACGTAAATGCAATAATTTCATCTAACAAAAGTCGTGTGGATATTGATATTTTAAACACGAAATTTTATGATGTTAATTTAGAGATCAACAGTAAAATAACCAATGTAACTAGCTGTAATTTGAAATCTCTTTACAGTTTTTTAATGGAGAAGAAAAACTCTAATCTTATTAATGTACTAAAATTGGTTAATAAAACAAACAGCATTAAAATATACATGGATGTTCAAGCTAATGTAAGCAACAATGGATTTTTAGATATTTGCTGTATCAATTATAATTCACAACTATGCGACAAGAACCTGACAGATACAAGAAAAAATATTAGACATCATGTTATTGAAAATTATAAGGAAACAATAATGAAAATTAAAAATCTCGTCAAACTTTACGATGAAAAAATAAACAGGCAAGAAAAACATAACAGGCACATAAATAACACAATTGATTCTGAATTTATCGGAACAACTGAAGAGACAAGCGATAAAAACAGTATTACTTTACATACTGTGTTAAATAAATTAAAGAAAAAGATAGACCAAACAAATTACATTTCAAAAGAAAAAACTTCAGAGTTGTTTGAAAATAAGCATCAGATTCCTGTATCGATTAATTATAACACCGCTACTACATCATATATAAAGGAAAATAGTAATGCGGAAACATTACGCCCATCTGTGATTTCATTAGGGCTACAACAACGAGACTTAATTTCACAAAGCCAAATGAGAAATAATGTGGTTAACGATATATCAACAATCGATGTATCGACATTCGATTCTCTTGAAGAAAATAATTGGAAAGTGAACAAAAATAGAAACGATAAGAAGTATAAAAATACCACATATAATTTATCGAAAAGAAACAAAGATGAAATAAAGTTGCTTCTCCAAAAAATAAATACTCAAATCAGCGACAAACAGTGGAATAAAGATAAAATGCATAAAGATTATCCCTTGCGGTATAAAACTCCAACAATGAATGATAAAAACAACGAAGTTATTAATGACATCAAAATAAAAGAAAACACATTATACGATACATCAAAAGAAAAATCTCGTGAAGTAGTAGCTCCCAAAAAGCAATCGTTAACAAAAAGTAGCAGAAGTCACATACAATTGAATTCACCAGCCAAACACGTAACGGAGAAAATATCTTACATAGGACATCCGCCGCCAAAAGCAAACTTTTCTGATAATGGGTTTCCTATTGTATCTACGGCAAAGCCTTTTCTGAGTTTCTATGCAACCAAAGTACCTATACTAAGTTATCAAGAAGTTGTATTGCAAAAGACTCCAATTTTACACAAAAAAACTTCAATGGGAACGCCGGCTTCATCAACTCACAAAACGACAAGAATGTCATCGACTCTTGCAGATACTTTGATCAGAACAACGAATCAAATTACAATTGGTGATAAAATGCATGTATCAATATCCGAAAAAACAGTTTTGGAGCTACCAATATCAAATGAAGAAACTGTAAAACAACAAAGTATCGTTAAATTAATGAAATTAAAATCAAAAGAGGACGCCGTAAATAATATTAAACAATTAACGACATTAACAATTCGAAATAATTTAACTACTGCAAAGGCACCATTCAAGTCATCGTTAAACTATATGACGTCGTCATTACCTTTATCTCATAAAAATCAAACATCATCGTACAATCTGCACTTTACTAGAGTAAAAAAGGAAAGGAATCAATCAGTAACAAACATTACAAGGAATTCTTCTGAAAAAAAACTACAAACAGCAACAACGTTAATCCCACTGGACAAAAGACAGCGTTCCTTCTTGAATGTTACAGAAAATACAATTGTTTCACCTTTCAATGAATTTTATGATCCAATTATTATGGAAAAAGAATTGATGACTACTCCCAGAATGAACCTATCCCAGAAAGTTTTAAAACCAATATCAAGCGAAAACAATAAAGAATCAATTATAATAAAAAAGTTATGGAAATCACAAATAGAAAATACAACAGACGCAAGAAAATTTACATTAATTGATGCTGTTACAGATTATTTTGGATTAACTTTGCCCATGAAACATAAGTTATATAAAATCCTTCCAGTTTTGGCATCTTATGATGGCAGAGAGAGCAGAAACACTGCTTATAACCGACAAAAAATCTTACCGATTACTAGCGATAAAAACTTAATTTCAATTTCCACCAATATCGAAACAAATACTTTAAGATCGACAATGATAGATAACTCTGTGTCACAATCTAATGATATAACTAAGAAAATCAGAACTCATAAGTCTAACGATTTTATAACAAAATCTCGTAGATCGCAACAAGATGTTGAAATTGTAGGTAATGAGAAACTGAAAAATGTGAGTTATACGTTATTACGACCAAATATCACAGAAAAAACTGAATATGGATATGGAATATGGATTCCTGTAATGAGTACAGATGCAACTCTAATGACTAAAGCTACTAATTATATCGTAGAGGGGCCTCCAC
The DNA here is from genome assembly GCA_905404285.2 of Erannis defoliaria. NCBI lineage: Eukaryota > Metazoa > Arthropoda > Insecta > Lepidoptera > Geometridae > Erannis > Erannis defoliaria. The sequence goes on along the minus strand of FR990077.1, from coordinate 18,804,472 downwards.
ATTTGGTGCTTATTAATTCTACAAAGAATAGGCCAATGTCCGCTGGAAAGAAAGATAATCACACAGTTGAAGAAAAACTAAAAACTGAGAAAACTTTGATGCCATTAAGTATTACAGAAACTGCCAAAGAACTCACGGTATATACCTCTACAAGAATGAATCCAAGAATATCTATCGCCGCTCAATATGTGACCAATAATTTAAAGCCTAAAGATACGAATACCCTTAAGAAACTAGCAAATAATTCAAATATGGACTTGGAAAAGAACTCAAAAAGTTCGTGGCTCAATGATTTAATGAAAACAACAAACATATTGGTGACCAATGATCTTAAAGCGGCAACTCGAAGAATGACATCTGCCACGCGTTCAACAGATATAAATACAACAAAACAAATTTCTAAATCGGCATTACCTAAAACTACAGATAAAATAGAATTGGCATCTACTGACTTAAAAACAAACACTCTAAATTTAATTTACAATAATCAATTCAGTCCAGCAAAAACTTCTACTAAAAACGATAGTATTTCAAGTACGACATCCGCCTATAAAGCCGAGAAAACAATAGATAGTAAAAACTCAAGTGCAGCTTCTAGGATTCTCGAGCCAGATCCTATAAAGCAAGTAACTGGAAAACCATTTTTATCGCTTATTACAATTCCATGGTCGCATTCAACCGTAAATTTAACAAAAAATCTGAACGAACTAGAAATAAAAAATATACTTCCTAAGATAGTCAGTAAAAAAAATTCAACCGCATTAAAAAACTCTTATACTGACGGTCTCCAAGGAATTTTCAATAGATCGAGTAAATCCAATCCACTAAAATTGCTTCAGGAAACGAATAGAAATTCTATGAAATTATTTACAATGTCACCTTTTTATGGTATCAGATACACTATTCCAACTATGACTGCACTTCCAATGTCAACTGATAATACTTTAACTGCTGCGACCAAATATACAACAGCTATTTCCAATATTGCTTTAACCTCGACATCAAAACTTATACTAGAAGATATTCCAAGTTCAACTACAAATAGTAGCTTAACAGAAACTTCTAAAACAAACCTAAGCTTACAAGATCTAACGGATTTATTGAAGAATTCCGCTACTAATAAATCTATTGTCCATAGTTCACCACCTTACAGTATTATAGGAACACATAAAAAATCAAACATAAAAGAAATTTTTGATACTACTAGATTTCCGATGGAAAGCTATAAAGAGATAATTTCTGATTCAACTGCTAATTCCATTATTAGAAAATTTTCAGCTCTGAAACAAAAAAATGCCCTCAAATTAAAAAATACAGCAGAGAAAAAACCAATAACAAGCCGTAACTCTCCTAATTTCACAAAAATTAATCAAACTTTAAAGAAACCATCAAGTTTGTCAACTATATTCGTTGCGGATATGTTTTTTCCAAACCCACCTTTAAATAGCAGTACAAAATATCATAATTTAAATGCTAAGGAAAATATTGAAATAACAAGTTTACCAACAAAAGTTTATTCTGAGATAATTCCTACGTCAACTGCAAAAACCTTTATAGAAAAACAATCAAGTACAACAACATATGAGGTTATCAAGATAGCCCCAAAGCTATTAACGCAAGGTGGTATAATAAATACTAAAGAATCAGATCACTTTCAACCAAATTCGTTTTCTATTGCAACGATCAATCCATTGACAGAAGAAATAAACAGTGCTTTGGCAATTCATCTAAAAGATAAGCGATTGAATTTCAATTTGAATAACAGTGTACGTCTATCTTCGTACACAACTGATATCACAAAAAAAGTTTATAATTTAACTACAACAGATAGGTTTGAAAAATTCACATTGAATAATGCGATGATTCCGAATCAGTTTCATAGCATCAAACCATCACCAACCGCAAATGAATTCATAGAGATTCCAAAATTAAACAGTATTGAGAAATATCAAATTAATACAACGGTAAAACCTGCAACTTCAACTACCTGGACGACAGAAACGTCAACAATATCAAATAATAATAATGATCAAATATTGAACACGAGTCGTGGAGTAGGAAATAATCAAATTTCAACTCAAGTTTGGGATTTAATCACGAACGAACGGAAGCAATCCGCAGCCAAAACGGCAACTTACTTTCCCAGTATAACTCTAAAATCACCAGTACTTATTTTAAATAATTATTCTAGTGCTGATAATTTTGTAAAAATGAATTTAAAAGCTAAATCAAATTTTAATTCATCATTTTTTTTGCCGGTACTAACTGAGACCGCTTCTATGAAAACGCGCACACCAAAAACAACCCTGCTCTCAATACTAAGTCATGAACGAAAGTTAGCCAAAAGACGTTTGAACCAAACCAGCGCCCAGATTTTACCGAATCAATTGACTTGGTGGTCTACCAAACCAACTGAAGTTTATCCATTTATAGAACTTAGCTCACGCCGCAAAAATTGTTTGGAAGAAAGAACCAGCGAAATATCAGAGGATCCTATAAAAACACCCGTGAGCTCTACAGTACATACAATAAAACTAAATGATAACAAAGTAACAACGTTTGCTTTGTCAGAAGGCTCTTTTATTGAAATAGAAAATAATGTTACAAAAAACTCACTAAATAAAGACGCTGATAATAAAACTTTAAATTGGTTTACAGCTACTGCTACAGAAACAGCAATAACAAATCATATGGAGAATATAGAGTTACACCCTTCTACAGCTTACTATTTAGATAATACTGTGTACACCAAAATAGCTTCTGCTCTCAAAATTAAAAAACAAATCTATGATACAGATATATTTAATTCAGAGACAACAACTGCAAAAGAAGAATTTTCAAATGTAAATCTTAGACGATTTCAAAAAGAATCCGATACATTACCATCAACAAATGTAGGTAAAAGACCTACAAATTTACACATCGTTCAACTAAATGAAACATTCCAAAGAACTATGTATTCTATTACAGAAGGTATTGCTAGTTCAAAAAAAGAAAACATTTCTATGCCTGCAATAGCCACTAATACAGAAATGATTCCACATTTTGTAAAAACGAATGCCAAAGATGTTCTTATTTTTGAAGAGAACAAGTTACTAACACCACAAAAGAAATTATCAACTCCAATAAACCACACGACGACTAAAGACATCTCACAATCAAGATTTACACGTGCCAAAGATAATAGTTTCAATATTACAACAACTGGCATACCTATAGAGTTAAAAAACTATTTGGTTGCAAATACAACAGTAACTATTATCGCAAGTAATTATCCGAAAGTAACAACAAGCAATAAAGATATAGTTTTAAGCACTACAGAAAAAAACACAAGTACAAAAAGAATTGACACTATGGAGAATATTCTCATTTTAAAACCGACTCATACAAAAAACAAACTTTTAAATTTAGCGCTCTCTAGTAAAATAAACCTAAGTAGAAAATCTACTGAGCACAATGCCTCGCAATCAAGACCTCAACGTTTAAAACAAAATAGTTTCAGTACAACAGTAGCAAGAGTAAAACAGATTATACCTAGTCCTAGCATATCAAAATTGACTATCACAGAGCAAACTATAAGACCACTGGATATTAGCAAAACTGCTTTTAAACTAAATACGAGCACCGCTGAAATCTCGGGTAATGATTATAGCAGAATATCTACTATTACAGAAAGTCTAAAAACTACAGATATTGCAAGTAATATTCAAAGTATAACAGTAAATAGCTTCAAGAAAGCTTTTCCAAGTTTATTAAACACGAACCCAGTAAAGATCCCAAGTCTAAACACATCTTCAAATACGATAAATATGTCAAGTTTAATACCATTGTCTATGAATAAGACATTTTCCAGCACCTCAAACAATATTCCAAAATCAATATTAGTCTATGATAATCCATATCTTCTGAGTTTAACATCATCACCAAAAATCGTCATAACAGAGAATATACCAAATGTATTACAAAAGCGTACAAAATATGAAGATTTATTAAAAAATAAAATCACAGAGAATTTATCGACATCAAAAAGCACTGATGCTATGGAAACTATTCTAAGAGAGAACGTGTCAAGTTTTTTAACAACTAGCAATCCCAATTTTCAACTGGCAAGACCAACATTTATTATAGATAATCAATCAAATTTAAAAAACAACAGCATTTCAAAAAAAAGTAAACCCCCCACATCAAATATTATTGTAAGCTTATTAAAGAAAGACATTCTTAGCTCAAAAAAATCAGTCACTGTAAAGAACATTTCGCGCTCAGAAACAATTAATCGTATCACAGAAAAGGTTCCACTTTTATCAACAACAAATATCACAAAGGATGTTCTCATTTTAGTAGGAGCAAAAATTACAGACAATATACCAAGTTCATCACCAACCCATATCCAAAAAATGTGCTGTTCTTCAACAGCTTTGGGATTTTTTCTTAATACAACAGCACCAAGTAACAAATATCTAAGATCAAATAAACCTAGTGCTAGTAAAAATATTTCTAGTTCACCAATAATTAACTCAAAACACAATATTTCAACTTTGAGAATAATTAAATTTACAAGTAACGATTATGGTTTTACGACACTTCGTACACCAGAGATCATCCTCAATTTAACAAGAAGCTCTTTTGTAAATGCTACGCTATTGTCTTCTAATAACGCGGACAATAAAACACGAATAAATAGTTTTGTACCCGAAAGTCAAATAAACAGTATAAATGTTTCATTTTTTAGCAAAAATATTTCCAATACTAATACACCGTCTACTTCACTGACTGATAGTGCTTTAGAAAGGCCTGACAGTTTTACAGTAGGTTCAACAAATATGAACCGAGTAAATTCAGTAGCTAGTAATATCAGAGAAACAAAAAGTTCCACTAAGACCGGTTCTCTCCTTAAGAGCCTTAAAAAAGGTAAGGAAGAGTTAAAGTTATTTGCAATATATAAAATGCCGGTAATTTCTAGTACAAGTAACATCAAATCTACTGATTTAAGCAGTACTATTGGAAACGTAACTTACCCATCACAACAAATATCTGACACTTTAAGTTTTGTAAAACATGAAACTTATTCAGATGAAATCTTAAAACATAAACCTTCATTTATTTCTAGAGTGCAAAAAACAATAGAAAATAGATTAAAGCATATTTCATTCCCAAGCGGTATAACAGACACACATTTTTTTAATCTAGAAAATAAATACCATAAAAATGAGATCAAAAAAATGCTTACAATTACCAATACCACCAGAACTATAAAACAAAAGGAAGATACAATTGCAAAAAATATAACTAAACCTATTGAAGGCAAAAATAATGAAAGCGCTGACAGAACTGAAAACTATAGAATATATAAGACTCTGGCAGTTACAACTACGACATCTAAAGTATCAAATTTTGCTAAACATTCGATGACAGCACCAACCACAGTGAAATACGAAAACACATATAAAAATGACAAAATTAAAAAAAAAAATATATTAGACTTATCTCATCTAACACAATCACTGAATACAGGCTCTAGAATAATTAATGACAACAACGAGCAAATTGCACACAAGAAACAAAAAACTTCACTGCGTATTGATAGCAAGCACATAAATGCAAAAGGTTACCAAAAACAGAAAAACATGACTAAACACCTGAATGATTTCACAACGAGAGACCGTATCGCCAAACCCATACCTATTCACCTTGTTCCCATAATCGAGGATCAAAACCCAAGTAAAATAGAAAATTCAAAAATTAAACATTATAGCAATAAATATACAAATCAATTGTTTGAAGTAAAAGATACTTCAATGAGTAAGAAAATAAGATCTAAAATAAAAACTGAGCTAAGAGAGATTATAAAAGATGGCAACATTTTCGAAAGACTTACTCTGCCTCCAAGTAGAGAAAAAACTGTAAAATACAATACATATCAACCCACTCACTTTGATGATTTTGACATATCAAGAAGTTTGGAAGATAGACATATTGGCAAAATGCGACCATTTAATAAACCACGAACTAGAATGATTGATTATCATCAAAAATATGTTAGATTAACTAAACCAATTAATTATTTGCTTCCTACACGACCTGTATATTATACTCCAAAAACAACAGAAAGAAGACCTTACTTAGAGTATCGGTTCACTAAACATCATTCTACATCTATTACGACTGAGAAAACGAGGCATAACGAGTTAATGAAACCGGCAAATAAATTCAAAGAGGAACCACAAATGGAACACAATGATAATATGAGATTAAAATTTGTGTCCGACAACTATATACCGTTGAAAAAAACGCAGCATCTTCTAGATGATCCGTTTGCTAAAACTCAAATGTATCCAGTGACGCCACCCAAGAGGCATCGAAAAGTAATCAGACGATTAGAAACGTTTAAAAACGAATTTCCTCTGCCACATTATTTGGCTTCAAACCAGTTTAGAGACACAAAAACAAAACCACATTGGACCCCAAAGCGAGTTAATACACCCACGACTCCGGTTATACAGCCAAGAGTCCCGAGTCCCCGATTTGAATCGTTCGACGCAGCTCAGAGACCACGCACATACTTCAGGGCCAAACCTTTAATGATTGAAAACCTTAAAGATCAAGATTTTTACAAAGCTGACAACGACGATGTTACTGAAAAAGAGAGGACAAGCTTTTTGCAAGAAACTTTACACGTACGTGATCAAAAAGTAGAAAACGTTCTCGAAAAGCCAAGGGCGTATATTTCACCTATGATGAGGAAACCGAAGTTTCTTAGAGACAGAGTAGACTCTATTAGGAACTTTATAGCTACCTATCCGAAGTTCACAACAAAGTCGCAAATTTTGAAAGATTCTCTTCCGCAGTCACGCGAAGATTCTGAAGATGATTTGATTTTGGAGCCCGCAATGTTTATTTATCCAAGAAGTAACTTGCCAGAAACAACTACTCACAGAAAAAGGAAAAGACGTGGAAGAACGATATTTTTTTTGAGTCCCACAGTACCGTATAACCGATATTTCTAAGTCAAGTTTATCAAATAAAGACAAATTAATTAAGAGCAGCTTTATTTTCAATTGTACGTACCTTGAAATTATTTCTATTATTATTTGCTCTATTGTTTAATAAATAATATATTGTTAACTTTGTTGTTTCCGGAAGTCGCAGCGCAGGTAGCACCGACGAAATTGTGAAAGTCGGGGTTCCTCCTCGTGGTCAAACTGGATAGTCGCGGGCTACCGGTGGATGTAAATAGCAGGTTGTCGTTAGTGAGGCGGTGCAGAAGGCCTTCGTCCAACAGTGGACGTTTCCGGGCTGATGTAGAGAGAGCTAAATTCTCCAAGAGTACAAACGATATAGGTATCTATATGATAAGTGACAGACGGTACTTCAATAAGGATTCCGCTCAGAGGTTATGTGAAGTTTTACCAATTTTATATGAGCACATCAAAGTGAGAGGATATTTTATTTTACGATCTAATATAATAAAAGGCTCTGTCCTGACTGACTGACTGACTAACAGACAACGCACAGCCCAAACCGCTGGTCGTATAGATTTGAAATTTAGAGGGTGTATTCGTCTCGATGCGTAGGGGTGTACTAATAAAGGATTTTTCGACTTTCGACCCCCAAGAGGGGGAAAAAGGGGGGGAAGTTTGTATGAAAGTCCTTTGTTTTTGGACTTTTAGTCACGAAAATTTGGATTTGGATAGTTAATAATAAAAAAATAAAAAAATAATAATAATAAAATAAAAAATACTGTTTTTAATTTTTTTTGACAAGGACTATTTAAGGGGGAGGAAAGGGGGTGGAATGTTGTATGGAAAGTTCTTTGTTTTTAAAGTTATAGTGATGAAAAATTGATATCTGGGTAGTTCATTCAAAGGGGGGAAGTTGGGGGGGGGGGAGGGGGAGTGGTAGAGTCGGTCGAGTCGGTCGAGTCGGTAGAGTCAGAAGTGTCGGTAGAGTCGGTAGAGTTTGCTCGGAATGATTTTAAGTGGAGAATTTTGGGAGCGGTCCATATTTCTTCCGCACGCGGATGAAGTCGCGGGGGACCTCTAGTCTACTATAATCTAAACATCTAATTCTAAAATACCAGCATTTACCATCACTACTCGTATTGTGCGATGGTAACTTAGCGGTGTATGGTGCCACGTGCCACACTGCTGAGTCTTCAGCTGATGACCACAGATAAGGTTGTGGTGATATAATATACTTTTCTCGCTAATTGTACTTACAATAATTTTGGTAAGCGGGACGAATAAATGACAAACATTATCTTGCGGGATGAATAAATACCTACTTTCTAATGTCATGGGCTGAAAACTCGGGACAAATATGTTAGAAATCCTGTACCTACCCATCTAGGTATGTTGCGTAGGTATACCTACTATATTTTATTTGGTGATAGTGGTACGTATATAGTCTGACTCATACTTTTTTAAATTTTAACATTGGTTTGCGTTTGGCCGCTAATTTGCCTCATGTTAAACGAAGATGCAGTCTGCGATGGAGCACGCTTGCCTAGACGAATCTGATTCACTCGCGACTTGAAAACACCCAGATTGTAACTATAAGAAAAGGTCCAAATTGGTTAGTTCTTAAATCAATACTCTTGGATGCAGGTGACAGACTGGTGGCTGGACGACATGTACCTGAAAGTACGGCTCCCGCTGCCCATTAACTCAAACCCCGGCATGGTGTTCCCGCGGCGGCACTTTGCCAAGATGGAGGAGGTGGCCGACCTCGGAGCTTTGTTCATTGACGACCTGCTCGACTACAAGGAGATGCTGGACAGGTAAACATTCAAAACATAGCACGAAAAGTAATTACTGAAGTACATAAATGTCGATTTACCTTACGTAGCACCTTTCGCGTCCCAAACCTGTTATTTTGTAAAATGGAGTGATGGACGAGCGAGACGTTCCCATGGTGTTAAGCATCACGCCTGCCCATAACAGTAGCAGTTCCAGAATTGAAACATTGTAAACAAAATACTCCGCCGCATTTCGTTGCGCTCGTCACCGTGAGATATTAGATGTCAATCTCTTCACGCGAGGCGTTTTCGAAATAGCCCAGTAAATTGAATGGAGTCTACTCTGTAAAAATTGTCTCGTGACGACAATAGATACGAAGTATTAAAACGCTTGGTTTTCATAGTTTGAAGGGGTTTTGTAAATAACTTCAATACAGGTACTATAAGCATGTTTTGTGTGAAATGTCCACCAATATTGTATTTACTTCATTTCTAAGTCACGAAAACAACAGGAGTGACGCATCATTCTGCATTTTGCAGAGGGGAGCTGCCACTGGAGCGGGCGACGAGCCGGGAGAAGGGCCAGGCGCTGTGCATGGAGCAGTTCTACCGGCTGCTGGGGGTGTGCCGCGTGCCCGAGGTGGGCCGCGACCGGCTCGAGCTGCCGGCTGTCCCGGGGGACTCCGGCGAGGGCGAGGAGCTGGTGGTGGTGGCCTGCAGGAACTATGTGAGTGCGGGCCAATTTTGCAGGATTTTCTTCATAAACCTAGAGTTCTTCTTTTTATAATAAGTGAATGACATTTAGAACACAAGCTTACTAAAATAGAGGAAAAAATACTGGGTATCCTAAAAAGGAATGAATGAATTGTGTAAAAGTTGATATGAAGGGGGGTGGATGCAGAGATGATGAATGATACATTGAAGTAGAGAAAAGGAGCATGCTGTGCCGATCCCACCTAGTTGGATGAAGGCAAGATGATGATGACTTTGATGGGTAGACCGCAATGCCCTATAGTAGGTATCATTACACCCCGAATAAGCGTAATACCAGTAACCAGATCAGAAACTCTGCAACCTAGCAGAAGTTTGTAAACATTGCATTTATAATCAGACTATAGTCGACTGCTAGGCATACGCCTACCCTTGAAGGTCTCCGATTAGGTTGCCAAGGCTTGTAACATGGATTGCACGTCGGTGTTCCTGTTAGAAGCAAACTGAGTGAATGAGATCATCACCATCGAATGTACTAAGTACGTACCTACATAATACTTTTTTCTAGCATAAATGGCTTTATTCACTACGACAAACTACAAAGACTACAAAAACTATATTAATTATATACCTTATTATACTCTGTAAACTCTGTAAACTACCTTCTTTGTTCTGTCACGGTAAAAACAAAAAATAAAATATAAGAAGTGAAATGCGACGCGGGCCAAATTAGATTGAAACTGTTATCGTGTCCCCGACCCGTCTGCCACACGACGCTGGAAGATATTCTCTAATTCAATGGCTCCACAACTCACTTAACTTAGTTCCCGGCAAGAATAACTTACTTAGTGCGTGCTTAGGAATTACCTACACTGTGGCTGCGCCAGTTTCCAAGATGGAGCGAATATGAAAGACGGTACTATAATACTGGATTTGGAAAACAATGACTATAAATTGAATAAGTTGAAGAAAATACACGGATTAAGTATGATCACGGGAACCGTGGAGACAAACACGTCTAAAGTATAAGTTTGCCTAAACTCGCATACTTAGACAGATAGATATTGGATAGATACATCTAACCGGAGCCGACAGCATGAGAGCTATTCTGCTCCCACAGCTCGTGAAGGCAGACCGGTATATGTTTTCGGTATATGATTTTATATCCAACAGTTAAGTCAGCTTTTATCTCAGAAGGCTCCGGGCGACTAGTTAACTCTGACGTTACGGCTGGTCATTTAGTCTGTACATGCTTACTTTACAAGTCTAAAAACCTGGACTACGAAAAGATACTGTTTCGTATACAGTTATCTATATTTCTCCAAAGTTTTGCGCAGTCCAAATAACTGTAGAGATAAGGAGAACACGATTTATCATCATCAATCAATCAATCAATCATCATCATTGTCGTCCAGTCTTCTTGATCTCTCTGCTAGGTACATGCCTTTCTTTCGTTGTGCCATGTTTCTCGGTCCTATGCTAATCTGGTTCAGGTTTGACCAGCGGTGGTGACGATATCGTCGACCAATCTTGCAGCAGCATGCAAGTTGCTCCGCTCCGCTACGAAGTTACCACTCAGTAACAATCTTGTGTGCAGTTCTACCCGATCCCGGTGAAGGCGGCGGACCGCGGGCGGCTGACGACGGGTGAGCTGCAGGCGCAGCTGCTGCACTGCATGGTGGACGCGGCCGGGGCGCCGCCCGCGCCGCGCGTCGGCCTGCTCACTGCCATGCAGCGGGACCACTGGGCGCGTGCTCGGGAGACGCTCATAAGAGGTACACTTGTTTACTAGATTAACACAGCCCCCCAAATATCTGGCTGCCGAGAGAACCAAGAGCTGCCACTTTCCACAGTCATGTGTAATGTCATGCCACGGGATGGCCAGCTTACCTTCATGGACCCGGACTACTGCTTGGACACGCGCCAGGTTGATGCTCATCAAAGGTCACATATTCCAAATACTTGAATAGAGCGTTTTTTGCGGGAGATTCCAAAGTCCTTGTTTATTATGCCATAATTATTGAACACATTACTAAGTAATAGGAGTTTTTAGCATTTATACTTACATAGTTAGTGTGATACGAGTATGATAAGAGTAGCTGTTGAATTCAGAGTCGCCAGGTATATTGATGTTTTACAAATGTTGCCAGGTGTATAGAACTTTGACAAGAGTAAATGCTGAACGGGAAATTATTCTCCAGATGAGAACAACCGCACCAACCTGGAGCTGATCTCCCGCGCGCTGTGCCTGCTGTGCCTGGACGAGGGCGGCGGAGACCGCGCCGACACAGACGCTGACACCAACGCCATGCTGCGCGCCATGCACGGCGCCGGCTCGCGACACCACTCCGCCAACCGCTGGTTCGACAAGACCGTTCAGGTACCTTTTTTAGGGTTCCGAACCTCAAAAGGAAAAAAGGAACCCTTATAGGATCACTCCGTTTTCCGTCTGTCTGTCTGTCAAGGTCCCTTATCTCTGAAACGACTGGAGGTATCAAGTTGAAATTAATATGGAATGCGTAATTCCAAGGTCCCTTAGAACTGTAAAAAAATCAAGCTTCTAAGTCAACGAAATAAAAATTACGACCATTTTAGTGAGTTTTTTTAGAGTGAACTAAATCAAAATTCATAGGGTACTTCCCGTTTACCTAGATCTAGAGTCATGAAATTTGGCAAGAAGAAAGGTCACATAACAGTGACTATGGAAAAAAACTAAAAATTGATAATTTGTAGATATATCGTTATTTCTCGAGCCAAAACTGAAATGGTTATTTTGTTTGTTTCTTTAGTTACCAAAAAAATTACTAGATGGCGCTCTACACAGAAAAAAACTGAGTATGTAAACGATAGAAAAAAATTAAAAGCTGGAACATCTTGTCGAACGTAAATTGAAACTCCAGGGTTCTTACCCAAAGGTTGCTCAACCCTATGACTAAGCAACCCGTCTCTGTTTGTCTGTATGCGCGGATTCGTAAACCTCGTTATCCGAGTCGCAAGTACTCGTACCTGACGGCTTTATTGTTAACGAGGAAGAAATCTTTTTGACATGATTTCGAAATATGCCCAAGTGCATCGGGGCCCGCGCTTTATGTAGTACTATGCAAAATAAAATCAGTGGTTGTAAGTGCTTGACAGAATGCACTGGAATACCCAGTAGAACGCCCGGGAGCGTTAAGCCCTGCGCTTCACCTCCTCGGAAGACAGTGACGTCATCACCAATCATCATCATCATCAGCCCGGAGACGTCCACTGCTGAACGAAGGCCCTTACACCGCCACACTGTACGACAACCTGCCATTGACAGCGACGTACTGTCGCAAAAATGCGCACCGCCTACGAAAACTTAGGCTGCATAACGTTGTCGTTCTCCCCGGGCGTCAACCTTCGCGAACCTAGGTCACTTTTAGCAGACTCTTACTGCAGACAGAGGGTTCCGATGCCGTATTACACCCAGTCTAGCTACGCCACAAAGCTAAGTTAGGTGTTGGTGTAAACTAATAGGTAGACACATTTCTTTCGCTTTGGAAATACGCTGATACCACATCTTCTATAAGTCTCATTGTACTATTTTTAAGAGCTGTGGATTTTGTAAATAAATAAATATAACTCTTTCAGTTTTCATATTGATACCGTGTTCCACAGCTGATCATCTCGCAGGACGGCACGGTGGGCATGTGCTACGAGCACAGCGCAGCAGAAGGCGTGGCGGTGGTGCGGCTGGCGGAGCGCGCCCTGGCACGGGCGGAGGTGGCGGACCGGCCCGCGCCGCCGCCCGCGCTGCTGCCCGCGCCACAGCCCATGGTGTGGAACCTCTCACCCGACCTGCACGGGGCCATCGACCAGGCGGCCAGGGATTTGGACCGGTAACCGCACAAATAAAAAATACAACTTCGGCAAGCAAAATTACACCGTGCACTGTTTAGTTTTAGCCCATAAGCCCCGTGACAGCCTTCAAAAACGAATCGTCGCCGGGAAAATAAGGGGCAAGAGATCGAGAAAAATGTAGGGGTACCTACAGCTTATCTATACGCTAGGTAGTTTCTTATCGCTCTCGGTTTAGGTTTACATCGTCCATATAAACGTCGTCAAAGGGATTAATGTTGAGAGACGGCACAGATGTCATGAGGACTCACGGCCATCAGCATTGGGAGAGCGACGCAAGTAAAACGGACTGTTTAGTTTTAACAACTTAAAACTATCTATTGTATCTATTAATTAAAAACTCTTCAGCAGATTCACATAACGAAGGATTCGAATTCCTTGCCAATACATTTAGAAAATTTAAATCATTAACAATATGGTGGTTGCAGAGCCATCTCCGACTTGGACCACAAGGTGTTCACGTTCCGCGGCTACGGGCGCGAGTTCATGAAGTCGTGCCGCACCAGCCCCGACGTCTACATCCAGCTCGCGCTGCAGTACACCTACTACAAGTAAGGACGGCTTTAGTAAAGTGCAGCGAGAGAGGGTTTGGAAACTTCCAAAAGACAAAAAGTTGTATTGCTTTATTGCTTATGAGTGATAGCAAGTCTTCCGGAATGCAGAATAGGACACAAATGCTGCGCGGGCGAAAAGAACGGGCGACTATTTATCGACTACAAAGATACAAAAGGGACGTTACGCTGTTTGATATTTCTTATTACATTTACCGAATTATGTAGAAATGTTATAATATTGATAGGATACTTTTACGATTTTCTTCCGCGTCCTAGGATGTATGGCAAATTGGTGACGACGTACGAGTCAGCTTCTCTACGTCGCTTCCGCAACGGGCGCGTAGACAACATCCGGTCGGCCCACGCCGCAGCCCACGCGTGGGCCGCTGCCATGTGCACCGCCGAGACTCCGCCCCTGCACGAGGCCTCTGACGACGGCCAGAAGAAGGTCTCGTTTAATTTATATGGGGTGAATATGGTACTCTATCTTACGGTAGGCGCTTTTGGGAGTCGCGTCTAGTAACTTCTCTGTATTGCTATTTCTTGCTTTTAAATGTCCTTCTAAGTAATTATGTACCTGTTTGCTCAGAAAAGTGTGGTTCATTCTTCATTACATAAATAGCGTTTTCATCTCATCAACTAACCAGTACCTATTCGATCTTTTTAAACAAAACTTTGCCGATCGGCCAAACAATTTCAACACATATTAACTTTGTTATTTTATTTTAGTTTATTTGGACAACCAACAGCCTTCATACGGAGAAGGTAAAACAGTATAATGAGTACACGTAGGCCAACAAATATGTTATCAAAGGTAGAGTGTAAGCATGGCCATGGCCAAGGCCAGGAATGAATCCCGTCAGCTCTCTCATTGTGTCATAGACCTAGGTAGATCAGTTTGACGTCGCAAGCTTCACTATCATCAAATCACACCGACCCCACGATCCACACACATTGAATATAACTGGTATTATGAATAGGAACAGAAGAAGCTGGAGTTGTTTGAGGAGGCGGCCCGCAAGCAGACCGAGATCATGGAGGCCAACATCCTGGGGCGCGGCATCGACAACCACCTGCTGGGGCTGCGGGAGGCCGCGCGCGAGGCGCTGGGGGAGCTACCGCCGCTCTTCACCGACGCCACTTACAAGCAGATGATCGAGTTCAAGCTCAGCACGAGTCAAGTAAGTCCAAAGACAACTTCTTTCACGAGGTGACTTTTTTTTACCAACACGTTAAAGGGGCTTGAGAAATACTCGGAGTAGACTGTTATGCCGAGTTGTTTTACAGATTATTCAGTTCTTAAATTCCGGCTTAGCTTATAAAACGCTTTATCCCAGTCCCTGCATAAAAAGAAATGTCGTAAAACAGCGTGTGTGTGAGTGTTTATGGTAAGATAACCAGCTAAACATAAATTAAACAACCTCTTCTCCGCACCAGGTGGCAACAACCACCGAGGGTACGTTCATGGGTTACGGCGCGGTCGTGCCGGACGGGTACGGCTGCAGCTACAACCCTAAGCGCGACTGCATCATCTTCTGCATCTCCTCGTTCGCTTCCTCCAGCGTCACCAGCACAGAGGCCTTCCGCCAGTCCCTGGAGGAGGCCCTCAACTCCATGCAGCTCATGTTCCAGGCGAGGAAACCTGAGGGTTAAGCCTTTTATACCAGGCTTTGGTGTCAAGACCTTATTACGACAATTCGCGAAGGAAGCGCGACGTGGACATCAGACTTATGACTTAAAGAGGTCGGAGCAGCTATTGTATTTTCAACACTTACCGGGCTTTTTTTATCTTTGAGAGTCCTTTACAAACATGAGAAGCAAGCATGATGAGTAGGTACGCAAGTTTTGTTTATTTTTACAACTTCTACTGCGTGACTTAAGGTAATTTTTGATGTTACATTTTATTAGCAGAATCTTAGTAATCCATTACAATAGAGACACGCCATGCTTAGTAGTAGGTAGATAAAATGGATTTGATGATGCAGCACGGAGTTACCTACATACCAGTAGGATGTAATGAATTATATAAATGAAGACACTTAATTGATCAAAAGGTTTTATAAGTATAAAGTTATCTGTATCAAGAATACGACATAGCTACATTGAAGGTATTCTTGTAAGTTACTATCATTTAAAAGGAAAAGAGAATTTTATATACAAATACGATTTGGTGTGTTTAAATCTAAAAAAAAATAGTTTATAAAAAAATCTAAGTGTTATAGTAAGACTTAAAAGAAACAAAAACATATCATAAAGCTAAGCTATTATATTGAAGTTAATGCAATTATTAATATTTAATCTATTAGGGACGGTGGTACCTAAATAGTAAAAAATAAATTTTCTTCTTAGAAGATCTAAATTTTCGAATCAAAACAAAATGAACATAATATAAATATGTTTATGTATATTATGTAATCAAAAGAAAATTTACTTAATTTACAAAAAAAGATCTTTCATAACAAAGTACATAATTCTTCGAGTTATAAATATTTTAAATATATCGTACCCACTAGACCTTTTGCGCAGCAATAATACGCTTTTATCTTTTACTTTTTATGTGATTAAATTATACATATGCGTCTTAGGGAGGTAAATGTTAGTAGGCTTTAAGCTAAAAACTTAGGAACTAAACTTAAGCTAAATTTCGGTGAACGATACTTCCTACAAACGTATTCCCATTATTTTCTTCCTGCATAATGCCTCTAGACTGCTCTAGACTCTATAGAGTCTAGAGGCATTATCCAGACTCTATAGAGTCTAGAGGCATTATCAAGGACGAACATAGGGGAATACGTTTGTATATGGAGTATCGTTCACCAGATTCCCTATTAACCACGATACATATCAATAGAAATAAGTATTTGCCATAGGTAGGTAACATATGGCACTTGCTATAGAATATAGCTTACCTAGATGTCTGTTTGTTCGTCCACCAAAAATATGTGTTAAATCTCGTTGTAGGTATACCTGATGTATTTTTGTCTAAGTATAGTTGAGTAGCGACTTGGTCGTTTGTTTTATATTTTCATTAGTTTTTTTTATACATTTATATATATATAATATAGTCATATTATCTAATTTTTTATCGTTCTGCTTGGATTTGTGATGTTAGAGACAAAAAAATATAATAGTGTTGAACACGCAAAACTTGTTTATGTAAGTAATGAGAGGTTTAAATATAATTGTATTCTTACTGTGTTAAGTATAAGTAAGTATCTGAGATGGTATATTTTACACTGCCGAGGTAGGTAATAATGAGTAGATATATTTTTTAACCTACACAATCTATTTTATTTTTTATAAGTTTAATGAAATGTGTCCACTTACCAACTATGGATAATTTTAAAGCAGCTAATTACTTATCTAGTTCCTCAATGCCAATTTTAATTTGTATAGTGATATTTACCTAATTACCTATACATTTGTTGAATTATATGGTTCTTCGAAATAAATTACTTCTTGATAGATTTTTTTAGTGTTTAGTTGTTGTTTTATAAAATATATAATTAAAACTGTTTTTCAATGTCAGTAGGTAGTCACTTAGCTACTTAGATAATCATATAGAGTTGTTGTTTAGATGCAAATTTTATAATAACACTTAAGTATGTGTATTAATAAAAAAATGTTTTTTTAAATAGTATTACATAGGCACGAATTTGTCATATTTGTAGCCAAGCTGGTTTAGGTAGTAGGAAGGGTTTTTAATTATGAAAACATTTCAAGAGTCAATGGTATCTGAGTAGTATTATAGGGATTAATAGTTTACTTAATTGTTGTTAATCTTATTGAATCAATCTCGAAACTTGTATTTAAAAAAACGTTAGTTACGTTCACAACTGATTGAAAGGATAGATACCTATATTTCGACGTGTTGAACTAAATAGGAATTACTAATTCTATTGCTATAATAATTATCCAAAAAAACGGTACAAAAATACGAGTAAATATGTCTATATCTTTATATTACATACATAATTATTGACAACTACCGATCAAGCTCTTGTGGGCAACTTCTATGCATCTTGGAAAATTACTTCTTACATCTTTAGACTTTTTATACTTAGGTACCTAGCTACTCGCTTTTTAGCAATTTTTTAATTATTCAAATATGAACTAACGGCAATAACTGTAGGTACTTACTTATGCGCTCTCAAACAAAAAGTAACGCGAAAACCCGTATAACGTATAGGAACCGGATTTCGTATCATAGTAGATCTACAGGCTGACTGGTGACACTGTTGATAATAATAGAGGTTACATTATATCATTACTCGATTCTGGGTCTCAATCATCATCAGCCAGGAGACGTCCACTGCTGGCCTTCGTCCAGCAGTGCCCTTGCCCTTAATATTGAGGAGTTGCCATAATCACCGCGCTTGGCAGGCGGCTTGGAGATCGCAGAATTCTCACAACAATTAAGGCTTGTATTTCTCAAATTTAACCCTCGCAAAATCAAATGTATTTATTCAAATTACTATATGTAAAGCGCAAAAATATAAAATTTTACTGACGAACATCCGTCTTAGTAACTTTAAAGGTTGAAAACACGATTGATTATGCTTTCCTCGATAGAACAAAATACCGATATAGTGTCTATTTTAAACCTTTTTCCGTTTTATGTCCTAATTACAGTAACTATTAATTTAAAAAAAAATATTAAAAGATAATAGTATTTTGGAGAGCATTCTACGGTTGAAAAGTTATTAATTTCTATACTTTTCGAGTAATCTGAGAAAATCTTCAAAAATCGAAACTTGACACGCACGAATCACCTTTAAATGTCACCTTACCTAATACAGCTTTATACTAATGATGATCGATCTCATTAGAAAATGTGCTTGAAACGTGGAATACCCGGCCTTAACCGAGAGGGCGCTGCTGCCCGTCCTCTGGTGGTTCTGGATGCAGTTTTAGGACATACCCAGGTTCTAAATAAATGCTTATAATGTTATTTAAGTACCTAATTATCCCGTAAAACCATTTATGAATGAATTGTCTCCGACGTAAATTCCGTCCGCGTGCTTGTTCGCGCGGAAAAGTCGCTTGCCGAGACACAGATTAAAATATAATAGTAAGTACCTACTTCGTAACAAGAGTGCTCTCGTCGCGTCTCGGTTAGCGCGCGTTAGTCTTGTTCTGGCACCTTAGTTACAGGCTTAGGACATTTTCCATACGCAGGTATCCTATTGGTACAAATTTCCCATACCTCCTTTTATGAACTAGGCCAAAATGTCGTATGCTAAAGGCATACGACATTAAGACCTAAGGTTTTCTATAAAGTTATCGAGTATTAAAAAAAATGTTAGGTTACATGTGACCATAAATTATTATGTCCTTTCTTTTGTCAAGTGTTCAACCTGTCACGCTGTACCTACATTAAATCGAAATTTAATTTGAATACAAGCTTTAATCGGGTTTTCTTCGAAGAATATAGGTGTAGAGTATTATTGAACAAAAGTTGTTTCAAGTATGATACAGCAAAGTTGCCCATGCGAGATGTTGTTAGGTAGTTACCAATGACAGTTTATGTTTTAAGTACCTATACCTGTACGGGATTAGGTAAGTACCTAATCATGTTTAATATTGAATCGAGCGAAACTGGACGCGGCCGCACGCGGTTTTCACTTCTTGAAAAAGGTCACCGCGGATTTGATCGAATAAATGTGAGAATTCCCGTATAAATAAAATAAAAATGTGTCAATACCACGTCAGTTTTCACAATAAGAATGTCAGTTTAGGTACCGACATAACCTACCTACCTTTTACACAGAGCTAAAATGTAAGTATATAAGTAGGTACTATACACCTTATAAATCTCTCTTCATATCTATAAAAAAACTTATTGTTCCTTATGTAAAAATAATCATGGATACCTACACTGTTTTAACTTTAACTTAACACGGTTGTTCATTACATTTCTATTATCACAACTTAATCATGGTAAATATCCCGTTTAAATAATAATATAAATTTAATCATGGATAATTATTATATAAGGAAATAAAGAATGTCAATGCTGTGGTGATATCATAATTAGTAGATTTGTAAATAATTAATAGCGCGTACCTATTCGTGTCAATTAATGTAAATCCTTTATTGTTATATTAATTATACCTAACTTCTACTTTTATTCGTTTTTACATGCACTTTTATAGTAAGTATTTACAAACAATAAGTATTGTTAATTGTATTTAAGCACACGCCGCGTTAAAATGCAAGGCAAAGATGACGCTTACCATCGAGCGAGCTAATTGCTTGGCTTGTCACTCACGCATTAAAATAACACCAAACTAGGACAAGAAAAAGACATGTTTTAATTTTCTAATAAGTAATTTTATTTTGTGAGAAATTGATTCAATTCGCGGCGAATCGACATCGCGCTACATGTCACCGTCACGTACTTATATTATAATGAATATTTTATAACAACTTTATCGTTACTTGCTTCAAGCTTAGTGTTTATATAAAAAAATAATTACTGAACCCCTTAGATATCTCTATTCACTAATAATATATTACTATACAATACATACTGAAATTAAAATACCTACCTAGTAAGTAATTAGTACCTACCTACACGCTTCTGTTTCCATTACGTACGTATACTTATTTATTAAATGGCGGTTATTCGGAAAGGGCATGATAAGCCCAAAGGGGCGTAAGCCAAAGAATTTTCATCGTCGTCGACAAGGCCGCTGAAAAACTAAAATAATTAACTTTCGTACAAAAACAATCGCACCACTCCAAAAAATTTCAAAATGTGCGTAGGTACTTAAAGTTATAAATAGTAGGTACCTATATCGATTATAACAATTATAGAAGTGTAACGAATAGCTGTGATAGTTAAATATTGCCTTTTACACAAAAAGCTTCGGAACACAAAGATACGGCCTACCATAGAGGTAGGAACTACCTCTATGCGGACTATTAAATTTCCCACATCGTGTAGAGTAGGCACATACAAACGTGTATAATTCTAACATCTGCACTCCCGGGAATAAAATTGAATAAGGTAAACGCATAACCAAAATGGAACAAAACGTGTAATAAAACGAACAAAGTTCAATTTAAGCAAAAAAATGTATTTCAAAAAACAAAATACTTACGCAATGTCAGCTAATTATTTTCGCGGTTTCATGGTCCTGCAGGGGAAATTGATCATTTTGATGAGTACAATCAGTCTCTCTGTCCTGCTTAGCCTTACCGTTTCCGAATAACCTTTGTATAACGTCGCAATCGCCCAGTAAGTGGTGTACCACATTATACAAAACTTGGAGGAAAGATTTACCTCTTAAAGAAAACAATTATTTTCTTTATTAAAGTTGACTATTCTCTAACCATAGATAAGTAGATATTTCTAAGCTTTGCCTACTCCTTTCGTGAATGTTTATTATAAATTAGAATTAAGGAAACAAATGCATATCGAAGTCAAGTCTTCATGTGTGACATGGCCAAGAATATCAAAAACATATCAATGTTTTAGGAATAAGGATTTACTGCGATAGAAACATATCAAAATAATTTTAAGATGATTATTATACAAATCTAAGAAAATATTGGAATGTTATAGGTCTGTGTTGTAGACGTTTAAACATAATAAACAACTGAGTAATATATTTATTTTGCACATAGATAACTTTTTAAATATTTGAAATATCTAGTCGTCCCTCGGAACAATTTAATCCTTTAAGTATTCAGAATTTATTCACTTTATAGGTACTTATACCTACTATTGTTAAATTAAAAACTTAGATCTTAAATATAGCAAGTATTACATTATTTCACACAATTTAATACCTAATTAGATATTTCGATAATGCGATTAGAAAATCTTACACGGCATATATTGTCGAATTTATCTTCCTTTATGTTGTTGTTGGCTGTTTAGGTTTAATTCAATAGCTTTCTAGGTAAGCGTGTTTTATCATAGACCATGTCAAGTCTCGCAGAGTGAGATCAAACGCAAAGCTGTTTCGTATATAAAAAGTCGTAGTAACAGTGAGTTGAAATAAATAATAATACTATCAAGAACTTCTAGGTGTTACTTGTTCCTAGTACGTAGCCTGTTTAGTTCGAAATAAAATTGTATAATCAAGTTTTAGATAATTTTAAAATTATTGACCGGCAGATTTCGAACCAGGGTGAACGATCCGGGAAAATGCCCCCATTGCAGGATCAGATGGCGCCACAGCGGCTTAGGAGATTTCCCATACGCTGGTGGCCTAGTGGTACAAATTTCTCATACCTCCTTCTATGAACTAGGCCAAAATGTCATATGCCTTTACAAAGACAATTTATAATCTGTGGCAAGCAGTAAGGCGACCGTGAGTTGGTGGCTAGAGCTATGGGGGCGTTGGTCCGAACCGTTATGCAGGTCCAAAATGTGCCGATCGGCGATGTTTTGAATCGTCTTCTTTATCAATAGCGGCCTTACTTAAAAACGCCTTTCAAACTTAGTCACTGCTTAAACTTCTCTGTCTTGTTCTTGCACGTGACACTTCACTTGAGAAGTTGACAGAGCATCTTAAGCAGCGACTAAGTTTGAGCGGTGTTTCTAAGTAAGGCCGTAATAGTATAAAGTATAAACCCAAGCGTGTTACCACTTCAATCAAATATTTACATACTTACTTGCATAGTATTTATTACAGTTAGGTATGTATAAAAATTGTTTTTATTAAATTTGGATATGTATTTTATTATATATTTATACAATATACTTACTTTATAGGTAGCAACTTTTCGGAGGTTTAAAGCTTCCAAAAGCATTCACAGCCTTATCCATTATATATATTTGAATTATATTACATTTTATCACGTCCAGTGCTTTATTATACTTCTATTTATATAAATTAAATAAATATGTATACATACAAAATTATACACTTTAATATAAGTTACAGAAATGGCTGCTGTTGTGAGAGTATCGCACATTAAACATTATTACTATCGATGTTAAAGTAAGTTTACTTCGAAGTAATTTTAAGTAGGTACCTACGTACTTAAGTTAGATATACACAATTAAATTAGAGTAGCCACTTGTTGCACACGTTTGTGTCACTAAGTACCTGTGGTTTAGAACGTAGATCTGTTTATTGTACTCTTGAGCAAAAAGTGTTCCATGACCCGGACATAAAAATAATTTTGACGTCTTTATCCGGGGCGTTTACCCGGTTGTACAGGTTCGAATCCTGCTGTTCGTCGGGTTTGAGTTGTCTTTAAATAACAATATAGGGTCTTACTTAAAAACGCTACATATACTTATATTTATAAAAACGCGATACAGTAAAGTGCGGAATACTTAACGTCAGTTAACTTTACAGAGCGTTTTTAATTAAGCCGTTGTGTATCTGTACTACGATCATGGAACGACGATGTTTCAATGAGTATGGCAAAATTATAGATGGCGCCTCCTACGCTTAGATTGGTGTGTAAAAGACAATTCAGAATTCCAGAGCGTCCGGATATTAACAGTGGCTAGTCATGTAGGCGTTTATCCGGATAGTCACGCAGGTTCACATATTGGCCGGCTCACAGGCGCCATGTATCATGTAGGTACTTACTACTGAGGTTAATCTAATGATATACCTATAGAGTTAATTGTTTATGTAAGTACTTCCCTACCAAATGCTACATGAATGTGATTAGAGAATGCATATCAGTAGTTAAGTGTCTCGATGTCAATTAAATGTTACTCTGAATAAAAATAAACTGTCGATTTAGCGTTTTATTTCTACCAGTAATGCGCACTGCGTTCGACCTACTGTAGGGCTCGAAACATAAAATCAGTCTTTCCCTTGACGCTGTAACGAATCCTCGGATTTAAACTGAAATTGTATAAGGAGAGAGTATGCCTCATCATCATCAGCCCGGAGACGTCCACTGCTGAACGAAGGCCTCCCCTTAGACCGCCACACTGTACGACAACCTGCCATTTGCATCCACCGGTTGCCCGCGACTTTTACAATGTCGTCGGTCCACCTATATATATATATATATTAATATAGTGGGAGGCCTTCCTACGCTGCGTCTTCCGGTTCGCGGTCGCCACTCAAGAACCTTTCTTCCCCATCGGTTGTCAGTTCTTCGAGCGATGTGTCCTGCCCACAGCCACTTCAACTTGCAAACCTTGCGAGCTATGTCGGTAACTTTGGTTCTTTGGCGAATATCTTCGTTCCGGATTTTATCGCGCAAAGTAACTCCGAGCATAGCTCTCTCCATTGTCCGTTGTGCGACTCTGAGCCTCTCCAAAAGGCCAGCAGTTAAAGACCACATTTCAGTTCCATATGTCATCACTGGCAACACACACAGAGTATGCCTACCCTGGAATAATACCATTTCAATATTACTCGATTCAGCCAATACTGAGTTCATTTACTAGTGTAATGTAGTTATAATGGAAACAATTTACAATTCTACAAAGGTACACGGTTTTCGTGTTATTGAACATGCCTTAGTATTTAAAATAAAATGCATTAAAACATTTCAATTCATTTTTATTTATACCATTCATACGAAAATAATTATTTAAACTTTTAGTTACATAACGTTTCAACAAAACACGTGTTATTAAACAAGTATTTTTATACATTATATAATTTAAAACAAATAATTCATTTTTCTCATTTTTTCACTGGAATGTTATAAATGCTTAAAAATCCTACATGAATTACACACACAACGTCCATAATATTTTATTAAAAATATATTTCCATTTTCGTTAAAATTGTAAAATATATTGATTGGTGCAACATTACAAATAGTTTAAAACATTACATTGATTTTATCTACATACAAATTTGGTTTAATGGCACATATTTACCAAACACTAATAAAAAATCGCGCCCGTGCATCCCTATATACCAACACAAGTCGCAGCTTGGCAAAAAAGACTATAAATTAATATGGCGGCGCCACAATTGCAAATACATATCTCCAAATACTAGCAACCTTTTAGTAAGGCAGACCGCGACAGAGAAAGATCTACCCACTCAAGGATTGCCAGGAAAGAAAATAAGTTTTCGTTTCAAGCCTTTTGCCAAGCTACAGCAACAAGTGCTGCAAGATATTAACTTATAGATAGACATTTTGATAAATAAATTTTAACTAAATTTATTTAATACATATAGCTCAGTTTACAATTAACAGTCTATTAAACATATAAATTATTATTATGATGTTGGTTGAAACTGATAAAATAGATTGTGTTGATAGCGAATTTTAATCTTTTATTCGATCGATAAAAATCTGTGCCTGCTCTAGGCAGATACCATAGCGGCCATTTATTATTCAAGACCTCAGAACCCGCCAGAACATTTGAATGCCATTTACGAAAACAATGGCCATTTTTATTCCCATTGTGGGATTTCTATCTTCGGGAATGATGAATATGTAGGACAGGTTACCCTGGCGAAGATCGGGGCCTCAAGAGTTTTCATAGTAAAATAGATCATTTATATTATCAAATATTAAAACTTAATAAACTATTAATGGCCACTGCACAATAAAAATAACAACAATATTAATATAAACTATTATCATCATTTATTAAACGCGAACCGTCCTACGCAGCGCAGGCGCGGCCTCCCACTAGATATGTATATATATATGAAACTTTTAAACTTTCGCGATTTGAACACATCATTATGTTTATCACCGGGACTTAATCGCGCACAAATAAATTTATTTTTATTTACCTCGACGTTTCGACCATGTTCCAATGGCCGTGGTCACGAGCTGACTGAAGAATGCGGGTCATCTTGGTGAAAAATGAGGGTGTTGTGGTGTCCTACCCTCATTTGGTCTTGTTAAAACGTAGGTTTGTTTCCACGGCACACTACACTGACGGCATCAGCAGATTTCTCAGAAACCTTACCGCGATATGAAAACTTGCCTATAACGGGATTCCACGACGACGACAATCTAAATCCATCTTCCCGATTGAAATTACGATGTTTTTTTATTTCAACCGCTTCACGAACCATCCTTGGATAATAATGTCGTTCAGTGGAGAGGACTTTCGGATCGTGGAGTTCAATCCAGTGACCGGATCCCGCTTCGAGCAGGTGCTCAGCGATGGCAGACTTCTGTGTCTGGCGATTTTTGACAGCCGCGATATGTTCTTTTATTCTCTCTGCTATGGTTCGCTTAGTTTGTCCGATGTAAGAACTACCGCAGCTGCAATCCACCTTATATACACCAGGAGTCTGAAAAGGAATGACATCCTTCGGCGTCCTCATATGCCTTGCTAGCTTGGATAAGGGAGTAAACACTGTCTTGATGGAGTACTTCTCCAGTAAGGTCCCCACCTTATCCGTCACTCCTTTCACATAAGGCATAAAAGCCGGCTGCCTTTCGACGTCAAACCTCCTTCTCTGATATTCGCGTCGAGGCCGCTTTCGCTTAGTCACACTGTAGCCATTTCGTTTTAGTACCTCCTGAACATGAGCTATCTCAGCCTCTAAATGTTCAGGGCCACAGAGAGCGTCCGCTCTGTCCAACAGAGACCTGGCCACCGACTGCAAATGACGTGGGTGGTGGTGTGACGTTGCGTGTAAATACCTGTCTGTGTCTGTGGGTTTTATTTGTGCGCGATTAAGTCCCGGTGATAAACATAATGATGTATATATATATATATATATATAGGTGGGCGGGGACATCGTCCAAGTCGCGTGCAACCGGTGGGTGCATAGATGGCGGTCTAATGGGGAGGCCTTCGTTCAGCAGTGGACGTCTCCGGGCTGATGATGATGATGATTATGTTTAATAATTGATTGAAAATTGAAAAAATATGATAAAATTGTTGCTATCCTTTTTTGACATTGTAATGAAAAGGGACACAGAAAATTTAAATTAGTCCTGTCAAATAAAATAAGCAAGTGGAGCAATAGAACCGAATACATTTCGTCTATACAATGTGTAACAAAAGGGTTCAACAATACTGAAGGCCGCGTCAACAGTTGACGTAGCCTTGGAAAGACATGATCCTAGATCTAACGTATTTATTTCTATGGGATACAATTTGTAAGACACTTTACAAAGTTATGTCGTCAACTTTTTATGAGCTGTCAATAAGCGATTAACACAATGGACAGAGTATAGCGCGTGGCATTATCGCCACTGTACCCTAGCTGTCAAAGTATAAAATCTTTCAATATTCGCAATACAACGCAAATTAATTTCATTCAATATAAACCCAATATACACTAAACAATACACCTATAGAGTGCCACAACTATAATAATATACAAATTTTATTATACTAATTAAACTACGAAGATTTATCCGCTATTTACTACACGTCTACTACATTAGGAAACTTTGAGAAGGTGTTTAGTGATAAGGCCGCCAATTGCTACACAAAAGCCTGAACTGTAAGTTTTGATATAAACAATAAAGGTTTTACTTCACCTCTAGAGATAAGTTATTTACTACTGCGTAATATTTTATTTTATTACACAGAATATAAATAAATAAGACGATTTTTTTAAGTGAGTAGCGTACGACTTAAATGTTCTTATCTAACATTTATTGCATATAAGTTTGCTGCCAGTACCGAAGGGTTAGTATTAGAATGGCTAGATCGCAAAATGACTTCATCTCACTTAGGCCACATCTCAAAATGTCCAATTCGCAAAAATACCACATCGCTGCTAGTCAAAATCACAAAAAAATACAAGTATCAAAAGTCTTAAGTCGTAAAATGACTACACCGTAAAAAGTCTGGACAGTTACAAACATTAAATATTTTTTAAATATTATTTTATTTATTGCATTGCATGTACTATAATACTCTATAAATTTTTTGTGCCCATCAACATCATTTTACGTAAAAAAGCCTTGACACATAGATAAAATAAAAATATAAGTGCTAAAAAAAAACAACAACAAAATAAACATCTCGTCATAAAATTAAATTAGATTATCCTGATAAGAATTCAGATACTTGTACTTTTTGTGATGTTGACAAGCAGCGATGTGGTCACTTTGCGAATTGGACATCTTGAGATGTGGAATAGATGAGATTAAGTCAAATTGCAACTCGGATATTTTGAGATGTGGCCTAAGTGAGATGAAGTCATTTTGCGATCTAGCCATTCTAATACTAACCGTACCGAAGATGCCAAGTTTTACAAAATTAGGATATCATCAATATACGTACAAGGTTGAAACTTGCTTATTTACTTTTATTTTATGAGTTGTAATTATGTTTATTAGAGGGGCAAAATATTAAAATATTTAATAATATTAAATATATTCTTATTCACCTCGACATTTCGACCATGTTTCAATGGTCACGAGCTGACTGAAGAAACGTGCGGCTACGCGATTAAGGCATACGACGAGAAAACCCGTAAGAAAAACCGTCCGGCTTCGTCCGAAGGCGCTCCGTGCATACATTTTGTACAAGGTCCCGCACACGGCAAGAAATTTGTCGAGACGCCCGTCTCGCTCGCACCAGTTCATTGTACGCAGTGTGTTGCGGTCGTACGGCGCCGGCCCGGTGCCGACGGAAGCCGTGCCGAGTGCGTGTGCGGACAGGCTAAGTCTCGGTGATAAACATACCATTATATTATGTGCTTAAATCGCGAAACTTTAAAAATTTCATTTATGAGTTGTGTTTCTTCAGTGCACTTGCCGCTCAGTTGAATCGTAATAAGCTCCGGTAGTTGCATATCGCATTAGTCCCTTTAAAATTATAATGATATAAAATGACTGACTTTAAAATATAATCCAGTGCAGTTATAATTTGCTCGAATACATTACACCAACATAATAACACGTTTTCATAATGATATTTTAAATTAAAAACTATAATAATACATGCATTGCCATACCATACAGCATTTAAAAATAACTATAATTTCAAACACACGCGGTCTTTTATCAAACAGTCGTGACAAAACCGCGCCATTTAAATTGTAAATAAGTCATCCACGGCTAATTGCCGTCAAGTTTATTATAACTCTTAATGAATAATGAATCAATAACAGAGTACGATCGAGAGATATGAATTGTTGTCTGTTTACGCCATGAGATAAGCCGGTTCACACTTGCAGTCGTTTTCGTCAGAGTTCACCTGAAACAAACGTTTTGATTAAACCACGTGTTTTACATTTTGCGAAACACATGTTAGTTGGCTCAATTTTGGTCTAAAAAGATTCAGCATCCGACGGACTTCTTCTTACTCTAAAGTCTGTTATTTGTCTTCTGTGTCAAGTCATGCGGTCTTGGGTTTTGTCGGATTGGGCAGTTGAGTTTTCTAAGGTCTCTTTCAGTGTAAGGCGCAGGACACACTGAACTGGCGTCGGGCACGGGCGTGGCACGGGCGGCTTACCGACCCATTCTAATTTCATACTACACACATTGAAATAAGGCGCAATTTAGGACTCATCGAGTTAATGTCGGGCGAGCATAGGGCGCGCCATAAATTGCGCCTGTGTCAATGTGTTTAGTATGAAATTAGGATGGACAGCAAGCCGCCCGAGCCGTGCCCTCGCCCGACGCCAGGTCAGTGTGTCCGGCACCTATGACTTCTAGGCGAACAGCGAGCGGCCTCTACCTCTTTTCACTGTTCCACATTGGTATGGGGTCGGTGTAGTGTGGCGTGGTGTGGTGTGGGTGGTGTGGCGTGGGTGGTGTGGTGTGGCGTGGGTGGTGCGCTCACCATGAGGAAGGTGTGCAGCATGAGGTCGTTAGCGCGCGGGCGGCTCTCGGGCTCGTGCGTGAGGCACAGCTCGCAGAACTGGCGCCCCTCCTCCGACAGCGAGGGCGTGATGTGGGGGCGCGCGCCCATGCCCACACGGAACATTATCTGGTAGTTGCTGTCGTACTCGATGAACGGACGCTGCCGGGACAAAGAAACAGACGACGTTACTATGTTTTATATAACATCCTTCCACCCGCTATCCGGCACGGATCGTAGTTTTCCGGAATAAAACTGGTCGTCTTTGTGAACAAAGAACGCTCCAAAAGAAAAGATGGCGCAAAACACAAGTTGGCAGTTGTCGCAAACTTGAACAAGAAGTTTCAAGCGCTGTCTCATAATTCAATAGAAGGTATTTTACACCTTTTCTACGGAAGAGGGCTGAAAATACCAAAACTATACCGAAAGCGTCGCTGATGCGGGGTACAGGCCTAATTTCATTAACTATCAAATCGACCAAAATATTCATTTGATTAAAGTTTAGTTTAGATCAGGGTTATCTAACTGTAACGAATAAAGGGGCAACCAAATAAAGTCGATAATACAAGAAAGTAAGTATATAAGGACCTGGGTATGTCCTTAAACTGCACCCAGACCCACCGGAGGACGGGCAGCAGCGTCCTCTCGGTTAACGGTGGGGAGCATTCTGCGATCCCCAAGCCGCCTGCCACGCGTGGGGATTATGGCAACACCCTTTTATTGGGAGGTGTTCGTCCAGCAGTGGACGTGTTATGGCTGACGACGAAGTATATAATGAGCAGTTTACCTTCCCGGAGGCCATTTCAGTGACGACGCAGCCGAGCGACCAGATGTCGGCGGCGCGCCCGTGCCCCGACGGCTTCATGAACACCTCGGGCGCCATGTACGCTGCAAACACATGTACACATACAATGTTTTCATTCTATTATCTTATCGCCGAGATAGACAGAGAGAGAGAGGTGCTAAATCCTCCAAGCCCGAGACACCGTGTAAAAGCAAAACACTGACATTTTGAAAAAGCGCGTTTAGAGAAAAAGAGCGATTAAACTTTTTTGGTTTTTATTAGACTGTTGATTGATTGTATAGGTAATGTTTGGTATCACTGTAGTATTATAAACATACGTGAAATATTTCCAAAAAATGAAAAATTTACGCCACAGATATTGTGGAAATGGAGCCATTGTTGGTTCTCAATTTAGTTTTTGTTACAACATTTCTAACATCGTATCTATAAACTATAAATATTAAATACACAAAGTGTGGAAGAGTGACATTTAAAATCGGACTTTGAGAGTACTGGCATCCGCTGGCAGTGATTTAAAGTAATCAGAACATCTTCTCTTAGTATCGCACATTTATGCGCTAATAGATTATTAAGAACGCTTTAATCAAAAGTATTTAAAGCTGCCTTATCCAACGGCAGCTTTATTCTTCATCCATGTCACCGCAACAGCTTGAATAGCCAACATTCACACTTGCATCTAAATCACTGGAGCTACGGGACGTTACTAGAAAACTTATAAATGTCAAATAAGAATCAATTGTCTGTGTACCCTGCGTGCCCACGAACCCCTGCAGCTCGTTGGGCGCGGTGGTGTTGGCGCGGATCTTCACGGCGCACCCGAAGTCTCCCAGCTTCAGGCAGTGCCCCTCGTTCGTCAGGAAGATGTTGCCGCCTGGGGGCACCACATAAATAGACTTTATTTCAAGTGTCTATTAAGATAAACAGTGTTTAAATGAAACTTTTACGCTTGTCCTTAAACTGCAACCAGATCCACCGGAGGATGGGCAGCAGCGTCCTCTTGGTTAATGGTGGTGAGCATTCTGCGATCCCCAAGCCGCCTGCCAAGCGTGGGGATTATGGCTAAACCCCTCTATAAAGGGGGAGGCCTTCGTCCAGCAGTGAACGTTTTATGGCTGACGATTAGTCCCGGTGATAAACATAGACAGTGTTTATTTTACAGTTCTATGATTATTACTTGGTTTATTTACCTGATACATCAAAACCTTGCAAAAAATGAAATACTTGACACTGGCAGAATGCACTAAGTGTGATGTCAAAAACCAAACTTGATTTTGTCGTGAGATAGTGAGAGGAGTATATGTGGTATAGTGATGGTGTGTGTGTGTGTGTGTGTAAGCTCACTCTTGATGTCCCGGTGCGCGATGCTGCGCACGTGCAGCGCGTGCACGGCGCTGAGCAGCTGGCGCGAGTACCGGCGCACGGTGGGCTCCAGCAGCGCGCCCGCCGTCGCCACCAGCGCCTCCAGCGACCCCTCCACGCACAGCTCCATGAACAGCAGCATCTCCTCCTGCCGGCCGTCCCCAGGAACGTATCAAGCGGGCTCTCGCTCTACTCTACCACGAGACTAGCACCACAGAATAAATAATACTACTACGCACAGAAACTTCACTCCGCAAAGGAATTGAAATAAATAAGGACTATCTACTAGGCAATAAAGTAGCAATTCAACTCGCACAGCGCTGGATACCGCTCGCTATATTCACCTAGATATACCGTTCTCTTTCTATCACGTATGCTTAGTTACGTGCGACGAGGCTAGCGTGCGGGCGGCCACTGACTTTAGCTTTGCATTGTCCACCCGGACGGAGCGCGGCCGAACATACCTAAGCTGCGGTTGTGAACACACCCTGAACCAGAAGTCGCAGCGTAGGTAGGCCTCCGACGACATTATGAAAGTCGCGGGCAACCGGTGGATGCTAACGGCTGGCTGTCGCACAGTGTGGCGGTCCAAGGAGGAGGCCACCGTTCAACAGTGGACGTATTCTGGCCGATGACGATGTGAGCGTGTGCAGTTACCCTGTGCAGCTCGGCGCCGTAGTAGCGCACCAGGTGCGGGTGGATGACGCCCTCCAGCACGCGCAGCTCGTTGGCGGCGCGCTGGAACGCGCGCCGGTCGTTGGCGCCGATGCTCAGCTCCTTCATGGCCAGCAGCTGCCCGCTCTCCGTGTTCACCACCGTGTACACCTGCACAACACAACGTTTACAGCAACGGCGCACCTAATGAATAGGGGTAAATCGGCATCAGCGGATTGCGCCGGGAATTTCAAATACAGATTCATTTATTTCAGGTACGAAACCCATATACTCGTAGTGTAGCAAATACAAAAATACAATATATTTTACAAAAAACTGTCCTAAAATGTCACAAAATTTAAAATGTCAGTATTATTATATGTGATTGATTCAGGCGTTACTTTGCGGAAGTCCATTGTTACCAAAATGGTTTTTTTTTTGTTGTTTTTTTTTTTGTTAATTACAGCGGAAAAACACTAGAAATTAACAGAAAAAACAATTTTGGTAACAATTTCATTATTATTATTAAAATTTCAAGTATTATATTATTTGGTAATACGGGAATACAGCCAGTTAAGTAAAAGTGGAACATTTCCTTATGACTCTCAACCCCGACAGGCTTATCATCGGATAACCCAACAACTGGTGACACACGCGACAGTGATCCGATACTAGCTGTTCCATACATTCTGAGAGTAAATGGAAAAAATTCTATAGGTCAGCGAATGGTTTTCTCGCACGCTTTAAGTAATGGAACAACAGTTGTTTTTTACAAAATCTGATTTCAACATGATATTAGCTTTTTTACAAGGCCAACCACTACCAGCTGTCCTACGTATATTGTCACTACGTGTAGGGTTTCCAACGGTACGTTGCGTTAGCCGATTCGTGGATTCGACTGTAGAGCACTAGATGACCCCCCGGCGGCTGTATCCTTGTGCATCCTCCAGTAATGTAGTACCTTGCCGAAGGTGCCGGCGCCGATCTTGAGTCCGCGCTGCCACTTGAAGGTGAGCTGGCGCAGCTTGGGCTCGTAGCTGGCGACGGCGGCGGTCACCACGCGGCCCACGCTCCTGTGCTCCCGCAGCGCCGCCTCGCGCGCCGCGTCCAGCTGCAGGGTGGCGCACACCACGCGCCGCCGGTGCGCTGGGAACACGAACACTCGACTGTCTCGGCTGCCATCGACAGTTGCTTCTGTACTTACTGACGGAGATATAAGTTCCAGCTTGCCAAACTATTTACCCATGGACCCTTCCTTACGAGTACTAATGAGTTCTTCGGAATTATAAGAGAAGACACACAGAGACAGAGAACAGCGCAGTGGAACGGCGACATGACAGCACGGAGAACTTGCGTGAGACAGAGAATTGTTATAGTAGGTTTTCTTGGTCGTGACTGATATAAAAACATTCTTGAGGCACTTAAGGTATTTTAATGATAAACGAATTACAGACCGTTATAGTATTTAGACAATATTTCAAAGTTAAATAAGCGCGGCGCGCAGTACGCTCCCCGCTCGCTTTCGCTGCCTATCCTCGGTACATACTGACAACATTACATGTAAATCTACCTATTTATTGTTAGGCAATATTAATAATCAATAAATACTTAACAATATTTCACTACAATTTAAATGGCCCAAGTCCTATTTTATTTTTATTAATGAATCTAAATTGATTACGGAAGTACTAGTGGCGCCACCTTAGAGTTTGAAGCAAAAACTAAGATGGCGACCACAAGAAGTGTGCGACGGCAGTCTCTTCGTGATTTTTGATCAGGGCAGTCGTCAAGAATTATTGTACAAGTGAAGCTACAGTTACTAATTTTTAAAGCTAAGTTGTGATCATAAGATGTTAAATTGTGAAGAACATGGAATTATATGAAATACAGTGATGCTATTTGGTGTTTTATGTTTTCCCGTCTGACCCCCAAAAGGTCAGAAGTGGGATGAACGGGAAACCATTTATTTTTCCCGTACCACGTCCATAAAAACGTAAGTACACGTGTTTGATATTTAGTTTTTTTTTATTTTGTAGAAAACGGATAAGTCTTGGAAAAAACTCCGAAAAAATTTTTTTTTTTAGCCGTTTACTACACCTTTCAGCTTTAGTTATCAAAGTTACATTTTAATGAATACGGCTTTAAAGTATATCATTTAGACATTTAGGTCTTGGAAGTTACAGACTTCTTTCCCGGAATTTTGCCCACGAGGAGGGTGTGGTCTAAATAATCTTAGACTGTTATTGTATGGATAAATAGAAATATAGTATATATATATGTGGTATGTATATATATATAAATAGAAAAAAGCAGCTTATGTACATGAATATATAATATTATTTACAATTTAAAACAATTGTTCCTAGTGGGGACGAAAAACCACTGTTGATTTCCTATAGAACATCAACCGACAATGCTAATATTACAATTAACTTCTTGCCGTAAGGATAACGCAACCATTAAATAAACTATTATACTTAAATGTTTCGATGTAACACACTCGTGAAGTTGCTATTTAACTACTCATAATTTGAACACATATTGAGCTATTTTCTTGAAAGTTTTAGATTAACAAAGAATATGGACGATGAAATGACTGGATATGAACCCAACGGTCATGGTTGCGGGAAGGCCCAAGGAATCGGGTCGAGTGACCGTGATCGGAGGATGAATCATGACCAGGATGTTGAACGAAATGATCATGATTGCGGGAAGGCTCAAGGAATGCGGCCGAGTGATCACGGTAATGATTATTATCAGACCCAACGAGGAGGAAAGGACAGGAACAAAAGTGACGCGTCGTCACAACGGAGAAGACTAAGAAGGAGCAGGAGAGACTACTATGACTCCAGTGACTCGAGCAGCTCTCTTGAACATAAAAGAAGCAGGAATAGAAGCATAAACAAGACAAATAAAAGAAAACGCAGTTATAGTTCATCTGATGAATCCGAAGAGGAGCAAACTCGACCGAAGAGAAGGAAGACATCTAGAAATAAGGTAAATGACCCTAATAATATTTTAGATAAGGTTTTAAATATAATCAGTCGGGTAAGAAGCTCGGATAAGAATAAGCATACTATTAACGTAAACGTCATACCAGAATTTGACCCCATATCAAAGGAACAAACTGTCCTCTCATGGTTAACGAAAGTGGAAGAGTGTGCTGAAATCTACGGATGGGAAGAGAGGGAGATCATTCATTATTCTTTACCGAAGCTATGTGGTGTTGCCAAGACTTGGTACCAGGGGTTACCTTCTCTTCTTTACACTTGGGGGGAATGGAAAAAGAAATTGATAGAGTCATTTCCCTGTCGCGAGGATTATGCCGAGCTTCTTACTGAAATGCTTTCAAAAAAGGTTAAATATGGGGAGTCCTTGGAGCACTATTATTATGCGAAGGTTAATCTTTTAAATCGTTGTAACATTACCGGGAAACAAGCAGTAGATTGTTTACTTTATGGAGTTGAGGATAGGGCTGTTAAGATTGGGGCTCAAGCTGCACAATTCAATGAACCGGAAAAAGTGCTCAAATATTTTAGGACGGTCAAAGTAGGTCAAAATAGAGATTCACATGACTTATTGACACGAAACAAAATGGAACGTAAACCATACTTTACTAGTAAACCGGGTACATCTGAGATGGGACAAACTAATAACAATATTAGGTGTTTCAATTGCAATGAAATAGGCCACCCCAGCTTTAGATGCGCTAAACCACTTATAAAGTGCACTAACTGCGAACGTATAGGTCATCAGGCAAAGGACTGTTTTCAACGTAAAGTTTCTGATAATAAGCCTGCACACAGCAATAACTCAAATGAAAAACAAGTAGCTGAATGTGACGGTTCAGAAAATTAAAAATAGAAGGTTAAAAAAAAAAAAATATACATATATAATTTGTATAATTATAAATCTTATAAATAAGTATTGTGTCAAGTAAATTTAAAAGAGTTTATAAAATATAAGAATCATAATGATAAGTTCATAATCAAAGATTTTGGTAACATGTTAAGTTAATTAATTGTTGGAGAAAGTATAAAAGGTGGAAAAATCCATCAAGAAATTTAGACCAAAAGATTTAAAAGTAAGTTATTGTCCTTTCTCCATTATTATTATTATTATTATTTTCTCAATAATTAAAGAATTACGTAGAAGCCTTAAATATTACATTGTAGATAATTAAATTTAGAGGTATAAAAAAATATATACGAAATGATTTCATTTTTCATGTATAATTGTAAATATTGTTATAAAAGCGAGAGGACTCGCTGGGCACAGGATGGCCGAGCTGTTAGGCAATATTAATAATCAATAAATACTTAACAATATTTCACTACAATTTAAATGGCCCAAGTCCTATTTTATTTTTATTAATGAATCTAAATTGATTACGGAAGTACTAGTGGCGCCACCTTAGAGTTTGAAGCAAAAACTAAGATGGCGACCACAAGAAGTGTGCGACGGCAGTCTCTTCGTGATTTTTGATCAGGGCAGTCGTCAAGAATTATTGTACAAGTGAAGCTACAGTTACTAATTTTTAAAGCTAAGTTGTGATCATAAGATGTTAAATTGTGAAGAACATGGAATTATATGAAATACAGTGATGCTATTTGGTGTTTTATGTTTTCCCGTCTGACCCCCAAAATTATATACTGAGCGCATTTCAAAAAAATCTTTAGTAAGTATTGACGTGGTTACCGTTGGAGTCGGGTCCGTTGAAGCAGAGCACGGGGTCGGGCTCGCTCGGCGGCGTGGGCGGCGTGGGCACGTCCTTGCTCGCCAGGGTCGACGACATCGGACTCTGTGGGACATCACCTGTACATTAGCAGCACTATTGCCGGAGCTCGACTATTCGCCTACTGACAACTGACATCTTGGATGTGGCATAAGTGCCATAGTTAAAGAAAATTTGTATACTGGGTTAGGTCGAAAGGATTTCATTCTATTCATTACTGTGAACAAGTTTTACTGTACGTACATGCAGGCGGTGCCGCGGGCGCGGGCTGGGCGCGGCGTCGGCGGCGGCGGCGGCGGGCCGCGAGCCGATGACGTGCGAGATGCAGCCGTCCATCAGCTGCTTGAGCTCCTACGGAACGAACGGTTCGGTACAACACACAGTAATCCACAGGCTCCGGAGTAAAGAAGCACGCAATCAAGCAATACCCAAAAGTCTCCCTAGATAAGCGTGATTTTCAAACGGAATAGGTTTGAGTGTGACTCTGCCTGGTGTTAAACAATGGCAGCGCGGTCTAAGATGGAGCACCCTTAGAAGTAGCCTGTTTTGTATCCTGTTCTGAATTTTAAGACACCCATTTGAAGCGGATGTATTAAAAAACATGGCAATGTCAACCAGAATACATTTACGAGCATTTTGGAATCAGGTTGATGGCGCCAACAGCGGCCTTACCTCGAACTCCTCCTCGCTTAGGTGCTTCGTGTTGCACGGGTCGCACGCCAGCATTAGGAACTCTAAACCTTGCGACGCCCATCTGGAAAACAAAAACAGCTGCTTTAACACACATACACAGATGTCCGTAATGTCTGTATACTTAACAGGTAAGAATAATAATATATTTATTGCCAAAACATGTATTTTTTTTGTTTTATTAGCTGCACGTACTGTGTTAGTGCCTTACGTTTAGGGCAGTATTCAGTACCTGTGTCGGGTAGATAGTCTACCCGACATAGCCTGAGCACGTGCTGAGGATGGTGCCGGGTACCTGGGTCGGAGCCCGCGGCCGGTGTCGCAGCGCTCGACGACGAACTTCATCCAGCACTGCGCGAACTGTATGACGGCCCGCGCCACGCGCGCCGCCCACGCCTTCTCTGCGCAGGAGACGCCCGCGCCGCCCGCGCCCCCGCCCCCGCCCCCGCCGGCCGCGTGCCGGAGCTCCACCTGCTCCTCCGCCGGCGCCTGCAGCCCCGTCAGCAGGACTTCGATGCTGGCTTGCGTCTGTGCCGACACATTCTATTTTGACTATACTCGGTCCATTATGTTAATCGCTTTTTGACAGCTCATAAAAAGTTTACGACATAACTTTGTAATGCGTCTAGCAAGTTAAATCACATAGAAATAAATACGTGTTTCTAGGATTATGTCTTTCCAAGGTTATGTCAACTGTTGACGCAACCTTGTAAAGAGGTAATGATTATTTAATTAGTTTTTATTTATTTCTATAGGATATAATTTATTAGACGCTACACAACACAAGTTACTAAGTTATTTCGTCAACTTTTTATGAGCTGTCAAAAAGCGATTAACATAATGGACAAAGTTTAAGTAAGTTTATTTAAATAATTAGATTTTGTGTGAACCTAGCATTTTTATTATTTTATTTATTTATTTAAGAGTCAACAAACAGTTTTTGGCAGCCATCTCGACGTTACAGTCTACGATGGAACAACCACCACCCACATTATAAATACAGGGTGATATCGAATTCATTGGAAATTTTAACTTAGGGGGTCATTAACCTCATCATAATGGACAACTTGTACTATGAAACCAACCCTGAAAGTGAAGGAAAAAATTGGCTGCCCAAACAAAAAACGTAATTAAGCTAACGAAACCTGTGGAACAGCTGATTTTCTTTCGCGATTTTGTACTAAAAGTTGTTCATGATTTTAATGACCCCCTAAGATGTTGCTAATTAATAGGCATGTGGCCTAATGTTTAATTTATGACAAATAACAGGCTTAGTGATAAATATAACTAAATACATTACACATACCGAAAAAAATAAATGTATTGGCTGATAAATCTCTGAGATATGAGCGTTTAAAGATTTAGGTGGGGATAGAGAGGGGATGCTCTATCCCTTTCTCGCAAAGCACGTGTTAATATAGCATTTGTATGCCGCGCCTGAGGCTTGACGTCATAACTCAGTATAGCGCGCTCTCTGTCTAGCTTGAAATTAAAATACTTAGAACTTATTTATTTTTGAATTATTTTAAATTTTGTTTTCGTTGATAGGCTCTATTGATGATCAGCTTTTTTATGAGGTAATAAAAAAATTGTAGTCATCATGCCTATTAAATTCCACCCCTATCGATATCGATAAACAAAGAGATAAAGAAATTGTAAAAAAAAACAGTTATACACAAACACATAGCAAACCCGTAGAAAATTATAATATTATCTATCTAAATATTTTTTATCTATTATTATGTATGTTACTTGGTTGTCTCCGAGATGGTTGATGTTATCGAAGAGCCGGTCGTCCAGCGCGGTGGCCTCGTAGTCCTCGATGACGCTGTCGGTCCGCACGAACTTGCCGCGCGGCGGCCGCGGGGGGGACAGCGCGCCCGGCGCGCGGGGAGGGGACGGCTCGTTCACGAACCGGTGCAGCTCCTTGTGGATCTGTGCAACCGATGTAGAGCTTACATTCTACATAACAGACTAAAAGTAACCCTAATACAACTAACATACAGTGAAAATTGATCCTAAGACGCCAACATATTAGGTTCTATTTTCAGCACAGAAAAGCGAAAGCCCTTCTTAGGTAGAACGGCTGTCAAAACAGTGTTGTAAAGAAATTGTATGGAAAACTGTTGTCGCCAGTATCACACATATTTGTACAGTCACTACAACGAAAAAATTACAATCACTGCTCGCGCATTTAAAGTAAAACGCTCGAAATACCATTTTGCAACAGATTAAAACTGATCTAATTACGATGCAATGGGGTTTGGTTTCCTACGCGTCGATTTAAATTGTCTATTTGAGTATTCTCATTTTAATAACGTGAATATTGGTAGAATTGTCATTAAGTGTATTTACACTTAATTAATGCCGGCTATCGCGGCCCGTCACATTTTCGTTGTATTCACTTCTCTCTTCAGTGATTATCAGTATGATCCATTCTGTTACTAGGTAACAGTCTAGTAACAATATGGATTAGTTGGTGATCATCGCTCGCCATTATTATTTGATTAATACAGAACTTATAATACACAGAATAATATTTACCATACCAAAAATGGGGAACTGGGTACTATCATTTATATATTTTTCTGTTTTTCGTTCCCTCGTTTGACCAACGCTACTGTTTTTGGCTAGCTATAAAGCAGTAATTTGGAAGTCTGCAACGTGATTGTATAAATTAACCATTTAGAAGACTATGCATAACCTTTGTTCACTAAATAGACACTGCATAGTTATTTGACAAAATGTTTTAAATAGACACCATAGGCTGAAGTTACTATCTTTTGTTATTTTGTTTGATTTATGTACAATGAAGAACATATATGAGAAGATTTATTTTCAATAAAGTTACTGTACACATTAAACTCTATCAATAATGCAATTGAAGTAATTCAAACAGAAACAGAAAGAAACAGTAACACAAAACACAAAGTAATAAAGCCACAAAACAAAACAAGAAACCACACAGAGAAAACAAATTGCTCATTGAACAACACGAAACCAACACAAGAAGCTTCGAGAAGGTATCCATCCCAAAATTAAAAAGTTAGAACTGCAAGAATCTTGTATGAAAATACGGTAATTGTCCGAAGAATCGTCGTGCAGACTAAATTTTGTTAATTCCCGCCAAATATTATGTTGACTGATGATACAAGTAGTGTTGTTATTTGTTAGATTCATGTAACACTTGAATTTAATTCTATGTCTCTAATAGGGACTAAGGATTTGTGAAGATCTCGAAATAGTATTGAAAAGTCGATCGTTTCTTCTTCTTGTCGAAGTAAACAGGTATTTGAAAGACATCAATACTCACACTTCTTCAATCTTTAATCTTACTCAATCTTTACACACACTTCAAACAAATGCTGCAGACACAGATGCATTACGGGCCATTGTTTAGTGATTCGTTGTACAGTCCCGTCAGCTTGTGACGTTGGCAGAGTGGTGGCAGTTCCACTAGAGGAACTACAATAATATCAACGGAAAGGCTGAAAGGATGTCAGATTTGTAAATGATTCACATTACTAGCAAAAACGCAGCGAGCGCATAAAATAAAGATGCATTCCTAGAGCTTGTAAATAACCCAATACCGATTGTGTTCCAGATTGCGTAGCCATGACAATGAAATCAAACCTAATTTTTCAGCGCATAAGGTCGACTGTTAATTGTGATTTTGAGCCAAGAATAGCATCTACTCGTAAAGCTTGGCAAAATGAGTAAAAATAGAGGCGATAGCACGTCAGAGGAAGATGAATTCAGTCCATACGTCGAATTTACCCACTAACGTGATTACCTATTGCCAGGAGAGAAAAACGAGTTTCCGTTTCAAGTATTTTTTGCCAAGCTATAGTCAGAACATGGAGTAAGAAGATTAAAGGAACATGGAACTTTAACGCGCTCACTATAAAAACACCACAAACCACGAAAAGAAGCGTATGTCTCCACCAGGCACCAAACAGGATGGTTTTCATGACAAATGGCAACACCAGAGGAAACTGAGCAAGCGTGTTTCCAGCACAAACGACAAGCGAGTGTAGTCCCCCCACGTACCCCCAGCACAGGGTTGGTGGCGTCATGCACGAGCATGGTGCCGGGGCGGCGGGCGCGGGGCGCGCGGCGCGGGAGCGGCGCCGGCTGCGAGAGCGGGCGCGGGCGGGCGGCGCGCGCGCTGCACAGCTTGAGCGGCTCCATCGCGAACTGGTGCAGCTCTTTGTGCAGCTGTGGACGTGCGGGCGGGAATGTGCCGTGTCATGTATGTAGGTATACTGCGTGTACGGTATGTACAGCGGAATTGGGGAACTGAGGGTCGAGCCGTATTTATTAGCACAGATAATCATGAATCATGGGCCATTTTTGGCGACGTCACGACCCTCCCATCGCACCATTTTCTCGGTACGTGAATTACGTTTTAATGTTTGCGGGCGACTCGTAAAAAATTTATGATCTAAGATACTTACTACTTATATTAGTAATCATCAGCAGTTCAGACAGCAGTAAAGATTTTTAGAGTACCAATTAAAAATAATCCCGCCTGACTCGATATGGCGACGCAACTCGTTAGTAGTTTTTTTTTATGTTGGTCTAAAACGAAAACAGGCCTTCACAGACCCAACTACTATCAATGACACTTTTATAGAAATGCGTGGGCGGTCACAGACGCTGACGAATAATTTTAGTGACGAATGTTTAAGTGTTTTTTCGCCTGAACACTAAATGGCGTAAGAAAAAAAAGTTTTCTTTTTGATGTGTGACATCTACTGAAGTTTACCAAAAGATGACGTTCAACGAAAAGTTTTCATCAGAATTGATTGACAACATCCCACACAGTACAAACATTCAGTAAGGGCTTACTGTTTATATATGTGCTAACAAGTAAGAAAGGACCCTATGCAGTTTTTTTTAAATTTACAAGTGTATTGTGTTTTTGTATTTATGAATCTCATTCTCCATGCACATCGTGAAAAACGATCACCGAGAAGAAGAGGGATGAACATAGAATAGTGCGTGCTGACAAGGTGAACATAAAACACACCGCAACGGCTTATAGTGTGGACAGTAGATCAGACCATGCCTTATGTGATAACGCTTAGTCATGCGGTGCAGGGAAACCTAGCTATTTCATTACCTAATCCAAAATAACCTAAAAGCTCATATAATAATAGATAGATATACAGGGTCACTTATAACTCAACGTACGAGATCAGCTAGTGACCTAACAAAACATTTAAAAAATAACAAAAAAAA
Organism: Erannis defoliaria; assembly: GCA_905404285.2. Lineage (NCBI taxonomy): Eukaryota > Metazoa > Arthropoda > Insecta > Lepidoptera > Geometridae > Erannis > Erannis defoliaria. The sequence goes on along the minus strand of FR990077.1, from coordinate 18,761,419 downwards.
TGGGGTGTTTTTTTTTAAAGCAATAAAATGTGATAAGCGTGACATGTTCTTTTTACTTTTTTGGTAAATTTTTACGATTAATGCCAAAAAACTTTTTTTTTTCTGTAAATACCCCTACAGCAATAAATACATCTACACGCAGACACAGAACAAACATCTATGTTCGTCATAAATGTTTGCCCTAGGTGGGGATCGAATCCACGTTCTACAGCTCTGAAGGCAGACATGCTGCCAACTGAGCTCTAATGCAAACCAATTTTTTGTGTATTAATTTATAATGTTAATAACTAACCATTCATAAGTGTATTGTTAAACGTACCCAAATAAAATAGAAAAAAATATTGAAATAAAGTCATTCGGTGAATTTGTTTTTGTATGAGTGAAGTGTGGGAGTATGTGGTCACCTCGAAGCCGAGCTTGCAGGTCTGCAGCAGGAGCTCGCGCACGCGCGTGAGCACGGACTCGGGCACCTCGCGGCCGCCCAGCTCGCGGAACGCGTGCTCCGACTGCTTCAGGATGAACTGCACCTGCCGCACGATGAAGTCGCGGATCGCCATCAGGCTGTTCTGCAACACGACACGGAACATGTCAGCAGGCGCCCACTGCGCCGGCGGCGGCGAGCGCGCGCGCCCACTGCGCCGCCCGCAGCACACAAGTACTGCGCACTGTACTTACGAATATCTCTGTCCGCTCGTGCAGGTAGGCGGGCGGCGGCGCGCGCGCGAGGCGGGCGGCGAGCGCGCGCGCCCACTGCGCCGCCTGCAGCGTGTGCTCGCGCTCGCTCGCGAAGATGTTCTGCACGGTGCGGCACACGGCGTACACCTCGTGCGGCGAGAACCTGCTACACGGCACGACCTCTCCGGTGAACATAATAGTCTCAACTCCACATTTCTTACTAATCTCATTTTAGTAAGGTATGTGGACAAAAATAGTTAAAGTATTAACAGACGTTCGAACTTGGTGCGGCCGGACCAACGCACTGTGCGATGCGTTCTTTCAGACGATCGCACCGTACTTCAGACCGGCCGCCTCGTCCATTTGTTCATGTGCTAACAGCGCGCAAACACATCATGCATCTGACTTTATCAAAAGCAGAAAAAAATACAGAAAATAATAAAGGATAAAAAAAAATATAAAGAGAATGGGCCAAAATTCTACCGCACCATATTCGAACGTGTGTTAATACTATTATTACGTATCTGATGTTAGTAAATAATTCATAAATTTTTAACCTACTTCAAAAAAGGAGGTTCTTGAACATGATGTCATCCAGATAATAGAAATTGAAGTAGGTTTTTTTTAAATTATGATTTAGGCTTTCGTTTGACTGCCATCTCGTCTGATGATAAGCGAAGATGCAGTTTACAATGGAGCACGCTTGTCTAGAAGAAACCGATTCACTCGCGACTTGAAGACACCCAGATTATAATTATCGGGAAACAACTACTCGGGCAGCGCTACCCACTGTTTAGCAGTTTAAAAAAAAAGGAATTTTTGTTGTTCTACTGCAGCTGTGCAAAGACTAACGCCGGTTATCGGTGGTGAGCATTCGGCGATCCCCAAGCGCCGACACCTGTCTTGCCCATTCACCATTTAATTGGATTTGAGAGAGCCGAACAGAAGAAACCGTCGAGTGCGCTAGAATTGCCACAGTGTATTAATAATAAAGCAAACTTACAGGTTAGGGTCCTGTTGTTCAACTTCCTTTTCATTTCCATCTTTGACTTGTGAAAACTTTTCGTTGAACGACTTGAGCAGCCGGTTTAACTGGTTGCACACGATCGTCCTGAAAAAAAAGAACGAGCATTTTTTTATTTAAAATAAGCACACGCTTGACCTTGCCTGGTGTATGTTACGGTCTGGGGGGCTAAAATGGTCGCGTTTAGCAATTCTGCGTATCCTATATTGATTCATTTCGCAAATCGTAAACCGTTCACTTAAGCGCCAATTCATACTATGATTTTGCAAATGATTCTATAACGGACTTCATTCGTTTTACAGTTTTCTATAGAAAGTCGTAAAATGGTCGATGAGAGATGAATTGCATAAAGTCAACTTGTAGATTCGTTAGAAGTTACTCGAGAGCAACTTTTTACAATTCATTCTGCTAAGAATTCATAAGATGAATTGCTTAATGCGGCCATTTCAGACCCCCTGGTATGCTAACTTAGAATGAATCAATTTACTTTGGATTTAAAGATATCTATGTTCATGTATATATATTTTTTTAACGAATAAGTCCGTTTTGACTACCATTTCATACTTTCCGAAATAAACATAGTAGAGTTTAGAGTTTACACCCACGCTGTGCGTGTGAAATCAAAACACTTGTGCAATGTCTAGCATGTGTCGCTTTGATTTCAAGCCACGTTGTCTTCATTTGCAATGGATGTTTCGTGAAGTGACTACTATGATTACTTTAACCCACAGAAAAGCGAAAGCCCTACTTCTTAGGTAGAACGGCTTTCAAAACAATCTTGTAAAGCAATTGTATTGTTTCACACTTATTTGTATAGAAACTACGACTCATCGCTCGCGCATTTGAAGTAAAACGCTCGAAATGCCATTTTGCAACAGATTAAAATTGTACTAATTACGATGCAATGTGGATTGGTTTCCTACGCGTCTATTTAAATTGTCTTTTTGAGTATTATCAGTTTAAAAACATGTTTATTGGTAGAATTGGCATGATGACTACATTTTTTTTATTACGTCATAAAAAAGCTGATCATCAATAGAGCCTATCAACGAAAACAAAAGCAAAAATAAATAAGTTCTAAGCCTTTTAATTTCAAGCTAGACAGAGAGCGCGCTATACTGAGCTATGACGTCAAGCCTCAGGCGCGGCATACAAATGCTATACTAACACATGCTTTGCGAGAAAGGTATAGAGCATCCCCTCTCTATCCCCACCTAAAACTTTAAACGCTCATATCTCAGAGATTTATCAGCCAATACAAGTAAATTTTTCAGTATGTGTAATGTATTTAGTTATATTCATCACTAAGTCAGTTATTTGTCATAAATTAAACATTAGGCCACACGCCTATTGTCATCAAGCGCATTTGCCTTAATGCCGGCTAGCGCGGTCCGACACATTTCCGTTCTATTAACTTCTCTCTTCAGTACTTTAACCACATGTACATAATGTCACTTGACACAATAAAATAACACTGTGCAATGTCAATCATCTAAAAGTGCCAGAAGTAGAGGTATGTGGTGTCTCACGAGAAGGTCCTCGGCGCGAGGTGGTGCGCGCACTTGATCCGGCGAGCGAGGCGCGCCGTGAAGCGCCACTCCGCCTGCAGCGCGCCGCGCGGCATCGCCTCCTTCTCCGACATCGTCGTCAGGTACGACAGGTACAGCTGGAAGGGAATGTGGTCCGTTATTTATTGGAAAACCAACAGCTATTGTAACATATAAATAGACTAATTGAAAACATAAAGCTGGTTATTATATTATAGGTTTTCACGTATAGTGAAATCGAAGACAACAGAGTAAAGATGAACATAAAGACGTGCTCGACTAATACATCTGCTTCAGGATCTGGGGGACTAAAATCGTCGCGTTTAGCAATTCTGCATATTATGATCCTATAATGATTCATTTCGCAAATCGTAAAATGGTCACTTAAGCACCAATTCATACTACGATTTTGTTTTTTTTTATTGTCCTACTAAAATGTGGCCCATAAATATAGCTGATTAATGAAAAGAAAACGAAAATCTGATCAAAAATAAGCAATTTATAAGCATTTTAATATCATGCTAGACAGAGAGGCGAAACAGCAAATCGTGACGTCACTTCTCAGTACGCCATATAAATTATATTCTGAAAGTAAGGCGTGACGTCATTTTTTGTCCCGGCCCGGCCGCGCGGCCCGCGAGCGCCGCGCGCAGGTTGCGGATGCAGGGCAGCCGCACGTGCGGCGCGAGCTAGTGCAGTGCGGCGCGGTGCACGTACCTTGAGCACGGTCTCGACAGTGGTGTCGAAGGTGCGCACGAGCAGCAGCAGGTCGGGCGCGGCGGGCCCGGCCGCGCGGCCCGCGAGCGCCGCGCGCAGGTTGCGGATGCAGGGCAGCCGCACGTGCGGCGCGAGCTAGTGCAGTGCGGCGCGGTGCACGTACCTTGAGCACGGTCTCGACAGTGGTGTCGAAGGTGCGCACGAGCAGCAGCAGGTCGGGCGCGGCGGGCCCGGCCGCGCGGCCCGCGAGCGCCGCGCGCAGGTTGCGGATGCAGGGCAGCCGCACGTGCGGCGCGAGCTAGTGCAGTGCGGCGCGGTGCACGTACCTTGAGCACGGTCTCGACAGTGGTGTCGAAGGTGCGCACGAGCAGCAGCAGGTCGGGCGCGGCGGGCCCGGCCGCGCGGCCCGCGAGCGCCGCGCGCAGGTTGCGGATGCAGGGCAGCCGCACGTGCGGCGCGAGCTAGTGCAGTGCGGCGCGGTGCACGTACCTTGAGCACGGTCTCGACAGTGGTGTCGAAGGTGCGCACGAGCAGCAGCAGGTCGGGCGCGGCGGGCCCGGCCGCGCGGCCCGCGAGCGCCGCGCGCAGGTTGCGGATGAAGTCCAGCCGCACCTCCGACGCGATGTCCAGACCTTCTTTCAGCTCGTGCATCAACTGTAGTACGAAAATGGGGGAAGTTCTTTCCACATCAATTTTACAAAATCAAAGGGAGAGGTGTCAGCGTGAATGAAAATGATATCATTTACATTTTGTAGCGATGGTTGCTTAACGCGAGCGATGCGCGCCACTGAAGAAAGAAGTGAATAGAACGGAAATGTGACGGGCCGCGCTAGCCGACATTAAGTGTAAATGCGCTTAATGACAATTCTATCAATATACATGTTTTTAAACTGAATAAGACTGAGAATACTCAAAAAGATAATTTAAATAGACGCATAGGTAACCAAACCAAAAGGCATCGTAATTAGACCAATTTTAATCTGTTGCAAAATGGCATTTCGAGCGTTTTGCTTTAAATGCGCGACCAATGATTGTAATTTTCGTCGTATTTTCTATACAATTATGTGTGAAACTGGCGACACCGGTTTTCCATACAATTGCTTTACAAAATTGTTTTGACAGCCGTTCTACCTAAGAAGTAGGGATTTAGATTTTCTGTGGTGCGCGCGTTGCAGGGCTTAAGTTCCATTTTCATGGCGTGGCTAGGAAATATAGTTGTAAGGTAATTTTTAGTGCTAAGTTGGCTTGTTACCACCCAAAATTGGAAATCTGTCCTCAAGGACCTGTTGTGGCAGCATCAGTTTTGAAACAGCTCTTATTATATGTTTGATGAATTTGTTATCTTTGAACGCACTCTCACTAGCCGGCAAATAAACTTAGAAAATCTCATGCGCGCACTCAATTTATTAGAAATCGTATAGTGAAACTGATCGTCGCTACCCTGTTATATACATTTAAAACGCATGAAACGTGAACAAGTTCGTATGGGCTGAGTGGCCAGCTCAAGTTAACATGCCGCCCAAAGGACACGGGCTGACGGTCGCACAGTACCTGTTTGACCGTGAGGCAGGAGGGCCGGTCCGGCTTGGCCTCGAGCCGCAGCGACAGGTAGTCGTGCGTGGCCTCCATGCAGATGGAGCTCAGCAGCAGGAAGTGGCAGCGGTAGGACGGCAGCCGCATCATGCGGCTCTCCTCCGACCAGCAGCCGAACCTGCCGGACACAAGTTACCTGTGAGCACGCAAACTGATGAAACTATCGAATATTCAGGCACTCCAGTTAGTGTATTTCCTTTTTTAAACGACTTCAAAAAAGGAGGAGGTTCTATGTTCGACGGTAAGTATGTTTATTATTATACATGTAGACTGATTTCTCAGTCAATAGGGTAGATGACCGAAGTTTAAATCGTTGAAACCAATAGCTTTCACGAAGAATTTAAGTAAATATAGTATGTCTACTGAAAAAAATATTTAATTCAGTTATATAAGCGTTTAAAGTTTTTGGTAGAGCCAACTCTGTCCCTTTCCCACAAAACAAAAAATGACGTCACGCCTTACTTGTCAGAATAGAATTTATATGGCGTACAGAGAAGTGACGTCACGATTTGCTGTTTCGCCTCTCTGTCTAGCATGATATTAAATTGCTTATAAGTTGCTTATTTTTGATCAGATTCTCATTTTATTTTCATTAATCAGCTATGTTTAGGGGCCACGTTTTACTAGGACAATATAAAAAAAACCAGTCATCTAGCCTATTGTGGCCCGAGTTGTTTTTTCACTTTTTTATTTGAAAGGCCCGACGCCCGAGATGGCCCATATTAATTTGTCGGTAGGTAGTAAGACGGTTGTTTATTTTTTGTAAAATTTACTTGTTTTTGTTTCTGTGTATGGAACACATTTTTTTTTATTACTGTTTATAGGTTGGCGTTTGACTGCCATCTCGTCTGATGTTAAACAAAGATGCAGCCTACGATGGAGCACGCTTGCCTAGAAGAAACCGATTCACATTTCTTAAAAGGGAGTCTCTATTCAAGCTACTTGCGTCGCCGCGTGTACGACTGACGTAATATCGTTTTCTTATACAAAATACCTTCTATATAAAGTTAAGACTTTTGAGGAAAACCGTCTTCTCGACTTGGATCAGAAGCGCCAGTTGCGTAATGAGAGACCGAAGCTCACCTAAACTGCTATACATACAGCTCTGAGGGTCAACTGTATTGCAGTATCGGTAACAGAGTTTTTGAACATATTTGGACTCGCTAGGGACACTATATAGGGCGCATAGGGTCGGTGTCATCGAAGACGATTAGGAGAACTATATATACTTATTTATGGGACACTTTTAGTGAATAACCGTGATAGAAGTGGATCAGTTAAAGTATCAGTGTATCAGAGAGACCAATAAATCATTCATTCATTCATTATGTTTTTTATTGTCGCTTTTAGTGTGTTATGTTATGTGATAGTAATGAGTACGCAAATTATCTTAAAATAGTTATATAAGACTGTTTTTTTATACTATACAGTGACGAGACGAGCAAGACGTTTGCCTGATGGTAAGCGTCACGCCTGCCACTAACAGTACCAGTGCCAGAATTGTGAACTTGCGAACACAACTCTGGGTATGTCCTAAAACTGCATCCAGAACCACCGGAGGACGGGCAGCAGCGTCCCCTCAGTTAACGGTGGTAACCATTCTGCGATCCCCAAGCCGCCTGCCAAGCGTGGGGATTATGGCAACACTTCCCTTTAAGGGGGAGGCCTTCGTCCAGCAGTGGACGTCTTCCGGCTGTTGATGTATGTGATGTGAACACAATCCTGCGCCGCACTGCACTGCGCTCGGCACCCTATTAGATATTAAATCTCTTCATACCAAGTAATTTCTCCCGTAACAATGCCCTTCAAACCGAACACAGTAATGCTTGCACACTACTTCTTGGCGGTTGAATAACTGGCAAAGATGTGGTATTTCCCCAGGCGGACTCTGCAGTAGTGTCTTACCACTATAGTTGCTGACATGCAGAAACATGAACATATTTATTAGCTAGTACTTGTAATATAGTCGAGTACAATAAACAGAAGTGTACCGTTTCATCTCCTCAGTGCGCGAGACGTCCTCCTCGGGCAGGTCCTGCGGCTCCTCCTCCTTGGGGTCGAGGAACACCTCCGCGGGGGCCTCGTCCAGCTCCGGCTCCAGCTCCACGGTCTGCCGGCCAAGGCTGCACGTTAACAACAAGTACTAGCTTCTGCAGGCGGCTTTACTCGCTGCGTAAGCAAAACTAGCCAGAAGACGTCTACTGCTCGACGAAGGCCTCCCCCTTAATAAGGAGGGGTTGCCATAATCCCCACGCGTGGCAGGCGGCTCGGGGATCGCAGAATGCTCACCGTTAACCGACGGGCGGAGGACGCCCGTCTTCCGGTGGCTCTGGATGCAGCTTTGGAGCATACCCGGGTACAGCTAACCAACATTATTAATTTTAAGTACGATCAGTCAGTCAGTCATCAGTCACTGTCAGCCGGTCAGTCTTCGGATGGGTGACCGCGAGTGGCATTTATATCTGAGCGCTACCGTGGGTCGGATGACACGTTAAATGTGTTTGTTCTAGTTTCTATAACAACAGTTGGAGAAATTATGTTCACGAGCCATCAACAAGCTATATGATCTGTGTTGGAAAGGATGATACGAAATGAAATGAAAAAGAGATTGCTTCTGCAACTCACATCCGGTTTCTCGAGCGTGAGGTACGCTTTCTGCAGAATGTTTTGTCGCATTTTGTCGATGAACTTCATGCAGCGGCGCACGCCTTGCGTCTTCAGTATCTCCTGGTGGTGTTCTCTGAAACACAAAAATATTATAAATGAATTAAAAAAAATGCTTTAGCAGGCACTAGTTTTACCTGTAGCCTGTTGTTTCTGTAGCGCTCGTGGCGTAGCTTGTCTCGGTGATTCTAAACGATCACCGATGTTAAGCAACGGATTGTCCGGTCAGTCTTCGGATGGGGTGACCGTGAGTGGCATTTATTTCTGAGCGCTACCGTGGGTCGGATGACACGTTAAATTGTTGGTCCCGGTTGTTAGTTCTAGTTTCTATAACAACAACCGTCAACCATGTCGGAGGCCTTCTGGCGGCACATTAACTCTGACACTAGGGCTGGCCACTCAGCCTATACGAACTTACTTACTTAGTTTTACCTGTTTTTTTTAAACGAGACGAGAGGAGCGGGACTTTCGCTTGGTGGTAAGCATCACGCCTGCCAATAACAGTAGTAGTGGCATAATAGGGTATTTGACTACTATTGGTTTTTTTTTTAAATAATTTCTTACGTTTACGTAAGTTTGTAAGTTTGAACGAGAAAAAAATGCGTCATAACGCGATTTGTGTCACGTGACATATCTGACGTCACACCAAAGTAAACAACAAGCTAAAGAAAGCGATCAAGGCATAGGATCTAGTAAAAGAAGGGGTTTACGTAAGAAATCTCTGTGGTAACTCACTTGAAAATAGCTTTATTTCACTGTAATCGTGATTAAAATGCACATTAGATCTCGTTGTTTACTTCGGTGTGACGTCACAAAAGTTGCCACCAATCACAGCGTTTTGCATCACGTGCCCAAACTTCAAAATAAATCAATTATATTTTCGTTTTTTTTTTGCAGAAAATAAATTTATTTTAGTCTAATAATAAATAGGTATGCTTTTTACGCTGCAATTTATTAGGATTATATCAATTTGTAGCATATTTTCAATAGAGTCAAATAGCCTATTGTGAACTTGCGAACAAAATCCTGCACCGCACTGCACTGCGCTCGTCACCCTGAGATATTACATCTCAAATCTCTCCATACCCAGTAATTTCTCTGGTAACATTGCTCTTCAAACCGAAACACGTAAAGCTTGCACACTACTGCTCGGCGTTTGACTGGCGGACCACTGGAATGGACTGGACTGAGACGTCCCTTGCGTAACTTACGTAACAAAAACGTTACGATACAGGAGACTGGGTGTCTTCAAGTCGCGAGTGAATCGGTTTCTTCTAGGCAAGCGTGCTCCATCGTAGACTGCATCTTCGCTTATCATCAGACGAGATGGCAGTCAAACACAAACCTTTAATTATATAGCTTTTTTGTAGTGACTAGTAGACTCCACTGCAGAGTCCGCCTGGGGAAGTACCACACCTTTGCCAGTTATTCAATCGCCAAGCAACAGTGTGCGAGCATTACCGTGTTCCGGTTTGAAGGGCAATGTTACCAGATAAATTACTGGGCATAAAGAGATTTGACATGTAATATCTCAGGGTGACGAGCGCAGTGCAGTGCGGCGCAGGATTACGTTCGCTAGTTCACAAATCTAGCACTGCTAGTGATATGCGCAGGCGTGACGCTTACTACCAGGCGAACCTTTAGCTCGTCTTGTAACTCAGAACCAAGTGAAAAGAAATGAAACTCACCGGTAGAGCGACACTTCGCACTTGCCGAGCAGCCGCAGCTGCGTGAGCTCGTCGAGGGGTCCGATGTCGAAGGGGTCGAGGCCGGAGGCGGCGGCGCCGGCGCAGCTCTCGAACACGGACGCGTACCCGCTCTCCTGCGAGGCCGTGGTGTCCGCCGTGCTGTACCGGCTGTCCACTACTATCTCGGGGGTCGTCTGCCCCGTGTGCCCTTCACATACAATGGGGATGTCACGACTTGCGACAAACACCGGAGCTTGAGTATAGGGACAAAATTAAAACCAGCGCTGTTTTTTTATCAGCATTAGCTGATTTTGCCGGTTTTGCCGTAGGCGCTATAATGTATAACTTGTTAATATAAATACGAGTTTAGTTATAACGTTATAGCATAAAAGTCGAAAATTTATAAAAAAATTAAAACTTTTCTATCTTTACCTTTGAGTTAAGAATTGTTAACAGACTTCAATAATAATGTGTAATTAATAGGGGGGGGTATGTCCTAAGACTGCATCCAGAACCACCGGAGGACGGGCGGCAGCGTCCTCTCGGTTTACGGCGGAGAGCATTCTGCGATCCCCAAGCCGCCTGCCAAGCGTGGGGATTATCGCAACTCCTCCCTAATAAGGGGGAGGCCTTCGTCCAGCAGTGGACGTCTTCTAGCTGATGACATGATGTGGCATGGAGTAATGATAAGGGATTTATTAAACAAATGTTTACTCACTCATGCTTTCAACGCCGCTGTCGACTTCATCTTCCCGTTCACAAGGAAGAAGAGCATTCTCGGCCACTCTTCCTTCTTGGTTATCTTCTCCTCCTTCCTGTTTTTGTTCTACTCCCTCTTGCTTCTCATCACAGTTTTCTACCTTTTCAGCTGTACACGGGAAAAATTTATTCTAATTAAGTATCTCCAAGTTATTTTCGTTTCTGGATATCACGAATAATGTTGATTTTTCGTTCGTGTTTATTAACGTTTTTTTATTTCTTATTAGTTAACCGTAATTATTATTATGATTAAAATGAAGTCGCAAATTGAAGTTTTAGCAATATCATAAAAAACACACTTCAATGTGTTTTTTTTTTTGTAAAACTATATTTTTTTCTGTGGGATTTGTTATCAAGCTTTAAATGTTATTCTCAGTAATTTCACCGACTGCGATTTTTCATAACTATATTCAAGAATGTTGAAATGCTCAGCATTGTGGCCCTTAAAACCGGTCTTTGGCAAGTTTGATTTTTTGTTCAGTAACGGGAGTAGTTACTCACGTTCATCCTCGAGTTTCGCGTCGCCGTCTTCTTTGACGTATGAGCTGTCGCTGTTGCTGGAGTCTGTGGGCGTGGGCGTGGGGTTGGTGCTGAGGTTGAACCGGACCTGGCACGCGCGCTGCGACTCCGACGACTGCCTGCGTAATACACATTACGAAACGTCTACAAACCTTGGCTTTTTCTCTTACTTTTTTTTTATAGTGGCGGTCGACGCTTGTTTGAGATCCAACATTTTGAACACCACTAAAGAGATTTTGCAATATATTGTCGAGCAACAAAAACAATCAATTGAAATTAGGTCGCATGAAGTAGAAGCAGCTGATCGACAAAATAGCATAAATCGAGAGACAATAACAATAGCCAAAAATCAAACACATCTGTAGTCTCGCTTTCACTTCTACATATTTTGTTCTTTCAATCCTCTCAGTCTAGTAATTTCTTTGAGATGCGCCAGTGTCGTGTACGTGCGCGTCAGTGTAGTGTCTGTGTGCGCCAGTGTCGTATCCGTGTGCGTCTCAGTGTCGTGTCCGTGTGCGTCAGTGTAGTGTATGTGTGTGCCAGTGTCGTATCCGTGTGCGTCTCAGTGTCGTGTCCGTGTGCGTCAGTGTAGTGTCTGTGTGCGCCAGTGTCGTATCCGTGTGCGTCTCAGTGTCGTGTCCGTGTGCGTCAGTGTAGTGTCTGTGTGCGCCAGTGTCGTATCCGTGTGCGTCTCAGTGTCGTGTCCGTGTGCGTCAGTGTAGTGTCTGTGTGCGCCAGTGTCGTATCCGTGTGCGTCTCAGTGTCGTGTCCGTGTGCGTCAGTGTAGTGTCTGTGTGCGCCAGTGTCATATCCGTGTGCGTCTCAGTGTCGTGTCCGTGTGCGTCAGTGTAGTGTCTGTGTGCGCCAGTGTCGTGTCCGTGAGCGTCAGTGTAGTGTCTGTGTGCGCCAGTGTCGTGTCCGTGTGCGTCAGTGTCGTGTCCGAGTACGTTGGTGTCATGTCCGTGTGTATCAGTGACGTGTCCGTGTACGTCAGTGCTGTGTCCGTGTGCGTCGGTGTCGTGTCCGTGTGCGCCAGGTACCTGCTGATGTTGGAGTCGAGCGAGGCGCGCTGCTTGCGCTGGCTCTTGAGCTTGATGGACCGCAGCAGCCGCCGCACCGCCACCATCTTGAGGCGCATGTTAAGCGCCGTGTTGTACCACAGGCACATCGCCTAAACAAACGTATACGGTTTAACAGAAGGTGAAAGAGGCACTCATTTGTTACACTTATTTGACGGCTAGCGCGAGACCGAGGCTGATGATGCCATAAAACGAAGCATAACAAGCTTTGCTTAGTTCAGGACTAGATGGCGCTGTGTGAAAAATGTCTACAATATAATTTTTTTATAACCTAAAATCCTTTCGATCTAAACAAGCACTAAAGTTTAGATCAAAATTATATTTTTACCGAACTTTGTTCACTTTGTGAACTTTGTTGTGCTTTTTTCACAGCATTTTGTAATTTATTCACCGACTGGGATTTTATACTATATTAATTGATTATAAATCTTCAAAAGCGGCGAAATGCTCGAGCGCGATAGCTGCGCGCCATTCTGCCCCTTATTAGTAAGCGCACCAAGGTGCAGTTTACCTTGAGCCTGTTCTTGAAGTGCGGCGTGGCGACGAGCGGGTGGTCGTGCGTGAGCGCCTTGGTGGAGGGGTAGAGCGCCACCGCGTTGTAGAAGGAGTCCAGCAGCGTGCCCGCCTCGCGCATGGCGCGCCCCACGGCGCCGCTGCAGCGCGCGCACGAGAACCGCAGGCAGCCGTACGTCACGTCTGCGGGAGACCAGCTGCGTCAGCCAGGCGTCCTCTGGACGAACGTCTCCCGCTTAATAGCGGGGGTTGCCATAATCCCCACAGTTAACCGAGAGGATCTTTGCTCGTCTTTCGTATTCATTTTGTAGCATAGTATCTAATACCAGCGCTTATCATCGCTATAGGCTAGATGACTGGTTTTTTTTATTGTCCTATTCAAATGTGGCCCATAAATATAGCTGATTAAAGAAAAGAAAATTAAAATCTGATCAAAAATAAGCAACTTATAAGCATTTTGATATCATGCTAGACAAAGAGGCGAAACAGCAAATCGTGACGTCACTTGTCAGGACGCCATATAAATTCTATTCTGACAAGTAAGGCGTGACGTAATTTTTTGTTTTGTGGGAAAGGGACAGAGTTGTCTCTAACAAAAACTTTAAACGCTCATATATCAGAACATTAATAACCGATTTAAATAATGTTTTCAATTACCATACTATATTTACTTAAATTCTTCATCTAAGCTATTGGTTTCAACGATTTAAACATCAGTCATCTAGCCTATTGGGTGGTGGTAAGTGCTAAGCGATGGGTTAAGGGCCACACTTCTAAGTCTTGAGCTGATCATGGTCGATGACCACAGTACTGTATAAACAATAATTTTGGTTTGCGGACGAACAAAGGAAAATATTATCATGCGAGATGAATAAAATACTTTTTAATGTTGTGGGCCGAAGACTCGGACCGAATATGGCATAAATCGTATTGGTTTAGATTACAAGACAAAATACACGTAAGAAACATTGAAAAAAAAACAGTGACTGTCAATCTATAATTAAAAATAAATAAATAAATATTGGAAGCTAAGAAATTTATAGATTAGAAGACATATTAATCACAGAGTATTTCATAGTTATTCGATATTTTGCAATATTTCTTACGTGGTTTGTTTTTTGTAATTCATACAACACACTCGCTGTAGCCTTGGTTGGCTAAAATGAAAGAGTTTGAACATACTAAGTTCCTAAGTCTATTTATAACAAAAATTCCAAAAAAAGGGTAAAATACTGTATTTTATCCATTGTTGTTATTGCAATTTTTTTGTTTTAATAACTGTCTTAATCGCGTGTGCTATACGCAAAGACTATAAATCTAGTTGACTGCTCGTCCGACTTCCCCTCAGACGAAAATTAGCAGTTTAAAAACCACTGCGAGTACGTCAGAATCTCATTGTATTTCATAACTCAGATTACGTCATCCCAGTGATTGGCCAATCGCAAGCATAGAACGTTACTTCTCCCCCTGCCCGTGACTCGTGCTTGTACAAGAAATGATGTTCACGAGCCATCAACAGGCTGCATGATCTGTGGCTACACGTGTCGGCAAGTGTGTGTAGTGGAACTGACCGTCATCGTCGAGGTCGCCGCGCGGGCCCTCCTCCGGGCTCTCCGCGAGGTCCTCGTGCGAGCTCAGAGGGTCCGTCGGCCTCTTGGACAGGCGGCGGCAGGGGTCGTTGTTCACGAACCTGGACATTGTATTACAGGACACTTTCACAACATATTCCACTGTTAAAATACAATTGTGTGTGCACCGATGGGTTAACAACATTTGTAGTGTGATGATGAGGCGTGATTCAGGACAGACCTATATTTAGGCTGCAACACGAGTGTCAACCACTGTCGTCACAAGTGAGGCTCCCGAAACACGCCATTCAATATTTAGGTTTAGGTTTATAGTACATTGTTATCCTAGGAGTGAAAGTAACTTATTTGGTCCCGAGACGGGGTTTCGCTAATAGAGGGACTAAATAAGTATTTAACCAGGAGTTAAACACTGATTTTCATTAAGAATACAAAGAAACTAAAAATAACCTGACACTGGGAAATGCACGAGAAGTGCGGGACCATAATCCTCTGAGGAGAAAAAAAAGTTGGAACATGGTTCAATACAAATTTATGTGAAAATAGAACTAGTTTTTTTTAATTATAATTTTATTTTTTTAATTAGAGTGTCAGTCAGCGTGGCTGAGCGCAGTGCGGTGCGGTGCTGGATTGTGTTCGCAAGTTCACAATTCTCGCACTGCTACTGTTATTGGCAGGCGTGACGCATAAAACAAGGCGAACGTCTTGCTCTCGTCACTTGATTGTATAAAAAAATAACTACATTACCTGTACTCGCAGATGTTCTTGATGACGGTGGGCACGATCTTCCTCTGCGAGCACAGGTAGCCGTCCTGCTGCGCCAGGCTGCGGCCAGCTATCTTCGCCTGCAGCTCGAGCCAGATCAGGTCCTTCAGCTCGTTCTGCCACACTTGCTCCTCGCGGCTGATCTGCGGCGGACACTGTCGTAAGGATGTCTTACTTGTCCTTTACGCTCATTCGTTGCCAAGAATAATGATAGACGAGCAGAAGAAAGGACAGAGAAAATAGAATAGCCTGACAGTGTCTTAGTTGTTATAATAAGACATTATATGTTTTTTAAGATTGAAAAAAAACTTGTCTTTTTTTGTAGAGATCGCAAAAACATAATAAGGAAAACATAGTGTTATTTTTTTAAAGATTCCTGATACAATGTAAAAAGCGCATCGAGAGAGAGAGAGAGAGACTAGCAAGAGTACAAAACATGTTGCCGATATAATAATATGTTTCTTATAAGTAGATAAAACTCCTGATATAACTAAAAACGAATTGAAAAAAATTATGCAAATAAAAAGAAGTAGGTACTTACAGGCTTCACTTATCTACTTTAACAGCCACGTGTAGACAACATTTCTTGCTGTTTCAAGTTACTTTAACTATTTATCTTATTTAAAGGCAACATTGGACTAAGACTGAGACATTTGACTAAGGCGCATAGTTGAGTTGAGGCGGCAGGAATTAGAATATTTTATTTTAAAAAGCTAGATGCGCGTCTCCGCCCCGGTTTCGCCTCAAATTCGATGCGCCTAAGACTCGGAAGAAGAATGCATAGAAAATACAAAAAATACCAAAACACAAAAAAATATTAAAACAAAAAATAACGACGCTCACCGTTCTCCTGCAGCCCTTATCGACATTCCCCATGTTGATCAACATGCTGAACGTCTTGTGGAAGGTGACCCTGGACGCGGGGAGGGCGTCGTCGCGGGCCCAGGGCTCCGTCGTGGCCTCCGCCTTGTCGGGCGCGCGGCACTTGGGCCGCGACGACAGCGACATGAACCGACTGCATGACTCCACCTGGGAAAGGAACTGGTGACAAGAAAGTTACTCACACCTGATGTTGGTTAGTGCAAGCGACATCTATGAGCGGTTTAGGAAACTATATCAGAGCAGAGTTGCATCAGATGTGTGAAAGAGATGGATATATGCGGAAGAATATGGGTATGAAAGAGACAGCACAAAAGGAAAGGTATGAATGAGATAGGTTATAAGAATTGTCAATAGGTGTAAAAGAGAGAGCCTTTCACTTATTTCATTAGGAAGATGTGTGATATGATGTGGTTGAAAATAATTATAGTTACTTGTACCTCATAATAATAAGATCATAAGATGGATAGCAAGAAACAGTTCAGACAACAGATCTCATGTTCGTAAGTACAAGAAAAGTTACATAAATTATATACCTGACAGTAACAGTAGAGACAGTAGAGACCTTAGTAACGTTTAAAATAAAAGTTACTTGTGCCTCACGTTACTAAGAAACGTTGAAAATAATAGTTACTTGTGCCTCACGTTACTAAGAACCGTTGAAAATAATAGTTACTTGTGCCTCACGTTACTAAGAAACGTTGAAAATAATAGTATTTGTGCCTCACGTTACTAAAAAACGTTGAAAATAATAGTTACTTGTGCCTCACGTTACTAAGAACCGTTGAAAATAATAGTTACTTGTGCCTCACGTTACTAAAAAACGTTGAAAATAATAGTTACTTGTGCCGCACGTTACTAAGAAACGTTGAAAATAATAGTATTTGTGCCTCACGTTACTAAAAAACGTTGAAAATAATAGTTACTTGTGCCGCACGTTACTAAGAAACGTTGAAAATAATAGTATTTGTGCCTCAAGTTACTAAAAAAACATTGAAAATAATATTTACTTGTGCCTCACGTTACTAAGAAACGTTGAAAATAATAGTTACTTGTGCCTCACGTTACTAAAAAAACATTGAAAATAATAGTTACTTGTGCCCCACGTTACTAGGAAACGTTGAAAAGAATATTGTACTGCATGTTAGTAAGGAATATTGACAAGCATACCTGATGTTAGTAAATATTAGGTATTTACCTTTGGAATTGCCGTTTTGTATGGAATAAGTGAAAGTATTTATTTTTTTTCCTTTTTTTTCTGTTATTCAAAGTAATCACCCATGCAATCGACGCATCTTTGCCAACGAATTGGCAGTTTATTGCAAATGTTTCTTGTAAAAATCAGCTGGACGGGAGGCAACAAACTCTTCAAAGGCATTTTGTACTGCCTCTCGGGAATTGAATTTTTTACCCACTAAAAAGTTGTCTAAATTTTGGAAAAAAGTAATAGTCGGTAGGTGCAAGGTCTGGTGAGTATGGCGGATGAGGGAGAGCTTCCAACCCCAGCTATTGCAGCTTGGAGACTGTCTGTAGCTGCAGCGCGAGGCAGGTCTCGACGCGTACGTTGCGCTGGCGATCGTTAAGTTCGTGGGGCACCTATCTATCAAGTTTTTTTACCTTGCCTATTTGTCGCAAATGGATCAAAATTATGTTGATGCTAACATCAAAAGCTGCTGCTAGCTCAGCTGTAGATTGAGTTTCGTCAGCTTCCACAATCACCTTTAATTCATCATTGTTGACCAAAGTCTCCGGACGACCACGAGCTTCATTTTTCAAGTCAAAATTTCCAGAACGGAACCGGGAACACCAATAACGGGTTGTGCGTTCGTTTGTACAGTTCTCTCCGTAAACGTTTTTGATATTACGTGCCGTTTGTGTCGCGTTGGTGCCACGACGGAACTCATATTCCATAATTACACGAATTTTTAAAGTATCGATTATGACGAAAGATTTTCAAATGTTATGAAAATACAACGCTAATCAATAAAAAAAAGACTGAGTTTGGAAAAAGAATGTCATGTTTTTAAGACAAAATTAATTTGAATTCATAATACAAAGCCATTCCAAACTTTTTTCTATTTGAAATGACCAGTACTGAAGAACGGCAATTTCATAGGTAAAGACCTATTATTATTCATTCATTTTCTGTTAATCTACTGCAGCTGTAAGCGATCGCCGGATAGTGGGCAGAGTTAATGATATAATAAATAAATAAAACGTTTGTGTCTTCAATTACATTGTTCTGGTACTTTTGTTAGGTAAGAGATATAATCACATGACACGTTAAACAAAATTTACATTTAACGCTACCTACTTAAAAAAACCTTTACCAAACAAACCAACCAACCTTAAACCAATGTAGAAAACTAGAGCACTGACTTTGAATATAATTTTATTATGTACTAGAGGTCGCCCGCGACATCGTCCGCGTACGGAAGAAATTCGGCCCGCTCCCAAAATTTTTTTTTTTATGAATTTTGAAATTATGTGGTATGCAGGGTAAGTATATAGTATTGAATATTTTGTATGAAGTGTTTTCCACACTTTGGATTTTTCTATGTTTTTAAAGCTTCAACAGTAAGAAAAATTATGACCTCTGGCAGGACTCGAACCTGCATACGAGCAATCACTGGATAGAAGAGTAAGGCAGAGACTTCTGTAGCTTAATTGGCAAAGCCGGCGATTGCTCGTATGCAGGCTCGAGTCTTGCCAGAGGTCAGAATCATTCTTACTGTTTAAGCTTTAAAAAGCTTTAAGTATATACTATGTAAACCGCATAGAAGCAATCCAGAAGCGATTCCTCCGATACATTCAATTTCGTAGTAAAAAGTACATATTACATCTCCCGTTGTAAAACATTTCATATATTACCGTTAAGAGAGAGAAGGCAAATGGCGGACCTCTCTTACCTATGCAACATAGCAAATGGTTCGGTTGATTGCCCTGAACTTTTGAGTATGCTGGGGCTTTGCTCCCATTCCATTTCACTTAGAAGGCCTAAACTTCTATATGTACCTATTGTTAACTGTAATTACAGGCAAAATTCATATATAATACGAACTTGTAGAAGTTTTAATACTTTAACAATAAATGTGGAAATTGATTTGTTTAATACCACATCACTTCGCCTTAAGCGTTTGCTAGCCGATGCATTCTTTAATACTGTTGTACCGACTTGACGCAGTAATGATACCTACCTACATTTTTTATTACTGCTTTGAATAGTTTTAAAATAAAATATAGGTATTTATTTATTGGAACAACATTTACCTACTTTTTAGTTTGTAAATGATAATATTATGTCGTCAAGTGTTTGTTTATTAGTTCATTTCTACTTTATTAGTTTGCCGATCAAAATTTTCTTGTTGTTATTCCATGCTAATCTTATGCCTATTTGTGGTAACTTATAATTAGCCTTTAAGTTAAATATAATTGTGTTATTTAAGTGCTAGCTGTTAGTTATCCTAAAAGAATAAAATAAAATAAAATAAAATAAAATAAAATAAAATAAAATAAAATATAGTATGTAGTGTAAGTGTAGTTACCAGCGTGGGCACGGCGGGCGCGGGGTTGGGGTTGGGCGAGGGCAGCGAGTCGGCCTTGTTCTGGTGCGAGAGGTCCTGCTTGAAGTCGCGCTCCTTCGTGCGGATCAGCTTCAGGCTCGTACGCTTGCTGCGGGGCCGCTCTGAAACTGAATATAAAACAAGGTTTTATAACTAGGTTTGACACTCTTCTCTGTCGCTGGTCTCGCGACGGCGCAGTTGTTCGCCGTCGTCAAAACGAACTAAATGCCCTCCCTTTAAAGGGGCAGGCTCTCGTCCAGCAGCGGGCGTCTTCTGCCTGATGGTGGCTCACGGTCTGTTGAGATAATGAGTCCAAGGTTGCGTAGTCTAGTTAGGGTAAGACGCGCTTTACAACGCGACATTACATAGATTTATCTAATGTCGGTTCGTTCAAAACTCATGTAAAGAGACCAAAACATGTAAAAAGGTTATCATTTTAACAAGGGATTTAAAAGAAATTAAGAGTATTTAAGAATCCCTTGGGGGATCGTGGTGGAATAGGCGAGTGATTTTAGATCTCCTGGGGGATTGAAATGGGGGATTCAAGTGGAACACGCGCAATAATCCACTCTCGGCTTATTACATCCCAACATTATACTAAATCTTTAAAGAGATTTTCAAGTCACAGCACTCACAGTTCAGTCGAAAACTAGGAACGGAGTTTGGAGAAAAGATGCCCATCACCAATACTTCAGTTCCCGCAGAAGTATCATCACTCAATGATATTCCCGGTAGAGTTCATGTCATATTGTGTATCTTATCTTAATTAGCCGTGAAAGTACGATGTAACTTTATCAGTTACATCAAAAGCATATCCGCACTCAATCGCCACTCAAACGAATCGACGCTATAGATTAAGCCAACGTTAATATAGAGAACTCGCTAAAACCGACTGATTTTATAACAACACGCTCTGGCACACTGAAATCATTATCTTTGTTTGTGTACGAGTATATGATAAATTTGTCAAAACACTAAAAGAGATCCTCATCAAAGCTCACCTCACCATATCAAAGTGCTATTACACTCGCGACGAATATTTCAACGACAAGAACATTGTGAATCGGCCCGCTCTGCATGACATGCAAGAATTACTACCTATACTTTTTTTAGTTTAATATCTTCATAATAACGCTTATAGCATTATTATTGCACGTATTGAGTAACACTAGTTGTTCGCCCGTCTTCGAGACCCCTATGTCGTTACAAGTCCTTGGCCGATTTGAATATGCAAATTTGAAAAACGTGTAAAAAATATTTGCACTAAAATTCAATAGTGTAGATTTGTTACTCCTCATATTAGCTTCTAACTAAAGACAGCATAGCACATCTCGGATTAACAAAGAAGGATCAATAGAACGTACATCATGATCAACCTTTGAGAGTTGGTGTGTGGGTGGATTCACATAAACCCTTTGATAAATAATATGTCTAGATAGAGTCTCGTACTTTTTATGAACGAAAAATAACAGGCCAACATTATTATACTAGTGTGCGTGACAGCCATGTCTTACACTCGCGTTGCACCATTGTCGTTGTTATAGTGTGCGTGCATAAGAGGCTAACAGTTAACCGCTATTTTTTTCGACGCGTTTAGGATCCATCAGTCTATCTAGATCTAATTTATCAAAGCATAAGCCATTGAATATGTTAGGGTTATCTTCAGGTTTAATAACGATGTTTTCCTTCACCGGAAAGCCGGTGGTATGAATCTGAACACATACATAAACTCTATAAAGCTCATTGGTATGCGCCCGGGATTTGAACCCGCGAGCTCACGCTTTCAAGCCGAGCGGTCTCCAAACTAGGCCACCACGACTTCACGAGGTTACCATGGCTACAGAATACATATTAGTACAAAAACACAGGCTTCAGACCAATTTATCCTCGCTCGGCAGCCGTAGAGTTATGCGGTCGTCTCTACCAGCAGGCGCCCCGGCGGCGGCGGGCGGCTTTATGAATGAACGGCCTTTATCTACGACCTCCTAGGTAGTGACCACTATACACTACTCACACGAACCACAATGAACCGCACCGTTCAAAATAGCATTTAGTCAAGTGGGATGACGAACCGAATCCGTGATACTGATAAAGGATGATTTGAGCCGTAACTGATGTATGGATTCCGCCCACGTCTGCGATACTTCATTGGGATTGCATTGGACTTATCAACCATTGAATGAATGAATGATGAAAAAGAAGGAGAGATTGCAAATGAATTTCCATCTTTACCTATTCAGGGTTACGAATTCACAACCATACAACATGATGACACTTTCTTCTTTTCTTAAATTCTAAATAACGTTTGACCATAGCTTGGCTGATGATAGGCAACGATGCGGTCTAGGACGAAGCACACTTACCTAGAAGGACCCTGAATTTTAAGACACCCATATTGTATCACGGGAAACAGAACTGGCAGAAAATTCCAGAACCTCGCTGTGCGACTAAACAATTTGGAATCGAAGCGCTTGGCTTTACTTAAACAACGGTTAAAAGCCAAGTTGGCCTGCCCACATCACATAAGGACCCTCACCCTCATGCACTAATGATATAACGCATGAGATTCAAGCACCACAACGAATAATGGAACGCACACAGCATAGAAACACAATATACAAAACCAAACCGTTTAAAATCCTGAATGCCACCAAAAAAAAAGGTATATTGTGATGTTACTAATCAAAATCCTGATTGCTAGTTTTGAATCAATCACTTCAATAGTAACACGCATTCAGTGACAGCTATGTATTCAATAGTGGGCGGAAAACTATTTTCTTTGAAACGTTAGTATAACCAGGGGGGGTGTCAATTCCGAATAAGCGTATTTTTTTTTTGTTCAGGTTATAAATATGTCATTCCAATAGTAATAGGTAGGTAGTAGAACAGAATAAATAATAGTAATCCGTATTAGTAGGTACTACATCATACTACATAGGCTAACGCATAACTGGTAACTAACACTAATAAGTATTCTGTGTATATTCACAATGTCGTCGGTCTACCTAGTCGCGTGCAACTGGATGCATATTGGCAGGTTGTCGTACAGCGCGGCGGTCTAAGGGGGAGGCCTTCGATTAGCAGTGGACGTCTCCAGGCTGATGCTGATGATGATGATTATGTATAAATATCAAGAAGACAACCCTAACGTTACACGTGCCGCGTCAGGAGATAGAGCTACGTGATAGAAAGAGAGCGGTATATCTAGGTTAATATAGCAAGCGGTATCCAGCGCTGTGCGAGTTGAATTGCTACTTTATTGCCTCTTAGATAGAGTCCTTATTTATTTCAATTCCTTTGCGGAGTTAACTTTCTGTACTTAGTACTATTATTTATTCTGTGGTATAACACAATGCAATCCCCGGCGGCAATACTGAAGAAAAAGTTATATTGTTTAGCATGTCATGCTTTTAACGTGTTCTGTATATTCCGAGAGTATCCGTCAGTAATAGCTCAATTTACATAGTTCTTCACACCTTCGAGATGAGCCAACACTAATACTTTAATAGCACAACATTATGCAACATAAATATTCAAAGACTCAATAATCTTCATTATGTACCGAAAACGTTAAGCGTAAATACACATACTTTCTGGTATTCCGAAAAGAGTTTACATTTCCGAAATATCATAGCATAGTGTGTTTTATGTCGTGAACAGAAGATAAGGCAGGTGTGAGTTGCGTACTTTCTACAACAATATTTTTGCTTTCACGTAATCCGTGAGTAGACGAAAACAAGATAAAACAAATATTTTTAGATGTCTTTTATAACTTATTTATATACGCCTTTCATATCATACACCACTGCTCTACTATTAAATCAGCTTTTCGACTCCCAGGGCCGTGCATAGGACTACTTTCGGAGGGCGATAGAGCCATATTCCATCAGGCAAAGCCCGATTCGGATATACAATTTGCAGACTTCAAAGAATCTTCCTCACGATATTTTCCTTCAACGAAAGTAGAGTAGGTGTGGTTTTTAACATCTATATTCAGAACGCGAATATCGTCGAATATTAGTATAGCTCTGGAATCGAATCGCCAATGGCACATTTGTGAGACGCAACTTTTCCCAACTGGGCTACCACGAGTATTATTCATCAATATATATAAAAGGCTCTGTCCTGACTGACTGTCTGACTGACTGACTGACAGACAACTCATAGCCCAAACCTCTGGTCGTACAGACTTGAAATTTGGAGGGTGTATTCGTCTCAATGCGTAGGGGTGTAATAAGAAAGGATTTTTCGAAATTCGACCCCTAAGGTGGGGAAATGGGGGGGGGGGGGGGGACGTTTGTGTGAAAGTCCTTTGTTTTTGTACTTTTAGTCACGAATAAAAATTGCTCGGGATGATTTAAAGTGGTGAATTTTGGGAGCGGGCCGAATTTCTACCGTACGCGGACGAAGTCGCGGGCGACCTCTAGTATATCATAATTATCTATTACCTACCAATATTAAATACTAAGGCAAGTTCGTGATTCAACGGTCATGTTCCAACCACAAACTTAGCGGTCAGCTGTGTCTTTCAGTTTAGCCATACCGCCATCTACTCCTCTACCAAGCTCGTATAGCGTGCGATCAACACACAATGACTAGGGTTTGTCCAGGATGCTCACCAGGAGTTTCGGGAGAGCTAGCGTGGTCCACCGCGTCCTTTTTCTCCCGTATAAGACGCTGCAGGCTCACGCCGGAGTCCGCGTAGTTTCTGGAAAACATAACAGCGTTATCAGGACATGTTTACGTCTGTATGGTAATAGATACCAATAGCGCCGGCGCCGCAAGACAGGCGTCCATGCTTCATTATGAGAGCTTTAACATTAGTTACACTGGAGAAGTAGTACCTTTTGTATGCCACATTGTATTAGTTCACAAACTACAGGAGGACGTGAATAATGTAACAGATCTGATTGATCTCGAGTATAGTTTGGAGATCGTCTGGATTCAAAGAGAAGTTGTGTCTGTCAAAATAGTAACACTGCTATTAGTACATGTTTACCTAGTGTTTCTATACCATGGTAATGAGTAGAAATATTGTAAGCCAAAGTGGGCCTAGGCTGGTGAATTGATGGAGATTTAGAAGATGCATTCTACAATCTAGTTCAATAAGTAAAGGAAGGAAGGAGGTTAATATTTGGTCACATTTTCTAAGAAGATACACTGGTTGTTCGTTTCATATAGCGTGTGACGTGTTTATTTTGATAAATCCAGAGTAAATTTCTAGATTGGATAGTCTAGATATTAACATTCAAAGAAATAGCTTGCGCATGATTCACTGCAAAAACAAGCGGGTTCCGTTTCGAGGGCATTATGATCCAAAGATAAGATTGTGGAAGTTCCACTGTCCAGTCGGACAACCAACGTCATGCGTTGAGGAAACTGCGCGCTGGGTCAAATGGTGTACCAGGGGACATCCAACTGTAAAACATTTAGCTCCCACAGCAAAAAGAAACAGGTCGGAACTGCGGGCTAACGAAAAATACTCTATCGGAGACCACAATCCACGGCGGTTGGCACCCGTCACCATTCCAGTAAGACAAGTTTCATAAGACGAAGAATTCTCATAAAGTTACAAATGGACGATATAATTAATGTAGATCGATAGCTCTAATTTAGAGCAGCCATTGACGACGTTATAAGGTTACGCGAAGCCTGGTAAATTTTTATGTCAACCATTTCTTTTTACACCAAAGCTTTTTCCAAATTGTGAATGAGCAAAAAAGAAAGTAGATTTTTTTTTAATTTTGGTGAGGTTTTATACTTGCTACAATATTTAGATTGCTATACATTCAAAGCCTTCCTTCAAGCCACTGCTTTAATGCACAATACCTGCTTTTCAAGATCATTATTGTGATTGTTTAATTGTGTGCTTTTATCTAGTCGTAGAGCGCTTATCACAATGTCGCTAAGTGCGAGATATGAACTGCTAAGCGGTAAGAAACACATGATTGAATCTGATATAATTATGTTTGAGATAGTACGATTCTTTTCGTACGTAAAACACGAAGAACCCAGTGCTACGCGCTCGGGATTATACCTACAACCCTCCCTCTATTAGGCTACCACTTCTAGCCACATACCTACATATTTTTGCCCTTTTTGTTGTATTAATAAAGTTAATGTATTCTAGAACTATGTCAGGGCATAATAATGGCAATTGGCGGTTCAATTAACATTTTTGAACAGTATGTGTTAACGCTATAAATGTTTCTAAATGTTTACCTAAATTAAAAGAAACCGTAATATAAAGTTACGGAAACTCACCACTATCAAAAACCAAAACACAAGATACGAATTTAAAATTCATCACATAAACATAAACTTTAATCGTTTCAAAAATACCAGGAAAGAGTTCATAAAATGAGCTTGATTCACAAGGACTTAGCGTGACATTTGGATAAAAACATAAGTGGTCGATTTTGAAGGTTTTAAGTTGACAGAACTAAACTAAAGTATTGATGTCCTTAGCTAACATGCCTAGTAAAAAAGTGACAGCAATATTTTAATTCGTTTAGAACTATCAACTAAAGCCTTCAAAATTGACCACATTACCATTGTAGATAGGCGACAAAAGCATTCATAGAATGATGTCCATCCCACACCCATTCGATGAATATTTCAAATTTAAATGATAATTATATTAAAAAAATATTTCACTCCTGATTTTTATATCTCTCTTTTTGATTCAAGGCATAAGCACAATGTGAGCATTGGGAATAAACTTGATGTACAGAACAAACATCATCTGCGATTGATCTCAATCTGAGTCCTCGGTAATCAATACAAATAGGATTCGTGGACGACAATAAAAACACGACTTAACACTGGCCACAACAGTATTATAGCTATTAACAGCCTAATGTTTTTCCAAACAGCGCGATAACGGCATCTCTCATTCAATCCTCGACTGATAACGCGTGATTATTGTACAGTTCGTTCTCGTCGACATACAACACCTATGAAAACATATGGAATTTATTGAATTGTAGAGAGATTTAATTTAATGTCAGAGCAGTCGGATCTAGAATTTAAGACCTGCCAGATCGGAAGACCAAAATATAAGGCCACGATTTCGAAATGTCTGGATTATTATCTTATTATTATTATATATTATATTATATTATAAAGAATTATTATTATTATATTATTATTGGTTATGTTTTTTCGGGAGGAAATTAAGATAAAGCTAAACATTTTTTAACAGTGGATTTAAAGCGTTTTGTACATTTTTAAACCATGACTGGGCAGCGGGCACAGAGCTATGCGATGTTAGTCATGGCGTCTTTGAATTGTAGGTCACAGGGGATTGTCCCATAAAAACCATCAAACTATGTCAGAAGCCTTCAAAGCGGCATATAGATTTTCTCGAACGATTTTCTCTAGAGCGGAGACTCGAATGGTGGCCACTCAGCCTACGAAACTTACTATTACCTCTCGCATCGAACATGGCATGACACTAGGCATAGCAGAAACAGAACGTAATTTTTATCCTTAGCAACAGAATGCTCGATAACCAAACCGACAACCAATTATTACGTAACGTGCACAAGATTGCGTAAATATTTGCGTTGTATCACGCGCCCCTTCTTACACGTGCCAGTGTTTTGCACCTCTAGATTTAGACTCCGCACAATGCTGATTATATTTGCTAGATTTGAAATCGATTGGTGTTTTTATATAATTACCATAATTTTTAGTCCGTATTTGGCATCTGCTGGGCAATCTTATAGGCCTCCATTCTTATAAACAACTCATCCCGGTTCTGTGTCAATCGGTTCGAACCTCGATTGTTATAAAATCGTCGACCCAGAGAGCTGGTGGTACCAACGTTTTACTCCACTTCGATCGCTCTGCCTGGTGAAATGTCCTGGATATTGTTTAATAATTGATGCTTTGTGATAAATCTAGAGTTTGATTTGATGATGATTGATGAGATTGTAGAGATCGTGTCGTAGTAGGCTAGGAGAAGATTTGAAATATTGGACTTGATCCCGAGTCATCTCGTTTTGCAGAAATTGCTTACGTACTTTAAAATTCATACTACTGGGGTTTCGCTGAAGGAAAATGTCGTGAGGAAAAATGCATACGTTCAATGAGGAAATTGAATGACGTATGTGTATCCAACCGGCTGCGTGCCGGCCTGCGTGGCCAACACAAAACAATAAGAGAACAAGACGGTGCAACGTAACATCAGAACGAGAATATTTTAAAGCTGGAACCTTACGGCACCTGATAAAACTGGAGTGACTATCAAATTCCATTACATATTATTAACCAAATTCAAAAAGCTTACCGGCGAGCCAATGAACTGGTCTAATCGAAGCACTATGAACATTTGAATGAATAATAAAAGTGAGGTCACTTCATTCACAATATTATCGATAAAACATACAACTCCAAAATTATTTAAGACCAAACAAGCAAAATTAGACGTGTGATGACCTTAGCTTAGATGACCCGTTCGAGACTGCTAAACTAATGTAGAATTGATCGGTAGGTTTTTGATCGGGCAACTTAGTAACTTTTTTAGTTATCCTTTCAGGAGATTCACGATGATTTCTGACTTTTAGTCACAATGATTTTAAAGAGTCAACTTAGTTGATGGGCAGTATCCGGATAATGATAGCCTCATGAATGGTTTGACAAGCGACCTTGTCAAGACATTAATTTACTAAAGCCCCTTAAACAAACAATTTGTCGTCACACACTTTACTTAATAGGTCTACTAGTACCTCCCCACTCGCCACATAGCACGTGCCTATGTATATATATCGATCCGCTGTAATCAAATATTTAACGATACATAAACAATTTAGTATTCCAGTACTCGCAATAAGTGGTAGAGTGAAATATCTAATTTATAATTATGAAATACATTATAGTTCTATTATTATTTACGGGATATTTACCGTGATTATATTGTGAAATGAGCTGAACATGGTGCATGCAACTGCGCCGAAATATCGGGAGCTCATTTCACAATATAATCACGGTAAATATCCCGTAAATAATAATATAACTATAGTGAACAACCGTGAAAGTTTAAAACAGTGTTTTATAAAATACATTTTATGGAATGAGCTTTCAGCCACTATTCACATATTTTCTAGAGACACGTAAATGACTGTACAGAAGCGAAAAGAATAGATTTTTTCCGCTCTGAGCCCCTGTTCAGTTTTGAGGGAAACTAAGATTAAGGGTGCGTTTCCAATAAGGCGGAGAAATCGCATAGAATTAATAGATGTATCAACCTTAAGGTATCAGTCGGTCGTCTTCTCTCCGCTCCGGTAGTTTCCGCGTAAGTGGAAACATACTGCATTTCTACAGAAACGGAACAACCGGAGCGAAGACTTATAACACGAATATTTTTTGTTGAAATCAATTTAGAGAAATTACCGCTCCGTATCAGAAGGACTATCAGGGTAAATGACGATAGTTGCAGAAGGTATAATATTAAAACAACACATTAGGCCAGTAATGTGTTGTTTAAATATTATACCAATTATTACAAATACAAAATACAAATAGTTTATTGATAACACCAAAGTTACAAGTCAAATTTCATTTCAAGTATGTCACAATAAAATAATTATTATTATTATGAAGAGATTTGACATCTAATATCTCTGGTGGACGAGCACAGTGCAGCGCAGGATTTTATTCGCGAGTTCACAATTCTGGCATTGCCACTGTTATCTTACCACCAGGTGTATACCGCTCGTCTCGTCACTCCATTGCGTAAAAAATAAATTGCGTGATTGTCGAGCAGACGTCCCATCCGTTCGACTCGTCTCCACCTAGTACAAGTAGTATAGCGCTGGATATCCAGGGTACCTGCGCTTCTCCTTGTCCCGGATGCGCGAGCGCGGCGGCGTGGAGCCCAGGAGGTCGGCCTCAGAGCCGTCGCCGCTCTCCGCCAGCAGGTAGCGCGACGCGCGCGGGTTCCGCATCACCACGTCCTTGCTGTCTCTGTGGGAGGAACATGTATTGCAATCAGCTGTCTAGAACCAGTAGGCTAATCATGTAACTGTTCGGGGTCGCGATTTGTCATAAATGTCACTTGTCACTGTCCCGCCTAAACTCATTTGACCCTGCAGGGCAGGACGAAACGCCAAAAGACCGACAGATTTGCTTAACTTAATTAGGATATCAATGCATTCGTTCGAGAGAAATCCCTCCGTCATACCGTGAAGCTGGTGACAGTGACAAGTGACAATTATGAAAAAAACCCCGATCCGAATCGCGATCCCGAACAGTTACATGATTAGCAGGACTAGGTATAGCAGCGAAATGAAAAATATGGCTTGGAAAATATCTGATATTCTTCAATTGCAAAGGGTTCTTAGAAAATATTACATAACTAGAGGTTGCCCGCGACTTCGTCTGCGTACGGAAGAAATTCGGCCCGATCCAAAATTCACCACTTTAAATCATCCCGAGCAATTTTTTTAGCCCCCCCAACTCTACCGACTCTACCGACAAGACCGACTCAACCAACTCTACCGACTCTTCCAACTCCCCCAAACTTCTCCCCTTTGAATGAACTACCCAAATATCATTTTCATCACTATAACTTCAAAAACAAAGAACTTTCCATTTTTTTTCCAACTTTCTTAAGATAGATAGATA
The DNA here is from genome assembly GCA_905404285.2 of Erannis defoliaria. NCBI lineage: Eukaryota > Metazoa > Arthropoda > Insecta > Lepidoptera > Geometridae > Erannis > Erannis defoliaria. The sequence goes on along the minus strand of FR990077.1, from coordinate 18,731,219 downwards.
GATTCTTCAATTGCAAAGGGTTCTTAGAAAATATTACATAATGTAAATGAATAAATGTAGTTTTGTTATTTATCTCGACTCGAAACGGTATTCAACACTGATGATTCATAAAGTTGTATATATCTCAGGGAACTAGAATGGACTTCGCATCACAACTACCCCGTATCAGTGGCCGACGGCTTTAATGTTGTACCTAGTCTGCAAACCGCGATATGTTTACTAATAACCACAGAAACAATAACAATGTAATTTTTTCAGGTTTGAACTGGACCTGTCAGCACAGAATACATAATTTAGAAACTCAAAATACTGCAGGAACGAGTGTGTTAGCTAGGTGGCAAAGCATCTGTAGACCGACCAGAGAAGATATCTTCACTTAAAATGTATAATCGATCTGTAAATTTTACCTAGTTTTCACAGACAAATAAATCATTCATTCATTACCGAAGCGAGTCTCCCTTTGATTATATACCCAGGAGAGCTAGATCCTCCAAGGAGTCTTCGAGTCTAAAAGGACAAGTCCACGTTTGTATATACCTACCTACCTATATTTAGTTAGCGAAATGTTGATCTGATCTTTAAGGAATTTTGTAAGCATGTAGTTCGTGCAAATACAACTTATTAAAGATCGACAAGTTGACGGCTCGAACTCATCGGTGGGCGCAGCTAAAAAGCATGCTCTCTTCATCAAACAAACTGTGGGAATGGGAGAAAGAAAGATAAATGAGCGCGCAATTTTTTTTGTCGACCTTTGGCTGCAGTAATGTGGTTGAATAAACTCTGAGTTAATTTATTCCAACTTAAGTTATTTTAAATGCTATGCCGCTTGATAAATTATTTTAGAGTTTTCGTATTCCTTATGTTATTTATTTACGTCCAATGTGGCGTTAAAATTGAGCTAAAATACAAGATGTTTCCTGGCTCATAACTTTCATGTTTATTAACTTTTTACTTTCGTAATAATTTACAATCCTAGATAATGTGAAGAGATTAATCGATATAATACTTAGTCTTGGACCTACAAAATTACATAGTGGAGTAGTAATACTACCGCGTTTCTATGGCGAAGTGACCAACTTGTCTACTCTTAACTATCAAATTCGCATGTCAGCTAAATTTGACAAGGAGCTTCGAAGAAATGGTGGTTGCGAGGTCTCAGTTCGCTGCGAACTACTAGTACTTTATCCTCGACCGCATCGTCGTTTATCAACATGCGAGGTCAAACGCAAACTTATCCGAGTTAAAAATAGCTGATTTTAAATCAAACATTGGTTTGCCATAGTGTGGTAAGTGGGACCAATCCGGGGAAAGCCGATTTCAAGACGGATCTAGACAAGCGTGTTTTGAAATAATACGTAGGCAAGTTGCTAGAACAAAATCTGCTAGATATTAGACCTGTCTTCGAAGGACGACTGAATGATATTTCACAATGCTGACCGGTGCAACTTGGCGTATTCACATACTCGCTCCGGGCTATTGCTATTGAATTTTTCTCCAGATATTTGCAGATTTCTTGCCGATGTTTTCTTTTCCTAAAACGATGGTGCTCAGTTGTAAATACCAGTCGCAGCCACAAAGTGACTGTTGATGCACATAACTACGTATAAAGTGGGAGTGTGGAGTGCACACTGCACAATCAAATATTTATATGGGGGATTCACACTGTAACTATCTAGTTAGCATCCGGTATTTAATCATATAATTGGTCACCAAGCAGGAGAATGCCTTTAAGGGGCTGCCCCTGTGCCGGGCAAAATAATTATATATATACACACCCGTCGCTTCATAATATTAGTAGCTTTTTACGGTACTTAACATGTAAAGAAACAAACAAAATTATACTTTTTTTAAAAGATACCCTACTTCATTTTCGACTAACTAGGTACCTGGATGACATCTTTTTCCAGTTATTTTGACATAAAAACCAAACTACTGAACCGATTTCGATAAAATGTATATGGGACCACCTCTCAAGTATGAGCTACCAAACAAAAAATAATCATCAAAATCAATTCATACTTGGCTGAGTATAATCGCGTAACGTACCTACATAGGTACAAAAAACATACAGTCGAAATGAGAACCTAAAAGAACTTCCTTTTTTGAAGTCGGTTGAAAATAAAGAATAAAAAATTGTACTGTAAGCAGCGACGATAATAATGGAATGGACGGGCCTAGCGCTTACAAATCGTTCAAAATTAACAAGTCAACACAATCAAGCATACGTAGCTAAAATTATGCATATTACATTTGCCGGTAAATAGACATAGCGAATCTAATTACTACATGACAAAAAGAGAAGTTTGATCATAATAATTTATATATATTTTGGATTTATTTGTATTTTTGTATCGTACGGCTTGCATGTTGCAAAGACAGAGTATGACTGGCGCTCAACATATAGTCTTCATAATCCGTGCGCTATTTCCCGTCCATTCATTTTATCATTGTCGCTGTCTGTAAGAGATAAAGCGTGTCCATGGCATTGACTAACTGGATGCGCGGTTTGTGACGTACTCTGAAGCCAAATTGAAGCCGAAGTGCCTGTACGGTACTTACTCGTATTGTGAGGTTGGTACAAACCGTACAGTGCCCCTAAAATAACGTCGATTTCAGCCAAATTACTTGAAAATATCAAACATGGAGGGGTATGTCAAAGTCAAAATGTTTGCTTCAAGTCGATCTATAGTTTCCTTGGAAGATTTAGCTCCTCTCGTACTTTATCACTGATTGTTTCAGTCAATGGCTTGTCCAGTAGGTATACCTACGTCAATGGCCCGCGATCATTGTTTGCAGCACCTAAGAAGTAGGGCTTTCGCTTTTCTGCGATTGCAGCAGCAGCGGTGGGTACCCACAACCAATAAGCTTATAATCTAGAAATTATACAGAGCAGTAGTTTTTTCTTTCTCTCGGTTAAACCCACTGCGTATTCAGTTATGTAAGTAGGTAATTAGGAACGCACACAAACTTGTGATAAAAAAAAACTCAGTTTTTTTTGCGGTTTCACAATAAAACACGTCACAGAGTAAACAAATCATTAAATTTAACTCGAATCATGCAGGTTCAAGGTCAGTGACGCTAAATTACAGCGCTTGTGTTCGGTTCTACATTAGTTATGTAAATTGTAATGGACATCGCTTCCATTGTACGACTACGAGAAAATGACGGGTGAATTGATATAATTTTCATACAACTTTGTAACAAGCACTTGACAATTGAGGCTTTTAGGCTTTTCTGTAGTGGTAGGATTCTACTGCAGAGTCCGTTTGGGGAAGTACCACACCTTTGCCAGTTATTCCGCCGCCAAGCAGTAGTGTGCAAGCATTACTGTGTTCCGGTTTGAAGGGCAATGTTACCAGATAAATTACTGGGTATGAAGAGATTTAACATCTAATATCTCAGGGTGACGAGCGCAGTGCAGTGCAGCGCACGATTGTTTTCGCAAGTTTACAGTTCTGGCACTGCTACTGTTAGTGGCAGGCGTGACGCTTACCACCAGGCGAACGTCTTGCTCGTCTCGGCACATAATTGTATAAAACAAAAAGAGACCCATTGAAAAGCGAAATTTCTACCTCTTAGTTTAGTATTATAATATTATTATTGGTTTAGACCAGTAGCAGTGGCAGCTGTTTTGACGAATCTCCGTTTCGGTTCGTAAATGTTTCATACTAGAGGTCGCCACTTCGTCCGCGTACGGAAGAAATTCGGCCCGCTTCCAAAATTCACCACTTTAAATCATCCCGAGCAATTTTTTTACACCCCGAAAATCAGTCAGGGCAGGAGCCTTTTATATATATATATAGATAGATTATGATTGTAAACGACTACACCGATCCTTTAAACGCGCTGCCAAAGAACGGAACCTTTCCTCTTTCTTCGAGAACTAGGTTATCTAGACATTTAAGGTTAGAGTAGATAAGTAGGAACATTTTATTTTACCTAAGCTAAGATAAACCAACACCCCTCTATTAAGGGGGAGGCCTTCGTCCAGCAGTGGAAGTTTTATGGCTGACGACGAAGGTAAACCAAATAACGTAAGTATCCTACGGTAGATCGACGTGTTCCATCCTCGCACTCTGTCGTTTAGAGTTGGTGAAAACACGTACATTAGTTTCCTAATAGTTGTTTATGATACTAGTGCGGTAAGTTGAAACGAAGACGAGGGTTTACCATAGTCACGAGTTTGAAATGGGCCGAGTTATGGTAACGCTGTGTTGTGCCTTGTGCCGTTACGCTCATCTGATGACTGGCCCAGTTAAAGGTTACTTAACAATGCTAATTGACGATCAGCTAATGGTTTTATAAATTATCGGAGGTTTGATTGATGAGTCACTTCTAGCTGTCAAAGGTCACCGCTGCAACAGCCTTCGGAGATCCGGTGGCGTGATACGGGGGCGGACAGATACTACCTATTATTGATTTAAATAAACACGCTTATTTAATTGACATAGTGTTGACCTGGGTATGTCTTAAAACTGCATCCAGACCCACCGGAGGACGGCTGCAGCGTCCTCTCGGTTGACGGTGGTGAGCATTCTGCGATCCCCAGGCCGCCTGCCAAGCGTGGGGATTATGGTAAACCCCCCTATTAAGAGATGGCGTCTTCTGCTTGATGATGAACGAAGGTTCCGGTCTCGGTAAAACAAATCAAATGAGTTAAGACTTGAAGAGTCTACTACATACCTATACAAATAGATTTATTTGACATAAATAAGTTGGTATGTCCTAAAACTGCATCCAGAACCACCGGAGGACGGTCAGCAGCGTCCTCTTAGTTAACGGTGGTAACCTCGTAACCTCGCCATCACACTGTAGTTATTGCTTTCACCCGCTGCTTAGCTTTTGCTTTCGCTTTCAGCACAATCGCTTCAGTTCTGGTGCCGGTCCTAAGCCCGGATAAAGAGGGAAGGCACTGGGGGGATGGGGTGAACGGCATTTCAAGTTATCCCTTGGTATGTCGAGCACTCCAGCCCCTCTCGGCAGCCCGTGGCCGGCGTGTTAGTGGGGAGTGTGGTCTACCTAGAGTATTTTTTTTTTTTTTTTTTTTTTTTTTTTTTTTTTCTCTTGGTCGACCCACTCACCACTAGCATGCGAAACACCGGGGGGAAGTAGCGTGGGCACCTACTTTCACCCATCGCTGAGCGCCCAACTAACTGTCTGCTTGCTCCACAGTACCATCAAAAAAAATATAAAATGAGTGTTGAACAGAAAGATATTGCTTTGCCTTGCGACCCGGCTAGCGCCCGGCGCTCTCTGGTACCCGGGCCAGAGGGTGAGAAATGGACTACCGAAGGCGACGGCGGGGTGGTGTCCCAGGCCCTGCCGGCCGCGGATGCACCTGGACCGAACACGGAGGAGGCAACGTCCGCGCTTCAGCCTGGACCAGTGCAGAAGCCCAGCCACGAGGCAATTCGACGGCAGGGGCGGCGGCGCTCGGTGGTGGTTGCGCGAGAGGTGGCGGAGCCTGACGCCTTAATTTCAGGTACCGGGCGGGAGCACGGGAAACCGTATCTCGCCCAAAGCCCATATCACGGCATGAGCCGTCGAGCCCTTTCGAGGCAGCGCAGGGTCCGCGAGGTCGAGCTGGTGGATCAGTACCACCAGCTGCAGCGGGAAGGCGTTCTTTGTCTGCCCGGCATGGCGGCACTTGCGCCGCCTGTCGTGGCCTGTATGACACGCGTCGTCTCGGGGCTTCCACCCCCTGTACCTGTGGCGACACCTGGTCCGAAACCGACTGCGTCGGTCGGGCAGAGTGGTGAACTGCAGGGGCGGGGGTCGAAGCCTGAACCGGCATCCCAGCTCCTGCCGCTGAACCTCGTCACCACACACGCGACACGCGACCTGGCGGCCCTCGACTCCAGTACCCCCCCGGCTGGAACGGACTCTTCCCGGCGCCCCTCAAAAGGCAAGGGGAAGGGAAAGGGTAAGAAGGGGAGCGCAGGCACTGAGAGAGTGACCGCCAGAGCCGCTGTACATGTCACGGACACACCACACTCGGGGGAAGGGGAAGCGACGACTCGAGGTGCAAAACGACAGCGGAGCTCAGATCTGGTGTCGCCTACGTGCGCGGCGGCCGATAAAAAGATCTGTAATCGTGAAAACTCCGCTGCTGCAATTACAGTTACCGTCTCGAACGGAACACCCGCGGGCCCGCTGGTGCCCGGCAACAGTGGACTCGCGGCTAAAATATCACGGAACGGAGCGGGACCATCGTCGTACGCGGAGGCCGCCAAGGCTTACCACAGGGTGGTAGTCTTGGACCGCTGCCGCGTGCCGATGGATGAGCTAAGAGCTATGTGCGTGAGACAGGCTGTCGACAGGGCGTCCTACGGCGTTTTCCTGGCCGGCGGCGGACGGGCCGACACACGTCTGCCGCAGTTCATGACGCTGCCGAGGCTTTTCCGCGGCGGGGTCAGATATACACCCCGGGACGACTATGCACTCGCATGGCTCACGGCTACCATTGAGCAGATGCCTGTCCCGTGGCAGGGGTCGAGCGGGTGCATGGTCGTCTCGGAGAGCAAAGTGCCGCGGCACTACACCGCGGTAATTTACATTCCGGATTTCGGGCGAGGTCTAGCTGAGCTTACGGGCCGGCCTGACCTCCTAGTAAACTTTCTGGTGGCTCTAAATCCGGGAGTAGGCGTGGAGAGGTGGCAGGTGTTCACCCACGAGGTGCGCCCCGTGGGTGATGCCCGCAACCATCTCCTCGTGGTGGGGATTTCGCCAGAAGACATAGACCTCATCAGACGCGTAGACTTTCGTTTGCATTATATATGCGCGAGAGTCTACGTAAAAGTAAGAGGGTATCATCATAATACACTCGGGGGTGGCGTGTCGGCGGCGGCGCCGGGCGCCGGGGGGGCGGGGAGTGCTGCTGCAAGCAGCCAATCCGTGCCCGCGGTGCTTGGGGCAGGCGACGACACTCCACCTGCTGAAGGCATGGGGTGGACGAGGGAGGAGGAAGAACGGTTGTTGGACGCGGGCGATGAAGGCGCAGGAGATCTTGACCTCATGGGGCTCAACATCTTTTCGCCGTCGTCATCCATGGACACGGATCGGACCGAATCCTCTCACATCAATCCTAAGGTCTAACATAAAGAAGATAACCCAAACCTGAATCAACAATGCATTGCCAACAAAATAAACACAATCGCACACAAACACACACTCAGTCTGTCTCGGCAGCTGGTAGTACACATAGGCTTGGTGTGGGTACTGCTCTTAATATCATACAGGCCAATACACATCACAGCGTCTCGGGCTCCGCCGCCCTGCGCGAAGCTCTGGAGAAGCGACAGAACACAATAGCACTGGTCCAGGAACCACATTTAATCCGCTCTACAGTAAGTGGTTTTAACGGCCTTAGAGGTAATGTATTTACTCCGCCCGTGCGAAACAAAACGCGTACTTTTATATACGTACCGCAACCATATAAAGCGTCCTTGGTGACACACTTGTGCACCGATGACCTAACTGTAGTTAAACTAGAGACGGGCCTTCAAGGCAACCTCAGCACGGTAGTCCTGGTCTCGGCCTATCTCGATATCACAGAAGAAGCGCCACACCCGGCACTTGAAGAGTTAATGCAGTTTTGTATGAGCAATAAACTGGAATGTGTAGTGGGCTGCGACTCCAACGCTCACTGCACCGTCTGGGGTTGCCCGGACACCAATGAGAGAGGGAGCGACGTGCTTGATTTCATCCTCAGACACGACCTCAACCTGCTAAATAGAGGTTCTGAACCTACCTTCGTAACGTCTTGGGCCAGGACGATAATAGACATCACAATGGCTACAAATGAAATCTCGAGATCGATCAACGATTGGCGCGTGGCGACAAACGAGTACTCCGGCTCGGATCATAGATGGGTCAGGTACAGCCTGACTGTGGGCGGGTGTGAACCACGGACCTACAGAAACCCAAAAGTGACTGACGGGTCGATCTTTAGAGAAACACTAGAGATGGCAATGTCAAAGATACCACATGTGAATCCAACAATGGAACTATTACCGCAAGAGATAGAAACCACGACTGATAACATAGTACGCGCTCTGAAAGAGAGCTATGAAAAAGCTTGTCCGTTAAAAACGGAAAACTACAACATAATCCCCAAAAAAGATAGATGGTGGAACAGAGATCTTACTAAGCTTAGGAAAAGAGTAAGGCATCATTTTAACAGAGCCATGAACACCGACGCGACGGTGGACTGGCAAGAATACAAAAAACTGCGACATCAGTTTAAAGTGGAAGTTAAAAAGAGCCAAAACAGTTCATGGAGAAAATACAGTAGCTCCATCCAATCAGAGAGTGAAACTGCTAGGCTCAGAAAAGTAATTACAAGCGACAAGCAAGTTAAACTTGGAACTCTTAAAAAGGCTGATGGCACCTACACAACATCGGAACAGGAACAGTTTGAACTACTTCTTCTAACACACTTCCCGGACTGCCAATTAGATGATAATGAAGGATGGGCTCCACAAACCCCTCACGAACCTGACGATGAAGACTGGAAATTTGCAGACACTATCGTTACGGAAGAGGCTCTTCTGTGGGCCATTAGTACCTTTCAACCACATAAGGCGCCCGGTATCGATGAAATTTTCCCCGCCCTTCTTCAGTGGGGCCTGAACAAAATAAAAACACACCTCATCGTCATATTCAGATCGTGTTTGGCGTGGAAATATATACCTAAAGCTTGGAGGGAAGTAAAGGTGGTCTTCCTACCTAAGCCCGGTAAGGGTGACTACACTAACCCAAAGTCCTTCAGGCCGATAAGCCTAAGCTCTTTCTTGCTGAAGACGCTAGAAAGGCTTTGTGACAAACATATTAGAGGAGGACCGTTGGTAGATAATCCTGTGCATAATAATCAACATGCATATCAATCAGGTAAATCAACAGAGACCGCTCTTCATCAAGTGGTTTACAAGATTGAATCCGCTCTTGAGAGTAAGCAGTCGTGTTTAGCCACTTTCATTGATATTGAAGGAGCGTTTGACAAAACTACTTTCCCTAGCATTGAAAAAGGTCTAAAGAGACAGGGAGTAGACGACAGGGTGAGCGGCTGGGTTACAACGATGCTATCAAACAGAGCCGTTGGCATCAAAACTGCGGGTACGACGCGCTGCCGCGTCACGAAAGGCTGCCCGCAAGGAGGAGTTATATCGCCACTACTCTGGGTAATGGTGGTTAATGAACTCATTGAACTCCTCAACAAAGAAGGTATCGTCACCGTGGGCTACGCTGACGACCTGGTTATCATGGTCTCCGGGCTTTTTGAAACAACCTTGTGTGAAAAAATGCAAAAGGCACTTAAGGTCGTTGAGGAATGGTGTGTACGCCATAGCCTCTCGGTAAACCCACAAAAGACAGAGATGGTTTTATTCACACGAAAAACGAAACCAGTGAAACTCAACACTCCTACTCTGTTTGGTTCCAAAGTAACACTCAGTAAGGAAGTAAAGTATCTAGGCATCTGGCTAGACAGCAAACTATTGTGGGGAAAACACTTAGACTATATCACCACAAAGGCAACAAACATCTTATGGCAGTGCACTAGAGCAGTAGGAAAGGACTGGGGCCTCAAACCTAAGCTCTGTCGCTGGCTATACACTGTTATAGTGCGGCCTGTACTCACCTACGGATGCGTAGTGTGGTGGACTCGCACTAATTTAGTGACTGTTATTACGAAACTGCAACAGACACAGAGACTGGCATGTTCTCTTATCAGCGGATGTATGAAGAAAACTCCTTCAGCTGCGCTCGAAATTATACTAGGTCTGACTCCACTGCATCTGCACATACAGCAGGAAGCGATGGCCTCAGCACTAAGGTTAAAGTCCACAAACCAGTGGAAAAGTACGGGTCCGATTACAAATCACTGCAGAATAATCGACCGGGCGATGAGAATAATCCCCGAAGCAAGTAAAGGTACTGATAAAACAGCTAGTACACATCTAGACAGCAAAAGGTATGAGCTGATCACTGAGGACAACGTCTTAGAAGGCATTAAACCCGCGTGGAACATTTACACTGACGGTGCCAAGAACAAGGCGGGGGCTGGGTGCGGCTACTACTCGCCGGAGCTTGGACTCAAGGAGGCCATGGCTCTAAACAAAACCACGACAGCACTGCAAGCGGAGGCCATGGGCCTCTTGCTGGCTGCAAAGGCAGTCGTGCCATTCAGTGAGTTTATCGTGGTTCCCAACGATAGGGGTGATAAAGATATCCTCATGTTTACCACCGATAGTGCTGCAACCATTTATGCACTAAGAAGACCTGTAACAAGGTCTAGAGTCATTGCCGAGTGCCACACTATACTACAAACACTCTCGAATAGGTATAGAACTATAGTAAGATGGACAAAGAGCCACGGAACATGTACAGGTAACAACGTGGCCGATACGCTCGCTAAAGAGGGTGTAAAAAAACAGGTAAGCGAAGACGTGGTAGCTCTCTGTAGACCATCAGCGATGGAAGTGCGCGAGCTACTGCGCCGCCATAGCGAAAAAGGGCAACAATATCTGTGGGACAAGAAAGGCGACTGCAAGCATGCCAAGACCGCTTTCCCAATCCTGGACAGAAAGATCACTAACAATCTGTTGAAGTTGCAACGACAGGACCTTCGTCTTTTAGTAGGCCTTATAACCGGTCATTGCAACTTGAACAGCCACTTGTACAAACTGGGAGCCACGGATAGTCCGTTATTCCGGGGCTGCATGCAGGACAATGAAACCGTAGAGCATGTGCTGTGGCAGTGCAAAGTCACAGAACCAACAAGAATTGCTACCGGATTGCATGAGGCAGCTTTATCTCCGCAACAGCTTGTACGCTTCTCATTATCATCATCAGTAACATGTACACTTCCATCTAACCCACTGTTACTATGCCAGCGGCCCAGAGCCTCGCTCCGTTACTTCAAGGAGCTGGGTTGGCTCGGGTAGACGCTGGCGGGGGAAATGCACAATACACCCCTAGCGGGACGTCAGTGCAGGACTTATCGCCCCCACGTTGAATAAGAATAAGAATAAGAACGGTGGTAACACTTAACAATTTTAGATTTGAACGCAGTGGCTCTAATTTACTGTATTTCAGATTTCAGAGCCATTGGCCTCTCCTATATTAGGACACAGTAAAATTTATGCCTATACAACCGACTTCAACTTCGAATACCTAGATGACATCTTCATATTTTCTAGTAAGTAATTTTGATTTAAAAATCAAACTACTGAACCGATTACGATAAAACTTATATGGGACTACTTCTGAAGTATTACCTACCAAAACAAAAAATAATCATCAAAATATGTTCATAATTGGCGGAGTAGTTGTGTAAAACACATACAAAAAAAGAAAAAAGTCTAATTGTAAACCTCCTTTTTTGAAGTCCTTGAAAACAAAAAGTATTCACCCTTCTTAATCAAATGTAAAGAAGTAAGAAAAGTGCCTTCAATAGGAGACGAAGTTATAGGGAAACTATATTGGAACTAGTGGCTAGTGCACATTTTTGACTTAACCCATTGGAATAATATTATAATTATACCTGCAAAGTTTCAAACGCATACAACTAAGACGAGAAATGTGAAATATCTTCACTCATGACCATAGGAACAATCTCCAGAATACAGAATAGTTTCCTCAGTTCCATGCTCCAGACAATGCTGTAGTATAATAGCATCTTTCTTTATTCCTTTTCCTATAATAGCTCTGTAAATGATAATGAACTTACATCTTGTAGTTCAAGACTGACATCCGCTATCAACTACCACATGTCCACATCCACAGTATCACAGAGGTGATTAACGCGTACTACGAAGATAGAAGTGATCGGCGCCTGATAGCGTTATCAGCTGATTACACCGCTGTTTGCAAATGCCGGTAATGGCACTATACTGTGATTGCCGTGAAATTGCCTTTATAGAGCCAGTTGAAGAGCAACGATTTAATCGATAATTTGCATCGACTGTAACAGAATAGGCGTGTGGCCTAATGTTTCATTTATGACAAATAACAGGCTTAGTGATGAATATAACTAAATACATTACACATACTGAAAAAATAACTTGTTTTGGCTGATAAATCTCTGAGATATGAGCGTTTAAAGTTTTAGGTGGGGATAGAGAGGGGATGCCCTATCCCTTTCTCGCAAAGCATGTGTTAGTATAGCATTTATATGCCGCGCCTGAGGCTTGACGTCATAGCTCAGTGCTATACTGAGCTATAACGCCTCTCTCTCTAGCTTGAAATTAAATTGCTTAGAACTTATTTATTTTTGGATTATATTAAATTTTGTTTTCGTTGATAGGCTCTATTGATGATCAGCTTTTTTATGAAGTAATAAAAAAAAAATTTTCATCATGCCTATTACAAAAAACAAATAGTAACAACTTCTGATCTATCTATAGGTATTTAGTACAAATGTTTTTGTGCAAGTGACTACTTTTAGATTACATAGGTAGATGGCTACACTGGGAAAACACCACTTGTATTGTATGTATTTTGTGTTTGAGTTAATAAAGGCTCAGACAAAGCCTGATGAAATAGTATAAACTGCTAAAGAGCTAAGTAGACTTGTTAAGAGTGGCTAATAGCTTCAGATTTTCAACAAAACAATAACCTGAATATCAAACATTAATATTATGAAGCGCCCTTATAGGTAGGCAATGCACTACAATGCTCCGGATTACAGAAACTTTGAATGATACAGAATAATAGCCTTGCAAATAGCACTGCACCATATGATACCGAAGCGCTAACTGACCAAATTTCTTGAGACAACAACGACGTTGGGTGCAACATAATCACGCCACAGGTTAATGTGCAAGCAAGTTTGCTCAAGTACTGTCAGAAATGAAATCTTCACAATATATATACAATGTGTAACAAAAAGGTTCAACAATACGAAAGGGTATGTATATACTCATCATTATGAACAACTTATACTATGGGGCCAACACAGAACTCGCGAAAAAAAAAACTGCCGTTCCGTATAAAAAGTTCCTTGACCTTGGACAAAATGTAAGGAACAGCTGATATTTTTTTCGCGATTTCAGGGGATCGCTCCATAGTAAAAGTTGTTCATAATGATGAGTATATACATACCCTTTCGTATTGTTGAACCTTTTTGTTACACGTTGTATATTGAGGTCCTTCAGCGACTCTGTCATAATGACTATATCATCGGCAAAGCGAAGGGTACTGATGTATTCACCATTAATGTTGACGCCGAATCCGTTCCAGACCAAGAGCTTGAAAACGTCCTCCAATGCGTTCGTGAACAGTTTCGGAGAAATAACGTCTCCCTGTCTCACGACTTTCTGCAATTGGATTGGTTTCGTGCTCTCGTCCTGCAACCGGATTGACATTGTGGTGTTTCTATACAAACACTTCAGCGCTTCGATATACCTATAGTTGATATGACATCGCTGGAGGGACTACAACACCGCCCAGGTCTCGATTGAATCGAAGGCTTTTTCATAGTCCACAAACGCTAGACATAACGGCCGATTATACTCCTCAGTCTTCTGTATAATCTGGCGGAGCGTGTGGATGTGGTCTATGGTACCAAAGCCTTTACGGAAACCGGCTTGTTCGGGAGGTTGGAAGTCATCAAACCTGCGTTCGAGACGGTTCATAATGACTCTTGAGAACAACTTGTACTTCTAACTTGTAGGACTAAAAGTACCGGTTTTCCACCCGCTCTCAGAAGTTCTGTCGTTATTCCGTCCTCACCTGGCGCCTTGCGGTTCTTAAGCTGTCTGAGTGCCATTCTAATCTCGTACAAGCTGACTTCTGGGATGTCCTCAGTGTAGTGTCTGGTTAGTTTAGCTCCTGTGGCCCGAGCATTACTACTAACAATAGGCTGCTGTGTTGAGGTGTACAACTGTCCATAAAACCTCTCAAGCTCTTTCAGAATCTCTGGCTTCGACGAAATGACACTGCCACCTTCGATATTCAGCTTCGTCATTTGGCTTTGCCCAATGGACGAGTTCCTTGCGAACACTTTCGAGCGTTGGTTCCTCTCAATTGCGTCCTTAATACATTCTGTATTATAGGATCGCAAGTCGCGCCGCAAAGATTTTGAGAAGAGAAGAGAAGAAGATTTTTTTTCTAATAAGCTTGCCATATTCCGACATATCAGCTGAAGATTGCAGTCTTATTTCTGTCAGGTCTTCCATTAGGTCTAGAGTTCTGTTTGAGAGCTTCTGAGGGTTTTTCCAGCGTGGGGTTTTAAGGAACGTGGACCCCACTGCTTGGACAGCTTCCACGAGCCCATTGTTGATCTCGTCCACAGGTTCGCATTCGGCGAGGCTCTGGAAGCGATTATGCAGTTCGAGTTGAAAGTTTTCGGGGTTCTGGATTTGGGCAGACGGAGCGTAGACTTCACCAAACGTGACCCTCAAGCTTGACACTGATATTCAATGTGCCTCGGACAATGCGGTGATCGCTACCGGTTTTCACCTAGCCGATTACTTTTTTTAAGTAGGTACCTAAGTATAATTCATTAAATCCAGCTTCCAAATAAAGATTTATTGCATCATGTTGTGCTATCAAACATAATAATAATAATACCCATGAGTCGCTTATATAAGATACCTATCAACCGGTGTGAATCTCAATAGTACAAACATTGAGATAACGGTGACTTCTAGGAAACTCATATCAATCAACTCCAAAATTATTTTGAACCATGTCAGAAAGATTGATTTAAGATGTACTATCTAATGCCTCTGTCATCTACATTCAGGATGATGAAGACGAAAGTGTAGGCAGCCAATAAAAAGACAAATATTCTAAGCAGTGGGAAGAGGAAGGCAGGAGATGATAATAAGGCAACGAGTTATCACTAAGAGGATTTAAAAATAGATCAAGTTCTTTTGACAGTGACTGCCACAGTTGCAATTCTATGATAGGTAATATTTTCTCGAAGGAGAGCGCATTCTCACTTGGCCGCCTACAATATGTGTACTTATATTATGTATAAGTACTTATAGTACTTATAGGTACTTTTGCATGGTAAGTACATAAGTATTAAATTAAAATTGGACATCCAATTTTTAACTGTTTTGAGCGTTGGTGAAGCAATAATAGCGCGCTCTTAATTATAGTTATAGATCATCAGGAACCAGAACGAAGACTTAATATGGTTACACAATAATAAATGTTAAACACTTACAAATCATCGTCCGAACTTTGCCCGGAGTCGTAGTTTATTGGAAAGCCCACTGTCTTCTTCCAGTCATTATCCAACTCGATATCCATTTCGGCAACAAAACAGGTCAAACACTGAGAATCCCGATAAGTAATTTGCCGCCGCACTAAAACACGGAATTCACATCACGTCCGAAACCCTACATATCTTGCACAGTTTTCTTAAAAGGTACATAAAAGACATGTTTTATGTGAATAGAGCATTTTCTTGACAAATTGACTACATAGTACAGGAAAAGCGAAATGCACGTTTTTTATATTAAAAATTATAAAATATGCCACGACAAATCAACAAAACACCTCCGATTCGTACGCAATTTGGGAGCATAGAGCAGAGTAATATACTGGGAATAGAGGGCCCTCTCATCAGTTTTTAATGCCACCCAAAATCTAAACGTTCGCAATAGCAGATGTTGGTGAACTTCTAAAAGATGGTGCTAAAATCGCCAGATATCACAGAATAAATAATAGTACATCGCTATTGCTATACCTACCTATACTATACCTACATACCTATACTAAGCTTATATAGATATAGGCGCTATAGGTAGATACATATTAGATGGGCAAACTAAAACCACATAATTACACCTTTGGTCACTTCAATATATTTTATTCAGCTCGAAAATTACAACACTACTGATAACATCAAAATATAATTATTAGTTCATGAGCACATAATATACACACTGCACTAAAGTCAAAGTTCAACTCGACGAAACTGTAGACGAATAACTGTTCATTTCACGGGGAGGCGAACAAGCAATTACTAATGAAAAAATAATAATTATTACTGTACTCGACGTAATTGTAAAGAATTATTAGAATTTAGACTGGAAAGTAAACCCAACCGAAAAATTTAGTAATTTAATTGAAGGATTTGACTTTGACGGCTGTTCAAATGTGACTTTTTTTTATTTTCCTCTTGGAGGATTATGGCTTCGCACTTTGTGCATTTGCCAGTGTCAATCAGGTATTTATAATTATTATGTACATAATTTTTTTGATGAATTTTAAGTCGAATGAGTTTTAGATATAGTCAAGGTCACACATAGTAAGTCACAGTCAAGTCCATTCATGCCCTAGTTCAGTGGCAACTTGAATGTAGGATTCTTCGGAGTTTTGGAAACAACACAAAAAGACATGTTTCACTTCAATAAATCACTTGTCGATTATTCCAGGAAAATCTGTTACTTTTCGGGGGTAAAAAAGTAACCTACTTATTTGTTCATTCATGGCCTAAGTAACCTAAGTAATCATCTCCATTCCATATTTCATCAAAGCATGTCTATCCATTTCAGCGTGAAAAGGGAACAAATAGGTAAACGCACACATATACGGCCTTACCTAAAATAATCTCAATTCTCTTAGTCACTGCTTAAACTTCTCTGTCCTTTTCTAGCACGTGCAACTTTACGTCAGAGAGAAGATGGCAGAGCATCTTAAGCAGTGACTAACGGTTGAAAAGTTTTTTTAAGTAAGGCCGATAAACTTTAACTTTTACGGCCTTACTTAAAAACGCCGCTCAAAACTTACTCACTGCTTAAACTTCTCTGTCTTGTTTTTGCATGTTACACTTCACGTCAGAGAGAAGATGACAGAGCATCTTAAGCAGTGATTAACGGATGAGAAGCTTTTTAAGTAAGACTGTAATTCATACTTATTATTTATTAGTCTGGTGTGATTAGCAGTGTGAAATACCTATCTATCTTAGAGCTATTCTGGCTGATTTTTGGGCTGTGCAGAAAATATGGGAATGATCTAAATTATTACTTGGTTGCTCTTCATCACTTTCTTGATATTCAACGATTTCTGAAAATTTTCGAATATTATTATGTTCTTCTTTAAAATGTTTGCTAAAAGGACGATCTGTATTAAAAAATACCAACATTAAAAAAATTCTGATATACTGTGCAATAATAAGCAAAATAGTTATTTTAATAGAAGTATAACAGCTATTTAAGTGTAAGATGGATGCAGTCTTATACCGATGTAAAAGTGTATAAGGTGTCACATACAGTTTTAAGTAATAAAACATTTCCAACGTACAAACATGTAAGTGCCTAGATACACAAATTATTGATTAATGAAATCCCGACGTATAAATATACATCTGCGAAGTTACTTACTTTTTTACGCTGGTACCACAAAAACTACAATCACATAGCACAACAGTTAATAAAGAAAGCTATTTACCTTTTCTTTGGTCTTGATATTTGTACATGGCACCTTTTTTTTTACTCCGAAATAGCTTGCTTGATATTTTTGACGAAAATAATGACTATGCGCGGTCTGCAACTTCAGCGCGCGAACCGCTCAACGTCCGCCGAATAAATGCGTATCGCAGTTACCCCAGCCCGCACTGCAAAATATCCCGCATAATTGTAGGTAAGTGGCAGATTCATAATTATTCAGCGGGGAATGATACAGAAAAAATAGTTACTCACTTATACATCTAGCTTACTTTTTTAGCAACATAAACAGTTTTTTTCAAAATTCAATATTATAGACTAGCGCATACGTACCTACAGTTCAAAAAAGAATCAGGTGTATAAGTGTGTATCTATCAGATACACCGGTATACTATATTATGTATACTAAACAGAGTTACACGGCCGAGTACTCGGTTTCCTAAACTTAAAGCCGAGTAATACTCGTTACTCGGTAAAACTAGAATTCGGCGCACCTCTAGAAATAATCATGTCACTCCATTTGATTATTTTCCAAAACTTGTGTTTTTTCGAGTGTTGATGCAAGAAAACGGTGGCGTTTTATTCATTAAGTAGTAATTTACGCGAAAGAGCGTGAGAAAATGATATTACAATGTAGTAAAAAGTCGAAAGGGTCTTTTCGTGTTGTTTCCATATCTCTGAAGAAGCTTGTACTAAAGTTGACTTTCCTAAGACATGACTGGACTTACTAAGTGTGACTTTGACTGTGACTAACTTGTCTTGAAATACATCAAAACCTTGATTAATATTTAGATAATTGATACTAGCAAATGCACAAAGTGCAACGCCATAATCCTCTTAGGAGGAAAAAAGAATAGACACTGACAGCGCCAAGTAGCGTCAGTAGCGACATCTATGAGCGGCTTGACGCAGCGCTTGAGGCAGTGCATTGCTTAGATTATGGTGAAATTAAGTAAGATGGCGCGCAAAAAAAAACGGTAGGGACGCGCAAGGTAACTTTCCAGCCGATGTTTGGGAGGCAATAATGTACGACACAGATAATGTACAGCATGATATTGTACGACATAATAATGCACAGCATGATAATTGGTGTACATGTACATCGAATATCATGCTGTGCAATTATCGTGCCGTACATTATATTTTAATTTTTAATTTTATTATTATTATATCATTATACATTATATACAGCTTCTCAGTATCACGGAGGGATTTCTCTCGCTATCGTTATCGAACGAATGCATTGATTTCCTTAATTAAGTTAAGCAAATCCGTCGGTCTTTTAGCGTTTCATCCTGCCCTGCAGGATCAAATGAGTTTTGGCAGTGACAGTGACAAGTATCTATTTTTGACAACTCGTATCCGATTCGCGATCCGAAAAGTTACATGATAGCCCCGCTGGTTATTTTTTTTTAGTGTCAATAATTTGAGAAATGTACTCGGATTATTGGATGTACAATATAGGGACCCATCTGTGCTTTCCTTGCCGTACTTTATAGACAGGAGCCGATAATGGACGGCCAGTATTGTACGACATGGATTGTACAGCATGTCCATGTACTGTATTCGATGTACATCTACACCAAGTATCATGCTGTGCATTATTATGCCGTACATTATCGTGTAGGCAAATATCATGTTGTACATTATAGACACCCCGAAATTTGACATGACTTGACTTGACTGACACTGACACTTGAGTTGACGTTTTGTTGTTTTTAATTTTTCCTGGCCATGAATACTAGTATTTCCCGTATAAATAAAACAAAAATAGGTATTATAAGTAAGGGCAGTCGTAATCGTAACACGTATGTATCAATTAGCGGCATTATATTTAATTTTCATTTCTTCTTCCCGCTAAAGTAGAGCGGCCACACATACTTCCCGTCGTCGTGCTTGTACCCGGGCACCCAGGGCCAGTACTGCTTCTGCCGCTGCACGCGCAGGTCGCATCCCTCGCAGGAGTACCGGTACTGTGCTAATGCTACGCATGTCCAGCTCAACAGCAACACGACGCGGAGCATCTGAAAAGTACGAGGACTTGGTTACATTGGAACAAGACCGCGCGGGGAAACTACGTGTTGAAGTCAAAGGTATAATATCATTGGTTGAAGTATTTTTTACCATAAAAACTGACGTGGTTTTGACACATTTTTGTTTTATTTATACGGGAAAACTCGCGTTTTATTAAATCGAATACTCCGACTATAGTTTCGATCATATCCGGTGACCTTTTTCAAAGAGTGAAACAGAGCCCGACGCGCGTGCAGCTGCGTCCTGCTGCTTTGCTCCTGCTGTTTGGCCTGTTTGGCTTAGCTTAAACGTGAGTATTCCCGTATAAAAAAAAAAAAATTAAAAATAATAATTACCAATTTCAAAAATGAAGGTATGTAGTTCTCATCATATTAACTGAAAAAATATGTCATCCTAAAAACGTAATTAAAGTCAGTTGAATCTTCTTTTTTCACTTCTTACGCTAAACTATTCTTACATACACTGACATAGCACTGACTTAAGATTAAAAAAACGCGATATGAACTTTTTAAAAATGTTTCCTGTGTACCGCCATATGGTGGAATTTAACCCAAAAACTACGCACCCCCACCACCGATCACGCGTCTATAGAAATATTTGATTGCATCACTGTTATAGTTGCTCTATGGTCAAGATCAAGACCAATTTTGGGATCACTGGCCACAGCGCCATCGTAGTAAGTAAGTAAAAAGCTTACAGGTTAAAAGCACAGAATAAATAATAGTACTACGTTAAAAGAGCTTACCTGGTTCATCGTTGATAATAGAAAATTCAGATAAGTAGACCTAGACTGAATAAAAAAAATTATACGATCCTCTCTATACGTCCGAGCTACTCGGTTGATTTCATGAAGATTTGAAAACAAATCGAATGGTCCCATTTTTATAGTAGGTAGGTACCTACTTATCTACCCTTTTCAACACAAATACATAGGTACGTACAGGCGCGGATCCAGGATTTCGTTGAGGGGGGGGCAATTTTTGTGCGATTGCCATTTTTTTTTTCTAAATAAAAAAAATATCTTTTATTGTAGTTCTTGTATTTTAAGTGTCCGCAGGGCTAAACTGGCTACTTAAGCTCCATTACGCGGAGCGAAAGGAACCACTTCCTCCCCGCAGCGGCAAGTAAAATCGTATACACACCACGGGAAGAAGTAAAGAAGCCTCAGATCTCATGTTTATGGTCTGAGACATTCTTTACTTTCTCTCCCTAGGTGAGTAATATATTTTATTTTAATATTAGCTTGCAATGGCAATGACCGTTATCTCATCTGATGTTAAGCGAAGATGCAGTCTACGGTTTTGCACGCTTGCTTATAGAAGAAACCGATTCACTCGAGACTTTAAGAATGAATCGCATTCTACTGTTTAGCAATTCATCAACCATGAAACGGGCCGCTTTTTAGAGCTCCTGGCCGTCCGATAGTAGAACGGACAGGGTGGGATCATGTAGCACCAAAACATACTCTCCGAAATGTATCCGATAGACAGCAACTTTGCGTCGATGTTCAAGGCTTTGGAGCTTAGCCTGAACGAAGGAACCTATGATTTTCTTGGCGCGTTTTTCAATGGACTCTAACGCCTCGAACTGGTCGCTTTGGCCGGTCCATCCCAGAGGTGCGTGCAGTAATCCTTGTACGACCGTGAACTTGTGCTTGATATAATTTGAGCAACTGTTCTGCGGGCGTGAAGTGCCGTCGCACCTTAGAGAGGACCTTTATTTTTGGACCTTTTGCTTTTTAGCAGGCAATCGAGCCTTTGACTCAATATTGGATCCAAAGTTGAGGGTTGGAGTCAACTAATGTCCAGTGGTTAAAGCCCTCTGATATCGGCACGGATACTCATGTCATCACTTGCCTTAATATTTTGATGTAATGAGACAAAATAGGCAGGTGCCGTTTCTCTTTCTATAGACCAGTCCAATGTTTCATAAAAAATCACCAAAATAGCCCGATATTTTTTTACAATTTTATACCTTAATGTTTAAAATAGTGTATCATATTCCATTCACACCCATGTAATCGTTTTATAATGTTATTTTCCTATTCAAAAGGGCCTCTTGGTGTTGGCTTCGGCTCCACCAATGCCTCTTAAAGGTCCGGGCTTAGACCCGAGTTTCAAATGCAATAAAATAAATAATAATAATTAGGATAGGCATTAAATCGGGATTAAAAGACTAGACCGCGTCCGTAACACCATGCTGCGTTCCAGGACAGGCGTCACAGACGTAGGAAACAAAGCTACCAGGCTCAAATGGGAGTGGGCAGGCCACGTCAGCCGGATGCACCCGGACAGATGGGCAAAGGTCTCTACGGATTGGGTGCCCCTGAACAGTCGACCCCGAGGTCACCCTCCGACACGATGGTGCGACGAACTCGGGAAGTTTAAAAAAGATTGGACGGCGCTGGCACAAGATCGAGACAGCTGGAAGAAATTGGGGGAGACCTTTGCGCAGCAGTGGGACAACATAGGTTAAACAAAAAAAAAGAATTGGCATTGAAAGCAGATCGAACGGTCTATAAAAGAACAGGAAATACGAAATCCAAGCAATGAAACCAGTGGACACGCCATATGAGGGGAGCTTGCTAATTAGGCTGCCATGTCGTCCTCTCTCGAAGGCCTTCGAGACGTCAAGGGAAACGGCAACCGATCCTCGTGTTTCTCGATGGCCTCACTCCAGATGCGAATACCACACGCTAGAAGATCTCTAGTAGACCAGTTTTGGCGAAACCCATACAGCCAATCTCTGAGGAGGCTATACACGTTCCATAATCTTGCAGAGTGTGGACGTGACCGGGATAGGCCTGTAGTTGGCATGGTCGGCATAACAACCTTTTTTGGGCACAGGTTGCAGGTTAGCAAACTGCCATGTCCTCAGACCAATGTTGGAATACCAACAGTGCCATATCCAGTTTCCGTAATTAGTCAAGTCGTCGTCGAGTTTATTCAGCACTGGCTTTGAACAATCCCAGTGCTTTGTTCAGAACTTGACAACGATTTGACTGGAAATTGGATAACGTTCCAATACTTGTTTTTTTGTAAGGAGAAAAAATAAGCGAATGTATGGCGAGCCTCAAATTTTCAATACAAAAAGTATTAACAGAAAACAGAATAATAATTATATCAGAAAGCTTTCCGGTTCCTGTAAGTTTTCGAGTTTGCAAAATACAACTATTCAGCATGTCTGTTTAAAAAAAACACAATGAAAAATAAACTATCAGAAAACCAAAGATATTGCATTGCCGTGCCAAGAATGGCAAAGATAACCAGTGCTTATATAGACAGTTGTACATTTCAACACAGCAACCCATTGTCAGTAATGCTCGGGACACAAGAGCTAAACTGACCCGACACTACACTGAGGACATCCCAGACGTCAGCCTGTACGAGATTAGAATGGCTCTCAGACAGCTTAAAAACAACAAGGCGCCAGGTGGTGACAGAATAACTACTGAGAGCGTGTGGGAAAACGGTAATTTTAGTCCTCCAGAAGTTATTTAATTCCGTCATTCACGAAGATACCTACGCCTGAAGCATGGCACAGGAGTGTGGTGGTGCTGTTCTTCAAGAAAAAGAAATAACACCTTATTGAAGAACTACAGGCCCATCTCACTTCTGAGCCATGTGTACAAGCTGTTCTCGAGAGTAATTACGAACCGTCTCGAACGCAGGTTTGATGACTTCCAGCCTCCCAAACAAGCCGGTTTCCGGAAAGGCTTTGGCACTATAGACCACATTCACACGCTTCGACGGATTATACAGAAGACAGAAGACTGAAGTGTACTTAATACTATGCTCAGCGACCTCAGTAACGTTTCCCAACAGGTGTGTCTTAAAATGAACATGGACAAGACAAAGATCATTCCAACGTCTATGTTGTACCCGTACCGGTTGTTGTTGGGAACGATACTCTCGAATTTGTTGACCACTACTACCTTGGACAGATTGTTCAGTTAGGTCCAACTTCGACAAAGAGGTCGCCCGAAGAATCCAACTCGGATGGGCAGCGTTCGGGAAATTGTGTTATATCCTCTCGTCCAAAATCCCGCAGTGTCTGAAGACAAGGGACTTCGACCAGTGTGTGTTGCCAGTGATGACATATGGAACTGAAACGTGGTCTTTAACTGCTGGCCTTTTGGAGAAACTTAGAGTCACACAACGGGCAATGGAGAGAGCTATGCTAGGAGTTACTTTGCGCGATAAAATCCGGAACGAGGATATTCGCCAAAGAACCAAAGTCACCGACATAGCTCGTAGGGTTTGCAAGTTGAAGTGGCAATGGGCAGGCCACATTGCTCGACGAACTGATAACCGATGGTGAAGAAAGGTTATTCAGTGGCGACCGCGAACCGGAAGACGCAGCGTAGGAAGGCTTCCCACTAGGTGGACCGACGATATTGTAAAAGTCGCGGGCGACAGGTGGATGCAAATGGCAGGTTGTCGTACAGTGTGGCGATCTAAGGGGGAGGCCTTCGTTAAGCAGTGGACGTCTCCGGGCTGATAATGATATAGATTCCAAGCACTCGGTGAATTTCAGTCGCTCACGGATTGACAAGCGAACGCAATGCCGAAGTGCAAAAAGTGAAAAGGTGAAAATAACAGACTAGCGATGTTTTTTTAACAGCAATTTCAAGTAAAAAATATTGATCGACCGATGTACGTAATCTACATAATATAAGTAATATAAGTATAGCAATGAGTTAATAACGATTCTTGTAAACAAGTATCTATGAGGAATTTTGAAGATGGGTTCAGGGGGGGGCAATTGCACCCATTGCCCCCCCCCTGTATCCGCGCCTGGGTACGTATTAACCAAGTAGGTAAAACCAACTTACAGGTGCAAGATTGCAAGCGCCTACCATTCTTTGTTGTTTCCAAAACTGTAACGGAGCTCCAACAATGGCAGGCACTTACTCGTAATATAAGGCCCATACCATATAGCAGTCGATCGAGACTAGCGCGAGCGTAAGTCTAATAAGAGTATACCTTATATTATTTCTTACCGTGTATATTCAAAATTATTAATTTGTAGCTATTGGTATCTAGTCACGTAAGTGATTATCTTACGGTCGATTTTCCAATTTTTCTTCTTTAAATTAAGTACTAGGTATACTATTTATAATAGACGATAATTATTTAGTTAGTAGATAGAGATACTCACCTTTGTTCAACGTCATCAAGAACTTTCTGCCATGTACCTACATCGTGTCGTTTCGAACGCAAAAACACATAGCTTGTGTTGGTCCAGGGTTTAGTAGATACTATAAATTAGTTATTCCGTGTCCAGGGTTATAAGTGAAATACATCCATGAAAAGATCTAATTTCATTTAAATGGGCTAAGTCGTTTCAGAATTGAGTTTCTCATTTATAGTAGGTGTGTGTGTTGCATCTAGTCTATGTAGGTATTGTAGTTAAGTACGTTTACAGGTATTGTAGGTAGGACGTTTTGACTGCCTTATAGCTCAGTTGGTAGCATGTCTGCCTTCAGAGCTGTAGGGCGTGGGTTCGATCCCCACCCAGGACAAAGATTTATGTGACGTACATAGATGTTTGTTCTGTGTCTGGGTGTAGTATGTATTATAAGTATGTATTTACGAAAAAATATTGTATATAAGTATTCTATCAGCTATCTGGTTTCCATAATACAAGCTTTGCTTAGTATGGGGCTAGATGGCGCTGTGCGTAATAAATGTCCCCCCAATATTTATTTATTTATTTAGGTACGTTTACAGGGTAAGGGTTATAATTATGATTTCAAAGCAGAATAATAAAACAACGTTTACTAAAAAAAGTAATTCAAATTTTTATTGGAAGAAATACAAAAAGTACAAAGACTTCTATATAAAAATTAACCTTCATAATTGTTAATGATGACGCCTCTTCTTCTTTTTATACTTCAACATTTTCTGGAACTGCTTCTCTTCCGCATTGGTAAACTACTTGCTCTCTTTATTCTTCTTCGACATCTCCAGCCACTCCTTAGCCTTGTCTTTCTTTATTTTCTTCTGATACACCACATAACCATCTTTCGTGACATACGATACCACGGGTGTTAATACCTGCCTCCTCTTTTTAGACCTAGACCTTCTAAAATCATGGTCTGCAGACCCTGAGTCAGAAAACTCATTATCAGACTCATAAGACTCTTCATACTTCTTTTGCTTTCTGCGTTTCCTTCTGTACTTCTTCTCGGGCCTGCTCGCGGATCGGGAGTAGTAAGGCATAACGACTGAAGGCATTTTTCGTTGCATTGGGTACGCCATTGGCATGGGCGGGGGGAACATCGGCTGGGGTGCTAGGGGCTGTATGGGGGCCATGGCAGCCATGGTGTGCTGACCCATTGGTGACATTTGGGGTTGCACTCCCATCTGTTGCATTTGGGGCATCGGGAATTGCATCGGAAACTGACATAGGGCGTTGGAGAACAGCTGTAGGAAGATAGCTGCTAGAACCGCTGAAGATAGAGACATCTGGAATATAAGATTGGTCCATTGTTAACATTCCTCAAAACCAGTCTTAAGATTATAATGTGCCTAAAATCTTAGAGAAAATTATTAATTAAATAAACTTAACTAGTTTTACAAGAGGCGGCCTTATTGCTAAAAGCAATCTCTTCCAGGTAACTAGATAAATACCATTAAATTATATCTGATATCTCACAGAGTATTAAAAAGGATAATTAGGTAAGTATCTACACAGATTATGCTAGCAAAGTTCAAACTTCTCTTACCTTGCTGTTTGGTATTTTGTCAAAGAAATTGGATCACATTCTGGAACGTTCGTTCGCGATCTAGGTTCACCTGCGATTGAGTGCAAGCCCAAATCAGCAGTCAATAAATACTGGTTTAGATGTTGTTGGACTTGCCTCTTAGTACAATGCGTATACCTACTAAATGTTACATGACTCTTATTGTGGTTTAGTTATGTACCTACACAAAAGGCAATAAATTCATTTACGAACGTCCTACAACTGTAGCACTTAACCGATGTTTTCAGGCTTTGCTTAAGATTTTAACATCCTATAGATGGTATGGTATCTTCGGAAAGTGGCCATAGAACCTTACAGTGTTCGATTTCTTCTCCGTACTAAATTCCTCACGATATAATTTACTTCACCGTAACGCCAAGGCTAGGGGATACCTAGGAGAGTCAAAACAGAGGTAAGTTGAAACAGCGTAAATTTTTCGGATTCAATGCACGTTGGAGAACTGGCAATGCCGCCATTTTTGCTTCCTATTAATTTCTTTTTGTCAATGCCCTCCGGTTCTCTTGCGAAAGAGACAGCGAAATAACGAACTCTTACCAAAAGAACTATTGTTATATTCATTTTCTTTGTTTGCATTTCATTTTATGGTTATGGAGTTCCGAATCAAGCAGCATCGTATTTTTGGAACCTCATCATCATCATCATCATCATCATCATCATCTACATCAGCCCGGAGACGTCCACTGCTGAACGAAGGCCTCCCCCTTAGACCGCCACACTGTACGACAACCTGCCATTTACATCCACCGGTTGCCCGCAACTTTTACAATGTCATCGGTCCACCTAGTGGGAGGCCTAAGAAAACACTTATGTGATTGTTACTTTCTTTATATTTTTGCCATAAATAAACTATTGTCTATTGTCTTAAGAAACATGCTGAAAATTTCCCTGCTTGAAGCTTTTCGTACTGAATTTTGACATGGGTCGTCTATAAGTTATCAAATAAAAAGCTAGAGAAAGCTTGAGAGATAGTCTTTC
The DNA here is from genome assembly GCA_905404285.2 of Erannis defoliaria. Taxonomy (NCBI): domain Eukaryota; kingdom Metazoa; phylum Arthropoda; class Insecta; order Lepidoptera; family Geometridae; genus Erannis; species Erannis defoliaria. Next base: position 18,704,039 of record FR990077.1, on the reverse strand, counting down.
TTATTGGGGTAGATGACTGTTACCCCGTTAAGTCACTATTCTTATAGACTACAGTTTAATACGTAACAATTAAGCCGCATACAAAGTATACAATTTCCATTGTAGTACCAGGATTACATAAATCCATTGTAATGGGCGACGCCTGGCACGGACGTTGTTTTTCCTAGCTGGATGTTACAAAAAGGTTGCTTCAGCCAGCAATCGCATTAGAATGTCTGAGAACCAGTAGAGGTGGCGACGGTACACCATCACGTGGATAAAGGTAAGGAAACAGAATTTACCGACGAATTGAGAAGAATCTTTCAAGACCAAATAAACAGTTTCGTAAAGTGTTATAGTAATAAAATCAAATATTTTTATTTTCAGAAAAAAATTGAAATGATATCGGTCTACATTTTTTTAACGCTCCTCGTTTTGAGCTTAGCGAAAGAGGATGATATAAATAAGCTTCCGCTATGTCCGACCAATATAGATTACTTCCCACAAAACCTGCCGATGCATTGCCGGATGCCTCGGAGCGCAGACTTCGGAAACTCATCCCCCGGCATGCCTCCCGGAGCGCAACCTCTGCCTCCACCGTTCTATCAAAGTCCTCCTTCAGACAAACAACCTAGTCCAGTACCGATCCCCATCTCACCCGGTGCTCCCGTACCTTATCCGTTCCCTGGAGTTCCTCCCCCGGGAGGGCTATTCCCTATGTCCATGCCAATGCCAGTCCCACTGCCAGGACCGGCGCATAAACTGCCCGTCATCGTCATGCCATTCTATTCCCCCGATCCTTCCTATAAAAAGCTCAATAGACCGGATCAACAGAATCCTGGGCACACTCACAGGCGACTTCGCCGGCCGCACCGCCCGCACCTCCCTAGACCGCACTACAGCGAAACAGATCCCGATACCAGCACCGACACCGATACCGATATAGACAGCTCGGAAACTGACACATCGTCCGACACATCCTCGGACACGTCGAGTGACTCGTCAAACGAAAAACGCGGCTGGTGGAACTCTCGTAGCGGTAAAAGAGCCTCCAAACGAAGCGGCAGACGATCAAATAAAAAGCACTCGCATAAACCAAAGAGAAGACAGAACAAGATGAACGGAGATCTGCTGACGCCGGTGCTGCAGTATGTGACGAAAGATGGGTACGTTATATTCGAGAAAAAAATCTCGAAAGTCGAAGCGAAAGATTGGCTTCGAATGCGGAGTGACGATGCTGATCCTAATAAAGAAAATAGTGTAGATACAGTGAAAGGAAAAAGTTCAAGTAATAACGAACAAATAGTGGAAATCAGAGAACAGAAGAATGACGACGATAACGCTGAATATGGAGATAAGAGTGAAGAGAAGGCTAAAGAAGAAGTAACCACTGAAAAGTTAAGATCACATAAAAAGCATCAAAAAATAAAACCAAATACTCTATTGACATCAAACGCAACAGAGTGAGCTGTAATTCAGCGCTTTATAACGTTTTGTATATTTTTACATACCTACCAATTAAAACATTAAAATGATAATGTTGGCTATTTAATTATTAAACATAAATACCTACCTATTTGTATTACATTTCTAGTTATCTATTTATATTATTTGCTTTTGTAGGTATTATAAAAGGTAATAATGCATTGAACTTTTTGTTGATTTTTGGTAATCATTTTATATATTAATATTGCAATGTATGACCATTTCTTCTATAGTGGTAGGATTCTATTATTAAAAAAAAGAACAATAACAAACTAAAACTAGAACCTTAGTAAACAACCGTGATAGTTTAAAACAGTGTTCTATTATATTTATTATACAGAGTCCGGGGAAGTACTTAGTATTTGTCAGTTATTCAAGCGCCAAGCAGTAGTGTCCATCATTACTGTGTTTTCGGTTTGGAGGGCAATGTTACCAGAGAAATTACTGGGCATAAAGAGATTTCACGTCTAATATCTCAGGGAGATGAGTGCAGTGCAGGATTTTGTTCGCAAGTTCTAAATCTGGCACTTCTACTGTTGTGGGCAGGCGTGATGCTTACCACCAGGCGAACGCCTTGCTCTTGTCACTCAAGTCCATTAAAAAACTATTAAAAGAAGTTTCTAGCCTAGGTACACGTAAATGTAATATTTTAATAAGCAAATAATAAGCATAACATTACCACAATAAATAATCTAAATTATTACCATCAGTACCTGTAAGAAGACTGCTAAAATGATATAATTTTAATTACCCTCATAATATAAACGATCCCTATACTGGGCATGAATCAATTTGACATCTAGGTAATATTTCAGGGTGACGAGCGCAGCGCAGGAGTTTGTTCACAAGTTCACAATTCTGGCACTGCTACTGTTATGGGCAGGCGCGATGCTCACCACCAGGCGAACTGCAGTAGAGTGCTGCAGAAAAAGCTATCTAAGCCACAATAATATCATCATAGGAATAATTATAATGAATGCGAAAGGTTGATTCGTGTCTATAATATCTTTATTTTGGGAGATTATGGGAATTTCTTAGTCTTATTAGTGTTTAGAGAAAGATTGGCAGCGACTCTCTGGCTTGGACCAGCCTACAAAGTCTTGATCATCGACGAAATGCTGCTTGCCTACCTATCGGTATTTTATCAGATTACATTTCGGAGAGTGTGCGCGGACTTGCATGATCTTGTCCCCGTGCCCACTCTTCTATCGGACGGCCACGACCTCGCAGAGCGACACCGTTTCATGGTTGATACACCAAAAACTCGTACGAAACGGTTTGTATTTTTTTAAAATTCGAAATGCTAAATAGTGGAACGCGCTGCCCACTTGGGCACAGGTTCCAAGGTTTCCCGATAGTTACAATCTGGGTGTCTTGAAGTCGCGAGTGACGTGGTTTCTTCTATGCAAGTGTGCTCCATCGTAGACTGTATGTTCGTTTGACATCGGACAAGATGGCAGCCAAACGCAGGCCTTTTATAAAAAATCTAGAGGTCGCCCGCGACTTCGTCCACGTACGGAAGAAATTCGGCCCGCTCCCAAAATTCACCACTTTAACACCGACTCTGCCTACTCTACCGACTCTACCGACTCTACCAACCCCCCCCCCCCCCCCCAACTTCCCTTTCCCTTAACTTTCCCTTATTTATATTTATAACTTTCCATACAACATTTCACCCCTCTTTCCGCCTTCTTTGGGCCCCTTAAATCGGCACTGTCAAAAAATTTTTGACAACAGAAATTTTCGTGACTAAAAGTCCACAAACAAAGGACTTTCATACAAACTTTCCCTCCTATACTTACAGCAAAGTTATATTTATTTTTTATATACATATATATTTTGTATAGGCTTTCTGTCTTGCTAAGCTTTCTTCCCAGCATGTAGATAAAAACTGGTCTTCTTTGATGAACAGAAGCCCCTTTTAAAAAGCTGTGGTTCTAGTGCGAAAATACTTGCCTGGAAATCGTAATATCGTAGGTTCAAATCCCGGGCCCGGGACCAATGAGCTCTTTGAAGTTTATGTACCAACGGAATTTCATACAACAGGCTTTTTATTGTAAACAAATTTGACATATAATAAAAAATATGCCCAATATATGTTTATTTTGTTTATTTTATTACTTCTTTACTACTGCTACAGTTTATTTTATATAAGTTTTGGTATCAACGATAAAAATTTAATTATTTTAAACAGCTTTAATTTATCAAAATTTGTAAAGTTGATGTTGTATCCTAGGCCTAGCCTCGAAGAATGAGTGGGCCATATCCACCACGCTGGCCCAGTTGCAGGTCGGTGGGTCCACATACGCCATTGAATTTCTTCGCCGGACTCATGGAGGTTTGCGTCACCATGTTGTCCTTCACCGAAAAGCCAGTGGTATAAAGTAGCATGTTAGGTAGGTAAAGTAATTAAAACAATAATAATAATGCGATAAAAAATAATGCGACATTTTTAACGTTTTTTGCGAACTATGAGGCCACGTTGACTGGGGTTTAAAAGGGATGACTATAATAATTTTACACGTGGCGATATCGCCGCCCCACTGAGAAATTGCCGATCAAAACGCCAGTGCGGAGAGAGATACCCCTGGTTCCTTATAGGTAAGTGTGTGTGTGTAACTATCCGCACCCGAATTGTTGCTTAGCATCAGGCAGGATGTGGTTAAACGCAAACCTATTTTTTTTATCTATGTTACTCGTGTATCCCAATTATTAAGTCTAGGCATGTAGTGTAATATCATCGCCTATTTTAACCGCATAACAATGCTTAGTTATGTAACACTATGTATAAAAGTCGATAACAGGCCCATTGCCAAGGACTCGCCAAAGAAACAGAATGTTACTGGTAAGTTTTACATTTCCTTCAAACGAAATAACTTCACACAGGATCAATATATGGATTTATTTTGTTTGCAGAGCACCGAGGCCGCACTAATTCAACTTCTGCTATTCGTTCTAATCCCAGCGGAGAATTTACAGTTTCTGATGCCAATGTTCCCTATGCATCCGCTTATGTCCGCTCAATTTGAACTGCCCCTTCCCGTGGGCTTGGCTGTTCCCATGGAGGTTCCACGACCCGTGCAGTTTTCTATTCCTGCGTATGCTCCTCCAACATTTTGCAAGACAAGACCTCGTCCGTATAACTGCCCGGTGTGCCCTCCCTGCCTGTGCAATCCTTGTACTCCAGCCTTCTTCTCATTTTGCTCGCCTTGCCATCAGAAGTGTAGGTGTCGGAACAGGAATGACGCGCCCGTTCCTATGCCGCTAATTCTTCCTGCACCAATCCAAGGCCCTGCATTCCCAATGTCTCTGTCAGTGGCAGACCCACTTGGAATTTTAGTTCCTGTCCATAAGGAACCGACGGCTTGGGATGATGAAATTTATTAGTACCTAGCAAAAAAAAATATAAATCTCACAATATTCAAAAGGTTTGGTAACTCTAGCACGAATAAAACTGTACTTATAGTTTTCACTCATAATAATAAAATAATAATGCTCATAATAATAAATGTTATTCAATTTGTTCCCAGTTAGATATTGAAAATTGTATGAGCACGTTTGGCAGCACTTGCGCTCGCGCTACTTTTCAAACAAACAAGTTCCATGTAATGAAGTCACTTTTTTGCTTTCCACTACAATGCCTTGTTAGGTAACGAAATACACAAATTGTATAAAAGTCGGTAACAATCCAGTAAAGCTATGGTTTTGAGAAAGAAACGATGATTTTGGTGAGTTTTTCAAGAATTTTCTCGAAAATGTAACTTAAAGCTAAAATAAAGCACTTATAATTATTTTTCATTTGCAGAACAACAACAAACAATGGCTTGTAGCGTTACTTCTGTGCTTACCAAAAGTGAATCTTCAAATGCCGATGCCGTTATTTATGCCGCCGATGCCTCCAATGCCTGCGATGCCTCAAATGATGCCTCCTATGATGCCTTCGATGTATTTCCCCCCGCCTCCGCCACCTGTTCCGATGTCTTACCCTGCCCCACCACCTATTGCATTTCAAATAGTTCAAATTCAAGAACCTAAAAAAGCTCCGACGACCGAAAAAAGTGAAAAGGAGGAGAAAACTATCGGTATCGCAATACCGATGAGTTTTCCAGGGCCAATGCAGTTTGCTATGCCTCCTTACCCCGCTCCTCCTTTACCTCTACCAGCATATTGTATGGAGAGACCACGACCAGCAGGCTGTCCTCCGGAAACACCTCAGATCCGTTCACAATCATCGGGATACCAGTCAATGTACCAAATGCCCGCTCGCAAGGCACGAACGCGGTCAAGGGTCTGGAGAGACAAAAGCTACGAGGGGTCCAATTTTCAAGAGTATTCTTCAGAAATGGCATTAAAAAAAATACAAAAAAGAAAAAGGCCAGGCCGAGCCCTTAGGAAACCTCTTTATCGCCAGAATTTCGACTCTGAAATCAACGATGACGATTTTGCTAAACCTGTGTTATCGTACATTTCTAATGATGGCGACGTCAAGTTGGAGAAGCGACTAAGTGATGATGAAGCAGCCGAGCTGATGGACGACGAGAAGATGAACCAGAAAGTGCAGGTAGTTGCAGAAGAAGACAGACAGAGCGTGAAAGTTCTATCCAGTATTGACAATAAGCTAAGAAGATTCAGAAGTGATCCTTTAGAAAACCATAGGAGAAGGCAAGTGCTTTTAAAACCTGGTTCAGTGCAGCACATGCTGGGAGAAGGAAAGAAAGAGCTAGTCTTCAAACCACCCATCGATAAGAAAATCAGTAATTTATCAGTGTCTTTCCAAATTACCTAACCACATGACGAGTTTTTCTTGTTTGTGTATTCTTTTATTTTTCACTCATTTGTGGTAAGCTGTTGAAAATAGTATTTTTTACTTTTAATACATTTTATTACATCATTTCTGATATACATTTTGTTTCTTTGATCTTCTGATAGAAGTTTGAAAACGGAAGACTACCTTACGGTACAGTAGAATTATGATTTATTTTTACATTTACCATAATACAAAGGTATAATAAATAGTAGGACAGCTTTTGAAAAGTATTCCTTAATAATATAATATAATAATTTATTCAATCACAAACAAAATGTACAATATCTTGGTACTAAAATTAAATTAACTTTAGAAATACCTTATAGCTTCGCCGATAATCATTCCACGCTATTATACTTATACACACATCAGCCAGAAAACGTCTACTGCTGGACGAAGGCCTCCCACTTAATAGGGAGGTGTTGCCATAATCCCCACGCTTGGCTGGCGGATTGGGGATCGCAGAATGTTCACCACCGTTAACGGAGAGGACGCTGCAGCCCGTCCCCCGGTAGTTCTGGATGCAGTTTTAGGACATACCCAGGCCCTTATACTTACTTATACAAAAAAAAAAAAACAGATTGACGGTTATGGTTTCTAGTAATTGTATCTTTAATCCTAGAATAATTATTTATGTAGGTACTTGTTTTGAACTGTTCAACGGCCATGTTATTGGGCGCTCACGTCCAATACGCTAGCGGTTTGCTTCTACACTACACGTACCTACTATACGGAATTTGAAAGCGTTCACCAACGTATTTCAAGGTCATTTATAGAACGCTTTGGGTATCTATCATATTGTAAGCATTTAAACAAATCAAATTTTGTTAGACAATATATAATATTATCAAAGCCAAAATTGTAGCATTATGCCAGAAAGTCATAGTCAATGAAATATTTTATGGCGATTGTTGTGAAATCATTATTTCGTGCAACAAAAATATTGATATCACAGTAACAATTGGCAGCGAAGAAAACAACATGGCTATCGTAAGTTACATTTACTAACCCACTTGAAAAGAAACTAAGATAAGTAACGACATTGAAGAAAGTATTCATTGTCAAAAGGGCCAGAGTAAAAGGTTGCTGCCGATATGTCTCTTCATGCTGCCTGCAGTGAATCTTCAGATGCCCGCGCCTTGTCCGATGGGTCCTCAAATATACGTCCCGCCACCACCGCCACCCGTTGGAGTGCCTTTCCCAGTTGGACTCCCTATCCCTATCCCATATATGGTTACAGAAGCAACCGCAACATTGGCTACAATAAAGAAGAAGGCTGAGAACCGACGTGTGTTTGTAGGAGTGCCAGCGCCGTATCCAGTGCCCGTTCCAGTTCCCGCTTCAGCTCCGTATCCAGTCCCAGCGCCATATCCGGTGCCAGCGCCTTACCCAGTGGCGGTGTGTCCTGTTCCGCCTCCGATGCCAGTTTTCCTGCCTCCGCCGCCCCGACTCTGCTTCACAGATCCACGTCCTGCAGGTTGCCCCCCTTGTCAGCCTTGTCCACTCTTTACAGAATCGCTAACTATGTACCAGTATATGCCGTATTATAAATAGATGGTATCGCCTTTTGTCGCTTAAAGTAGTTGCCCATAAATACTAGTGTGTTTTTTTAAGCTTACATTATTCTACAAGTTTGTAGGAACTTTTACTAATTACTTACATATTATAATTGTTATTTTACTGATTTCATCGCTTGAAATATAATTTAGTATTTCCACGCAGGTATATCTACTTGTATTTTATTTATACTTCGTTTAAGTTCTTTAGACCTACCTGGTTATTGCAGATCCAAAACTATGAGACATTTGTTAATATGCAATGTTAGGTAGGTACTTGCAACAAACATAATAAAATTATATTAAAAAAACCATACAATATTATTTTTATTGTTTACGATAAGTAAACCCAGCAAACATTCTAAGCATAATATAACGAAATAATATACATAGGTACTGCAATTGGAATAAATATATATTATAAATTTGGAAACAGCATGAGTTTTGTGAGTTTCACACTTTATTATCTAAAACGTTATGACTTTAACTCATATCCAAGATTAAATTTACTTGAACTTTGCAGATATTTAAAACGAAATGCTTGGCAAAGATTTATTTCCTGATGCTGCCGACAGTGAACCTCCAGATACCCATGCCCATACCCATGCCCATGCCCATGCCAGTGGCGTACCCTATGGGTCCCCAAGTGTATGCTCTTCCTCCGCCGCCGCCGGTTCAAATCCCGGTGCCTTACCCTGTGCCAGTCCCCGTCCCCTACAGGGTTATAGAAAAGACAACTACAACGACAACTACAACTACAGACAAATCAGAAAACAATGAGAACATTTATGTCGCCGTGCCGGCACCTTACCCTGTCCCTGTCCCAGTATACCCCTCTCCCCCTCCTCCCCCTCCACGTCCTATTCAACCACCAGGCTGCTTCCACAATGCGCCTCTTGTACCCCCCATGCCACCACCGCCCGTGTACCCTCCGCCACCTATGTTTCCCCCGTTTCCTTTCCTACCTTATCAAATTATGAGACCACCAGTTGTAGTGATACCATTCCCTCCACCAGAACCTTTTTTAATGAGGCCCTCTCATAGTAAAAAATCGAAGAAATCCAAATCGCGCGGCTGTACCTCAGACCGCAGCTACTCTGAGTCTGAATCAGATACAAGCGACGATAGTACTGATGGAAGCTCGAGCTCTGAATCCTCCAAGTCTTCTGAATCTCAATCTGGACGAGGGAAAAAGCTGGGACACTCGTATAAAAAACCTAAGTCCAGAAGAAACCAACAATACATAACCGACTTTAGAAAAAACGACCAATCCGGTATAAAAAGAATGAATGAAGACTCTTCCAGTGAAGACATAGTTCTTCAGCGGGAGAACATCGAAGCTGGAGATAACTCGGAAAACAAGCAAAAAGTCAAAATATTGTCGAACGTTAAGATGAATAAATTAGCGGCTGGTAGTTTTGGACAATCGCTGACGAAGTCGAGAGCAGCGCAGCAGCCTTTAGAACCAGGCAAAAAGGAAATTGCATTCAAACCTCCGTCTGGCAAAAAAATTGCAAACCTAACTGTTTCATTTCAAGTTAATTAAAAATACGTAATTGTTAAATTTCGATGTACTTACACCTAAGATTTACTAATTAAAACTTTTACACATTACATGACTGAGTACTTGTTTTATTTTAGCTAATACATTAAGTCACTTCAGACCAATCTACTAATTAATATGATCTCTTGTGTCTGTATTCCTGCTGCATCTCATTTCTCAACAACCATGCAATAACCCATCAAAATGTTGTCCAAAATGTAAGCCGTGTTTTCACAAGACCTGTGTCGCTGCTAACTTCGTGAAGAGTAATAATGCTGCGCAAATAAAATTGCTTCTGATGCATATTTTACATACATTTTCGTTTCGTGCTTCAGACTAAACTTCATTGTTGCTTATATAATAGGTACAGTTTAACTAATCTAGCTTACCTAATCAAAATGTGTGTTTCAACAATGGCCGAAACACGTACCTACTCTTATTATTACGCCCAAAACAATAGAGTTTGCACAACTCTATGCTTTTAAAACCCCAAGCGTACGCGCAGATTTCAACCATGAAGGTATTACTCTTGACGTTGCTCCAATTTTTATATACCGGAGGATTATCCTTCACATTACCAAATGGGGTTCCTTACGCATCCAATGGAATCCCAAACGGTCTACTGAACGCCTTACCCAATAACTTTCCAAAAGGTATCTTTAATGGGATGCCGAATGGTGTGATGAGCGTACCCACAGGCTTAAGGAGCAGTCTAACAAATCTGAACGTGGTAGACGCAAACTCTACAAAAGGACAGAACAATACGTGCTGCTTCGGGGGGACGTGTCTCAATCCATGCCCATTTGCATCGGGCGGCATGATGCCCTTGCCGTTCCCGATGTCCCTGCCTCCGGTACCAGCGCCAGTGGTTGTGCCCGCCCGAACATACTACGAGCCGGTCGTGCACAACCATCCTCCGCTGCACAAGATTAAGAAGATCATAAGGCAAGATAGAGAGAGGAAGAGGAAGCGGCACAGGTATGACTCCAGTGCAGACTGCAGCGGGAGAAACACCGATACGGACAGTGATTCGTCTATAGATACAGGCAGTGTTGCGGATTACTACGACGATCTCATACATATCAACATGTAGCCTGTAAAGTTTTGTTTTGCGCAAGTAAGATTTTATTGATGGAGAAGCTTGGATGAGTCAGTAAAATCTATGTGCACCAGTCATGGAGACGGTAATGTGGACTCTGTAGTTATTTAGGTAATCATTATGTCTAAGCGATTGAATCAGACTTTACTGTGGGGATTTCATAATATTTTTGTAATTAATCTTTAATGATTGGATTTGAAAATTTGATTTAATTTTCTTCTGTAAGAATAGATAGATCCGCGATTTGAAAATTAAGTGTAATTTGTATTGATTGTGTGAAAATTGGTGCTTGTTGTGTTTTTTAATTCGTGATTTTGTTCGGGAAGGAAAGGAATGTAAGTACATTGGTTTATTCTTTATTTACACTGATATAATGGCGACAACGAACTAAAGGTGCAGTTTATCGCCTATATCAACAGCTATATATTTTTTGTACATATTTATTGTCAGGGAAAATATACTTTGTATGACTATTTTAAATTGTAATGTTTTGCAAGCCGTTTCATTTACCTACCTAAGTAAAGTAAACAGCGATTTTTGTAATAATAAACTTGTCTTTTATTGTTTTCTAGAGTTAAACTTATTTTTCTTAATTATAATTTCAAATGCCGCAACTAAATCAGTCTATGATATTACTACTAAACCTTGCATACACGCTCGATAAGCTAGTAGCATACTACTTTTATTTATTCTGTGCTAGTAGGTATGTTTTAGAACATTTTGATGAAAAAAAATTGCTCCTTGTCAGTGACTGTTAAAAAACGAAAGGTTATTTCAAAACAAGTCTAACTTATCGAGCATTTTAGATACGAAGGTAAACTACAATTACATAGAATACCTATTATAGGTAAGTATTAATACTTAGCACCAATTCATCTACTTTCATGTCAACAATTTATGTAGGATTTATTTTGTATTCATGCTATACAATAGGTACACCTAGACTATTATTGTCTACAGTTAAGGGTTTTAATTATATTTAGGGCCCTACTAGATCTATGCTTTGGTTAGGCTATATAAAACTACAAACCGGCAGGTTTCGAACCGGCGCAAGATCCAGCTAAACACTTGCGTTGACAAAGCCACTGAGCTTTGGTCACATCTCTGAATGCCGTTCAGTTAGAGTTTAAAAAGTACAAACCCCAGAGTTCACATCACTAAAATAATAGTGACAGAGGAAACATTTTTATTATAATAGGCTAGATGACTGGTATTTTTTTATTGTCCTGTTAAAATGTGGCCCATAAATATAGCTGATTAATGAAAAGAAAATTAAAATCTGATCAAAAATAAGCAACTTATAAGCATTTTAATATCATGCTAGACAGAGAGGCGAAACAGCAAATCGTGACGTCACTTCTCAGTAAGCCATATAAATTCTATTCTGACAAGTAAGGTGTGACGTAATTTTTTGTTTTGTGGGAAAGGGACAGAGTTGTCTCTAACAAAAACTTTAAACGCTCATGTATCAGAACATTATTAACCGATTTAAATAATTATTTCAATAAACATATTATATTTACTTAAATTCTTCATCAAAGCTATAGGTTTCAACGATATCAACATCAGTCAGTATTAATGAATTAAACGGTTTACTCAAAAACGCTACTATAGTTTAACCAACGACATTTAACTTCTGCGCGATACAGAAAATGAAGTGCGCATTACTAAAATGTAATTTAACTTAGCGGCGTGTTTAAGTAAGGTCGTAAGTTTATTACTCTGGTGACATTGGAGGTAATCTCTGCAACGTATGATTATTTATCGGTCGTACATTTCAGAGGTTATACAAGCGGTCGTTTTGCGTCTTTGCCAAATTTACAGAGGTAGATATGATATTCATCAACCCTCGGCCATCAACCCTGATATTGCAAATACAAAATCAGCTGTTCCATACATAAATCAACCTCAGATAATATGGCAAGGTTGCAAAACAACAGCTTGTCTAAAAAAAAACATAAAAACGATTACTTAACACATTGCAAACTGCAGACAAAAGCTGGTCCAGAATTAAGTTATTTACAATGCATTTACATCGATTATGAATACAGGACCTGGGTGGGGTATGTCCTAAAACTGCATCCAGAACCACCAGAGGACGGGCAGCAGCGTCCTCTTAGTTAACGGTGGTAACACTCTGCGATCGCCAAGCCGCCTGCCAAGCGTGGGGATTATGGCAACATCTCCCTATTAAGGAGGATGCCTTCGTCCACCAGTGGACATCTAATGGCTAACGATGATGAATACAAACGTCCTTTATAAATAATATCTAAAAACTTAAAAACTAAGGCAATAATAAATGGCTAACTGGAACTTTTTATTTATCTACTTACAGGGCATTTCTATCTATTCTTCTGTCGGCTCCAGTCTGTCGATATTACATTTACTTATAACTATATATATTTTTTTAGATGCACCTACCAATACGAAAAAAAAAATGATTTTTCGATTTATATTTTTCTGACAAATTATATTATGCATTAGGATTTAGATCAGTTGGGTTTGTAGTATATTTTAATGTATAAAATTGAAATTATTTTGTTTGGTTTTGTTGCATTCAAAATATTATTTACTAGAGTACCTTAATTCCATCTTTTTTAATTGTATAGCGCTATCCTTTCTAAATGTAAGTATGCGTGATTAACAGATCTACTCAATACACACCGAACTCATCTACTTCGTCAACTCACTCATTCACTTTTAGAACGCTTCTCTACATTCGAAAACCCCTTAACAATTTTTGTTTTTTTTTATTACGGGAATACTCACGTTTAATTAAATCGGATACTCCGACTATAGTTTCGATCACATCCGGTGACCCTTTTCAAAGAGTGAAAACAGAGCCTGACGCGAAGCTGTACGCGTGTCGTAAACGTGAGTATTCCCGTATAAATAAAACAAAGATGTGTCAAAACCACGTCGGGACTGACGAAGACAACAATTTTTACAAGTTTATAGAACACTTTGTATATTTGATTCAATTCTTCCTATAGAAAGGTGGAATTAATCACAAACAAACCAAAAAAAAATCTTTTAAAAAAGTTCTTCATCACAAATCAAAACGTTGCCAAATTTTAAAATTAAACTAAATCTAATTGTCTATGTCATGAGAGGTATTTGTTTTTCACAAGTCACTATGTCGGTGGTATGCCGCCGGCTCCAACACAACTTGGCAGCTCTCGCCAGCAGAGCTATCCCGGATAAGAACAGCACTATCTCTGTTCCCAGGAGAATTATAGGAGCGTACACGTACACTGCTTTTAGAATAGTCTTGAAGCTGTCGAATACTTCTGCTTGCACCTAAAAATATATAGGATTTGGTATAATAAACAGTATAAAAAAATGCAGGACTTTTTTTTACGGACGCGACTTATTAAATTTAAAAAGGTATTTTTGGCCTGATCAAACCTGACCAAAATCCTACCACGTGATGTTGTGTCATGCCGTAATCCATTTAATAGACATTTATTTAGCTTCCAAGTAAATACTGTAAAGTTTCACGACAATAAACTTAGAAGTAGGTTAACATTTACTTCTAAGATTGTATTAAATAGATACGATTGCAATCAAAGCTAATTAAGTGTGCTAAATATTGAAAGTAATCTTATATGGGAGTTAACAGGATTGAAGGTGACACTTTGAGGGATGAAAAAAAAACTTACAATTAAAGATATGGGGTGTCACTTACGACTTGTATGTAGGCGATGGGCACGGTCATGTTGGAGAAGTGCTTGCCGTCGCTGTTGTAGCTGATGTCTCCCAGCACCATGTTCAGCTGCAGGGACAGCCGCGTGGCCAGCTCCAGACCAAGTTTCTGGGGGACAAGGCAAATTGAACTCTAACGTACTTGTTTAGATGTAATCATTGAGCTAAATGTCTATAGAGTCACAATAGTGCAAAAAAAATGTCCGAGCCAAAACTTTTTGACCGACTTGAACTACGATAAGACACAAGCGCTCAAGCATACATTGAACACTATACAAGCGACATAACGTCTAAATTTTAACAATTGTGAACTATATTTTGCACGTAATGTATAACGGCAGTCGGAGACTTTTGACTGTTTTCACTTGGAGATTGTGACTCTTTAGATATTAGCTCAATGGATGTAATACAATTTTGAAATTCAAAATAAAATTATTATTTTGGTCGTTGGTGTAAGCAAAGTCGTTTAAAAGTTTAAGTAAATAAATAGACTTTAAAAGTAATTTTATGGTATTGTATGATGCCTTGCAGGGTTATAAACAAAAAGTAAACTAAATTTAAACACAATTTTACGACACCAAACAGGTAAGTAACCTAAGTTTCGCAGGCAGCTTATCTATATTATATGTGTACTTATTTAACAACTATTGTTTTAAGTACCTACCTAACTTAGAATTAAAAAAAAATAAACCTTCCCAAATAAATATAACTAAGATTTTACCTATTATGTTAGATGTTACCATTTGATGTTACCAGTTAGGTATGGATTCACATTTCATATAAGCCATGGATTTCTTCTCTGGACGTATGCAGACTTCCTCGTGATGTTTATCTTCACCGAAAAGCCAATGGTATAAAAATCCTTACCTTATCTCTAAAGAGCAGCTCATTACTACTGGGGCCGTACCATGAGCGCTAATTCCGGGACCGAATACGCTCAGCTGCCGACTCTGCGCGACTGTGAATTTTATCGCCTCGCAATAAGGTTCACGGTGGGCCGTACTGTGAACTGCTTATAGCGGGACCGAATAGGTTCAGCTGCCGACACTGCGACCGTGAACCTTATTGTGAGGCGATAAAATTCACAGTCGCACAGCGTCGGCAGCTGAGCGTATTCGGTCCCGCTATAAGCAGTTCACGGTACGGCCCCTGGCCTGAGATTTGAACCACGTCACGCAGTCTTCCCACTAGGCTACCGGCATTAAATAATAGTAAGTATAGCTAACCTATAAAATTATGTATGGTTATACTACACATATAGTTTAAAAAAATAGACCCGTTAATAATAATAAAACTTTAGTAAACAACCGAACAGTGTATTATACATATAGTTTGTTACTCACCGGCTCTAAAACGAAGGTGCTGTCGTGTTTCTGTGGGTCGGGCCGCATGCCCTCTATCCTCTCGTAGAGCCGCGGGTCCGAGTTCAAGAAGTGAGTTCGCGATATGGCAATCGGGATACCTGAAATTAAAGATGTGTATCGTTGAACATGAGATCATCGCACTTTAGCTAGCCAAAGAAAGGAACTAGGTACATGCGATGATTATTTTCGGAGAACAACAAAACTTCAGAGAAAAGATTTCTTCGTAATTTTCGGTAAATAGAATAGAATCATAAACATACATAGAATAGAATACAATTTTATTGCCAAACCTGTGTACAAAAGGTTTTATAAATTAAAATTAGTACTTAACAACAGTTTACCCATTGCGGGCGTGCAATATTTTTAGTAGGTACTTAAGTAGGTAGGTTACAGGTACAGCTGCAAGTTTAGTGTATTTTTTATCATAGAGCTATAATATAAACATGGCACTCATAGGTGAGCCGCGGGAGTAAAACACTGAAGTAAATAGGGCTTTCGCTTTTCTGTGGAGTCAAACGTTTTGTTCAGTCATAAATGAATACGCAAAATTAATACATTTTGCTGCGTAGGTACACTTACTCTACAGCTCTTTCAGCTCTACTATACCTACTCTTTTCCAGACCATATCCGTTCAGGGGCCATACTGTGAACTGCTTATAGCGGGACCGAATAGGTTCAGCTGCCGACACTGCGCGACCGCGAACCTTATTGCGAGGCGATACAATTCACAGTCGCACAGCCTCGGCAGCTGAGCGTATTCGGTCCCGCTATAAGCAGTTCACGGTACGGCCCCTGGCCATGTCTTGAACTAATAATCGATAAGAGCTATAAGCGATATATATTATCATATTATTAGTTAAGGGATATTTAATAGCTTTCGAGTTATTTAAAATTACGTGAAAAATATAAAATATCCCCGTTCTGAACAGTTTATTTACCTAAGTAATACCTAAGATATTGCTAATGTATGCTAATGTTTAGTCTATCTGTATATATATATATACAGAATGATATCGAATACATTAGCAATATCTTAGGGGGTAATGTAATCGTACCTTCAATCGTAATAATCAAGTTTTATTACGAAATCCTCGATGAAATCGCATATATAAAAAACAGGGTCCATAAACTCCATATTTATCGTTGCTGTCGTGCGTATTGGTTTCATGGTAAAAGTTGCCCAATAAGATTGGTTTGATGATCCCTAAGAGATTTCCAATGAATTCAATGTAAGTAAACCAATAATAATTTAATTATTTTTAAACTTTTTATCGAAAAGTTGCTCGAGGTTTTCCTATTGGCCGCGGCTGGACACTGGGTACAGACCAGCAGGGCTAGCATGCGCACCGCGAGAAAATTTTCTCGATTCTTAAAAACAGGACAAGGCTACGAATCTGTATAAGTTTGTCTCGTTTTCGCACGACATAAAGACACAACAAAATTTTCTCGCGGTGCGCATGCTAGCCCTGCAGTACAGACTGATTCAAACTTAATGGCGGCTGTGAAGTGCGCTGCAAGCGAGAGGTTGCTATTGTACGCACACCGCACGTCTCATTTTTGCTAAGCGCAGCGTCTCGTGCCTGAGTTCACAGCCACCATTAAGTTTGACTCAGACTGTACGGAACCTGAAAAAGTGGTAGGAGTCCAGCTTACCAAAAGTACAGTTAGACAGGTCCAGCATCCCGCACATGCCGAACCCGCAGTCCCTCGAGAAGGTCTCGTTGCTGATGCCGTACGCCCAACCCCTGGGTCCGTACTCCAGGGGCACCTCCCCCTGGAACTCCAAGTTCAGCACGCGGCACACGCCGATCCGGTACACGTTGAGGGGACGGTCACGCGCCAGCCCTGGCGGGAACGACGCGCCTTCGTACGTGTCCGTGAAATTGTAGCTGGAACGGGATACAAACTTACACGTCATATATCCTACTCGTTGATGTCAAAACCAGTGATAAGTGTGACGTTAAATTCTCCACTGAAAAAAAAACTTATTTACTGTTTTTGACAGATTTTTGTTTTATTTATACGGGAATAATCACGTTTAATTAAATCGGATACTCTGACTATAGTTTCGATCACATCCGGTGACCTTTTTCAAAGAGTGAAAACAGGGATGCTAAGCAGGACGCAGCTGCACGCGCGTCGGGCTCTGTTTTCACTCTTTGAAATGGTCACCGGATGTGATCGAAACTATAGTCGGAGTATCCGATTTGATTAAACGTGAGTATTCCCGTATAAATAAAACAAAAATGTTTTTGCCAGCTTGCTAATTATTTTACGTGCCTGTGGGGCTAAAGTGGCTGCTTTAGCCCCGCTACGGGGAGCGAAAGGAACCACAGCGGCACATAAAATCGTATACACACCACGGGAGCAAGTAAAAGAAGCCTCAGATCTCATGTTTATCACCCTCGGCTTCGCCTCGGGAGACAATATAATTGAAATCTGAGGCATTATTTACTTTTACTCCCTAGGTGAGTAATCTACCATTCTTCTTCTTCTACAGTGGCTTCGAGTGTATAAATACCTTTCTAAAGGAACCTGGTCGTGGATCGGCTTGTCTCGCAAGTACCTCTTCAGCTGCTTCACCGAGAACTTGTCCTCGTCGTTGACGCTCATCCTTATCCGGTAGATGGTGTTGTTATCGTACAACTGAATAAAATAACTGTTTTAACTATCTATATCTATATGTATATATAAAATTCAAAGTCCTGACTGACTTGACTGACTGATATATCAACGCACAGCCTAAACCGCTGGTCGTACAGACCATCGATTCGTACAGAATTTGTAGGTTGTATTTGTCTTGATGCGTAGGGGAAGAAAGGAAAAGAAGAAAGGATTTTTAGAAATTCAACCCCTAAGGGTTAATGAAGTGTTTTTGAACTTTTGGTCGTGAAAATGTGTATTTGGATAGTTCATCATCATCATCATCATCAGCCCGGAGACGTCCACTGCTGAACGAAGGCGTCCCCCTTAGACCGCCACACTGTACGACAACCTGCCATTTGCATCCACCGGTTGCCCGCGACTTTTACAATGTCGTCAGTCCACCTAGTGGGAGGCCGCGCCTACGCTGCGTCTTCCGGTTTCGGTTCGTTTCAGTTCCATATATAATCAATGGCAACACACACTGGTTGAAGACCTTTGTCTTGGATAGTTCATTTGAAATAAAAAAAAATGCTGTTTTACAATGATTTTCTATGTCTAGATACGCCTGAGTTAAGAAATCTAAAAGTCTAATTTCTCTTTGACAAAAGGACAACGCCATCTTCTGGATTTCATGGTCACTACGTGCAGCGCCAGT
The DNA here is from genome assembly GCA_905404285.2 of Erannis defoliaria. Classification (NCBI taxonomy): domain Eukaryota; kingdom Metazoa; phylum Arthropoda; class Insecta; order Lepidoptera; family Geometridae; genus Erannis; species Erannis defoliaria. Next base: position 18,685,200 of record FR990077.1, on the reverse strand, counting down.
AAGGCGCGGTAGAAGAAGCGCAAACTGTACGAAACTAGAAACGACTTACCTATTACATAAAAATAAAAGTTTTTGTGTAAAAGCAATTTTATTTTAACTTTAAATGTTGACTTACTGGTCATAAGAAACGCCACCTTTTGTTTACTGCACTTTGAAATATAATTCGTACAGCCCTTCACCATACAACATTTTGCTCTCAAGTAATCACGTTGGACGTGCGTCGCAGACTGTGCCGGCATCGGTGCCAATGCGTTTCTTTGACACCGACGAAAGAGCGACATTACAAAATCAAAATCAAATCAAATCAAATATCATTTATTTCAGATTACATCAATCCATATAGCACAAAAATAATTAATTGAAATACGTGGTTATAAATTAAAATTAGATTAGAATACACATTTAAAATTAGATTAGAATACACATTGAATTGAAATTAAACAGATTGAATCAACACGACAAAACAAAAATAGTAACACATATTAAAACAAAAATGATTAAAAAATTATATCTTCTGTCCCATAAGCACACCCATCCACTTGTTCTGAATGGGACAGTCAAATCGGGCTGCAATCATCTGCAGGATACCATTGCGACTGGCTCGTATACGCTGTCGTAGGGACGCGACTTTCTTGCGAATCATCGCATGAAAGTCGTCCGTGTGCGCTTCAGCAAACATCAGAGACGCGCTGCAGAAGCGAGGCAGCCGCAGTAGTACCCTGAAGATGTCGTTGTACTGGATGCGTAGATCACTGGCAGCCCGGCGGGTGTGGTTAAACCAGAGGCTGCTCGCGTAAAAAGACTGGCAGTACGCCTTGAACAGACTGATCTTCACTTCCCTCGAGCACCGAGCAAATCTGCGTGCAATCATATTTCCCCGGACTGCCAGGGCTCTACGCTCCCTCTCTATGTCACCATCATCCTTCATGTCCTCCGTGACAATATGCCCCAAATACCTAAATCTAGTCACCACTCGCAGAGCCGCACCATTAAGCATAATAGGCGGAACCTGGACGGGCATACTATTCCCACTCTTGAATATGAGCACTTCGCTCTTCTTCGTGTTATACCTCAGTCCATGCTCCGCTGCATATGTCTCACATATACGAATAAGCTTACGGATTGACCCCACCGACGGGCCCAGCAGCACCATATCATCAGCATAGCTAATATTATTGGCGCTTATACCATCTATGACGCATCCTGTATGAGTGCTGCTGAGCTCGCCGATGAGGTCATTTACATACAGGTTGAACAGCAAAGGAGAGGAGATCCCACCCTGCCTCACACCACACTCCATGCCATACGCATCGGAACACGTCCCCGCCCACCTAACCTGGTTCCTCTGACAACCGTACCAGCTCTCCAACATAGCAGTGACTTCCGGCGGCACGCCTGCAGCCCGTAACTTCTCCCACAGCTTCCTATACACCACGGTATCGAAGGCCTTCGAAAGATCCAGGAAGCAAGCGTACACCGGCGTCTTCCTGTCCGTGTAGTACCCGACAGCCCGCTTGAGACAAAATATAGCGCTTTCTGTCGAAAGCCCGGCCCTAAAGCCAAACTGTGCATCATGCAGTTTGACGTGTTGCAGCAGTATGTCGTTAAGCAGGCTGTCAAGCACCTTCGCCAGCACGGTCGCCAGAGAAATAGGACGATAATTATTTTTGTCCGATGCGTCTCCAGTTTTACACTTGATGATAGGAACTACAACTGTCTTAGTCATTTCGTCCGGCACGTAGCCATGACACAGACACAAGTTGTAAAACAAGGAGAGCACTCGCGGCAGGTGCACCCCAGCATACTTGATATGTTCTATGCTGAGACTATCGTATCCCGGAGACCTACCTCTGTGCATAGTACGAATAATATTTCGCACTTTTTCAAAAGTAAATCTAACAGTACGTTCTGGACCGACAGCCACCTCACCGGGCAATTCACACCCACTGACCTCAATCCCTTGTGACACCCTGAAGTGATCCTTAAAAAGATTAGCAACCACTTTGTGGTCAGTCACCCCCTCAACACTCACAGGGAGGCCAGGCTTTACATTCAATTTATTAGTGTCTTTCCAAAAATGCTTAAAGTTTTTAGCGTTGTGATGTGAAGCAAGAATATCCATCTTAATCTGGTCCTGTTTGTTCTTACACCATTTAAGTCTATTTTTAAAAACTTTCTTGCTGTCGCACATCTCTTCATATGACTGCCCATATTTTGGTTTACCAGCATTAACCCAAGCCAAAAACTTAAGCCTGGCCTCCCCGTGGAACGGTGCTACATGCTTGTTCCACCCCGCGATGTAACCTCCTCTCCTCCGTGCCCGAACACGTTCACATGAAGACGACGCGGCCTCAGACAGGATAGTGACAACATCCGAATACATGCGGTCAATAATAATTCTGTGCCCATCATTAGAGCATCGCCTGTCACAACATTGAGAGAGTTCTGCTGGAAAGTCAATGTCTCTCAAGCGAGAGTGGCATAGTTGAGTGTAACGCTCGATTTGTTCCGCCGTTCTCTCGCCCCACACTACTTTATTTACAGACATCTGATTTGTACATTCCTTGTGATCCTTACAACTAAGATTACCCAAGTCACATTCAATAAAAAGTGGGAAATGGTCAGACCACACCGTATCAAGCTTCACCCATACACGTTTGATAGATGGCACGGCAGCACTAGTGACCACACAGTGGTCTAACCACCTCACGCACCCGTGCACGTCACTAATATAAGTGAACGTGCCAGACTCAGAGCCTAACATGTCCACGTCAATACACGTCCACGTCTGGTCGTCACAGAACTGTAACAGCTTATCACCAAAACGTGCGTTTGGGTGCGCATTAAAATCGCCCAAAATGTACACAGCATCCGCATCACAATTTTCATCAACAATAGAACTTAAATTACCTAGGCATTGCGTAAACTCCGTAAGGTTATTTTTGTCATTCGTGTCTGTTGGCATGTAAACACTAAATATAATCACACATCTATTTTCTAATATAACTTTTATGGCCGCTAATCGCACATCATTACACTCAATGACAGACACCGACAGAAAAACGTTTTTCCTCCATAACAGAGCTACCCCTCCATAAGGCCTGCCTCGCAGCACTCCCGCCGACGTGTCTACCGCCGAGGTCCCGACGCACGCGAAATCATCATCCACCGTGTTTAACAATGGCAGGTCGTGTGGTAGCAAACAGTGCTCCTGCAGCGCAACTATATCAGCTTGCCTGCATAAACCCCTGATGTCATTCATAGAACTCTTGAACGACCTACTGTTAAATGAAACTAACCTTGTATATGGTGTATTAAATGGCGTCCAACCCGTCCCTACTATGTATGTCTATGTGTTTTCAACAGAGAAATTTACTAGGTTTTCAATATTTTTTGACAGGTATGACGTAAGATTGTGAAATGGGGGATGAAATTTTGTATTGGAAGTTTTTTTTTAAGTCAGCGGTATGGGTTGCGAGTATTTGGGAGCGGCCGATTTCTTCAGTACGCGGACGAAGTCGCGGGCGACCTCTAGTAGGTTTTAAACTTTTTACTGACATAATTAAGTTTACTAGTGGAAAATTACAACAGGAATAAAAACATCCTTAAACTTTACAAAGAAGACTAAACAATTCTAGACCTTGTCACTACTCCATCGAGTAACCTAGGTCGAAAACTACTTTTTTGGTTATGAATAATTATTAGCAGGCAATTCATGGCTAGCGTTGGAAATAACCTTTACCTTGAATATCGTTCCGCTTCGTAATAATATACCTACGAACAGCGACGATGATAATGGAATGGACGGGCCCAGCGCTTGCAAATCGATCAAAATTAACAAGTCAACATAATCAAGCATACCTAGCTAAAAGTATGTATATTACATTTGCCAGAAACTAGAGATAGCGAATCTAATTACTGCATGACAATAAGAGAACACATGTACATGTATTAGAAGTTTGTATTGTCGTATCGTACGACTCGCATGTCGCAAAGACAGAGTATGACTGACGCGAGAGGAGAGCTGGTGCTCGACATATAGTCTACAAAATCCGTGCGCTTATTTCCCGTCCATTCATTTTATCATTGTAACGAATGATTTTGAGCGACACATGATACTTAGTTATCACAGAAAACAACTAATCAAGTGCATACTTATTAAGTTTTATTTACATTGGTACAATTAACCAGTAGGTAGGATCATAGATCTACTCCGTTAAGATTAATACAATTAAATACGTAGCAAACAAAAAGCAATTTTTCATTATTCTTGGTCAACCCCTAATATAACTTTCCCGGGCTATTACGGGATATTTACCGTGACTTTATTTGTTTACAGCTTACAGGCAATTAAAATATCGAATATCGAATATCGAAAAGATTAGGTAAATAAAATAGTTTTAATTGTGTGATAAAGCAACGGTAATAAAAAAAATATCGTGATCCTACGTCAATAGATTCCAGTGCTGAATTAAAATACTGGATCAACGTAAATCAGCCTCAGTAAATCCGACTGGCAGCCGCTAATCATATTCGATAAATGTATTCTAAACCTGTTTTCACAAACTTTAATATATTAAAATGATTATTTAAATGCAATTTAATGTAAATAGGCAATATGCGTATCAAATAGCTATTTAACACAAAATATCACGTGTCTCATTGAACCAGTCTCACTGGTTTTCTGTTGAGACGAACGGCAACCAAGCTATAGTCAGATTGGGATGGAGTTGAGGGGGTTTGGGGGGTTGGGGGGAGTTGGTTGAGTTGGTAGAGTCGGTAGAGTCGGTAGAGTTGGGGGAGTTGGGAGCTAAAAAAATAGCTCGGGACGATTTATAGTTGTGAATTTTGGGAGCGGGCCAAATTTGTTCCGTACGCGGACGAAGTCGCGGGCGACCTCTAGTTGGATATAATTGTGACACCTGTAGCGTACTTAATTGGATGATTTTTAAATCGATAACGATTCCAAGATCGGCTCCGTATCAGAAGGACTATCAGGGTAAATGACGATGTTTGCATGTACGTCGGCATGTTAAAACGTCTACGTGATGACAACGTCTTGAATCGCTCGGGACAACGCACATAATATTCTTGCCATAAAATAGCAGATTACGCAAATTCAAGCAATGGTCGTCTGATCCGGCTTACTATCAATACCTACGCAAAATTAAGTAGAACTCAAAAAGCAAAGTGCAAAAGTATTGGGTAGTGAAGACAGACGTAACCTACTTATTGTTTCTCGTTTCGATCACGTTCCACCTTTTTATAATGTTATAAACAAGAAAGAAAGAAAAAAGTAATTATTCTTATTCCTCTCTCGTTAGCCCTACTGCTTAGAGCATAATATCAATGAAGGTGGCAACCCTAGGCGTATCTTTCTGCCATAAGGAATATGGTCAATGGCCCTGACCGCATAATACCGTTAGTCACTGCTGGACAAACATGTCCTCCAGCACGTCACTCGAGCAAATCTTCGGCTTTGCGCTTCTAAGCACTGCTAGCTAATCAATGGTCATAATAATAATCAGCCAGTTAATCCCCTGCTGGACGTAATAGGCATATCCTTGAACCCTCAAAGCGTGCCCTTCGAGGCGATTGGTCCATATCCGGCAAGCCTGCCCAGGTGCGGGTTGGTGGGTGAAGTAAATAGCAGGTTATTGGTAAATGGGTATAACTGGTAATGTATCACATTATCAGCCAGAAGCCGTCCACTGTTGGAAAGGCCTCCCTCTTAATAGGGAGGGGTTGCCATAACCTCCACGCCTGGCAGGCGGGCAAGGGATATGCGGAAAGCTCACCACCGGTAACCGAGAGGATGCTGCTGCCCGTCCTCCGGTGGTTCTAGATGCAGTTTTAGGAAATACTCAGCTCCATAATGGACCTGGTTCTGGAATGGATAAATCATAATGGTACTCACCCTGTCAATAATTCCCAGTCGATCGAAGTATATGAGGCCAGGCGCGATGCGGTTGGCCAGTCCGATCATGGGGTCGTTGTACCCCCAGAGGAAGCTCTCGGCGTCTAGGTGGGAGATGATCCTGGACCGCAGCTGCCGCGCCAGGATGTTGAATCCGTGCTGGACGAGGGACGGGTAGTTGCGGAGCAGGGAAGTGGCACTCTGAAAGAAAAACCCTATATTTCTTTGGGTACCTCCACAGAAAAACGATAATCATAATATTTCTCTCTTCAGAGGGTACTGTGATATCTGATGAGATCTCTTTTATTTTGAATATTACCTGACCAGTGTCTGTTGAGAGGATAAAAGAAAGTTTTTTACACGAATACCCAAAAAAGGAGAACAAATTTTCAGGATTAATGTATTGTAACGTTACGTATGTTTAAGCTCGTATTATGTACCTAGGTGAGTTTCTTTATTCCAACTTCTTAATGCCTGAACAGATTTGGTTGCATGGAATATCGTTAGAATCCATACATCGTTCCGAGTGACACTGGCTATTTTTTTTTGGCAGGGCAGTCGTGTTATTTAATTTATTTAATGCAACACCTTTTTTTTTCTCATATATATAACTCGCCTAGTGGTAAGCTACGATCCTTCGGTTACCAATAGTATTATTTTACGTTAGTTAGTTTTAGTCTTAGTTTTGCATAGTTTTTCATATATTATTTGCAAGGTTTAAATATCTAAATGTTTGTCCGCACTCAAGAAGAAGACCTGTAACAAGGTCTAGAGTCATTGCCGAGTGCCACACTATACTACAAACACTCTCGGATAGGTACAGAACCATAGTAAGATGGACAAAGAGCCACGGAACATGTACAGGTAACAACGTGGCCGATACGCTCGCTAAGGAGGGTGTAAAAAAACAGGTAAGCGACGTCGTGGTAGCTCTCTGTAGACCATCAGCGATGGAAGTGCACGAGCTACTGCGCCGCCACAGCGAAAAAGAGCAACAAAATCTGTGGGACAAGAAAGACGACTGCAAGCATGCCAAGACCGCTTTCCCAATCCTGGACAGAAAGATCACTAACAATCTGTTGAAGTTGCAACGACAGGACCTTCGTCTTTTAGTAGGCCTTATAACCGGTCATTGCAACTTGAACAGCCACTTATACAAACTGGGAGCCACGGAGTGTCCGTTATGCCGTGGCTGCATGCAGGACAATGAAACCGTAGAGCATGTGCTGTGGCAGTGCAAAGTCACAGAACCAACAAGAATTGCTACCGGATTGCATTAGGCAGCTTTATCTCCGCAACGGCTTGTACGCTTCTCATTATCATGTACACTTCTATCTAACCTACTGGAGTTACTATGCCAGCGGCCTAGAGCCTCGCTCCGTTACTTCAAGGAGCTGGGTTGGCTCGGGTAGACGCTGGCGGGGGAAATGCACAATACACCCCAAGCGGGACGTCAGTGCAGGACTTATCGCCCCCACATTGAATAAGAATAAGAATAAGCACTCGTTTGCATATTTTCAGATGTTACACAACCAAGATCATTAGAACAGTAAGTTATTGCCGTATAACCTTGGTATGTGGTAGCCTAATAGTGTTTTATTTAGTGTACGGGAGGCGAGTGATCAAACGTTGACTTAACATCTGCAATTAATAATCACAAAAAATACAGTCAGTCAGTATATTTCTGTAACAGATGCCGTCAGTCAACGATAATAATATGCTTTAAAAAAAATACAACCGACTTCAACTTCGAATACCTGGATGACATCTTCATATCTTCTAGTAATTTTGATTTAAAAACGAAACTACTGAACCAATTTCAATAAATTATATGGGACCACCTCTGAAGTATTACCTACCAAACAAAAAAAATAATCATCAAAATCAGTTCATAATTGGCGGAGTAATCGCGTAACATACATTATAAAAATACATACAGTCGAATTGAGAACCTCCTTTTTTGAAGTCGGTTAAACAGGGTTCGTGCCAAACGCTAACAAAAACGGATGACTGACGGCAGGCTAATTCTCTACTCCACCAATGAGACGTAATACAAAAAAAAACAGCCTTTAGAAAATGAAAACTGACGTGGTTTTGACACATTTTATTTTATGATCGAAACCACAGAAAAGCGAAGGCCCTACTCTTAGGTTCTCTCTTCAAAACTATAGTCGGAGTATCCGATTCAATTAAACGTGAGTAAAAAAACGATTAAACGTATAAATAAAACAAAAATGTCTTTAGAAAATGCTTGCAGTTTTTAGTCGCTCGCCTCTCGGATTATTATGACAGTTCGTTTAAAATTAACTTCCGCAAAGTAGCGCCTGAATCGGTCACTAAACAAGCATAATAAAAAATTATATGTATATATGTACTGTACTGAAATACTCAAAGTATTAGTTTTATCATGTGGCTAATCATCTGAAGAGACGATAAAACTTTTTGTCCCCAATTACAGAAAAACGTTTGCGTAAGCAGGCACTTAAATAATTAAAAATGTTATTGTATTGATACATGATCCATTGTATCAACTAACAAAGGTCAATTGCTCATATACTTAAACACAGCCTCTGTGTTAAATTATACTTTTTGTAGTGATCCGAAGTACATCCGTCAAACTTGAATATACAACGCAAGTAAGAAAAACAACTATACAGGGCTAATTGCAATGAACGCAAAAATGCAGGCAGCTTCTCTACATCAATTACTGTTTTTTTAATTATAGTTCAACATCAGCAATTTTAGGTTGATCAGATACGTAAAATATTAATATTTCAAAAGTGTCTACACTAATAATCACTCAGTAGCTTTTTTAGATTATTTTTTGTAACATTTTTTTTTCCACTCGCCCCTTTTATTTTCGCAGGACCAGGAGCTTGAAGCGCGTCTTCTTATACTCGTATTGGCTTCCACGACCCTATTTAAATGATTATTCTAGACTCTAGTTATACTGTTACGTCAACAATCTGGCTTTAATTATATAAGAGAGCTAGATCCTCCAAGACAATCTGGTCAATTTTGAAGGCTTTAGTTGACAGTTTTAACCTAAAATATTGCTGTCACTTTTTTACTAGGCATGTTAGCTAAGGACAGCAATGCTTTATGTAGTTTAGTTATGTCAACCAAAAACATTTAAAATTGACCACATTGCTTTGCTATAGTGTGGGTGGGGTTTTGAGGGTTTGTTTTGGTTTGCTTTGTTTTGTGTAAAGTCTAAACAAAAAGAAGATTTGGCAGCGCAGTTCTCTCAATCTCACAACTCTACTATAACATAACAATAATGTGAGTAGGATATTCATACGAGTAGCTAGAACAGTACTTCATTCATTACGAGAAACCATTTGGAATGAATGTATATATGCAATAAGACGACCTGTTGACTCATTATCGTATCAATAAACCTACTGACCCTTGCTTGCAGCTTTAGTTACGGAGTTAGGTCAACCGCGGCTGGTGGTCGACATGGGAAGATGTTTTATACAACAAATACACCTAAAATCTATGAAATAGGTAACAGTGTAGATGAAAGAAGTGGGGAATCCTAACCAACCCAAATCCAATTTGAACCGTCCGCCTGATGGTAAGCGATATTTTACTTTCTTGTATAGAACATTGACTTGGGTATGTCCTAAAACTGCATTCAGAACCACCGGAGGACGGGCAGCAGCGTCCTTTCAGTTAACGGTGGTAACCATTCTGCGATCCCCAAGCCGCCTGCCAAGCGTGGAGATTATGGCAATACCTCCCTTTAAGGGAGAGGCCTTCGTCCAGCAGTGGACGTCTTGCGGCTGTTGATGATGATGATGATGATAGAAGATTCGTCTACCTGTAACACTAAAAAAGGTCCACACTTTGTCAGCAAGCATGCCAGTACCGGAAGAGATGGCGCCCTAAAGAAGATTCATATACTCAGCAGCAGTGAATTGAAAATGACTGACTGACTGATGACGATAAAAATGTAAACAGGGTATATGTATTTTTCTCAAATTGTTAAAATGATAATATACATTGAGGCATAAAACTCGGTGTAGTTATAGCGTAGCATAAGCATAATCAGCCTTTTTAATATTCCGCTGCTGACTTAGGCCTACCCTAGCAGGCCTCACGATGTGTCCTTCACCAATTGGCCAGTCAGATGAAAATCCGTGCTTACAAATTCAAATTCAAATAAATAAATAAATAAATTGTCTAAAACTGTGTACAACGAGATGATAATTATTTCATGGTAATTAAGTAATTGAGAACAGTTTTGTCCTCGCGGACATACAATATTTTAAAAAGTGCTAAAAACCGAGCACAACTACAGTGGACCGTTTCCGAATTCAAGAAAAACCTAAATATTCCCAAACCTAAACTTTTTTGAAGCTACCCGACCTTCAATTGTTTTTTAAATTTAACTTCTGGCAATGATTTAATGCTTTCAGCAGGCTTTCAGGTAGTTTATTGTAAATAGGTAAATAGTAATAGACATTGTCAACCAACACTTTTCATAGCGTGCTGTCCTTTTTATGTATGTTCTTACTAATCGGTCTACATTTCTGGTACCGCGTTTATAGAATTCCAGCGCTGTAGTGTACAAATGTCTGTTTTGTTTTACAAAACATGCGATGTCGTAGATATATTGACATGGAAGCGGTAATATATTAAACTCTTTGAAAAGACGTCTACATGAATCTAAGGGTGCTGCGCCACATACAGCTCTAATAATTATTTTTTGACATATAAACGCTTTCCCAAATTCTGCACCTCTTCCCCAAATAATTAATCCGTACCTTAAAAGTGACCCTATTTAGCCATGGTATGCTAACAGTGCTGTGTCGCTGTTAGCAGTTTTACGTGAACGGTTTAGAACATATACATAGCTGTTTATTTTTTTGCTAATTTTATCTGTGTGCAGTTTCCAATTAAGCTCCTTATCAACTATTAATCCCAGAAATGATGTTTGAATGACCCCTTTTATTGATTGACCATTGTAATTTACTTGAATATTTATATTATTGAAATTAATGTAGCAAGTTTTCGACAGGTTTATTTTTAGATTAGCAACTCGAACTCGCAAGTTCACGATTTCGAGTCGAAGTCGAGCGGTTTACCAATAAGCTACCAAGGCTTAGGTGTTACGTGGTAGCCTAATCAGTTTAGAGCCACGGTGTAGATAGGATAGACCAAATTCTAATATCGTAACTATCATGCTAAACAACCCACGCGGACGAAGCCCGCAGCAGCTAGTTGTAAGTAGATATAAGTCCTTTGTTGCAACTCGGCAAGAAGATGAATCCGTGCAAACAAAACGTTATGATAGACAAACATGCTTGTATGTTTACCGGCTACTTCAGACTTAAGGAATCATGTTCTGCCAATTAGTAGTCATGTCACGCATGGCGACATTCATTTAAATGATTAGAGGCTATTAGTGCCATCAGTTACTGAGTAAAAGATAACATTATACAGTCTTACTCAGTTCAGTATCTCATAAATCAAAAATGTATATCAGTAAAATGTTAGATGAATTGCCACAATATCTCATATTTATTTATTTATTTACTAAAAACAGTTGTAACACCTTAACAGTTCGCCCAAATCGATGCTACACTAAATATATGTTATTATTAATTATTAAGTAAATTATATACTTAATTATACATTATAAACATTTTCACTAACTCTGTGAGCCGCTTTCGTGAATTCTGCCAGTCCACAGAGAAAAATATCGTGAGATTCAGCAATCTTGTTCAGTAACGTAATAGCGCGTTCATATATAGAGTAGAGGATGGATATTCCCCATGCATAGGAAACCTGTATCCCATCGGAGAAGAATTCTAATGACGTATTTGAATCCAACCACTTCGATCAAAGAAACAGGATCAATGACCAATCCGGAACTAGGCTAGCGTCTTGGATTTGGCCCAAACGCCCTTAGATGGTTGGTCTATGGCCAGTAATTTTATTAGCAGGTTGTTTATACTTTGCTTCAAGTACGAAAAAAGCGTTCTGATTCTAAGGTTTTTATTTGGAGAAGATGTGAAACTGCCGAAATCGGTGCTTCACGAAAAGTACAATATTATACAAACGTAGTATTCAAATTCAGAGAATACAGTAGGTTCCTTTTAGATAAGCGTGCTTCAACATTTATCGCATCGTTGGTTATCATCAGGCAGGATGCGGTCAAACTCAAACCTATCTTGATAATGTGAAAAAATATGATTTTGCTGTAACTAGGAAATTAATAAAATAATTATAAATTAGTTACTTCCTACATAGACTAGTCTTATCTACACAAATAATCCACCGCGCACCGAATCCTGACCAAGTAACAGGGTGACAGTTGAGGGTGTTACTGGTTGGGTACAAGCCTCCAAGATACTAGCCACGCTCCCGCACTGAATCACCAGAGAAATTTGCTGGATCAAACACCACCCTGACCGACGATCTCTCCTTTTCTCTGTCATACGGCGCCCTTACTTCCACGCATCCAAGCCCCAAGTTTCCGCTGTTCAACAGCGAAAGGTTCAAATCATATTAAGCTGACTCGTGGCAGGCGACATATAGGTTATCTTGGTTATCTTAATTCAATATCAAGACCTTCTCGTATGCGACCTGTGTTCGAGTCGAACTTGCTAGGATCTTATATTTATATCTAAAACTAGATCTTTAACCACACCTTCAACGTTTTTAGAAAGGATTCCGTATTTAGGTCTCGCCAGAGCTAGGGATTCAACGCTTTTGTTGTCGCCAAAAATCTTAAATATCTCATGAGTCAAGAGCCGTGTTTAGTAGGTATAGCCATGTTTTTCTTATTTTTAAAATATACCAATACAGCTTGCCTGTTAGTGCATTTGCTTCATTCTTCTTCATCCATTCATCTTTCATCATTCTTTCTTTCTTCTTCATATTCCTGGGGTCATTTATTTTATTTTCTATTTATATTTCTGGCGTGTGTTCTATCTATCACTCGCCCAATCTTGTTGAAATAGAGAGTAGGGACTCACTATGAAGACCTGGATCTAGGTATGTTCTAAAACCACCGGATGACGGTCAGCAGCGTCCTCTCGGTTAACGGTGGTGAGCATTCTGCGGTCCCCAAGCCGCCTGCCAAGCGTGGGGATTATGGCAGCACCCTATTAAGAGGAGGTCTTCCTCGAACAGTGGACGTCTTCCGCCCGATGATGACTCACCATAAAAGCCAGGTTGGGCACGGTGACCTGCATGTGGGCGGGGTCCCCGACCGACTCCTCCGGCAGGAAGCGCACAGTCATGTACGGCGAGAACCACACGTCCCCCGCCGCCTCGTCCAGCTCTATGTCACCATTGCGACGGGTCTCCCTGGGAAACAACACACATATTCATATTGATGGTTGGTCTCCTTCGCAGAAGTTCTTCCAGATAGGAAGAGATATTTCAGTCTGTCAAGTCAACACTTAAAAATAAATAAAAAACACTGCAAAAAATAGTTTCTCAAAAAAATTATAGCCAATGTCACTCGGGATGATGTAAGGGTTCTAATGATACCCCCTAAAATACATCTAAAACTGTCTAGCATTTACAAGTTATGATGGAATAAAAAAACTGACATACATACATACATAATTATGTAGAATCCGGAAAACCACTATAAATATTTTTTATAGTTGTAAAAATTGTTGTATTGTTTGGTATCATACACTTAATTTTATTAGAATAAACTGTACTTTCTAATACTTATTATAATAGTAAATGTATACCACTTAATTACATTTACAATCTATACATCTATTACTATAAAAGAGTCTGTCCTGACTGACTGACTGACAGACGCGCAGCCCAATCTGCTGGTTGTACAGACTTGAATTTGGAGGGTGTATTCGTCTTGATGCGTAACGGTGTACTAAGAAAGGATTTATCGAAATTCAACCCCTAAGGGAAGAAGGGAAAAAAAAGGGAAAAAGGGGAAGGGGGGAATTATTTGTATGAAAGTGAACTGTTGACAAGCTGATTATGATTTTTGATTAACGGAGGGCTAGGCATTTTCGGACTGAAGGATCTCTACCACTGCTGTTTCAGATTTCCTGCAGCAGAAAGTAATGAGGGGCAAAGGCAATACAGTAATGTCCTGGACTTTGTTTTGTAACTTATAGTTCTGGGTTTGAAATGGTCATGGGCAGAGTGTTGCCTCTTACTATCAGGAAATCAGATCCGCGATATGGAATAGTCTACACGGGCAGACATAAAGACACCCCCTACGCTAGATAACAGGGTTGAAGTAGGCTTGTACAATGTACAAATAGCTCGTTATTGCGTAGTGTAAAAGTTAAAGAAATTGCTTCAGCTAGTCTAGAATAAAAAAACTCACACATAAGTAAAAGGGCCAACCTCTTCTACCTTCAGCTTGTGGTCTTCTCCCGTCATGAAGCGATCCTCGTTGGTGATGTTAAACACGAACAGAGAGAGCCGGGTGCCCGACACTTCGGTCTTGAACACGTTGTACAGAAAGCTGTCTTTCTTCACTGCAGTGCCCTGAAAGGATATCAGGCTAGTAATTTTTTTTTTTAAATTATAGTTTTGTGCCCGGGTATGTATGTCCTAAAACTGCATCTAGAAGCACCGAAGGACGGGCAGTAGCATCCTCTCGGTTAACGGTGGTGAGAATTCTGTGATCCCCAAGCCGCTTAATAACGTCTTCTGGCTCATTAGCCAGAAGACTATTATTCATCATTATGAATAATAGTTTTTAGAGCATCTAAGTAGAAGTTATGGTGGCCCTTTGGGACAAGACGCACTTCGTGGTCATGGGGTCGTGGGTTCGGTCCCGAACCAATGAGCTCCTTATTTAAGAGAATTTAAGTTCGGATTTGAAAAATACGTCCGCAAAATAATTTCAATGGCACGTTCAACCAGACTGACTGACTGTATCGCTCAGCCACCCTTCAAAGGCGGGTATTACCCAGCAGTGGGACGTTAACGGCTGAAGCAGTAAGTAGAAGTACCGTAGAGTCATTTTTGGCATTTTAAGACTCATAGTGATTCTTAACAAGGGCGTCTGTTAATAAATCTCATATGGCAATAAATCTACTACACCTCAAGTTTTAAATGTGTTTAGTGGCAACGGTCTGCTTACCATCAGTCGGAATATCTGTTTGCTTTGCCACTCTTCCTATAAAAGAAGAGTCGGAATTTTTAAATATTAAGTAACTGGCTAGAAATATTACCAATTTAGGACCAACGCCGCCGCATGCCCCAAACTCTTTTATCAGCAGTAAGACCTACAAATCTCACAAGTTCGGTGCGATGAACAAACAAACTATTGAAACAAAAAATAAAAGCAATAGATGGATACCTACCTAACAAAACAACCTTACTACTGAAACTAGACGATTCTAACAACGAGCGCAATGACATATACAGGATGCTCACTTTAGCCCTTATAATATTTCAACAGTCCATGCCAACACTGGTGTGGATCACATCAACAGCCGGAAGACGTCCACTGCTGGACGAAGGCTTCCCCCTAATAGGGAGGGGTAGCTATAATCCCCACGCTTGGCAGGCGGCTTGGGGCTCGCAGTGTGTTACCACCGTTAACTAAGAGGATGCTGCTGCCCGTCCTCTGGCGGTTCTGGATGCAGTTTTAGGACATACCTAGGTCCAGGTCCTGGTGTGGATGATACCGTGCAATTGCAAGGTCTCCTTCTCTTCAGTCACCCGTCGTAGTAGAGTCAAACTTTGATGTAAACATGACCACTTGACCAGTGACAACTATAGCAGTAGGGAATATGCATATGTGTCAATTATTAAAAATAAGTGGAGAATTGGACTGAATCTGATGTTTACATCGAAAAAAATATTGAAATTGGCTGGTAAAATTCTGAAATATAAGCATTCAAAGTATTTGGGAGGGAGTCATCTGTCCCTTTCTACCAAAACACGTGCTAGTATAGAATTTCTTTGGAATCGTGTACTTTGACGTCATTAGCCACTATAGTGCCCTCTAGTCTAACA
Organism: Erannis defoliaria; assembly: GCA_905404285.2. Classification (NCBI taxonomy): domain Eukaryota; kingdom Metazoa; phylum Arthropoda; class Insecta; order Lepidoptera; family Geometridae; genus Erannis; species Erannis defoliaria. The sequence goes on along the minus strand of FR990077.1, from coordinate 18,669,308 downwards.
TGAAAATAAAATGTTTACATATTTAAATTATTTTTTCTGTGATTTGTTTTGTTGCAAGTCAGCTTTTGTGTGAGTCAATAAAAAAACATACATATTCCCTATTGAACAGCTAACATAGGACCTTGACTGTCGATGCCATCGCATGCGTATAGCTTACGAAATGATAAACGCGGTCACTGACTGATCGTTAGGTTTATCAAATAAAAAACAACTTTGTATGGCAAAAAACGATTCACTTTTAATGTTCCCGAATATGATTAGAAACTTTGTTGGATCTTTCTGAGACACCATGTACCTATGATGATGTTCATTATCGTGACGTTCTTAAGAAAGTAAACCGATCCGATAGCCTAATTCTTATCTAATTCGACCTGGTTACTCACGTATCTGATGGCCATGCTGATAGGGTCGAGAATGACGGAGAGCACAGCAAGCAGGATCAGCAGACAGCCGACACTGGCGCTGCTTATTGTTTGACCTGAAAATATGATGAGGTTTTCAAAACATTGCGTTGAACTTCCGTCCTGAAGACAATGGATCAATTATCAAGCTCAATGGTGAAGGAATGCTGATTATTTATGAAACAGACATAAATAATGTGATCGATTTTGGAGGTTTTAGTTGACAGAACTACAATAACTAAAGTATTGCTGTCCTTAGCCAACACGCCTGGTCAAAAAGTGACAGCGATATTTTAATTAGTTTAGAACTGTCAACTAAAGCCTTCAAAATTGACCACTTTGTCAGTGTACGTCTCCTAAATAGAAAAGTTCAAGTGTGAGTTGCAGTTAATCGAGAGGCGAAGAAGTCATCTGTATAATTACTAGATAATGAATTCTGAAATTTCTGAGTACATTATTCAACTTTTTGACCAAATGTTTAAAAAAAAATACAGGGATTTTTTTTAATTTCTCTTCGACTTACATGTTAATAAGCGACTCTAGTGGTAGGACTTTATTGCAGAGACCACATGGGAAAGTACTACATCTTTGCCAGTTATTCAACAGTAGTGTGCCAGCATTACTGTGTTTCGGTTTGAAGAGATATTTGACATGTAATATCGCATCGAAATAGTTTGCAAGTTCACAATTCTGGCACTGCTACTGTTATGGGCTTGCGTGATGCTTACCATCAGGCAAACGTGTCGCTTGTCTCGTCACTCCATTGCTTAAAAAAGCGAAGGTGTGGTCAAAGATCGCAGTTATCTATTGACTACTAACCTAATTTTCGGCTAAACATTAAAAAAAAACTACTTATACTACTAATCCCAGCATGCTGGGTACGCTACCGATTGGTAGTGCGCTTGAGGATTTGGATTGTCTCTAGACTTTCATCGGTCTGAATACAATCCTTTTGTTTTTTTGTGTAGTAGCCTAACTAGTGTAAAAAAATATTTATAAACAGACAGTTTAATGCAAGTTAGCATAACTTAAAGCTTCAAATAAGTAGGTAAGTTCGTATAGGCTGAGTGGCCAGCCCTAGTGTCAGAGTTAATGTGCCGCCCGAAGGCCTCTGACATGGCTGACAGTTGTTGTTATAGAAACTAGAACAAACAACCGGGACCAACAATTTAACGTGTCATTTAAGCTTCAAATAAAAGCCTACAATAGTCGTAATAAACACTTTGGTGGATAAGATCCACCAAAGTGCTCTCTCTTAACACTTACACTTGACTTTCTTCTGTCGTCGCTTCTTGTCATCGTTCTTCAGCAGCAACATGGTCTCGCGCCTAATGAACGATGTTATCTGTAACCGAAGTAAATCTTTTGTTAATTGGCATAAGTCATCCTCGTAATCAACCCGTCAAATCCCTCTGCTAGATATAGGGTTCTCCCATGGCACGCCAGCCAATGCCAGCTGTCCTACGTACACCGTCTCTAGATCGAGTCTCGAGGCGTCCTACACACCAGGGGCCGAACCGTGAACTGCTTATAGCGGGACCGAATACGTTCAGCTGTCGACGCTGCGCGACTGTGAATTTTATCGCCTCGCAATAAGGTTCGCGGTCGCGCAGTGTCGGCAGCTGAACCTATTCGGTCCCGCTATAAGCAGTTCACGGTACGGCCCCAGCACGTTTTAGGAAACGTGATACTAATTAGACTTTTTGAGCACTGGCTGAAATAAAAGTTATTGCATCCTTTATAAAACCAGTTTGATCCATTTATTGTGTCGTTATCACGAGGAGTGTAGTCATTATGCATGCATACGACGCGGGAGTCACTAAAGAGTACCTATATTTAGCCACGTAGTATTTTAAAATTCTAATTAATGTTATCTGAAGTTTATAATTATGTAGTTTATATATGTAAGCAACACAGGAAGGAAAAAACTACAAGGAGTAGAAATTTACGTACGAGTATTGATATCATATTTATTGATGTACAATGTACATCAGCTACTTACCGTTAGCTTGGTTAGAATTTATTGTGCTAGGGGGTTACGGGGATCTCCCCTGGGTGTACCTGTTTTTTTAATTAATACGCTTTTTTTTAAATACAACCGACTTCAACTTCGAATACCTGGATGACATCATATTTTCTAGTAATTTTGATTAAAAAATCAAACTACTGAACCGATTTCGATAAAATTTATATGAGACCACCTCTGAAGTATTACCTACCAAAAAAAAAGAATCATCAATATCAGTTCATAATAGGTTAGATGACTGGTTTTTATTATTGTCCTATTAAAATGTGGCCCATAAATATATCTGATTAATGAAAAGAAAATGAAAATCTGATCAAAAATAAGCAACTTATGAGCATTTTAATATTATGCTAGACAGAGAGAAGAAACAGCAAAACGTGACGTCACTTCTCTGTACGCCATATAAATTATTTTCTGACAAGTAAGGCGTGACTTCATTTTTTGTTTTGTGGGTAAGGGACAGTTGTCTCTAACAAAAACTTTAAACGCTGATATATCAGAACATTAAATAAACATACTATATTTACTTAAATTTTTCATCAAAGCTATTGGTTTCAACGATATAAACATCAGTTATTGGCGAAGTAATCGCGTAACATACATACAAAAAATATATTTAGAACCTCCTTTTTTGAAGTCGGTTGACAAAACGAAATAAAATCCGAATTTGAGTAAACAATTACGAAGTACGAACGAGGGCGGAATACATTTCGCGCGTTTTCGATATTTTAATATTTTACAGCACATTTGCTCGAAAAATGCATTTACGAAGCCTGTATACATCGTTCGAAAGTTGAAGATTAAAATAAAAATGAAATAGGTAAAATAGGTACTCCTCAGCTAAGTACCTATTCTACCGCACGCTCCCTTGTATAGCGTCGTGCGTAAACTTTACGGTATTTTTTTAATTTCCATAATATTAAATTAAAACCTCCATCAAAGAGTTTCACATTACGAAAATAAATACGCTGAGTGATCGAACCTCATTGGAAGCGCTTTTACTCAATACGTTAGTCTCACTTGAATACTAAACAGAAAATGAGACGAAAGACGTAGTTCTCATTTTTACCACGCGCACGTAGCGTCATTTGTTAATTCGTGCCATTTCTTCTTTCTTCCCAGGAGAATTATGGCGTCGCACTTTACATTTGCCAGTGTCAAGTATTTATTTGTGTCAAGTTTTTGATAATTTTCAAGTCGAATGAGTCTAAGTCACAGTCAAAGTCACACTTAGTAAGTCACAGTCATGTCAAATCATGCTCTAGTAAAGTCGTGGCAACTTTACTACAAGCTTCTTCAAAGTTTTGGAAACAACACGAAAAGACACTCATATTAGCATATAAGACACGTTTTAACGAAGACGAACTATAGAACGAAGTTTTTTTTCTTCTTTCCTCTTAGGAGAATTATGGCATCTCACTTTGTGTATTTGCCAGTATCAAGTATTTAGTTGCGACTTTCCGACCGATATTTATAAACAAAATAATAATGTTTGCCTCATTATCTGTTATAAGTAGGTACTTCTGTTATCTGTTTTCTCGCAAATGTGTTGTAAAACGTTGTATGACACTCGTGCGGTATTGTTTTTTACAAACTCGTGACTATAGTAAGCCCTCGACTTCGTCTCAAGTTACATTCGTCTACTCGTTTATAAAAACCAACTTACCGCACTAGTATCATAAATAACTATTTTATATTTACTTGCGCGCTTTCTTTTTCGTACAGCTTGTTACTTTGTTCATACAATGTTTGTGGTTAATCTATTTGGTTATTGGAACTTTTACTAACAATATCCACATTACAAATTCAAATCACTTTTCGTCCCTAGGGATTAAAGAACTATTTTGGTCGCTGTTTGCGAAGAACGTAGATAGATGTAAAGATGTGATAAAAAATAATTGAACGTTTATCCCCTGAACTCTCTAATCTTAGCTTTGATATACCCAGCCGAGAGCTAGATCCTCCAAGAATCTTAGGGGTTCAAAAGGAACATGGCCGAAAGCCAAGACACATTTATATATTGTGTCCTAGAACTTAATTCGAGGCCTAAGATCAGGTGTAGAAGTTATTATATACTACAGTTCTTTCTGTAACTATTTACGGAATAATTACCTTGTTATGTAGTGAAACGAGTTTCCGATATTTCCGCGCAAGCATGCCCGGGCAGACTGAATAATCACAGTAAATATACCATAATAAACGTAATTTTAGAGCTGTAATTATCAATCTTGATAGTTTAAAACAGTGTTTTAGCCAGTTTTTTTTAAAATACATTAACTTATCTATCCATCTTATCTATCTATTGACCTGGGTGTGACCTAAAACTGCATCGAGTACCACCGGAGGACGGGCAGCAGCGTCCTCTTAGTTAACGGTGGTGAGCTCTGCGATCCCCAAGCCGCCTGCCAAGCGTGGGGATTATGGGAAACCCCCCCTTATAAAGGGAGAGGCCTTCATCCAGCAGTGGACGTCTTCCGGCTGTTGACGGTGATGATGATCTATATATCTAAAAAAAACTCGCTAAAACTCGAAAAAGGCTCGAGGGATTAAATTTTTATTCGTGGTGCTCTCTGGTCTGTAATTTATTGTGAAAACTCGACACGAACGTCTAGACCATATTTACTTGTAAATTTCAGACGAGTGGCTTTTGATTTGATACATAATTTAAGCCACCCTGGTATTCGTGCAACATGAAAATAATATCTCAACGAGTTTTTTGGCCAAATTTGAACAGAGATGTAGATAAATGGGCAAAAACCTGTATTCAGCGCCAGCGATCAAAGGTAATTAGACATTGGTTGGTTTGAAGAGTCGGTAGAGTCGGTAGAGTCGGTGGAGTCGGTTGTGTCGGTGGAGTCGGTGGAGTCGGTGGAGTCGGTGGAGTCGGTGGAGTCGGTAGAGTTAGTAAAGTTTGCTCGGAATGATTTAAAGTTGAGAATTTTGAGAGCGGTCCGAATTTCTTCCGCACGCGGACGAAGTCGCGGGGGACCTCTAGTTGATAATAATTGTTGGTATCAGGAGCTACCTACAGTGCAACTAGGTTTGCCTGCAGTCGGAAGAAGCGATAACAATGTAAGTCCTGCTGAGTATGTTTATGGCCAAACCCTTCGTTTACCTGGAGATTTATACGTAATCTCAGATAAACGAACATGTGAGGATCATGTACGTTTACAGGAACTGAAAGAAACCATAGGTAAGCTGAAACCAGTATCGCAGAAACACCGAAACTCACGCACAATATTTGTACATAAAGATTTGGGTAAGTGTGAATATGTTTTTATACGTAACTCTGTCTGCAGAACCCTAACACCGACGTATGATGGTCCATACCGTGTCGTACAGGGGAGAAATAAAGTTTATGTCGTGCAGCTACCCAATAGAAAGGCAGCTGCTTTTGTGCTAAACGATAATGAAGAAGAAATGCCTATGTTAAGCAGTGAGCCATTGCAAAGTAATGATGAAAACAATAACAGATAAACATATTTATTAATAATTATTAAACTATATACTTATTAACAAGTCAATATTAATAAAAGTCATTCCAATATTAATTAATTAGTAGTTCATAGTAATAAAAAAAAACTTCTATGATAAAAATAAACAATTCATCAATAAAATTTATATAAATAAGTACCTACAATTTTGCGCTCATAAAAAACTCGTCAAGTGAATAAAAAGTCCTTTGAACGAGCCAGTTCTTTAGTTTTATTTTAAATACATTATCGCTGGTAAAACTAGTGATATCCTTCGGCAACCAGTTATATATTTTTGGCCCTATAACGTGAGTCAATTTCTCCGAGCGGACGAGCCTCGTGCGTACCGTGGCGAGACAGTTCACGTAGCGGAGGTTGAGCTTAAAGGCGTGGCTGTCCCCTCGCCATATTAATCAGAAAACTCACTGCGAAACCAAAGTTAGTGAAAAGTCGATAGAATGTAAGCATAATGTTTAGAAAGTTCAGGAAGAACGACAAAAAGTGGTCGTAAAGTTAAACCACACTCTCATCAGCCAGAAGACGTCCACTGCTGGACGAAGGCCTCCCCCTTAATAGGGAGGGGTTGCCATAATCCCCACGCTTGGCAGGCGGCTTGGGGATCGCAGAGTGTTACCACCATTAACTAAGTAAGTTAAACCACTAGTAAGATTTAATTTTTAAATAAATGCTAAGTGTTTCTCTTACACCATAATTTGTGTTAATTATGATTGTACGTGTAGAAATAGAGTTTAACGGAAATAAATAGTTGTGTCAGAACTCAGCGACTTTACTTTGATGTTGTTTCTACTTAATACTCTACTGCCCGCCTAGCACGCGAGCCGTAATAAACGTCTATCCTCTCTTTTTCCCCGCCAAAACGAAACAGACGTATCCATATTCACTTTTCAGCTTTATCACTTTCCCGCGCGGGGAAAGACCAATTAGTCCTCGGCGCGTGCTAGGTTGGAAACAACCATTTGAACACGCAGTCAGGAGTCAACACGCACCTAAATACACAAACGGTGACCTATGTTGTGAGACATACCGTAACACGAGGTGACATTGATAAATTTTAAAACAAAAATGTGTGCAACATCTTTAATTAAAAACGTAATAATGTAAAAAAAATTGGAAGTAGTGGACGTACTAAAACCTTTTATATTGTTTAAAAAATATATAAATAATTTTAATACTTTTTGAGAAAAAAAAATAAACAACGTAATCAATTATGATACGAGTGTGCTATGTTGGTCATTACACTAGAGGCGGTATTATGCGCGCGAGCCGCAGGCGAGCGCGATAAGGAAGCCGAGAGCGTAATGACTAATAGCACAAGAGTTCCATACGACTGTTTTCGTCACACTTGCGAGGAAATAACTTTTTTTTTGATAATAATCAACCACACAGCCGAAACGTCAACAAACATTTGCGGAAAATGACGCCCAAATCAGTAATGCGTGCGCAGGTTGACATTTACTTCAGCGGCATAAGAACTCTTTGTTGGTATTACAAAAAAACTGTAAGTATTACCCGGCTATATTAAGAGTGCTTCGTATACGTACGTCTAATTGCAGTCACGTACAAACTTGACTTTACCGGGTTATACCTATTATAGTACAAGTGCCGTAATGTAAAGTAAAAAGCACGCGTGTGTAATAGCTTGGATTATAAGCCTAAAAGCGATGTGATAAGATCTACTTTACGAGCAAGTGTGATGAAAAGATATATTGCAACGGGCTACTTTGAAACCTGCTGTTTTTTCGATTGATCTTGATAGACACCCCGATTAGGAACAAAAACAAGAAAACAAAAATTTTTAGAGATTTATATATTTTTAAATATGTATATTTTTATATTGAGGGGGCTACTTTGATTGAAGGACATTGATAACGAGTGAATTTTATTTTAAAGCCTGTACAGATATCAGCAGTACTTAAATCTCAATAAGTCCAGTATTATTATCCTAATCATGCTGCATCAAAAAGTAGAATGGAACTCGATAAACACATTATAATGGAATATGATGTTATATAGAGCCATTTTGGCATTAATTATAATTTCATAGAATCCAATATTATTCGTTTATAATAATAATAATCCGTTTAATGCAGGCAATAGAAATTAGTTAAAAAACACGCGCCCATATTATAAATTCCTTACAGATTAAGATACCTACAAAAATAAATTTTAACTAACACTACTTTGGCTGACATTTTCCTGGCCGTGTCGCTTCCCAGTAGCGTCGGAAAACCAGCCCCTTAGGCCAGAAATCTGGTGAGAGGAACGCTGAGGATAATTTTTCATTTTTATGTTCAGTTCATCGACTAGAATTATTCTTCTAGAATTATGTGTTATAATTATGTATTTACGAAAAAAAGATTATATATAAGTATTCTATCAGCTATCTGGTTTCCATAATACAAGCTTTGCTTAGTATGGAGCTAGATGGCGCTGTGTGTAATAAATGTCCCCCCAATATTTATTTTATATTTATTTATTATTCTTTTCGGTCTTTTTTCATTGACTCCTAGGGGAGCCTATTCCTATCACTGTTCCTAGCAAAGCTGCTCCTCATGAAATGGGGCAGTAGTTATAAAAAAGCAGCATTAATGGTCAATTGATCGTTGGTTATTTTCTCTATGGCTTCTTCTAAGGTTTCCTCGGAGTAGTTTTCTTTATAAATAGACGGGTACCTGGTGTCTTGATAAATATCCGAACCGCGAAGGATCAACCAATAAAAAATATCATGGGGTTAGATTGATAAAGTGGTTCACCTCTCTATATCCTAGAGAGTTTCGTCACTCACTGATGCAAGATTGATATCGTTGTTGATAGCTATCAATTTCGCCTCGTATGGCCCATCAATGTAGCCCCGGTTTGCAAAGGTAGTAATTAAAAACAAAATAGCGACCACAACTCGACGTCATAATGATAATTTCAATCACCAAAAACATATAATTACGTTAGGCATCTACTATAAATAACATGTAAAAACTTACGTTTCTGTATTCAGACTTTAGAGAGCCAGCTCTATTTCTTTTTTTCCACTTAAACAAAAACATTTTTTTTACGTAGACTAACCTCCACGCGCCGGCGTTTTGAGGAAATATGGCGAAAACATCAGTAATGCAAGTAAAAAAAATATTAATGGCTGCGTTCCGTTTTACTGAGAAATTTTTAAAATATCGTATCTTTGAGTTATCATCAAATTTGCCCCGATTTACGGTAACCTAACAAATATGCTGTTCCCATAGACAATCATTGGCTGTTCCATACATTTTGTCGAGAGTGAATATTTGTGTTCTAAGAAACAGCTTTTTGGTTGGTTCCATAGTGAAGATGATTCTCGATAAACCGTCAATGACATCCCGGTACCATACGACGATGATGAGACAGTTCAACTATTCTGAGGCTAATCCACGTTTAGTAATAAGATCCGAGGTCTAGTAAATAATAAAGCATTCCAGTACTATTCTTATCACTTCTATTCACTCCATCATCAGACCCTCGTCACCAAGTATAATAGAGAGGACGCTGAGGAGTTCCGCTATCCATTTTCCAGCTTCATTATCAGATCAGCTCGAAGGTACCAAATAATTGTATTTTCATTTTAATTAGGTACATAAATGTACTTAACAAGTTACAGAACGATAATAGCATAATCAGCCTGTATATAAATTATTATTCTACTGCTTGACGTAGGCCTATGCCGATTGGACCATACCTATCCATCTCGCTGCTGGCCCAGTTGGTAGAATTGTGGATTCACCTATGCCATACAATTTCGGACGTATGTAGGTTACGAGGCTTACGATGTTTTTTTTTACCGAAAAGCTAGTAATAAAGCTAGTAATTATACAAAATTCGTAGATAAACTCCAATGAGTTCATTGGTACGGGCTCGTGATTTGAACCTACGACTTCAAGATTCCAAGTCTAGCGGTCTTCCCATTAGGATACCACAGCTTTTTAAAAGGAGGCCTTTGCCCAGCAATGGGATCCAACTGGCTAAATACAATACATTATTTTAGTAAAGCGCAAGTCACCATTTTATTGTTTGCGCTCTTCCAAGATTATAATATGTACATTGTACATAGTTATCAAAAATTATTAACTTAATAATAACAGAGCGTTAAACAAGCCAAATTTTTTTTTAAAACACGACTGACATGCCATAAAAAGATTCTTTAAAAAAAACATAGCTGTCATCCGGGATGTAAGGCTAAGGCAGTGTTTCCACCTTTAGGGATTTGTCCCTTTTTTAGGCAAAAATGACTAGAATTATGTAAGGGTTAGGGACATTTCATTTCAAAAGGGATTTAGGGAGTTTAGGGGAAAAATCGAACTTAATGTGGTAATCATTGTATAAGGTGTCAAACTCGTAATGAATGTAACCTGTCTAGTTTTAGTTGACCTATTAATTGTACTATGAACGTAGTTATAGACGACATAGGAACTAAGTTGTATTATAACAACAGTTAGTTTTTTTTAAAATTCTGCATTGCAAAATTTGCAGAACAATAGCTACAAAATATTCTATTAATCGTCTGAATGAGAGTGCCTATCCAATGTTGAGTGCAGCGAAACACTGTAAAAGTGGTGCCTCGGCTCCAAATTAGGTATTTTTTTTGTTTATTATGGCCATGCTCCCTAAATCAAGCAGTTTTGAATTTTATTTAGGGAATTTTAGGGACAATTCGACTACAAACTAAGGAAAAACTATAATTAAAAGTGGAAACACTGGGCTAAGGATTCTAACAATACCCCATAGGTACATCCTTCTCGGTACATCCAAGGCTGTTCAGACATTTAGACGTTATGGTGGAATTAAGAAACACATAAATACATATATAATATACATAGAATACATACAATCAATACAAAACCTTGACATTTTTACAGTCCTTTCTTTGGGCAATCGCTTAAAAAGCGACCAATCCAATAACACTAAATATGACCTGTGCTATGGTCAAACACCTAGACAGTGCATCCATAACAAAAAAAATCCATTTAAGGAAATCATCACGGAGAGTGGATTTGGTAAGTAAAGCTATTATTTTATAAAGCATTAGCGTGTTTATAAACATCAACCATTATTACACCATATTACGTAGCACCTGAGTAATACTATGATTTCTGTGGTATTACTTAATACTACGTCACTATAAAATCTCATCAACAAAACTTAGTGATTCATTATTCAAGCGCCAGTCAGATCGCCCAAATCGAACACAAACAAAATAAATTTACACATAATTCACTCACCTCTTTTCAAAATACCTAGTCGGATCAATTTCCAACGCAGTCAACGTTTTTAAAACAAGAAACGATTCAATTATTACCACTTAAAAATACTATTACATCCTATAAGATTGTAATAAAATAGTATAAGAATAAATCGTTGATATATTATGAAACATTAGTAGGATGAAAGCAAGAAAAACACGAGCGAGCGCGGTTCTACCGATATGTAGTTCATCGGTCGTTCCCACATGCGTACTGAATACACTTCCTTCTATTCTGTGGAGTGGACTATTATTAACTGAAGACACAGTTTATGCAGCAGTTCGGATGCAAGATGGACCACAGCTCACGACGTCATTGTCTTCTGTTACGTCACTTATTTAGCGGTGACCTTGAGAAGGAGGCTTATCAGTTACGAGTTAGTTGCTCTATGTGTTTTAATGTTGTTTGTTTGCTTTATTCGCAGGTTCATAATAATAGCAACGTCGATCTTGAAATATAAGTTTATTCTTAATTCACATACAATATATATAAATATTTGAGTCACTGAGCTTAATACATAATTATACTCTACTAGAGGTCGCTCGCGACTTCGTCCGCGTACGGAAGAAATTCGGCCCGCTCCCAAAATTCACCACTTTAAATCATCCCGAGCAATATTTTTTTGAGTGTTGTCTGTCAATCTTGATTGATTGATTGATGATTAAATGGACAGATGTTATGATTACCCACTTAACTACCTGTAGGACAAACGTGTACCTAATATGTATGTAAGTATAATTCTTTGTAGGAAAATTATGTTTGTGGATAGGTAGGTATGTATTGATACAAAATAAATGTATGTGTCAGATAACAAATTTCTAAATCGACCAAGAAAAGTCTTCATATCAAGTATACCTACTAGGCAACTTTGCAACCCGTCCAGAACGGGTAGTCTTCTCCTTAATTTCAGACTGCGTCTGGGAGGTCACTGGAACGAATGACGGTGACACGTCTTTTATTGGTTGCTGGACATTAGTGCTAAGTGTGACCTTACCTGAAGCATTTTATTTATGCTTTAGAAATTCTGCAGCAGGATCAGCAATCTTGAGAGGAAATAACCGTTGAAATGGACGTAACTTACAGCCTGTCGACGTTCGCACTCTCGCTGTTCTGTAAATGTCGTCTCGACCTGAAAAAATCGCTTTTTCTTTTTCCTTCTGTTTCTACCAAAACTACATCTCCCACCTTCAGACTATCTTGCTTTTCTTTTCCTCGTTGAACTAAGGTATTTAGATATTTTGACTTGATCCGTTGTCTGAAGTTCTCTCTTAATGTCTGTAGGTAGCGTAACCTTTTATTAAGACTGTTCGAATCTATGATATCAATGTTAGTGACATCCGTCTGAGGAATAGGTTGTAAGAAGTTTATGGGTTTTAGAGGTTCCAGTGAGGGTATTCTGTCATCTTCTATGTAAGTTAATGGTCATGAGTCGATTGTAGGTTCGCAATCGCATAACACTGTTTCTAATTCTTCGTATGTGACTGATGATTGACCGAAGACCCCTTCAGTAAATTTTTCAGTCTGGATTAGTTTTTCCCAGAAACCTCCCCACCATGCTGTTGCTGGTACATTAAATTTCTATTTTGTTTGTTGTATTGTGGACTGCCTTTGAATTTAATTCCAGTCTAATTCAGACAGTGAATTTTTGGTTCCCACACTATTTGTTCCTTTGTCGCTGGTGATGATTTTCACTCTACCTCTGCGTGCTATGACGCAGAATGCTTCAGTCGACAAATCTGTAATTTTTTGTCTTCTTCTCTATCTCATCAATCTTATCTAGTGTTTTGAATTTGATGCTGAGATGAGATATTGTGGGAAAATATTGTAAAAATTGTATGCAAACGCGTAACTCATTTTATTCATATTATTTCATTGTATTCATATTATTGGTAGTAGGTACGTACGTAATTTCAGTTAAAATATTTTATTATGAAAACTGACGTGGATTTGACACATTTTTTGTTTTATTTATTCGGGATTACTCGGGGTGTCGTCACGTGAGTATTCCCGTATAAATAAAACAAAAAATTACATTACATTTACATTAATTACATTTACATTTTAATAAATTATTACGGAATTCTAAGTCACTTTTAAAGTCTCCAAAAATTGAATCATTCCGTTACCTAATTGGTTACTGCTTGTGAATGGAACAAATAAATAATAACAATAATATCTTTTAGTAGGTCGTCGTCGTCGTCAGCCATAAAACGTGCACTACTGGACTAAGGCCTCCCCCTGTATAGAGGGGTGTTGACATAATCCCCACGCTTGGCAGGCGGCTTGGGGATCGCAGAATGGTCACCACCGTTAACCAAGAGGACGCTGCTGCCCGTCCTCCGGTGGGTCTGGTTGCAGTTTAAGGACATACCAGGTCTTTTAGTAGGTATTATCTTAGATTTAAGAATTTTTGCCGTGCCCACGCGTGCTATTTTGTGCGATTCACAATTGTGGGTCGGGTCCGTGAGAAACGAGACGAAATTTGTGCAAGGTGTGCGTGCATCTTTTAAAAACTCGTGTTACTGGGTTTCTGATGAATAATAAAAAATAAATACTTCTAATACTTTTTTTATGATCGTAGAACTAGGTTGCCCACAACTCACCTAAAATGTTAAGTGACGGTGTTGTTAAAGATCGTTAACACACCAAGCCTGGCAGCCTTACTTGGGAGCCAGTACCTAAGCTCCCAAGTAAGACTGCCCGGCTGTAATAATATTTTCGGAACTATTCAAATACTCAACCTTTATTAAGTATAGTTTTTCGTCCGCCTCTAAAAGACTATCGCGTGACTGCAGGCTTAACGCTCACTAACTAATGCTTATAAAAACTTGAAACTTATTGGGCTTCTTTGTTCAAAAATTGTATACCTTGACAAAGGTCGCTTTTACAGGTGGGTCTTTCGCAAATGGTACACGAGATAAAAAAAAAAAGTGCGAGTCGGGCTCGTGCACCGTGGGTCCCGTACCACCACACCACTCTATGCATTTCAAAAATGTATTATGTTGCTCGTAACAAAAGCTAGTCTATGCTTTTTTTGTCACTAGGTGCCAAGACGAGCAAGTAATTAGCCGAAAAGTAAGGGACCTTAACATTTCAACTTCATATAAAGCCATGAACTTTAGCTGGCTACATTATCTAGTCTTCTTTTTTTTTACTATTTAGATAGGAAAACTGACGTGGTTTTGACACATTTTACACACACAACACATTTGACACATTTTTTATTTATTTTTTATTATACGTGAGTATTCCCGTATAAATAAAACAAAAATATTTAGATATGTTTTTCAGGGGGTTTTCAACGTTTGACCATAGTTTTTGTTATTACAGTGATGAGGTTCTATAATGTAGGGTCCCGTTTATGATTTCCTGTTTTTATGGAAAACACATAATAGCCACTTAGTAAGCAAGTACATACACGGCTCGTCTCGGAACTGGAAACACCGTATATATTTTTTGACAAATTAGGATAAAGCTGGGATATCTATTTCAAGTAGGTCTTAATTATTTATCGCATAATACACTAGCTCATTTTGGACTTTATTTTGCCATTTTCCTTTGCCTAATCATGGTACTTATATCCAATCCATGGCCATTGGTCCATGCACGTGAGGGAAATATTTACAAGTTTGGTATTTAGGATTTATAGATTTTAGTAATGACTGACAATCGATCGTCCGAAATGGTGATTATTAAAAAGCTATCTTATACAACAAATACAAAAAACACAGGCCAAGAGAAAATCATCATCATCATCATCAGCCCGGAGACGTCCACTGCTGAACGAAGGCCTTAGAGCGTCACACTACGTACGACAACCAAACGACGACTGTGTTATGTGAAAAGGGAATCGGGTTCGTAAAATTATTCTAATTATGATTAAAAACTGCAAACTGAGGTTCTATCAAAATTATAGGTAGGTACCTACGTATTGCTTCTATTGCTTGATTGCAAGCTTCGTGGTATAAGATTATGAATGTATTTATAATATAATACCTACATCATTATTATAAAGAACGAAATATAAATACACGTTTTTATTTTATTTTATGAATGACTGATGCTGTTCGCCTCAGATGGCCTCTACAGCGTCACCGGACTTTAGGCAAGCACAAACGGCGCTCGGCCTAGGTTTAGGTTAAAGGCGACTAGCTCAAGGGCACCTCAGACGGTACGAACCTCGGCTTGGCCGTCGCCGGGAGTGGGGTCAGACTTGCCCTGGCACTCCAGAAGGGGTATGCCCTGGGGCCCTAGTAGGTTGATCTGGTTGACTATTTGGAGAGAATCTAACCGATCTTCTGACAGATCTGGGGAGTCCTCGACCTTGCCGGCGAGGTCGGTGCGTGTTTGTGTGCCTCTGGTAACCGGCGCCTATACCAAAAACGGAATACTTCCTGTTGCTAGGAATGGTCGGATCGGGCGAGCCCAGCGCCGCCGCGGTGATGACGGCGATGGGGTCGTCTGGATCGCCCAAGACGTGTCTGGGGCGTCTACGGAAGGGGGGTGGGTCTGTCGTGTCTATCGTATAGTTGGAGGCTTGGACTATGAGTGGATTGGGATGGTGAGGGGCCGCATCAAAATAGCGGCGCGAGGCGTACTTAATGTACTGACGGATGGAGGGGAGTTCGAGATCGCAGTGCAGGTCGGAGTTTCGCATGAACCAGCTAGCTCCGACTGCTCTGCGGATCAATCTATTTTGTATGACTTGGAGTTTCTCTAGATCTATGCTAGAGGCGTGAGCAAACGCCACGGAGGCGTATGTCATGACGGGGCGAATACAAGTTTTGTAGATTGTAACCTTATTTCTAAGGGACAATTTACTACGCTCGTTGAGAAGGGGAGTGAGCCGGCCTAAGAAGAAGGCTGCTCGGTTGCGAACTATCTGAATATGCTTTGAGAACGTGAGTCGACGATCAAGGGTCACACCGAGATACTTGGTCTCGGTAGCCCATGGGATGGGCTTCGCGTGTAGCGTGATATGCTTCGAGGGAGGTCTTTTGGACGGATGAAAGTACACGGCTGCACTTTTATCGGGGTTAACGGTGATAGCCCACTTCTTGAACCAGTCTCCGAGGAGATTGAGGGCTCGTTGAAGGTGGGCTAGCTGAATGACCTTGTTCCACCCTCTGGTGTAGAGGGCGGTGTCGTCTGCGAAGAGAGCAAGCTCCAACATTAAATACACGAGGAAAATAGGTGTTTTAGTATTATAGTCCCCCACTACCGTGAAGACGTAGTAGTTTTCATATCCCACTTCAATGCGAGAAGACGCGCTTCAGAATCCAGACGTCGTGGATTCTTTCGCGGGCCCGGGGCCGGGTTTACAATTTACCAACTGATTAAAAAAAAACCTATCATAACTTTCCAAGGAAACTTGTGTATGATCGGCGAAGAAAGTAAATGGCGAATGTGAAACCACCAGCCCACACTGGGCCAGCTTGGTGGAGTATCGCCTAATCGCCCTTCGGGTGTAGGCCTATATAATATAGGCCCGCATGCTGCAGTGGCATACAATAGTTGAAATAAAATGTAATGATATGACATACGGCTGGAGCTCGACTGGACATGTTGCTGGCGAATGAGGTTCCTCGGGCAAAACTTTAAGCAGATGGCACGTGCTCTTGATAATGGTTGTATAAATCTATCTGTTCTTGGTGAGGGCGTTGTTGATAATTTAGTCCAAGGAAAAATACTGGGTACTGTGCCTTGTTTTAAGAATCTTCGCAGCTTTTGAAGGCCTGCAATAGATTTGTAGGTTAGATAGTTGTTTACATTGTGTGTTGGATAGAGCTTTAACTACCAAGGCAAATAATTGCTGATTGCTGTACAAGTCAGTCAGATGCAGATTCTCCCTGGTAATTTGAATCTTTAAAATGTTATCTGAAAAAACAAAACACAAAGCAACATAACGCATGAGATTGACAGTTAACTATGACCGCATCGACGATGTGCCCCCTAGCATAAAAATATTTCAGATCCCTATTGATGACTCTTTAAGTATGTTTTTGACAAGTGGTGGCCTCACAGAATAATGTTCATCTCTAATAAGTTTAATTTTATTCTCCGATCATCAAAAGGCACTTTTGTTCAAAAGAAACAATAAAACCGTGGAGATCCTTTGATCTTGCTGACGTTAGCGGCCATTTTGTTTTTCTGCCATTTCTAAGGAAACATTTGGTCTTACCCACTGAAGAGAGACTAAGAGTAGGGGCTTCGCTTTTCTGTGGGTGGCCTAGACAAGGCAAGCGGAGCGTTGTCAGCTCAGCTGCAGTATAGGTTGGCGATATCCTTACCATTTCGGGTCGAACCTGGCAGCAGATCCTGTGCCTATCTGGTTTGACCAGATCGAGGCAAAGGGTACAATAAGAGATGCATATAAGCAGTGGAATCGGAAAGGCAGTAGATGATGATGATGGCAATTTCCACGATGATAAGGTGATACGTGCAGCCAGCGGCATAGTTGGTTGACAAAACAACACCTACCTGGCTCGGTAGGTGCTGTTTTGTTATCGACCGCCGACGATGTCGCGAAGTTATTTGGCAGGAGCGAATCCAACGGTAATAATAGAAAATAAAATACATATACAAGTTTATGTATATACCTAGGTAAGTCTGACTGCTTCTCATAATCCATGTTTTTTTTCGGTTTATTCCAATAAACGGTTTGATTCTATTTTCACTTGTTCAAACTGTTATAGATATGTACTATAGTGGAATGTAGCTGGGTTTTTACACGGCTGTTAAAAAAAGAGAGTACGTAGGTAAATACTTAATGTTTTCATACTTTATTTTGCAGAGTTCATGTATTTATGTGAGGTTCTTAATTCCACCATAACTTCTAAATTCCTGAACAGATTTGGATGTATTTAGAGAGAGCTAGATCCTCCAAGTGTATTGGGTAGCGTTAATCCTTACACCATCTCGAGTGACAAAGGCATTTTTTTTGCGGTTCTATTTTCAAAGCAGAAACTACGAATTTTGTTTTTTACTTTTTAGTTCGTTTTAGGGCAGTCATGTTTTTTATTTTTTTATAAATGCCTTATTCCCTTTGATTATATAGAGGGAGCTAGATCCTCCAAGCTTATTCCCGGTAGTTACAATCTGGGAGTCTTCAAGTCGTGAGTGAATTGGTTTGTTCTTGACAAGCGTTCTTCATCGTTGATCGTAGACTGCATCTTCGCCTACCAAGCTTTATCAGGCGAGTAAGCGGTCAAATGTAGGCTCAGAGACATCGGTCGAAAATGTCTTTGTGCAAGACTATAATAATAAAGCTTAATTTTGTTTCTCTACCACATATTTTTCGATAACTTTTTACCTACTAGCAATACAGTCGGTCAACCTTCGTCTAAGTTATTGCCTTTCGATTGAAACTACAAAATTACATAATAATTATGT
Source organism: Erannis defoliaria (assembly GCA_905404285.2). Classification (NCBI taxonomy): domain Eukaryota; kingdom Metazoa; phylum Arthropoda; class Insecta; order Lepidoptera; family Geometridae; genus Erannis; species Erannis defoliaria. Next base: position 18,650,731 of record FR990077.1, on the reverse strand, counting down.
TTGTAATTCAGTGGGTTCATGTATTTTCCCTAATTAATTCGGTCTAGAACAAGTTTGCTTGAAATCAGTCTTAGCCTAGCCGCATAAGGGACACGCGGCACTAGTGTCCCTTACACTAGTGTCGCTGCGCGCCCATCTACTAGGCGCTCGGCAGGGCCAGTGATGCTACCTTAGGGTATTTTGCCTTAGATTTAGGGTAAAACCGATAACGCTGGGAAATTTTTAGCTCGAGACCCCCCCCCCCCCCCCCCCCCCCGAAATCAATTCCTGGCTACGGCCTTGCCGCCGATTGACTTTTCCTAAGTGGCCTTGTTCGCCTATTGGTAAGTATTTAGGAAATACCTTTGGAACAATCCAAATAAAAATAACTACCGTTGAATTACGATTATGTTGCCAGTACCAATGAGCTCTTTGGAGTTTATGTACGGATTTTCATATCACTGGCTTTTCGGTGAAGAAAACATCGTGAGGAAACCTGCTTTGTCTTTGAAACGTCCAGAGAAGAACTTTAACGGCGTAAGTGAATACACCAACCGGAACGTGGACAATAAGAGGGTTGCTTGTTTGACTTTTTATACTAGTTTGATGCCTATACACTATAAACACACGTACAAACTTTAAGTTTCTCATAATCATTTTATTTTACTAAAAATAAAATTCTTAATGAGATTCAGTTTTGTCGTTAAAGATGAACTAGAGATCGTATAAGTTGTGTTCTCATCCAACATCTTGCATTTCAGGACTGACAAGTCTCGTATTTATTTTTATGAGCATGGTTCCGTATCATTATCTTAAGGCTATTAGAATCAAGCTATACTTAATCATAAATAGTATTGTATTATATTGTAGTGGTAGGACTCTACTGCAGAGTCCGCCTGGGGAAGTACCACACCTTTGCCAGTTATTTAACCGCCAAGCAGTAGTGTGCAAGCATTACTGTGTTCCGGTTTGAAGGACAATGTTACCAGAGATTACTTATCTCAGGGTGACGAGCGCAGTGCAGTGCGGCGCAGGATTGTGTTTGCAAGTTCAAAATTCAGTGTTCAATGGCAGGTGTGACGTTTACCACCAGGCGAATGTCTTGCTCGTCTCGTCACTTGATTGTATAAAAAACAAATATATATGGGTACCATATTGTAAAGGTCCCGAAACTTGTTTGCCTTGTGGACCACTTGTTATGTTTTTCTGTATTAATTGTAATACCCCTGCATGGATAGCCCCAACAAAAAGTAAAGAATTTAATGTTCTCTGAAAATACATGTTTCTTGTAAATCTCGTTGGATTAATTTAAAAAGGAAATAAATAACCAACAAAGATTAACCGTTAATATTTGTTTCATACTAATTTAATTACCTCTACCTCTAGGTACCTACTTGTTGCAACTAAAATAACTAACTTTGGTAAACACATTCAATACAAACCATTGAATTATCATCAAATGTAATAAATTAATATTTTTTTCATCACACTTGCTCGTAAAGTGAATCTTATTGCATCGGTTTTAGGCTCATAATCCAAGTTATTACGCACGCGTGCTTTTTACTTTACATTACGGCACATGGTGCTATAATAGGTATAACCCGGTAAAGTCAAGTTTGTACGTGACTGCAATTAGACGTACGTATACGAAGCACTCTTATAGCCGGGTAATACTTACAGTTTTTTTGTAATACCAACAAAGAGTTCTTATTCCGCTGAAGTAAATGTCACCCTGCGCGCGCATTACTGATTTGGGCGCCATTTTCCGCAAATGTTTGTTGACGTTTTCGCTGTGTGGTTGATTATTATCAAAAAAAATATGTTTTTTCCTCGCAAGTGTGTCTTGTGCTATTAGTCATTACGCTCTCGGCTTCCTTATCGCGCTCGCCTGCGGCTCGCGCGCATAATACCGCCTCTAGTGTAATGACCAACATAGCACACTCGTATCATAATGTACTATTTATGCACTGTTTTGAAATTATTCAATAATATACCCAGTGTGACGTCTCTCGTGAGGCATTGGAACCTGTAACGGCTCCGGTTTGGGTAAACTTTTGTGTTACAAAAGTTTACAGATGGCGCCTATAGCCTTCAACGCTTGTGTTGATAGCTTAAACGTTTTGAGAATTATGACGAGTAAACCAAAAACTTGGCAAAGCAGTTGGGACGAAGTCCTGCCAGAAGTCATAATTTTTCTTACTATTAATGCTTTTAAAACACAATTATAAATGTTCTAATGTTGCTCAAAAATGTTTTTTTTTTAACTTATAACTAACTTATACCAATGAGTTCTTTGGAGTTTTATGTACGGATTTTCTTGCCATTGGCCTCTCTGTGAAGGAAAACATCGTGCGGAAACCTCCGTACGTCCGTAAAAGAAATTCAATGGTGTATGTAAATCCACCAACCCACAACTGGGCCAGCAGCGTGGTGGATATGACCCAATCACCCTTCAGGGTAGGCCAGTCCAGCACTGCTGCTTCTGGACTGTTAATACATTATAATGTTATGCTTATGATACATTTCTAGGGTTATTTACGGGATAGTTACCGTGATCAACCAGCAGACCGGCAGACGTCTGCCCGTGAATATGGTGTATGCAGCTGCGCCGAAATATCGGGAGCTCGTTTCACAACATAATCACGGTAAGTATCCCGTAAATAATAATAGAAATGTAATGAACACAATGTAATGTAACAGTTTAAAACAGTATTATATTATGATAGTCACTTACATATTCGTTTCGATTCGAATCTCGCGGAATTCTAATCTGAATGACGTCTGTGGAATAATGACATCCTCTCCAGCTGGCTTGCATCTTACGTACGTAGATTCAAGTTATAATCGAGTTTATTGTATGATTCTCACGGAATTGGATCGTGGTGTTATGATGTGGAATCGGCCGAAGCGTGTGGTTGATAAAATATACACCTTTACGAATCCAGTCGCTGTTTTACGTGAATCAAGTTTTAGCGCGTCTCTATATTTATTCAAATTCAAAATACAAATTCAAAATTCATATTCGAAATTCAAAATCATAATTCAAATTCAAATTCTAATTCAAAATTCAAATTTAAATTCAATAATTCAAATTCAAAATTATTTAAGTATTGAGGTCGGGTTGTCGAAAAAAGAGCCAACTCCGAAAAAAATCTAGCCCAAAGTGTTAATACACCAGCCTCTAAGGGCTACCCCTGTTTAGATTTTTTTTGTTTCGATGATTGTTCTCAAAAAGTTGAAGATCGCTGAGATATTTCGGTTCCCCTTTACATCAAGATGGCGGCAAACGCAGGGCTCGAATTTAGTCGCGATTTTGACTCCCAGTGTAAAGTCTGGTGAAATTTAACATTTTGGCCTAGTTTTTTAAATCCTTACCCGACTGGCTATCAGCTTACATACTAGAGTTAGCATTGGGCCCAAACTCGGCTCAGTCTGTGTCTTGGGGCTATTATTATGTTTTGGCACAATAGTTAATAAAAATGTAAGTGTTGATGTCTGTGACCTCTGTTAAATTTTACAAAAATTAAAAATCCTTTTGAGGATATCATATACATTTTGTCCATTTAGAAACTCAAGGAATTCTATTAATTAAGTGTAAAATTTCACGAGCTAAATCCTCCTAAAATGTCAAAGATTTTATAGGCATTTCGTGAACGGGTATATAGGGCCTTAACCTATTTTCAGTATTTTCTGAAAATAGGAATTAATTTTATTAATAAGGAATTTCGTCTTTTTGGAACAAAATAATGGGGTATTTTGAGAACAACCTATGTTATATAACGTGTATCTAAAGCATCAGACAATTATTAAAATTATACTACAACTCGCTACGACGATGCGTGGTGATTAATTCCAATTGGTTTAACATTACAGCCGTAATTGGTAGATGGGAGCTGCTACTGTTTTATCATTTCCTCAATGACTCGGACGAAGACGTTTGATTCATTTCGGTCCTAGTTTGTAATGAAACTTGAACGTCAACCATACAAATCTGTCAAGAGCGTGTGGGTACGCTTATGGTACAGTTTATGAGAATATGGTATACATCATCATCATCTACCACTTTGATTTGATGCTAGACTGAGCCCTCTCCTAATACACGCCTATTAAAAAAAAACATTTATTTTAAGTAACGGGTCATAGATAATTTCATTAAGTCATTATGTAAGTACATCGATAAAAGATACTTATATCTTTTCAGTAGTCACTAATTAAATACAATGTCATTCCAAATACTATAAAATGTCAAAAACAAAATACATCTAAGAATATCTGTCCTGATTCGACGACTGACTGATTCATTGACTGGCTGACTGACTGACAGGCGCACAGGCTAAACAGCTGGTCGTACAGACTTGAAATTTGGAGGGTATATTTTTTGTAAGAAAGGATTTTTCGAAATTCGACCCCCTAAAATCTTTTGTTTTTTGAAGTTTTTGTCATGAAAATTTGTATTTGGATCATCATCATCAGCCCGGAGACGTCCACTGCTGAGCGAAGGCCTCCCCCTTATACCGCCACACTGTACGACAATCTGCCATTTGCAGCCACCGGTTGCCCGCGACTTTTACAATGTCGTTGGTCCACCTAGTGGGAGGCCGCGCCTACGATGCGTCTTTCGGTACGCGGTCGCCACTCAAGAACCTTTCTTCCGCATCATTCTTTTTTATCCATGTATTTGGATAGTTCATAAATGCTGTTTTCAATATTTGACACCCGGAATGAAGTACCATGTGGTACCAATATAATAAAAAGGAAAGATTTGTATTTTTGTATGTTTGTAACGAATAAACTCAAAAACTACTAGATCGATTACTAAAATTATTTCACCATTAGAATGCTATATTATCCTTGAGTAACATAGGCTATAATTATTTCTAGAAAAAATTAGGGATTCCTACTAAAACTTCAATAATGTAACCCAAGGTGTAATTTTTTAGCCATTAAAAAATCTTTCATCGCATGCACTGCAGAAACTATAGAAGATAGAACAAAAAAATGTTCCACAGTATTAAAGAACACATCAATATCTATAAAATACTTTGCGATATAATATGTCCAACTATTGTAATTATGTTACTATATCGACTTTTTGACATCTTAAAAGTTGATAGAAATGCCGACCAAAAGCAGACCACGTTATCCATACCTTTGTATGAACCCTTATCCTAATAAATCGTTTCGTATTCAAGACTGTTTCAATACCTGTCCATTACTTTTTGAATTATCCAAATCGGACATCCATTCAAAAGATATTACGAATTTAAAAATATATACGCCGCGGCTCAGCGCAGCGCAGGCCACGCGGTGAGGGAAGGGCACCGTAGTGCGGGAGAGGGGTGTGCAGATCTATGAAATGGTTTCTTACCCGCGTGGTCCACGTACGTGTTCCACGGATACCTTTTTGTGCCCTTAGACTGCCCAATAGGTAAACTACGTGTAAATATAATATGTACTGCCCTTGGTTCACCCAATAGGTGAACTAAGGGTAAATATAAAAAATGTAGTGCCCTTGGTTCACCCAATAGGTTAACCACGGGTAAATCATTAAACAACTAGCTGCACCCCGCGGTTTTACGAGATTTTTGGGATAAAAAGTAGCCATGTTTTATTCTAAGGTAATAAGTACTTACCTCTATACCGAATTTCATCCAAACCCGTTCAGCCGATTCAGCGTGATGGAGAAACAAACTTTCGCATTTATAATATTAGTACGCAATTAGATAAAATGATTTATTTTAGTTACCACCGTAAGGACTTACAATAAGATACCTAAGGTAGTATACCTACTCTGTTTTAGACGACTTGAAATAAGCTATTTAAAATATCGCTGAGTAAGTGTGTGCTTAGGAGTGCTGAGGTAACAAGCATTTAAAAAAAAAACCGAACTGAGAACCTCCTCCTTCTTTGAAGTCGGTTAAAAAGGAAGGACATGGGAGTGAACGAGTAGACAATGGGTATTCTACGGGTACATTGAATTACGCATAGTACACCTGGGTGCTCCACAAGTACACTCTTAATTCAGTGTACTCGTGGATACAAAAAGGAATACACATAAACGGTACAAAGGGTACAAACGGCCACATAAAAGGTTCACCTATAGGTGAAAAAAAGAATAGTACACCCATGCGAAGCCGAGACGGGCCGCTAGTTGGACATAAATATCAAATGTATATGTTTTCTTCGTGCTACCACCTTGCATTGTTTACAAGCCAAACACAACCAATGCGATTTCAATGTTGACCCCATAGTAAAAGTTGTTTGTTTTGATGTACAGAATATGCCTTTAAACGGATGCTAACTGATTAGAACTAACCATGTATAACTATATATCTCTAGAGCTAGATCCTCCAGGATATCTCTTGAGATATAATACAAGTACGTTGAGATTGCGTAATGACATCGTGTATAACTGGACATTCTTGAGCAGGTGGTCTGAAATCAATATTTATTTATATTTTCCCTTGGAGCCATAAACTCTATCTGATAAACTGTGTTAGCGTTATTTTGTCTCATGTTACCGTGCAAAAAGCATGTCTTCGAACGTGATTTTAATTATTCTTATTAATCACTCTAGCTTACAAAGTTTATCCTGTGCATTGTACTACTTTTTATGACTAAAAAAAAGTCAGAGCAATAATTTCTTGCAAAAGTATTAATTGCTCCGAACAAGATAAATAAAATATCATGATTGACACAAAATCTCTTTTCCTTACAAAAATTTTTTTTGTTTTTAATGCATTTGGCATGATCAATGTGATCTTTGTAAGGATATGTACATAGTGAATATAACCTCTTTGTTATCAATAGGTATAGCTTCAGGGCAAGTCTTAGTGTGCTTCACATCAGACCTCGTCTACGCTTCGGGAAGGCAAAGTCAAACGTCCTACTAAAAGAAAAAAAAATTGGTTAGAGCAGCGGCGCGACGAGAGAAAGCTTTAAAGCCATCACACACGATGAAGATGCTATAATATTTCATGCTATCTTAGAACATATTTCAATATCGCTACTCATACAAAACAAATGACGAACAAGTGACGAAGATAATATATACTTCAAAATTGTATGGAGAGAGAGAGAGAGAGCTAGTTCCTCCGAGATGGCGAGCGATATTCACCTTCGTCGTCTGTGACGGCCTGTAACAAATGATCAACACATTTTAAAGGTGGCCAGCCCATAGTTTCCAAGAGGCCAGAATAATTTCTTGAGATTTTTTTTTTTACTACGTAAATTGCTTTTCAATTTGAAGTAGATCGTAAATCGCTTGGATGAGTTTCTAAACAAGCACAATGTAAAAGCAAACAGATTTGACTACACAGCATACTGTACTCAATTTTTTGTGGAATAAGTTCATTTCATTGTGAGGAACCTATAGCAACTTGCTCGCTATACTCGGCTAGCTTGCTACCATCCTATACCTAGTTGAAAACCTGTCGCCAAACAAAACCGCGTGTCCTGCACCGTCACTTGAGTAGCACTACTTCCCATTCCAGGCTAAATGTGTCTGCCATTTTAACCCACACTGCTACAACCCTTTAGTTTCCCTGATCTGTAGCTACAACAGTGAGCTGTCCACGCCTAGCCTGTCCAGTCCACATCAATACAGGCTAGAAACGAACAGTTTTTGGAAAATAAACTACCGGGGTAAAACCGCTGGGCGCATGTAAATCATTTTCCCAAGTCTTTTACCACATTGTTATCATACATTCTAGAAAAAACCTGGTCCATGATCACGTGATTATCAATGCTTAATTATTGATTAATAGAGTTCTTTGATTATATACCCAGATAGAGTTAGACGTTGAGTTGATAAGATTAATTGTTATATGTAATTATTTGTGCAGGACAAATTGCTTTATCATTATTTTCTATATCCGCAATCTGAAGAGATGAATCTATCTATCTATACATATAGTAATTTGCAGACTTGATGGAAGAAACTATGGGGTCGGCTACATTACTTGACTTAATGCGAGAATATAACTGCGAACAATTCGTTCAAAAACCAACTCGCATCACTAACAGCACAGCTACTTGGTTAGACCTTGTATTCTCAAACTGCCATAAAAATAAAATAAATGTTTCAGTCCAAGATTTTGGATTTTCTGATCATCTAGAAATTATGGTCAAAATCAAAAATGTATTAGAATCGAAAAAAATAAAACCTATCACATGGAAAACTAAGAAAAGATTAATTAATAAGCAAAACATGACATATTTCAAAAATGAATTAAAAGACATAAATTGGTCTGACCTCTTGGACTTAACTATAAATAAAACAAATAAAACGGTAAACGAAAATTACGAAATATTTAATAATGTACTGACAAATATACTAGATAGATGTATACCTAAAACAAATATCAAGTTAAATTTTAATAGTAAACATAGCTTGTTAACGAGAGGCATAAAGACTTCCTGTAGAAACAAACGCATATTAAGACCCCTTGTAATATACGGTAAACATCCAATATTTACAAACTATTATAAATCATATGGAAAATTATTAAAAAAAGGTATAAAAAATATATATATGAGTATATACGTGAAATGAAAAGTTCAGATAGCAAAACTAAGACAATGTGGAAAATTATTAAAAAACGCACAAATAAAAACATAAAAAAGCTCAAAATTAACATAAAACTTAAAATCGATAATAAAAAAATCTCTCACCCACAACAGGTTTCAAACATTTTTAACCAGTATTTTGCATCGGTGGGCTGCAGTACGGGCGGCGTGCCGGCCGCGCGCGGTCGGCCCGTGCTCCATCGCAATGAAAAATCCATGTTCTTAAGCCCCGTCGAACCACGAGAAATTTACACGATAATAAAAAGCCTGAAAGGCAAGTATAGCTACGGCATTGACGAACTGCCTCCAACACTGGTGAAATTAATCGTACCAACCTCAAAACTTGAAATACATAGCTCGGGGCCATGCTCGATGGCAATTAAAATATTTAACAAACTTTCTGTTCAGATTAAAGACATGGAAGATGAGGCTAAATCTGTAAAAGTGCTGAAATACTAGTCAAGAAATGTTACTATACATTAGACGAATTCTTAACAGATAAATGTATTAACAACGGAACAGAATGAGCCGCTCCGCACAATATTGCTATACCCCAATTGTCATTATGTCGTTACGTCCATAAATTGTGCTAAATAAGATCTGCATGTATTATATAAGTTACATAATGTTTGCGATAAGATATTGAGTATTGGCTCTGTCCTGACTGATTGGCGACTGACTGACAGACTACGCACAGCCCAAACCGCTGGTCGTACAGACTTGAAATTTGGAGGGTGTATTCGTCTCGATGCGTAGGGGATTTTTCGAAATTCGACCACCAAGAAAAAAATTAAAAATTGCTCGGGATAATTTAAAGTGGTGAATTTTGGCAACGGGCCGAATTTCTTCCGTACGCGGACGAAGTCGCGGGCGACCTCTAGTTTATAAATATCGCTTATTTATTTACTTGGTAGTATATTACGTGTCATCATCATCAGCCTGGAGACGTCCACTGCTGAACGAAGGCCTCCCCCTTAGACCGCCACACTGTACGACAACCTGCCATTTGCTTCCACCGGTTGCCCGCGACTTTTACAATGTCGTTGGTCCACCTAGTGGGTGGCTTTCCTACGCTGCATCTTCCGGTTCGCGGTCGCCACTCAAGAACCTTTCTTCCGCATCGGACGTGTAATACAATAATTTCTAGCTGGGTGCAGCTGGTTGTACCCGCAATTCTTAAAAAATTGCCTATGTTTTATGCCAAGGTATAAGCTACGTCTGTGTCAAATTTCATCCAAATCCCTAACCGTTTGAGCGTAAAGGAGTAACAAACATACACACACTCACACACACACACGCGTACATACCGACAAACTATCGCATTTATAATATTAATAGTAAGTAGGAAGGATGTCTTAGCTTATTTCCAAGAAGGCGTGCCTTACGATCGTGATTTGAGATGGGTTTAATCCCGGGCCCGTACCAATGGATTCTTGAATTCATACAGAAGTAATAATTCTACTACAGTATGGAAACAATAAAAGGTCGCGGTAGCCCAATGGTGGACCACTCGACTTGAAATCACGAGGTCGTTGTTGCGCAAACCCAAGTCCCAATAACTTACCCTATAAATTAATAAATTACCCAATAAACTCTTTGGAGTTTATGTACTTACGAATTTTCATACCACTGGCTTTGCGGTGATGGAAAACATAGCGAGGAGACCTGAATACGTCCGGAGAAGAAATTCAATGACGTATATAGGCTTTCGCATTTTAACTGTCTAGCAGCGTTCTCTCCTGACAGCAGACAAGGAACATCGTTTCTTCTCAAAATTTAGTTTATGGTTTACGTCGTAAAATATTCATGTGAATTTAGCTAGTTTACTGTTTAGTGATTACTATTTACACTAGCCCCCCTGTTTGTGTAGTGATTACTGGATACTTATACGATCGGCTTCTTTCGAGAGCTATTAGATTAGTATTAGAGGAAAAACCCCGGTAAAACTGTTTAGTTATACCTAGTGTTTATTTAGTCTAAATTATTGACTGACCAACGTACTAACACGTTGAGGGTATATTGTTACAAAATCAACGAAGTTGAGACCCAGTGAGGCCGCGACTAAAGGTATATATAAACAATTACAGGGCCGCTACTTACATCATATATAATATCATTGCTTACATCATCAGCCAGAAGACGTCCATTGCAGGCCTCCCCCATAATAGGCGCAGGGGAGGGGGGTCAAAATCCCCACGCTTGCCAGGCGCTTGGGGACCGCAGAATGCTCGACTACTCACCACCGTTACCCAGGAGAACGCTGCTGAACGCTGAAAAATAATTATTAGTTTCAGATTAAAATGATTAATAACAATTCTTTGCAGAATGATTACGTTATCACATTAGCCATTTTCGTTTTTTTTTCCCTATTGTTACTCGATATGATATTTACAGCGGAATTACACTAGACATTTTAGTATATATCGCAGTTTTCCGCAAAGTAACGCCTGACTCATATGTTACTAGAGAAATTACTGGGCATGAAGAGATTTGATTTATCTAATTATATATATTAGGGTGACGAGCGCAGTGCGGCACAGGATTTTGTTTACAATGAGTTTCCTCAGGCAAAACTTTACGAAGATGGCGCCAGCGGCGGTTCGGATGTGGCAAAATCATGTTTTCTTGTTAATCGTTGCCAATATCTATCTGCTCTTAAGGACGGGTTTGCAAGGAGCGTATAAAAGCGAGGTATAAAAGTAGTACTACTACATGCGCACGGCCTACACACACACAACAACAGCAACGGCAGACGCAACAGTGGCTGAACCAATCCATTTTGATACCTTTAATTAAATATATTTTTTTTTCACTTGTTTTTTTTTACCTCCACTATTTTTTTTTTTGCTAAAGACTTTATTATATTGAAAGTCTCATCATCATCCCACTGACTGACTGATGGACTCACTGACAGAAATGTTCTCCCAGAAGGAGTCGCGGGAGGTAAGAGTGATCAAGGGAAGAGTTGGAGAGGAGTTCCAGCAGCAGTTCTCGAAGTCTACCATCAGGTCAGTCCAATCAATCGCGGGGAAAGGTCTCATCACAACTAACAAAACGAACCCTAACACGGCCGGTCTAGCTCCACCCATCTAGGAGTTCCAGCAGCAGTTCTCAAAGTCTACTTTTAGGTCAGTCCAATCAATCGCGGGGAAAGGTCTCATCACAACTAACAAAACGAACCCTAACACGGCCGGTCTAGCTCCACCCATCTAGGAGTTCCAGCAGCAGTTCTCAAAGTCTACTTTTAGGTCAGTCCAATCAATCGCGGGGAAAGGTCTCATCACAACTAACAAAACGAACCCTAACACGGCCGGTCTAGCTCCACCCATCTAGGAGTTCCCGTAGCAGTTCTCAAAGACTACTTTTAGGTCAGTCCAATCAATCGCGGGGAAAGGTCTCATCACAACTAACAAAACGAACCCTAACACGGCCGGTCTAGCTCCACCCATCTAGGAGTTCCAGCAGCAGTTCTCAAAGTCTACTTTTAGGTCAGTCCAATCAATCGCGGGGAAAGGTCTCATCACAACTAACAAAACGAACCCTAACACGGCCGGTCTAGCTCCACCCATCTAGGAGTTCCAGCAGCAGTTCTCAAAGTCTACTTTTAGGTCAGTCCAATCAATCGCGGGGAAAGGTCTCATCACAACTAACAAAACGAACCCTAACACGGCCGGTCTAGCTCCACCCATCTAGGAGTTCCCGTAGCAGTTCTCAAAGTCTACTTTTAGGTCAGTCCAATCAATCGCGGGGAAAGGTCTCATCACAACTAACAAAACGAACCCTAACACGGCCGGTCTAGCTCCACCCATCTAGGAGTTCCAGCAACAGTTCTCAAAGTCTACTTTTAGGTCAGTCCAATCAATCGCGGGGAAAGGTCTCATCATAACTAACAAAACGAACCCTAACACGGCCGGTCTAGCTCCACCCATCCAGGAGTTCCAGTAGCAGTTCTCAAAGTCTACTTTTAGGTCAGTCCAATCAATCGCGGGGAAAGGTCTCATCACAACTAACAAAACGAACCCTAACACGGCCGGTCTAGCTCCACCCATCTAGGAGTTCCAGCAGCAGTTCTCGAAGTCTACCATCAGGTCAGTTCAGTCAGGTCATTGCGTATATTCCAAATTAGAAAAATATCTTTCCTTTTGTCATTTGAGAGGCTCTAGAAGAAATTGGTTTGAACTTTCAAGTAGTAAGTAAATGTTTTGTGTCCGTACAGCGATGTTTTTCAACGCGAGCTGCTGACGTCAAGCGGCACAGGGTCTGCCCACCTTGACGCACAAGCGCTGGCTGAGAGCTCACTTCAAATGTTACTTAATTGATAAATTTTAAAGTCAAAATGGACAAAGTAAAACAAACCTTATTTTCAGATTCAACTTTACTTAATTTAGCAAAATATTACAAAACCGTACCGAATAGAATAGTTAACAATTTTTTTTTCCTGAGCGTATAGGAAACCTTTTTCTCTTTTTTTTCTACGGCAGTTTATTATTGATTATAAATTAAATAATCATTTATTTCAAGTATCATAGACTCATATTATAAATCATCAATTTAGCAGTCACATTAATAAGTACCATACACACAATTGAAATTGAAATTAAATTTGCAATTAATTTTGAAATTGAAATTAAATTTGCAATTAATTTTGAAATTGAAATTAAATTTGAAATTAAAAATTGAATTTGGAATTAAAATTGAGTTTGAAATGAAAATTGAATTTGAAATTAAAATTATGAACTTAAAATAATCAAATTATAAAAATCACAATTCAATTGTATGATGTCAACGCAATAAACATTAAAACATAAAATTATAATTAAAATTAATATTACCTACCTCCACTACATTTGAGCTTCTACAGTGTGCAGTGTGCAGGCCGCAACAATGGTTAATGTATGGGCAATCTAACCTACCTGCTATCACGGCCAGCATGCTGTTGTGGCTCCCCCGCACGCGCCGCACCAGTGACATTGCTCGCTTGCGCATTGTGGTGTAGAAACAAACCACACGTAGGCACGCGAACATCGTCGACGCACTGCAGTAGCGTGGGAGCCCCATCAACATTCTGAACGCGTTATTAAACTGGACGCGCAGGGCACTGTAAGATCTTTGCGTATAATCAGCCCAGCGGCTGCAGGCATAGAAGGACGTGCAATAAGCCCTAAAAAGAGTTACTTTCACTTCCTCCGAACACCGTGCAAACCTCCGGACCACCATGTTCGCTCGGACCGACAGCGCCCTCCGCTCCCGTTCAACGTCAGTGTCGTCTTTCAGGGTGGGGGTGGCAATATGACCCAAGTATTACCCAGTGACCCAGTTTATGTTTGATAGCTCATGATTTTTTTTTATTGTATAAAAACTTAGAAATATTGAATAACGTGACAAGCAACTCTACTCGATTTCGTGAGAGGAGGCTGCGGAAAATGGCTGTTATTCATTATTAATTAACCATTAAAATAAATAAATAAGACAGTAATTGTGAGCAAGGAGTATTCTATCTGTAGATAATAATAACAATTGTCTAAGGTTCATAGATTATTGACAAAATTATCATGAAATATACTTAATTAAATATAATTTGCATGCCTTGCCTTGCCTTGCTAAATATAATTTAGCAAGGCATGATTGCTGTACAAAACAGTATTATACAAATTCTCCCTGGTAATCCGAGTCTTTAAAATGTTCTCTGCAAAAACAAAACAAAAACTACAAAATGTGTGAGATTGACAGTTGATTATGGACGCATCGACGATGCGCCACCTAGCGGGACAAAAACGCAGTGTGGATGCCTGTTCTGGCACTGCTACTGTGCTGCGCCTCTATTATATACTGTAACAGACAGGCGTGAGTCTTTCTGTATTCTGAGCGTGACGCTTACCTTCAGGTAAACATCTCGCTCGTTTCGTCACTCCACAGCATAAAAAACATTTTTTTAAATTGAATATACCGTCTAAAAAAATCTAACGTGGGACACATTATTTTTAGTCCATGTAATCTTGGAAGATCTAGCTCTCTCTAATATAAATAATAAAAGCATGCAATAAATAAATACCTAATTTAAAGCAAATGAAGATGTATTGTGCTTTTTTTGGAAATATGTTAATCAAATATGTACCTAATTAAGCGCCCATGTAGGGTCACATTGCATATTATAAATAACTGTCCGATCGACATTACTGATACATTCAATTTCAAATAAATATAGGTACCTACATGACACATTTAATTCTTTTTCGAACTGAGGTAGGGTAAACTCTTTATGTTCCAGATGGTCAGTTTTTAGATAAATAGACACTCGATAAAAATATTATGCACGCAAAAAAAAGACAATAGAAAAAGATACAACAAGAGCTTAAGAGCTAGTGCCACAATTGGCTACCTTATCGCTAAAAGACAAGTAGGTACATAAATATAAAATAGTATTACAATATCAATACACAGGTCACCTTGGCATTTTAAAGATAAAAATAAGCATACATCTTAAAATAGCACTTTAAAGCCAAAAAAATAAAACCATATGCGACATTAACGCGTAGGTACAAAATTGCGTAAATGTCGAGCAGTTAAATGTTGTGCATTTTATATAAATAAATATATTTTTTTATAACTATAAAGGCAAAACTTGTTCCAAATTAACATAGATATCAGAATATTCTGTATTTCATTGTGGTTTAATTATTTTAACGGCAATAACGGCTAATTCGTATGAGATAGTCCAAAGTTTTGCATAAAGTTAATAACAAGGAAAATAAGTAAAACTATTCGATAAAACATACATATATTTAGTGAATAATGAACAAAGTAAATGTACACAGGTAAATAAACACGTTATTCAGTTTGTTATCAGTTTAGGCTCCTGGTAGCTAGTGTGTGTGCTCTGTAGCCGGTCCGGTGGTAACCAAAGGGATACTAGAGCTCCGCCTGAGGAAGGAAGGAAATCTATATTACTTGCTATAAAATACCAGACATTAGTACCACCAGGCATCGTAAGTGTAGGTAAAAAACAAACAAGAAAATATGTTATAGGAAATATAATTATAACAATGGACCTGGGTATTTCCCACAACTACATCCAGAACCGCCGGAGGACGGGCAGCAGCGTCCTCTCGGTAACGGTAGTGAGAATTCTGCAATACCCAAACCGCCTGGCGAGCGCGGAGCTCACGGCAAACCAAAAAATATATACAGGATCAGTTCTATTCAGTTAGCATCCTTTTAATTCTGTACATCAAAAGAAACAACTTTTACTATGAGGCTAACATTGAAATCGCAAAAAAAACAGCTGTTCCATACAAAAACTTCATCGACCTTGGGCAAAATGTATGGAACACCTGTTTTTTTGCGGTTTCAATGTTGGCCCCATAGTAAAAGTTGTTTGTTTTGATGTACAGAATATGCCCTTCAAAGGATGCTTACTGAATAGAACTAGCCCTGTATAACAGTAGCGTCCCACAGCTTTATCCTACAATCACCATAGAATATTTTCGGAAAAAAATATCTGATAATTAGCAAATCCATTTTAATGGGACGAGCAAAACGCTCGCCTGCGTGTAAAAGATAATGCCTGTGACCATCGCAGCGGCTCACAGAACTTTGTTACAATAGTTCAGGGCATCATTTTACTGGCGCTCATTACTGTGAGACAAAATTATGATGGCGAGACTCATTCGCTCTGGAATTTCGCAAGCTGCTTTGAAACCGGAGCATTATTTTCTTTGCAGCAGAATATCTGATACTGCGGTGGTACCTATCTAACTAGACGACCTCCCAAGTTGACTAAAGTACACCAAGTCATCATCGTCATCATCGTCATCATCATCATCATCAGCAGCAGCAGCAGCGATTTACTGTCCACTGCTGGACGTAATCCTCTTTTAACGTACCTACGTCACTGATAGTCGGCAGCTCTCTGCATCCAGATTTTGCCCGGCGGTTTAAGCAGATCGACGCTCCACCTGGCTTTAGAGTGTCTTACATTACGTTTTATAACTAAACATGGTCTCCACTCTAGAACAAAAGCAAAACGTACTGTGGAACAACATCGTAACACCAATTACGAGGATTTAACCCATCTTCATCTAGATACTCACAAATCATCAGTACACTGCAAGCGTAGAACGTATACGAGCAGTACGTCATCACGTACTGCCCGAAAAGGTAGATGCCACCGAGGGAGCTGGTGCGAGCTACCATCGTGCCCAGACACGCTGCCATGCCACTGAACAAAAGCATAATTAATATTTTTAGGATGTTTTAGGCCTGGTGGCAATACATAAGGGCAGTGATCTCCATACAAATCAAAGCGAAAAATTTTTAGAACAAAAGTTTGCTGAATTCGAGAAAAAAAACGAGTTTTCTTATCTAAAATTGTTTACGTTGCTGGTCATTTTGTTTGAAGATACAATTTCTTATTCTTCAAAGCAATTTTTTCAAAATATTTCTTTGTGTGTAGTGTGAAGTACACGAAAGTATTGCAGAAACTAGTCACGAAAGTGCTACAAATGTAGGATATTAAATGGGTGATCACAATTTTGTAATTCTCAGGTGACTGGCGAAGGCGACGGATAGACCAGGTGGGCTACGTTGTTTAACTCACCGATGAGAAGTCGGATAGATTTCCACAAAGTAGGAGTACATGACGCCGACAATCAGCTCACTGGAGAGCTGCCCGCTGAACAGAATGAAGCTGATCGTATTCTGGGGAATCAGCGCCGAGCCCAGCCCGCACACGCACGATGTCAAGAGCACAATGATGATCATTGCACGCTTTCTGGAAATGTATAAATAATAATACATTTCAGATATCATACAGCGCCATCAAGCCTTCAACAAAGCAAAGCTATTATTGTACGAATCAAGATAGAAGCACAGAGTGAAATATCAAATGGATTTATAGAACGTGGTAGAAGTTAGGCGTGCTAAGTTGCTATGAGAAGAAATACTGGTTGTGATCGGAGATGTTCCTGAGGATCGGAGGAATGTGCTAAATATATGATCAGGTAATGCTGTCTTCGATGACAAAGTAACGAGCAAGCAATCCACAAATCAATTTGCTTATTTTACTAAATTAAAATAAATAAAGTCGGATTGCCAATAACAGAGTGGGTTTTTTAACAAAAAAGCTGTTACCAGTTGACAGTGCATTTTACCTATTGGCGGTATTGGCATGTTTGACTCCGTTAATAGCTCAGTCGTTGGCAGATATATGTTTTGTGAGCTGTAGGGTAGGTTCTCAGCTCCAAATGGTTAAAATCAATTAAAACATATTGTTAATATATTTGGAACAGACACAAACGAATATCAGTAGTAGGTACTTACATAAATAACTAAATAAAAAATACACTCACCTGCGAGCAATCATAGAGAGGCCAAACAGGATGGCTACGAATATGAGGCTCTGTGCTAGCGACGATAGCACCACGTTGAGCTCCATGCCTGACGAGCATTTGTCCTGAAAATGGTTCCAAAATTTCAACAACTCCGACTCTTAATAGAACCTGATAATCGACTAGTTTTTGGAAACTTCATCGCGTTGTAAAACTATATAGCCGTCTAATTTTATAAAGCGACGTTGAGTGATATGTGTGGAAAATAATAGTAGTAATATTTGTTTACTAAACGTTTACCAAGTAGGTAGTGTAGGCAAAACATTAATTATATTTATAATTTTATAATGGCCGTCCGTCTAATCGGCAAAACCTATACTTGTATGTGAACTGCGAGACCAGGAGACAATATTTATACAAAAGTAACCATTTTCAGGACTATGAGACTTGTTGTGATTTCCTAGAAGTCGTTGCTTACAGTTATTGTGTTGTTGTTATAGGAGCTGATGATGAGATTACACATGCCCGCTTCTCGGTCATCTTTGGAATTGACACCTTCGAAGAACTTCTGGACTAGAAGAGGAAACCATACAAAGTACGGATTGCTTCTGAAATAACAATTTACATAACTTGTGGAAGATAATAATATTATAAGAGCATCATCATCATCAGCCCGGAGACGTCCACTGCTGAACGAAGGCCTCCCCCTTAGACCGCCACACTGTACGACAACCTGCCGTTTGCATCTACTGGTTGCCCGCGACTTTTACAATGTCATCGGTCCAGCTAGTGGGACGCCTTCTTACGCTGCGTCTTCCGGTTCGCGGTCATTATAAGAGCATAACATAATATAATACCGACATCAACATGAAAATGTTGGAAAGAGATGCCATTGCTGAAAAAATAATTATTCACCTAGGTATTAAAATTGTTTTCGTCTCCTAATAGACAGGAATACTAAAAACATGAATTAAGTAATAAAATATCAAAACGTACCTAGGATACAGTCCTTAGGTTAATAAAATAAAATAGAGAAAGTGTTACAGAGGCTTTCTGTACTTTAAATAAGATCAATATAATAAAATAATAATAATAATAATATAATAAACGTCACCGCTATTAACAGAAAAACAAATAGCAAAGTATAAACTGCAAATGTTATCTTAAACTCTACAATTGTATATAATGTTTTGTCTATTTTTAGGTTGAGCAAAATCAGAAAATATACACTCAACCAGCGACAATGATAAGATGAATGGACGGGAAATAAGCGCACGGATTTTGAAGACTATATGTTGAGCGCCGGCTCTCCACTAGCTTCAGTCATACTCTGCCTTTGCGACATGCGAGCCGTACGATACGACATTACAAACTTCTAATACATGTAAGTTTTGTCATGCAGTAATTAGATTCGCTATCTCTATTTTCCGGCAAATGTAATATGCATACTTTTTGTTAGGTATGTTTGATTGTGTTGTCTTGTTAATTTTGTTCGATTTGCAAGCGCTGGGCCCGTCTATTTCATTATCACCGTCGCTGCACTCAACAAACAGTTAAGATTAAAAATGATCCATGCTTTAAACTTATAAACTTACGTGCCAAAGGTGATAGCAGTAAGGAAGTATAACTGCAAAGATCGCCATAACAATGGCGGCTTAAACAGTGGTACAACTTGCTCACGCAATGATTCTAACAAAGGCACATCTTTATACGTGCAGTTACCTTCCTCGTTGAGGTATAGCTTCTTCACCTGAAAGGCAGTAATGGTAATTGTTGTAAACTAAACCACCACACTAACTGTAAAATAAACAGTACGCGCGCCGCAAGCAAATCTATATAGTCACAACTTGCAAAGTTTGAGCTTGAGCAAATATGATGTTTGAAGGCTCAGTGGTCAACTTTATTCTCAGAGTAAATTTGATACTGCACACTGTCCACGCGTACAACGCACCCACACCGCGGTTCATACAACTTATGAATTCCATACTCTCTCAACGACCCGAACTTGATATCTTCTTCAATAAGCTGGGCAGATTCAGTGCTATACTTCTCGCTCATCTTAGTTACAATATGTAATGATTTGGACCTGTCTGTAAATTACGTGTTTAAATTATATAAAGAATTGAATTGAATGATGGGCTTGGTACAGAAATCTAAATAGAAAAAACTGGTCGAAATAACTCTCTAAGATGACTTGATGCACCGGTGGATGCTATTTACTAAACGCTGAGAAGTAGTTGAAGTATTAAACGAGTACGCCCCAATCTTATAGGATATTGATTAGAACTTTGAACCGAAGGCGTACAACTAACGGGCTAAAATAATAAAATGAATCAAAACTTAAACAAGCATAGTAGCATATTTGCCATAACACATTCCTAATAATACTTATAAACTACAGAGTATTGTTGTAATTGAACCCAACTAAAGACAAATAAAATAATTACTGACTGGATAATTTTCCACCTTCCCACCATTTCGTCTCCAGATTCCTCTCAACACGTCCAGAGCCTCGTTTTCTCTGCCAGCATTCAAGAGAAATTTGGGGCTTTCGTAGAAGAAGTGTACTCCCAATGCCGCCAGCCCCAGGAATAATGCCAGGGCTAGGGCCAGCAGTCTCCACGGAGAAAACTTTATGAAGATCAAGTTCAATGAGAACTCTAGGTTTAGTATGCCGTAGGCTATTCCTGAAACAGAAGGCGGCAGATCGTATATTTCGAAAGTTGCTATCTATATACCAATCAATAAGAAACGCTTAAAATAAGGTCTACAATTTTGCTCGTCTCCAGTAATCAAGCTTATATTTAAAAGCTGCAAATAAAAGTTTTAGATGAGTGGATTTTTGCTAAAAGTAAAAAAATAACTTTTTCAATACTTTTTATATTCATAATGGGCTTGCGTTTGACCACGTCCTGCCCGATGTTAAGAAATGATGCGGTCCAGGATGATATTACATCTGCCTCGGCCACGACCCAATTATATTCAACAGTGCTGAGCAAGGCGTGTTCTACTGGCTAACTTCAAGTTACCAATGTAGACGGCGAGCATGAAGTCCAAGACGCTGGTCATGATCAGCATGTGGCCGTCCCTCACCCGCCCCGGACACGACTCTCCCAGCAGGGTGTACGTCGCGGACTGGGCACAGCTAGACCTGTGTAGGAAAATACAGGTCTTCTGGATTCGCCAGAGAACTAAAGTCACCGATATTAGCTTAGCGTATTAGTAGGCTGAAGTGGCAGTGGGCTGGTTGTATTTGGCGAAAAACCAAAAACCGATGCGGTAGGCGTATTCTAGAGTGGAGACCACGATGTATCGGCAAACGTAGCGTAGGAAGACCTAGAAACTACGAAACCCAGCTGGCAGTGGCTGGAAGTGAAAAACCGACGATCAGGCTATCGTGGTGAGGGAGAGGCCTATATATATGTTCAGCATTGGTCTAGAATAGGCCAATAATGATGATGATGATGACTCAAGATACTGGACATAGGCCACTCCTATGGAACGCTACTCAGCCTGACCTTTGGCTTTTCGCTTCCAGCCACTTCCAGGGTATGGATTCGTCAGTTTATTGATTCTCAAGTCGTCTCAGTGCTGTTTCCACTCCAGAACACGATCGTATACTCCAGCGGTAATAAATTCCGCTCTATGATGTTGTACGAAAAATTTAACACAGGTAACCACTTCGATCAATAATAATGTTTTTAATCAAGTATTTTTTAAATCGATGTATATTAAATACATGTCATCGATCTATTAATCGAAAGGTAACCATAAAAAAATATTATACCCTAACTTTAGCTTTACCGAAGTGCCTTCAAGATATTATGCATATTTTTCTGGGATAGTAAAGAGCTTATGTAAGAGCTTAAGAGCTTAATTTAGTCTTCCGAGAATAAAAACAGTAAAAAATTTTGCGCCTTGAAAAAAGTCTGAATCATTCACGTAGGTTATTGCTTGCAGGTTCAATGCAAGACTAGTCTTTTAAATTATGTTATTTTTTTCGATGCATTGTTCCAAAGTGATTTCTTCCCCAAACACACTTTTGCAGGTATTCTCACAATGTTTTCCCTCGTCAAAAACAACTACATAGTAAGATGTTTTACAATCTTTAAGTTAATTCCAAAAACTATAGTATACGGGCACAGAATAAATACTTACGTACGGGTTCGGGATCAAATCTACGACCTCATGATACCAAAACGCGTCTTCTCCCATTAGGCTAGTGGGTACAAGTCGAATTACGTTTGAAGATTTTATTCTACCTAGTCAACAAAACGCTTTTGCTTGTTTCATTTTAGACACAACATCGACTTACCGATGAAGACAAGCGCAAGTTTTAAAGGATAAAAATACTTACAAGCTAGTGCTGACGAACTTGAGAACAGCCAATAAGATCCAGTTAGAGCAAAAAGCGGTCATAGTGGAAATGATGAAGCTTCCCCACAAAGAGATGAGCAGGCTTTTCTTCCGACCGTAGACGTCAGATATGTAGCCCCAGGGGTATGACATTACAATCGGACCTGAAATTGTAAGACAATATAAAGTATTTTTTACTAGAAGTTTCATGTAATAAAACGAACATGATTTTCGGGATAATTGAGATATAACGCCAGCTGCAATGGCCACCCAATGCAACAGCACCCAGGAAAGTAACAAAACAAAGTCATGGGTATAACTACTTCGGCGCTCAATGCTTTTACGTGTTGGTATTACCGAAGACCAACAAGATAATTTTGGGGTTAACATTTAAAAGTGCCTGTTGCAGTAGATTTTTTGCTGTATTTGTAATTACCTATTATACTGGGTTACACTGCATTTTAGTATATACTAAGCCGAAAAGAGCTCTTGTACGTAGTTTTGTAAGCCACTTTTACAATGGCAAAACTGATATTGTAAAAAAATAGGCCTATAGAAATAGACATTTATACATGCACAACGAAATGGAAAACAGCTGTTATTTCTACATTACAAGGTTGGCCCTCATTAAAAGTCGGCTCTTTTTGGCTTAGTAGTTCCGTACAGCTCACCTTATACAGGTTTACGTGGGAATGCAGAACTAAGCCGAAAGGTATCCCAGCTGTAATTATAGGGCCAGTCTGTGGGGTCAATTCTGAAATCACAAAAAAAAACAATTCCCTATAATCTTGTTATGAATAATGTAATTTTTCTATGGAATATATTATACCAGAATAGCAGTATAGGTTCTCGTATAATCTGTGAGAGGACAGCATTTTTTTGCGATTTCAGTGATAATAGTGTTTCACAATTTATACTACAATGTCAACGATTGTAATTCATAAATATTTGTAGAGTAGTAACTCTAGAACATCGTCACCTAAAAATGGCATGGAGAGCAGCACGTTAGTCTGGCCCAGGTCCAGTCCGAGGTCGCAGGCCGCTCCCGCGACCACCACGGAAAACCCGAACAAGTCCATGCCCATGGCCATCGTGGCCAGGCTCAGCACGGCGAGTAGGCTGACGCCATACCACCCACTCCCTGGAAATCATAAGCTTTGTATAACTGTGTACCAGTAACCAGGCTACGCGTTGCTGTAGCTCATATAATGTTAATATTTTGAAGCCTGGCGCCCACAAGGCGGGCCGCATCGCAACGCAAAAATACGCCTGCCTATGTTTTGTATGAGATATAATACACTCGACGGATCGGGGCAGGGCAGGCCGCAACGCATTTATACATTTTCAACCGACTTCGAAAAAGGAGGTTCCCAATTCGACTGTATGGTTTTTTGTATGTATGTATGTTACGCGATTACTCCGCCCATTATAAACTGATTTTGAATATTCTTTTTGTTTGGTAGGTAATACTTCAGAGGTGGTTCTATATAAATTTTATCGAAATCGGTTAGGTAGTTTGGTTTTAAAATCAAATTTGCTAGAAAATAATATGAAAATGTCAACCAGGTATTCGAAGTTGAAGTCGGTTCTATTAAAAAAAAATACGTATACAAGAGCATCGACGCGGCGCGGCCATGTGACTGAACTTTTAGCGAGAGTGGCGTTCTGCCCCTACTGTGTGAGTTATAGCTTATTCTTTGGTTCTGCGTCACCAGGCACGTATCCAGACTTTTGGTTCGGGGGGGGGGACAAACATTGAAACAACCATGTGAACTGTGTAAACATTGCTGTAATCACTGTACTATAATTTTTAATAACTTAAAGAAGTACCGTCCGTAGTTTAGTCATACACTTATAAGTATTTTATCTATACTAATATTATAAAGAGCAAATATTTGATTGTTTGTTTGTTTGCATTGAATAGGGTCCGAAACTACTGGATCGATTGTTGACGACCGACCGACCAAGTTGTATTTATATATAAGTATTTTATATAAATACTAGCAACTTGCCCCTGCTTCGCACGGGTATGAAATATAGCCTATGTTAGTCGCTAATAATGTAGCTTTATATTGGTGAAAGAATTTTTGAAATCAGTCCAGTAGTTTCGGAGCCTATTCAATGCAAACAAACAAACAAACAAATAGTTATGTCTCTCTTGCTCGAGAAGCGCTGGTCGTATTGGCCGACACGCCAGCCTGAACGACATCACACGCAGGTCTTTTTCCACCGCCAATGTCGCAGCTGTGCTCGAACCGAGCGGTCTTGCGCGTGACGATGGTAGGAGGCCTGATGGTATGAAACTTGTTCCCTGGAAGTTGGGGCGGCCCCTTGTATGGGACTCGACTTGTGTCGATACTTTGGCACCGTCACATCTTCCTGAGACACAGGGTAGGGCTGGTGCAGCTGCCAATTCGGCAGAGCAGCACAAGCGGCGAAAATATGCTAACCTCGGCAGCGGTTACATATTTGAGGCGTTTGGGGTCGAGACATTGGGCCCTTGGGGACCGGGAGCTCACCTTATTTTCAAAAATCTTTCAGAGCGCCTGGTTAACGCGACGCGTGACCAAAATGCTGGCGTGTATCTGGCTCAACGTATAAGCATCGCCATTCAACGTGGTAATGCCGCCAGCATGCTGGGTACGCTGCCGACTGATAGTGGGCTTGAGCATTTGTATTGTCTTTAGACCTTCAACGGTCTATGGACAGTCTAACTTTTTATTTAGTGTTAGTGTTAGCTTGTATTTTGTTTAGTTAATAAAGGCACTTGCCCGTGAAAAAAAAACAAACAATAAATTTTTTCCTCTTTATAATATTAGTATAGATTATTATTATAGTATAGAGTAAAGATTATATAAGTATTTTTCTGTTTCCGCTGGCAGCCATTACGTCTAGTACCATATCAGGATCTGGTGCCAAAGCGGAATGAATAGACAATAGAGCGAGACCAGTAAGCCTCTCGCCCGCCATTCTATTCCTTAGAAAGGATTTTATTCTCTTTAGGCATGAAAATGACCGCTCCACAGATGCCGTTGAAACCGGAAGGGTGGCCAGAATATGTATTAGCCTGTTAATGGTAGGAAAGAAAATTTTGTCACACGTGTCTAAAATTTCCATAATTTCGACTGGTTTCTTATCTGTGGTTTTCCACTTGGCACACCACATACTGTACTCTGCTTTTATTAGTGATTCTCCAACACTTTCTTCCCAATAAATTTTCATATTTTCTAATTCACTGTCTATATATCTTCCTCTCGTCCACATTTTTCGGAAGAATAATTTCTAAAGAAGAAAGCAGCTCTCTTTGATTCGCAAATCTATCATTCATGCCAGATATCAAATCGTCCAAGCACGGTATATAAATAGTTCTTCTGAAGTATTCTTCAGGAGTATCGCTGGGAACGTTGCTTCGGGCAGTTTGGTGGACAGTAACTCGAGGACGCTGAATTTCTACTTGCAAGACATCTGCCGCTATTTTGCAGCATGCGTTATATATTTCCGAAAATGCCGGGTTAACATCGTCACGTATCCATTTTAGTTTTCCGATAATGTCATCAGAAAATTTCATAGCAGAGGCTAGTTCGTGTGTAGGGTTCTGTAAATATGCTGACAGTGGGAGAGTGTAACTGAAAAATCTTTCACAGGTTTTTAGAAAAATCAAGAAACTACTCTTTTCCATCGCAGCTATGAGTGTAGACGCAGTTTGGGCAACAGTTCTGTTGGTGCAGGATAGTTCTCTCAATGTAATGACAACAGGTTCGAGTAACTCACAAAATACATTTATAGAGTCGTGACGTTCTATAAATCTAGTGTCACACATGCCGACCAGTCTTTTTTTCTTACTTTCTGGTGTGAGCTTTTCCACATTTTCCTTGAACTGTTTCCCGGCCATTGCATTGTTGCGAAGTAAATTGCAGACTTCTTTTACAACACCCATTGAATTTCTCACCTCGGGAACTGAAAGAGCTTTTGAAAGAACTAGGTTCAGACGATGAGCCGAGCAATGTACGTATGTGGCCTTAGGAAATTCTTTTCTGATTCTTGTCTGCACACCACTGATGTGTCCTCCCATGGTAGCAGCTCCGTCATACCCCTGACCAACTAGTTTATCGAGGTTCAAACCAATCTCACGACATTTCTTTAAAATTTCTGCACTTATATTTTCGGCACTTAGGTCGTGTACTTCAATGAAAATGAGAAAGTCCTCCCTCAAAATACTTTTATAAACGTATCTCGCACACAAAGACAACTGTTCAGTTCCACTCACATCTAAAGTTTCATCGCCAAGAATCGCGAAACACTCTGAACTATTTATTTGAGTCACAACTTTTTTCTGAATTATCTTTCCGCAAGTATCTATTATTTCATTTTGAATAATAGGGCTAAAATTAGTTGCATTTTTAGGGGTTGTAATGATATGATCTTTCAGGATATTATCATAGCTTGCTCGGTATCGCAGCAGAGCCCTGAATTTTCCATCTTTACCAAGTGGCTTTTCTAAAGTCAATGGTCCACTGTCTTTGTCTCCACGAAGCGGCAACTCTTGCTCTCCACAGAAGATGATAGTTTCGACGATAGGTTTTAGTGCTGTTCTATTTCTTTCCTTTTCTTTGCGTCTTTGATCATTAAGCTGCGATGCAACGTCTACAGCTGCTGAATCCATGACGCGTAAGAAGTTTTCTGCGCATAACTTAGAAAACTGGTGATATTTAGCAGCAGAATGTTCGCGAAATCTTTCTGTTGCATCTTTCCAATTATCAAATGGTTTGGTGACAAAACTTCCAAGTGTCTGATGGGAACCTTTTCCAGCGGTGCCTGATGAAAAGACAACGCAATATTTGCAGAATACACCGTTCCTCCTCGGCGAATATGTTAACCATTCCCATGATCCCATCCATTCTCTTCGAAATCTAAGTTTCCTCTTCCCAAAGCTACTAGCCGGAAACGAAAATGACGCATCTGGGACAAACGGCTGTGTAATAATATTTTTTTTCTGTTCATCTGTGAGTGCAAGAGCAGGATACTGTGTGTTATATATGGCATCAGAAACCACGCCGATATCAGGAAAAGTTTCACTTATAATCATTGTATCTAAACTACACGTTTTTGAAGTTGAACATTCTCCTTCATCTCTACATCTCCCAGCCGGTTCGGTAGAAATCACATTTTTTTCTGATAATAAATTTGATGAAGTTGTTTCTAGTTGTCCACTATCAACAGAAGCCATGCTTGGAGTAGTTTTTTCCTCGTTAGTAGTAACTTTTTTTTTTGCCACTGGTTTGAAAAAGTTATCAATTCTCTTCATTTTAGCAGCAGCAATTTATATACGTTCAAACAAGCACAAATCTAGAAGCACTCACATTTCACACATTACTTTACTTTATTTAAGTAATCTGTGATAGATGGGGCGAACTGTCCAACAAATTATGACGTTATGACGTCTGACGACTTACCACCAGGCGACCGTCTCTCGTCTCGTCACCAATGCCATAACAAAAAAATTTCGTCGTGTGTGACGGCTTTAATGGACATCAGCTTTAACTGGTATTACGATAAAATATGGCCTAGAATAGTACTCAGGGACAGTGCAGGTTTATGTAAATCAGGTCAGTAGTTTTAAAGATTACCTAGAACAAACAAACGTTATTACTTCTTTACAATATTAGTGTAGAAGTGTAAATAGTCTTTGTAGATTGAAAGCAACAGATCTATAGGATTGGAACAAGCTGCCTGCGTCTAATTTTCAGCCAGCGTGCTGGCAGCGTGCCAGCACGCAGCCGACTGATAGTGGGTTTGACCATTTAGATTGTCTCTAGACTTTCACTAGGCTGGAAACAATCCTTTTGTTTTTGTTTAGTAGGCTAAGTAGTATCAAGTAGTAACCTATGTTGGTGTACCCAATGATATTATAGAAGGGTTGTACCTGACAAATAACTGTAATCTAGATCTTATCAAGATCAGAGTGAATATCTTCTAAGTCTGGCGTGCTATATTTTAGACAGCCTCGTATCGTAGCCGCCCAACAGGCAAGAATAAGTCCTGCCGGTGGTCATAATTGTTCTTCCTGTTTAAGCTTTAAAAACATAGGCAAGAATAACTTGTGTATGTCAAAAGAAATAAATTGTTTCATCCGTAAGAATAATCGAGAAAAGTAGGAACAGAAAATAAAAAATAAATTAAAATAAATTAGAACAGAGCAACAGATGTTATCCCAGCAGGATAAAGTGCAATGGGCCGCGCTCACGATGGTGTTCAGAGTGTATTCTTTACGCATTCATCTTGTGTCCGTGTTTGCAGATTTAACTGTCGGAATTTTGAATTTCTGTGATCCGAAAACCAGGGCCGATTTTCCACGACAGTCCTCATGGCGAGTTCGACGTAAGAATGGCGGTATATAGGCCGGTAGAGTAGCAAATCCACCAATTTACAAATTTGGAAAAGACAAAAGACGGATTAACTATTCCGGGGCAGATCCACGGTTAATAAAGACCTATTTTATTATGAAAACTGACGTGGTTTTGACACATTTTTGTTTTATTCATACGGGAATACTCACGTTTAATTAAATCGGATACTCCGACTATAGTTTCGATCACATCCGGTGACCTTTTTCAAAGAGTGAAAACAGAGCCCGATAGTCGGAGTATCCGATTTAATTAAACGTGAGTATTCCCGTATGAATAAAACAAAAATGTAATAAAGACCTATTAAATTTATCGAAGGTATATTTAGTCTTCTCAATGTGATATTGTATATAAATATTTTCATATACTTACATATCAGTTCTAGCATTAAGTAGCTCTCTATATTCTAATAAGCTAGTATTTCTAACAATAGAAAGAAATAAACGTGTTTTGAAAGTTTCAGTTATCTGTTATATTTCTGTCCTTGGAAAAAGAAGGCTGGTCCTTCTGACGGCTTGTGACTCAAGACTGTCTCTTTCTTGCCCCCGTAGATAAGTTTGTATCGTTTTCGCGGGGGGAAAAGAGTGGTTTATTTTAATTTTATTATTTATAGACTTTGCTGCGTTTGACTGCCATCTCGTTTGATGTTAAGCGAAGATGCAGTCTACGATGGAGCACGCTTGCCTAGAAGAAACCGATTCACTCGCAACTTGAAGACAGTTATAAAATTATCGGGAAAGACCCACTACCACCCCCCATCCTTAAACCACTACTACCACTACCCATATACTTTTATCACGGCTCGCGGGCTAGGTAGGCTGACACAATCTGGTTGTCTTCAAGTCGCAAGTGAATCGTTTTCTTCTAGGCAAGCATGTTCCATAATATGCATCTTGAGATGGCAGGGATACGGTCTATACCTAATTCATAAAAAAGTTTATGTGTACCTACAATCTGACTCACCTGCCAAGTCGATGCTTTCATCGAAACTATGGGCCTTGCATTCTTCAACTCTTCTCTTCAATGTTTCATCTTCCGACACTATATATCCTTTATTCACAAACATTTCTTTAGATAGATATGTTGCTAAGAGACCAATAATTAAAATCAATAATTACGATCCGTTACAACAAAATTATATTTGATCTTGGTTGATGATTAAACACAGAGCTATTCAACGTAGTCTAATAGCACACACTTCATAACGTACTGAATAAAGAATAAAACATTTTCTAGTGTACCCTCGCATGATTTTTAGGGTTCCTTACCCAAAGGATATCCAACAGAACCCTGCTATAGCTTACGGCTACCATTAGTACCATTCGCGTAAAAGGTAGGCGGTTGAAATTTTCACAGATAAACCAATGGCAAATCACTTAACATAATTATTACAAAAAATATAAAAATGAAACAAAATTAAGAAGGTTAAGCAAGAAGTCAGTCTTTTCAATTTGATTGTTTTTCTCTTTCGTAAATACGGTAACATAAAGAAGCGTCAAACTTTGTGTAAATCAAAAATATAACAACTAATAATAAAACCTGACTGGCTTTTATTATTAGTCCAACTCACTCTTGACCGGTTTATTGTTTTTCGCGACGGATCAGCATAATTATAAAGAATGGCGTGCCTAAACTATGAATAAAACTAGATTTTGCACGGAAATAATACGTATTCGCACATAGCAATCACTGACTTGTCATGTATATTTTTCTTAACAAATATTGCGTTGTTTTGTCTCAGTTTTTTTGTCTACGCTCTGGAGTTTCTCAAGTGGAGTAGAACTGTATCCTTTGTGGCATAGACAAATTAATACCATTCCACGCTGTTCACGTGATGCTGCCTCGTTACGGATACAGTTACAGTTTATGTTAAAGTTTTTGAGCATTATGTACGTTATCTCGCGTGGCCTACTCGAGTGTAGGAAAATAGTATGAGCAGCGCAGCGCAGCGCGCGGCGGGCGGCGGATGCACGGTGCGGGTACCCGCTCCGTGCACCCGCTAGTGTTCTAGCGTACGCCCTAAATCCTCAAAAAACTGTTCAATTTCACTTTAGTAAACATAACCTTGGGCTGTATTTAAATAGATAACGGCCTATAAACATTCTCTTACGACACAAAATGTTAGGCGTCATCCTAGATACCGAGCTACAGTGTGACTTTAACAAAAAACCGGTCATGCAACGAGCAACGCGAGCTCCGTGTTATTACCACAGTAAACGTGGCATTGTCTCGGAATAATTAATCCATCTTTTGTCTTTTTTCATCGAGTAACAGAGAAAGGCTGGCAATGACACAAAAAGTAAATATGCGGTGTAAATGCCATTAAAATAATAATTATTTTTAATTAAGTTGTCAACAATTTGCCTTGCTCGGGTGAAATTGAAATCAAAACACTTTGTTTGTAAAATAAACTGTGATGTATAATATTTAATTAACGCTCCTGATAAAAAAAGGTTAAGCTGAAAAAGTAACGCAATTGAGTTCTTATTAATAAATACTAAGTAATCGAGAAGATGGTCGTCTTTTAGATATGACCATCCTTATTCCCCTTTTTTAAATATTTTAATTTTTTTTCTTATTGTAAATGCGACAGTGTGTTCGCTTGTTTGTTCCATTCCGATACAGAAACAGATGAACGGAATTACGTCAATTTTTCGTCAGGACATTTTGTAGTTTTAGCCGGTGAGTGACAGAGAGGGCAATCCTTCCTTCAAGGGTGAGTGACAACACTTTCAACCGACTTCAAAAAAGGAGGTTCTCAATTCGACTGTTTTTTTGTATGTGTGTACGCGATTACGCGATGACTCGGCCCAATTTCTTGGTCTGATACCTATGAATTAATTTAATAATTTAATTTAAGATGATTCTTTTTTGTTTGGTCACCTACCAACTTACCCTTTTTTTTTTTTTTTTTTAACGTTGGGAAATGCATTTACGCATACCCTCCCGCCGGGGCGGCAGGAGGGTTATGTCGGGCTCGGCACCAGAGTGGCGCCACTACCGACTAAAAACCCAACGGTGTTCCATCACTGCGCCTTGCGCCGAGGCCACGGGTACGCTCTCGCATTCGTCCGCGACCTCGACAGCGCTGCCCTTTCGGGCCCACCACGGGGAGCCAAAGCTCCTCCCGCACCGATGACGATGTGTCGGAACACCCAGACACATCGTGCATCCACCTCGGAGGCCACGCCAGCGAGATGGGCGCCGGACGGCCCCACGTCCAACGCCCTGGCCTCCATGCGGCGGGTCAGGTGAGTGGTCCCGCCGCCTACCACTTCGGCTGTTGGGGATGGGGAGTTCTGGCCCCTCTGGCCTGTCCCCATCCCGCAGCCCCACCACAACACACCCGGTGGGTGCCCCCTCAAGGAAAGCCCTTGATGAGGCCACCACCCGGTTGCCCTCCTCACTCTCCACTGTGCCCTCTGCTTATCAGAGGGACACGCGGAGAGCCGGGTACCTGCCTCCTTCCGTCACGACACGCCATAAATGACATGTCGCGACCCACCTCGAGAACAAAACCAGTATTGGCGTCAGACGACCCTATATCTGACGCCAGAAGTCCCCATGCGACGGGTCAGGCAAGTGGCCCCGTCGCCCGCCATTTCGGTCGCAGAGGACAGGAAGAGCGGCGCATTGTGATACCGGCACTCCTCTTCCCCTGCGACCCCACCGCGTCCACCATCTCACGGTGGCAGCCCCGTCGAGGCCGCGGAAGGCAGGGAAAGCGGCGAACCTCACCACCGACAGTCCTCTCCCGCCACGGCCTCCAGCCTTCAGCTGCGGTATCTCCCATACGACACCGCAGCCCGCCTCAGTTGCGGTACCGCCCATACAGTACCGCAACCTACTTTGGCCGCTTCAACCAGACTTCCCCGGGTATGCCCCCCCCGGATGGCCCGGAGAAGCGGCCCCACCTCGGGTACCTCTTAGCTTCACCATGGCGACCAACCCACGGCTACTAAGCCCCCCCGCCCCGACAAGGCGGGTACCCACGGGGGGTACCTACCAACTTACCCTAACCTAACCTAACCTAACCGAATATTTGCAAACTTTCAAAAATTCAATTTAGTTGTGTCAGCTTTGCCCGATTGTGACGTGCGATACCTCATCGAGCGTGTCCCGTGGTCTGCCATCCGCCATCTGCAACATAAAAGCACACATTAATACAAATATTTGGAAAACTTACAAAAACATACAAAATTTTACAAAATTTCACTAAATAATTAATATCTTCGTCGACTTTCATATTAGAATTTTCATTTTATTATTACTGCTATCGGGGGGTGTGCCCGCATCGCGTCCCATCCTCAGAACAGCGAAATTCGCGAAATTTTTCTTTGTTTACATCGTACCGAGGTTACTTGGTGACTGCTTTTCTCCATACTTTGAATATTTGCAAACTTTCAAAAATTCAATTTAGTTGTGTCAGCTTTGCCCGATTGTGACGTGCGATACCTCATCGAGCGTGTCCCGTGGTCTGCCATCCGCCATCTGCAACATAAAAGCACACATTAATACAGTTGTGTTACAATAAAGATTTGAAATTTTCCATAGGGTAGGGGTGTATAACAAGCAAAGGTTGACTTTTCAGATACGTAGTGCTGGTTGGTTTGTCATTCCCAAAAGTGCTATTTGACAGGACAAAAACTCTTGTACGATGTTCAGGACACCAGCAAAAGAAGGGAAGAGGGTTGAAGAAAATATCTGTGACTTAGCGGCTGGTACCGCAACGGTTACGAAGCGGGTGGGGCCACGCCCAACTATCAGAAGAAGTGTGGGGGAAGGTGAATCCGGTAGTCAGGGAACCCTTAATAAGCTAACACCCCCGAGAAGCCCAATGGTGGCATCTCCAAAGACAAAGCTGGCAGTCGTTCGTAGGCTGTCGGTGGAGTCAGAAGAGAAACCACCAAAGAAAACCCAGGGCTCCAAATCTTCTGACAGGGTGGCGGAGGCCAGAGCCTGTGTTCGTACAGCCAAGCTGCATCTGTCAATTTCGAAAAACCTCAGAACAGACATCAAACTAGCGGTCACCCAGGCAATTGATTGTCTGTTCCGACTGGTGAAAGAGGCAGATGCAGCAAAAGGCCAAAAACAGCAGAGCCCTTCGGACAATACCGTGATGGGGGGAAGGGAGGAGATCGAGGATAAGGTTGTGGCGAAAATAGC
The DNA here is from genome assembly GCA_905404285.2 of Erannis defoliaria. Classification (NCBI taxonomy): domain Eukaryota; kingdom Metazoa; phylum Arthropoda; class Insecta; order Lepidoptera; family Geometridae; genus Erannis; species Erannis defoliaria. The sequence goes on along the minus strand of FR990077.1, from coordinate 18,616,932 downwards.
AGAAGGAACTTCTTCATCATGTTTTCCAGGCTTCAACTTGGAGCACATGCTGAGGAAGCACATGGACCTCATTGCGGTGAACAGCGCAAAAGTAACGACCTTGACTGAGGCACTTGACCGAGGAGTGGTTGCCGGGGGCCGCAATGATGAGCAGGCCGACAATATCGGCAAGCTCTTGGGCGAAGTGCGAGAGCTGCGCCAGACCACCGAGGCGACGGGGAGGAAAGTTTCTTCGTTTCAAGAAAGCATCCCCTCGTACGCGGAGGTACTGGCCAGACCGAACTGCGCGACATCACCTTCAAAGCTTCGCCCAAAGCACTCAATCATTGTGTCCTCAAGTGACGAGATGGACACTAGTGACGAGGTGCTCGGTAAGGTCCGTAAAGCTCTGGAAGCTAAGACCACCGGGCTCCAAGTCACTAGGGTCCAAAAAGTCCGCAACCAAAAGGTCGTACTTAGCTGCGCCAGCAAAGATGAATTGTTGAAGGTGAGGGAAAAAATCCAATCCGAAAATAAGACCCTTAATGTGGAGGAGGCCAAGAACAAGGATCCACTGGTGATGATTCGTAACCTCCTCACCTTCAACAAGGATACTGAAATCGTGTCGTCTCTTAGGTCTCAAAACAAGAGCCTCCTGAGAGACCTAACAGACGACGACTTTAGAGCCACGGTAAAGTACCGTAGGAGAGCGCGGAACCCCCATGAGAACCACGTCGTTTTGCAGGTGTCGCCTAAATTGTGGCAGAAACTAACAGAGGCTAAGCGGGTACACATCGACCTGCAGTATGCGGCAGTGCATGACCAGTCTCCACTCGTCCAGTGCACGCGATGCCTAGGATATGGGCACGGGCGTAGGCTGTGCACAGAGTCAGCTGACCTGTGCAGCTACTGCGCCGGCCCACATCTCCGTGCGGACTGTCCGGCACATGCGGCGGGCGAGACTGTGAACTGTCGCAACTGCAGGTTGGCGAAGTATCCCGACGTTAGCCACAATGCTTTCGACGGAGAGTGCCCGGTACGTAAGCGATGGGACGCCATAGCTAGATCTAGCGTGGCGTACTGCTAAGGTACCGGGCACTTTAGAAAACACCGACGAAAGGGCGACTCCTGTACATACTTGTGGATTCGTGGGTAGTTCCCACCAGACACGGGTGATGACCAGGCATGCTGGGCTCTCCCCGCACTCGAACAGTCTCGAGTGCTGGGAAAGCTCAACATGCTTACACACAGAAGGTAATACAGATACGTGCAGGCTACCACGGTGCTCCAAACAAGACGCAACCAGGTGCGTCCAGGAATCTACATTAATCTTGAAACAGATCGAGCTCCCATCCTGTGTGATGAAACTCGGAACAGAGACCAGGACGAATCTGCTTGCAGTCAGCACTCTGGTAGCCAATGTTTTTGTTAGCATGTCATAAAGCTTTAGGACACTTAGCGTCAAAGAGCTTTATATTGGTTGATAAACAGAAGGGAAGGTGAGTGCAGCCCCTAATTCTAAGAATTAAGGGTCACGCACTCACGTGGAAAAGCTGAAGGAACTTAAATGTATTATCATAATCTGTCTGTGTTCAAATTAGTTATGGAAAGGTTGAATCACCAACGAGTAATAATTTTATTTTAATTAGGTAACAAATTGTTATTTGGATTATATTGTTTTATTGACAATTCAATTGTAATAACTAAAAATCTACTGTACATTATTTAATTTTTATTTTTATTTATTGACATTAAAATTTTGATTAATAATTAATAATTCCTTATACATTTTAAGTATTTAATAATCTGAATATTATAATAATTTTATTATGAAAACTGACGTGGTTTTGACACATTTTTGTAATAATGACAAAAACATTACACAAATATTATAATAATGATAACCAAACATACGAAAGTATGATATATACACAAACTATTAACGACAATAATTATAGAAGACAATGATAAAAAAAAAAAAAAAAAAAAAAACCTATAAAACTAACATAAAAAAAAAAAACAAAAAAAGGATATATTATCCTTAAAGGTTATATTAATCAAATAATATAACAAATAAATAATAGCAATATAATACGTTTTTATAATAATTAAATCTAGATAACTCTTGGAGTACACACGGAAAACGGTTGAAAGCTACACTTGTAGCACTATTTATAAAACCATTGCTAACATATGAAAAAACCTAGACAAGGGCTCTGATTATGTCAGAGGTACATAGGTGGAGGAGGACGGCTAAAAAAAAAAAAAAAAAAAAAAAAAAACCTAACCTAACCTACTTCTGAGTTGGTCCCATATACATTTTATTGAAATCGGTTTAGTAGTTTGCTTTTTAAATCAAAATTACTAGCAAATGTGAAGATGCCATCCAGGTAAGTAGTAGAAATTGAAGTCGGTCGTTTTTTTTAGAGCTCATTATTATTTTGATCGATAATGTACATAGCTAACAGGTAAACCGATTTTTATGTACCTACTATTTTTCCGGCCGAGCGAGCGAAGCAAGCGAAGTAGCTGGTAAAATGTTGAAGCGTCTATCCGGATGTTTGGATAGTGGTATTCGCGTACAGGGGCCTTATTTTTGAATCGTACGCAAAGTTGCGCATGCGAGTGGAGCCGACTTTCAAACGATATTGAACCTTATTCCAAACAGTATCGTTTGAAAGTCGGCTCCACTCGCATGCGCAACTCTATATATAACCAAAAATAAGGCCCCTGGTCGTGTATTTTCAACTAATCTTGACGAAGCTTGGTATTATATTTAAAACTCGATTTTATGTAATTTTTGTAATCGGCGTTATTTGCTTGATGTGGTATTTCCTCCAAAGAGAGGGTATGCTGCGGCGTCATTTACCGGCCGACATCACACTATACCTACATATTAAATTATGTGCGCGTTCGGCAGGCGAGCACGATAAGGAAGCCGAGAGAGTAATGACAAAGCACACGCGTTTCATACGACGTTTTCATTACAATTGCGAGAAAAAAATTAAACTTATATTTGTTAAACTTTTTGATAATAAACAACCACAGTTAAAACGTTAAGAGTTCTATATCCGAAAGTTGCCACTCGAAAAATCAATTTTATTTAGTCAAATAGCTATAATTAATACCAAAAAATATATACATGTAACAGACGAACATCCGTCCTAGTAATTTCTTTGGTTAAAAACACGATTAATTATTCCTCGATAGAAAATAATACCGAAACAGTGCCTATTTTTATACTTTTTTCGGTTATATATGTCGTAATTACAGCACATAGTCACATACAAAAATATATATTCAAAGATAATAGTATTTTGGAGAACTTTATTTCGTTGAAAAATTATTAATTTCTATACTTTTCGAATAATCTGAGAAATCAAAAATCGAAGTTTGACACACACGAATCAGCGTCACAGCCATATTTTTGCTCCGCTAAATGTGACCCTACCTGATACAACTTTAGATTCGACTAATGATCGAAAAGCTTGAAACGTGGAATATCCTGGTAAAATGGCGTGCAAGTGTTTTAGCCGCATAAAACACTTTGTTGATTTAACAAAAAAAAACTGTATTACCCTGTTAAATTAAGAATGCTTCGTATAAATACGTATAGGTAACTTGTAGTGAGGTACAAACTTAACTTAAACGGGCTATACCTATAAACTTAAACGGGCTATAGTGCTGTAATACAAAGTAAAAACCAAGCGTGTGTATCTTGAATTATGAGCTTAATACCGATCCGCGTTACGAGAAATTGTAATTAAAAATCGATTGAATAAAAAAAACATCTTTGAGACATTATACTAATGACTTTATGCCCCTTACTCAAAAAAAACTCACCACACAACTACGTACAGTAACTCAGTAACTTTAGAGTGTACCTACTTGTGATTGTATGATACTTACGACATGCCTGCGGCCATCGGTGCCCAAGTATGGTCCTTGACCGGAGCCCTTATCTCGTAAGTTTTGACTGCACGTTGTAGCCATTAAATTCTAGATTGCAGATCACTGCTTCGCACTAAGTTCAATACCCAGACATAACCTTCATACTATCTAGCAGAGCTGTTGTTTACAATTAGCAACAGCAGGTCAGCATATTTACCTACTGTTACTATCTATGAAACCCTGGACCTGGGTATGTCCTTAAACTGCAACCAGACCCACCGGAGGACAGGCAGCAGCGTCCTCTTGGTTAACGGTGGTGACCATTCTGCGATCCCCAAGCCGCCTGCCAAGCGTGGGGATTATGGCAATACCCCTTTATAAAGGGGGAGGCCTTCGTCCAGCAGTGGACGTTTTATGGCTGATGACGACTATCTATGAATAGGTCCTGTTGACATTTTACTTTTAACGGTATACAATACAATAGTTTTTACGGGTTAGTATTAGAATGGCTAGATCGCAAAATGACTTCATCTCACCAAAGTTGTATGAAACTCCCTAAGAAATAAAGATTTGAATTTGGAACGTCGAATTCGTGTGGAAACTCGTGGAAAACTAAGTAAATAATGTCTATATGGCATTGTAAAGAGGTTTGTTCGATAACCTAGCTGGCCACCATTAGCAGAACTCAAAAAAAAAGGTGCGTTTACAAAGAATGTGAATCAAAAGACGGTGTTTGATCCTGTGATTGTCAGTGAATTATAATTTATGGAGCTATTATTATATACACTGAACTCTCCGACTAGACGAGACGGTGCGACGGGGTTATCAGGTCTTTCTTTTTATTCTATAATAGACCTTAGATACTATGAAAACTGAAGTGATTTATCCACCAGAACTGGAAACCCAACAATCAAAGCTCACCAGATGTGAAACTAATTATATTAGGATTATTTTATTATAATATCAAACGTGCATCACCATTGAGCTATTAGCTCCAAATACCTAGCATAGTATTATAATTATCTGTGGTAAATGCTAATATTGTTTAAAAGGATTGTTGGTATATTTAGAAAGGCATCTCTATAAAAATATACCTACATAAAGATTCCGTAACTTCTTTAGCTATCTAAGTTGCATTAATATATTATATTATAAACAACACTTTAATCAAATCGATGTATACAACGTTCAGATCTAAATCGGTCTTGGAATTTGAAGTTTTCGTAGAAGGTTCTACTCCTAAAGTTATTTTTAGCAGCGCATACAAAAGTGAATCAACCCAACGCAACGTGCAGTTAAACGACCTAATAATTTAACCCCTGCTGACCGCTCGTGGTACACTACCGTGTAGCTGTAGGTATTCTGTTAATAATATTTAAAGGAATAGAGACTGCCATAGAGACTGCTCGTATGCAGGTTCGAGTCCTGCTGGATGCCATAAATTTTCTACCTGTTTAAGCTTAAAAAAAACCATGGAATCACTTATCAAAAAATAAAGAAAGGGTTTTTAGCATTATAATTTTCATATTTATTGTAATTTTTTTAAGAAAGCTAATAAACTTTAAGTTCTGTTTTAAACTATCACGGTCGTTTACATGATGCATGCAACTGCGCCGAAATATCGGGAGCTCATTTCACGACATAATCACGGTAAATATCCCGTTAATAATAATAGAACTTTAGTAAACTTTAAGTTGTTACAAAAACTAAATGAGCCCCGCGGTTTTACCCGCGAGATGTTGAGAAACGGAGATTTAAATGATGATAAAAAGTATCCTATATGTTATTCCGTTAATACCATACCTATAGGCTCCTGGCCTATACATGATACACACTATAATTATTGATTGAGTAGATACGCATGAATTAATGAATTATTAATTTAAAAAAAAGTGTATTTATTTTTATTTATTTATATATATTATTTATTGTAAATAAGTAGTTTTTAGTACATAGTTTAAATATTTATTTTAAGTTTTGTACATATGTAAATATTATAGATGTTTGTTTATTCGTCGAAATAAAAAAAAACATATTGTAAGTCCTACTTTTGTTTGAATAGTGTTGACATTGAAATTCAATTAATATTAACATTAAGTAGGTACCTAATATTGTTACAATTACAACGAAACTTCAAAAGAACACTATAAAATATTTGATATTTTTGATAAAAATTTACCTAAGTTTAAATTTGATATTAGTAAAATTGTATACGTAACCTATACAAATACAAATAATGTAACTTGATAGTTGTAAGTACCTATTTGTTTGTTAGCTTAACTTTTTTGATAGCTTTGTATTCAAGATACCTACTCTAGATTTTTTTAAATGTTGGTAACCATTGCTTCGAAATTATAAATGTTTCATTAATTAGTCATGCTGTTTACACATGATTATGCGCATATAGTCTGGCTCATATGTTTTGACTATGTTTTGTTTTGTGTATCAATAAAATAAATAAATAAATATTTTTTCACCCCAGATTATGGGTGTTAATGGCATGACTTCATAATTCTATTTTTGAGATCTTTTGAACCCATTAGCAGGCAAATAAATTAATTGATTTGATCTTGATTTGTAAATAAGCTAACTCCTATCCGAATTTCATCAAAATCCGTTCAGATGTTTAGGCGTGAAAAGGTAAAAAACATACACAACGCACACACGCCTCGTGGTTTCACCCGCGAGTCCTGTAATCAAAAGAATAAGGTATAAAAAGTCCAAGGTATAAGCTACCTCTATACCGAATTACATCTAAATCTACGCAACAAACACACAAACACAGCTATAAAATTTGTGTTTGTGTGACTGTGATGTGATGTGATACATTCGGGAAAACAAGCTGAACCTTTCTAATCGATTTCGGTTCGGCTTTGACGTTTAACAAATATACTGCCGACATTAAGTGCACGCACGCCGATGAAAAATGGGAGAGATTTCCCGTTACTTAAAAATCACCTTCTAAACTCTATTTTCAGACAAGAATTCCAAACAGTGGGCATCATGGTCCTGGTCACGAAAAACGGAGATATCCAGCGACACAGAGCTGGCTGGAGTAAGTATAGGAATGGTTAACATAGATAAATATAAAGAGAGATGTATCAAATCTTATTCACACGTTTGACAATAGCATTCCAAAAGTTATTGTATATTACGTATCGTTCTTTAGCAATAGCGTTTTTTTATGCAATCAAGTGACGTGAGGAGCAAGACGTTCTCCTGGTGGTTAGCGTCACGCTTGCCACTAACAGTAGCAGTGTCAGAATTGTGAGCTTGTGAATACAATCCTGCGCTGCACTGTACTACGCTCGTCGCCCTAGTGTATATTATAGTGTTATTGTACTGGCAGGACTCCACTGCAGAGTCCGACTGGGGAAGTACCACACCTTTGTCAGTTACTCAATACTCAATATTTTATTGCAAACATTATGTAACTTATATAACAACCAACCGCCAAGCAGTAGTGTGCAAGCATTACTGTGTTCCGGCTTGAAGGGCAATGTTACCAGAGAAATTACTGGATATGATGAGATTTAACATCTAATATCTCAGGGTGACGAGCGCAGTGCAGTGCGGCGCAGGATTGTGTTCGGAAGTTCATAATTCTGACACTGCTACTATTAGTGGCAGGCGTGACGCTTACCACCAGGCGAACGTCTTGCTCGTCTCGTCACTCGAATGAATAAAAAAAAAAACCTGAAATATCAGATGTTAAATCTCTTCATGCCCAGTAATTTCTCTGGTACCGTGAATTGGGATTTCATGATCAGAGAGTCAGTATCGCAGTGATGGAAAAGCACTATGTCGTATGTCCGTTTGTGTTTAACATCGCTTTGTTTCAGGGAGATTGTTCTTCACAACACTGCTAGGTCTGTCTCTGCTGGTCACTACTACAACGCTGTTCTTCGTCAATCCCGCGTTACTTGTTGTACAACATGTAAGTAAACTGTTTGAAACGTGTTTGCATTGTAATTAGTGACTCATTCCATTAGATTGTCCTGTAAAGTCATTATTTAAACTTGGCGCTCACGCATAGCTGATCCAGAAAATATTAGAAGCGGTCAACTTAACCAGAGAATCCGACCAGTCATACAGTTGACCGTGGGTCGAGTTGCCCACGGGCGAGTAAAGCACTCGGACCACTAAATAAACTGATAGTGCAGCGGCAGCAATTTATTGTGACATTGTTAATTTGCCCTAATAAAAGGAAAAAAAAAACAAATTGACCACGGGCCAAGTTCAAATTCAAATTCAAAAAGTTTATTAGATATAAAGGTACATTTTTGTGCAGGTAATACATTTACAGTTGTAGGTATCTATAGAATTTCATGATGATAAGCAATTTACAATCATGGCTGCCGAGCTCATCCATCGCTGCAGCCTCGCGGCGACACGTCATCTTCGAACTAAGCAGAATGCTTGTGTTTCGGAGACAGTGTCACCGCAGGGAGAGCATGCCATGGGGAGACGGGTTTCGTTATGCTTATATTTTAAGTTAGACAGGATATTGCATTACAATAAATATGCGCAATCACCTACACATTTTACGGTGTCTAAGAGGTCTAAAAGACCTGAACTAAGACAACGGTTTTATTTTTAAATATTAGTCTGTAACTTATGGCTTAGACTGAGCAGACAATATATTGAAAAAAACAATTGACTAAGAAAATAGTTCTGAGTAGACTAATTGAAAACATCTTTATTTTAAATATGTAAGTATAATAGAAAAATGCTACTACATGAAAAATTTTAGAGTAAAGAGTAATAAGTGAGCGAGTGTATGTGAATGGATAGGGGATGTGTGAAACAACATCGAAAATAATGCTACACCGTCTAGTGTAGCATTATTTCGATAAATATAAATAATACATGTAATTGTAATAGTAAGTGTGTGTATGTGTGAGTGTGTGTGAAATAGGGTGAAAGAGTGTAGTTAAAACGTCTACGAGAGGATGAAATAAAAAGCAGAGAGCTGATATTCAGATTCAAATTAGATAATATTAATGTGACGATTTTTAGGGCGAAGTAGCGAACAGCGAATCTTTATTTAATGACTGTTATGAGTTCTTCGGTAGCAGAATAGCCCAAATTTAGTAACCAGTTTGTGACTTGAATTCTACATTTATACTTGAGTAGAGGGTAAATATTAAGTTTTCTATTCAGACGGTTATACAGCATTGGTGCCATGCAGGGATAAAACCGACTATAAAAAGCTGTCCGTGGTTTTTCCAGAGTACAAACACGATCTGATCTCCTAATTTCATTCACAAAGTCCGGGTTGTATTGGAGTGACGAATGCTGTCGCACAGTTGTTTGTAGGATAAACAACTGACGAACTGTCAGAAGTCGGCAATCTGTATAGAGCTGAGCCGTTGGATACCTAAACGGTTTTCTAGTCATGACTTTTAGGATCAGTCGTTGTGCAATTTCAAGTTGCTCCATCTTGGTTTTCAAAACTCCACCCCAAATAGTTACACAGTAACGCAAAATTGACTCGCACAAGGAATGGTATACCAATTTAAGTGTATCCGAGCTCGCAGAAGACCTAAGGTTTTTGAAAACATATACTAGTTTTCGGGTTCGTGCAGTTAGTTCATCAATTTGGACATGCCAGTTTAGAAGTCCGTCAATGCGGACACCTAAGTATTTCATATTATTAGATCTTTCAAGAGATGTACAGTCACATTCATAGTTAGGAGAAGAACTTGTGTGGGCTTTTAAGCAGTATGAACCAGAAGGTGGCTGTGTTGATGATCGTAATGAGAACGTCATGTATTTTGTTTTGGTCAAGTTTAGAGTAAGCAAATTTCCTGCCAGCCAGGATGTAATAACCTGTAAAGCTTTCTCAGCGTGCAGTTTAGCTTCGTTCCAAGTTGAACCATGGACAACAAGGGCTGTATCATCGGCATAGCAAGAGATGCTACAATTTGTTAGAGACAGGTCACAGAGTTCATTTATGTATATGAGAAACAGGGTGGGGCCCAAAATACTGCCCTGAGGAACGCCGTAATCTAGGGATTCCTCTAGGCTTAAGAATGGTCCTATTTTCACTACTTGGGAACGATCCGTGAGGAAATCTCTAAAAATATCTAAGGCCGGACCTCGTATACCCATTCTTTCCATTTTATCGAGAAGAAGGGAGACAGAGACAGTGTCAAATGCCTTTGTAAGGTCTAAGAAGATAAGTTAACCAATTAAAAACTGAAAGTCATCCATAGAGCGGAAATTCAAATATTTTTCAGTAAGTACTTACTTTTATGGGTTTGCTAAAAGAGCACAACCAAACTCACCAATCTTACCTCTTTACAACACCAGTATAGATGTTGACGTGGAATGTTCCAGCAACTCCGGCTCCAGAACGGCAGCATGCTGTGCGAGCTGCTCCTCTCACGGTTCACCAGCACCAAGATGTACCTGTACCTCTTCAACGTCACCAACGCGGAGCGGTTCATCTCCGGCGCTGACCAGAAGGTCAAGCTTCAAGAGATCGGCCCTTTTGTTTACCAGTGAGTTTTCCTATATCTTATTGGACCTGGGTATCTCCTAAAACTGCATCCGAAACCACTCCAAAACCACCTGTCCCAAAAGACAGGCAGCAGCGTCGTCATCTCGGTTAACGGTGAAGAGTATTCTGCGATCCCCAAGCCGCCTGCCAAGGTTGGGGATTACAGTAACCCCACTAGGGAGGCTTTCGTTTAGTTGTGGACGTCTTCTTGTTGATGACGAGCTTCCCTATACTGACCTCTATCTTTTATGTTATTGAGGATTTACGGAACGAGCAGCGTCCCTTATTTCATTCGCTATCTTAAGAAAGTGATTTTTTTAACCGCCTTCTTAAAAGGAGTTTCTACAATCGACCCGTTTATATATATGCTAAGTAATTACGAATGGCATTCTAACATTGTATTTTGAATCGTTACATTTCCTTGATTAACTAGCGCCAGTGTTACTTACAGTTTGTGACTACCTACTTTACCTCGTTGTAAATCAACAATGCTCAATCATGCATGTGTTCATGGAATCTCCTTTTAGAGGAACCTATGGCTCAGTCAGATGTGAAGAGCTATGAGTGTTTGTTACAGAGAGTATCGAACCAATGAAGATGTAGAAATAAACAAAGATCCCGGCATCATGAGGTACACTCCCAAATTAGAAAAGGTGTTCATTCCAGAAGAGTCCATTGGAGACCCTAAGGATTTCAACGTGACTGTTCCTAATATAGCGATGTTGGTGAGTGGACTAATTAGCTGGTATAAGAGAAGATAAGTGTTTCTCGTAATATTTTCTAACATCTATAATATATCAAATTATATAGCCTCTTGCCCTGTATTATCATATCCATGATTAAGTATCATTAACCGGAAGTAATCCCTACGCTAGGCTGGCGGCTTAGGGATCACAGGTCACCTGGGTACGTATATTCTAAAACTGCATCCAGAAACACCGGAAGATGAGCAGCAGAGTCCTATTGGTTAACGGTGGTGAGCATTCTGCGATTCCCGTACCGCCTGCCTGGCGTTGGAATTATGGTGACATTCCCTTTTAAGGGGGAGGCATTCGATCTGCAGTGGACGTCTTCTGGCTGATGATGACCTGTAGTCAGACAACCAACTAGGGCAGTCATGGGCAGAGCAAGGGCTCTTACCGTCAGGAGAGCGTCTTGTTCGATTATTTGTTACCGTTAAAAAGTTCAGTAAAAATGTAGTGTCCTTTGATCCAGGCAAGCACAGCACTGATCAGCAAGTACCCGTTCGTGGTGCGTCAGATCTTCAACATCCTGGCGGCCAGCCACCAGATGCAGGCGTTCGTGCAGCTGACGGCCTTCCAGCACATCTGGGGCTTCCCGCACCCGCTCATTAAGCTCGCCAACAGAGTCGTGCCCGGACTCATATACTTCAAGTCTGTCGGACTATTCGAGAGGGTGAGTGTTTCAATTCGAGTGACAAATAGCAACGCATCAGTTAGCAGACTTTATAACCAAAGGTTATGTTCTCAAGAAATCTTATTCTTTTTAGTATTGGTTTTGTAGTAATATCACATATTTTGTGCTTATTACGAAACTTCATTAATATTAATAATTTTTATTATAATTATAAAGTTTTTTTTATCACATCTATCCAAAATGACCTACTTTGTTCCTCGCAAACAGGGTAAAAATGAGCTCTTTTCCGCCCGGAGGGAGGAAAAGTGATTTGAATTTGGAATGTGGATATTGTTAGTAAAAAAAACAAAGTAGTTGTAGTAGTTGTAGTTTAAAACAGTGTTTTGTTAGTAAAAGTTCCAATCACCAAAGAGACCAACCACGGACATTGTATGAAAAAGTAACAGACAGACTGTTGTCATGTCATCTAGTGAGAATGGAGAGCCTAACTTTCAGATGCAAGAGAAAGGAAAAGAAATAATTTTCACTTGAAACTTTTTACGATGACACAAGTTTCTTTACTATTCTGTTCAATTTCCCAACTTATGGCAAAATTTTCCATTTATTTGCAACATTTTCGAACGCTTATATGCGTTTCCAATAAAGTAATTACTTACTTTTTTTAACATTCAAGCACACATGTTTTTCGGCTTCACCAGTGCATGGAATTTAGAATGAAACTATCACCTTTGAGTTCTTAGAGTAACGAACTAAGACTATCACTATAAGTGTTATTACTTATTGTGTATTTAGCTTATATAATATGTTCTGTAACATTTTATTTACATATATACAAAACATAAAATAAATATTTAACTATATACTAAAAACTACTTATTTACAATAAAATATATATATAAATATATAATAAAAATAATAAAAAATAAACTAGTACATATAAAACAAAAACGCCGTCTAGATCGCCTCCTTAGTGTGTATGTATTTTACTTAGATTACCGACTAATTGCAGATGTACGACATTGACGTCGACTACCGCATGGAGATAGGGACGAGCGACGCAGATAAATTCAAAGTCGAAAAAGTAACGAAGATACAACCCAAGAATAAAAAGACAGACGCCAAAGCTCTGATCGACAAGTTAGTACTTATTTCACTCAATCTCGCGATGTAATTATAATTACCTACTCACTAGAAATGTGCCCATGTTAATATTTGTACGTCTAGTTGTTTACTTCAATAATCACTCATTTTCACTCTTTGAAAAAGGTCACCGGATGTGATTGAAACTATAGTCGGAGTATCCGATTTAATTAAACGTGAGTATTCACGTATAAAAAAAAAACAAAAAAAAAACTTCAATAATGTTCAAAATTCATGTTCTTCATATTCAAAAATACTCTTGTATACATAATTTTAGCTCTGTCATCATCATCATCATTAGCCCGGAGACATCAACTGCTGAACAAAGGCCTCCCCCTTAGACCGCCCATCATATGGAGGGTTGCCACGCTTGGCCGGCGGCTTGGGGATCGCAGTGTTACCACCGTTAAGTAAGAGGACGCTGATGCCCATTATCCGGTGGTGCTGGATGCAGTTTTACGACATACCCAGGTCTGACGAAAATAGCTCTGTGAAAATAGTAAACTACTCCAATGAGTTTCCACAGGCAAAGTTTTTGGCAGATGGCGCCAGCGGCGGATATGTGGCAAAATCAAGTTCTCTTGTTATATCTTTATCTGCATGCTCTTGATGAGGGTGCTGTCGATAATCTAGTCGAAGGAAAAATACTGGCTACAGTGCCTTGTTTTAAGAATCTATGCAGCTTTTGACGGCCTGAAAATATATTTGTAGGTCAAGTAGTTGTTTATATTTATGCATTTATGATCATACTGTTTTCAAAACAAAAAGACTACGAAGGCAGAACGACTATAATGCAGAAAGACTAAAATTCATCGACGATGCGCCACCTGGCGCAAAACTAACGCAATGTGGATTCCATTGGAAGACAAGCCTCGGTAAAAATCCCCCAACAACAGACTTTAAGTAAGGGGATTCAACTCCGTCTCCAAGGACGTCGCTGTGGGCCTTTTCGCGGGTGGCGGGAACAACACCATAATAAATTTGGTCATTCCGTTTTAAATTGTCAAATATTACAAAAAATACATAGTATTTCGCTCGCTATTTGTAGTCTACGCCTATAATTGTGTTTTGTGTCATGTTGGTGTTATACTTAAACATAAATAAATAAATAAAATTCCACCTTTCTGTATAGTTATTAAGTGTGAAGCCAAAGAGGGTCATTGTATTAATAATTGTTAACAACTTTTACTACAGTATCAACCTTGTAATCATGGAAAAAAAAAACTGCTGTTGAAACGGTATGAAACTATTCCTCGACAAATCATTTCATTTTTCCAAGGAACAGCAGAATATTTTTTTGTTGTCGGTTTCTAAGTAAAAGTTGTTCACAATGATGACTCTTCTTCGTCGAGTCGATGATTTATTGTTAATAGACGCTATTATATGGGACTTGGGTATGTTCTTAAACTGCAACCAGTACCACCGGAGGACGGGCAGCGTCCTGTCGGTTAACGGTAGTGCGAGCATTTTGCGATCGTTTATATTGATTCTCAAAGTCGCGAAAAATCGGCTGTTCCATACATTTTTTCAAGAACCAAAGATTACCTAAGTTTTTTTTGTGATATGTTATGTACCTACCGAGCTGATTTTTTCGCGATTTCATGGTTGGTCCCTTAATAAAAATGCTTCTCACTGATGTGTATATGTTTAGTCAGGATTGTATTGCCTTCCAGTATGTTTACATTCAACGACTCGTACGAGGGCGCAGCATTCCCGCTAAACCTGACGCCAGAAACTCCCATCCACATCTACCGACACGGCCTCTGCAAGACCTTCCACATACAGGTAAGTAGAACGACTCTATAATTTAACACAGGACGCAAACTCATAATTCTGTATCTCAAAGTACATAATGAGCGCCACTGCAGTAATACCTACTCTCATCCGTTCAAAAGACCTCCTTCTAAGCATATCACGCTCAACGGCCAGCCCATCCCATGGGCTACCGAGACCAAGTATCTCGGTGTGACCCTTGATCGTCGACTCACGTTCTCTAAGCATATCCAGTTAGTTCGCAACCGAGCAGCCTTCTTCTTAGGCCGGCTCACTCCCCTTCTCAACGAGCGTAGTAAATTGTCCCTTAGAAATAAGGTTACAATTTACAAAACTTGTATTCGCCCCGTCATGACGTACGCCTCTGTGGCGTTCGCTCATGCCTCCAGCATAGATCTAGAGAAACTCCAAGTCATACAAAATAGATTCATCCGCAGAGCAGTCGGTGCTAGCTGGTTCATGCGAAACTCCGACCTGCACTGTGATCTCGAACTCCCCTCCATCCGTCAGTACATTAAGTACGCTTCGCGCCGCTATTTCGATGCGACCCCCCACCATCCCAATCCACTCATAGTCCAAGCCTCGAACTATACGACAGACACGACAGACCCACCCCCCTTCCGTAGACGCCCCAGACACGTCTTGGGCGACCCGGACGACCCCATAGCCGTCATCACCTCGGCGGCGCTGGGCTCGCCTGATCCGACCACTCCTAGCAACAAGAAGTATTCCGTCTTTGGTATAGGCGCCGGTTACCAAAGGCACACAAACACGCACCGACCTCGCCGGCGAGGTCGAGGACTCCCCAGATCTGTCAGAAGATCTGTTAGATTCTCTCCAAGTAGTCAACCAGATCAATCTACTAGGGCCCCAGGGCATACCCCTTCTGGGGTGCCAGGGCAAGTCTGACCCCACTCCCGGCGACGGCCAAGCCGAGGTTCGTACCGTCTGAGGTGCCCTTGAGCTAGTCGCCTTTAACCTAAACCTAGGCCGAGCGCCGTTTGCGCTTGCCTAAAGTCCGGTGACGCTGTAGAGGCCATCTGAGGCCAACAGCATAGTCATTCATAAAAAAAAAAAAAAATAAAAAAAAAAAAAATGTAATACCTACTAATACCCCTTGGGCTTCGTTCTGTTACTCACAACTCGCAATACAGGCGTTATCTGTGCAATAACTTTTTGAACAATACAAACTTTTGTAATGAAGGCTATCGCGTTTAAAATCGCCGCTAGAGGCGCTAGTGTAGAGACGTCTCCGACCTCCGAATCTCACATGTTACTGTTTATTTGCTAGCTTTTCTGCTGGATTAATTATGAATATTTTGCAACCGAGGTTTGGGTCAATGAATATCAGTGATTTAAAAACGCAGCTAAAAAAAGAGTTGCAAAAGTAAGCGGGCTGAAAGAAAGAACAGCTAATTCAGAGGTTAGTATGTGATAATGTCCCTGATCCCTGTGTGTTCTACTTACAAATGTATTTTTAAACTTTTTGTAGTTTTTCATGAACCCTCACGTTTCAGCACGTGGGCTCCAGGCAGATGTCGTACGGAGGAGTTGGCTTCGCGTACCACTTTCATAACGACACCTTCAGAGACAGGAAGCAGTGCGACACGAAGGGCTGGTGTCCTGAAGGGCTGATGGATTTATCCGATTGTTTTTTTGGTGAGTATTTATAAATACACCTGTATTCACCTCATAAATCTGCATCCTGAACCACTGGAGGACGGGCAGCAGCGTCCGCTCGGTTAACGGTGTTAAGCGAAGGTTAACGGTGGAGCATGCTTGCCTAAAAAAACCCGTGTTTCGGTTTGGTAGGCATTGTACCAGAGAGATTACTGGGCATGAAGAGACTAGACATTTAATATCACAGGGTGGCGAGAGCAGTGCAGTGCGGCGCAGGATTTTGTTCGCGTATTCAAAATTTTGGAACTGCATAGCAGAATTGCATAATTTTAAATCCTTCTTACATGCTGCCAAATCTGTTTTTTCTACTTCTGAACATCGATAAGTAGGGTTATTACTATATTGTTGTCAATTTAAATATGTTAATATTTAAGGGTTTCCGGTGGTGTTGTCGAAAAGCCACTTCTTGGACTCCGACCCTCGCCTCCTGGACATGGTGGAAGGTCTGAAACCGGACAGAAATATTCACGACACGCAAATAATACTAGACCCTGTAAGTACAATAAAACACATACAAACTGCTCAACTACTTAGCCTACTAAAAAAAAGTAAAATAATTGTATTCAGATCGATGGAAGTCTAGATACAATCCAAATGCAAGCCAGTCGGCAGTGTCGGTAGTGTTGGCGGTATTGCCACGTAAGTTGAATGGCAATGCTTAAGAGTGCGACTAATGCCAGAAAAATAACAGATTTCACCTGCGCGTCTTATCGCATGATACAATTGATGATGATATGGCTTTCAGCATTTTAGGTGGGGTTTTATTTAATTATTCAAAATGTAGGCATGAAATAAAAAAAATAAACGGCTACTGTGCTAAAACATTAGTTTGGCTATGTAATTCGTAAAAAATAATGTGTTGCTGTCGCTGATAATTTAGAGCATTTGAATTAAAACAGTTTATTTTTGTTGGTAATTAAATAATATTATATTATTATATTATTACAAATATGTCTCACGTCTTATGAATTAAATAATATTAAAAATTACATAATAATAATGATTATTACATGTCTACACCTATACTACCTATCCGTAACCACTCGCCCAAACGTACCCATCAGGCTGGCAGCGTTCCCGCGTTGTATGGCCAACGAAATATGTTGGGTCAAATATTGACCCGAGCGTGGGTCACGCCCACTGCTCCGCAAGCGGCGACCCAGGTCGGCCACGAACTTAAACAGATTGGTAATTTGTAATATTTTTTTAAATAAACCAGATTATTTTGCAAAATTCTATTCGGTTACTGGGCTTCTTTAGGATTTTCCCCTACCTGTAGTATTTTTTAATCTGAATATTTACGTTCTTTATCATTAAACTATGTGTTTAAAAATACACCTTTTACTTACTTTTGCCATTAGTCGCCCCCTTAAGCGTGGTCCAAATTACCGCGCGCTGCCTCTCGCTCGTACTTTTCAATATTTTTGAACATGATATGAAATCACTGAGTATAGTAATGAAAAATCTAAAGTGAAATTGCTGAGGTCCTTACAAAGGTTCAGCATATATTTATTTACTTCTAAATAATTATAAATTATCTTTACTCTTTGATTATATACCATAGGGAGTTATATCCTCCAAGTCTTTGCTTTTAAACAAGTTTGAGCACCTCGTGGGAGAACTTTCAATGATATCTTCAAAAATATTCAATTTCGCGAGCGGGATAGCGATACAATGCGATTTTAGGAATCCATTCTTCGTTCAAATAATTTAATGAACGTGACTTGGACAACTTGTGTTCCTTAGAAATTTCAACTGGATACCTCTAGATAGAGTCTTTCAATACTCAAACAGCTATAGGACGTATGCGGGCACGGAGTCTAAAAAAGACAGAAAATAATCAGGCGTTTGGCTATAAAAGCAGATTTTTTGCTCAATATCAACCAACGTATCAATTGATGTATTTATAAAGCATTTTAATGGTCCTGGTTTCCTGGATGATCCTAATTCTTAAGACGTGTTTGATTTATTTCTATCTCTTAATTCTCTACCATCGTTATATTTTTTTTAACACTTTTTTTTTTTTTTCTTAATTATTGGCATCGCACGTTGTGCATTCTGCCAGTGTCAAGTTTATGAATTTTCACATTATTTGTTATCATGAAGTCAAATAAGTCATGAAATCACAGTAAGTCACACGAAATTAGTCATAGTCGAGTCCAAGTCATACCCTAGTAAAGTTGTGGCGACTTTACTATGAGCTTATATGGAGTTTTGAAAACAACACGAAAATACATGTTCCACCACATTATATCACTTGCCCACACTCGAGCATGTAATTCAACACTCAATGAATAAAACACCACGATTTTTAATCATTAATTCGCGAAAAAACACAAGTTTAAGAAAATAATAGAATGCAACAACATGATTTTTTCGTGTTCCCGCCAAAACTCCTTTTATACTCACGTTTCATTAAATCGGATACTCCGACTATAGTTTCGATCACATCCGGTGACCTTTTAAACAAAAACACAAACACAAACAAAAACAAAAACTTTGTTTATTTTTCTTTGGCACCTTTATGTTCTAGAAAATCAGCGCAGGGGTGTCGGGCTCCATGGCTCTGCAGATAAGCCTGTTCCTCACAGACGTGGGCTACAACCCGGAGACCAGGCGGTTGAAGGACATTGTACTGCCCGTATCTAATATTATAGCTGTAAGTGCTTGTTATATCTGTATCACACAACCGTTTCAATGTTGGCCCCATAGTAAAAGTTGTTTGTTTTGATGTACAGAATATGCCCTTAAAAGGATGCTAACTGATTAGAACCAACCCTGTATAGCACTCTTTCTCTAATTCAGAAAGCACCTCCACTGATCGAAGAAGTCAGAAGCGTGCTTGAGCTACTATACACACGAGGCCCGTACATCATGGCCACAGTACAGGTTGTCTGCACACTGCTGGGACTTCTCCTGTTGTCTTACTCGGCCAGAATGCTGTACTGGAGCTGGTTAGCGAAGAAGGAGTCGCAGAGGAAACATTTGAAACGAACGTGTTTACCGAATGGAGTAAATTGTTGAATTTTGTTTTGTATTTTATTCGATACCTGTCTTTTAAATACATAGCTAAAATTAAATCGCCACAAAGATGAAATATTTACACTATTTTTTAACAACACATTTGTTCTAAAAATGCATTTACAAAGCCTGTATCATCGTTCGAAAGTGGAACATTACGCACCATACAACTAGGCGTGCGGTAAAATGGGTACTCTTTGCTAGCATGATGTTTGTCTTGTGTATGTAATGAATGTTACCATTGCTGTATATGTAATCGTGCCCATAATGAGCATCGTGCGATATTCGCGTGCGTGTCGTCACCTGCCGGGCCCAACGGAAGACCAGCGCCGGTTGTTCACAACTGACATCATGCCGAGATGGGGCCGGTTTTTGACAAAAGATAAAACAATTTATTAATTCCTTTTTACTTTACGGTGTTCAATGTAATTGTTTATTGATGCTTATTCCTTATATTTTTTGCCACAATTAAACGATTGTCTATTGTCTATAATTACATATACGTTTCAATGACAGCACAAATGACGAAGAATTATATTATTATAACTTTCATATATATCATTTCAAAATGTATGGCGATCGATATTTTATCTATTATAGCATGTTTAATGATTATAGCATCTTCGTCACGTGTGACGGCTTTACTCCGTCAAAACTCAAAACAAAACTCACATAATTAATTATAAATTAGATATTCTGTGGATTATAATTAATTTCTATTTAAGTACCTATTACAAACGATACAAATGAAACGGTTCAAAAGATAACCATTATAGTCGGACAGACAAAAAGTGCAATGGGTTACAATACCTATTATCTAGAAGTAATTAGTATTGTAAATATACCGAAAACAATAAACAACCAAGATAGTGGAAACCGTGTTGACATAATTCGCTTTAAAAAAAAAAGCAACCGACATCAATTTCGACTAAGTACCTGGATGACATCATAACTATTTCCAATTTTCCAGGTATTTTGATTTGAAAACCAAACGATTACGATACAATTTATATGGGACCACTTTTGAAGTATAACCTACTTACCAAATAAAAAAGTATAATCAAAATGTATTTATAATTGGTGGAGTAATCGCGTAACATACATCCAAAAAACAAGTCAAATTGAGAACCTCTTTTGAAGTCGGTTGAAAAATATCTTTACCAGTAGAGGGGTCTACTGGTCATCTCTAGTGATGAGCGTGAAGATCCAATTTATCCTAGGTACACTTATATAAATAATATTATAAATACGAAAGTTTGTCGGTGTGTGTGTGTATGTTTGTTACTCCTTCACGGTGAAACGGCTCAACGGATTTGAATTAGATTTGGTACTTATAGAGGTTGCTCATACCTTGAAATATAACAGGCTACTTTTCATCCCAACCCTCGCGAGTAAAACCGCGGGCGTCGCTAGTTTTTGATAAAACATCGTCGTACATGTAGGTTTGTATGTCATCATCAGCCTTAAAAATAATCCACTGCTCGACGAAAGCCTCAATAGAGGGGTGTTGCCATAATCCCCACGCTTGGCAGGCGGCTTGGGGATCGCAAAATGGTCACCACCGTTAACCGAGAGGACACTACTGCCCGTCCTCAGGTGGTTCTGGTTGCAGTATAAATGAAATTAAAATTAAATTAAATTTCTTTATTGAGATAAAAACGATAAGATCAATTACATTTAAATAAGATAAGATAATAAGATTATCATCATTATAATAAGATAAGATAATTATGTTTCTTTCCTATGTTTGTTTTTTTTTTTTTAGTTTTTTCATTTACTTCACACAATAATACAGAAAAATAAAAAGTTAGGTTAGAAACAACAATTGCATAGAAACAAGTAATGTCAGGTTAATAATCTAAATGTCAAGTAAAAAAGAATAATCAGTACAATTACATAAAAGTCAAAAAATAAAGTTGAAAACAACTTTCTAAATGTCAAATAAAAATTACCTATATAAGGTAAGAACATACCTAGGTCCCATGTATGTATGTACCTACTTACCGAAAAGAGCTTAAAATACTTGCCGTCTCTACTAATAAATAAAATAAACTGTAAAAATAAATAAATCGAAATTAAGTTGTTATGTACGTTGACGTAGGTGCCGTTTCGCCAATCTAGACGTACTTGGCGGTTGATGCCCCTCAATGAAGCCTGGTTACACGAGGTGAGTGACTCTAACTACGCCGCGCCGGCGACTAAGTAACCTGGTGAGGACCATGTTTATAGGGGGGATTATCATATCTACCTCAACTCAATTAGGGTTGTGGGCATGCCCACCGTGACCGCGGACGTGGATCCGCGCCTGGAACACGTTGCCCCGCTGTATTGTGAGGCAAATTTTTTGGCCCAAATAAAGGCCAGCATTTTGGTAGTAGGTAAAATGATTAGATTCGTAGTTGGATTATTTGTAGGTACTATGTTTTTTAGGGTATGAAAGCACTCAAACAAAAAATTGTACATACACCTAACCTAACAAAACAACTGTAGGGAAGTAAGTTCTTATATTATTATATACACCGATGAAAATGCTACAACAATCTGCGTTGAAAAATATTGATCTAAGATACTTAACAATTCAAAAATGCTCAAGAACTTAGCGTACCTACTCAGCATTGCGGCAATCTGCATTGAAATTATAGAGCGCGGTGAGTTTTGACTTAAACTATTATACAGTTTTCAGAAGAGTTTAATCCCTTATTAAGTACTTAACAGCTTCTCTCTGAGACTGAAACGGCAACTGAAAACAGAGACTCTTAACTTATTAAGCCTTTCCTGACACCAGTCAAGGAACATTGATCGTATCTTCTTAAAATGTTCTTTATTGTTTACATCGTAAAATATTCATGTGAATTTAGCCTGGAAATTATCGGGCAGCGCTCACATGGTCGAAGACTCGAGGCTGCGTCGTAGAGTTGCGGATGTACAAGCGGCGCGGTAAAATCATGTCTACCTGTTAGCCGTAGGGTTGAAATAGTAATTAATTTACTTTGTCAAAATGTGTCTAGCATACAAATTTGAACCTAAAGAGAAATCAAGAGTTGACTTTTCCGCACCGCTTGTATGGCCCCACTTCGACCTCTTGCTATGTAAACGTTGCGCCTAAGAGCCTGACTTAAATCTTAGCTGCTCCTAGTCATCAATAGCCGGAATACGTCCACTGCTGGACGAAAGCCTCCCCCTTAGTAGGGAGGGGTTGCCATAATCCCCACGCTTGGCAGGCGGCTTGGGGATCGCAGAATGCTCACCACCGTTAACTAAGAGGACGCTGCTGCCCGTCCTCCGGCGGTTCTGGGTGCAGTTTTAGGACATACCCAGCTCCTAGTATGGCTATGAAATACAGAGAAAACTAGTGCGAAGCCACAGAACTCAAAAAGTGAGTTTTTTTTTAATATCAAATTAATTTATTTGTATTTAGTATTACGCAGTTCATTTTGTATTGCACAGGCCGATACAGATGTATCTGGTTTCCATAGCTTTGCTTAGTTTGGGGCTAGATGGCGTTATGTGAAATGTCTACTGATATTTATTTATTTTAGATGATTAGGTACCTATACCCCGTAGTGAAATTAAAAAGACTAGATTATGATTGCACATAATTTAATAGTACATTATGATACGAGTGTGCTATGTTGGTCATTACACTAGAGGCGGTATTATGCGCGCGAGCCGCAGGCGAGCGCGATAAGAAAGCCGAGAGCGTAATGACTAATAGCACAAGAGTTCCATACGACTGTTTTCGTCACACTTGCGAGGAAAAAACCATATTTTTTTGATAATAATCAACCACACAGCGAAAACGTCAACAAACATTTGCGGAAAATGGCGCCCAAATCAGTAATGCGCGCGCAGGTTGACATTTACTTCAGCGGCATAAGAACTCTTTGTTGGTATTACAAAAAAACTGTAAGTATTACCCGGCTATATTAAGAGTGCTTCGTACACGTACGTCTAATTGCAGTCACGTACAAACTTGACTTTACCGGGTTATACCTATTATAGTACAAGTGCCGTAATGTAAAGTAAAAAGCACGCGTGTGTAATAGCTTGGATTATGAGCCTAAAAGCGATGTAATAAGATCTACTTTACGAGCAAGTGTGATGAAAATGATGTTTGTTAAATTAGCCTGTTAAATAAACAGAAGACTCTTAAGTAAAGCAAAGTGTCAAATTCTTTTTTTCATACCGACGGATGCGAGTTTTGGACATGTACGATTCACATGGTTCATTCCTAAAGGCAGGAATACACAAGCCTGTAGCTGGCTCGCAAGCAAGTAGATAGCACAGCATTTGATATTTCACAGCAACGCAACTAGCATGCAATTTGAGGAAAAGGGCTGCAAAATCGGTAAGGGGTTTGAAAGTATAGGCATGCAAATACGCTGAATGCATGCAAGTTCAACTAGCAAATGTATCCCCAGCATACCACTTACCTACTTACAAATGCCATTAACTAGCATGCAAGCTACTGCTCCTTTTTACAGGCATGTGTATTCCCGCCTTTACTGCAGCATCGCGATCTCTATATTTTTACAAGTAACAAAACTGAGAGACCAGGTTGTCACCACTGAAGTCAACACTACAGGTAAATTTTCTAAGGAACACTAGCAGCAGCTGACAAGTCACCGTCGTTCAACATTCAGTCAAGGAGTTAAAAATGTAGTTATTTGTCTGCATTTGTGATGTAAACCTCTCTACTAAATAGAAAAAACTAGACCGGATGCTGTTGATGTAGGTAAGTAATCGTGTCCGAAAATATAGACACAAACAAAATGTAATAAAACCATATTTATTAAAAAAAAATTACAACTGACTTCAACATCTTCATATTTTCTAGTAATTTTGATGTAAAAACCAAACTACTGAACCGATTTCGATAAAATGTGCATGGGAATACCTCTGAAGTATTAAGTAGAAAGATTACCTACCAAACAAAAAAAGAATCATCAAAATCAGTTCATAATTGGCGAAGTAATCGCGATTTCCGCCTGACTAGTAAGTGCAATCCTCGATTTTGTTAGAGTAGAACAAAAATAATCAGACAGTAGAGCTCGTCTATTGGTTATTGAGGTGACATTTTCGAAAGAATACTCTGTATTTTGAGATCATTGGACTGTTTGGGATTGTGGACCAAAACCTTTTTAACCGACATTTCCGGAATCGCGGGGCATTACTAGTGACGTCAACCCTCGTCAGGTGACAAAACTTTTATACGGGGAGTTTTGCAAGCAATTACTAAAGTTTTTAGTTTTATTTTTGTAAAGCCCAACACATGTAGTGTAGGTACGGAAGTCTTAATCAGTATATTGTCAAGATCCGCAGTCAGTAGTACAGTTAAAAGTGTTGAGCTTATAAGTAGTTTGTCAGTTATCATAATTTCCAGATAAACTATCCATTTTTAAGTGTTTCTTTGTTCTCTTCTAATAAACCGACATGCCATATACATCTTATTTTTTTCTTTTATATTAATATTGCTCGTAATTTGTGTTTCTTCGTGATTTCTTCAACTGCGTAAGTAAGTATTTTTTAAAACACTGTTTTAAACTATCACGGTCGTTTACTAAATTTCTATTAGTATTATTTAATATCCCGTTAATAATAATAGAACTTAAGTATTTTTTATCTAATTTTCACTCTAACACTATACCTATATACATTAATAGCGGAAAGTTTGTTTGTTAGGTCTTCTTATAATAGTAACTCAACGGTGTTTTTTTTTATACACTCAAGTGACGAGACGAGCAAGACGTTCGCCTGGTGGTAAGCGTCACGTCTGCCACTAACTGTAGCTGTGCCAGAATTGTTAACTTGCGAAAACAATCCTGCGCCGCCCTGCACTGCGCTCGGTACCCTTAGATGTTAAATCTCTTCAGTAATTTATCTAGTAACATTGCCCTTCAAACCGGAACACAGTAATGCTTGCACACTACTGCTTGGTGGTTGAATAACTGCCCCGGTGGACTCTGCAGTGGAATCCTACCACTACATCGCGAGTAAACAGAGAAATTTACTAGTGAGTAAACCTGCATACGTCCGGAGAAGACATGACATTGTTGACATGGTTTGGGCTGTGCGTTGTCTGTCAGTCAATCAGTCAGGACAGAGCAGGGACAGAGCCTTTTAAAGTAATAGATAGATTTTTTATACGATACTACAATATTTTTTTTGTAGGCTTGCGTTTGACTGCCATATCGTCTGATGTTAAACGAAGATGCAGACACATCAGAAAAATGTTTAAAAATACGTATTTCCTGTTTCGGTTTTTTTTCGATCGAAGAAAGTATGATTACGTGTTTTCAACCGTAGAAATTACTTAGCCGGATATTCGTGTGTAACATAATAGGTATATATACATTTTTTGGCTTAAATTATAGTAATTAGTCTAAATAACATTAATTGTGCGAGGGTTAACTTTGGAAATCGTGGCCTTAGAGACTGATCCAAAGAACGATTGCAAACGCCTACCATGTTGAAGAACTAGCACAAATTATTTATCAAATTATTTTTCAGCTTATTATCATATTACCTACTATTGCCGACCTACAAAAAATGGAAAGCAACACCGAAGGCGATAAACTCAGAATAACAAGAAAAAGTATGTCGTAACGAACAGCGACAATGATAAAATGAATGGACAGGAAATAGCGCACGGATTTTAAAGACATATTATGTTGAGCGCCAGCTCTCCACTCGCGACAGTCGTACTCTGTCTTTGCGACACGCTAGCCGTACGATACAACAATACAAATAAATCCAAATTATGTCTTCGTGTCAATTCCCCAAGTGTAAGAACATTACTAATATTCGCAATAAGCATTTGGGGATCACATTCCACAAGTAAATACACATTAATCACTGTATTTTGACAAAACTGCAATTAATTTCAGTAAATATGTAAGGTTAATCGCCATTTTGAGGCGATCGTAATGTTACGAGACAGAGAGATTTCGGAAATCCTTCGTCAATACTCGCGATTCCTCGAGATTCGAGAGCAATAGACAAATACGTGTGTTCTCTTTTTGTCATGCAGTAATTATAGTCGGTATCTCTACTTGCCAGCAAATCTAATATGCATACTTTAGCTAGCTAAGCTTGATTGTGTTTACCAGTTAATTTTGAACGATTTGCAAGCGCTGGCCCGTCCATTCCATTATCATCGTCGCTGGTAACGAACTTGTAAAACAACCTTTGTTTTGTCTGGCCGTCTAATCAAGTCTCGCCTATAACCGTGTTGTTATGTTACTTTTCAGAAAAGCTCCTTTTGCCTATCTCTCTGGGAGTTATGCTATTATTAATACCTATAGCTCCATTTTACTTCGATCCGGTGATGAGTTTTGCTAAATACGTAAGTACAAAGCATTGTTTTTTTCTGTTCCGGCTGTGAAACTTGTATGTTGTGTAAGCCTATTCATAGTGCGATTATTCAAAAAATGAGGTTGGCACACTTACATGAAATATTTAACTGGCGGTACCTATAGAAAATTATTGAATAGAAAGGTTCGAATTTAAAAAATCTTTCCACGCTAGCGATGCAGTGCACTTTTGCACTCAGATTTCCGATGATAAGCAGAATCTTTCCGAGGTTGTGAGGTGAAAAATACCCAAATACCTTGGTCTCACTGCTAGGAGTGAGGCAGCGGGACCACGGGCAAACGATGAAATTAATATAAATATGTCGGAGCGTGCTTTAAATACCTCCTTCATACTATTATATTATTATATCACGCCATTTAGTTTAGTTTTGGCGGACTAGATATGGAAGTGGCGCCATCTCCGCTGTAACGCTAGTAACGTGCGACGCTGATTGGCCGATTGATGGCAACCAATCGGCATTTAGTGGGTTTCGCATACCGTCCGACAGAGGCACTGGTGGGAGCGCGCGGACACGCTCCTTCCGAGGAGCTCAAGTTTTATGGAGGGTAGTCGTTGAGAACGGTCGCATTGTTACTTAGCGGAACGCCTTGTCCCCAAGTTCTGAAGTGTGTCTTAATTTCGATAATCATTAAAAGACTACGTGTGATATGTTACTCTCCTCGCCCGCCAAACTCACGCCACCAAAGTACCATTATCTGTTGCGGTTCGTACCTAGCCAGATCCGACAAATATAATATTGACTTTGGAAAATAGTGCCATTTCGTCAACGAGGAAGGATTCACTAGAATCCGACTTTTTGTTATACCTAAGTATTGAATAGTAAGCTTAGCCTTTCTTTTTAGAGAAAATAAAACTTAGTCTGCTCGACTAACTTTTGATGAATGAACATTTACTTGAAGTGATTCCACACTTTGGTATTTCTATGATATCGATGCAGAGACAAGATGAAAAATTCTGGATTCTGAAGACGTCTGGCAGGATTTGAACCTGCATACGAGCTACTTTGCCAATTAAGCTACAGAAGTCTCAGGAATAGCCGCCATATACAATTCTCGAACTGTGTCTACATATCCATATGGTAATCAACTAAACTACTATGTATGCTACTGTATATGCTGCTTGCTCGTATGCAGGTTCAAAACCACAGACATTTATATTTTTCATAAGTTAGTATAATTATGTACTAATAACTTAATTTTTGATTTCTCTAAAAAAAGCAAAATATAGCCTAGTGAGCTATTGGAGATGTCTCTTATGTTCAGTAGGCAAGCTATTGGAGAAGTCTCTTATGTTCAGTAGGCAAGCTATTGGAGAAGTCTCTTATGTTCAGTAGGCAAAATGCCATTATTCCAGAAGCTTCGCCTGGACAACGGCACCATTATGCATGAGCTGCTGCTGCGCCCGTTCCAGGGCCTCAAGCTGTACGTCCGAGTGTTCAACGTCACCAACGCCGAGGAGTTCCTCAACGGAACCCACGGGAAGGTAAAGCTGAATGAGGTCGGGCCTTTTGTTTATCAGTGAGTCACTTTACACTTTTTAATTCTTTTTTTGTTACTGCTGATCTACTCGCACACTAAATCCGTCTTCTGTATTTTTCTACTAAGTCTGAAAGAAATAAAAGGTAAATTTATTAAATATTTATACTAACTCACACATGCACTGCTACCCAAATGCTACTCAGTTGCAGCCTGGTTTAATGACCTGGGATGTAGTATGTCCTAAAAATGCTTCTAGGGTCTTTCAACAAGGACGGGTCGATGTTAAAATTGAATAAAAGAAGATGTGTGTGAGCTATTAACGAAATTTTTATTTATTGGAAAGGCCCATTTATGCCATTATGGATGGAATATGACATCGTTCAAATGTCCGCCGCGGCTTCGTATGGTGGCACGAATCCGAGAGGTCCAATTTTAATGACTCTGCTGCATAGATCCGGCTGAATCTGAGCGAGGGCGAACTTTTTGTGGATGCATTGCCACCTGGTGAACCTCATGTGGGTTGTGGTCATTCCATATACGGCAATTTTGCTTATGAACAAAACCATTCATCCAAAAATGTGCCTCGTCGCTAAAGATTATTTTTCGGACAAAATCGGGGTCCTCTTCCAAGCGTTACGAAGCCCATTCAGCGAACACACGGCGTTGTCTATGGTCATTAACTTTGAGCTCTTGGGTCAGTTGGATCTTGTACGGATGCAGGCCCAAGTCCCGACGCAAAATTCTCCAAGTTGAAGTCTGCGAAAGGCCGAGTTCTTGTGCACGGCGAGAAATCGACTGCCTCGGAGTCTCCTGAATACTCTCACGTATAGCGGCGATGTTCTCGGCCGATCTGGCGTTCCTTTGACGTAAAGGTGTTGGTTGGTTGTTTACCGAACCGGTCGTCTCAAATTTGGTCACCAATCGTTCGATCGTCGTTGGATCGTTGGAATCGTTGGATTGTTGTTTGTTGTTGGAATTTGAAGGGCCACCGCGTCTGCCGTAAAATGGGCGCAATGCGCGCAACGTTTGCACTAACGAACACTCATTTTGATAATAAAGTTTTATCATTTGCACATGCTGCTCAACCGTGTAACTTGCCATGGTGATTTGGCATCAGTGACTGAATAAGAAAAAACAGATTTGACAGATGCCGCCAAAACAAAATGGCCGCCACAGATTATTAACATCGACCCGCTCTATTTGAAAGACCCTTTAGAACCACTGGAGGACGGGCAGCAAAGTCCTCTCGGTTAACGGTGGTGAGCATTCTGCGATCCCTAAGCTGACTGCCAAGCGTGGGGTTGGCAACCAATCATTATTAAGGGATGCCTCGGTCCAGCAATGGACGTCTTCTGCTTGATGATGATGACTTAGTTTTGGAATGACATTTGCTTTATACAACAGCAATATATATCATACTTTGAGCTTGTTATCACTTCAATGAATTCATATTTCAGGGAGATCCGATCGAACGAAGACATGGTGATAAACCAGGAGCCCGGCATCATGTGGTACACTCCGAAGGCGCGGGCAAAGTATATACCCGAGGAATCCATAGGCGATCCTAAGGATATCATCCTCACCGTCCCCAACTTCCCGTTACTGGTCAGTGTTAAAACGTATTTAGCGGCTGGACACTCTGATCCTTAATACGACCAGGCATGACTACACATTTATGAATTTCATAAAAAAACAATAAGGTTAAAATATTTAAATTTAATTCAACTTGTTGTATGTTTTAGTCCCTAACAGCTCTTTTAGGTAAGTACCCTTATTGGGTGCAGCAGCTACACAACTTCATTGTGAGTAACAGCCAGTCGAAGGCCTTCAAGAGGCTCACACTTCATGACATGTTGTGGGGCTACGATGACCCTCTCACTGCCCTGGCTAACAAGGTGATTCCAGGTCTCGTGTATTTTAAGTCTTTCGGCTTCTTGAGTAGGGTGAGTTGATTTTATTCTTGGCAAGTTGACATCAAGAAATCAAGTCATTGCATGTTACAATGCAACTAATGCTGGCGTTTATTTGGCCCAACCTATTATTACTCCGTATTAAACTTAGAGTCGCGCAACGGGCAATGGAGAGAGCTATGCTCGGAGTTATTTTGCGCGATAGAATCCGGAACGAGGATATTCGCCAAAGAACCAAAGTTACCGACATAGCTCGCAAGGTTTGCAAGTTGAAGTGGGCAGGCCACATCGCTCGAAGAACTGACAACCGATAGGGAAGAAAGGTTCTTTAGTGGCGACCGCGAACCGGAAGACGCAGCTTAGGAAGGCCTCCCACTAGGTGGACCGACGACATTGTAAAAGTCGCGGGCAACTGGTGGATGCAAATGGCAGGTTGTCGTACAGAGTGGCGGTCTAAGGGGGAGGCCTTCGTTCAGCAGTGGACGTCTCCGGGCTGATGATGATGATGCTGATTATTACGCCGAGGGCCCAACGCATAAAAGCATTGTCATTCAACGTGGCAAAACCGCCAGCATGCTGCGTGCGCGGCCGACTGGCTGTAGTGGTCTTAAGCATTTTGATTGTATCTACTCTTCAGCCTGACTGGATACAATCCTTTTGTTTTTGTGTAGTAGGTTAAGTAGTTTAAGTGGTTAGTTCTTATGCATTTAGTTGTAGTAAATAAATACAATCGCCCAAAATATCTTAAAATTGGCTATATCATATTGCTGCATAAACGTACCCTTCTTTTTTGATGTAGGTGTAAGTATAATGAATTTCAATGTCCCCACATTAAAATTCATTATACCTCTTGCAAGTTTTGAAGGTTTTATGTATGTTTTAAAACAATTTTCAGTTATATGATCCAGAATATGACTATCGTTTAGCGGTTGGAACGACAGATTTTGATAAATTTGCCGTCAAAAAATCAATGCGTATAAAAATAAAGAATAAGCTTGGTTCAGAAATTAATATCGAGAAGTGAGTATCTACCTTATTAAACAATTAACTAACAATGTTAACAATTAACAATATTAATACATAACAACTATATTATAGTATGCCACGACCTGACTTGATAGAAAAAAAAAACGAAAAACCCACAGTGACACACACCAGTGACATATTTGTTTCAGTTCTTCTAGGACCTTCATTCTCCCCAACAATACATATGAAGGTGAAGTTTTCCCCCCTGACCTCCCGCCAGGACAGTCTATCAACATCATCCGGCCGTCCGTTTGCCGTGGCATGCAGTTCCAGCATATTGGCTCCAGACCCATGTTCTACGGAGGAGACGCCTTTGTCTACAAGCTGCATGATGCCACGATGAACGACCATCAGCTGTGCAACACTAAAGGGTGGTGCCCTGGTGGGCTAATGAACCTGGCGCCTTGTTATCTGAGTAAGTAGAAGCATTATTACTATACAAGTTCATCGAAGTATTCATAAAAGCCTATAATCATTCATTGGGAATAGAAAAAATTACGATAATAAACTAAAACCACTGGTATTAGAAGGGAATAGATCTCATTTATGAGTGGAAGCACTAGGCTCGAAATCGTGAGGTCGTCGTCCGCCGTGGGTTCAAAGTCCGAGCCGTGCCTATGAGTTGTTTGAAATGTATGTTCGGATTTTCATACCACAAGGCTTTTTGGGAAATGAAAGGTCGTTGCGGAAACCTGCATAATTATGTTCAGAGAAGAAATTCAGAGAGTCAACATGAAAAGTTAAACTAAACTTGCTTTTACACAAAAACATTTATTTTCTATCGACTTCAAAAAATGAGGTTTTCAATTCGACTGTATGTTATTTTTTTTTTACGTTTGTTACGCGGTTACTCCGCCAATTATGAACTGATATTGTTGACTAAATTAGATCGGTTTAGTAGTTTGGTTTTCAAATCAAAATTACTAGAAAATATGAAGATATGTCATCCAGGTATTCAAAGTTGAAATCGGTTGTTTTTTTTTTTTAAAGTATATTATTACGTAATAGGGAAATCGTTCCTAGTTTCGTATAGTTTACGCTTCTTCTACCACGCCTTACAGGCGCTGCACCTAGTAACCGCAAAATCCGAGAGATGGCGTTGAGTTTTTGTCAAAGAGAATTAGTTTTACGGTTTCTTAACTCAGGCACATCTAGACATAGAAATCATTTCTCTTGGGATTGGGTTTGATTCTAGGCCAAAGGCCAAAGGTTATACCAAAAAGGTTCTTTGAAATAGACGTTATGATTTTAACTGACCGTTTCAATGCCGTAGTTGAATTCGTATTGTGATGTGAAGAATACCCAAACCCTCTTCGAGTGTCGACCTGTGTCCAGCAGTGCTAAAAGCTAATGCAGTCACGATCTACAATTTACCATTTCCTCGTCTTCTTCGGGGCAGCGTTACGAGATAAGTCCCATAAAGTTGTAAAGTTAAACTATTGTCACGTTGTTTTTCAGACCTGCCTCTAGTATTTTCTAAAGGACACTTTTTGGACGCTGACCCTGGTCTCCTAGATCAAGTGGAAGGCTTGAATGCTGACAGGAAAATTCACGATGTGGAGTTTGTCATAGATCCGGTGAGTTATAAATAATAAATATCAGTGGTCATTTTTACACAGCGCCATCTAGCCCCAAACTAAGCAAAACTTGTAATATGGAAGCCAGATTGCTAGTGTAGAATACTTTTTTTTTTTAATACATCCTCGCCAGCCATAACACGTCCACTGCTGAACGAAGGCCTCGTAATAGAGGGGTGTTGCCATAATCCTCACGCTAGGCAGGCGGCTTGGAGATCACAGAATATTCACCACCGTTAACCTAGAGGACGCTGCTGCCCGTCATCCGGTGGGTCTGGTTGCAGTTTAAGGATATACCCAGGTAAATACATATTTGCCTATAATACATACTAAACTCAGACACCGAACAAACATCTATGTTCGTCACATAAATGTTTGCCCTGGGTGGGGATCGAACCCACGCCCTAGAGCTCTGAAGGCAGACATGCTACCAACTGAGCTATTTAAGACAGTCAATATTAATGCCGTTACTGTTCTAAGATTATTAATATTTTCCGTGATTACGTTGTGAAACGAGGTCCCGATATTTCGTTTATGTTTTTGTCGTATCTTATAAGAGTCTTTCGAATGCTCTAGGTACGCTACGGTCGTTGCAGCAGTTCAAAAAGTTCCAAATGACAAGAAAGGTCTACTCTACTTGAATAATTGTATGTGTGTGTAGACTTTCTACTCGTATTTTGTACAGAAAGTGGGCGTGACCGTGGCAGCCAGCATATCTGCCCAGCTGAACCTGTTCATCTCCCACGTGGCGTACAACCCGGAGAGCAGGCGCCTCCAGGACACCGTGCTGCCAATTATACACTATACTATTGTAAGCTATCCTGCACTTTTTCTATTATTCCCAATCCAATTAATTATAGCGCCTCGTGTTTTTTTTTATTCAATCAAGTTACGAGCCTGGACCTGGGTATGTCCTAAAACTGCATCCAGAACCACCGGAGGATGGGCAGCAGCGTCCTCTTAGTTAACGGTGGTAACACTCTGCGATCCCCAAGCCGT
This sequence comes from Erannis defoliaria, assembly GCA_905404285.2. Taxonomy (NCBI): domain Eukaryota; kingdom Metazoa; phylum Arthropoda; class Insecta; order Lepidoptera; family Geometridae; genus Erannis; species Erannis defoliaria. The sequence continues at coordinate 18,583,202 of FR990077.1, read as the reverse complement.
CTGCCAAACGTGGGGATTATGGCAACCCGCCCCTATTAAGGGAGAGGCTTTCGTCCAGTAGTGGACGTTTTCTGGCTGATAATGAAGTTACGAGACTAGCCGTTGCTTTGGCTTTGCCTGGTGGTAAGCTTCACGCCTGCCCTTAACAGCAGCAGTGCCAGAATAGTGAACTTGCGAACACAATCCTGCGCTGCACTGTACTGCGCTCTTCACCCTGAGATAGATGTTAAATCTCTTCATACCGAGTAATTTCTCTGGTAACATTTTCCTTCTAACCGGAATGTTACAGTACAGTACACAGTAATGCTTGCACACTACTGCTTGGCGGTTGAATAATTAGCAAAGGTGTGGTACTTCCCCAGGCGGACTCTGAACTAGAATCCTACTACTACAATATAATACAATACTATTTATGATTAAGTATAGCTTGATTCTAATAGCCTTAAGATAATGGTACGGAACCATGCTCAAAAAATAAATACTTTGCAAAAAAAAACTGCAGTACTTTTTGGTAGCTAGTTTGGTTTTTGCCTATGATAATTTATTGATGCTTCATTTCTTCTTTTTATTAACTTGCCACGAAAATTGATAATTCTTGTACGGTTATGAAAAAAAAAAGGTTTTTCGTCTAATATTTCATGATGATGAGTGCAGTGCAGTGCGGCCCAATGTTTAGTTCGCAAGTTCACAGTTCTGGTACTGCTATACTGCTGTGGGCAGGCGTGATGCTTAACACCAATCAAGCTAACGACTCTCTCGCCTCGCTAATCCATTGCATATAAAATAATGACCTATATAAGTTTTGCGATACCATGCTGCGTTCTTCCTGTCTAGAGAAGAAAATTATGCAATTGTGTATATTTAATGGAATTTGGACCTGGCTGTCCTTAAACTGCAACCAGAACCACCGGAGGACGGGCAGCAGCGTCCTCTCCGTTAACGGTGGTGAGCATTCTGCGATCCCCAAGCTGCCTGCCAAGCGTGGGGATTATGACAACACCTCTCTATTTAAGGGGGAGCCCTTCGTCGAGCAGTGGGCGCTTTATGGCCTTATGACGAACGGAAATACGCCAACCGGCACTGGGACTTATAATACGTAGGCGGATTGGGCGGATTCAGTTGCCGTTTTGGGAAATGTAAATACCTAGGTAGCATTTGTGATGACATGAATATTGATTGTTGCTGTCAAAAGCATAACATGGAGACTCGAAATCATTGACGTCTTCAGGTCCACATAATATTTTTTCTTAGTTTTTGGCATCGCACTTCGTGCATTCTGCCAGTGTCAAGTGTATAATAGGTAGGTATGCAATTTTTCAAGTTTTATATTATCAAGTCAAATAATTAATTAAATCACACTCACGTTTACAACACGAAAAAAGGCAAGTGTAACGCATAAGATCACTTGCCCACACTCGTGCATAATATAATTCGGCACTCAATGAATAATAAAAAAACACCATTTTTTTATTACAATTTTTAATTCGCAATAAGCACCTTGTTGAGGAATATAATACAATTCAGTGATACGTTTTTTCACGTTCCCACCAAAATCTCTGTGTTAAAATCTTTATGTATTCTGTATTTTTTTTTAGAAATCGCCCCCTCTTATTGAAGAAGCCTTAGGTGCTCTTCACTTCGTGTACAAAGTCGGACCACGGCTGGTGCTTAGCGCGCAGGCCTGCTGCGTTCTACTCGGTTTGGGACTGTTGGTGTATTCAACCAGGCTGCTCTACTGCCACTGGCTGGTTAGAGATCGCGCGGCACAATCGGATAAAGGAGGTTTATCGAAAGCACATCAACCACTTATGTTAGAATAGAGAAAACAAAGGTTTTGGCGCGAACGTGAAAACTTTCTAGCGCCACATTGTATTTGTGTAGAAAATCTATTAGTCGTATACATATTTAGATTAGACGCACTAAGCCTACAGATTGAAAAGTCACTTTTCAAAATAGTGCTGTTAGCTAAAAAACCGTAGTGATAGATGTAGGTAGTTCAGTTTTTATCTTTCAAAATAGTTAGGCAGCGAAATGTTGTCCAAGAAGGAAATCTTTCTTCCGAGGAATTAGGTATCGAATAATGATTAACTGCTGTTCAAAAACGCTGCCGCTGCTAGTATAAGTGCAGGTAGAAAAGGGAAACATATACTTAGTGTAAAAAAGTTATTCTGTAAAATGGTACAGAGATAATTAATGCAACAATATTTTCATGATTTATAAAATAATTCGGGAACTAAACCGTTTACAAAGACTAATATGATACAGATATAAGCTCATTGAACCAAAGTCAAATCTTGCAATCATAGACATACATAGTAGGGACGGGTTGGACGCCATTTTGAAATGTCGCTCATTCGTCGGTGTCAAAGAAACGTATTTACACCGATGCCGGAACAGTCTGCGACGCACGTCCGACGTGTTTACTTGAGAGCATAATGCCAAACTGTGTCGTGAAGGGCTGTACGAATTACATTTCAAAGTGCAGTAAACAAAAGGTGGCGTTTCTTATGACCTTATGTCAACATTTAAAGTTTAACTTTAACTTTAACTTAAGTTTAGTTTAACTAAACTTGTTTTACACAAAACCTTTTATTTTTAGGTAATAGGTAAGTCGTTCCTAGTAGTAGTAGTCGTTTAGTTTGCGCTTCTTCTACCACGCCTTACTGGCGCTGCACGTAGTGACCGCGAAATCCGAGAGATGGCGTTGTCCTTTTGTCAAAGTGAAATTAGACTTACGATCGTATCTAGACATAGAAATCTTTGCTTGCAATACACAGTTCTAGCCTCAACTCAACGGCCGTAAAAATCTTCAAACAGCTGCCTTACTCTCGCAAAGAAACAGAAAATGCCGACTGTATCAGTAAACAATAAAAAAATATTTAAAGCGAAATGCTATTACACCCTTGACGAGTTCTTCAACGACAAAATAAAATATTACTATAAATAACTACTAGTAAAATAGAGCGTTCTGCACCAAATGTTGCTATACCCTGATAAGGGTCATATGTATAATTACTCGTATATAAATGTAAACATGTTACTTAAGACCTGCATGTGCTACATATAGGAGGCAATAAATGATTGAGTATTCAGTATTGAAAATATCGAAGTAGTTCACTGGTGTGAAATTATTAATAACTTGATAAATTATTGTTTCTTACTACTTAAATTCTGATATTAATAAAAAAAAATTGCCAATCTCAAAATGTCTGTTATGTTATGAATCCGATTAAAGTTGTGTACTTTTTCTAGTATTTTACAGGGTTAGTTCTAATCAGTTAGCATCAAGGGCATATTCTGTACATCAAAACAAACAACTTTTATTATGGGGCCAGCGTTGAAATCGAAAAATATTTCAGCTGTTCCTTACAAAAAGTTCATCGACCTTGGGCAAAATGTATGGAATAGCTGTTTTTTCCGCGTTTTCAATGTTTGCCCCATAAGTTGTAAAAGTTGTTTGTTTTGATGTATAGAATATGCCCTCAAAAGGATGCTAACTGATTAGAATTAGAACTAACCCTGTATAATGTAGGTACTTGGTTATTAATGTTGTGATGGAACCAAAGAGTTTGTTTATTGGTTTAACTAAAACTTTTGGATGGAACATTGGTTATTTAGCTATTATGCGATGCTTAGTATATAAGATTATACGGATAAGTAGCTAGGTATAAGAATTTGACTTAGGTATATGTGCTATATAGCCAAAATTTGATTTCCTACTACTTTGGCTATTATTAATACTAGTCCTTACTCAACACCCCTTTCTTCTTCTTCTTTCCTTCTTGGAGGATTATGGCGTCGCGCTTTGTGCATTTGTCAGTGTCATTTATTTTAACGAAGTTTTTGATGAATTTCAAGTCGATCCAGTCTTAGTGCAGTCAAAGTCACACTTAGTAAGTCACCGTCAAGTCCAGTCTGCCCTAGTAAAGTCGTGGCAACTTTACTACAAGCTTCGGAGTTTTGGAAACAGCACGAAAGGACATGTTTCACTACATTATATCACTTGCCACTAGTGCGCATAAAAACGCCACCATTTTAATGCATTAACACTAGAATAAACAGAAGTTTTGAAAAATAATAGAATGCAGCGCCATTATTTTATCGCGTTCGCGCCAAAACTCCCTTTACCCCTTTATTGGTGCGTGACTTGGATACTTGGACTTGCTTCGCTTGACTTTCGACTGTGATTTGTTTATACAGTAAAGGGCTTGTTATGTCAAAGGGTATTAGGTATTATAAAATATTCTTATAATTTAATTGACGCTAGGTTTACTAGTAAGTACCAATGGTATAAGCTGGTATTTTGACTAACTTGATACCTACTTTAAAAATTATAAATCATAATAAAAAAAATCTTAGTAAGTGATTACATGTTTTAGTTCTCTTGTATAATTTACTTAACTTAATAACCTAATTAACCGCAAAGGTATTAAATAGTCAAACACTTATTATTTAGTAATTAGGTACCTCTTGAGTATTGAGGTCTACATTTATAAGTACTTATTTCTTATTATGATTCAGGTATACGTTTGCAGAAGATTAATAAGTTACAATGTACCTACATATTTAGGTTTTGTTATTTGTTTATTTTGGTAGCTATCCGTTATTAAAATAAATACTTAATTGCCGTAAAATTGTAGATTAATTTGTTTTTGTCCTTTGGTTATTTAATAAACAAGAAAATGTAGTAAGTGGTTAATTATAAGTAATTAGGTACCTAGTTGTTTATTAGTAGGAACAAATAAACAATTATTATTATACTCTACACGGTTCATTCATATTTTTCATCAATGTTGTTAGTTTAGGCGCCGCCAGCGCCACAAAATGGGGATCCACACTGCGATTGTATCCCACTACGAGCCGCATCGATGCGGCCATAGTCAACTGTCAATTTCATACATTTTGTTGTTTTTTGCTTTGTTTTTGCAGAGAATATTTAAAGACTGATTATAATCATTACATTTTGTTATTTTTTGGACCTGTGTATGTCCTAAAACTGCATCCAGAACCACCGGAGGACGGGCAGCAGCGTCTTCTCAGTTAACGGTGGTAACCATTCTGCGATCCCCAAGCCGCCTGCCAAGCGTGGGGATTATGGCAACACCTCCCTTTAAGGGAGAGGCCTTCGTCCAGCAGTGGACGTCTTCCGGCTGTTGATGTGATGTGTGATGTTGTTTTTGCTTTGTTTTTGCAGAGACTCGGATTATAATCATAATCATTTATTGTCGAACTGTGTGGTACAAGATCTTATAAATACATAGGTTAAGTTTCAACAGCTTCGCCCATTAAGGACATACAATATATTCTAAATTGCGAGATTTAATTACAACAGGTATTATGATAATATTTAATAATTAATCATGATTACCAGGGAGAATCTGCATAAAGGTACTGGTTTGTACAGCAATCCTTTGCCTTGCTAAGAAAGCTCTGGTCAACATAAAATGTAAACAATTAAGACATACAAATCTATTTTAGGCCGTCAACAGCTGCACAGATTCTTAAAACAAGGGACAGTACCCTATATTTTTCCTTCGACAACGCCCTCATCAAGAACAGATTAGCAACGATTAACAAGAAAACTTGATTTTGCCACATACGGACCGCCAAAGCTGGCGCCATACGCGAAAATGTTGGCCTTTTTTTTTTAAATGTTTTCCTTGCCTGCAGGCGCAATATTTGGATGATGATCATAAGTTTTTTTTTTTAACTATGATTTACCTCTACAGAACTTATTTACAATCTACTTACTTATTTACACTAACGGCTTTGGTTATAACAGTAAATCTAGGCGAAAAAATTATGAATCATATTTTTCTCTCTAGGCAAAACTGTGGATTATCACGTCTCTAGATGAATTCATCCAATATTTTTTTCAGTTAATTATAGTACTGAGTTGTATTTAGAACTATTTGCAATAGTGGCGCCCCTATTAAGTTATACTCTTTTTTGTCAAGCCACAGTGTAGCTAGCTGCAATAATCTCTATCTCAGCTATCGCGGAGTTATCGCGATATATTCGTTACTCACATAGTTTTCCTATTCATTTAAAGTTATTTTTAACATATACATTACCTACTTATTAAGATAACTGACAGTGCTTGTGTCATAATTCTCAAACCTATATCTTATCAGATATGACTGTAGCCTCTCCCTTTCAGAGTTCCGGAACCGAAAAGTGTAAGTAAGTACTTATTAACGTAAACTTCATTCGAGAAAAAAAGGAGTTTACGCTTCGCACTCACGTCGGAGTCCCGAGTCCCAGAGTCGGAACCTTGGTGCAAAGCACACTCTCGCGGAAAGATTTTGATTGACTTTTTAGTGCGAAAACTCAACGTAGCGAAATTGAGCTAGATTCTCCAACCGTTAGCCCCCATCAAAGACTATATTATAAATCCTGTTGACTGCTCGTCTGACTTCAAACAAAAATTAGTAGTTTCAAAACCACTGCTAAGTACATCTGTCTATGCGTGTTTTTTGGACCTCAGCCGTGCGTTTGATCTCGTCAATTATAACATTCTCTGATCCAAATTATTAGCGTCTAAAGTGCCTAATAAAGTAGTAAATCTGTTCAGATTCTGGTACGGAAACCAAACAAACAGTGTGAAATGGGGCGACACAACATCTAGTAGTTACAGACTAGAATGTGGCGTTCGCCAGGGCAGGGTCACCTCTCCGGACCTCTTTAACCTGTACATGAATGGCTTGATCGAGAAGCTAAAGAGCTCCAATGTTGGCTGTCATATAGGACACGTATGTGTGAATAATTTCAGTTATGCTGATGACATGGTGCTCCTTAGTCCCTCGATCAAGGGGTTGAGGAAGCTGCTGTCGGTCTGTGAACATTATGTTAATGAACACGGACTGAAGTACAACGTTTCCAAAACCGAAATGATGTTGGTCAGATCGGGAAGGGGTCCGGATAAGGTACTCGAAGTGTACTTGAATGGCACGGCAGTTAATGTTGATAAGTGGTTAACGGAACGCCTGCAGAACGATGACGACATAGAGCGCGAGCGGAGGGCCCTCGCCGTCAGGAGCAACATGCTCGCTCGACGTTTCGCTAAATGCAGCAAAGACGTAAAGACCCTCTCTTTAAGGCGTATTGTCTATGTATGTATACGTGCTAGTTGTGGATAACGTTCACACGGAGAGCAATAAATACCATAAGAGTCCAGTATAATTACGCATTCCGGGCTCTTATGAGGCTACCGCGTTACTGTAGTGCGTCGAGCATGTTCGCTGAGGCGGGGAACTCCGACTTCTTTGCGATTATAAGATCTCTTCTGGCTTCGTTTTGGCATCGCTAGCGTCGTTCCGACAACAAAATACTTGTGGCTGTCTCTGACGATTTGAGGAGTCCGATCTTCAGGCATTGGGTTTCTGTTCACGTGGACAAGAATATAAAATAAAAAATGACTACGCACTATTGTTCTGCATCTTATATTTTTTTATTATTATTATATTTTTTGACATACAGATGTGCTGCTTATATACCACTATAAATAATAATAAATAAATAAATATCGGTGGACATTTTTCACACAGCGCCATCTAGCCCCAAACTAAACAAAGCTTGTAATATGGAAACCAGATAGCTGATAGAATACTTATATACTTTTTTTTTTAATCCCTAATACACCCAGACACAGAACAATCACCTATGTTCGTCACATAAATGTTTGCCCTGGGTGGGGATCGAACCCACGCACTACAGCTCTGAAGTCGGACATGCTACTTACCAACTGAGCTATTAGCTATGTTTTAATCTATGGGCGGTCATACCTGCAATCAATAATGTTTATTATTTATTTATTTATTAAAGCATAGGAAATACTATGGGCAAGGGTTTTGTTAACAAACAATAACAACAAAAAAATAATGACAGAACTGATGTAAATGATGATAAGCTTTTTTATTACCTTTTGTCTTTGCTTCAGTACCATTTCTCGTCAACCTAACCAGATTTAACGTTTTTTTATTGCCTGTCAGAAAACTTCCCATTCAGTGAAGTAGACCTATAATCTTATCTATCGCGTAAAAAGCGATCCATACCACCGCACGCACTGGCCGGGGCATGATGTCATATCCATGCAATATTTACGCATTTAATAAAACATTTTTTTAATTTAATATTTTTACCAGTGACTATAGTTTCTAGTAAATTGTTTTTTCTCAATTTAATTCAAAACCAGATTGAAAATAGTTACAGTTTTTCCTGAAAGTCTCGCTAGGCGAATTTTTCCGGAAGTTGTGTAAAATTAAAAATGTTATGACGAGTGTTGTGTTTGGTGAGTTGTATTTTTATTTTTGATATAATTATCAATTTCATTATGATTTATATGATTATGATGATTATTATTGAATTTGCAATAAAAAATGATAAAAAAAGCCTGTACCCACTTATAATTCGACGTATTGGTAACTTACACGAATCTTACTAACTAGGTACCTAGAAAAAATAGTAAGTATATTACTTCACCTAGGGAGAAAATGTAAAGAGTGTCTCAGATCTCGTGCATATTGTCTCCAGAGGCGAAGCCGAGGGTGACAAACATGAGATGCTTCTTTATTTTTATACGATTTTATTACGTGCCGCTGCGGGAAGGAACTGGATCCTTTCGCTTCGCGTAGCGGGACTAAAGTAGCCTCTTTAGCCCCGCAGGCACGTAAAAGATATTCGAAACTTTATTACATTATTCAAAACCTAACTCGAATTTTTAATATATTATCTAGCAATTTTAACACCGAAACGCAAAAGATTCCCAAAAATTAAGTTTTGTGTTTTATAAATTAGAAGTGCAATAAATAATAATAATTTGAATTTATAAATAGTACCTACGTGCAACTTATTTACTTAGCACCTATGTTTGTGTGCGGCGCATTATATGCGATTAATTTATTACTACAAATTTACAAAGGGTAACACGTAGGTACACGTTATATATGTACATACCTATGGTAAGTTAGTAAATGACTGAGGAACAGATAAATTACTAGGTATGAAGAGATTTAACATCTAATATCTGAGGGTGACGAGCGCAGTACAGTGCGGCGCAAGATGGTGTTCGCAAGTTCACAATTCTTGCACTGCTACTGATAGTGGCAGGCGTGACGCTTACCACCAAGCGAACGTCTGGCTCGTCTCATCACTTGATTGTATATACAAAAAGTTAAACTCAACTGAAAAGCTTTACAATAGATAAATGGTTTTTTTAACAAAGACATGGCTTTGTTTGGCTGTATCTCGCCTATATAAGCGACGTTGCGGTCGAAGATGAAGGACGCACGCTTGCATATTTTTGATGTCATTGAAGTTAATTGTATTTAAATATTCATCGGTTTACTTATTGCAAGAACTCATTAACTGCAATTAATCACCAGGTGCATCTGATACAACAGATGGCTTCGTCTCAATAAGTTCTCTGTTATGCAAAAACTCATTTATTTCTAGCTTTCCTAAAGTAGACGTTATGGCTTTGTAATAAAGGAAATAACTAAAATGTTGCATTGGCTGTAATCATTAAATAAGCTAAACAGTTTTAAATTTCGAAAAAATAACACATAAATACCTAAGTACGTTTCATTGTGTTACAAAATCAAATAATTAACTTCTTTAATTTACGTTATACCTACATAGATAAGATCAAAATAATAAGATAATAACAATAATAATCAATTTCAAATAAAATTAGCTTAATTGTCACTTTTTCGATCTATTAGACTAATGGCAAAAATAGGATGTTATCATGGATCTTTTTTGTAAAACTTTAAAAACTATGTTAATTTTAACGTAGAATTCATCTTTCGGAATTTATTTAAATTTGTTGCTCCATTTATTGTTATTTTTTGGCCCGAAATTAGACAAACAAAACAAGCCTCTTCAATACCGCATGTGCCAATCATCCCGATACCTTACATATCTACAAATTGGCTGCCTGATGTGATAACAGATGCCTGTACTATGATAACACTAAACCGATATAGCACCTATCACTTTTCTCATGTGATACGAGACCAACTCACACAACATTATATAGGTCATATTATAATAACTAACGTCTGAGCAACATAACAATTAATAGTACATTGTTATCCTAGGGGTGAAAGTAACTTATTAACTATTAACTTAACTTATACGTCCCGAGACGGGGTTAGGCGCCCGGGCGTAGCGAGGGCGCTAATAGTTCCAGGGTTCTTTAACCCCGAGGTAATCACTGTGCTTTTCATTACGAATACAAGGAAACTAAAAATAAACTGACACTGGGAAATGCACGAGAAGTGCGGGACCATAATCCTCAGAGGAGAAAAAAAAAGTTGAAACATGGTTCAATACAAATTTATGTGAAAAAGAACTAGTTTTTTTTTTGAATAATTTGAATATCTGTCATTTGTCAACTGTCACTGTCAGTTGAAAGTGATTCTCCATAGGGCTGAAATGTATTACGTTCAACCCGCTCCTCAGGCAACTTCAGACCTACTTTCCGAGTATGAGTAATGAAAATTACTTTTTCACTCCTCTTGCTCTAAAAGTCTTTCATTATAGCGCACCAGAGCGGGGCTAAAATAGCAAATCATGCACTAAGGGCTAAAGTAAAAAAAATATGTTGGGGCTAAAACAATTAAAAAAAACTGTTACACCTACGAGCCTACAAAAACAAAAAACTTTTTATTCATAAGTAGAATAATAATAAATAAAGACTTTATTTTATTTTTGAAAATGAAACAAAAAGCGGCGATCTCTTTGGTAGAATACATGCATTGCGTTGCGGCTACAGAAGAAATAAAAAAGAAGGCAATGGTGTCGATTCTATTGCACCGCTCACTAAACTAAACTAATCTGACAGGACTATAATTATACGCGTCTCATTTTAATTTAATGTATTACAAAAGGATACAGGTTTCGTCCTGTCCAATTAAGTTTAGTTTAGTGAGCGGTGCACCAGAGTCAGGACCAGAGTCGACAGTAATGGCAATGGCACGAAATCTTAACAATTTGTATATAGTAAAAAAAAATATTGAGTGACTATTTCTATTTAGTAATTTATTTTACAATAGTGAAAATGTCATTCTCTAGCCGAGTGCAGATGGAAGAGAAAGGAAAATAAATAATTTTCAATATGTTGCCGTCAAAGTCATAAAGCATTTATTATGGTACTTTGATTATTTTATTTTCTCTCAATCGCAATGAAAAATAGAGTGTAACACACGGCGCTTAAAACCCATTATAACTCGGTTTATTTTACTCCCTCGTATATAATGGGGTAGTTTAGCCCCTTGTGTAACAATCTACTATTTCACCCCCCCACAAGAACGGAAAGACTGTGTTTATCATTCGAAATCGGAGTGCAAAAGTGCATTTTAACCGCTAGCGTGGAAAATGTTTTTAAATCGGGCTTTCTATTAAATAATTTTCTATACGGCCAGTCCACTGAAAATGCATATAGTAACTATTTATATAATAATATTTCATGTCAGTGCGCCAATAACTTTCCTAAAATGATCACACTATAGCCAGCACGCAAAATGCATGAAACAAAACTCTAGCATTTTCTTCGTTGTAGTGTAGTGAGCCTCGCTTTGCTGCGTCTCGTACCTTTGAAACCCTCGGTACGCTCAAGTTCAAAATAATAAAAAAAATATTTACGGAGACATGGGTTTTAAACGGGTACTATATGATGTTATATAGTTGAAATCACCACGCTCTAGAACCATGGCATAGTTAAAAGTTTTTTAATTGTTGCCATAATCCCCACGCTTGGCAGGTGGCTTGGGGATCGCAGAATGCTCACCACCGTTAACCGAGAGGACGCTGCTGCCCGTCCTGCATTGGTTCTTATTAACAGTTTTAGAATATGCCCAGGTAAATTATATAATATTTTTTAAAACATGCGCGACATATATTTAATATGAACAGTTAGTGCGAATAGCTATAATTTAATTATTGATTCAAATTTACCATGGAATCAATATATCAATGTCAAGAAATTTAGTTATATATAGGTTTCCTGAAATGGAATATTTGGAATATCAATTCATCTGTGGACTCGCACGTTGTTGCAAAATCGCGACTTTAAAACTATTATTCTTACGTAAACATGTTGTTGAAGGCTTAATATTATGCAAGGTCAAATATTTATTATAAAAGGCACACGCATAGAAATCACTGATAAAAGGTCATAATTTGGTTAATTTTCAGATTATTCATGTGAAGATAGGAAATTATTTTTTCCAAAGTTTTATTTAAGTATATCCTTCTTATGATTACCGTTTTCGTCATCGGTAAAGTAGGCGGTGCTGTAATAGGCAAACTTCTAATATATATTTTTTACAATCTAGTGACGAGACGAGCAAGACGTTCGCTTGGTCGTAATCGTCACGCCTGCCACACGCCTACCACTAACAGTAGCAGTGCTAGAATTATGAACTTGCGAATTCAATCCTGCGCCACACTGCACTGCGCTCGTCAGCCTGAGATATCAGATGTTAACTCTCTTCACATCCTGTAATTCCTCTGGTAACATTGCCTTCCAAACCGGAACGCAGTCTTGCATACTACTGCTTGGCGCAAATAACTAGCAAAGGTGTGGTACTTCCCCAGGCGGACTCTGCAGTAGAGTCCTACCACTACAAAAAGGTAAGTAAGTGTAAACACAATAACTAAGTAGTACTGAAATTGTGCGTGATCTTGTGCACAGATCATTCGAAATCGATCACGTAACTTACTAAACGAAAAAAGTGAGTATTTTCCGTATTAAATAAAAAATAATCTGATAAGTGAATTGAAATACGCCGCTTGCGAACGAAACTTTTGAAGATAAAGGAATATTTAATGGCCTATTTGTTTATTAAACAACTTATCTCGGACTAGATTTATAAAAAACTAAGTAAGAACGCAATCGCATAATGGTTCATGGACGTACGGCTGAGTTCAGCAGGTCACTATTAGAGCTCAGACAGACTAGCGATGAACGCAGAAAGTTGCCAAAATGCGACAGGGAATCGATGCACTCGCAAAATCGTCGACGCAGATGATAAAAGACGCTAGTTTGCCCGAGCCCTAATGCACTTTTATTGGAATTGCACCACTCGATTTTATGGTGCAGTAAGAACGCCATCACCTACCACAGATAATAGTACGTGACAAAGAAAGAGTGGCCCTTACGATAAGGGTCCGCAGGCTCCCGTGATAAGGCTAATCAAGGGCCAGGACAAAATTTTATCAGCTCTTTCACAGGGCACGAACCCGGATACACGTTTTGATGCTGCTTTTGTTTTCAAGTAGGAAATTACTGTACGAGCCGAGGTTGATTTAGTTCTTCACCCATAGGACGCGTGTGAACCAGGATACAGTTATTTTAGTCAACTAGACCAACTTACATATTTACGAGCCTGCCTATTTATCGCCTGAGAAAGATGCGAAGCTGATGAAAAGAAAAGATTTGGATGAAATCTGACAATTAGTGCATGAGAAGGAAAATTAAAGAACCGAATATAGGTAAATTTAATGTAGACACCCAATCCAAAGCATGTATGTTTGCTTTTTTCAATATTATATGGGCTTGCGTTTAACCTCTGTCTTGTCTGATATTAAGGCGCGCTTGTAGCGAGGTACGTCCTGTCGTCCAGGCGGGTAAACGATAGGTACTAAACGGTAGGCGCGTGCGAGAGAGGAGCTAAATCCTCCAAGGCGTGAGCGCTTGAATTGCAACATTTAGTAAGTTTTTCTTTGTTTTGAAAATATAACAAACAAATACTGTAATCTTAGAAATCAAAAAACTAAATAATACTGTATTCTATCTATAAGTATAAATTTCACGTGTTTTCATAATTTATATTTTACTTAGTTCTAGCTAATCGAAATACCGATTTAGTGTCTACTTTTTTTCTATCGAGTCAAACATTCAAAATCACGTTTTCTACGAAACAAAAAGCTATAATATTATGAGCTATTTAAATAAACTATCTACTATAGGTCCAATGTCGGGCCTTTTTAGTTTTTCCCACAGTTATAAAAAAATACGTAATTGCTACAAGCTTGCCTTAAGCGAAGATGCGGTCTATGTGTGCAATTTGTGTGTTATCCAAGCTAGTTTAAAGGTTCACATCTATGCTTTATCTGTGCTGAAGCATAGAAAACATAATTGTACTAAGGCTGAAGGTAAAATTAGGTTCTACGGGGTGAGTTTTTTAGTTTCTATGGGGATCCCTGATTCTCTCCGTAAGGCATAGAGGACCATGGGCCTTATTTTTGAATCGTACGCAAGTGTAGCGCATGCGAAAGAAGCTGACATTCGAACGATACTGTTTTGAATAAGGTTCAATATCGTTTGAAAGTTGGCTCCTTTCGCATGCGCAACTTTGCGCACGGTTCAATAATAAGGCCCCAGGCCAAAATAGGAGTTTAGTACGTGCAATCCGACATTAAGATCTTTCTTGCCTGACAACAAAACATTACCTACAACCACGGGTATAATAATCTGTCTTTCAGAAAGCGTGCGAGCTAGTGCAAGTGTACTTGTATTAAAATAATTATTAAACAAATATAATTTTGCTGTCATAACATGACTGCCTCTGAAATGACCCCAATATGCACAGTTTGTGTAAAAAATCAGAGGCAGTTTAGAGGAAGACCGCTCGATTTGGCATCAACTGCATCCAGAACTACTGGAGGACGGGCAGCAGCCTCCTCTCGGTTAACGGTGGTGAGCATTCGGATCCCCAAGCCGCCTGCCAAGCGTGGGGATTATGGCAACACCTCCCTATTAAGGGGAAGGCCTTCGTCCAGCAGCGGACGTCTTTTGGTTGATGTGTGAAGAACGAATTTAACGTTAAGTACTAATAAAAATGTCGTACCTGTAAGAGTTTTAATTTAAGTGCTATAAGATTGAGGCTAATCATAAATGGACTTGGTAATGAATAATAATTAATTATGAATAATTAAGTAATCATTTCATAATTATAATTAGCAAAGATGAAGAATCAGTCAGAATAAAACTAATTTTTGTCATGGTTTTGTGGTTTTTTTTACGGGTGACAGGGTAGGTGTTTGACTACAATTGTTGTAGTGATGTTTGAGTAACAAAATTCATTTTAGGTACCTATATGTAATTGATTCTCCCTTGTTTCGTATAACAACGTTTCCTATAATTTCACTTGATATAATTTCAGTTCATATAAAATCAGTTCGCAAATTTATTAATTTCATCTAATATTTATTTACTATAATTTTATTTTGCATAATCATTCATTTTATATAAATTCATTTCACATAATTTTTCACTTTTTTATATTATACAAAGTGAACAATATTGTTTGATCAAATATTCGTTTCGAAAAATTATACTTGACCTAATATTTATTTAACTGACGCATGTCGCCTGACTCGGTTCTATCAGTGGAGGAGACTCCGGGTGGGCTCCCGCCAGAAGCTCAAGCGGTTTTTATATACACTCTAGGAGTAGGGACCACAAGCTTATGTGGAATCGGGCTGTACTGATTCGGATCTGTCAGCCATTTTGAACCTAACCAACTTAGGAGGGTATATGAAATAGGATTAGATAAAGCAAAAATCACACCAAACGAATATTATATAAAATAAACATTATACCATTTGAACATCAGCGCAACCGTTGTTATATTAAACGAATGTTATTTGAAACAAAAATTATGTGAACTAAAAATATACGAAACGATCATTATACGAAACGTTGGTCAAGTATGTGAAATTATATGCAACGTAGTTATATGAAACGTCGGAGACCCATATGTAATTATGTACCAATAATATTCTGTTTTAATTTTAAAAACCAAGCATTACGTCAATGCCAACCAATGCTATATTAACTTTAGGTCTACTGTAGACATGTCTCTGTCATTTCCTTTTTTCAGCAACGAATTGCCAAGGAAACATATCCTCCAAAAATCACTGTGAAGATCAGGTTCATCGGGGGTTTTAAACCCTGATGAACCTGATCTTCATAGTCCTAATCATCCTAATATTTAGATAATATTATTTTTGTGTCTATGAATAGAAAAACACGATGTAATAAAATTTTCTCGATAGATTAAATCACTGAAAAGACCCTGTTTTACAAACATTTTTTATTTGCAACTCTTATCTTCAAGTGATAATTACACTATCAGTTAGATAATCATAATTTCTAGTATCGTTCAATACATAATTATAATTGATAACGTGGTTTTAATGCAATCAGCATTTATTTAACATGTTAATTCCATCTCTTTTTAACGACACGTCTTTTATATAGCGCTATCCTGATCTCGAGTTCGCCCGTTATGTAAATGTCTGAGTTAGTAATTAACTCTAGTAACTACTACGATACTACCATACTATAATTTATAGTAAGAATAAGAGATTGCGTATGACAACGCATGTTTACCTAATTATGAATTGATAAACTAATTATCGATTCGTAATTAATTATACTATTAGTATTATTCGATTAATAATGATATTTATTACTGTAATTACAATCGATCAAGTTATAATTACCCGCAGGACTAACTACACTTACCAAACGGAATAACTGTCCGTTAAGGCTTGGGTCCTAGTTGCTTTTTCGCTACCTTAAATGTAATATTATTAGAGGTTTTTATTACCTACTAAATTATTGAATATTTATTTATTCATGAAGTATTCAGTGTATTTTACAATTTTAACACTAACAAACAAGTTTAAAAAAGTTAAGTCTAAGTTAAGTCCAGTCTAGTTAAGTTTAAGTTTAAGTCTAAACAAGTTATTTTTTTGATATTTTCTTTGGGTTGACCAGAGTAACGGCACAGAAAATTAACAATAACCATATGACTAAAATATTGACAAATTCATATATATTATTATTATTGATTAATATTAACTATGTACCTACAGAAGATTATCTCCTATATAAAAGGCGTCTAAACGTAGTTGAACCTATAAATAGAAATTTCATATTCAGTGCAAGCTAATTTGTACTCTATTTACATATAACAATGTGTCCATATTCCACTGTAGTGCTGAAGTGCGGGCACAGCCGGCGGGAGCCACGTGGCATCGAGTCACGTGGCTCCCGCCGGCTGTGCAAATAAAATATTTTTTTTTTGATTGAACACAATGAAGTCGAGTCTTTATTTATTATTATTCTACTTATGATTAAAAACTTTTTGTTTTTGATGGCTCGTTGGTGTAATAGACAAAAAATAACTTTTGACCTTTTTATTTTAGCCCCTAGAGCATCTGCTCCCGATCTGGTGCGCTATAATGACGCACTTTATGAGCATGAGGAGCGAAAAAGATTAAAAATTCTAAATTCAAAACTAAGATGATAGGTAGGAAGCGTCAAGCAGTGTAAGGTGCTGCAAGTAGTGTAAGGTGCTGTAAGTAGTGTAAGGTGCTGTAAGTAGTGTAAGGTGCTGTAAGTAGTGTAAGGTGTGTAAGTAGTGTAAGGTGCTGTAAGTAGTGTAAGGTGCTGTAAGTAGTGTAAGGTGCTGTAAGTAGTGTAAGGTGCTGTAAGTAGTGTAAGGTGCTGTAAGTAGTGTAAGGTGCTGTAAGTAGTGTAAGGTGCTGTAAGTAGTGTAAGGTGTGTAAGTAGTGTAAGGTGCTGTAAGTAGTGTAAGGTGCTGTAAATAGTGTAAGGTGCTGTAAGTAGTGTAAGGTGCTGTAAATAGTGTAAGGTGCTGTAAGTAGTGTAAGGTGCTGTAAGTAGTGTAAGGTGTGTAAGTAGTGTAAGGTGCTGTAAGTAGTGTAAGGTGCTGTAAGTAGTGTAAGGTGCTGTAAGTGAGTGCGCAGACTGAGTGGCCAGCCCTGATGTCAGAGATAACGAAGTGTGCTTATAATTATGTTCGCAGGTTGAGTAGCGCAGAACACAAGATACAGTGACATGATAGCGGTCAAGAGCATCTGTGTTGTATGAATATAATTTTTGAAACATCTATAATTATTTTACAATAATAATATGGCGGTGAAGAAGAAAGAAAGTTTGAAACCTAAACTGTTTGGGAAACGTATGTATTATACCAATTATTATACTATAAACTAGAATAAGTACTATTTTTTCATTAATTTTTATTTATTTTAGCTGTATATCCTATCATTTATGTACCATTTTTATTTAGGTACCTACGAGTTTTAACATAAAATGTTAATATTATGTTGAAATTGATTAACATAATAATTATTAATTATCCAATATTCATCTTTGACCTAGCGATACAAAACATACTTAATTATTTATTCACTACTTCTGTATAAATTATTGTTCTTGTGATTGATAAGTATAATGCTTTTATTATGATTAGTAAATATGCATATGCATATGCATTCGAATGACATCTCGCCTGATAAAAGAAAAACTACAAACATTTATTTATCAAAAATTAAATTGCATTTTTTATTAAAGTGCTTCTTTCATCTTAAATGTTTCAAATCAAGTATGTTTTTATGAGCTTGGAAACTTGGGGTTCGAAACAATATTGAAACCTACAACCTTTCCCGGATAGAGGCCGTTACCACGCTGGCTAGCCCTATCGAAAACTGATTAAGATAATGCTCTTGCCTATAACTAGTTATCTATTGACCTCTCCCCCGGGGATACTTAAAAAGCTCTACTTACCATGAAATTGAGATATAGGTACTCACATAAAATTGAAATCGTTTTAGTATTATTGCTTGATAATGCTTTCTGATGCAATGATATTTAATAACAGCAGGGTTTATTTTTATTTTTATTAGGTTCACAAAACTGGACATAATATACTTACATTGAATTATTACATAATAAAATTTAAGTCTTAACACCATGCGAAAATGTTTACTTGTTGTGAACGCAGCATGTTTAAAGACAATTGTTATGTTATTATACTTAGGTACAAAATGAAAGTAATTTAATCTAGAACTGAAAGCAAAAGTCTCGTAAAAGAAGAGACAGATGAGTTAAATATATCCACATCATTACTGATACTATTGTATGAAGAACACAAACGATATAAAGATGAGTGCTGACCATAATTAGTACGAATATATGGCAGTTTAAACGTTTTTCTATTTACGAGACGGCTAGATGGACGAGGGACTACAAAATGTATTTTTTCGAGCAAAGTGGAACTGTCTATGTAGCCGTTAACTAGTTTGTGCAGAAACACAATGTCGGCTATATTCCTCCTGCATTCAAGTGAAGTTAGTTTAAAATGTAAAAGTCGTGACTCATAAGAGTCCAGTTGACGACAAAGATTATTTGAATATGAGAGATGGTACAGAAACGTTTTTGGGTTTTTTCAGGGTTCACGAAACGGTAGTGCTAAGCCCAAAGAAAGTCATTGTGAATTTCATTCGCCCTTTCAGCCGTTTCAGCCCCATAAGGGTTCTTCATCCATCAGGGTCTTTCCTGTCAAAAAATATTGAACTCAGTCTATTTAATTTTAAATGAACTATCCATTGTTGCGGCCTGCACACTGCACACAGTAGGTACTCACTCAGTAGCTCATATGTGGTGGAGTTAGGTAATTTTAAATTTATGCTTGTTAATGTGTTTAATGCTTGACGTCATACAATTGAATTGTAATTTTTATAATTTTGATTATTTTAATTTTTATTTCAATTAGTGTTTATGTAATTTAATAATGTGACTGCTTTTGCTTTAAAATTATTTATTTATATGAGTCTATGATTCTTGATGAATAAATGATTATTATTATTAATATTGAATACAAATTTTCGCTATTAAAAGTTCAGAAATAAAGCATACAAAAGTTTTCACCCATTTTTACTTCCCTAACGGTTGAATTTAAAATAATCCTTTCTTAATACACCTCTGCACATCAAGACAAATGCACGCTATAGATTTTTCAAGTCTGTACGACCAGCGGTTTAGGCTGTGCTTTGTCTGTCAGTCAGTCGTTAAGTCAGGACAGTCCTTTTATTATTATAGTAGGTTCATATAGAAGAAGAAGAAGATAGATTAGATAGAAATATAGATTACGCATAATAATTATTTAGTGATAATATTACTATGAATATTATTATAATCTAGAGAGCGATGTCAATGTATTATTAAAATGGATTAAATACGTTTGTTCCTGGGGTTCTGTGGTATGCTGTTGGACACGGTTTATATTTTGTCACAGGAAGATTCCTGGTCGTGACAACTCTCGGGGTACTGTTCCTGGTGCTACCCTTAGTTTTGATCGTGACTGACCCTATGTTCATAATCGGAAAATATGTAAGTTTTATTCTTATCTTTTTTTACAGGACATTTAATAATTTTTTGTGCCTTAACTAAAACGAAATACATTTTATTATCTCTATCATACTAAACACTAAGAATTATTTGGAGGAACTTAAAAAAAAACACCTTACTGCATCAGCGTGCTGGTTAGGCCTACCCAGGGTAGGCAGGCAGGGCCTGCACGGTACACATGTCTAGACAAAGATTAAATAACAAAAAACTTAAAACAATACCAACATTCGCCATAGAGCTGTGTTGATGGTGGGTATAGATAAAATTCCTCTTGAGTATGGCATCTGTACTATAGGAGATTTCTATAGGTATATTATATATTTTGTTTTATTTATAAAATGAGGAATTACTCAACACTCCGGCCATGGTTTCTATAACATCCGGATACCTTTTTGCAGGAGTGAAAACACAGGACCATACGGGTGGCAACGCAGAATTAAATTAAAAAAAATAGAAAAGCGCTTTTGACTAGACCTCACCTTTGTGTATATTGGCTTCCAAATGGCGTGAAATCACAGACAAGAACAACCTTCCCCTCTTCTTGCAGCTATAAGTTCAGCTACGTTCATACTCCAAAGTATTCTCTCACGTTCCAGAACTTCCGGCTAGCGAACGGCACGGTCCTCCACGAGATATTCAGCTCCGAGCTAGAGTGCGGCCGGTTCGAGGTGTTTCTCTTCAACATCTCCAACGCGGAGCGGTTCCTGGCCGGGGAAGACCACCGGCTGCAGCTGCGGGAGGTCGGCCCCTTCACTTATATGTAAGGTGCTCCAACTCTTTCGACGCAGAATCTCTATTCTGCATCGTGCGGGTGTTAAAGTTTAACGTGTGTGTGTCTGGGGCATAGTAGTAGCTCCCAACTTGGTGAGCTGGTATTTTCCGCAATATAAGCTCGTGATGGGCTCCCGGTGCGTAGTTACGGCGTAGCTAGTCCAGCCACCCGGGGACCCCGAGGAAGGCTATCAAGTTGTTGACGCCGGCGCAGGCCACAGATGACATTCTGAATCTATAATAGTGTATAAATGTGATCTCTTCTAGAGAAATAACGCTTGACAATGACTATTATAGCAGCGGTATCTAAAAACAAAGATTAAGGCATCACTGAACTGACGTTTATTACTTTAAGACTTTAGATATATGGCGAGTCTCATTAGTCCCTGTAATTTTTATCCTTCAAACCGGAGCACAGTAATGTTTGGCTTGGCAGCAGAACATGTGACTGATACAGCGGTGGTCTAAACATTGTATGTCATGCTGTCGGTCATGTCGCCTGGTGGCCAATTTCCTCAAGCGCTCGTAACAATTTATTACATTTCGGTTGAATACCTAAAAACCTGAAAACCCTGAGAAAATGACTGATTAAAGCTTATATATGGAGCATTGCACTGTAAGGAAGCGAGACATGGACGATGACCAAAATATACCGAGAAATGCTGGCATTTGAAATATTGCGTTGGAGGCGTAGGAAAATAAGCTGGACAAAAAGAAAACAAATCAGGAGGTGTTAGACATTGTAGGAGAGAAAAGAAGGATCAAGAGAGTATAGAGGCCAGAAGAGGAAAACATGACGTATTTATGAAAAACATCATAGAGGGGAAAATAGAAGCAAAGCGATAACTAGGAAGACCGAGCAGAGGCTCTTTTGATCAAGTCAAGGTCAAAGTCATGTCATTCAAGGAGGTCAAAGAACTGGCCGAAGATAGAGAAAGATGAAAGTCACTCCATCGACAAGAGCCGTGCTCTTAAATAAATTAATGAATGAACGGTTGAATACCTGCCTCTTTTTGTTACAGAGAATACCGAACACACAAAGACCTGCTGCTGAAAGACGGTTTGATGTCATACACGCCGAAACTGCGACCAGTATTCGTGCCAGAAGAATCTGTGGGTAATCCAGAAGACTTGAACATCACCATGCCCAATATTCCTATGTTGGTACGTACTCATGCCAATGGTGACTGTGATCACCACAGACTGTGTGTGTGTGCTGCTAAATTTCTTGCGCCATAACTGGCATATAAGCAAACTTGCAGAGTACCTGATGGAAAGCAATGAAGCTCATTCCAAATTTTTCAGGCAAGAAGGACACGTGACACATATTTCTTGCATTTAATATACTTCCGTACCCTAAGGCTCCCGCGGAATCCTTTAACCTGTTGAGCAAGAAAAGCTTTTCTTCACTATAATCTTCGATCAGCTTCAACACGTTTTTCATCATTTGCCCGGAGACGTCCTCTGCTGAACGAAAGCCTCCCCCTTAAACCGCCACACTGTACGACAACCTGCCATTTGCATCCACCGGTTGCCCGTGACTTTTAGGGGCCATTGATTGGGTGTGTCTGTCAAATTGTGTATGTGGGTGGGCTGCCATAATCCCCACGCTTCGCAGGCGGCTTGGGGATCGCAGAGTGCTGCCCGTCCTCCGGTGGTGTTGGATTGCAGTTTAACGACATGACCAGGTCCACAACACGGTTTTAGTTCTTCTCTATTATTAGAAAAAAATACTCATTATTTAAAAAAAAAAAAATGGCTTTTCGGTTCAGGAAAAGGCCGCGAGGAATCCTGCAAACGTTCGTAAATTTAGTTGCTTATATGAATACGTCAATCTAACTGAACCAGTGTCGTGGATAAAGCCTAATCGCTCTTCGAGGGTAGGCCTGGACTGAGGCTGAATATGCTATGTTATAGAAAATAATCGGCAACTCTTTATGATATTGTGATTGTGAAGACGTATTTCGTGCTTACAACTTGCATCTACCATTGCTACAAGCTGAGCAAATTTTCAGAGTGCGTCAACTCTGCTCAGCAAAGCGCCGTACATGGTGCGCTCCCTGTTCAGCATGATTGTGGGCCAGTTCGGTTCCAAGGCAGTGGTGAGGAAGACAGCGCAGGAGTACCTGTGGGGGTACACCGAGCCCGTGCTCAGCTTCGCCAACAAGTTGGCACCGGGGCTCATCACCTTCCAGACTACGGGGATCATGGACCGGGTGAGTCCTGCCTGGCTAATTACCACTTGAAATTCCCGTAATTACAGCTATTACATGGAAATTTAAGAAGGCCCAACGTAGGTAGGCCTCTCATTAATTGGACCGAAGACCATGACTCCCATAATCTCCTCTGTTAAAAAGTGTAGGTACCACCGGCTTTATTTTTCTCCTATATATAATAGGTAGTTAAGTTGAAGTTATCAAAAAGGAGGAATGGACCTAATTCCCCTTATCATCATCAGCCCGGAGACGTCCACTGCTGAACGAAGGCGACCCCCTTAGACCGTCACACTGTACGACAACCTGCCGTTTGCATCCACCGGTTTGGTAATAAACATGAAATCTGAGACATTCTTTACTTTTACTCCCTAGGTGAGTAATCTACTATTACCGATTTCTCTGTCAATTGAGGACGATTTTAAAAAATATTTTTTGTTTCAAGAATTATTTTATACTCTCCAGGTATTCCCATAATTGTTTGAACTCATTTGCTTTTTTTTTAAGTTACACGTATCTATTCTATTTTCCTTTATGTTATAGATGTACGATAAGAACGAGTACTACCACTTAGAGCTGGGAGCCACGGACGCAGACAAGTTCAGCATCAAGACTGTGAAGCAGTTTCGCGTCATCAGCTCGGCGGGACAGGAAGTGGTCACTGAAAGGTAAACCTTCCTTGCCATGTGCAACTTCTATTTCTTCTTTCAAGACAACTCGATTTGTTTCAAACGAAAAATACGAACCCAATACCCACTGAAACCTGCGACGTGTTGGGGGAAAGTGAGAGGCACTGAAATGGCTTGGGGACCAAGCTGGGTTGATGGGTACTTTCTGGTAATTGGCTGACTACCATTCTCAAGTCGACAAGCTGCCACCAAGTACTTCACTTTGTGTTACGCCTCAATTACGAGTCTAATAGCCTAAAATCTAGTTTCTAATATAATTATACTCTATGCAAAAAAATCTAGAGTATAATTGGAAACTTATCATACTCTCTGCCAGAGTCTGTGGTTGTGTGTTTGCCGTAACTTACAATATAATTCGTAGAGAGTTAATGGGTCCCTTCTAGGTGAGCGTGCCTCATCTTAAGCCACACCGCTGTTTAACAGGCAGGGTGTGGTAAAACACAAACCAATTCTGAATTAAAAAAAGTAGGATAGTTCTAGTATTAGCCAAGTTGTTAAACATTTGCTGCTTGACAACTTCGCTTAACAAACAAGTTAATTAGGAAGATTTAATTATCTAAGACCTTAAAAAAAAGTATTATGAGCACATAGATGCAATCATCCTAAAAATGTAGGTAAAAGAATATAGGTATGTTCTGAATTAATTATTTCACCGTAATAACCTACTTATCTTGTTTTTATCTTGAACTTAAAAACATCAATTTTATTACTAAAGCAATATTCAAAACAAATTTTACACTCGTATACATAATTATGTTGAATGTTATTGATAATAATTAATTAACTACAATGTTGCTATAGTTCCTCCGAGTATTGCTATCTTATCATCGCATAAATTGTTTAAACTTACAAAATTAATTTAATACTTTCAATTTTATTTTATGTGGAGAATATTGAAAATGTGTAATCGTGGTGATCAATAAATCTCATTTGCTTGCTATTCTGCAACTTCTTTAGGATTCAGGGGTTTCTAAACACATCAAATTTAAAGGTACTTACTTGAAACAAAGAATTGTTCAGTTAATAGACTGGACGATCTAATTCAGACTTGGAAAAAAGTGCACGTGGGGTTCTAAAAGTATATGACTCCCTTAGTTTGTGCATAGTTTAAAGGTTTAGTACATTTTTTGCCAATTGGGAAGAAAGGTTCTTGAGTGTTGACCACGTACCGGAAGACGCAGATAGGCCCTTCCACTAGGTGAACCGACGATACTGTGAAAGTCACGGACAACCGGTGGATGCATTATGGCAGGTTGCCGTATAGTGTGGCGGTCTAAGGCCTTTGTTCAGCAGTGGACGTCTCCGATCTGATGACGATGATGCCATTTTTACAATTTTTTTCTTTATAGATATAATTAGATACATACTACAAGAACGATAGAGCTAGGTCGAAAGGAGGTCATTTTACACGAAGCTATGAATACATTCTACTAGCGGGCCCCGAAAATCGAATAAAAAATCAGCTGTAAAAAATTTTTTTCGAGATTGAATTACTTTTCTCTATGCAATAGCTGATTTTCTCGAAGTTTCAGAGTCGGTCCCTTACTGAAAGTTATTTACAACGGTGAGTACAGCCTCTTACCGAATTCGTTGTAAAAATGTTAACCCCGATAGGAGTTATAAGTCGGTAATATATCCAAAAACAAAATATTTATCATTATGTATGTTTGGTCAAGTATCCATATTTTCCAGTACAGCCACCTACAAAGACACCTACGAGGGCATTGCATACCCCCCAAAGCTCCCCCCAGGATCCCCCATCAACATTCTCCGCGTAGGGATCTGCAAGTCGTTCCCCATGACACTCTCCGGGAAGACCACCTCTGAGTACGGCCCTGACGCGCTCGTGTATGAGATGAGTGAACAGGCGTACGGGAATGCGACACTGTGTAACAGTAAAGGATTCTGCCCTAAAGGCCTGATGGACATGTCGCCCTGCTATTTGGGTGAGTTCCCAAGTATTTTTATTCAAATTCTAGATGACCCAGTGAACTTCGTACCACCAAATTTGTTTTACAAAATCACGAAAAAAAACATGAAAAAAAAAAACAAAAAAATATTCAAATCGGTCGAGTAATTTTTGAGCACAGCAATTAATTTGATTTTTATACATAACTCCTCTGCAACCAGACCCTCCGGAGAACGGGCAGCAGCGTCCTCTTGGTTAACGGTGGTGAGAATTCTGCGATTCCCAAGCCGCCTGCCAAGCGTGGGGATTATGGCAACACCCCTTTATTGGGAGAACTTCGTCCAGCAGTGGACGCTTTATGGCTGACGACGACATAACTCCTAGAGGTCGCCCGCGACTTCGTCCGCGTACGGTAGAAATTCGGCCCGCTCCCAAAATTCACGACTTTAACACCGACTCTACCGACTCTACCAAATCTACCAACTTCAACCCCCCCCCCCCCCCCCCCCCCCCCTAAGTTTCGCCCTTTGAATTAACTACCCAAATATCAATTTTCATCACTATAACTTCAATAACAAAGAACATTCCATACAACATTCCACCCCCCCTTTCCCCCCTTAAATCATCCCAGTCAAAAAAAATTGAAAATAGCATTTTTTATTTTAAATGAACTATCCAAATCCAAATTTTCGTGACTAAAAGTCCTAAAACAAAGGACTTGGACTGGGACAAACTTCCCTCTCCTTTTTCCCCCTCTTAGCGGTCGAATTTCAAAAATCCTTTCTCAGTACACCCTCCGCATCGAGACACCCTCCAAATTTCAAGTCTGTACGACCAGCGGTTTGGGCTGTGCGTTGTCAGTCAGTCAGTCAGTCAGTCAGTCAGTCAGTCAGTCAGTCAGTCAGTCAGTCAGTCAGTCAGGACAGAGCCTTTTATTTTGTTAGATAGAAGATAGAACATAGAGGAGGGGGTTCCAAAGCGAGCACCTTAAGATATAGTTGATACAAATTAGAAAACAACGAGGTTTTCTGTCAAAATTTTATAAAAGCAGGGACTACATTTTATAAAGTTGCATATTATAATTAAACGTTGCATAGTAAAATTTATCGCAATGATTGCGTCACGTATCGCGAGAAAAAAGTCGCGAAGAGCTGCAGATATCCAAGTGATGTGGACGCAAACAAAAACTCAGCACGAAAAAATTCGGGATGCAAAGCAGCTCGTTGTACAGATAAAGATATCTTATCTTTCTCTCGCGATGTAGCTCGTTAGCCCTAAGGTGCATAATATTTTTTGGGCTAACTAAAGTTTTAAAATAGTGCTATTTTCTCCTAGGTTTGCCTCTGGCGCTGTCCAACGGGCACTTCTTGGACGGAGACCCGGGCCTCTTTGACAGGATAGAAGGCCTGAACCCTGACAGGAGCAAGCACTCCAGTCACATGGTCATAGAACCGGTGAGTAGCTGAACTGCATACTGGATCCTCATAATTATTTAACAGTAATGACGGACATTATATTTCGAGGTGTTGGGTATAATTTGAGGCTTATTATAATGTCTTTTCGAGAGAAATTACTGGGTATGACGAGATTTAACATCTAATATCTCAGGGTGACAAGCGCAGTACAGTGTGGCGCAGGATTGTATACGCAAGTTCACAATTCTGGCACTGCTACTGTTAGTGGCAGGCATGACGCTTACATAGACGCACATAGAAAAAAATACGAACTGAATTGGAAAATATGTGGCACGAAGCTCCCAAAGAAATCCTTTCAAAAAATATTTGTTACTTTGGTTTACTATAGTCACCGCGTTGCCAACTGAGTCGTGCGGCCATAAATCATTTCACTATGTCTATCTCGCTCGCACGCTCGCACCATGTCTATCTCGGTCGCACTCGCATCATCCCTATTGACGTTTATGGCCCTACGATTCAGTTGGTAACGCGGTGACTATGTATGAAAATCAAAGCCCCTTCCTTTTAAGGGGGAAGCCTTCGTCCAACAGTAGACGGTTTCTGGCTGTTGATGACTTACTATGAAAATGTTTTTAAAGCTTAAACAGGAAGAATAATTTTGACCTCTGGCAGGACCATAACCATGACCTCCTGCCAGAGGTCATATTTTTCTTCCTGTTTAAGCTTTAAAAACATAGAAATACCATTAGTGTAGAAACACTTCATAAAAAAATATTAAAAAAATAAAATATGAAAATATTTCCTAGTAAAAAAATATTTACCGAAAAAACCGTCATCTAATTGAACATCTATAACTATAAAAGGCTTTGTCCTGACTGACTGACTGACTGACATATAGACAACGTACAGCCCAAACCGCTAAACGTAGAGACTTGAAATTTGGAGGGTATGTTTTTGGAGAGGTGTGAACGCCCACTAAGAAAGGATTTTTCGAAAATCAACCCCGAAAGGGGTTAAATGGGGTGTTAAAGTTTGTATGAAACTTTTTATTCTCTGGTTCGATTGATAGAAAACTTGGTATACATATTCTACTATAAAAATAAGAAGATACGGGTGTCACAGTTTTTTCAATATCAGCTCCCGTTAGTATAAAAAAAAAACAACTAAGTTTAAGTGATAGTACGTTTGTTTCTCCTTAACTTTGTAACGGCTGTACATATTAAAATGAAATTTGGTATAGGGATGGGGATAGATGTGGGGATGGGGGTGGGGGTGGGGGTGGCGATGATACTGGGAACGGAGACGGGACGGAGATAGGCATGTTAATATTAAGATTACAATTGGTATCGGGATGGGGATGGGGATGGGGTGGAGATGGGGATGGGGATGGGGTGGGGATGGGTATTGGATGGGGATGGGTGGGGATTTGGTGGGGACAGGTGGGGATGGGATGTGGATGTGGACGAGGCTGGGAACGGGGATGGGCGTGTCCATATTAAGATGAAAGTTGAAATCGGGGTGGGGGTGGGTGGGGATGGGGTGGGGATTTAGTGGGGACAGGTGGGGATGGGATGTGGATGAGGCTGGGAACGGGGCTGGGAACGGGGATGGGCGTGTCCATATTAAGATGAAAGTTGAAATCGGGATGGGGGTGGGGATGGGATGGGGTGAGGATGGGGTTCGGGATGGGGATGAGGGAGGGAACGGGGATGGGGACGGGGATGGGCGTGTTCATATTAAAATGACATTTGGTATCGGGATGGGGAAGGGGCCGCTTATAGGGATGAGGCTGGGAATGGGGACGGGGATGGGCGTATTTATTGGTCGGCTGAACAGATGGAGCTGCATTTTTGGATAGGTAGTTATAGCATAAGGTTCGGAAACGAACATAGGCTATTTTTTTGTAGGTCCACGCAGACGACTGTTTGACGGACATAATTATTATAGATACTGTACAGCCTAAGCTGCTAAATTAATTTTTAATATTAAATTTGGTCATCCTCAAGCAAACTTAAAGACTTGCAAGCGGTTTGGAAAAAATGCATTAATATACGTATTTTAGAAATTCAATTGAGTTGGGCCCCGATTTAACCGAATTCCAGTATTCAACATTACTACGCGGGCAAAGCCGCGGGCAAAAGCTAGTTATGTATAAAGTTCAAAATTCTAAAGGGCGCACAGATCAAAACAAAGTTTTTTTTTTGTTTTTTTTTATTATTTTAAAAAAGCATTTTTAAAATTTTCACACCATTGTTAATGTTATTGCAGTTATTTAATAGCTTGGCTCAAGGATAACAGTTACAAAATATTTATAGTATTTTATTATAGAATTTTAGTACAGAAGATATCTATAGTATTTTAGTATAGACCTCTTTTCGGTTTAGTACTATCGTTCCACGTAAACCACATAAATGTCCACCCTGCGCTTACAGAAAATAGGTCTGACTCTGGAGACCAAGCTGTCCCTGCAGGTGAGCATCGTGCTCGGGGATCTGGACTACAACGCGGGAGCGAGGAGGTTTTCCGACATCGTGCTGCCCATCGCACACTTTCGAATTGTAAGCATTAATAAAAACCACTTATTTTGGGCTCTACTGCAGTGTCCGCCTGGGGCACCACAGTAGTAAGTACTACACCTTTGCCAGTTATTCAACCACCATACTGTAGTGTGCAAGCATTACTGTGTTCTGGTTTGAAGGGCAATGTTACCACATAAATTCCTGGGTATGAAGAGATTTAACATCTGATATCTCAGGGTGACGAGCGCAGTGCAGTGCGGCGCGCAGGATTGTGTTCTTCAACAGCCGGAAGACGTCCACTGCTGGACGAAGGCCTCCCCCTTAATAGGGAAGGGTTGCCATAATCCCCACGCTTGGGAGGCGGCTTAGGGATCGCAGAATGCTCACCACCGTTAACTAAGAGAACGCTGCTGCCTATCCTCCGGCGGTTCTGGATGCAGTTTTAGGACATACCCAGGTGTAGGATTGTGTTCGCAAGTTTACAATTCTGGCACTGCACCTGTTAGTGGCATGCGTGACGCTTACCACCAGGTGAAAGTCTTGCTCGTCTCCTACTTAACCGTATAAAAAAATAAACTCGCTCAGTACGTCGGTAAATATAGTATACTATTCCTAAACTCGTTTTAAACATACTCTACATTTTGTATGTAGTACTATGGAGTGGCGAGACGAGCGAGACATTCGTCTGGTGGTAAGCGTCACGCTTGCCCATAACAGTAGCGGTGCGAGAATTGTGCGCTTGTGAACATAATCCTGCGCTGCACTGCACTGCAGTCGTCACCCTAAGATATTAGATGTCCAACCTCTTCATGCTCCTTCGATTTCTCTGGTAACATTGCCCTTCAAACCGAAACACAGTGATGCTTGCACATGCTTAGCGGCTGAATAACTGGCAAGGTGTGGCAGTAAAAGGTGTGTGGTTCTTTCCCAGGGGGTCTTTTCAATAGAGTATTACTACAAAAGCTATGACTAAATCTTTGGAAAACAATCCTGCGAGGAAAAAGATCAAGATCGGTTCAGCTGTAGGTGCCTACCTATTTGTGTGTACCTACTTAAAAACTTAATAAGTACTCAAAGGTATTTTTTGAAAATCCCATTTCAAATGATATTTTTAACTTAATCTAAAGTTTTTTTTACTACTAATACACCAAACTAAAATGCTAAGACAAGTTATATAGATAAAAGAGTCAGCTAATAAAACTTTATATATAAAACAATTGCATATTTTGCACAGGTACATCCAGTGCTTTTTAGTTTATTTTATTATTATTATTTAATTCTTTATTGCACACATAAATACATTAATGTACAAAAGGAGGACTTAATGCTAAAGCATTTTCTACCAGTCATCCCCGCGGTTAAAGAGATAGGGATGTAGGCGCACAAAATAAATTATAGTTAAGAGCAAATACAGTAATTACATTTCAATTAACTAATAACTAAAAATATCTATACTTATAAATTTAAATGACCAATAAATAAAATTAAATACAAATAATTAATTAGATAATAAAATAAACCAAAAATATATACAATATATAATATGAAAAACAAATATATATGCAATAAATAAATAAATAAATACGAGTGATCAAATGGTTACAAAACTAGAGCTGATTTTAAATAATGTTCACGCACAACTCGTTTAAACACTAGTTTCGACGGAGCTTGCCGAATTTGGATAGGGAGCTCATTCCATAGGCGCACTGCAACTACACGAAACGAGTCACTAACAAATGAGGTAGAGTGGCTAGGGGTGCTAAGAAGAAGCTTCTTACTAGATCGAATGGGGTTGGTGAGTAAGTCAGAAAGAAACGTAAAATAGACTCTAAGATAAGAAGGAGATTGAGGGTCGTTAAGAACAGAGTATACCAAGCTAACAATCCTGGCGTTTCTTCTTTCACGGATCATTAGCCACTTAAGCTTAGACCGATACTCAGATATATGATCATATTTGCGAAGGCTAAAAATGAAACGAATGCAGGTATTGAGTAGTCGTTCCAGCCTATTTAATAACTCCTCGGTCACATCTAGGTAGCAGATGTCTCCATAGTCTATGATTGGTAAAAGAAGAGTGTTAACTAATGTCAATTTTGTGTTCATTGGTAAGAAATTTTTGAATCGAATAATAGAGTGAAGGGATGCATAAAACTTGCGTGAAACCTCTTTGATTTGTGGTTGCCGCGACAGATTAGAGTCAATAATTATGCCAAGATCTTTGACTGTGTTGGAAAACGGGATAATAATATTGTTATAATTCAACGGAGGCAACGTAACTAGGTCAATAATGGAAAGGCGTCGAGAACTTCCTACAATTATAGCTTGGCATTTTTCGGGATTTACCTGAATACCGAAACGCTTGGACCACGACTGAAGCCGGACCAGGTCATTGTTAAGGGAGAGAATCGCTTCATCCAAGTTCTGAACACTGGCGTGTTGATACAACTGAAGATCATCAGCATAAAAGTGATAATTGCTAGATAATTGAGAGGAGAGCATATTTATAAATGAAGAAAAAAGCAAAGGGGATATAATTCCTCCCTGGGGGACTCCCGCAAACAGATCACACCAATCAGACAAAGCCTGATTGGTATGAATTGCCTGCCGACGTCCCTTAAGATAAGAAGAAAACCAGTTCATTGAAGCTTCAGAGAAATTCAGGTGGCGAAGGACAGCCAGGAGTAAATCGTGGTCTACTGCATTAAAAGCATTGCTGAAATCGATAAGAACTAGGACCGTAACTTCACCATTTTCCATGGCACCTCTCATATCTTCAGTGACCTTCAGCAAAGCCGTAGTAGTGCTGTGGCCAGACCTGAAACCTGATTGCCGCGAGTTAAAAAGTTCAGCTTTAGTAAGAAACTCTGTTACTTGCTTATGAACTACTGATTCAATGATCTTTGAAAGAAATGGCAGTATAGATATAGGGCGAAACTGATTAGGTAGTAGAGCATTCGGAACTTTTGGAAGTGGAATTACATGAGCCTTGCGCCACATGTCTGGAAATTGCCCAGACACTAAGGAAAAGTTAATTAAGTGTGTAAGGGCTGGGAGAATATATTTCAGGATGAACATTAGCATAACGCGACCAACATCGTCGCTACCTGTTGCTTTCGACTTGAGGTTGAGAATTATTTTATGAATACTATCTTGACTAACAGGAGAAAATTCAAAGGGGTCAGAAGATGGACGGGGTAAATCATTAATTTCTTTTAAAGTGCTACGTTTGTTAGTAGTATCAAGAGTATTACAAGAGGTAAAGTGTTTATTTAAAATATTTAAATCTAGCGGAATTTGGGACTCGAGCGATTTAGGCTTACCGATACCGATAGATCTTAAAAATTTCCAAATGTTACCTGGGGAGGAAGCTTCTATTTGGTCCGATATAAACTCTCGTTTAGCATTTCGACATAGGAGGTTGCACCTGTTCCTCAATCTCTTATATTCATCCCAATTTGCTTCTGATCTGTCATGTTTTGTATCTACGGAACGCTCGATTTCTCCTGGCCATGGCCTTTCGAATTATGTCAGAAATCCACGGGGACGCTTTATGTTTGATTTTGACTGGGCGCACGGGGGCGTGACGGTCGAATAGATTGATGATTTCAGACGTAAGATATTCAGTCTTTTCATCAACAGTGAGAAGATCTTCGACTTTCATCCAGTTCAACGCCATAGCATCTTTGTCAAGATTATCACAGTTCATACGAGCAAAGTTCCTTTGAAGTAGAACAATAGGTCTAGGCTTAGGGGTTCGAATTTTTACCGATGCATATATTAGATCGTGATGAGAGATTCCAGGGACATCCGTCTGGCCATAAGTAGAGAAAAGATTTTCATCTGAAGTAATTATCAAATCAAGTAGAGTATCTGAGGTGTGAGTGTGGTGGGTAGGTGATAGCTGAATAAGTTTTAGATTAGAAGATTCCACTAGAGACTTAAGTTTATGTGTGCGAGAATCATTTTTAAGTAGGCATGTATTAAAATCCCCCATTAAAATAATTTTGTTATAATCTAATAATAATTTTTTTTTTTTTTTTTTTTGTTTATTTATTATTGAGATAAAAACGATAGAATCAATTACGTTTAACTCACAAAATAATACAGAAAAAAGTTAATTAACAACAATTGCATAAAAATAAGTAATGTCAGGTTTTTTACAAGTGATATAAATGTCAAATAAACGAAGAATAATAAAAACAATTTCCTAAATGTCAAATACGAAACAATAACTATTAATTAAATTTGTACAATATTCTAATAGTCCAAATAATCACTATCGGCTTTTTTGGCCCTATCCCATTGGTCGATTTGATTTTCGGAATATGTCAAAAAAGTTGTCATTACAGTTTTCCAACTGTCACAAAAAATGTCAAAATCAGAGTTGGCGGCAAGATATATCTAACGCTTGTTCAAGGTCAGGAAAGTAGTTGATTTTATCGTTATGACTGTACGCTACACCTAAAAGAAACTTAGTGCCTAAATTAATTTCTATGAAGAGATATTCCAACGACCGGCTGTAGGCAGACGGATATTGTAAAACTACTTTGTAGGGAATGTGACTTTTTAAGTATATTGCTACCCCGCCACCGCCCTTTCCAACGCGATCGTTGCGAATGAGTATGTTCTTAGGAATTGGAAACAAGTGGGACTGCATTGTGGGTTTAAGCCAACTTTCTGAAACAAGCACCGCGTGAATAAAATCAGAAGAAAAGGTATCTATAATTTCATTGTAATGTGCATTAATGCTTTGGGCATTAATGTGGCAGATGTTGAAGTTCTTAGCAAAAGGAGAGAACGCATCATTGAGTAAACTAGCAGTTGTTGGAACATTCTCATCAGCGCTAGCAAATGATGAGCTATCTGAGGAAGCTTGTCATGAGAAAATTGTGGTTTGACAAAGAAAGACAAAACAAATAACAAAAAAAATAAAACAAAAAGTTAGGGTTCCTGGATACGTATCAGTCACGAAACATCAGACCTCTGGAGTACAGGGGGCCTCTTGTTGAAAATGAAATTGATGATTTATAATTTACCTATCCATCTTGTGCTAAAGTTATATGGGAGAAAAAAGAACAAAAGATTATTTGAGGTTACAATGCGTTTACTATTTTGATAAGTCCTAATACAATATTAATATTAAAACGCTGATGGCGATAGTCCAATGGATGACGGCAACGAGAAAAATTGGGAAAATAAAATAAATGAAAGGAGGTTATCTGATGGATCCTTTGCTGATGGTGTCTTCTGCAGGATCATCCGATTCTCGAACGCTTCATGGAGCTCCTCCAGTGAAATGACATTGCCTTGTCTTCAAAGCTTCAAATGAGAATTTCGCTCGAGTTCCTTAGTTTGGTGACCGCATGGCGCGTCACAAAATAATTCTTGAAAGTTGGAGTTTTACGTCATCTCAGACGGAAATATGGACCTGGTGTCCCCTGCGGGATCGGCGTTGGCTCCCTCAGGTCATTCTCTTCTCAAAAAGATGTAAAAAAATCCAAAAGGTGATTCACCCCGTAACACGCGCAACGGCGGCTCCGACGTGAATGTCTATTTTTCAAAATGGTCTCCTCGATCTAGCTTCTCTTTCTCGCTTATGGAAGAATTCTTCGAGTGCGAGCGAGTCAGCGTATATGACGTCATGTCGTAATACGGCTTCCAACAGATAACCAAATATTTTGTATAAAGCTATCCGATAGATTCTAAATTTGAAACTAATGTTATTACTAGTTTACAATTCCAAAATAAATGCTTAAAAAATCCTAATTTGTTATTTAAATACAATTTTGATAATTAATTTCACACCAACATTTTATGTTGGTTCCTGATATATTTTATGGAGCAAAGCACAAGCCATCCTGTGCGCCAATTTGCAAAATGGGAGCTAATAAAATAAAGTAATAATATAATTTAAAGATTATATGACAATATCCCCCTTTTGAAACAAAAGACAGTTTACTGTCTGAACAGACGGGGTAGGCATGAAAAGAAACTTTTTGTTATAGGTTGGAATCCTGAAATATAGTGAGGTTGATACTTCAGCAAGCTTCTTACATTCCATCTAGCAAAATAAACTGTTATTCCACTTTCATAAAATAAATCACTCACATTCTTTCATACATAGGTACCTATAAGGAATTCAAATAATATTCACACTGCCTAGTTCTTACAAAATCACCACTCACACCTTTAAACTTACATCGAACTTCATAAATCTCCTTGCATCTCATAGTTAAATTGAGCTATTCTGACATACTTGCTTCACTTTTCATAATCCTCATGACTCCATACATAACATGATGGTATAGGATATACCTATAGAAATAACACATTGTGTAATAAAACAAAAGTAGTTTATAGCAAGTAGCTTAAAAGGTAACTGTTAATATAAATATCCATTCACTCTTATGTAGGTGCGGACAAAACTTATCTGAAAAACAATGATATCTAAATGGTTTTAAACGGTAAGTAAATATGTGTTAGTATGTTTGTAATTCTTATAATAATCTATACCCTACAGTTTGGGTTTTCTAGTAATGACCTAATTCTATGAGAATAAAGTCTCACTATTGTCTAATAGTATGAAGTGAAAACTTCTAATGTTTAAAGTAAATATCTATCGTTGTAAACATTAGATAAACTAAGTATAAGCTTTAATTAAGTACAGGTAAATCTTAATTATTTAAACCTAAATTAAATCTACGCAGTGAATCCGTGCACTAGATGCTGCTAACTATAATTAAAGACTAATTGTTAATCTTAGAAGGTTCACAGACAACCTTTGGTATCTACAAGACAAAAAGGTAAGTTTGGTATGTATGTATGTATGTAGATCTACTAAATATTGCTAGCATGTCCGAGTGTTTTAACTCAGCCATAAGAAAACATTTTAAGTCATACTAGGTATAAACTTGTCGTTAGTCAAATCCGGTATGTATGTTAGCATGTAACAAAAAGACTAGAACTAAATCGTTCCCAAATAATTAGCTAATAAGCTATAGTTAATGGTAGGTTGCCTTTAAATAGGATCCTCCAGAAAATTGCCCAATATGTAGGCTAAGAACTAATAAGCACACGAAAATATGCATTATTGAACGTTTGGTTTATAGTTGGTAATGTAAAAATAATTACTCATACTTAACCTTAAAATTATTGCATCACAGACTTGGTTTTAACAAAAATTACCAAGTCTCAAAACACAAAAAAATGGTATTAACCTTAAAAAATTGCTTCACAGACTTGGTTTTAACAAAAATTACCAAGTCTCAAAACACAAAAAAAATGGTATTAAATATACTGCTTTTGCTTTATATAGCAATGGATACTTGTCCAAAACAAAACAATAGCTTTGAATACTGTTATTAAGTTAATTCAAAGTAAGTATTTAAGTCTTTCCCTGAATGTAGGTCAACACTTTGTTAATACTTGAAACTTGTCTTTGAGACAGAAAAAGAATCGTCTTTTCTATACAAATTGGAAATCAAAATAAGTAAATTCTTGTATAAATAACGCTTAAGTAGTTCAATGTCTGAATAGAAGTCATACTTAGTCTGAGTATAGACCATATAGTATGTCATTTTACCTACATGAACTTGTTGGTTTACAAGGAAAATTGCAATGTTTAAATTCTAAACTTGTTTGTAAAGAAATAATTATTGATTTTATGATTTTATCAGTATTTGTTATGGATTTACAGTATCCTAAAGTATCCGTAGAAATAATAATGTGGGTAAAAACGCAAACTTAAAACTTATGTGTTTCTTTTTTACTTTTGAGAATTTTGGTTGTGAACATACGGTTTTCATTTTAATTTGAATAATACTGAACCGATAGCCAAAATTGTGTATCTATAGGTAGCTAGATATGCGTAGGTACGATAAATCAAAAATAATTGTCTGTATCTACAATTTTGAAAAAGTTATAAGCGCCGCCATATGTGTGTTTACATTCTGCATTGCTTTGAATAAATAAATATTGTTTTTGTTTATATTTCAAAAACTATTGATCTGAATTTTGCAATAAAAGTATACATTGACTTCTGTTAGCGTCTACTATGGGTAGTAAACAAAATACTTTAATAAAAAGTTTGAGAAGAGAGTGGGTAACGAATGGCGAACTGATCTGTAAAATTTCAGAGCAGTGCCTTCTAACAACTCTGAAAAACCTCTCAACAGTACACTTTCACACACATCTCTTGCTAACTTAATTTCGTTCACTCGATTCAAAAATTCAACAACACACGTATCACCACTATACTTCAGTCCCCAGGACTTCAAATTGGAGTTGTAACTGTTATTAATTGCATATGTTACCTGGGTGACTGGTACATGACTGTTTTGTGTCGAGTGCCTTTGTTTCATAAATGGAATATACTTGTCACCGTCTGTGGCTGGATCTATAACACTAGTGCTAGGATTTGTGTGGATATTTTTGCATAATGGCGACTGGATTGTTCCTTGAGCCATCCTCACATCGGTATTGACATAATTCATTTCTTCTGAATCTGAAACAGGTATATCTATTAAGCTCTGTGAATTTTGGAGTTCTGGTTGAGGTGAATCTGACGTTTGCTCCGCTGTTAACTTACGGTCAACAGACGGTGTACTATACATCTTTACAAGAAAAATTGTTACACAAATTCAATAACACAATTGTGAAAATACCTACTTCTACAGTAGATTAAATTGTAATCTTTTGTTTATAAATTCCAACATACACCTTTGCACAAGATAAAATTGGTTTGTTTTTAAGTTAAATTCTAAGTAAATAATTGTTCGGGCGCCATTTGTCATAAGAAAATTTAATTTTTGGAGAAGAGAAATAAATTTTTTGCAAAGTTACAATATGTTGGAATAATATTTAAATAAGCTGATTGCTATTGTTTCGATGGAAGATAATGACGAGAAAACTTGGTAAAATAAAATGAAATGAAAGGAGGTTATCTGATGGATCCTTTGCTGATGGTGTCTTCTGCAGGATCATCCGATTCTCGAACGCTTCATGGAGCTCCTCCAGTGAAATGACATTGCCTTGTCTTCAAAGCTTCAAATGAGAATTTCGCTCGAGTTCCTTAGTTTGGTGACCGCATGGCGCGTCACAAAATAATTCTTGAAAGTTGGAGTTTTACGTCATCTCAGACGGAAATATGGACCTGGTGTCCCCTGCGGGATCGGCGTTGGCTCCCTCAGGTCATTCTCTTCTCAAAAAGATGTAAAAAAATCCAAAAGGTGATTCACCCCGTAACACGCGCAACGGCGGCTCCGACGTGAATGTCTATTTTTCAAAATGGTCTCCTCGATCTAGCTTCTCTTTCTCGCTTATGGAAGAATTCTTCGAGTGCGAGCGAGTCAGCGTATATGACGTCATGTCGTAATACGGCTTCCAACAGATAACCAAATATTTTGTATAAAGCTATCCGATAGATTCTAAATTTGAAACTAATGTTATTACTAGTTTACAATTCCAAAATAAATGCTTAAAAAATCCTAATTTGTTATTTAAATACAATTTTGATAATTAATTTCACACCAACATTTTATGTTGGTTCCTGATATATTTTATGGAGCAAAGCACAAGCCATCCTGTGCGCCAATTTGCAAAATGGGAGCTAATAAAATAAAGTAATAATATAATTTAAAGATTATATGACAAGCTGTTATAAAAGATTCATCACTCGAGGGCATAATATTATAGAATAACAAATATTATATACTTATATACCTACTAATAATAGAATATATAAAGAATAAAATAATATAAATACTTGACTAACTTATTATGAAATTATAATACTTATACAAATAGGGACTAATAAACTTTGCACAATTTGTGCCTAATTGATAAACAATCAACAATTACTTCATTTTGTTGCATACTGGCAAAAACAAATTTAATAAGTAACATGCTAAAAAAAAACAGAAAAAGATATTAAACATAACTAAAAAATTTAACAAGAATGGAGTATATTAAAGACATGATAGTTTGTCCATCAGGCGTTGTCAGTTGCCACGAAATGCCGGTAATAATCTATAGAACGTAGATGGATACTAATTGAACTGAATACTTTCCCCGGGCTATAGAACATGATTTAAACAGGCAAGGTGTATAGGTAAACAAAAAAAAAAATTAAAAAAAAAAAAGACTCTGGTTAGATAAGCTATAGGTGCAGGTATAGGTTATAGGTATCAGGATAGACATCTGCTTATAAGCACTAGACTCAACATCTATTATTTTGGAGACCTTTGACATGTTATTATTACATTTCAGAGACAACCTCGTCTGCCAGAAATAGCGGTCCGGGCCCTCAAACTGATGTACATCACGATGCCTACAGTACTGCTCGTAGTGGAGGTAGCGCTCGCCATTGTAGGTGCCCTCCTGCTCTGTTACTCAGTCAAACTTGTACGCCAGAGCAGGACTCCAAACAACTCGGCCGCTATAACTTGTAGCTCTAAAGTAGACGTTCCTCTAATAACCAAGTGATATTAATTACGTTAAGTAATAGTTAAAGTTTGTAAATAAAATTTATTTATCGATAGTTTTTATTTTTTGCACTCTTAGGTATTTTTGGTTGAAGCTCATTCCATGGAAATTTGCATTTGCATCGTAGTAATTAGACAGATTAAAACCTTAATAACTATCAAGTACTAATGTAAGTGTGTATCGTCACGTCATGTCATCAGCCTTAGAACGTCCATTGCTAGACAAAAGCCTCCCCCTTAATAGAGGGGTGTTGCCATAATCCCCACGCTTGGCAGGTGGCTTCGGGATCGCAGAATGCTCATCACCGTGAACCGAGAGGACGCTGCTGCCCGTCCTCCGGCGGTTCTGGATGCAGTTTAAGGTCACACTCAGGTCCATTTTGTATATAGGTACTTGGATGAAAATAATTGTTAAGTATAAGTTATGGGCATTGGTCTCGGCTTGACTAGAACTTGTGAGTTTGCGAGTACAAATTCCAGGCCCCTACTAATGAGATCTTTGGAGTTTATGTACGGCCTTTCGTACGACTTTTTCAGTGAAGAAAAAGATACCTTCGCTAGATACCTGTATTAGTATCTACACCCTGACAAGGAATTAAATAGCATATAAATGTGAAACTACCAACCCATAACTGGGCCAGCGTGGTGGATAAGGCCCAACCGCCCTTTGAAGGTAAATCTGCGTTCAGGAGGGGTTGACTATTAACAGGCTGGTTGTGCTGAAGGCATTGAATGTTTCGGCCTAGAAGGTACAAAGAGGTATGGAAAAGATTCACCGCTAAGCCGCGTCTGGGAAAGATTTTATTGTCAGCACAATGACTTAGGCATGCTTGTCGTTTTTAAATCACTTGTCTGTATTTCTTAAAAGGTATTTTTTTACGTTTACTTTATACAGTAGTTATATATTTTTTTTACGGCTTGTTTGACTTCCATCTCACCTGATGTTAAGGGAGGTTGCAGTTTACGATGGGGCACGCTTGCCTAGAAGAAACCAATTCACTCATATTCTTTGTACTGTGACTCAATACAAAATTCATGCAGGCTCAGTATTTTAAAGCCTGCCGTATTTCTGTCCTCGTCACTGTAAATCATCAAATATAAGAGTGATTGATGTTAGAAACTTACTTATTACATTTGCGCTGTGAGCTGTGACCCAAAAATGGGTTTTGGCCATAAAAAAGGCCAATCGTCGCAGCGTTGTGCGATGTCGTGGCACTATTTTTATATTGTTTTGCATGTTAGGGAAACTAACAGCCTAAATAAGTTTTATATGAATACTTGGTTCTATGACTGGGCCAATTATAAGATTCCGCCAATAGGTCGCTGGAGTTCGTGCAGATCCTTCTCCTAGTCATCTGAGCAGCTGTAAGTACTTGGATCGCACTACTGGATGACGTCCTATCGCCAGCCCGCAGGTCACGGCTCGATCTTTTCCCAAGACCAAGACGTGCACGAGCCACCGCAGCCTGTGTGCTGTCCCACAAAAGTAGGTTCGGCCAGGAAATCCTGCCTAATTTATTATGAAATCCTCAAACCAGACCCTCCCCCCGCGCCAGGCCGCTCAAACTAGAAATGATGAGGTCGGGTGATCAAAATCTATAAGCTCTTTGGAGTTTACTTAAGAATTTTCATTCCATTGGCTGTTCAGTGAAGGAAAACATCCCGACGAAAACTGCATAATATATCCGGAGATGAAATTCAATGACGCCAACCCACAACTGGGCCAGCGTAGTGGATAAGGACGATTGGCCCTTCGAGGTCAGGCCTATGTCCAGCAGTGGATTATTATTAATAAGCTGATCATTTGGTGACCTTCGCAGCAAACCAACTCCTTACTTATCGACGGCAGTTGGTTGGAGAAAGGGTCGAGACACGTTTGTTTACGTTCCGCAAAAGTTCACAATAGACGAAACAATTTCGTGCGATCGAGTCTGATTACTAGTACCTCAAAGTATGTGTCCGTGATTCAGTGAATCTGATCTCCAAGATACGGTGCAACAAGAGCGCAGACACATCTGAGCTAAACATCTATTCAAATTGTAGCAATAAATAATAATCCATATCCAATCAATATAACTATAATAGTTACCAATAAAAATTAGTGATTAAATACAATAATAATGCCCATAAATGATGGGTTTCACGTGACTGAAATTGAAACTAAAGTGAAAAAACATGAAGTTGAAAAAATCTACACTTGTGATGAAGCGATCAATCTGGCAGGTAAGGTGGCAGGTTTTTATAAAATAATTTTATAATGAATAGAGGGGTGTTGCCATAATCACCACGCTTGGCAGGCGGCTTGGGGGTGGCAGGTTTTTATGCAAATGTATACCTAATAAATTATTAATTTAATACGTTTACTTTTCTTTTAGATAGAGAATAGAACAATATTTTGCTAGCTGTACAAGCTAGCAAACACACTATTCAAATTCAAATCCTTTTATTTCGACTAATTTTTCAAGTCATATTAAATTTTAAATTCATATTACAATTAAAACATATATAAATTACAATATTATGTTAAAACTATTATTATCATTATTATCCCTACTCCTTTTAAAACATTATGCCAAATAAAATTATACCTAATTCAATTCAACAAACAAAATTCAAAAATTTATTCAATATTAAAATTACTAATTCAGAAAATAAAGTCATTAGCCAGTACATGAATCATGTGACAATGGTTCATGTACTGACATTCAAACCGATTTGAGAATGCTTTCAGGATGCTGTTAAGGCTGGCCCGGACTCTGCGCACCAGGGACGTGCATCGCTTGCGC
The DNA here is from genome assembly GCA_905404285.2 of Erannis defoliaria. Taxonomy (NCBI): domain Eukaryota; kingdom Metazoa; phylum Arthropoda; class Insecta; order Lepidoptera; family Geometridae; genus Erannis; species Erannis defoliaria. Next base: position 18,540,186 of record FR990077.1, on the reverse strand, counting down.
ATGGTGGCGTAAAAGCAATCGACGCGCCACCCTGCGAACATCCCTGATGCGCTGCAGCGCCAGGGCAGCCCCAGCACCACCCTAAAAGCATTATTATATTGCACACGGAGGGAGTTGTACTGTTTTTGCGTATATGCCACCCACAGGCCGCAAGTGTAGAAGGACGTGCAAAATGCCTTGAAAATAGTTATTTTGACGTCTCTCGAACACCGAGCAAATTTGCGGGCTATCATATTAGCTCTCACAGACAACGCCCTCCGCTCCCTCTCAATATCTACATCGTCCTTTAAGTCAGAGGTTACTATATGCCCGAGATACTTAAAATGCTCAACCCTAGAAATAGCAGTCCCGTTTAGTTTAATGCATGGTATGATATCTGGGCACTTGTTCCCCCTGGCTCGAAAGACCATGTATTCGCACTCAAAGACTATATAGCACTCAAAAACAGTTCTCGACTCGAATACCTCTACACTTAATTGTCCTCTTAACTTATTGTTTTTGTTCAGCTTGAATAGCGCCTAAATATTAATTCATAGCAATTTATTTCTTTGGATAATTTATGAAAAATAACAATATCATACCGTGTGGAAGGGAACCGCTCCCAAAAAATACAAAAACGAGTTCTAATACGATACAATTAAATAACAGTGAATTAAAAAAATATGTTTTATTCGGATCTGATTTTTTATATCACAGACGCCAAAAACAACTCCTTTGGGGAATTAATTAACAAATACAATAATCGTTATAGCAAAAAAAACGTTAATATTTTTTTTTTGGTTTGTAGCATACAAAATACTATAAATAAAATATTTTCAGCAGGGCCTCCTAACGAACGACCTCCGTTTATTGAGACAGTATTTTTTTTTGTTTTCTTCGTAGGTATTATTTATCACCAGTACCTATTATCACCTGTCGTCGTTTTCGGGAGCAGATCTCTTACACCCGGTATATAATGCGGGTGGGTCCGGCAGGTGTCGGTGGCTACGCGCGCGGTCTGCTGGCAACACTCAGCCTGGCGCTGCTCAGCATGGCGGTGGACATGTTCGGCTTCTCGGTGGTGGTGGCGGGGTGCGCCTGCGACTTCCGCCTCGACCACTACCAGAAGAGCCTCCTCATGTCTACGCCTTTTGTTGGTGAGCCCCTTTCGTGCCCAGGGAAAATCTTTAATGGATATCATCGGCCCAGAGGCAAGCAGGTTATGTAGGACTCTCCGCCATTGTCGCGTCCTTACCCCCTAAAACCCTGGGAACTTTCTGATATTTTTTAAGCAGTGGAGTGACGAGACGATCAAGACGTTTGCCTGGTGGTAAGCATCACGCCTGCCCGTAACAGTAGCATTGCTAGAGTTGTGAACTTGCGAACAAAATCCTGCGCCTCAATCATGCACTACGCTCGTCTGGGATATTAGATGTTACATTTCTTCATGCCCGGTAAGTTATCTTATTTCGGGTGCTTAATGCCCTCCCTGAGCTGGAGTTACGGTAGGTACATGGGTGCCAGTCAGAATGCCCCTGGAAGTACGTTGGGGAGCAATACAATTTTCTCCAATTTTACTACTAATCCTGTCCGATTGGTAGCGATGATAAAACAGTGTTATAGCGAGTTAGGTTTGCTGCGCAGGGCGTACCTACCTATCTTCAAAGTGCACTGGCGAAGGAAAACATAAAATAATGCATGGTGATGATGTACTCAGCATCATGTACTCAGCTGACTATAGTTATTTATTATACAGAGTCATTTCTAACTAACGCGAAACCTCCTATGGGCGACTTTAGTTCATCAAGCTCGACAACTTGTGTTCGGGGACTTTTTCATACAAAAAGGTCATTGACCCCTGACAAAATGTTTGGTGCAATTTTCCATAGTCCTAGAACAAAAGTTGTCTTGATGAACCAAAGTCGCCCTTAAGAGGTTTTGCGTTAGTTACAAATTACCCTGTACTCGTATAGCCATCAGTCTTAAGTCAAAAATCTGCTGCTAAACACCTAAGGATGTGTTCTGTAGCCTTAATTGAGAAACAGTTACCATTGCAGTCGGTGTTCATAATTTTGGGCCAAACCGTTACATAACATCAAGTGAGCTGTAGTAAATCAGGCTAGCTTGTGAATGATAAAACAGTACGTGATTCTCGTAAAAGAATTTAAAAGTATAAAGTAACGTATTAAGCTTTCTTTATCCAGGTCCGATTGTAATGTCGTACATGTGAGGCTACGTGTCGGACACGCAGGGCCGGCGCTGGTGCCTGCTGGCGGGGCTGTGGGGCGGCTTCATCGTCTCCAGCGCCAGCGCCTTCTCAACGCACTGGGTCCTGCTCGCCGTGCTCAAGATTATTGGGACCAGTTTGTAAGTTATCTTGTTTTTATACTTCCGTACCTTAAAAGGAAAAAAGGAACCGTAATGATCAGTGATGATAAGTGATTCGTTGTTGTCCTTCGTTGTCCTTCTGTATGTCATATAAATTATATATCATATTATTACCTTAGTTAATAATTCCCAGTCTCTATTAGAGAAAAAAATCTGGAGAACAGATGTAATCAACACAATAATCTGCGTAAATGCGCGAGTGTTTTTTTTTTGGATATTATATTATATGCGTTGATCAAATATGGGACAGAAATGGACGGATGAAATGAAATAAATAGAAATTCAAGAGCCATAAACGAACGCAACAAAAACATAAGCGTCCCTCAATGTATGGTATACATTCGTTTTAGTTTGGTTGCTTTGGAAGAGAGGTGAGGAACTGATTCTATCATTGACAATGAACTGTATAAGATCGGTGGATTCTCTTTACGAACAGCTCGTACCGTCTGAGGTGCCCTTGAGCTAGTCGCCTTTAACCTAAACCTAGGCCGAGCGCCGTTTGCGCTTGCCTAAAGTCCGGTGACGCTGTAGAGGCCATCTGAGGCCAACAGCATAGTCATTCATAAAAAAAAAAAAAAAAAAAAAAAAGTTTACGAACAGCCACCGCCGCGCCGTTAAACCACCCGTGAGAATTAAAGCGTGACAACTTCTCTGGTAAAATTCCAGACGATTTTTCTTTTCTTAGATTTGTTGTTTTGATTCTAGCTCTAGCTGTGCTCAGTCCGGAACATTCACGTACCTAGGGGAGTCCTGCCCCGAGAGAGTCAGAGGAACCTACTCGCTGGTGATGACGAGCGCTCTTATGCTCTTCATACTAGCTTACGATGGTAACGTCTTTTTATCAACTTTGCCACCACATTTTTCTGAGAAGCCATGCAGGTCTTCCAATACATCAATGATATTATGCATACCCACAGACTTATAATATAAGTACGTACTACGTATGCAAAAAATCACTGGTCAATCCTATTTGAAGACCGTCTGCGGGTTGGTAGATTCACATACGCCACTGAATTTCTTCTCCGAATTATGTAGGTTTTCTCACGATGTTTTCCTTCACCAAAATAAGCCAGTGCAGTGGTATGAAAATCGACACATCCTTATTACCAAACAGCTCAATGGCGCAGGCCCGAGATTTAATAAGCACCGATGTGCTTTGATTCCACCTTTATTGTGCCAACCGCTCAGAGGAATGCGCTACCCGATAGTAAGATTATTGTAAGCGGGATATACGGAAACGTCATCCGCCGTAGTTTACACGAAGCGGTGTGCATGGTAAAACATCAGCTGAAGACGTCCACTGCTGGACGAAGGCCTCCTTCTTAAAAGGGAGTGTTTGCCATAATCCCCATGCTTGGCAGGCGGCTTGGGGATCGTACGGCGGTAAAACGCTAACCTAATTCAAATATAAAAATTCGACAATTTATTGATAAATTTACCGGAAATAAATTCTAATCACATAATACCTATTTTATTTGCCTAATTGTAATCATCGGGTCCAGTCAAGTGGATCGGCTGCCTTGCCGAGGTCAAGTGGAAAGTTACGTTAATTGTGGAGATGGTGATTGTAGTCATGCTTGGTTACTTTTTTGTGGAGACTTCTTTTGGATTCTATTTCTTTTGGGCATAATTATTATAGTTCTAAGAGTAATACTAAAATGATTAGGTACGTGTGAATTACAGCTCTAGGCTACGTGCTTGTGGAAAATATCTTAAGCATTTACCGATAGTAAATCAATACCGTATCAACGTTTAACATTCATTTTGTGTCGTAATGGGACCAACGGTTCGCGAGAAGTCAGAGAAATTAATTATGGCACGAAGAAATTTTAAATCTATAATATCTTAGGGTGACGAGCGTAGTGCAGTGCGGCGCAGGATTTTGTTCGCATGTTTACAATTCTAGTACTGCTACTGTTATAGGCAGGGGTGATGCTTACCGAACCAGGCGAACGTCTCGCTCGTCTCGTCACTCTATAACAAAAAAACCGATCAAATTAATTAACTATTTATATTTATATGATATAGATCCAAGGACTCTTCATCTTCAGTTTGAGTAATGAGGCGAACGAGATGAATAACGGTGCCTTTAAACTATTTCCAGTGCCTGCGTACTTCATCCTGGATCTTAACTTCAACTACGACTGGGGGTTCATCAACTTCACACCCTGGAGACTCCTGACCCTGGTCATCGCAGCCCCACTTGGCATCAGTGCTCTGATGCTGCACTTCTTCTGCGAGAGCCCCAAATTCCTCATCAACGCTGGAAAGGAACCCCAGGCATTAGAACACCTTAGGACCATGTGGAGAAGAAATGGAAACTCAGGGATGTATCCGGTGAGCCTTTATTGTAATTTGCGCTTACTAACGAAGAAGAAGAAGATAACGTTTACATTTCCCTCTTTTTTACACTCGTTAGTCCGTGATGGTTTTATCCGCATGTTTGTCAACAACGGTACACACAAATTCTGTTACACTCACATCCGGATTTAGTTTGCGCCTTCCAGGGCAATACTGCATGACCTGGCGGCGTAGATGTTTCGCGCATTACAGCCTAGCCAGGTACCAACGCCGTGTCAGAGATTCTGCCTCCAAGCAGTAGTGTGTCTTCAACTAGTGAAATTACAGGGCTGATGAGGCTCACCATCGTTTCGAAGTAGTGAGCATCACGGTGTTGCCCTGGCCTCTGTTTCATTACTTGAAAGTTCTGAGTCATAAGCAATCGTTTCATTCTTACCATCACTAGAGCGTCTTGTTCCTCTCAGTATTTGCTACTATAAAGTTTTCAATCGTCCGTTGGCCAATAAGTGGTCTGCCTTAGTTGGTGGGAATAAGATCTTCAGGCCTCGAACTCAGCTCACATGAACAGCCGGAAGACGTCCACTGCTGGACGAAGGCCTCTCCCTTAAAGGGAGGTGTTGCCATAATCCCCACGCTTGGCAGGCGGCTTGAGGATCTCAGAATGGTTACCACCGTTAACTGAGAGGACGCTGCTGCCCGTCCGAACTTAGTTCAACTGTCACTTATTCTGTGCTTCCAGGTGACGAAAGTGGTGCTAAAAGAGGAATGCAGCTTGAAACGCAAGCAGGAGTCTCTCCTGGCATCGCTGTTCGACCAGGTCCTGCCATTGTTCAAGCCGCCGCTGCTGTGGAGGACGTTGCAGCTCTTCTACTTGACTGCCGTCATCTACGCCATGTGAGAGAACTGTTGCATTTCAGTAATGTTACAAGCATTTCGCAATTTCTTATAAGGTTGCAACATGTCTATTGTTTTTTATGGTAGGAAGTAATGAGTTGAACAGTACTCTCTCGTGTTGTTAAGAATGCCCAGTCAAGAGTGACCATTGAGCAAAGTCTAGAACTTCTAGGAACGTCAAATCCAGAGGGCATCACTGCGACGGATCTCATTACTTTGAGATCCATTATCTCTGAATCCTTGATTTATTATCATAGCAGCAGCAGCTTATCGGCAGTTTATTCAGCCCCCTGTAGCAGGGCAGGCAACATAGGTCTTTTCACGATGGTATACGCTTATCTCGCCCAGACAGACTCAAACATAATTATTTATAAGTTTTACATCTTTAGCAACAACGGGCTGGTGATGTGGATGCCTATTATCGTGGAGGCGTTCACTGCTGGACTGCAGTCACCTGTTGCCGGGCCTACCAGCCTCTGCGTCATCATCGTCGGCTACCACGCCAACTCCACTCGCAATAACGAGACGGTTAGTTCTAAACAAAGTAATAAATTATTTATTTGCACAAATACAATTTGTGACTGTTGAAGTAGTTTTTGATGGTTGCGTGGAAAATAATTTAACTTTGCCAGTTATTTAACTGTTGAGCAGAAACCTAATTGTGCACACAATAATGCGCTTGTCTCAGTCGTGAAGCTGGAAATTTTGTCAAAGCTTCTCGGCTTCGTTAATGTTGCCGTATTATTTCTCTATTATTATCAGAGGAACTCAACGACTTATTAACGCTATTAACCAACAGCAACAATTAACCAGCTCAACCACATCTATTTAACAACAGCTACTTAACAACTACCAACCACAACACAGACCTTTACAATATACAACAATACCCACATCTTCAACTATTGATTTTGCTTTCTTTCTTTCCAGGGTGCTTGTATCTCCTCAATTGACACCCGGACCCTCATATCCAGTGTAGCCCACGGCTTGATCTTCTCCACCGTGACATTACTCATCTCCAGGCTGGGACGCCGAAGAAAACTCTTCATGATGGCCTTCCTCTGCCTTCCGCTGGTCTGCAGCGTAGCCGCGGTCTACAATGAGAACAGAGTAGCCAGTCTTGTGCTCTACGTCGGGACGATATCTACTAACTTCTGTATGGGCTTCCTGTTTGGATACTACGTGGATTTGTATCCCACTTCTTATAGGTAAGTTATTAGTAGTAATGTTGGATGTGGAAATAGGATCGATTCAAGACCAGTGGTACGTCGATTTCAATCACCCTGGGCTATGTTACCAGTCCCCATTTTTACAATGTGAAAAATACAGGATTTGGGAAGAAGAGATAGTAGACAAACGCACATTTATAACAACCACAATCAGCACAAACGCGCAAACGAAAACAACACAAAAAAAAACGTTTAGCTATACCTACGTAATAGTTTTTTTTGATTATTGTATCTTATACCTGAGCGACAAGTATAAAAAGCAGAGCCACCCTTAGACTTAATTATGGTCCCGTTAGCTGCCATTTGGGTAACAAAATGGCATTCTCAACTGGTTAAATTGTCTGATTGATACTTTTTTTAAATTAACAGGCACATTGACCCACACCCAGTCTCGTAGTCCGAAAGTGCTAACCCCTGAGCTATTATTACTTGTATAAACCACTCATGGATAATGGATAACCCACGTTTGTTGGTCTACCAGAGGCATGGCGGCGTGCCTCGGCGTGATGGTGTCGCGGCTGGCGGGGTTGGCGGGGGTTCACTTCCTGGGCGCGCTCGTCATGTCACACTGCCGGCTCACCTTCCTCGCGTTCGGAGTCTACTTGTTCAGTGAGTAATAGAACTGCAGCCGGGTAATGCTGCCTATAGATCATCGTTGTCATCATCGTCGTCAACATTGTCATCGTTACCCTACTGCTAGGTATCACGGCGTTGCTTCCGACGTCTGCGACCGATAGAAATGATTGCTTATATCTGCTATTGTTTTTACAGGTGGCGTCGTAATGGCGTATTTCCTGCCCCCGGATATCGCCTACAATAAAACAAGTTAATTAAGCAAATAATTGTTTTATTTTATGTTAAATATACCAACAGAAAATTTAACAACATTTAATAAACTTGGAAAAACGATCCGAATTTTTCTGTTTTCTGATCGGTCTCCAATTTTTCCTTTAGTAATATCTTTATTCGGACTTTCACAAACATAAAAAAAAACACATAGGCCCAGCCGTTCTCAAGAAGATAGAGGCGTGCGTTCGTTGTTAGATCAGTATGTTAGATGCATCTGACCACGGCCACTGTTCAGTATCCTTGGTTAGAGCGAATATAATACAGTGTCCGTAATTAGACTGGTGGACGTGGTCAGATCTTATGTAATTGTAATAGTATCTGACAACGTGGCGCATCAGGTGAGCCATCAGCTCGTAAAAAGTGGAAACACGTGCCGCCTATTTAAAATTTAGAGGCCACAGATTGAATTATGCCAGATAATAAATCAGGCTATTGAGCAGTTGAACAGGATTTTTAAGAATGCATATAAATTAGTAACAAAACCTGCTGTTTTGCTTATTTAGGTCTGTGCGAATAAACTCATTTCATTTATAATTAAATCTGAATGTGAAATATTCGAATGTTTCAATAAAATGTAATCTACTACACACTGGTAATTAAAAGGTAATAATTTTGAAGACAAGTTAGGGCTGTTAGGGTATTAAAAGTACCTATACTCCATTCGAAACGAGGGATTAGTTTGTTAGGCACAGCTATTTTTAACTCGGTGGTTGGGGACTGGAGATTCCATGGAAAGAGTTGCTTTGCTTAACGTAGCCAGTAGAGTAATGCTGTAGATTGTAGAACGACAAAAAAATGCAGGTAGATTTTTTTCTTTACTTATAGAAGATAGATAGAAACTCTTTATTGTGCACACCAAAAAAACAATAGAAAAATAAATAAGAAGAAAAATGTACATAATTTATTACAAACACACATGACAAATGATACAATAACGAACGTAGAGGTAGATATTTATAAAATAAGAGTAACAAATTAAAGCTCACTTCAATCTCTTCCAGCAGAGTACAAGTTAACACTGTGATAGATAGTGTTCCTTCACTTGATGTTTGAAAATATTCAGTGACTGCGATTGCCTGACAACGACTGGGAGGGAATTCCATAAGCGAATGGCTTTCACAGAAAACGAATCCTCATATAAGATGCTAGCATGTTTTGGGGTAACAAGCAAGAGATGCGTCGACTGTACAAAGAACGGGAATTTAGTCTCGTGGAAGAATTTAAAACGTTCCTTGAGGTAGCCTGGAGTGGAAGGATTAAAACGAATGTTGTAGAGAAGGGACAGAATGTGAGCATTTCTACTTGAGCTTAGCGCGAAACTGAGAGATGCGGTCATACTTGCGTAAACCAAATGTTAACCTTATGCAGAAGCTTTAAAGGGGGATATAAGGGGGCTAACATGCATCAAATTTAAGCCCCCCAATGTTAGCCCGAAAGTTAATAGTTGATAAGATATTTAAAATTACTACACAATTTTTTTTAAGTGTATTTGTACAGAAAGTATAAATTATATAGCACTAATCTTTTTTTTTAAATTACATTATTGAGAGACAAAAAAGCAGCCTTGGTTATCATATTCTAAGTATTTTCATAGATTAAGTATACAAGTGAATATTTTATTACATTTTAAGTTATTTTGTAATTTTTTTGTATTTGTTTTTTATGTATTTTTTTGTGATTTGTTCCCGTCGGGAATACGTCTAGTTACCAGAACCCCCTTTTTATTTTTCTAGATATGATAGCTCAGTAGGTAGAGCATTTGGTTTCGCGCGCTATAGGGTGAGGTTCAAATTCCAATAATATATCACTGGTAGGTTATTGTGACTACAACAACTTACTGGAATAAAACGTACAATTGGCGCTTATTTACTATTCTTGTTTAGGTATTTTACATTCAAGTAGGAAGGCTTACGTAAGTAGGTAAGTATAAAATGAAAAAAAAATAAGCACTTCCTAAGTAAAAAAAATATTCATGTAAGTATAGATATTCTCAATCCGTTTTTACATGTATCATTTAGAATTATATAGTGACATGACAGAAGTGTGTAAAAGATTTCCTTGTAAAACAGTATAAAATACTTACTATGTAGTATGTACATCTTGTTACACTACATACAAAAATATTCAATATAAACTCTATATATCTCTCTATATATTTTATAAATCTCTACAACAGGTACTTCAAAATATACATACGAAATATGAATTACTTAAAGCTAAACATAAAACTACAAATGGAGTATAAAATTCAGTTTAATGAAAAAGGTTTTTCGTCCATTTCAAGCCTTCGGTCTATCCTTATCCTTTGGTAGTAAAAATGCTACTAATACCCCACCTGGAAAATGTGATAAACTAGAATTAAAGTTAAGAAAATTCCAAACAAAAAAAACATATGTAGAATATACCACAAAAAAAACATATTTGAAAAAATTAAATTAAATAAACGAATAACTAAAAAACTACAAATAAATAAATGATAAATATTAGAAATGTACAGATTGTTAATAATTTATTTATTTGATGACTACTGCTTTATCAGAAAATGTCTCCTATATAGGAAGGGACATAGACGCAGCCCGCGGTAGCAGCTGAAACGGCGGCTATAGGCCGGCCCACACGGCTGCTTTAGCAAACAGGCATCCGGTTTTAGCAGTCCAAAGTTTTGCGACTAAATCCGTGATCACCACCACGGCCGCTGCCGCAGACCACCTCAATGTTGGAACATGTAAAACAATCTAGTTATATCTAATCGTAAAACAAATTTGTTATTCATGACGCAGGGACGCTGTCTGCTGGAATTGTAGTTAGTATAAACAAGATTTTGGCAAACAAATCCCGCTTACTTCGTTACGTTACTCCACATTTATTTTACAATTACAATTAAACAATTTCGAACCCGTTTTAAAATATATATATATTATGTGCATTTAGGATATTTTATTGACAGCCTGATAGCTCAGTTGGTAGCATGTCTGCCTTCAGAGCTGTGTAGGGCGTGGGTTCGATCCCCACCCAGGACAAAAATGTTTGTGACGTACATCGATGTTTGTTCTGTGTCTGGGTGTAGTATGTATTTACGAAAAAAATGTATATAAGTATTCTATCAGCTATCTGGTTTCCATAATACAAGCTTTGCCTAGTATGGGGCTAGATGGCGCTGTGTATAATAAATGTCCCCCCAATATTTATTATTTATTTATTCCACCATATTGCATTTGGTTAGTTGGGTAGTTAGCCCCGTACATGGGTTTGACAACACTGAGAAAGACCCATCTTGACTTAGAGACATGTGGCAATAGGTACTTACACAATAGCAAAGCGCTGCTTACGAAGAAAGAGTAAGAGCAGTGTGTAGCCAGCATGCTTCCCAGCAAGCTGACACCGCCCAGTGCGCTGGTTCTGGCCACCATGGTGCACAAACACGCCGCCATGCCTCTGCAATAGCAAATAATCATTTCTGCTTTAGCCGGTCCTGCGACAGACAAGACCTGCCCAAGTGCCCATTGCATTTTACGGAGGGATACAATCTCCCAAGGAAAGCTTATCATAGATCTATCGTAGACTCCAATCGTCGACTTTGAATTACCTTTGACTTTGTGACCGCTCCAACTGTGTGTAAGTATAGAGAATGAATGTAAGACTCATTGAAAGACATTCACATTGAGACAAAACATCTAGTAATAGCACTTTTTTTTCTCTCACATTGATGGTGTTTTCTCTCGGAATAGGTTCGCGTTTGATCTCTCCCTGCCTGATGGTTTAAGCAATAGTGTGATCTGGGACGGAAAACGCTGACAGAGCCTTGGAATGGGGCCAGCTTTCCTCATTTCTGTAGAAAACTTTGGGAACTTCACTTCCGAGACGGTAATGAGCATGTATTCAAACCAAATGTATTTTGTCCATGAAATGTATTTGTATGAAATATGTGTTCACTTATGTGAGTAAGTACTAACCTAAAAGATGTAGGATACAAGTCCACAAAATACGAATATATAACACCAATTAGCAGCTCTTCCAGCAGAAATCCCATTAGCATCAAAAATCCAACAGTTGTGTTCTCGATATAAACAGCTCCCACTCCGGACAAACTGGAGATAAAGAGGATTGTAATGACGAGGAACCGCTTCCTGTGAGCTACTTTAGCGACACATGCTATCAGCAGGACGAAGGACACTCCTTGAGCGAGACTGAACCATACCAACGATATGTCCAATCTCGAAGAACAGTCTACCTGAAATTAAAGATACATGCGTTTTAGTTTAGTATGCGTTTGTATCTCCAGTGCAGTTTTTACGGTTGACAGGTTAGAGGTTTGACGACAGCTCAATTGTTAAATGATGATTACGTCGAAGATGGTAACTCACCTTACGTGAAATTAAAGTTTCAAGTGAGGCTGCTGGTACAACCTAGCGACAGAACTTGAACCTTCGAAGAAGCTAGGCAGTCGAGTACTAGAGAGTATCGTACCACCATACTGTAGTTTTTTTATGTTTTTATTTAGTCTTATTTATTTATTTAAATTTGAATCCCAGCCGCACATTATAAGAAAAACCTGATAGAAAAACCGGACGGTCGCGCCGGAAGGCGTACCGTGCATACATTATGTATTATACTCGTATTAAACTTTTAAACTTTCGCGATTTGAACACATAATTATTAATTAAAAAATAAATTTATTTGTGCGCGATTAAGTCCCGGTTATAAACATAATTATATACTCGTATTCATAATCAAACGGACTAAATTGACAGATTGAAATGTCACTTTTCAAAATAATGCTGCCTGCTAAAAAACCGTAGAGATGGATATTGTTAAGTTCATATCGTTCAAAAGAATTATTGAATAATTATTAAGTGCTGTTAAACATTTAAAGTGGTGCCAGTGTAAGTGCAGGTAGAAAAGGGAAAACATATTGCGTTGAAATGTTGCTGTAAATTGCTACACAGAAATGTAACATTATTTTCATGATTTATACCCCTGGAAAGATTGAAATCGTACATTATCAGGAACTACACCTTTTACAAAGACTAATATAAATATATCTAAGTAGTTCATTGGTGTGACAATCATTAAGTTTGTTAATATAACTTCATAAGTTAATAAAAAGATTAAGTTTCTTAACATATGTTATAAACTTAATATTTTATTTTTATCCCAGCACTATTTAAATTATACCAAAAAGTAGCAACTCTCAAAATGTCAGTTTAGTCCATTTAATTAAGTATATATTATTTAGTAATCCGAGTATAGGTCTCGCACACAGTAAGTAATTTCTCGTGACGGTCTACTCGCTCGCACCTGTTGTTCTGCGTGGGGTGTAAGTGACGGTCGTGCCGGGGTACCTATCTAGCGCGCCGGACCGAAATAATGTGCGGCCAGCCTTAATAAGAAACCCTGCAGCACACGATCGTGAGTGTCATCGCTACCTTCGATCATAATACCATACCTCGAAGACCGTTTCTTAGAAACGGCCTTACAGCACAATCTGGCTTGTTTTAATTTTTCTTACTTACACTATTACCGACATTGGTGTCGTTGAGAGAGCCGATCATACTGCAGAGATCTGTGTGCTTACTTGTAGCGTTTGAGTTGATGTTCTTCACGAACTGTTCTCCCAGGTACGGCAGCCAGATAAAGTAACTGTTATTTCTGTGGATACGCAATAATTTTGTTAAGCTGTGGTTTCAGTCACGTATAGGTGGGGTAGTGTTAAAGCCACGGTAACAGAGTACTGAAGGAAAAAGAAAATCTTCAAAATTTCCGTTCGTTTTGGGTTACATTGCGAAACGGACCTACACTGAAAGGACCTTATCATATTCTATCTATCAGAAAAGCCAAGACATAGAAAAGTTTAATCCAAACTCAACTTAATGTGTGGGGTAACTGTTTTTTTCGTGATTTCGAAATTGATCCTTGAAATTCTGCAATTGAAAACCTGACCATTGATATGGACACCTGATACAAAACGCTATAAATTCTGGCAGTTTGTGAAGTTGGTAGATTTGAATGTGTGTGTCAATGTATTTTCTACACATAGAGAGGTACATACATGCCATAAACAACAGCAGCTAAGAAGTACAGCTGGAGGGACCTCCAGACCAAGGGTGGCTTGAAGATAGGCACCACTTGGTCCAGCAGCGAGCGCCATACACTTATCTCTTTGCTTTTTTCATTGCCTATTTCATTCAGGGTTACTTTCTTCACCTAAAATTCATACATTTTGCTAAAATTTGAAAGCACATTTTAGGAAATTTTGATCTAATAATCGTTATAATATTCTCATTAGCAGTTTTTTGTCTTGTTTAGAGCCAATCTTACCAATCAATCAACTAGTTGCTCCCACAGAACAATGGAAGTCATTACACTCCATCACATTTAGGCCTAATGAGTGTAATGAGTACAAATAATTACGTAACATGGATGTACAATGTGTGTGTGAAAGTTGCTTTAGATACCTACGCGTGACTAAAGGAAATGTACTGAGCTCTAGAATTTTAGAACAAACAGATATGTTCATGGTCAACATTTGTCACATAGTAAATTTTAGTGGGACCGTATTATCAGGGTAATAGAAACTGTCTATTTCAAGGGTTTTACAAGAATACATGGTGCGACATTTTCGCTGCGCGAAAAAGCACATCTATTCAAGATTTAAAAAAAATTAAATCTGCATTTGCATAATATTAATATTTAATAAACTATAGTAACTAGGCACGATAAGGTAGCATACGCTGGAAGTTCTAGTAACTCACTTTTATTATAAATATATTTTTTATTCTTGCTCTTCTCGTCACATGACAGCATAAAAAAATCTAACGCTCGAATATGTTAACCAACTATAACATTTATTGCTCGTAGGTATACGTAGTCTACTTCGTTTTTTTTCAGACCCTTTGCAAAATTTGGAAATCTTTGGACGTCTTTCGGAAGAGTTTGTAACATGTAGACTTTTAAAAAGAGCGTTTACAAACATTTCTCTGAGTCGGTATCGTATCTGCAACGCTGCTATGATGCTGCAGGTGAACTTACCATCAGCAAAAATGCTCAAGCTCTCTACCAGCCGGCAGCGTATCCAGCATGCTGGTGGCATTGCCACATGGATGATGGCAAAAAAGGAGTCTAATTACCCTTTTATTATTATTTACGGGATATTTACCATGATTGTGTTATCCCGATTAATAACAAAACAGTAATGAAGAACTGTGAATGTTTACAAGGAGTGTAATGTTGTCAGGGTTCATGTATGTAATGTACTGTGTTACTTTTTTTTCATCCATAACTTCTAAATGCCTGATTAGATTTGGATGTATGGAGTGTCGTTAGTAGACACTGACTATAATTTTTAACTGATAAATATTTAAAAAAAATAACTTACAGGAAATTCTGATTTCCCTCCATTTCTTCTCCATATTCCAGCTAAAGCATCCAAAGCCTCGTCTTCTTTTTTTAAATTCAGCAGAAACTTGGGGCTCTCGTAGAAGAATAATACTCCGAACGCTCCAAGACCCGTTATTAAGGACAGTACCAGGGACAGAAGCCTCCACGGACTGAAGGTAACAAAGCCCAGGTCGTATGCAAACTCCATGTTCAGAATTAAATAAGCTAACACTGAAAAAAAGGTAAGAAAGTTTTTTTTTTATTATTATTTTAAACAGTCGTGTGGTCATAGCCATCGTGGACCATCAAGACCAATCAGAGATTATTCGGCCTCTCTCTTCCTCTCGTTAGTAGAGTCGAGTAGAGTATTCCAATATTGTTTGCGTGCACCAAAGGTAATATATTTTATTTCATGAAAACATGATTGGAGACATGCGTTTAGTGACATTATAGTTATTAAAGTTATTAAATACATTTTTGTTAGTAACATGCATCATTAAAAATATTTTCAAAAATCAGTAATATAAAACAACGCCTATAATAATAGAAAAGAAACTTTCTATTTTCACTTTACAGTTTTCAGAGCCTAGCCATCGCTGTAGGATACCCTGTGTTGCGATGACTAGTGCTCTTCAAGGGACAAAGATAATTTATTAAATTTATGTCTAAAATTAATTAGTGTTATGTAAATAATTCAAATTTCAGTTGTAGTTGGTAAATTATGTTATTCTCTAGTAGTTAATAAGGTCTGAGTGATTCCAGATCTCCAGTATAAGTAACAAAAAAACTATAATTCATGAAAACCAATGCTGTGACTTTAACATTTTTTATGTCATAGATATAGGCAAACAAGCAGAATAAGCAGATGCCTATAGCCTGATAGTGAGCAATCTCCATCATCATCAGATGGAGAAGGTCTAAAAATTTATTATTGGCTTGAGATGTAAAATTTTTTCATTTTTGAATGAAAGTTCACAACTATAAAACTAGGTGCTAATTATCAAAATCATATCACACTAACATAGTTATTATAAATGCGTATGTGTCGGAATCGGTATGTTTGTATGTATATAGTAGGTGTAGGTATGTTTGTTCTTCACGAAACAGCTGAAGATTTAGATGAAACTCGGAATGGAGATAGCTTATTTCTTGGAATAACATATAGGCTACATTTTATTATCATCATCATCATAATCATGCGAGTGTAACCGAGGGGCGCAGATAGTGGTAAAATATAAAATTTATACAAATTGAATATTAGTATAATACTGGATTTCTTACCGACGTAAACGGCCAGACTGAAATCCAGGATGCTGGTCATGATCAATATGTAGACGTCTCTGAACCGGCGCGTGCAGGACTCGCCCAGCAACGTGTACGTGGCTGACTGCACACAGCTGGAGCTACACATGACAACGTGAACAAGAAAGTTGACGATAATTCACGATGCAACGCAAAAAGATGGTAAATCGACTATGAGGAAGAGGATGTTACCTATCCTATAGAGATGTCGAGCGCTTGAGACTCAAAACAATACCCGCAATAAGCCGTGAAGTACTTAGTACGCCTTCTTCTTTCCTACAAATCAATCTTAAGCTCGGTGGATAAGACAATATACGAATTTACCTATTCTGAAGCTACTTTACACTTAATAATAAGGCCGAATTTGTGTGGGTAAGCAAAGCCAGGTTTCTTCGAATCGTAAATAAAGTATGGCATAGATTTTTTTTACATTTTAGGATGAGTTATTTTTGTTACTTTTATCTTATTATTTGTTTATGATTTTATCTGAATGAACTGATGAACTTGAAAATTTTATGTAATGTTGTATTGTTGTTTAGTTTTGGATTTATTTGCCTGCAGTTAAATTATTATAACAATGGAGGGCACATTTCTTTACCAAGATAAGTATCCGTCATAAAAACACTAATCCTGCAAACATGTCTACCGGCTTCTGAGTTTTATGATTCAAAAGATGCATTTGTAACTACTATTTTAAAGAAATAAGTACCTTATCGGCGAGACTGACGACTTAAGTTTATTAATATAGGACTACGTAACTACTTTCTGGGGATGGAGTAGCAAAAAAATTACGTCAAACCACTTACAAACTGGTGCTGATCAGTTTGAGAACAGCCAAGGTGATCCAGTTGGTAGAGAAAGCGCTGGCAGCAGAGACCAGAAAGCTGGTCCAGAGAGAAATGATCAGGCTCTTCCGCCTACCCTGGGTGTCTGATATATAACCCCATGGGTAAGCCATCAGTATTGGACCTTGAATCAAAATGCAGCTTTTTACCAAGTGATAACGACATGTAAATCATTTTAAATAAATAATTAGATACATATTCTGAATGTTTTTTTTATTTATTTTACTTTTACTAACTACGTGACATGGCCAAGATGGTAAACTCGATCTCAAGAAGATAAGTCTGGTGGAACACGCCTTGAATGCTGGGCTGGCTAGTTGTCACTCTCAAGTATAAAATTATAATTAAGTATTTCCCAAAGCACAGAACATAACACGAGGACGGGATGACAACCAACGATCACTTTTCTGCTGGTCCTGCATTTTTAAAGTGTGATTTTTTGTGATTGTTTTCGACATCAATAAGGCTTGCATTCGTCAATAATTCTACAGCCATATCTGGTTCATAAAACTGAACCCTGCATAGAACTGGATCTGGGTATGCCCTAAAAATACATCCAGAACCACCGGAGGATGGGCAGCAGCGTCCTCTTAGTAACGCTAACGGTGGTAACGCTCTGCGATCCCCAAGCCGCCTGCCAAGCGTGGGGATTATAGCTACCCCTGCCTATTAAGGGAGAGGCCTTCGTCCAGTAGTGGACGTCTTCTGGCTGATAATGATCTGGTTCATGAATAATTAAGAATGGTAAACTTTATAACAAGGTCCCGTTGCCACCCATCTCGTACGATTCCTACTTGCAAACTTACCTATAAAAGTGACAGCTAAGAGAATCCCAGTTTCCTTGATGCCCAGGTTGAATTCACAGCTGGCTCCGGTTACCACCACAGAAAAACCAAATATATCCACTGCCATAGACAGGGTTGCTATACTTAACGTGGCTAGCAGAGTGATGCTGTAGAACCCATTACCTGGAAAAGAAATCATTCTTCTTAGACACCTGAATTTTTATAACTGACAGGCACACAACTCACACTATTTCTCACACAATGACTGCTGGCATGAAGAGGTTTGACATCCTAATATCACAAGATGACGAGCGCAGTGCAGTGCGGCGCAGGATACTGTTCACAAGTTTACAATTCTGGCACTGTCTGCTGTCGGCAGACGTGATGCTTACCACCAGGCGAATGTCTCGCTCATCTCGTCAAATATTATAAATATGGCTGCGGTAAACGGTAAATTCTAGTCTGGAATAAGAACTGGCTCTGCTGGAACATATCGTTAGGCATTTGGCGGTTGATTTTCAACTTGTGTTTATGTTGTGAAACGAACTCCTATAAATATTCAAAAACTGTAATGAACATAATTATGTGATATTTCAAATAATTTAGACAACTTTCTAGTACTCAGATGCCTTGAGCTAGCTGCAGAGTAACTACAAAGTACCCTACCACCACGTTCGGTATTCTCTCGATGTTTTCCTTTGATCAAATCAAAGTGATTTAAAAACGTCATAAGACCCCGTATAAACCCATTTATAAAATTCAGGAGTATCGACTCACCTGCCAAATCAATGGCTTCATCGTAAGTGTATTCCTGTTCATCCCTAGCTGTCCTGCTGCAGTTCCAATTCTCTCCGACCCCATCGTCGTCCGTCGCGATGTAACACTTGTTCACAGCCATGTATAATTCTAAGGTGTACACACAGATAGTCTTTGGAAAGACAGTGGGCCTTCAGGCATAAACGTGCTTTAACCGCTCAAAAATATATCTTTGAAAATTTAC
This sequence comes from Erannis defoliaria, assembly GCA_905404285.2. Lineage (NCBI taxonomy): Eukaryota > Metazoa > Arthropoda > Insecta > Lepidoptera > Geometridae > Erannis > Erannis defoliaria. The sequence continues at coordinate 18,521,237 of FR990077.1, read as the reverse complement.
TTTAAAACTCTTATATCAATATCAATATATCAATAAAGTTATAGAATACTTATAAAATCATGAGCGGAGATAGGTGTAACATATTCCCCTAATAAATGATAACTAAATGCTAAGAAATGAAACGATAATAATCCATTTAGGTGTTTTGTCTTTGAGCTAATTTACTGTTGTACCCAAGTATTATTGCAGACAAAAGTGCTAAGTAAATATTATCTCTAAAAATTGTGAAACAAATCTTATTAGTGATCATAGTAGTAGGACTTGTGGCAAGATCGCGTAAGGTTCTTATTTCGTAAGTATTTAAATTTCTGATGTGCATAGTAAATAGTTTCTATTTGTCGGTATATCTAACACTTAATTCGTTTAAACTTTGCAATGAAAACAGTTTTCACTATCATTTAGCAAAACAAAAAATAATGAGCAACTTACAGCTGATACTAAAAAGCACTAGTCGACATAGTACGTTGGTTAGACAAAAATAATTTAAAAATCAATATCAAAAAAACTAAAGATATGCAATTCCAATCCTATCAATCTAAAGAAAATAAATTAAATATAAAATACCTTAATACATTGGTTGAACAGGTAGATACATGTAAGTTCCTAGGTATAGTGTTTGACAAGAACTGCAATTGGAAGTGTCACATAGACAATGTATGTAGCCGGTTAGACCAGTTTGTATATGCGATTAGGCAATTAAGACTGTCAGTATCGAAAGAAGCAGCGTTAAAAGCTTATCACGGGTACGTATCGTCTACTTTTTCATATGGACTACTCCTGTGGGGCAACTCTTTTAATATGGAAAGGGCGTTTAAAACACAAAAAAGTGCGTGCGAGCGATCTGCGGAGCCTGGTCTACCGATAGCTGTCTGCCTATTTTGAAAAAATTTTGCGTTTTGCCATTTACTTGAATGCATTACCTTGAATGTATATTAAGCAAATTTGTATATTTAAATAAATAAATAAATATAAATATATATCGGTGGACATTTTTGACACAGCGCCATCTAGCCCCAAACTAAGCAAAGCTTGTAATATGGAAACTAGAATACTTATTATACTTTTTTTTTTGTAAATAAATACTTATAATACATACTACACCCATACACAGAACAAACATCTATGTTCGTCACACAAATGTTTGCCCTGGGTGGGGATCGAACCAAGAACATTTGTCCAAGAACATCCCGAATGTTTCGATTATCAGGCAGATAAGGTACTAAAAAATACTGTAAGTAGAAAAGTACACTATAAAAACTTCATTTTCCAAAATGTAGACTTGAACTATTAAGAAAAATGCTTACTTGATGGCAATCATAATTTATAATAAACTGCCGACCGAAATAAAAATGCTATCCAAAAGCAAATTTAAACGAAAATTGACTACTTGGTTATTAGGAGAATGCTATTATACTGTCTCAGAATATTTGACTGATAATGATACTAATTTATAATAATTGACGACGAAATTATTGAATATAATTTCTGAATTATAATAATATTACATTATGTTAATTACCTACATTATTGCACACCTCTTAAAGAGGTAGTCTGTATGGCACTGTATTATTGTATAAGAAGACCTGTCCTACCTACATTCAGCAATAAATATTCTTGATTCTTGATTCAAGTATTTTCCAGGTAAATTAAGTTCCAGCCTCAGTTGGGTGCGAAGCTGTGCAGGGAGACACGACTGTGAATTTTATCGCCGCGCAATATGGTTCGCGATCGTGCAGCGTCGGCAGTTGAGCCTATTCGGCCCCGCAAAAAGAGTTTATGGTAGAGCCCGGTTGATAGTTGAGAATATTATAATCCTCGTTCCACACAGTCAAATGGCCGAGCGAACAACTAAGGTCACTTGTTCAACGTCACACGATCAGTGGTAAAGTTGGTAACTCTGACATGACCTTGAAGTGAGGGCATTTTTTCTTTGCTGCACTTCAAACGACGACCACTTGTAAAAATTGTCGAATGACATCGAATAATGTTTTAAAAGTATTATTAATGGTGTAAGTATTAAGGTATCGTCTGTTTTGTGTCATGTATTTATGTGATGTGATGTTGGTTTTGTGTATGTAATTAATGTTACTATTGCTGTAAATGTAACTCGTGCCTAGTATGCGTATCATGCGATTCGCGTGACGTCACCTGCCGGGCCCAACGGAAGACCAGCGCCGGTTGTTCACAACTGACATCATGCTGAGTTAGGGCTGGTTTGTGGCAAAAGGCAAAACATCTTTTTTTATTTATGTTTTAGTTTTCTGTGTTCAATGTAATTGTTATTTTGTTTATTTTTTTTTCTACAAATAAACTATTGTCTATTGACTTGACCCTCTGAATATTATTACGTTGAACGGGCTTTATTTCTTTAGAGTAGGACAAACGGAATATTCCCTGATCCGATTCATTGGTGTTCATTCACAAGTATACTCGTATTCCTCCAGTGTGAAATCAGTCGCACGCCAACATTGGTGATGTTCTATCGTATTTTACATCCAGTAATTTCATTAGAAACCTGTCCTTCTATATCTTAAATATTTTGTAGATTTTGATAATTATGAAATATTCGTAACATAATTCTACTTGAGTTCTTAGTGTAGGTATTATGTTCCTTCTTACACTAGTATCTATCTATATTATATTTATTCACTCACTTTCACATCAGCCAAAAAACGACCATTAATAGGGAGGGGTTGTCATAATCCCCACGCTTGGCAGGTGTCTTGAGGATCTATTTATTCACATTTCCTTCTTAAATTATCTTTTTTGTTTCTATTCGTGATTATCTGTAATTGGACATAATAATATATGTTTCTATTTATTTATACTTGTTGTGTTTGTAACAAAGGTGTTGACTATCTATTTAGATTTTAAGTAATACGAAGTAAGTACATATATGTTGGTAGTAGTGGTTTTAGGAATCTGTTTACAAACATTGGTACGCGAATAATTATTAAGAAAAAAAAAGTAAAGCTGCAATTTTAGTACAGCGGAAATACACTACAAATACCACAGTACTTATACACCACTACTTTATTTAAGCTAGCTTAATTTTAACACGCGATTTATACCTATACGTACATCGTAAATACGCTGTCAGTACACCTCTATATGCCATAGAGCTTCAGTTATAACAAGTTTATAATTACAAATATCCTGCCACAAATTATGAACACCATATTATGATAGTACAATCAAAATACTACGTCACCGTTTATCAATGAACGCGCTCATTCCTTCTCTTACGATTATAACCCATTTCACTTACACCTCCTCACAAGGCTATTCACCCCGCAATGATTGATGTGTCAAATCATAATGGAGTAGCGTGGGGGCAGCTTTGTAGGCATTTTATTACAAATGTCACGAAATCACTTTCAGGTATTGATAATAATGATGAACCGACCTTATTGTGTTCCAGAAACAATACCTACTACTACTACTGTAGCTTAGTTTGTCTCGGAAACGATTTTAAATACATTTCGATTCTAACTTTCACTTCATACTTTTACGGGCTTAGGACCGGCAAAATTACTTTAATTATGTGACTGATTAAGTTTTTTTTTTTATTAAACACTTTGAAATGTAAGTTAAATGTTGCAAGAAAAATTTGGTAATTTTGGCGTATTTAAAAAGTTGGAATCAACTTTACAGTGATTGGTAATTAAAAAGATTTAAAAACACTTACATTACAGGTATTTTAATAATTGTTCGAAATGTCCACCTCCACTGTCAATGCACACTCTAGCACGGTTCATTAAATAGCTCTTTAGAGAGTTCAAAACGTTAACTTCACATCTCACTTCATCAAAAGCGCCTATGATGCGCTATTTTAATAATTCGACGGTGTCCGGTTCACCAAAATACACTCGGCGTTTAATTTCATTCCACAGATAAAAATCCATAGGTGTTAAATCCGGCAAGCGGGCCGGCCCACTACGACCGATCCAGTGGACTCCGAACTGCTCGTGAAAAGACCAGTGGTCCAGCAACCGCTGATACGCACTCACAATTGTTATTCGGGTCGGCTGACGAGAGTCCGGGTACAGCTCACGATACATTTGCACGGCTGCAGTGGCATTTTCGTTACATATAAAATATGCACGTAACATTAAAGTGTATTCAGGAGCACTGTATTGATACGCCATTATCAAAATAGCGCATCGACGACGCGGCGCGAAAGGTCACTGCAACCCGTGTTACCTTGACCGCAATTAGCACGCGACTAATGCCGCTACGTTGGTGTCGTGGCGGCTCCCTTTGAATTTGGCGGCCTTGCGGCGACCGGAGTCAAACGAAGCCACCGCTTTCGATGACTTTGATTACAGCCGCCCGCCGGCGTCGGCGCAGAATTGAGCAAAGAGAGGGACGCACTGCTTATGAATGACTTCAATCAGCTGACGCACATAGTAATAGAGTAAATTGCGTAAATGGTTGTGTTGCATATTTAGTGTCCAATAATTACCAAATTTTCGAGACATTTTTTTTACCTCATATTTTCAGCTTTTTTCTTCAGGAATGTGTTCAGTATCGGAAATAGATAACGCTGTTAAAATTAAGCTAACTTAAAAAAAGTAGTGGTGTATAACAGTTGGCAAAGCACTTTTGTCGAAAGTTGTACCGTCTTAATAAAATTTATAGTTTACATACTTCACAGAAAACTAGAAATGTTTTATGTATGTAATTTATAGCATTTAAATTTATAAAAAACCAGTTTCCGGACAAGGTTGTTTTGCACAGATTTGCATTTCTATAGAAATTATTAGAATGACTTACAATCTTATTGTGCCATTGTGCAAGTTGCATGAAATGTTAATAATATATTATGTGCTACAACCTTAACGCACCTAGAAAGTAATAATAATAATGATAGTGGTTAGTAATAAGGGGCCATCCATAAAGTACGTCACTCGAATTTCATGATTTTTAGACCCCCTCCCCCCTCCTTGTCACAGGTGGTCACATTTGTGAGACCCCCATAGTGTGACGTCGTTAATAATTTAAATAATTTAATATTTCAAATTTCGCGATTCAATTTATTTAATTTGAAATGTGATGTCACAAAACGAGGCCCCCCCCCCCCCCCACCCCTTGTCACACCATGTCACATTTCGTCGACCCCCTTTCCCCCCCCTTTACATGTGACGTACTTTATGGATGGCCCCTAATCGTTTATTTCAGATAGATTACAACAATTACTTACAATTTACAATATTTTTTTTAAACATTCAAGTAAAATAAATTACTTTAAAAAACAATTTTAATTAGCTGAGTAAACGCGTAACTATGAAACAAAGAAAAAAAGTAGAGTTAACACTTTTCTCAAGCTGTAGGGCGTGGGTTCGATCCCCACCCAGGACAAAAATTTATGTGACGAACATAGATGTTTGTTCTGTTTCTGGGTGTAGTATGTATTATAAGTATGTATTTACGAAAAAATAATTGTATATGAGTATTCTATCAGCTATCTGGTTTCCATAATACAAGCTTTGCTTAGTATGGGGCTAGATGGCGCTGTGTGTAAAATGGCCCACAATATTTATTTATTTATTGAATGTAAGTCCGACTTATTTTTACCACAAAATATGCATGCGTTTGTGCATGCACGATCTCACCCGATGGAGAGAGGTGAAGTGGTGATTTAATAATAGTACATTATGATACGAGTGTGCTATGTTGGTCATTACACTAGAGGCGGTATTATGCGCGCGAGCCGCAGGCGAGCGCGATAAGAAAGCCGAGAGCGTAATGACTAATAGCACAAGAGTTCCATACGACTGTTTTCGTCACACTTGCGAGGAAAAAACAATTTTTTTTTGATAATAATCAACCACACAGCGAAAACGTCAACAAACATTTGCGGAAAATGGCGCCCAAATCAGTACTAATGCGCGCGCAGGTTGACATTTACTTCAGCGGCATAAGAACTCTTTGTTGGTATTACAAAAAAACTGTAAGTATTACCCGGCTATATTAAGAGTGCTTCGTACACGTACGTCTAATTGCAGTCACGTACAAACTTGACTTTACCGGGTTATACCTATTATAGTACAAGTGCCGTAATGTAAAGTAAAAAGCACGCGTGTATAATAGCTTGAATTATGAGCCTAAAAGCGATGTAATAAGATCTACTTTACGAGCAAGTGTGATGAAATAGTACATTATGATACAAGTGTGCTATGTTGGTCATTACACTAGAGGCGGTATGATTCGCACTAGTCGCAGGCGAGCGCGATAAGGAAGCCGAGAGTGTATTGAAATAGCACAAGAGTTTCATACGACTGTTTTCGTCACACTTGCGAGGAAAAAACATATATTTTTTTTATAATAATCAACCACACAGCGAAAACGTCAACAAACATTTGCGGAAAATGGCGCCCAAATCAGTAATGCGCGCGCAGGTTGACATTTACTTCAGCGGCATAAGAACTCTTTGTTGGTATTACAAAAAAACTGTAAGTATTACCCGGCTATATTAAGAGTGATTCGTATACGTACGTCTAATTGCAGTCACGTACAAACTTGACTTTACCGGGTTATACCTATTACAGCACTAGTGCCGTAATGTAAAGTAAAAAGCACCCGTGCGTAATAGCTTGGATTATGAGCCTAAAACGGATGCAATAAGATCCACTTTACGAGCAAGTGTGATGAAAAAGTTTGGGATCTAATCAAAGTACGAGTCGGATTTTGAGTTTTGTACCACCACACAGCGTCTACTTAATTAGTACAATTCGTTACGGAATAGTTTATTATTATAATAGATATCTTTGGTTTCGGTAACTCCGTTGGAATGTTACTTGCTGACGATGAGTACACCCAAATTGGCTTCATTTGGGTTAATGTTTTGCCAAATGTACAAATTCGATAGCACTGAAAAAAAATTATGTTAATCTAGATCGTATTTCCCGTTTGGCTATTTTTTTGAAAACACGTTTGCGAATAATTTTCACGATAGAAAAAAATCGTAAAATAACCTCTAAAAATGAATTTCTTTGTGAATTTTTCTTTGTAATTTTGTATGAAGACTTATGAATAAAATAAGTAAAGGTTACGAGTAATATTTTAATCTATCTTGCTATTGAACTAGTTTTTTTCTTACGTAATAACTTTATTGCAATTAATTATTACTTAACTAAATATATTACTGTGTGAAACATGCCGCAAGCACGCCGGCATCTCTTTTTTATCTATGTATTTAGACAGAGACCACAGACGCGCAGAGGATCAGCTATTGTCACCTCTTAACATGCGCTACTTACAATCTTTGTACATTTTTGTTTTATTTATACGGGAATACTCACGTTTAATTAAATCGGATACTCCGACTAAGCAGGACGCAGCTGCAAGCGCGTCGGGCTCTGTTTTCACTCTTTGAAAAAGGTCACCGGATGTGATCGAAACTATAGTCGGAGTATCCGATTTAATTAAACGTGAGTATTCCCGTATAAATAAAACAAAAATGTGTCAAAACCACGTCAGTTTTTATAATCTTTGTACACTTTTGAAACGGTTTTGTACAATGAGTACAATGATCCCCTTTCGACTAGTACACCCCAGGCTTATAGCCCTGTAGTGATTAAACAATGTAAAATTGAATAAAACATCAACCAAACGCTTATTAGAATTATTTAATTTCCCTAGTTATAATAATTTTACTAATAAATAGTTCATCATCTTCGTATTCTGTCAGAAGGTAAAAATGCTGCCGCAACCGCACCACCTGAAACGTAATTCAAAAACTTTATGTGAAAAAGTTATTTCAAACTAAATACAAGAGTACAAGACTCAACTTCCTGGGAAATTCTTTAGTCCAGTTAACCTCAAATTGTTATGTAAGCGTGTTAAGAGTACTGCGTGGTAGCAATGGGGATCCACGCTGCGATTTTTGGCCGCTAGGTGGCGCATCGTCAATGCGGCCATAGTCAATTGTCAATCTCATACATATTACACTGTTTTAAACTATCACGGTCTTTTTCTAAAGTTCTATTATTATTAACGGGATATTTACCACGATTATGTTGTGTAATGAGCTCCCGATATTTCGGCCTACTCGTGAACATGGTGCATGCAACTGCGCCGAAATATCGGGAGCTCATTACACAACATAATCGCGGTAAATATCCCGTTAATAATAATAGAACTCATACATGTTGTTGTTTTTTTCTACAATTTAATGGTTTTACTCTTTTTAGACTCGGATTACCAAGAAGAATCTGCATCTGCACTGGTATGTACAGCAATCCTTTGCTTTACTAATTATAGCTCTGTCCAACATAAAATGTAAACAACAACCTAACCTACAATTCTATTTTCAGGTTGTCAACAGCTGCAGAGATTCTTAAAACAAGACACAGTACCCAGTATTTTTCTTTGGACTAGATTATTGACAACGCCTTTATCAAGAGCAGATAGATCAAGAAAACTTGATTTTGCCACACCCGGATGGCTGCTGGCGCCATCTACGAAAAGTTTTGCCTGTGGAACCTCATAGGTGTGAAATATATCATGACTAGCTGCGCCTTGCGGTTTCACCTGCATGTCGATAAAACCGGTGATGGTGATGATGATAAACAGTAGTCTATCTCCATTTCGAGTTTCATCCAAATCCGTTAAGCCAATTGGCATAAAGAGGACAAACAAAGTGTTTTGTCAAATTTCTTTCGAATTACGATTTGAGTTTGGAAAAAGAAAACAAAACACTTTTTAACAAAAATAGGTCTGAAATACTTTTTAGTGTTTTATTCGTAAGACGGTTAGTGTTTATACATCTGATCCAACAGCATATAGTCTCTTTCTCGCTCGGTGGTCGCTGGGAATCAAAAAATCTGTGACCTATTAATACCATTTAAAGCACTACGGCTACAATAAGCCAAGGACGTAGGTATATAAGGGGGGTGGTTTTTAGGGGGTCCGGACCCCCCTTAACATCTCAAACTTACCTTAACTTATAAACCATAAATGGTCCCGGTATGGTACCGGTGGGAACGAAGTGCTATTTATATATAAAGTATTATATCGTCATCAGTATTCAGTATTCAGTAATTATATTGCACCAAGTATCTTAGTCTAGTACATTAACAAGAACTAACGATATATGGACCCTGTAAGGGTGTGGCAAAATAAATCTTAACTAGGTACATATTAGTTATACAAAATTTTGGTTAGTGAGTGTGAAGCGTTTTTTCGTCGAGGTAATCTTTAACATTTTAATAACAGTGCTAAACAGGACGCAGCTGCACGCGCGTAGGGCTCTGTTTTCACTCTTTGAAAAAGGTCACCGGATGTGATCGAAACTATAGTCGGAGTATCCAATTTAATTAAACGTGAGTATTCCCGTATAAATAAAACAAAAAAAATTGTATTAACAGTTATTTATTAAGATATTTTTAACCTATTTTTGTGGAAAACTGATTTCGCGCTTTCTTTGTAAATTTTTGGACCCTCGGCCCCATGTGAAAACTGTAGCTACACCCGTGCGTAAGCACACGAGCGGCTATTGTCCTAGAATAAAGTCGCTATATGCCTGAATAAAGCTAAAACTGTATACGTACTAACAAAATAGTTTTATAAGTTTTTTAAACCTATGTTACTAACCCCTGGATCCCAGTTACTCGTATCTTAATAAAACAAATATGAATTTGAATTTAATAAGGCTTACTCAGTACAAGCGCAGCAGCTCCGTAGAGCGCGGTGGAGCATTGCGTTGTCATGGCACTGCCGACCACGTTGGTCCCCGCGAACGCACTGAGCCGGGCCACCATCATCCCCAGACACGCCACCATCCCTCTGGAACGTGACAAATATAAGCTAGGTTGTCTTTTTGCTGTAGGATCATTTGTTACTCGAAAAAATAACAACACAATGTAGGGTCCGATCTCGGGTACATGCCAGGCAACTTGGTAAATTATACCACTGAGAAAATTTACGTTAAAAACCGTAGAAGAAATTTTACGGCACAATAAGTGAATTACAAACCTGCACCGGGCCTGCGTGGTAGAGTATAACCCAAACTCTAAATGCTAAAAGTATATATCGGGTGTTTTTTAGTGGTCTAAGGATTTTGCCTCATTATTGTGACCACGAAGGAGACTATTTATCTTTGTCCCGTTGTTCAACATTTGTCATATTATTCGGCCCACTGCAGGACATGAGCTGTAAGTTGTTGTAAGCGTCACGCCTGCCACTAACAGAGCAGTGCTAGAATTATGAACTTGCGAACACAATCCTGCGCCGCACTGCACTGCGCTCGTCACCCTGAGATATTTGATGTTAAATCTCTTCATACCCAGTAATTTCTCTGGTAACATTACCTTTCAAACCGGAACACAGTAATTCTTGCACACTACTGCTTGGCGGTTGAATAACTGGAAAAGGTTTGGTACTTCCCCAGGCGGACTCTGCAGTAGAGTCCTACACTACAATAACCTCTTTTGCGCCACTTGTAACTCAACTCCAAACTATAATTATAATTAGTAGTTTGCAGTGAATTGAATTTGCTTTGACTCGATGGTAGCTACTTTGATCACACATTTTATTTATGGGGTCAGAAATATAACACTAGGTAGTGTTATATTTCTGACCCCATAGAAGAAGGTAGGTTCTATTGATTTCTCTATACTCGTGGTTCTTTCCAATAAACTGAATACTAAATAACATTTACCGATAAGAAGTAGGGTAGAGATCTACGAAGTACGAGGAGACGATTCCGAAGACCATGGCGGTGGTGAGGAAGATGTAGAATAAGACCAGGCCGGAGATGGGCTCCCCTGTGTTGTCGATACAGACTGCTGCAGCTGCCGCCAGCACCAAGATTGATATGGTGAGCACCTGGAACACAGTGTTAGAACACCAATAGTCAGAAACTTATATATTGTATGTCTAGCTACGTGATTTGGATTTTGACCAATAATATTGGTGAATGTGTAACTAGGCTACATGGCAGTCAGTACCATGTAGCAAGTACCTACCTGAACTTATTTTAAATTCCTGGCATTTTAGGGCTCCGTATCTTAAAAGGAGAAAAGTAACCCTTATAGGATCACTTCGTTATGCTCTGTCTGTCTGTTTATCTGTCAGTCGGTTTGTCAAGACCCTTTTTCTCTGGAAGTTTGGTGGTGGAAGCTTTTTCTGGTATCAAATTGAAATTAATATCAAATAAGTAAATCCACGGCGGTTCCTTAAAGCTATAAAATAATAAAGCTTCTAAGTCAAGGCAACCAAAAAATGGTAATGTGATGTATAAAGACAGATATTTATTTACTTTTCTCTTGGCAGCGCATTGCGATATGAGAGCGTTGAGGATGAAGAAAGAAATGCCGTGGGCACAGCCAGCCCATATTGTGTTGTCATCGATCCCTTTACACTGGGCGCTGTCCTGAAACAAAAAGAAAATAGTTTCAGATCACTGGCCTTTCTGTAAAGGAAAACATCGTGATACCGGCTTACGTCCGTAGAAGGAATCTCATAAATGGCGTATGTTGGGTTCGCGTGGTGGATATTTTTGTTATTGGATGTTGAGCTTAGTATAACATTTTACAAAAGTATCTGAACTATAAATAGCAGTAAAATATGGTAAGGTATGGATGCTGATGTTTTTTTTTTTCTTAACGGAGTCCAGATTGTGGTAATAGATTGAAGCCAAATTATCTACCTCGGTAGTGTTATTACTGAAGAGGTCGCAGAAGCCTGCACCGGCAGCGCTCGTGGCGTATGACGTGAAGAACAGGTTGAAGATAGTTGGCAGAATTATTGCAAAACTGTTGTTCCTGAAAGATAAGCAAGGAAATGTTTGAAGTTATTCTTCAGACAGTTCATATAAGTTAGAAATATTCTAAGGTTACAATTAACGCACGACTGAAACAAATAACTATTTTTCTTTTTCAAATAGTTTGCGTTCTGTCACACCATGTTTGTTATTAAGAAAACGTAGTTAAAAATAAAGCTCATTCACTCAAAAGAAAGAAACGGACTGTTAACTCTGGATTTGGTGACACTTGTTGTACTTATCAAATAACTTATTTCCGCAGAGAGTTCAATTAGTTCGCTCCGCATTGCGTATAAAACGTGAGGCTTTGTATGTGTATTAATTATCCAAAATATTATATTCGAGATAGCGCGCTGTTGCGGTATTTCAGCTGCCCGAAATTTGAAAAAAGGAAGTACCCAGTGTACCCAGAATGTGCAATGCGCCGTGCATCAGTTGCTTAATTCCAGGGTATATTCTCCGGAATGTATGCAATAATTACGCAGTTTTTACATCAAATCACGTATAAATAAAAAAGTTCAAGTTTATTGGACTTGGGAAGAAACTTACGCGATATAAATGACGAAGGTCAAATAGTAAAGCAGAAGCGTTCGTCCCAGCAGAGGCGGTTTGAACAAAGGCGCTATCTGAGTCCACAGGGAACGGAGAGAAAACACTCCCACCTCCTCCTTACTGCCTTCTTCCAGATACACTTGTTTAACCTGAAACTCGTATAATGTGAGTTAAGTTGACTAAAAAAAATTTAATCTGCCGATTAAACAAAGGAACAATGAAATCGAAATCAATGAAGAATTAGTAATATCTTAATGCAATTAAACTAATAGCATCCATTTTCATAACTCTGAGTTGACCGGATTCATAACAAAAAATATAGTTATAGTTACTCTTTTTATTACAAAATATATTGTGTCCTTATAAACAATATCAATTAGATAAAAATGTTTTTTTTTTTAATTTTTGTTTATATGAGTTTTTGTGATGAATAAATGTTATTGTACCTAATGTATTGTGTTATAAATTATGAAGGAATTTTATTAGTAATAATATTTATGCTGGAACTAAAATTAATTGTAATGGTAAGGAAATTTATAAATAAAATATCATTGTCTTTAGTTAAAGCTGGCCTAGGCTTTGCGAATGCTATAATTCTAATGCGAGGTTTGTGCTAATACCGTAGTTAGGTGATGAGTTTTTTTTTTTTAATTTACTTTTCCTTACTTCTACTTCATTATTTTGTCATTCCTGTTCAAAATTTAAGGCTTTTAAAGTCTGGACGCATCGGTTCTGAAGGTCAGTTATTGTTAGTTTTTACTAAACAGATTAAAGAATCTTACAGGATACTCTTTCTCCGTTTTTTGATTGGCCGCATACATTCTCTTCAAGACATCAAGAGCTTCGTCGGTCCTGCCCACGTTAATCAGAAACTTGGGGCTTTCGCTGAAGAAGTGCAGCATCAGAGCTCCAACCCCAAGCGGCAGAGCCATTATGAGGGTCAGAAGCCGCCAGGGACGGTACACGATGCCCACTAGTGTTACGGAGAAGTCCAGTTTTGTTATGAGATACCCAGCCACTGAAAATTTTAGACATTTGAATAAGTACACAGAAAAATAAGGCTATGTATAGTTATTTGTGTCTCTTTTGGTTAACTCAAGGGTTGAATATAGTTACCTGATGACATTTCTACCTGCTAGTAGGTATTTTTGGAGAACATCTAGGTATGCTCGCTTTATCAACAAAAAATATGCTGTAGTACATTTCTGTTTTTTTTAAAATCATGAATAGATCTACTATTGGCCCTCAATTAGCCTCGTGGTAAGCGACGTGGCGGTGTGGTCGAAGATGGAACACGTTGATCTAGAAGAAATCTATTCATTCTAGCCTTGAAGAAGCCCATATTTCGTAGGGAAAACAGCAGTGAGTCCTATTCTTGTGAAGTACGAATCAAGAAAGTGGAGCCACACCAATACTGATACTGCCTCAAAGGGTATAGGCAGCTATTGTTCTAAGACTAGTTCTGTACTAGAACGCCTTGGCAGTCTCGACGAAGCTTACCATAGTAAATAGTGGGGGTGAGCATGAGAGCACTGGTCATGAGCAGCATGTATCTAGCTCGCACCCTGCTGGTGCAGCACTCGCCGAGCAGCGCGTACGTCGCTGACTCGGCTGCACTCGACCTGGGGAGACAGAAACTGACTATCGATACGAGCACCTACTTTTCACATTAATTATTATTTACAATGTATAACAAAAAGGTTTAACAATATGTATGTACTCATCATTATGAACAACTATTACTATGGGCCAACCCTGAAGTCGCGGGAAAAAAAACATCTGTTTCATACATTTCGTCCAAAGTATTTTTTTTTTATGGAACAGCAGTTTTTTTATCGATTTCAGTGTTGGCCCCATAGTAAAAGTTGTCATCAGACAGCAGATTATCTAATCGAATAAGAGTTGAGCTCAAGTAGAAAATGTAGTCCACTGATACGTCTATCAACAGGTCAGACATTGACGTGAATCTTAGATTTATCAGATTAACTTATTAAACAATATGTGCAAGAGACTAGATTAAGCTTAGAGATCATTGTCCCGTAAAATGTGATTTGATTTGATGTGATCAAAGGAGATTAATATTCAAATTCAAGTTCATTTATTTCCCATATTATTATTTTTCGCGAAATTACTTCCACAGAATGAAAGTCCGTCAATAGCACAAATCAGCCAGAAGACGTCCACTGTTGGACGAAGGCCCTCCTACTTTGTAACCCACAAAGGAAAAGGCCATAATCCTAACGCTTGGCAAGCAGCTTGGGGATCGCAGAATGCTCACTACCGTTAACTAAGAGGACGCTGCTGCCCGTCTTCCGGTGATACAGTGGCCGGTGATGCCCGGTGGGATGCAGTTTTAGGACCTTCCAATACCCAGGTCCAGGCATTGGTGGCATCCACTCCGTCTTAGCTTGTAAATCATTAGCTTGTACATCATGCTGAGTTGGGGCCGGTTTGTGGCAAAAGGTAAAACATTTTTTTTATTTCTTTTTAACTTTTCCGTGTTCAATGTAATTGTTATTTTGTTTATATTTTTTGCAATAAATAAACTATTGTCTATCTGTTATACTCACATGGCTGAGCTGATGAACCTGAGAGCCGCCAGAATCTGCCAGCTGGGCGCAAGGCTGCTGAGTGCGGCGCTGAGGAAGCTGCCGCCCATCGCCCACATGAGCACCAGCTTGCGGCCGCGCGTGTCCGACACGTAGCCCCACGGGTACGACATTACGATGATACCTGGAATATTACACGACTGGATTCAGACAATACTCTTCGGAATAGGGGCATCTATCATAAATAAAATAAGCATTTATCATAATCAACCAGACGACGTCCAATGCCAGACGAAGGCCTCCCCTTGCCACATTTGGCAGGCACATATAAGCATTTTATAACATTTTAACAGTCCACTGCCGGACTCAGGCCTACCCTCGATGGGTGATTGGACCATATCCACCACGCGGGCCTAGTTGCGGGTTGGGGAATTCACATACGCCATTGAATGTTTTCTCCGTCAAGCGAAGAAATTCAATGGTGTATGCAGGTTCCTTGTGATATTTTCTTTCACCAAAATGCCAGAGTGGTGTGAAAATACGTACATGTACTCCAGAGAGCTCATTGGTACGGGCCCGAGGCCTGAACACAAGATTTCAAGATTCTGACTCTAGCGGTGTCCCATTGGGCTACCACGGCTTAATAAATATTTTGTAATAAGAAAAGATCATCAACATCATTATTAACAGCTTATTCAGCCCACTGCAGGGCACGAGCCTCGTCGCTCTTTCAACAATCTTTCCTGTTTAACGTCTTTTTTGCCTATGTTTTCAACCGACTTCAAAAAAGGAGGTTCTAAACTCGACTGATTTGTTTTTTTTTGTTTGTATGTATGTTACGCAATTACTCCGCCAATGGGCGATTTTCCGACAGGCAAATAACAAAATTAAAAAATTACTCATTGTAGATGGCTCTGACTTTACACAGACCAGACGTGGCTGCGATTTACAAGTTTTTTATTTTATTTCATGTGGTCATATCAAATGTAATAAATATGCTGTTTTTGACTGGCACGTTTCGTCTGCGCTATCTATCGAGTTGAAGGAAACTACTTTTTTTTTAAATCGTGTTGGGGAAAATCGCTCATTAACACTGATTGCACTGATTTTGATGGTTTTTGTTTTTTGTTTGCTGATACTTCAGAGTTGTTCCTATAAATTTTATCAAAATCAGTTCAGTAGTTTGGTTTTTAAATCAAAATTACTGGATTAAAGCAAAATAACTGGAAAATATGTAAATGTCATCCAGGTAGTCGAAATTGAGATCGGTTATTGTTTTTAAAGCGTATTATTATTAGTTAGCTGCTTTTATCCCGAAAAAGAAACTCTTCCTATAGGGGAAGTAAACTGGTGTGGCCATTACAATATTTTTAGTTCTATTGTTTTAAATTAGTGGGTTTCAGACATGTGTTAAACATTTATTAAGTGCCATAGTGAGTTGATTATATTTTGGTTCCTTTATAATTTCGTGGTACCTACTTATTAAACTGTCTATAACGTTTTTTTAAAGCACCTAGAACACCTCTCATTATAAGTATGGCCCACACAAGCCTACTTTTTTTAACCATCTCTTTGCGGTTCCTTCTGCATTGTACTCGTAACATACTTTTGTATATAAATAGACAATAGACAATAGACAATATTTAATTTGTAGAAAAAAACACATTATACATTATATAGACAATAGACAATAGACAATATTTTATTCGTAGAAAAAAAACACATTTTGTACACAAGACAAGACAATAGAAGCTCATAACAAATTTAAACAGTACAAAATAGTTTTTCGCCACAAACCGGTTCCAACCGGTTCCGGTTCGGTTCCGGTTCGGTTATATATTATACATATATTTTATATCCAGTACGTCCCTAAGCTGTCAACTTCCTAACCTTACCAGCGAACGGCATAGAAGACAGTACTCCGATCTGAGCCAGCGTCAGGCCCAGGTCGCAGCGGGCCGCCGTCACGATGATGCCGAGCCCGAAGATGTCGATGCCCATCGCAACGATGACCATGAAGCAGGCCAGCAGCAGACCGGAGTTGTATCTACCCTGGCCTGAAGGAAACAGCCAATGACATCAGGCAGAAATGGACAGATTGTAAATTAGTAAGTTAGACATATTTTATTTAACACTTATTAGTTTGCGTTTGACCACCAACCCGCCTGTTGGTAAGCGACGATGTGATCGAGGATGAAGCACACAACCTTTGTTTTTGTAGTGGTAGGACTCTACTGCAGAGTCCGCCTGGGGAAGTACCACACCTTTGCCAGTTATTCAACCGCCAAGCAGTAGTGTGCAAGCATTACTGGGTTCCGGTTTGAAGGGCAATGTTACCAGAAAAATTAATGGGTATGAAGAGATTTAACATCTAATATCTCAGGGTGACGAGCGCAGTGCAGTGCGGCGCAGGATTGTGTTCGCAAGTTCACAATTCTTGCACTGCTACTATTAGTGGCAGGCGTGACCACCAGGCGAACGCCTTGCTCTTCTCGTCACTTGATAGTATAAAAAAAAAGACTTAGAAGATATCTTTTAACTCTGACCTTGCAGAGGTGTAGATTATATCTCTCAGGAAACAAGGAAGCCGGCAGTTTGTTGCATTCCTTGGCTGTACGATCGGACTATACTGAGTAGCTGAGTACTTATCATCAGCAGTCAATAGGCGTTCTTTGCTGGACGAAGGCCTCCCCATTGATAGGGAGGGGTTGCCATAATCCCCAGTCTTAGCAGGCGGCTTGGGGATCGCAAAATGCTCACCACCGCTAGCCGAGTGGACGCTGCCACGCTGAATATATTTTTCTCTAACTCAGGGTAGGCCCCTTAGCAAAAGCTATTCACAATGATAAGTATAATAATGGCCCCTGCCCTTAAACCTTGTGACCTTGTATCTCTTTTTCTCCAATACCCTTCCTGTGTAGTCCTCTTGAACTCGATTCTGACAGTTTGCTCGCTTGTTTTAGTCCGGTTATTCGATGATTATTTTTAGTTACGGATTGCCGATGTGTGTTGCGCAGGCGCAGGTGTGGCGTCTCAAGATAATCCGTAGTAAATGAGCGTGAAGTACTAAACGCTGTCTTTTGTCTTTTTATATTTATGCATGTTATGAAAAGTGGTCGACAGACCAACTGCGCCACCAAGATGCGGAATACTAACACTGTTACCCTTGTAAAACACAGGTACATAGCTATACTTCGTTGAAAATGTATACTAGGTATATAAAAATAAAAATAAAATAATAACATGCCCATGCTACGCAAAGCTTGTATTATGTAAACCAGAATAGATTATAGATTACTTTTTTTTCTAAATACATACTCATAATACATACTACACCCAAACACAGAACAAACATCTATGTTCCTCACATAAATGTTTGCCCTGGGTGGGGATCGAACCCACGCCCTACTGCTCTGAAGGCAGATATGCTACCAACTGAGCTGTAAGGCAGTCATATTATAGTAGTAAGTAAGTAGTCGTTCCGCGAAAAGTAAAACCACGCGAGCACAATTTTCCATATCATGCCGGGCCAATTGGGTAAAAGGTACCGAAGCAAACTTCCCCCTTTTTAGGGAAAATAAAACGAATAAAATTAGATTTGATTCCAATTCTACGAAATTGTATAATCAAATCAAAATCAAATATCATTTATTTCAGATTACATCAATCCATATAGCACAAAAATAATTAATTGAAGAACGTGGTTATAAATTAAAATTAGATTAGAATACACATTTAAAATTAGATTAGAATACACATTGAATTGAAATTAAACAGATTGAATCAACACGACAAAACAAAAATAGTAACACATATTAAAACAAAAATGATTAAAAAATTATATCTTCTGTCCCATAAGCACACCCATCCACTTGTTCTGAATGGGACAGTCAAATCGGGCTGCAATCATCTGCAGGATACCATTGCGACTGGCTCGTATACGCTGTCGCAGGGACGCGACTTTCTTGCGAATCATCGCATGAAAGTCGTCCGTGTGCGCTTCAGCAAACATCAGAGACGCGCTGCAGAAGCGAGGCAGCCGCAGCAGTACCCTGAAGATGTCGTTGTACTGGATGCGTAGATCACTGGCAGCCCGGCGGGTGTGGTTAAACCAGAGGCTGCTCGCGTAAAAAGACTGGCAGTACGCCTTGAACAGACTGATCTTCACTTCCCTCGAGCACCGAGCAAATCTGCGTGCAATCATATTTCCCCGGACTGCTAGGGCTCTACGCTCCCTCTCTATGTCACCATCATCCTTCATGTCCTCCGTGACAATATGCCCCAAATACCTGAATCTAGTCACCACTCGCAGAGCCGCACCATTAAGCATAATAGGCGGAACCTGGACGGGCATACTATTCCCACTCTTGAATATGAGCACTTCGCTCTTCTTCGTGTTATACCTCAGTCCATGCTCCGCTGCATATGTCTCACATATACGAATAAGCTTACGGATTGACCCCACCGACGGGCCCAGCAGCACCATATCATCAGCATAGCTAATATTATTGGCGCTTATACCATCTATGACGCATCCCGTATGAGTGCTGCTGAGCTTGCCGATGAGGTCATTTACATACAGGTTGAACAGCAAAGGAGAGGAGATCCCACCCTGCCTCACACCACACTCCATGCCATACGCATCAGAACACGTCCCCGCCCACCTAACCTGGTTCCTCTGACAACCGTACCAGCTCTCCAACATAGCAGTGACTTCCGGCGGCACGCCTGCAGCCCGTAACTTCTCCCACAGCTTCCTATACACCACGGTATCGAAGGCCTTCGAAAGATCCAGGAAGCAAGCGTACACCGGCGTCTTCCTGTCCGTGTAGTACCCGACAGCCCGCTTGAGACAAAATATAGCGCTTTCTGCCAAGTCAAGATTAGGTGTAAAAAAATACGACCAGTACGCGAGTACAAACATCCATACATCCGGATAGATGAAAGCAAATACAGTTGTTGCAAAGAATTCGCTCGCTCGGCCAGTCAATTATATTATGGTAGTAACAGCTGTTTAGTCGTGAAGGTAACAGATAGAGCTACTTTTAAAATTACTTCATACTTACTTATTATGAATGAAACTACCTACTTTGTATCTCTGTGTATTTATTCGCTACTTTTTCATAATGTAAACGGCTATTTTGTAATTACAGAACTAATATGCAATGAGATTAGACACAAAAATGCTCTTTTCCCTTTTTAGCATACTCTCGTACAAGCCATAATTAAAAAAAACATGAGTGCTATGCCAAAAATATATGATTTCAATATAATTATAGCCGGTATCACTTTAGATGATGTTAGGATTATAACGATACCCCCAAGTTAAGATGTATCAAAGAAACTCACATACTTACATACAATTATATATTATACATTGAGTTATAAGCTTACTTATCGCTAAAATGTCAATACCTACTCCTACATACTCGTAGTAAATAGTAATAATGAATATGAGAGTCGATATCTGCCTACAAACTGCTATGCAGTTTGGCAGAGTTATAAATAGAGCTATGTAATTAATTCTCTAAGACAAAAAACAACAAAAAATAATTACACCTTTATTGGGTAGTCGTGTAAAAAAGGGGTGCAGCTGTAATATTTTAGTCTGTAACACCTAAAACGTGTCTCACTCTATTCTCAGAAAGTAAAATTAGAAAAATCAGGTACGAATGATAATATACTTCAGCTCTTATTTTATCTGTAAGTTAGGCTGAGGTAGTGCTTACCTGTAAGGTCCAAAGCTTCTTCATAAGAATACCTCCCATCTTCGTTTGGTTTGTCTCTACAATCCAACTCGATGTCCTCAACATCGCCTGTGTTTTTAAAACCAGCATTCAAGGCCATTTTAATCTTACTTATAACTTGAAACTGTCTAACATCGAATTCGTATTTTCACTGTAACTTCATTTCTTGGATAAATTAATATTTATTTCTAGTTTAAAACACTTATTTCAGTTATGAGATAGATTTACAAATGTTCATTTGGTAACATTTTTGTAGTAGACTGCTAAGTCGGGGATTGTTTTGTTTTAGAAGTCGGTAAGAAATAAGTAAAAAAAGATATAAACCAGTCTGTTTGGTATAAGAACGCGTCTCGCACTGGTCGCGCTCGTGTAGTATACAATAGCAGGATGAGGTCAACTTATCGGAGACTCGATGTGAAGTTGTTACTACAGATAGAAGCGTCTCCTTGTAGTATAGTTCGTTGTACTATTTATTCTACGATTGACAGACTAGGTGTCTTACTACAGCTCAAATACTTTAGCTTGCTAAGTGATGGTTCGGTCGTAAAACATCTTGAAATGAGAACTAATAGATATGAATCCTAATATTTTTTTATACAAAAGAGTGACATAACGAACGAGACGTTCCCCTGGTGGTAAGCCCATAACAAAATCAGTACCAGAATTATGAACTTGCGAAGAAAATCCTGCGCCGCACTGCACTGCGCTCTGCACCCTGAGACATTAGATGTCACATCGAAGAGATTTGAGAAGAGATGAGATTTACGCAGTAATTTCAACTCAATATTTTATTGCAAACATTATGTAACTTATATAATATATGCAGATCTTATTTAGCACAATTTGTGGACGTAACGACATAATGACTATGAATGAATTGGGCTATAGCAATATTGTGCGGAGCGGCTCATTCTGTTCCGTTGTTAATACATTTATCTGTAAAGAATTCGTCTAATGTATAGTAACATTTCTTGACTAGTATTTCTTTAAGCACTTTTACAAATTTAGCCTCATCTTCCATGTCTAGGAACTTTGTTAAATATTTATTATTAATAATACTAATATTATTTTTTTATATCTCTGGTAACATAGCCCTTCAAACCGAAACAAAGTAATGTGCTACTTGCTGCTTGCTGTTAGAATTGAACGTATCCCATACAACGGTAAGTTGAGGTTGAGAACTAAGCAATCCCGAATGATCTGATCAAACCATAGACTTAAATATTTAAGGACAGGGAAAATTTTATATCACTAAATATCACTGGACTCGGTGATATGCGCATACCTTAAATGAACTTATTATACGTTTCAAACTCAGCGAGTCGTCTACTGCTTTAGTGAGAGCTGTCGTCGCGCATCGTACTTGAGAGCGATGGCACGTAGGCGAAGTAAGTAGGTCGTAGTAAAGAATGTAGGTACAGAGCGACATATATAAGAGGAAATTTTGGCAGATAGCGCAAACAAACAAGAATAAAACACCAAATAATGTACAATAATAACTTTATTACTTTAAACATATTAATATAAAAATAGCACTAGTATTTATAATACGGTTTGCTTACTGCGGCCGCTCCGGTCGCGTGCTCTTCGGTATGAATATGCAGAGAAGGCCGCTCGCTGGAACATACAGACAGACAGAATCACAGACAAGAATACGACGCAAAACGGTAACAGGCGTTTTATACGATAGGCCAAAACCAAAGAAAACTTTCTGGAACACGTTTGAATGGAACTCCCTGAATGCTTTTTTTAATTTCTTGTCAACCCCTATTCCGTCATAGACTTAGCAGCCAAGGGTTCTGGAAACTGCATTCTTGAAGTACTAAAGTACCTACTCCTGAAAGTAATGTCAATTTTGAGTTTTGGAGGAGTTAAGCTGCTTATCCGTGATTTTGATAATTCAAACATATTATCAAAATCACGATTATTACACAGTTATTGTATTTTCTATTATTATCTAGTTTCCTTAACTTGTATTTTTGTAAAGAGCATCGGATGAGTCAAGAATACATTCCGGATGAGTTAAGATATTAAATTAAAATAATTCAGTTGGGCGAGTTAAGAATACTGATTTAGGACGAGTTGAGATAAAAAAAATTAAAGGGTGAGTTGAACAAGGATCAGTAAGGAATAACCCAGTATTTCATTTATTTTAACAGTAAGGAATAACCCAGTATTTCATTTATTTTAACACCATTTGGTTATTTTACGATTACATACTGCTTGTGACAATACAAACATATAACTTCATCACTATACTCATTGAGCCCGTCATCGTCCACTGCTGAGCACGAGCATCTCTTCTTGTACGCCATTTATGCCACTCATATGTCAATCTTATCCAAGTTGGACATGTAGCATAATCAGCCTGTTATACTATAGCCCACTGCTGGTCTTAGGCCTACCCTCGAAGGGCGATTGAGCTGTACCCACCACGCTGGCCCAGTTGTGGGCTGGTAGCTTAAATTCATTTCTTGTCCGTATGTATGCAGATTTCCTCTCGATCGATGTTTCTTTTTACCGAAAACCCAGTGGTATAATTCGTACATAAGCTCGAAAAAGCTGATTGGTGCGGGCTCGGGATACCACCCGCGACCTCACGATTTCAAGTGGAACAGTCTTCTAATTAGGCTATTATATTTAGCTTACTGTTACTAAATAAATGATTATGAAGAGGATCCCGTTGGCCGCCCTCTAAGTCCGAAAGCCGGAAAAAATGCTTACTTATAAGGAAAGTGCCAAACATGTATATCGGCACGACGCAGTGCTGGTCGACCAGCGCGCCGAACACGACGTTACCGACGATGGCGCCCACTCGGCCGCACATCACGGTCACCGCCATAGCTGTCGCTCTGAAAAGACAAACCACACTTTGTACCGCATTGGGCCGCTTGGAAATTCTGAAGCTATAGGGAAGACCTAATAAAAGAACAATAAAAACTAAAGGTACGAATTATAGGTAAAGTTTAAGAACTATTTAGTAAATTCCTAACACTGACAGATAACACACATTATAAACCGTAACGAAATTGATAATAAAAATACCTTTAAAAATTAAAACATGTCATATCAATTCAAACACCGAGTAAGAAATAAACTTACTGGCCTTTTTACGTTTCATCCCCGTGGTCCTTGAAATAAGTGAATTGTGAATATAATTGGAAAAGGGAATTGAAAACCTCCTCCTTTTTGAAGTCGGTTAAAAAAAAAGGACTTGGGGTGAACAATGGGTGCTATACATTGAATTATGCATAGTACACCTGAGTGTTCCATGGGTACATTGCATAAGCCATAGTACACCTAGTAGACCACGGATACAAAAAGGTATCCGTGGAACACTTAGATGAACCACGTAGGTGTACCAAGGGGAAGATACGCTTTTTTTTAACCATCGATAAACAAATGAATGCCGGTAATACACAAATATTATTTATTTCCTTTTTAAATAAAAAAATAAATAACAATTAATGACTATTTTAGTCCTATACAACTAAATGAATTAATATTATAGGTAAGTATGTAAAAATGGCATGTTTTTTTTCGAGATATTTATCATTATATTTTACTCTCGGAGGAACTAGCTCTCAAGTATTTTAATCCATGATTAATACCTATCTTATAATAGGAAAACCCGATGTAATAAAAAAAAACGTTAGATAGATAAATAGATATTAATGAATTAATTGATTGTGTTAATTTGACTTCTATGTTATTATAATTCAATGTCACAGGTGTCAAACTATGAAATGTCGATTATGAGTGTAATATGGGTAAATAAATCTTCCCGTAGTACTTACTACTGGATCGCTTGGAAGTTCTACGGGTTTTTTATCCGTGGTACTACTTGTAGTAATATTGCCACAGGCTACAAACGCAATTGAGAGACGACCAAAGCGCTCGATGTCTGTATAATTTATATTTATAGAATCTTTTGCAATTTCCAACCAATAGGGAATAATTATGTATGTGTTTCGCTTATATTTCAGAAGTTTACCAGCCGATTTCAATTATTTTTTTGACCTAAGCATCATCAGGTTTAGTTAAACTCTCCATTTATCCTATTGTTTTTAATAATTGAAACACATGCATATTCCCTATTACAGATCAATGGCAAGAACTAAATCAGCATCATTATTTGAAGATACAAGTAGGTATCATACCTGGAAGACGAATCTAATAACTAAAACCAAGTAAATATCAAATGGCATAATTCGATTTAGTTACAGTGTGACTTGTAACAGCTCTAAAGCGAATCCCGATTAGCCAGAACAACATTGAGAATACCGCTCAATAACAGCAGTGAAATTATATGGCGGTAGAGCTGTAGAGAGAAGAGATTAAAATACTTACGCAACTTTGGTGGGAAATATCTCGCAGATGACGCAGAAGAGGACAGCCTCGGTGCAGCTGACTATGGACTCGAACACGCACGAAAGGACCAGGTTCTGCAGCGAGGACTGCACCAGGTTCAGGCCGAGAGCAGCCAGGCCCGAGCTGATCAGCATCATTACTGGGAAGAGAACAATGATTCGATTACCCAAACTACAAAGGTGCAGACGAGAGGCAAGCGGAATAAAATAAGTATGATTACCAATGCAGATTTCAAATTTTAAAATTATTTTCTACCCAATTAGTTTTCGTTACAAAAATGAACTTTTGTATTTATAAAACTTTTTCAAAGCAGTGTGTGCGTCTTCTTTTCTTTTAAATTTGCTTCTAAAATAAACGTATTGTCCTAAGAAGCGAAGATCTTCCCCTTTTTGAACACGGTGCATGCAACTGTAAATGTACCGCGAAATAACAGGAGCTCGTTTCACAACATAATGAATCGAGAATTATTTTTCCTACTTGTTCTATTCGTAGAAAATACGAGTTTTTATTTCTTACTTGTTCAATTGGTAGAACAAAATGATAGTAGAAGAGATGGCAACTACCCAATCTGTGATAGTTTAAAACTGTTTTTAGTATTTTTACCCTTTACTAAAATAATGAGCGCCAACGCTGTGATGTCTTGGACTTTAGTTGCTCAAAATTCGTCGTAGTGCCATTATATTGTCTGTAGTACCGGTGTAATGGTCACAAGTAGGGGTTATCTCATATTATCAGGTGCGCACATCGTTCATCTCATTATTTGATACTACTCAAAATCCCAAACTAAGTATTCTATAATTATTACAACGTGGCAGGAGTCAGCACCCACCACCAATAGGCAAAAAGCAAGAGGTTTTCTTTGAAGTCAAAACCGAGATAGACATCTTGACTTCAAACAACCTGTTTAGTCATTCCTCATCGAAAGATAAAATATAAGAACCACTTACTGAGCATGATCTTCTTGCCGATGCAGTTGATGGTGAGTCCTACGGAGAGCGCGGTGGGCACGCAGCTCAGCGCCACCACCAGCGTGTGGATGTACACCTTGTCGTCCAGCGCGTGCGTACTCTCCTGGAAGTCATAGGAATATCCATTTTACAACTTATTGAAGACGTGATCGATCTTTTGTAAACTTGTTTACAAAAATGTATATTCATGGTGGCTTTAGACTTTTCAGCGACTACGTGAACAAATTTAACATGGTCTATGCAAGTATGCTGAAGTACTTACTGGGAACTCAGAACTCCAGCCAATCACGTTATTAAAATTATTTAGTGATCATTTGAAATTTAAATTTAATGGTTTTTATTTATTTTAGGTCAACTTTTTTTAAGGAAAAAGTTGAAGTGGTAATTTGTCCAAAGTGTCTATAATATAATCTGTATTAGTATTACTTTTTCAAGATGTCATGCCTTGAATAAAAATCATGCGCCTCTTCTTTTCTATGAGCAATAGGCTCCATAATTCTCAAGTTCATAACAATCGAAATTGTTTCAGCAAAGATAGCAACAGCTCTTCGAAATCTAATAAAGATGTGTATTATGTTGTAACGTATACGTACCAGCTCCAGGATTTCACTGCTGACGTTAGTGAGGTTGTAGGAGACCTCGCAGACGCCAGCTGCGGCGTCCGGGTACATCCCTGAGAACTGGCTGAACCGCTCGAACAGGTCGGGGAACCACATCATCAGCGTGTAGTAGCTGCAACAAATTACGATAATCATGGCATCGTTATATCGCCTCAACTCTTAAAAATACTTCGAAAACCTTTTACAATAAAATATAATACAAAATAATTTTATTTAAAAAGTACCCTCTATGGAATTTTTAAAGAAATAAAATAAGCCCTACTAAATTTTAACTAAATTATGTACTGCTAATATTACTTCGGTTGCAGCCGTTTACTTTTGCGATTGTTTTGATATCAGCTCATATCAGCCATCTGGCACGGAATCAATACTTGGTGTGATACAAATACATAATTATAATATATAATACAACTCAACGTATTTTAAAAATACTGATATGAATATCAATAATATTATTTATAGAACATTGATAAGCCTGATATGTAGTTATTGCCAAAACAGTTAAACTACCTAATTAAAACTAAACTAAAATAAAATAAATTGTTAATCGATATAAGAGACCGTTTAAAGTATCTATAGGTAGCAAACCTATAGTTTAAACGGTCTTTAATTTCGGGTAATGTGCCCAAAATGCTGGCCACGTTGCCCCGCTGGATTGCGAGGCTAATTTTCTGGGCCAAATAAAGGCCAACATTTTGGTCACGTGTGGATTCTTTAAGTCTCCCAGACAAATCCTTAAAGATACGCAAAGCACCTGGCCTCCACGGCCGAAGTGTCTCTACCTCAAACAGCACAAACATGTAACCTCTATCGAGGCTAGAATATTTGTACCGTTTGAAGCATTCCAACGCATTAGTCGCACCACCCGCATGTTTTGATGTTTCTGGAAGATGAGACGGCGCCAGTGTATCAACACAAGTAGTATCCCACACTAAAGGCCGTCTCATCTTCCAAGGAATGAGACTCGTACCGACGGGCCTCTTACCATCATCGCGCATTAGACCATTCGGTTCTAAAACTGCTGCGACGTTGGCACTTCCAAAAGCCCGACGGATGATATCATTTAAAGCGCAGAGGCGGGCCATGCGACTGGCACTCCTACTACAAGATAGGCCATGGTGACCGAGACTATCAACTCGTTCCCCACACGCACATTGGTGGGAGACGACACAAGATGTACCTATACGTAATGTACCTATTATTTATTGTGTAAGTAAATACCTGAACATCAACCCAAAGTCCACAAAGCAGCACAGCACTAGCAGGCCGATATAAGGAGGCGTGACCAACATCTTTTTGCGGTTCCAGAAGTTTTGCCACCGCTGGTTCCAGGTTAGAGGTGCTTTGGTCTCGTTGCCGTTGTTGTCTGCTGACACAACTTCTTCTTCTTCACCGTCTGTAGCACTTATCATGGATTCCACCTGGAGAAATAGACCAAGAGCTCAGGGAAGTTTTCCTATTTGTTATGGTGCCATAGATACTACAGATTAAGCTTGAGATTAAGCCATAATAATTATTACAATCCTAAACAATACTTTAATAATGCGGACGTGTTTAAGTAGTTAACATAGGACTTACAGGAAAATCTTTCGCATTCAGCTTGGAATTTACAACAAAGATCCTCTGCAAGACTTGCAGCGCCTGATCAGCCTTGTTCGCATGCAGCAGATATCTTGGACTCTCAGGGAATGGAATCAGAAGAAGCACCACCAGCAGACTAGGAATACCGCAAGCTGCCACGAACACTCGCCAGGAAGTATATTGAAAGTCAGCTGCAGGAGAGGTGATGTTGAAGTAAGGGTCTCTGATGATGAGGAATGCTATGCCTGGAAATAAAAGGATAATTTTGATGAGTTTGAACCCGATTTTTTATGCAATGAAGTGACGAGACTTATGAGGTATTCGCCTGGTGAGCCTTTCTATATAGAAAAATAACCAAATAAAAAAACAAAAGACTAAAAATTGTATTGAATTAATAATTATTTCGGATGTGAAGTAACGTATACAAGAATGATAGATTAATAAGAGTTTTTGGCATGATAAAAATGAGGAGAATCGTAAAAAAAATGACACAGGCAAGTCTAAATAATTGCTTGTTAGATATTTTGACATGAAGCCAGCAATTCTGACCGCAATTTCTCAAATCTCATCAAATGTCTAATTTCACCTAACCCAGTTTTCACCCAAGCAATTTTAGCCCAAGGTTTACGACATTCTAGCAGATAAAGCGGAAAACAAAAGAGTGACCTTTAGACATGTCGATGGCTCACGAAGGTCGGAAACTTCGGTAAGATAACGCGAAGAATTGGCACAACACGCGAATATGACGAGGGCGTGGGTGGACGATCGTGTGATAGACGGAATGATTGGACCATGCGAGATCTTTGGTTAATTAGTTGGCAGTAAAACTTTCTAAAGAACACGGTGTACGATTTTCCATACAAATGTACTTCACTATTTTCTTACCGGAAAATGCCGCTAGAGATATGCCGTGAAAATAAGATTTTTGGAGGATTATATTTTCTTTAGCAATTAGTTTCAGAAAA
This sequence comes from Erannis defoliaria, assembly GCA_905404285.2. Lineage (NCBI taxonomy): Eukaryota > Metazoa > Arthropoda > Insecta > Lepidoptera > Geometridae > Erannis > Erannis defoliaria. The sequence goes on along the minus strand of FR990077.1, from coordinate 18,492,117 downwards.
ATAGGAATTGAAAGAGACGTGTTTACAGTAGACCTAGAATTAATTTAAAAAAAATAATATCTCTAGAGGCATTATCCAGAAAGAAAATAGGGGAATACATTCGTATGGAGAATAGCAGACGTGTTCCTTATAATATATATTTTTTTTCACTTTCATTTGCGGGATCTTTTAGGTTTTAACCATAGATTCACTACGGTAGTACACATAATAGACAATAGTCAATAGATAATACTTTATTTGCAACAAAAAAACATAGCACACGAAAATAAAGAAAAAGAACAAAATTTATACAAACAGGTATATACCGGATGTGATCGAAACTATAGTCGGAGTATCCGATTTAATTAAACATGAGTATTCCCGTATAAATAAAACAAAAACAGGTATATAGTTGCTTGTTTCTTTGCAACAAAACGGCTCCAGCTCAGCATGATGCCGGTTGTAAACCAACCGGTGCTGGTCTTCCGTTGGAGCCGGCATGAATGAATAATGAATCGATGGTTTTAACATATTGATGATTTATTTAAAACTGGTCTGCTTTTTAACACTATACTCTAAGTCAGTGTTACCTGGCAGCAATATAGTCCCAAGGGTCCAGAACACCTCTAGTCGGCACAGCATCACATCTCGGTGCCTGAGAGACAGGAAGTCTCCGAAGTAAGGGAAGATCAGCCCCGTCGCCCCAATGATACCGAAGCCAGAGAAGAACCTGTAAGATCAGCAAGTCTACAACGAATGGTTTCGTCGAGAACGGAAGAAATAGGACTCGAAAAGCAACTTTTACTCACAAACTTTGATTAGAAAATATTTTCGAGTTAGTTCGGTGGGTCATGCAAGTCCTTCTCCACGAAGTTTTTAATTTTCAATCAATTTTATTTACATGTTAATTAATTTTAATTTGATTAACTAGGTAGGTATTAGATGGTGGGTGGTTTGGTTGGTTTGGTTATTTTTATTTTATTTATTTAGATAGAGGAATATTCACATAACATCACAATAGTCATAAAATAATAATATTACCATCAGTCAGTCAGAAAATACCCCGCCCCTCACTGAGCCTGGTGCAAATTTGCCCATTATGCTGGCCGCATTACCACGCTGGATGGCAATGGACAACCTTTGCCCCAGGTACAAGCCAGCGTGGGAGTTTTTAAATGTGATAAATCATAAAGAGGTTCGCTCTGTATTACGTAATATTATTTTATTTAAGAACTGTCACTAGGCGCTTGATATGTAACCTAAATAGGTCTCTTGTAGTTTTATTGGCACATGTGGATCTTCTCAGCAGTTTTAGCTCAGCCAAGAAACCGAGGAAATTGGTAATCAACGCGACTTTATTACCACTTCTTGCACTCGCTTTTTCTAACTGTACCGGTGCCAAAACCAAATTAAGAATATATATGAATAAAACTGACATTGCAGTTAAATACATATTATCAAGATAAGTGTGGAATGAATTTTATTTGAACATTAAATCGAAATCTGGTGAGCATGTCTACCAAATTAATTCTAATATTATCAGTCTAGTAGCATCGTGTCATTGGGTCTTTTATGTATCTCAGATCTAGAAGGAGGGAATGGAGTTCTGTGCCCATCTGTGGCACATGTAAGGCTGAAAGTAATAAATAAATAATATCGTTACACTACTCGAAAACAGGCTCTATTCCTGCTTTCAAAAATCAGCCGCTAGCAAATGTTAAAATCTACATACCTGCAAGCCAGGAATGCAGGGAATGACTGAACTATGCTGGAGAGGAAACCTGCTAGGGCATCTAAGAGCAGCGCCCCGATGATCGCCTTCTTCCTGCCGCGGGCATCAGCTAGGTTTCCCCAGAAGTACGAGCCCACGCACATTCCTACAAAATGGCAAATATCATTCTTGGCATTAAACGTTTCACTATAATAGAAAATTAAAGATATAGGTATTATATTATGAAAACTGGCGTGGTTTTGCCACATTTTGTTTTATTTATACGGGAATCTCACATCCGGTGATCGAAACTATAGTCGGAGTATCCGATTTAATTAAACATGAGTATTCCCGTATAAATAAAACAAAATGGATATATAGCTAGTCAGAAATTCCTTGTCATTTAAACAAAGAACATTTAAAGCTGTAAATCTTATTGGTAGAAACCAAATATTACCTACTAAGAGTTTGAAAAGTTTAAGCAGCTGTTAAAAATAATTTGCACACTTCCCAAAAATAGAACACGCCATCCTACCGTCTTCTCTTATTGACAGTTGAATTGTGAAACAAGTTCCTTTTCATCTCGGGAAAACGAATGCTTACTGTGCTCATACTGCACGATGAGCATGTTCTCTATAAATAGCTAATCAGATCTAGATCCAGGTGCATAGTAGTTACCAATAAGCGGCGTGGCGGTGAGTTTCCCCTTGTCGCTGGAGCTTAGGCTGAAGTCCTCCTGCGCGGCCGGCAGCACGAAGCTGAGCGTGGTGGTGCTGAGTGCGCACACGGCGTACACCGCGCCGCATGACAGTAGCAGCAGCCACTGGAAGCACCCGTACCCTGGACACACCACCACATGACATCTTTACAATTTTATTTTTGAAAGTATATGTTTAGTTACCTATCACCATCGTCACACCACCACCACCATAGTGAAAATCATTATCGTCATCATTAGTTATCATCGTCATCGCCATCATCATCATTGAGAGCTCATTCAACCCATTGCAAAGCTCTCTCTTCCTATTTTTCACCAATCTGCCATGTACTACACTTCACCTGCACACTCAGTAGTTGTAGTAAATATTGCACGTGCTCAAATCAATACGGTCAAGACCCTATATTGTGTGTTCGGTTAAGTAGGTGATCACAATAATCATCATCATCAGCCAGTATAGACCCAGTGCTCGAAAAAGATATCCTGTCTTTTGTAAAATTGTTCAGAGTCTCGGCCAATCTTAATCACGTGTGACCCATGGGCTTGACTTATGCTTAGATATTTTATGGTGTAACGAATGATGTTATCGATCTATTCGGCTGCCTGGCGATGGAACATAATTATTTTAGGACCTAGTCATTATATGAACAACAATTACTACGGAACCAAACCTGAAAAAAAAAATACCCAAGGCGAAATGTACGGAACAGCTGATTTTACTTTCGCAATATCATTGCCCCAAAATAAAAGTTGTAAATAATGATAAGTATTTACAAAATATACCCATCACACTGAGAGAAATTGGGTCCATATTCTCCATATGCAATAGACAAGTAACATTTAAAACATGAAAAAATAAATAAATCGAAAAAGTTGAGTTAGTAATTGGTACACCTCGTATATGACGGAGGGAGCTAAATCCTCCAAGATATGACGTAAGCAATGATCTTATTGCATCTACATTAGCAAAGTCAATAACCAAGGGTACACAACCCATAATTTTTCATTGTCTTTTTAGAATCGATTGAATCGATATTGAGAACATTTGCTCGTAACGAGACTCAATAGATTCAAGTGCATCTCATTCGAATGCGAATTGTTTTGGTCCTCGATTTATGATAGGTACTTGTAGTTTGTAATCTAGTATAAACTGGTGCGAGACCAGTTTGGATAAAGTGTTATGATCTATTCTGTGATAGGTACAAGGAAATTAAATGTTACAACTGAATGAATGTATTTTTATCAATGGAGCATCAATGATTGTGAATAATGCTTGTGAACTTTAAAGAAATTTACAATATTATCATGCGTATACATAATATAAGCTATACAATAAACTCAGCAGTGGACGTCTCCGGGCTGGTGATGATGATGATGATGACATAATAGAAGTACTTAGTTGTTTATTGTCAATTTGAAAATAATAACCTGACAAATGTTTCTCTAGTAATCATCCAAGAGAAAAGTTCAAAAGTCCTTACTTGGAGTCTGCAAGTGAGCCAAGAAACACGGTGCTCTCAAAGTAGAACTGATCAATTGGAATAGAAAGTCAGTCCAGCACTCCAAATCAAAAATCGTAGACGTCTCGAAAACTTTGGGCCAAAAACACAACAGTATTACATTTTAAAAGGCGCTTTGGTAGGCCCAAAAAGAATAGGTGCGACGAGTTTGAGGTTAACAAAAGTCAAACACTCAAACTAAAAATTAGAAAGACGGATCGCAGGCCTAAGTTCTGAAGGAAGAAAGTAATGTATCCAAAAAAACTCGATCTTTTACTCGAAGAATTACCATTTTACATATTAATAAAGAAGCAAAGCCCCAAACGCCCCTGTTTTAGCAATAATCAATACTCCATAAAAGATATCGTGTACGGTGTTTATTTACCACAAAAAATTAATAAAAAACATGCATGTATTATATATATATATATATATATATGATTACTAGCTTGACAAAAACTATAGAGACAAAACTACTAGTTTAACTAGCTCCCATGGCTGAAACCACTTTGCGCTAGCATCGAAATAAATAATCATTTAATAATGAAAATTCATTATGTTACTACACATTGAACCTCTGTATTTTCCTTTTAGCTCAGCGGTCGCCCCCGTGGCGTCACCAATTAATTGGATAGATTCGTGAGTACCATACCTAAATCTAATTTGCGACGGATCAGCCGGGCTTTGGTTTATGCGTTATATAAAGCAAAGGTCATCGATGGTTTTAATTTTATAACTAAGCAGGTGAATTGAAACCGTAGTAAAACGATCGTATAAAAATAATAATAACTGCGTAAAATAAACGCCGAGTTGATGAATCAGGTTCTGGAAATGTTGAAACAGATGATCAGATACTCTTTAAATTAGATATAGATAGATTATTGTTCAAAAGGGCAGTTAGTCGCATTAGACTTCGTCCTAGTTTGTAGGTATACCTGCTTTAAAATGTGATGAGAATTACCTAAATGCAAGTCGAAGTTATTGATACCCTTTGCAAATTTTACATTATACTCATAATACATTCATAAATGATGCCTCAAATCTTTAATTATTTATTAAACTCTACCAAATTTTTCCAATGACCAATAAATATGGCTCGAATGCTGCAAGTTTCCGAATTTACTAAAACGTGTTGTCAGTCAGAATGAGGTTCACTGTCACCACTTCATCTGAACCAGCCATTACTGAAGAGATAACCATTACCATTCTACAGCCATAATAAAGACACTAAGTGTGGTGAAACTTTTGAAATACTCGTGAACACGTGAAACACTCAGTGTGGTCTCCAGTCTGGTGAAACTCAAACGTAGAATTTTATAGTATGAATTCCCTGTCAACACTCACCCCATTATGTCATGGTTTGACGTCGCAGTTCCCTGTAGATTCAGTCTTCAGTCTCCGATAGGTATGTTTGCGTCTATTTCGAGAGGACCGCATGTGGTGTTGTTGTTTGTCGCATCCGACACTTTGGACTTTATACTTTGTTTATTTTGGTACGGCGTCCATTCGAATCTTACATTCCAAAATGTTATTTCAAGGCAGTTTCAGAGTTTTGGAACGTATCGAAAATATGTACGAAAATAATGTCAACATTTTCTATGGTATGTTATACCAGACAACCATAAAGCCTCATGAAGAGTATTATGGTTAACGTTTATGTATGAACAAAGCAAAAACGGTTTTTTTTCATCACCAATTTATCTCAGCATTGTTTAATTTATAATAACGTCACCTACCCTATGACATTCTCTAAACCGACGATGTTATCAAAAATTACACGAATCTGTCAATACCTTATTTTGGTAACGAAGAGGCTATTGGCATGGGAATATACCAACCTAGGTACCTAATATTATACATAATTATTTACCATTGAATGATATACCCTATAAAACTGCATCCAAAACCACCGGAGGACAGACAGCAGCGTCCTCTCTGTTAAAGGTGGTGAGCATTCTGCGATCCCCAAGCCGCCTGCCAAGCGTGGGGATTATGGCAACTCCTCCCTATTTAGATGGAAGCCTTCGTCCAGTAGTGGACATCTCCGGGCTGTAGATGATGATTTACCCCCATGGCGTTGACGTTAGGTAACCTTTTTATTCTCCAAGTTAAGTATCGATCAAGTTAATGTGTCCCCTAATGCCGGCGTCTTCTATTCTGCCCAAATGACAAAAGCCCTGTGACAGTTGCTGCGATACAAAAGACACTTCCAATCGACTTATTAAAGGCATGAGAAATTTTGGCTTAAGTAGTTCATACAAAGAGGTATGGAAAATTGGTACCACTAGGCCACCTGCGTATGGAAAATGTCCTAAGCCTTTACTATGCAATCTGTACATACGTATAGCTGTCTCCATAATCATAGTCAACATAAGCAAAAGTGATTTCCTCAATTTCGTCATCTTATCACGACTTTCCAGCCTTTACAGAGCAAGTGATAATTTGGTCCAGCGCCAGAGAATGTCTAGATGTCACGTGTAACCTATACATGTGATAACACGTCTGTTGACTCGTTTCATTTGTGCCCAATCTAACGTAAATAGGTTTAGTGGAAAGAATCGATAGTATTTAACGCTTTATGTATTGTTTAGTTTAGTGGTTAAGTATATTCGAACCTCCTTCTAGTCTTCCCAATCACTAGTGTTCTATGTCCTAAAACTGCATCCAAAACCACCGGAGGACGGGCAGCAGCGTCTTTTCAGTAAGTGGTAAGCATTCTGCGATCCCCAAGCCGGCTGCCAAGCGTGGGGATTATAGGAACCCCTCCCTGATAAGGGGGAGGCCTCAGTCCAGCAGTGGACGTCTTCCAGCTGACAAAAATAATAACGATCTTGTAACATTTCATATTCAAACAGCATCTGGAGAATAGGTCCTAGAGACATGAAATTTGGAGGGTGTATTCTTTGGAAAGTGTAGGTATCCACTAAGAAAGGATTTTTGGAAATTCCACCCTTAAGGGGGTAAAATAGGGGATCAAAGTTAATATGAAAGTCCTTTGTTTTTGTACTTTTAGTCACGAACATTTGGATTTGGATAGTTAATTTAAAATAAAAAATGCTGTTTTCAATATTTCGTTGACAGAGACGCTTTAAGGGGGGAAAGGGGGGGGTGGAATGTTGTATGGAATGTTCTTTGTTTTTGAAGTTATAGTGATGAAAATTGATTGGGGGATTTGCTCGGGATGATTTAAAGTGGTGAATTTTGGGAGCGGGCCGAATTTCTTCCGTACGCGGACGAAGTCGCGGGCGATCTCTAGTTAAGCATATACATTTATAATAAACTATTATTATAGAGAAATACATTTGTATGGAGAATCGCAGACCAAACCTCTTAAGTAAATTATTTTTTGCTGCATATAAATGCAAGCTTTATCATATATTTGCTTAAAAGACTTAGTTAATGCCTTTACACTGTAAATATTTTGAAAGCATCTCAATGAAGGCGAGTTTCATCGCATAATATCCGTTCTTCTATCAGCACATTTGGCACTTTATGATCGTTAACGATCTTTAATTGCCCATCTCCGTTTACGATCTGCCTGATGGCCCATCTTGCCCACTGCTGGGATCGGTGACGCGATACGTAGACGGACCGGTCGTTAACGTATTAATTGGTGAAATCGGTAATTTATGATGCTATAATAATAATCTATATGGGAAAGCTTTTAAATTATTTTGGTATGGACTCATAATGGAGGGAATTTCAACAGATCGTACGTCTGTTAGAATGACCTCATTTTCTATATGACGTGATTTTCTGTTAAATTATTATGATAATCAATCAGGCTATGATAGTTTTCAATGCCTCAATGGGACGTACTTAGGAAAGAAAGTTGCAACGATAGTTCAGGGTTAGCGCGATAGGATCGCACGCCGAAGGGTGTGGGTTCAAATCTCAGCAATGTGCTAGAGCTTCCAGTGAGGAAAACTTCGTAAGGTAACCATACTTAACCATGGTGGTAGTGGTAGGGTCACATAGCACTCAAACAACTTGCTACCACCGTCAAGTTGAAAAACTGCCGCCACGCACTTAACGCGGTGGTGTATTCCGGCAACTTCACGCCAGTTTCCATTCTAGAGTCCATTTTCAGGTTCCATTCATTCATGGTTATTTTATTATCAGATAATTTCTGGCGCTGGTACTGGCTGGACCTAGCCTGCCAAAAAAACGAACTGTAGATATGGTCAAATACACATCATCCAGAAAACGTCCACTGCTGGACGAAGGCCTCCCTTAATAGGGAGGGTTACATTATGTGGTTGCATTAATCCCCACGCTGGGCAGGCGGCTTGCAGATCGCAGAATGCTCACCACAGTTAACCAAGAGGACGCTGCTGCACGTCCTCCGGTGGTTCAAGTTGCAGTTTTAGGACACACCCAGGTCCACTGAAGGTCCAGATTTGGTCAAATGTAGGCATCAACATTTTCCTTGCGAGTCTTTATTTTGCCCGGATAAAACGACAGTGGCTCCCCGAGCTCACCCTCCAGAAATTGAGTAGCTCTGTACCAATAGTGCGAGTCATTTGGTCGTCGATGCGAAGGCACTTCGGTGAAGCGTTTTCATGACTGTACTCGAAAATAGAGGGGTCAATGAACCCGCACTGTCCTCGAAAAGTAAATTACATTTGTTTTGGCACATGTAACCAAGCCACACTTTCAATTATAACATCTGTATTATAAATAAATAGCTAGCCTGCCTAATTGTTAATTTGTTATAGTCGAAAAGCTAGTTTCATGTAACCCTGTAAATAATCAGCCTTTTCAATACTTACATAACTTACATAAAGTAAAGTAAAGTAAAGTTTATTCACAATAAGAAACTTACTAAGAAAGAAAACAGAGTTTCGTTACACATACCCTAAGGGTTCAGATATTCTAAGTAAGACACATTGGAAATACACACAATACATAGAATAATATAATATTTATAATTAATGCTTACAGGATTTTATAAAAAAAAAAACCTTCCGAGCAAACTCTACCGACTCTCTACTCTACCCCCCAACTGATCTATAAGGCAGTCAAAAAATCACCATGATTAAATGTTTATCGCTATAATGAGACGGAATTTGAGCATTACTTTATTATTTAATTGTATGCATTTGGAACAAACAGTGTGACCTTGATAAGACAGGCTAATTCGGTTTATACTTCATTATGTGTTTAACTGACTACTGTCAGAATACTTTTTAATGATCTTTTGTTGTACCGTTGTAATGTTTTAACACAAATAAAGAAATTTTTCGTGTAGGTGTTCCGTACATTCGTCAAAACAAATTTACGGCTGTAACAATTGTGAATGAAAAGTTTATATTTGTTATTGCGAAAAATAAAAAGCTGTTTGTCGAGGGAATTATATAAGGTATTTTTCCTATGGAAAATCTGTTTTATTTTTGGGACTTCTGTAATGTCCCCGTAGTATTAACATTCCTCGTAACCCCGTACGCCCTATGAGAACTAGCGAGTTCTCAGTTGTATCTGCTATCTAACATCTCAGGGTGACGAGCGCAGCGCAATGCAGTGCGGCGCAGGATTTTGTTCGCAAGTTCATAGTTCTAGCACTGCTACTGTTATGGGCAGGCGTGATGCTTACAACGTCTTCATTATCAGCCCGGAGATGTCCACTGCTGGACAAAGGCTTCCCCCTTTATAGGGAAGGTTGCCATAATCCCCACGCTTTGCAGGCGGCTTGGGGATCGCAGAAAGCTCACCGTTAACCGATAGGACGCTGCTGCCCGTCCTCCGGTGGTACTGGATGCAGTTTTAGGACATACCTAGGTCATAACCACGTCTAGACACTCCATAAAGTAAAAAAAAAAATAAGCGCTTATTAAAAAACGCATTATTTTCCGATACAAAAGTACCCAAATAAGAGTAATTCCTTATAATTTTTTTTTTTTTTTTACATCAAATCCGTAACAATAACGAATGTGAAGAAGTAGTAACATACATACATACGTACAAACAAACTTCGCTTATTATTTAATATTCATGAAAATATCGTGCTATAATTTAATCTAGGGTGGTGGGCATTAAGCCATCCCCATCCTAATTCCTACTCATAAATCCGTTGAGCCATACAGATAACTACGAACTAGATAGCAAACTAGGTCCTCACTCACATAGACAACCTTAGCGTAGAATATTAGCGTAATTCCGTTTTCTACCGACCGCAAGGAACCCCGATCTCGTTTACGATATCCGTTTGTTAGGAACACTGAAAAAAACCAGCGCCAGCTATTCGTGTCTTGTTTTTGTTCCCGGCTATGTTTAGTGTCAAGTGCACCTTTATTCGTTTATTTGTACTGTTTAATTATGTAGATTAACGTGGTCAATAAATCTATGCTCTGTTGTTATTTCACAATCGAGTAACGAAACAAGATGGCTGGATAATATAATAAGTGCTAGACATGCCCATGATAATGTTTTTCATACCACGCTCGGCAATGTCCAATTACATTATTTGCGCTATCTCAACGTAAAGGGATATAATGTGGTTTGAATTTAGAACGTTAAAATTAATTAATAAAAAGAGAGAGATCTAAATCCTCCAAGTATAAAAACTCTATACGTGCATTGTAAAGAGAGTTTATTCGAAAATTGAACTGGCCAGCACAGGCAGAACAAAAAAAACAAAAGCCCGCGACTGGGTTTTCATCAGTGACCTAAGTACGCTGGATTAAATATTGTCTAGGAAATGACAGTTTTTTTGTGTGCCGATTTGAAGCGCCTCTCCGAGCGTCTCTGGTACTAAAATTGACATTTGTGTATTACAAAATATTAGTTCCATGAACGCTCACACTGTATATCCGTTGGATATCCGCGCCAAAATGGCGAAATTCAAATGGCTTGAATTTGATATCGACAATATGAAATCCTGCGTATTTGTATAATAGAGGTCAATGGTTTTCATTGTCTCGTACTGAAAGTATGAAAAGTAGAGTATGTATAAATAATAACTATTTGGATAAAAAGCCCTGTCTTCATCTTGGGCGGCTTGGACCCCTCACTCAAGACTCTAGATAATTACTCCCAAGTGTTTTTTTCTTACACCTCTAATAGGGTAGATGACTGATGTTGATATCGTTGAAACCTATAGCTTTGATGAAGAATTTAAGTAAATATAGTATGTTTATTGAAACAATTATTTAAATCGGTTAATAATGTTCTGATATATGAGCGTTTAAAGTTTTTGTTAGAGACAACTCTGTCCCTTTCCCACAAAACAAAAAATGACGTCACGCCTTACTTGTCAGAATATGATTTATATGGCGTACTGAGAAGTGACGTCACGATTTGCTGTTTCCCCTCTCTGTCTAGCATGATATTAAAATGCTTATAAGTTGCTTATTTTTGATCAGATTTAAATTTTCTTTTCATTAATCAGCTATATTTATGAGCCACATTTTAATAGGACAATAAAAAAATACCAGTCATCTAGCCTATTATAATACTTTAATTTGATGTTGTGAATACAAGTCATATTGTTACCTACAATTTCCTAAAAACATAACGATCGAAAGTTTTCTCTGGAAAATCCCAGTGTTTGGAAAAACCACCATAACGGATAAGGATTGAAATTACTGTTTGTAGGGAAAGTGGCTATACAAATCTACCTTCATTTCACATTGTAGATGGCTCTGACTTTGCGCAGTCTAGGTGTGCCAGTCAATGTAAAGTTTTTTATTTTATTTCTTATGCCACCTATTAAAAATAGTCTGAAAAATAGTATACTGTTTTTGACTGGCACGTTTAGTCGGCGCTATCTGTCGAGTTGAAGGAAACGTTTTATTTTAAATTTCATTTTTGAATTAAAAAAATTTTTTGGCATGAGCATTTATTAACTACAACAAACTACAAAGACTACTTAGCCTACTACACAACAAAAAACAAAAGGATTGTATCCAGACCGATGAAAGTCTAGAGACAATCCAAATGCTCAAACCCACTACCAGTCGGCAGCGTACCCAGCATGCTGGCGGCATTTCCAAATTGGATAATTGCTCAAGAATTCGAATATGAGCAAAATTTTGACAGCAGTGACGAGACGAGCGAGACTTTGCCTGGTGGTTAAACATCACGCCTGCCAACAACAGAGTGCCAGAGTGAATTGTGAACTTGCAAACAAAATCTTGCACCACATTGCACTATACGCTCGTCTTCCTGAGTTAAATTATATGTCAAAATCTTTTCATGCCCAGTAATTTCTCTGGTAACATTTCCCCCTACCCGAAACACAGTAATGATTTTGCCACAGTAATGCAGGTCGTGAGGTCGTTTAGCGCGCCATTTTCTTTCGTCCCGTGCCCATCTTGTTAACTGCTTAATTTTAGGTTAGGTTAGGTTAGGAAACACCCCCCCCCCCCCCCCCGTGGGTACCCGCCTTGTCGGGGCGGGGGGGCTTAGTAGCCGTGGGTTGGTCGCCATGGTGAAGCTAAGAGGTACCCGAGGTGGGGCCGCTTCTCCGGGCCATCCGGGGGGGGCATACCCGGGGAAGTCTGGTTGAAGCGGCCAAAGTAGGTTGCGGTACTGTATGGGCGGTACCGCAACTGAGGCGGGCTGCGGTGTCGTATGGGAGATACCGCAGCTGAAGGCTGGAGGCCGCGGCGGGAGAGGACTGTCGGTGGTGAGGTTCGCCGCTTTCCCTGCCTTCCGCGGCCTCGACGGGGCTGCCACCGTGAGATGGTGGACGCGGGGGGGTCGCAGGGGAAGAGGAGTGCCGGTATCACGGTGCGCCGCTCTTCCTGTCCTCTGCGACCGAAATGGCGGGCGACGGGGCCACTTGCCTGACCCGTCGCATGGGAACTTCTGGCGTCAGATATAGGGTCGTCTGACGCCAATACTGGTTTTGTTCTCGAGGTGGGTCGCGACATGTCATTTATGGCGTGTCCCTCTGATTAGCAGAGGGCACAGTGGAGAGTGAGGAGGGACAACCGGGTGGTGGCCTCATCAAGGGCTTTCCTTGAGGGGGCACCCACCGGGTGTGTTGTGGTGGGGCTACGGGATGGGGACAGGCCAGAGGGGCCAGAGCTCCCCATCCCCAACAGCCGAAGTGGTAGGCGGCGGGACCACTTACCTGACCCGCCGCATGGAGGCCAGGGCGTTGGACGTGGGGCGGTCCGGCGCCCATCTCGCTGGCATGGTCTCCGAGGTGGATGCACGATGTGTCTGGGTGTTCCGACACATCGTCATCGGTGCGGGAGGAGCTTTGGCTCCCCGTGGTGGGCCCGAAAGGGCAGCGCTGTCGAGGTCGCGGACGAATGCGAGAGCGTACCCGTGGCCTCGGCGCAAGGCGCAGTGATGGAACACCGTTGGGTTTTTAGTCGGTAGTGGTGCCACTCTGGTGCCGAGCCCGACATAACCCTCCTGCCGCCCCGGCGGGAGGGTATGCGTAAATGCATTTCCCAACGTTAAAAAAAAAAAAAAAAAAAAAAAAAAAAAATTTAGGAAACACCCGGCAAGAGATTTTGCGTCAAATACACCTGAACCTGTACATACAAATCAAGCAACTGCTCAACAGTGGAATGCGCTGCCCGAGTGGGTTTCCCCGGATAATTATAATCTCCTCATGTTGCGAGTGAATTTTCTTTCTTTATTTAACATCTTCGTTTAACATCAGACGAGATGGCAGTCAAAAGCAAGCCTATAAATAATAATAATAATAAAAAACTGCGTTATAGGTAGATATGTAAACTTAAACAAGCAATCATTTCTCATTCATCATCATTTCATTTCATCATTTTTGGCATAGCTATCTAATGTATAACTATATAGGAGAAGCCACTGGTTCCCGACACACAGTCTTTGACTAGTTTGGGAGCCTATGGGTCATAAATTTGTGAAATGATTTGTGTCAAAATAAATAATTTTGTATTTTGTATTTTTGTTTGTATTTAAGCGATGGTGAACGGACAACAATCTGTCCCTTTTCATTACTTCCCTGTGCCCTTAGTGGCCGCACCTTAAGGCCAACAATAACGTAAATTGATGAGTAAAAATAAAAGGCCTTCAGAACATAATTGGCCTCCTAAAGGCATCTATCATGGTGCGATTAGAGCATCCCAACGCTCGTTATAGTAAGAGTTCAGATATAGGGAGGGGACATCAAAATTCCATCTGCAAAGATTCGATAATCATAAAATTTTAATATAAGTATTGTAACACAGTTTTTAAAACTATCAGGTTTGTTAATTGCAGATCTATGATTATTATAATAATTATATATTTACCGAGCTTACTTACATTAATATCGGCAGTTAGTTTTACAAGATGAGGGCTACAATTATCCCGAAAATAAAATCATTAGGATGATTTTATAACTGTAAAAATCATGTATTAAATTGTAATTTTTTTTTAACAGGCATATGCCTTTATTAACTACAACAAACTACAATGACTACTTAGCCTACTACACAACAAAAAACAAAAGGATTGTATCCAGACCGATGAAAGTCTAGAGACAATCCAAATGCTCAAACCCACTACCAGTCGGCAGCGTACCCAGCATGCTAGCGGCATTGCCACGCTGGATGGCAATGCTTATGCGTTGAGCCAAATAAACGCCAGCATTTTGATCACGCGTCGCGTCGACCAGGCGCTCGGATATGTTTTTGAAAAGATGATGAGCTCCCGGTCCCCACGGACCCAATGTCTCAACACCAAACGGCTCAAATATGTAACCTCTGCCGAGGTTAGCATATTTGCGCCGCTTGTGCCGCTCCGCCGAATTTGCCGCCGCACCAGCCCTACTCTGTGTCTCAGGAAGATGTGACGGTGCCAAAGTATCAACGCAAGTTGCGTCCCATACAAGGGGCCGTCCCATCTTCCAAGGCACAAGTGTCATAATTGTAATTAAATATAACCATCGAAATAATCAACTACGCAATTTTCATCACAGAACTTCAAAAACAAAGAATAGATTGGACTACACCTATCAATACACCTATCGTATTATTCATAATCATATCATAATTATTTAACTCTATTTTTGGTGGAATAAAATTCATTTCATTTCAAAGAACTTTCCATACAAAGTTTCATCCGGCCTTGTAATCCGTGGTAAAAAAGAATAAAAATACAAAATTTTATTTTCATATAACTATCTAAATAATACTACTCAATTTTAACGACTAAAGGTCAATACTCATTCTTACCCCCTTAAGGGTGGAATTTATAAAAATCCTTTCTTAAATACACCTCTACGCATCAAGAGAAATACACTTTCAAAATTTAAAGTCTCTACGACTAGCTATTTAGGCTGTGCTTTGTCTGTCGGTCAGTACTTTGGTTCTTACAGTAAGTATAAGATAGAAGATAATACAAAATGTGTCTTCATGAAGAAACATTATATCTAAATCGGGACCAAACCAATACCATAGAACTCAACTGTGTCCCACCCCTACTTTGTTGTCATTGCCATTAACCTCGTATTCCTTGATAGGGCTTTTAGCTAACAAGGGGCGGCGGTCGTGACGTCACCAGCAAGGTTGGCCCGCGAGGCCACACGACCTTTGAAGCCAAGAATAGACAGATCCAGAAAACTTAGCTTCCAAGGATTGGTGACGTCATAGGCTCTTGGAAACAGGCAGCCAATGGGAACGGCACATGAGGTGGCTTTGACCTTTTATGATAGATCATAAAAAATTGGGGTTGATAGCCTGTATGCGCTAAATAGCCTACATTTATTAGGGAGAACTTCTTTTATTAAGGCACATATAGCAGATATTTTTGAAGTGGTAAGATTCTATTGCAGAGTCCGCCTGGGGTAGTACCACACCTTTGCCAGTTATTTAACCACCAAGCAGTAGTGTGCAAGCATAAGTGTTTTGGATTGAAGGGCAATGTTACCAGGGAAATTACTGGGCGTGAAGAGATTTGATATGTGATATCTAAGGATGACGAGCGCAGTGCATTGCGGCGCGAGATTTTGTTGGCAAGTTCACAATTCTGGCACTGCTACTGTTACCGGCATAACTTTCAGGTGTTATCCCGCCGCCGCCGCTGTTGGGACTGGCCTTCTGACTGCGTCTATCGCCAAGAGACCACCACATTTTTTTGTTTGCAAAAAAATAACGTAGGTACGTGTCGATCAGGCTCTTTTTGAAGCATCCTGTATTTGCTCTTGAAATCACAGTTACTGCAGACAGCGATATTTCAAAAGCGAATAATTCATCTCTAATAAGTTTAAATTTATTCTCCGATCATCAAAAGGCACTTTTGTTCAAAAGAAACAATAAAACCGTGGAGATTCTTTGATCGCCGCGACATTGGTTTGTTTTGGCGGGAAATCTTGCTGACGTCAGCGGCCATTTTGTTTTTCTGCTATTTCTAAGGAAACATTTGGTCTTACCTCTCTTAGAAATGTTTCATAAATCAGCGTATTGTATATAAACATCTATTCATATTCATCAGTTTTTGGCATCTTTTACCATTTGAATGGCACTTACGAGTACCAATGAAATCTACCAGATTGTTTTTTTATTCTACTTTAGCATTGAGCTATCTATAGAGTCACAATCGTGTAAAAAAATATCCGAGCCAAAACTCGGCGCACGCTACGCGGTGCGCCGACTTATTGGCCGACTTGAACTACGATAAGACACAACCGCTATATACTACATCCACACGCTCCGCCAGATTATACAGAAGACTGAGGAGTATAATCGGCCGTTATGTCTAGCGTTTGTGGACTATGAAAAAGCCTTCAAAGCCGATTCAATCGAGACCTGGGCGGTGTTGCAGTCCCTCCCGCAATGTCATATCGACTATAAGTATATCGAAGCGCTGAAGTGTTTGTATAGAAACGCCACAATATCAATCCAGTTGTAGGACGAGAACACGAAACCAATACAATTGCAGAAAAGCGTGAGACAGGGAGACGTTAACTGTTCACGAATTGCATTGGAGGACGTTTTCAAGATCTTGGACTGGAACGGATTCGGCATCAACATAAATGGCGAATAAATCACTCACCTTCGCTTTGCCGATGATATAGTCATCATCGTATTATAATCATCATCCTTTCGTTTAGGGCTTCATGACGCTGTGGGAAATGTCTACCAATATATAATAACTATTTATATTTATCTCTCACACTCGCGTGCACATACCCTAATGCATAATAATTATTATGTCAGTGAACATAAGTTCAAAGTTCAAATGTATTATGTCTATAAGTTAGTAGTACTTTTTATATTAAAATTAAAAATTAAAATTATTATTTTATGTAGGTGTTTATGTAGTGATTGTAGTTATTTTTGTATAAGTTAAATTCATAAAATGTAAATCCTTTATTGGCTGTCAGTTTCACTATTAGTCTCATTGTATTATTTTTAAGAGCTGTGGATTTTGTAAATAAATAAAATAAAATCATGGCAGAGTCGCTGAAGGACCTCAATACTATGCTCAGCGACCTCAGTAACGTTTCCCAACAGGTGGGTCTTAAAATGAACATGGACAAGACAAAGATCATGTCCAATGTCCATGTTGTGCCCGTACCGGTTGTCGTTGGGAACGATACCCTCGAAGTTGTTGACCACTACAAACTACCTTGGGCAGATTGTTCAGTTAGGTAGGTCCAACTTCGAAAAAGAAGTCGCCCGAAGAATCCAACTCGGATGGGCAGCGTTCGAGAAATTGCGTAATATCTTCTCGTCCAAAATCCCGCAGTGTCTGAAGACAACGGTCTTCAACCAGTGTGTGTTGCCAGTGATGACATATGGAACTGAAACGTGGACTTTGATTGCTGGCCTTTTGGAGGAACTCAGAGTCACGCAACGGGCAATGGAGAGAGCTATGCTCGGGGTTACTTTGCGCAATAGAATCCGGAACGAGGAAATTCGGCAAAGTTACCGACATAGCTCGCAAGGTTTGCAAGTTGAAGTGACAATTTGCAGGCTACATCGCTCGAAAAACTGACAACCGATGGGGAAGAAAGATTCTTGAGTGGCGACCGCGAACCGGAAGACGCAGCGTAGGAAGTGGGAGCACTAGGTGGACCGACGACATTGTAAAAATCGCGGGCAACCAGTGGATGCAAATGGCAGGTTGTCGTACAGTGTGGCGGTCTAAGGGGGAGGCCTTAGTTCAGCAGTGGACGCCTCCGGGCTGATAAAGATACCTAAGTAAGTATAAAAACTTAAATTTGACTGATGGGCGATCGCTTTCATGTACCTACCTACTTACTTAAAGTTTTTAATTTTCAGCGGCAATATAGGTGTTTCATTCTTTTCTTTTCATTTTAAGTACTTAGCTAGGTAGCTAGCTTGGCTAGGTGTGTTGAATATTAGAAATGTTCACCAAAATCATTCTAAAATGAAATCCAAAGCAGACAGTCCGATGTTATAAACGTAAAACCGTCCTACAAACGGGCTGGACATCGTAAACGATAGTCAGTGACACGCATAGCAGTCGTAAATACAATAAGCAATGTATTTAGCGAACTGGGCTGTGGAACTTTCCATTGGTGAGGGAGAGCTAATGGGGGCGACTTGATAGAAATAAAACCACATAAGCCCATGGAATATTTGTCGAGGATAATCTAGTTAGAGTAGGTAAGAGGTTTTTCAGTTTTTGTTACGTAGTGAAGTTAGATGTACTTATACTTATAAATGGGCTGAAGTTTTATTTATGAAAATAACTAACATGGCAAAAACAATTAAATTCAACTAAAATAAACTGCATTTATTGACAAAAAAATATGTAGGTAAATAAGTAACCTAACCTATCTAAATGTTTAAAATTTCTAAATAATCCCTAGGGATAAAAATGGTAAGCTTTCAATCCCTACAAACGTTGTGACGTAAAACTTAGATTAAGAGAACAGAAATGTAGTATACAAGTTGTATCATCCTTTAGGTTGACACTACTGAAAACCCTACCCGTGTTGTAGTGTCAGTTGTACCATAAGTGGTGCTGTATGTTGGTAGAATTGGTCAAGTAGTATGACGTGGACTGCGAGGCGTCGAGCTAACTCCTGAGTTAGCTTAGCTGGCGGGGTGTAAAATCTTCTGTACTATATAATTAACTTTTTTACTATCAGGAAAATATAAGAATGTGGCGAACGCATCATTATGAACAACCTTTAGTAATTAAAAACAAATTGGATTGGATTCGTGAAAAAAATATCACCATTCGATAGAAAAACCTCATTGACCTTGCACAAAAAAGAATCCTGAAGGATGAAGTGATTTGTGTTTAGATCATTATTTACGGCAGCACCAATGATATGAGTTAATTTTGTTACGTGTAAATGCTTACGACATTTCCCATGTGTAGGTAGCAAAGGACACGCCTGTAGAGAGTAATATAGTATTATTAATATCTTTGCCTGTAGTAAAATCATGAGATATATAAACCAGAGCGAACCAATTACTATCGAAACCCGAAAAACGTTGTTTTTAATCACAAAATATTTTCATTCCTAGAAGACCAAAAAAAATATTAAATATAATATAATATAATATTTTAATTCTTAAGCTTCAGAGCTTACTACCTACGAAGGTAATTTTGAAAAACATAAAACGCAAGTTTCTTAGTGAGAGTGTGTCCAAAGAACGATTCATTTGAATGAAACTTAGTTTGTCTAAGTATGAGGCTGTTTAGACACTAAAGGCCTTAAAAATGGCGTTTAAATTTAACTGTCATTACTTAGTAGTGCCCGCTTCATTTTTGTAATGCGCAAAAGTTAAATAACGATTGTTAACTAAAGCAACGTTTTTAAGTAAAGCCTTAAGTGGCATTACGTTCACTATTCACTGTGAAATATTACTGTGAAGCCACGCATATAAATATATTTGAGTAATATAACGGCTGGCCTTGCAACTTTGTCTCTCTTTACGAGTCAGTACCGTCTCGGTAATAAAACACACATGTAGCGAGATTAGTAAGATCTTAGACGAAAGTATGATATAAGTTGCGAGGGAATCGGTTTCTTCTAAATAAGCAAGCGCGCTTCATCGTAGACCGCATCTTCGCCAAAATGGCGGTCAAACGCAAGCCTATAATCAAATAAAAAAGTAGGTATATAGATCCGCCGTGCATTGGGAGTTGGGGGAGTTGGTTGAGTTGGTAGAGTTGGTTGAGTTGGTTGAGTTGGTTGAGTTGGTAGAGTTCGTTGAGTTGGTAGAGATGCTCGTAGAGTTTGCTCGGAAAGATTTAATGTGGAGAATTTTGGGAGCGGGCCGAATTTCTTCCGTACGCGGACGAAGTCGCGGGCGACTTCTAGTATATTTATAAACTGACCGACGCGACGACGACTGCGGGGCGTAGGCTTAGTAATAACCCTCCGTTTTAAACCCTTGATAATCGAGATTCACATTTATGAAAGACAAATTATCACATTCTTTATTTGCTAAAACAAGTTCATATTGTTCGCCCTTGATAACTAAACTGATAACCCCAAACTCGACGGGTCTACTATTTGCCATTACGTGGCTCGTAGTTCCAGTGTACAATCAGCTCAATTAGTACATAGTAGACCTATAATGTACTAATATACCTATTAGTATTGGTATGTAACAGGTAGATAGGTTTTCTATCAGATGAATAGGTGTTCTGTCGTAGATTTAACACAGAAACTTGTTTAATGTGAAACAAAACTAACAAAAAAGCAATGAAACATTTCAAAGAACATTCTGATTTGATAGCTTTGTTATTGTTACTGTCCTAATTCCATAGCTAGGTACTGAAAAGTGTACTAGAATCTCATTACATTCGGATTGACATACTTTACAAACTTCTTGGCAGCTCTCGAAGCTCTCGATTGTTTTCATCAAAGATCTGCTAAGTCTTAGTTTTGTTTATTTGTCTTTACTTGCTCTATGTTATTGTTTTTTAGTTTTTTCCTGTTTTTTTCGTAGAAAGCAGATATTGTTCAGTGATTCATAGGTGAAGAATGAATGAAGGTGCAGATTAAATACAATAACAGAGAAGCAGGTACCAAAAATATCTTAATATTAGAGAAATAATTATTTTACTACTAGAGACTTAATAGAGTGGAACTAGATAAAAATAAATAAATAAATAAATATTGGGCGGACATTTATTACACACAGCGCCATCTAGCCCCATACTAAGCAAAGCTTGTATCATGGAAACCAGATAGCTGATAGAATACTTATACACATATTTTTTTCGTAAATACATACTACACCCAGACACAGAACAAACATCGATATACGTCACATACATTTTTGTCCTGGGTGGGGATCGAACCCACTATATTTTATTATTATAGAACTAATTAAGATACCTGGGACCTGGGTATGTCCTTAAACTGCAACCAGACCAACCGGAAGACGGGCAGCAGCGTCCTCTTGGTTAAGTGAGCATTCTGTGATCCGCATGTCGCCTGCCAAGCGTGGGGATTATGGCAACACCCCTCTATTGGGAGGCCTTCGTCCAGCAGTGGACGTCTTATGGCTAACGATAAGGTACCTCGGGTGCTCAAACGCACCCAGTTTGGGAACTAGCAACACAGATAAACAGTTTAAGTTGTCTACTTTTGTGTTTTTATTTATTTATTTAGATTACTGCTCTGTGTCGAAATTAACAGGGCTACGTGAAATGGTAGGTGTTGCAGCTGAAAGGAGGTTACAGTACCTACTTGTCAACGTAAACAACTTTTGCAAAGGTGCCAACCTAGAATTTGCGAAAAAAAACAGCTTTTTCATACATTTTGTCAAGAGTCAATCTGTGATAACAAAGTTATTCTATGAAAAGTTGTCTGTAAATGTGTTACTTTTTTTAAAACTAAAATAATAATAATAATTTAAAGTATACTAAGTGTTAATTAATTATATAATATTTATCAACATACAAGTGTTACCTAAGTATATGGGACGGCCACCAAAAATGTATTGGTGTTAAAACATGCAGTCGAGCAAAGAGCTATTGCCAACCTTTGTATTTCCGCTACCAAAATAACTGTTTCAGGTTCGGCACCTGTCTGCCAAAACTCAGAGTTTGTTTGCCCAACACTAAAAGAAGATACGAAGTTTTGGCGGCAAAACGGGAATATCATAATGCGAAATGTGCTATTTACCGTAACTTGTGTTTTTTTATTTTGGCTTTTTGTGTAGTGCGTGCAAGATATTTTATGTAGTATCGCCTCTACTATATCTACTTACTACAAAACTATACCTACTTACTATAAAAAAAGAGTTTATTTTGGGAGCGGACCGAATTTCTTCCGTACGCGGACGAAGTCGCGGTCGACCTCTATATAGACAAGATATAAGTTCGTGAGGTCTCACTTCGCGAGGTATACTGTTAGTAGAACTACTAGTACTAAGAACCTATTTACAACAATAAATAATTTAAATATCTTTTCGACTTAAACCAAAAACCAAACTTGAAAATATTTTAATTTAACTATATCGAACTATATAGATCGAAACTATAGTCGGAGTATCCGATTTAATTAAACGTGAGTATTTCCGTATAAATAAAACAAAAATGTGCCAAAACCACGTCAGTTTTCATAATAAAATTGTACTCGTATGTTTTTAACTGAAGATACAGTCTACGATGAAGCACGCTTGCTTAAAAGAAACCTTACATTCACGACTTTATTCTTTTACTTATTTTTTTTTATTTTTTATTTTACGCACTTGCGCACCATTGATAGCATTGATTGAAGGCGACGTATGTATTTCATGGACATTTTGAAAGGTGGCACTATCTAGGTAATATCAAGTAATGCAAATATTTAGACGGATTTTTTACTCTTATAGTCTTTGGGCTGAATGCACCTTGATGAAGTGAGGAAGTCGATTGCTTCACTAGGATGGTCCCTTAAGGATGCACCGCCCAACGGCTCGAACTCATCGGTGGGCGTGGCTATAAACCATGCTCTCTTCATCAAACAAAGTGTGGGAACGGGAGAAAGAAAGAGAAATGAGCGCGCAAATTTTTACATGTCGACCTTTGGATCCAGGATTGTGATGAATAAACTACTGAACTAATTTATTCCAACTAAAGTTATTTGAAATTTTGATGGACCAAATTATGCCACTAGATACATTATTTTAGATTTTTCGTGTTCCTTATGTTATTTATCTACGTCCAAAGTGGCGTTAAAATTTAGCTAATATACAAGATGTTTTTTGGCTCATAACTTTTTTTTATCAATTTACAATCCTAAATAATGATAAAAGTAAGTTCGTATAGGCTGAGTGGCCAGCCCTAGTGTTAGAGTTAATGTGCCGCCCGAAGGCCTCTAGCATGGCTGAGGGTTGTTGTTATAGAAACTAGAACAAACAACCGGGACCAACAATTTAACGTCATCACGGTAGCGCTCAGAAATAAATGCCACTCACGGTCACCCATCCGAAGACTGACCGGACCGTCCGTTGCTTAACATCGGTGATCGTTTAGAATCACCTAGACAAGCTACGCCACGAGCGCTACTAAATACAAAAACTAAATAACGATGAGAGAAATCCTTATAATACTTAGTCTTGGACCTACAACATTACATAGTGGAGTAATATTACTTCCCCGTTTCTATGGAGAAGTGACCGGCTGTTTACTCTTATTTCTGTAAAGCTGTCGTTTGTAATATAATTAGTTTGATTAACTTACCGGCATGATGCAGGGCAGTTTCGAAGGGCGCCCGCTGCAGTCGCTCCTTGGTCTCTGCCAACAACATATTAATAGATTATATTCAACGAACCGCTGCCAAACTGAGTTAAACATCGATAAATGGGAACTAGCTTCTTTGTTTTGATATTCATGTTCACTTTGCGGCTCAATAAAAAATTATCTACGGTGAAAATTAGTGAAGCGTTCACTGTGATCAACTTCTGAATATAAAGTTGGAAATAAATTGTAGGAATTGGAAGTTGGAACATGAACGTACCTTCAAATTAATAAAATACTTACCATACCTTTGGCAGTTACTTAATCGCCAAGCAGTAGTGTGCATGCATTACGTATTTCGGATTAAAGGGCAATATTATGAGAGAAATTACTAAAGATTGTGATTACTTTTGGGCATGACACCTGATAGGTATTTCATGGTTACGAGCGCAGTGCAGTGCGTCGAGGGATTTTGTTTGCAAGCTCACAATCCGAGCACTGCCATAACAGTCCTGTCCATAACAGTCGAGCAATGCTACTGTTATGGACAGGCGTGATGCTTACCACCAGGCAAACTTCTTGCTCGTCCCGTCAATAAAAAAACAATTTAAAGCGAAGAATTCCTAAAAATCACCAACATTTTATTCCGTATTTTGCCTTAAACAGAAAATCACTTTGTAATACTTAATGAAAAATTATAAATTTATTAACGAAGCGTGTATTAAAATCTCTTTTACTGAACAAACATTACATCAAATTTATAATTTTATAAGTTTAAGCTTCCGGATGGAAAAGTAACGAAACAACTTGTTTACTAAATCGTGACATATTGATCCACTGTTATTTCCACTCTCTCAAATATTTACAAACATTCGCGTTTAAAAAAAGGCTAAAGTTTATTGAACCCGCCTAAATACTCGGCAGGTACCTACTTAACGCCTGACCTAGACGCTTGTCATTGACAAAGAATCGGCAGCCAAAATAGTACGACCTACTTGATACAGCTAATTCTAAAACAGCGGCGTTACAACTAAATACTGATAAGTAAGTAGTGAAATATTCTCAACTCGATATTATACTTGGTTGAAATTAAAAAAGTCTTGTAAACTTGCCGCGTTTTTTTCGGTAAATAATTACAGATGAGAAAAAATGGTTACTGAATCGTTTTTTTCTTTCTTCCTGGCTTATGAGAATAATTATGCACATTGTGCATTTGGTAAGTAATTTAAAAAAAACTTTACAATACATTTGCTCAAAAAGTGCATTTACGAAGCCTGTATACATCGTTCGAATGTAAAAAATTACGCACCATACAACGGAGCGTGCGGTAAAGTCTTTACCGCACACTCAGTTGTATAGCGCTGTGCGTAAACTTTACGGTATTTTTTTAATTTCTATAATAATATATAAGTATTCCACTAAGGAGTTTCACATTACGAGAATAAATAAGCTAAATAATCGAATCTCCGTCGAAGCCCTTTTGCTCAATACGTTTGGCTCACTTTAATACTAAATAGAAAATAAATATTATAAATAGAAAATGAGACGAAATATGTAGTTCTAATGTTCACCACACACACGTAGCGCCATTTGTTAATTCGCGCCATTTCATCTTTCCTCCTAGGAGGATTATGGCGTCGCACTTTGTGCATTTGCCAGTGTCATGTATTTATTTGTTTCAAGTTTTTCATAATTTTCAAGTCGAATGAGTCTAAGTTACAGGCAAAGTCATATTCAAGTCCAGTCATGCCATAGTAAAGTCGTGGCAACTTTACAACAAGCTTCTTCGGAGTTTTGGAAACAACACGAAAAGACAATCATTTATGAAACGTTTTAACGAAGACGAACTTTAAAACGAAGTTTTTTTTTCTTCTTTCCTCCTAGGAAGATTATGGCATCGCACTCGCATTTTGTGCATTTGCCAGTGTCAAGTATTTAGTTGCGACTTTCCGACCGATATTTATAGACAAAATAATAAAGTTTGTTTCATTATCTGTACTTCTGTTATCTGTTTTATCGAAAATGTGTTGTAAAACGTTGTATGGCACACGTGCGCAATTGGTTTTCACAAACTCGTGACTATGGTAAGCCCTCAACTTCGTCTCGGGGTTAGTATTCGTCTACTCGTTTGTAAAAACCAACTTACCGCACTAGTATCATAAATAACTATTACCAAATCGCAAAACAGTGCAAAACACATAAACAGTGCAACCCTTCAAAAACATGAAATGTAAAAAAGTCTCGCTACGCAATCCTTGCACCGTAAAAAGTTGTGAGATCTCAGGACTAAAGCCAGGTTAATTTTAGTTAGTACGGGAAAACCTATTCAAC
This sequence comes from Erannis defoliaria, assembly GCA_905404285.2. Classification (NCBI taxonomy): domain Eukaryota; kingdom Metazoa; phylum Arthropoda; class Insecta; order Lepidoptera; family Geometridae; genus Erannis; species Erannis defoliaria. The sequence continues at coordinate 18,466,298 of FR990077.1, read as the reverse complement.
AACTTTCATCTTTAATTGTTTCATAATAAATTACTTACCAACATTTTGTGATGGTAAGTAATTATTAGACATCTTAGTTCTGTAATAAATATTATAGTGACTTGGCAATATATTACTATTACGGCGTTTATGTCACGAAATGTTGACGAAAAGCGATCCCTATTTTGAGACATCAAACGGTCAATGAATCCTGATTCAGTGTAAACCTACTTTCTTTCAGATAGTATCCCGTCGTAGACATAACATGCCACGGGTGACGAGATGTTTTTAAACATTTCGTTTCAGATCACTAGACACAGACTGACAGGCAGACCAGATTTGAACAGTTCTCACTAATCACAATGAGAGATGTATTTGAAAAATGGCGTTACTATAATTCTATAACTAAGTATATAGGTTCCTCAAGTTACAGTTTAGCTCTCGATTAGTGTTGCAATGACGTACATCATGTTAGTGTTCTTTAAATGAATAAATAAATAAAGGGTCTAAGAGTAGTGAAACTTCCACATTCACATAGTACCTACTTAATACAAAGTCAAAATGACACATGCTCTTAGCGCAGGAGTTCCATATGGTACGCAATGATAAACATTTTCAAGATTCGTTCCTAAAACGAGTTAAACGGGAAATTTTGTGAGGCCTGAGACCGAGCTCAGGATCCGAGCCTGCACTTACAGGGCTGCATGCTGCTTTATATTTCCAGCAGTTTGGAATCTAGCAAGGTGCATCAATAGATAAAACGGTTATACTTGTACGTAAAGGTGTACGTAAAGGTTGACCCTTTCATTCTTCATTGAAGCTGCAATTCATGTTGGTCTTAGCTCGCTAAACCTCGGCCAACGCGAACGCGCGCAAATTAGCAGGTAAGTCAACACAGCGAATGCTACTGTCTACATGTCGTTCAAGTCAATTTGGACAAGTGGAGACTGACGTTGCCAACCATGAATTTGGGCAATGGACAATTTGACATCGCTTGCAAAGCGAAGGTGAGCGCTTTCGATTTTTACATGAAAAACGATGTGTCTCCAACTTCCCCAATGCTGAAACTGGAGGGGCTGTCACTTCAGAACAAAATGCAAAGTGCACTGAGTCGTACCGCACGATCCTAATGTGTGCAAGGCTTAACAAACGAACCGTATACGTATTCAAGATCTAGACCCATCTGAGTTCTAGGTTGACCTGCTAGACGAGGGCGACCAACAATAGCAACCAAAGGCGAGACGTTAGACGTTGGCACTCGCCTGCGAGTTACGATAAACATGTGTAGCACGCTTTAGCACTCGTTCAGTATCAAAAGGTGAAGTTCAATATCAAGAGAAACCGCAATCTCTTAGCAATAGGTACCACTCACGCACGTAATAAGTTCTATTCCCGTCCAATTAATAACAAGGCTGTGGAATGTTCCGACACACCAAAACAAAGCCGCCGTTTCATCTCGAATTAATCCAGCCAACACCAATCAGCTTTAATTGTAACGTATCTTCAGAGCGCTTAAACGACTCACTTTTTACTGAAAATTACCGGCTTTTTTCAAGTTGAAACCGGTTTGGAGCGGATCACCGTGGGATGGTAGCATCGGTGTTATTGTTTATTGTGTAAGCTGCCAGATCTAATGTCATTTTATAGGCCGCCCCAAGGCATCTGTTGGCTTGGTTATAGATTCAAATTACTAGTTTCGGTCCGGTCGGTTCCGGTCAGCCTTCGGATCAGGGACCGCAAGTGATATTTAGATCTGAGTACTCCTGTGTGTCAATGTGGCCTGGCATGTCAAGGGATATATCTTATAACTAACAAATGATGCTGTTGAAACACACCGTTCGATGTTTGGCATGTGATTTTTGACTCGAGTGTAGCTAGCCAGCTGAGTACCAGATAGTGTTCTACCATCATACATAGAAAACTGTGGTTTCTCCACGATGTTTTCTTTCACCAACAGCTCAAGTTCATTGTAGGGATTAGAACCTACGCCCTCCAGCTTACAAACCCAACGTGCTAACAACCACTAGCTATCATAGTTCCAAGCGATACTCATGCATCCAGAATGGCCCGAGTCAAAGGTGGCATCGCTTAGCGTATCAGCTCTAAGGAACTCGATATCTGGTCATGTGCTCTGGGAGCTTTGAATAAAGCTGGAAAATTCCAGATAGAGTTAGGTTAAGTCTAGCACTCTATAGATACCTTGAGAACGAGTTAATTGTTGATCAACATGAGACTTGCACTGCAATATGACTGCATTAAACAAGATTAAAGCGGTTCAAGAGTCGAGTTGAAAAGTTGGTGTTGATTGAAAGTGTTTCCATTGACGAATTTTAAACACAAAAATTTGCGGCAAACAACAAAGAACGATCGAGTCAAGCGCTCTTCCAAGCTGTGGTAATTTAATGGGAGACCGCCCGACCTGCAATCGTGAGATCGGGGATTCAAATCCTGGGCTCGTACCAAATAGTTCTTCGGATATTATGTACAAATTTTCATACCACTATATTTATAGGAAACGTCGTAAATATAAATCTGCGTACGTCCACCAAGGGACTGTTATGCGTCTTTCATAATTTTGTCTGATTCAAGACACCTGTGTTTTATGATGCAGAATGCTTTAGAAGCACCAGTCTATTCGATTCTGCACCAATAAAAGATTTAATCATATAGAGCGAATTGAGACAGATTCTCGAAAAGCCTAACTACACTAACCAGTGAGTACTAGATAATGCGCCGAATTCTAACCGGTTCCATTATATCTAGATCCCATTATCTATGTAATAACGAACCACTTATAAATATCGGAGCTAAAACATACTGTTGAACGTCATACTGTTATCATATGCCTATTTTTACTGTCACTATTGTATAATCTATGTCAATAAGGTGTGCGATTAGATTTTTGTGAAGAGGATGAGTTTTGCATTTCATGGTTTAGGATCAATGATCATGAAATTAGTATTTACCTAATAACTTCAATCATGTTCATAGAAGTAATAAAGTTGCAAAATATTAAGGCCCCCAGAGTATGGCGTCTATCTTGCTCCAAAATTTCAACAATTTTGATCTTGAATAATAAAATCACTGAACTTAATGGTATTAGACTCGCCATCATCGTGACGGCAAACTGACTAACAGTAATAAGTAGCTAGATTAGTTTATACCCTTAACTTCGCACATTTGCCACACAAGACCTGCTTCCTTGCATTCAACCTCAATGGCCACTTGACAAAGACTTATTCGGTAGCAGTCGACAATACCGCGCTCCAACAGGTATATAGTGCGATATTTCTGGGTTCCCGCATTGACGGTGCGTTGACATGGGAGACGCACATAGACGAGCTTTGCGGGAAGCTGAGCCGCTCGTGCTTCGCGCTCCGGCGGCTCGCGAGCACCGCCACCCGCAGTGTGGTGCGCTCCTGCTACTTCGCGACCGTCCACAGTAACATCACGGACGGGTTGGAGCAGTGGGCCCGCGCTGCCGATCGGAACAGAGTCTTTGTCATGCAGAAACGAGCCATACGTGCTATATGTGGTGTTCAGAATGAATAGTGCGTAGAGCTATTTAGAGAACTTCAGATACTGCCCTTGCCGTGTGAATTTATTTACCAGATATTTACCCTATTCACCCATGTAAACCTAGAAACGTTCCAACGTAGGGGCGTTCACAGCACGTTAGCTTTACGAAGCAATAAAAAGAAAGACCAACTGATAACCCCGACGCACCGTCTCGTCAAGTCGGAGAGGTCAGTGTATATTTTGGGGCCCGCGATCTACAACCGTGAGACAGGGAGACGTTATTTCTCTGAAACTGTTCACGAACGCATTGGAGGACGTTTTTAAGCTCTTGGAATGGAACGGATTCGGCATCAACATTAATGGCGAATACATCACTCACCTTCGCTTTGCCGATGATATAGTCATCATGGAAGAGTCGCTGAAGGAGCTCAATACTATGCTTAGCGACCTCAGTAATGTTTCCCAACAGGTGGGTCTTAAAATCAACATGGACAAGACAAAGATCATGTCCAATGTCCATGTTGTGCCCGTACCGGTTGTCGTTGGAACGATACTCTCGAAGTTGTTGACCACTACAACTACCTTGGACAGATTGTTCAGTTAGGTAGGTCCAACTTCGACAAAGAGGTCGCCCGAAGAATCCAAATCGGATGGGCAGCGTTCGAGAAATTGCGGAATATCTTCTCGTCCAAAACCCCCCGGGTCTGAAGACAAGGGTCTACGACCAGTGCGTGTTGCCAGTGATGACATATGGAACTGAAACGTGGTCTTTAACCGCTGGCCTTTTGGAGAAACTCAGAGTCACACAACGGGCAATGGAGAGAGCTATGCTCGGAGTTACTTTGCGCGATAGAATCCGGAACGAGGATATTCGCCAAAGAACCAAAGTTATCGACATAGCTCGCAAGGTTGAAGGCAAGTTGAAGTGGCAATGGGCAGGCCACATCGCTCGAAGAACTGACAACCGATGGGGAAGAAAGGTTCTTAAGTGGCGACCGCGAACCGGAAGAGGAGGCCTTCGTTCAGCAGTGGACGTCTCCGGGCTGATGATGATCTACAACCGTATACCAGCTTCCATTCGGGATGCTCCTTCCACCGGGTGCTTCAAAACCAAGCTCAGAGCGTGGTTGCAAGAGAACTTGTTTTATGACAATGAAGCTTATTAAAATAAGAGATTATTAACGTATTTTTATAATTATTATTTCATTTTAGTAAGTGATATTTTGTGACATTCTTAATGAAATTTGACTTGTAACACAAAAAGGTTCATCGACCTTGGACAGAACAGCTGTTTTTTTTCGTGATTTCAAGGCCCCATAGTAAAAGTTGTTCGTAATGATGTCCTAGAAGGATAACGGTGTTTAAACTAACACCCGGTATTATATTTATTTTGAAAAATAAAATTTAAAAAAAAGGTTTTGTCCTGGGTGGGAATCGAAACCCACGCCATACAGCTGCTGCGCTGAAAGGCAGACATACTACCGACCGAGCTTTAAGTCCAAATGGTTGCTTCGATAATACCCCATATGCATGTTTTGTTTTTATTGACAGACCAAAAAAGCTGACACGCGTCAAAGCAAATCATAGAAAATAAAAAATTATATTATTTGCACAAATAACGAAGTTATAAACATTTTAATTTCATGTTAGACAAGGAAGGCACTATAGCAGCTTATGACGTCAAAGTCTAAGATTCCAAATATATTCCATACTAGCAAGCGTTTTGCTAGAAAGGGACAGATGACTCCCTCTCAAATACTCTGAACGCCTATATTTCAGAACATTACCAGCCGATATCAATTATTTTTTCGATCTAAACATCAGATTCAGTTAAACTCTCCACTAATCTTATTAATAACCTTAGAAAATCTTGTTAAATTTTGATACTTATTTTTAATAATTGAAACTCATGCATATTTCCTATTCTTGTGATACACGATAGACTCATCTGTCTGTGTTGTCTTCCTTATCACTTTTGCATATTATTTCTTTCGTCAACCGGCTTATCAATGTAACAAAAGAGTCAGCCGGTGGTTCAACCCGAACTATGACAAAATACCTATAAGTGTATCGATAAGTGTAGCATTATGTCAACATAATTTAAATACATATGTTTTTTTTAATCTTTGGATAACTTTTGGACTCAATGGAAAGTTTAATGACGTGGGTCGTGTTCTTCTGTGTGGGACAATGTTAACCTTATACGCAAGAAAATGTAACGTTAGTAATCTAATCTATCCTTCTTGCTTACTTGCGTGGTTTACAGAAATGTTTATTAGCCTTTTTACTAATTTAGTGGCCAGTGTGAATACTTATAAAGATTTGTCAGTGTGAACTGTGGATACTTAGTCAAAGAATGGAAAGATTTGTCAGCATTTTTGGTTTTATCAACGTTAACTTCCTATACCTTGTTAAAATTCGTAGATCTTCTACGTGTTTTGTAGCTTAATTTTATGGACCTCGTAGATCTTCGTAGCATGTAGACGCTTTTTAGCGTAGCGTAGTGTTGCGGTAACACAAAATAAATTGTTTTTATTGATTTTTATTTATTTATAGATATCGATTCGATAAAGCTCATGTAATTATATGTACGTCTCATGTATCTACTACGGGTACGTCAAATATTACCCCAGAAAATAATACTAGAACCGAAAACAACCAACCAATAAGCAACCTTAGCAATAAGCACCCACCACCCACTCATCAGCCTGAAAACGTGCTGGACGAAGGCCTCCCCTTTAATAGGGAGGTGTTTGCATAATCCCCACGCTTGGCAGGCAGCTTGGGGATCGCAGAATGTTCACCACGGTTAACGGAGAGGACGCTGCTCGCCTTCCGGTGGTTCTGGTTGCAGTTTTAGGACATAGGCACCCAGGTCCTTTAAGCAACAACGCCGTTAACATCGGGCGAGCTGTGGTCAAACACCTAGCTTGTCAATCAAAATTATTGCACTCAGTTATAAGCATGTTTTATGACCGAACGAGGTCAATGGAAGAAACAAGTAAAAGAAAAAAATATTAACCGACATCAAATAATTATGGGACCTCGTCGAGAGTAGGTATATCCAGTCAACCAAAAAAAATACGTTTGAAATTTGGCCCACAGTCGACGGAAAAGTCGGAAAAAAACAAATAAACAAAATATAACATTCATACAGTCGAACACAGAATCTCCTCTTTTTTTGAAGTTGCTTAAAAAGTGTTTGATATTAGAGCTTCGACGACAGTTTGAGTACCTACAGTTAATCTGATGTTCATGAAATGAATGACTGTAAGTGAGTAGTACGTTTCAATTATTATCTAATTGTAATGTTAACGAAAAATGTTCAAGGTTTTCAAAGATATAGGGATCGCGAGGTCACACCGTACATAACGAAATAGATAGATAGTTAAACACTTTATTGAACTCTTTAGTGGTAATTTGCAAAAAATGAAGGTGTACTTTCTCGCAATATAGATAAAGGTGCCTTCACACCTTTTATTGCGTTGCAGAGGCCATGACAAGCACCTCAACGACGCAACAAATGACCACATTATTATCCATGTTTATCAATCTTAGAAAAAGTCAGCGACGTGATAATGGAATGGACGAGCCCAGCGCTTGAAAATCGATCAAAATTAACAAGACAACACAATCAAGCATACCTAGCTAAAAGTATGCATATTACATTTGCCGGAAAATAGAGATAGCGAATCTAATTACTGCATGACAAAAAGAGAACGTATTAGAAGTTTGTATTGTCGTATCGTACGGCTCTCATGTCGCAAAGGCAGAGTATGACTGAAGCGAGTGAAGAGCCGGCGCTCAACATATAGTCTTCAAAATCCGTGCGCTTATTTCCCGTCCATTCATCTTATCATTGTCGCTGGAACCAGTGATATTCCTAGAATGTTCTATTTACTCAGATTTGTTGAAGCATGTGCTGTGACTGAAACTTAATGGGTGAAAAACCAATATATTAACTCTGTCCAGAAAAAACATTCCCTTTGAAGTAAGGTCGTCATAGACCGCATGATCCGTTGTCTATGGTATTAACATCAGGCCGGGTGGGGTCATAAGCAAACCTAATATTACCAGAACCTCTCGTAGGAAGCTCGTCAACATCATACATAAGTATACCTACTTACATAACCTTTTTACTACTTATCTTCTTTAATTCGTTTAATTTTTTAATAGAGTTCGCCCGCGACTCGGTCCGCGTACAGCAGAAATTCGCCCCGCTCCCTAATATCTTCTATACTGCTGGGTTAATTAAAAAAAATAAACCTCCCCATATTCACTACTAAAGATCAACCCGAGCAATTTATTTTTAGAGTCCAGTTTCCAGAGTTTCGCAGACCAATAACATCACCATAAATTTAAAGCAAAGAAGTTTCATCCGCCCAGTTAATAAAAAAAATACATTTAGTACACAAAAACACCATTTTCATCACTGTAACTTAAAAAACAAAAAACTTTCCATACAAAATTTCACCCCCATTTCACACCCTTAACTCATGCCTGTCAAAAAAAAATTTAAAACAGCATTGTTTATTTTAAATGAAGTATCCAAATATAAATTTTCACGACTAAAGGTCCAAAGCAAAGGATATTCATACAAAAGTTTTGACCCATTTTTGCCCCTTTAGGGGCGAATTTCGAAAAATCCTTTCATAATACACCTTTACCCATCAAGACAAATACGCCTTCCAAATTTCAAGTCTGTAGGTACGACCATTGGTTTAGGTTGTGCGTTGTCTGGCAGTCAGACGTTAAGTCAGGACAGTGATTCTTATAGTATTCTTGTAGTATAAGATTTTATCATAATTATCAACATTTCACGGACACAAATAAGATTATTTCCACCTTAGGAAAACCTTAAGAGTCGACTGCACCGACAAAATTCAGATTTTTTTTAAATTTCAGTAATAAGTAGCGTGTTTGCGTTTTCAAGTTTTTACAAGTCTTCAGTTTTCATACAGTTTTTTTAGTAGCCATTATTTTGTGAAAAGTAATGGAACAAAAGCTGTTAATTATGATGTGGGAACGCTGCCAAATGCATGCTAATTAAATTAAGCAAGTAAATATATTCGAAATCGTTCACAAGACTAAAAAAAATATTTATTGTTGTGTAAATAAACAAAACAATATCAGCACGGCAAATAATAATTAAAATACCTAACGGTATTAAGTAGTTTCAGACAGGACATAAATACATCATTACAAATCAGGATAAATAGGTGTATAATAATATAATGTAAACAAAACAATAACTCAACAACCGATTCATGGGTTTTAAATACAAAAGCATACATTTGCAGTACGCTATAATAGACCCTCATTTAAAATGATGTTTATTTATTTAATGATGTGAATCCACTTATATTTTTTTCCTATCTTAGCCTTTAAATAAAACAGCGATAAAATTAATAGTAATCCCATGTAAGTAGCCTAGCCAACCTACGTTTATTTTACTTTCAAAATGTAATTTAAAAATTCAGGCCGTAATTAGTGCAACAAAAAAACCATTACATCTGATAAACAGTTGTAATTATATTTACCTCCATTTTCTTCCATTTTCGTACAACACAAAACTTAAAGTCACAAACACTAAAGTCTACTGACACTAAACTTAAACTAATATCACACTGGTAGAGAGATATCGTCTGTTATCACCTAATTATCACTACAAACTTTTCTAATTAAATATTTTCCTTATTCGAATGTCAATTCAAAATCCACTAAATAGTTTATTGCAAAAAGTTTTCAACAAAAAGTTTGAATGTCTTTTTTTGGGGGAACAGTCTCTTTCTTTATCCCATTTGTAGTTGATGTTAGTAGACAATTTGTTTTTACTTTAATTTGACTCGGACGCGGTATCTGGGCGGCATTGGTTGGGCGCCACCGTTCTTGGCGAAGCGACAAACACTACTGGGCGGACGATGCGCCGTTAGCTAGGGCGCGCTGCTGAGATGTGTCGCTGAAGCTATATATTGTTTATTCTGGGGTGGGAATAGGGTATAGGCGGCCGAGCTGTTGCGTGCGACTGTTTTGCTTAAACCAGTGTTGCCATAACGTTACTTATGTAACAAAAATGTAACTTATGTATTTAATTTGTAAAAAATAGTTACTTTTGGTACAAATAGAGAGACGCTTCCGTTAGTAAAGAGATGCTTCTGTTAGCGAAAATAAGGTGTATTGTTTTTTAAGTATCTCTTTTGATATTACAACGTTACTTTCATAATAAAAATATATCAATTACTCTTTATTAATATTATAAATGTTAATAAAGTTTGTCAGTATGTGTGTGTGTGTATGTTTGTTACCTCGACACGCAAAAAGGGCTGAACATATTTAGATGAAACTTGGAATTGAATTGAATAGCTTTTTTCCCGGCATAACATACTTATACGTAGGCTATTTTTTTATCATCATCATGGTCACCGCTTTTCTTCATCATGCGGGTGAAACCGCTGGGCATAGCTAGATGAATATAATATAAATAATATAATATATTTATTTCGAACAATATCATCAGTTTTTGGTTACTTTAGATCAATGTCATCTTTGTTCGTTGAGTAGGTCTAGTCAGAACAATTTGAAAAGCAGTTTTCGTTTGTAGGGTCAACGCTAAAATGCCCTAATTATACGTAATTGACTGTGTGTTTAAATTTTACATTCAATTTACAACATAATATTAGAAATTAAAAAGCAGAAATTTTGATAAAATGTTGTTAATTTGTTTATAAGAAAAAAATACGCCACTTATTGAAGCATTATTATTTTTGCATTTTTTTTTTTTGTTGTACTGGTATAATTAATCCATATTGCGGTAGTAATTAGTTTTTAGATAATGTTGTAATTTATTTTATTGAGAACCAACGTTACATTTCCCTCATGCCTCTGGCAACTCTGCCAAAACGAATAATAATATTGTTATAGTATTCAACGACGGTCAAGGACGTCGTTATAACTGGATACTAAAGTAAGTATACTCGTATACTACTCAGCGACATTGATAATGGAATGGACGGGCCCAGCGCTTGCAAATCGTTCAAAATTAACAAGTCAACACAATCAAGCATACCTAGCTAAAAGTATGCATATTACATTTGCCAGAAAATAGAGATAGCGAATCTAATTACTGCATGACAAAAAGAGAACACATGTACATGTATTAGAAGTTTGTATTGTCGTATCGTACGGCTCGCCTGTTGTAAAGACAGAGTATGACAGACGCGAGAGGAGAGCCGGCGCTCAACATATAGTCTTCAAAATCCGTGCGCTTATTTCCTGTCCTTTCATTTTATCATTGTCGCTGATAATACTAGTATACTATTTTATTTATTGTATAATCAGTGGTATATATATAACACGGAGAATAAGTAGATAGTCCGGAACATTATCCACCTTTAGGGCACAACCTCTGCGTCTGCTAAGTATGTTTACATAATATAATTTAATTTATAATATTTGAACCGATTGCTGTAGACATTTTATGGTTTGGGTCCGAGGGGACCTGGAGGCTCGTCTTATTTTTTCCGACTTCAATAAAGGAGGAGGGTCTCAATTCGGTTGTATGTTTTTTAAATGTTTGTTATCATTGAACTCCTTCATTTATAAACACCATTTAGAAACTTTCAAATTCAGATTGGTCCCATAAAAATTTCGTCAAAATCTGTTTAGTAGTTTGGTTTTTAAATCAAAATGATTGAAATAAAGATGTCATCCAAGGAAACGAAATCGAAGTCAATGGGCGATTACTCTGACAGCCAATTAAAAAAAAATTGTTCCTAAAAATCCGATAGACAGCGACGAAGAGACATGACCCTGTTAACAGTTTCACTACTTATCTAGTCTGTGGTACTGAAGATTTTGAACGAATGAAGCAAATTAAAAAGGACAAAAAAAAATAGTAACCTGATTTCATTTATATCAGATCTGTCATGCGTTGTTTGTGGTTATTGTTTGTCTAACAAAGTGTTTGCCCATAGTATTTCTTAAGCTATCGTTATTCAACGCAAATTAGTAAGCCTTAAATAATTACTTAATTACTATAAATAAAAATAACAATAACTATCAACAAAAAATAATAACAATAACGTAACGTAACACTAACAATTTATCAGAATTTCAACAAAACGATACAAGAAAACTTGGAAAGGCTCTTCACCAACGAACGCGAACTGTGAAAAGAAGCAGTGAAGGCGAGTGAACTGCTTTTTCACAAGAAAAATGCGAAAAATAGTGGACCATATCTCGCCAGCGTGGCCTACCCTTTGGCTGTAGAACTACGTTCTGACAGCTGTCAGAAAACTTCCCATTGCTTTTTTAAAGTAGTCTGAGCATCTTGTCAACGCAGCACCTGGTCTGGTGCCAATGCCGTGATAAGTATATTTGATCTAAAAACGCCAAAACTTCCAGACGCGTCTCGCAACTATTAGGTCGTGGGTTTGATCCTGACCCCGTACCAATTAATTCTTCGGAATTGATGTACAGATTGCCGCAAACAATACGAGCATTTTTATAATAGTTAAACCGGCATATAACAAAACAACGACAAAAAAAACTGTCTGAATTTTGAAATTCTCTTCATGAGTGAAACAATGATCGTCTGGAAGTGACTTAGGCAATACTTTACCCCAATGTCCTTCAATACAGTGGGTGAAAATACCGCGAGGCATGCACTACAGTACTTAGTGCCTCGCGGATTTTAACTAGTAACTAGTTATAGAACCTAAAACTTGTGTGGTACTTTATAATGATTAAAACATGGATAAGCTCTAATACACGGCTAGCTGGCCACCGTCAAGTCAAGCCTTCCTTAATATCAACCGCCGAGCACCTAACGTCTAAGAGAGAAGCCTCATTAGTGCGTTACGATGCGTCGTCGCAACGTCAACGCTGCGTCGTTTTACATATATTTTTAGTGTCGGTATGCGTTGCGTCGGCTAATGAGGCTTATATTATTGGTGTATACGAGTATAACGGTGTATTCTGAAAGCTTGAGCTACTTTCGTTCCAGGCTAGGTGTGTTTACCATCTTGGATCACATCGTCACATAGCACCACTACGGTGGTACACCTATCCTGTCTTAAAGAATAATATAAACGCTTCTGGAATACTGACAGTAAATTAATTTGTCTGAATTCTATGAATCCTCAATAGGAAATCGTTTTACTTAGTAGAAAGTCTAAATAAGGTAGGACAGAAAATAAATTAAGAATGTAAACAGCCACCTAGCTGCCCACAGAGAATAAACTAAACACCACAGATTGAGAATTATAGATGATGCAATTGGTTTGTATTAGACTGCCAAGTAACGCTTAGTAAAATACTGTTTGTGGAATTTTGGCGGGAACGCGGAAAAACTACGTAGCTGCTGTATGCTGTCCAAATCTTGTGTTTTTGTGGTTGGTTATAACCGGCATCATGCCGAGTTGGGGCCATTTTGCCACAAAAACGGTTCTACAAAGGACTCCAAAAAAAAGAGGATGTTATCATTTTTTTTTAATGTTTGTTATCTCGTAACTCCAGCATCTACGAACCAATTTGAAAAATATATTTTTTTGGAAAATGTATACTTTCTGATTAATCCCATACAGATTTCATCAAAGTTGGTTTTGTCTTTAAGTCATTATAACTGAAAAAAGATGTCTTCCATGTAATCGAAATTGGAGTCTGTTTTTTTTAAGTACTTGTCTTAATTCCTGTTATTATTTTGTGTGGTTTGTGTGTTGTGGATAAAGCCCCATTCACGAGTATTTTATTTGGTACACACAATTTTTAATAAGCGTTACTATATCTATCCAAGTCTGGTCATCGAATGAGCTGTTTGTATATCTGCTTATACGTTACTTATCTATGTACGTATATGTAAGGTACGTCTACTATGTTTGTTTATATTTCGCGGTAATTTCAGGGTCAATTAGCGCGTCTGAGTATGGGCGGGAAAATTTCGTCGCGGTTTCCGGTTCCGAATGAATTACGGATTATTAGAATTTCGGCTTTGCGTAGGCTTATGGTGAGGACTCGATATTGCGTAATGTGAAGACTGACGAGTTACGACTTGTTTACACAGCTTATAAAAATAACTTATACTTTGTCTAAAATAAGTCGATAGTTTTGACAACCCACAGTACGGATGAGGTAGTGTATAATCGGTAATGAACCGATTATTCGATTATTATTCTCGTAAAACTTGGATTCGATTTCGATTATTCGAAAACATTTTTTTTCTACTATAAGCATGTGATATTTTGGCTTAGTTCATACAAGGAGGTATGGGACTTTTGTACCACTAGGCCACCTGCGTATGGGAAACGTCCTAAGCCTTTAATAATTTATTAAATAATATGACTATAAAACCCTCCCTTAACGATCCATGACTCCGCAGATCAGAATAGCGGTGATGAGAAATCTAATAATTTACTGAAAATGAATTTCGTATGGCAAACCCCAACACTGTACAACAACCTGCCATTTGCATCCACCGTTTGCCCGCGACTTTTACAATGTCGTTGGTCCACCTAGTGCGAGGCCTTCCTACGCTGCGTCTTCCGGTTCGCGGTCGCCACTCAAGAACCTTTCTTCCCCATTGGTTGCCAGTTCTTCGAGCGATGTGGCCTGCCCATTGCCACTTCAACTTGCAAACCCTGCGAGGTATGTCGGTGACTTTGGTTCTTTGGCGGATATCCACGTTTTGGATTTTATCACGCAAACTAATTCCGAGCATAGCTCTCTCCATTGCCCGTTGCGTGACTCAAGTTTCTCCAAAAGGCCAGCTAAAAGACCACGTTTCAAAAAATAAATAGCTACCCAAAAGTAAATGTTTATTATTCGATTTATTTTATTTCAAAACCGATTATTGATAGTCTGTGGTTGTTCGTTTTGCGTCGCACTTGACTAAGTGGGCGGTACCCGTAAACGAAGTACGAATTTATTATATTAGATTTCTTCGAAAAAAGAATACAAAACTTCATGGGCTTGAGCTGACAAAATTATCAACCTAATTTAGACAAAGCATAAGTAGCCAATTATTAAAAAAAACAAATGTCAATAAATAATTTGGCCTAGTTTAGGAGGTACATGAAATTTGTACCACTATGCCATTTGCTTATATGAAAATGAATATCCTAAATCTTTAGCTCCAGTCGATCTAACATGTACTTAGTTTATAACTATTACCTACATTAGAAACGACGACCTAACTACCTAATTTGTTTATGAATTTGTATTCGTACTTGCTTTGTTGGCGTAACAATTAAATAAATTGATAATAACACAGGACCTGGTATTGACAGAATGCTTTACTGTGCTGTGTTACGCGTAAAGGTATTACTAAACCAAATATTTACAACAGGACTAACCCTATAGTAGCAAAAAAATTCGGTGTAAGGAAAATGTCACTCACCATCGACAAAATGTATAGAACAGCAGTTCGAAAGTTTTCAATATTCGATCTTTTGACTTTGACAAATGCATGAGGGAGGTCGATCGGGAGATTGCATTATATTCTATCTTGAATCGATGAATTGATCTAATCTAATCGAGGATTGAGTATTGGGATCCTATGTTAGTCATAATTTAGTAATAGCTAGTAGGTATAGTACTATTTATTTATATGTGATAATAGGTACAATCACCTTCCAGTATAAGCAGCCTTTTTAATTGTCCACTGTTGGACTTAGGCCTACCCTCGAAGAGCGAATGGGCAATATTCACCACGCTGGCCCAGTTGTGGGTTAGTGAATTCACACGCCTCCCTTTTCCCCTGCAAGTATAGAACACTAAAACCAACAACACATAATTTTGTTTTTTTTAATAAAATTAAATAAAATTTCTTACCAAAATGATCCGCAGCCTCTCCAATGTTCATATCACTTTCCTGTCACCATTCCACGGTCACCAGGTTAATAATTATTGCTTATCTCACTAATAGCGAAGTGGAGTATGACCTTAACGTGATAGTTACGCAAAATAGTTCTCGGCATGAACCGAAATATTACAATATTGAACATACACAAAACGACACTTACTACTGCTAATAAGTAGGTATAATCAAATTAAATTATAAATCAAATTCCAATTAAATTATTAATCACGCGCTGATTAGCATGTAGAAAAAAATATTATCACGGACGCACTTAAAGAAAACCATTTTTCCCGATTACATGTTTTCGATGTGTCCCATAGAACAGTTAGGCATCTGATGGTCGCGACGAGACTGGCGCAACAGCGACGGCAGGTGGAGGTTTTGTGAAACCTCGGGCGTGGGCGTTTTTTACAACTACCCGCATTTTTTCTTAAAAATATTTTGACAAAAAAACAAACAACAATATTTTTATGTCGTTTTGTATTTATTTCCCAAAACTTGTTTGTTGTAATGTAAAAATCCCCTTCAAATATTTTCATTTAATTTATGAAGGCTTATATTTTTTTTAGCAATTAGTTGCTGAAAAAAAAGGAAATGACAGATACAGAACACAAACCTAGAATTTATTTAAAAAAAATGCTCTAGAGGCATTATCCAAGAATAAAAGACCGAAATACTTACATGCGTATGGAGAATCGCTGACCAGATTCCCTCTTAGCATACGTGATGGTGGTCAAACGTAAGTCCATTATATAATTAAAATATAAAAATTAACTTTGCCATGGTGATGCTACCTAAAGATAAACAAGTAACTTTTTCAATAAAAATCAACCGACTTCAAATAAATATGGGACCACCTACTAGGGAGTATAACTTAAAAAAAAAAAAAAAAAAAAAAAACTCCACTATTGAAAGAAAACCTGACCTGGGTATGTCCTAAAACTGCATCCAGAACCACCGGAGGACGGGCAGCAGCGTCCTCCCAGATAACGGTGGTAACCATTCTGCAATCCCCAAGCCGCCTGCCAAGCGTGGGGATTATGGCAACACCTCCCTATAAGGGAGAGGCCTTCGTCCAGCAGTGGACGTCTTCCGGCTGTTGATGTGATTGAAAGAAAAATCGGCGAACATACATAAAAAATATATAATATAGAACCTCCTTCTTTTTTGAAGTTGGCTAAACAACTAAGCAGCGCCCACGACGACGCGATTTCAGGACAAACTAAGTATACTTCGATCATCAGTAAATTAAATATTATCTGTCGATAGTTAGCGCCATGGAGGCCGTGTCAGAACATGGAGTCTAGACTTTCAGGCGGTGAGACGTTCGACGACCCCCATGGGGAATTCCATTAACGAACCGTGACGTCATAGTGCGTCAGGCTCAGCTCGAAGGAGCTTCTAACTTGAAAGGTTGAAAAGAGAATCTTAGTTCTTTTAACACTTTCATGAAGTTATAAGAAGCTATACTATATACCTTCTCATTATCTGCCTATCTATATATCTAAGTATACGTAAATTGCTGGGGCAGTACCATGAACTCATATTCCGGGACCGAATAAGCTCAGCTGCCGACGCTGAGCGACTGTGAATTTTATCGCCCCGCAATACGGTTCGCGGTCGTGCAGCGTCGGCAGCTGAGCTTATTCGGTCCCACAATATGAGTTCATGGTACGAACCCTGGACCTTCGAGGGTATAGGGTAGGCATATACCCTCGAATGGTGATTGGGCTAAATGTACTATGCTGGCACGGTGCGGATTAATGGACTCAGATGCACCATTGAATTTCTACACCAGACATCTGCAGGATTCCTTACAATATTTCTTCTACTCATAATATCACGTATTATGTTAAGTGAAGATGCGGTCTACGATAAATCACGCTTGCTTAGAGGAACCTGATTCAGTGGCGCCTTAAAAACACCCAGATTGTAAACCGGCTGTTAGTTTGAACAATGTTATCCTTCTAGGATATCATTGTACTCATCATTAAGAACAGCCACATATATCAGAACACAAGCACCTCTTGTTCTGATTATTATGTATTTCTGAACAACTTTTAATATGCAGCCATACCTGATATAGCGGAAAAAACCAGCTGTTCATACATTTTGTCCAAGGTCCTTGAACTTTTTGTTCGTCAACAACGGCGTTTAAACTAACAGCCGGCATAGCGAGAAACACCCACACAACGACTGAAACTAGGGTTTTACAGCGTTTCAGACTTTGTCCGGTTTGGCGGGCAGTATGCATCGCCCATCACTGTTATATATATTTATATTGGGTCTTTCATAACGCGGTATAAACCACATTTTTTCCGTTAGGTGCCGCATCGTCAAAGCGGCCATAGTCAACTGTCAATCTCATACAGTTGGTTGTTTGAAAAAAGAAACCCTTATAGGATCACTCGGTTGTCCGTCTGTCTGTCTGTCTGTCTGTCAAGACCCTTTTTCTCTGGAATCCGTGGAGTTATCAAGGTGAAATTAATATCAAATACGTCAGTCCACAGTCCTTTAGATCCGTAAAAAAAACAAGCTTCTAAGTCAACGCAATAAAATATTACGGCAACTTTTGTGAGTTTTTTAGAGTGTACTAAATCAAAATTCATAGGGTACTTCCCGTTGACCTAGACTCATGAAATTTGGCAAGAAGCAAGGTCACATAACAGTAATTATGGGAAAAATCTGAAAATTGATAATTTGAGATATATCGTAATTTATCAAGCCAAAACTGAAATGGTTATTTAGTTAATGGTTTGATTCTTTAGTTACCAAAAAAACTACTAGATGGCGTTCTACACCGTTAAAGCGCGCAAACGTTTTGTTCGTTGGTTTTTTAGACGGGTTTGATTGTAGCTGCTTCTGATAAATGTACAAGCAACTTATCCCTACATATGGACGAAGGAACCACGAGCGTAAGTTTTGAAGAAAACTGACAGCTGCATTGTGTTTTTTTTAGTTCTTGCATTTGAACAACATTACAAATAAGTTGGAGGGCTTCAATTCAAATTAGAATCCTTTCAACACAAACTAGTTAAAACCTTTTCTTAGGCCACTTTCTTTGCACCTTAAAACCTACGGAGAAAAGTAATCACATAAAAGTTTAAACCTTTTCTTTTGTTACGTTTTCTTTTCGTATGTACATCGGTGTCTGCGTTTTTTGTTCTTTCTTATTTTTTGGCTTCGCACCATATGTATTCTGTCAGTTTCAACTATATGCATATTACAAGTTTTTGATAGTATCAGGTCTTAAGTCATAAACTAAAATCATGGTCAATTCCAAGTTATGCCCTAAAATTGCCTAAAACACCCAGCAGCACTGGGTGTTAAAACTCGCAAACGTTTCGTAATAAGTTTTCACCAGACTTTTTTTTGAAGTTTTGCAGTTAGCGTATTGAACGAAAGTAGACATTCGTTTAGGGTTCCGTACCCAAAGAGAATCCAATTGTACCCTATTATAAAGCCGTTTACCGTGTCTGTCTGTCCATCTGTCTTTCCAGTCTTTACCGACATATAATCTCGTGAATCGTAATAGATATCCGGTTGAAATGTTCATAGAATATTCGCTATGTACACTTAACTATCGCGGATTATCTGGTACTTGAAGTGCTACGGCGCTACGTTGCTACGGTGCTAGTGGTACGGAACCCTCGTTGTCCGAGTCCTCGGATTTGACGGTTTTATTTATTTCTACAATTACTCTTACTCTTATTAGACTCGGATTACTGGGGAGAATCTGCATCATACTGGTTTGTACAGCAATCCTTTGCCTTGCTAATTAAAGATCTGTCCAAGATAGCATGTAAACAACTATCTAACCTGCAAATCTATTTACAGGCCGTCAACAGCTGCATAGATGATTAAAATAAAACAAGGCACGGCAGTAACCATTATTTTTCCTTGGACTAGATTATCGACAACGCCCTCATCAAAAGCAGATGAACATAGGCAACGATTAACAAGAAAACTTGATTTTGCCATGTCTAGACTGTCGCTGGCGCCATCTGCGAAAAGTTTTGCCTGTTCCTCATTGGATAAATCATAATCAATACCCAACTCCATTATAAAGCAGTAGCCGTAGGTTCTGTGCGCAGAGTCCACGTGGCTGAAGCGTGGCCAGAGACAATTTAATCAGCACCAGCACGGGTGCGGCTTCCGCAACCCTCGACCCGCGCCAGGGCTGCCACAAACAACTTCAACTGACCATATTTTACTGACACGAGTACTTCAACAAAAAATATGTAAGGAATTGAAGTAAAGAAAAAAATAAACTTAGTGAGAAAAACTAAATATCTTTCAAGATTTGTTTGTATATTCAGGGATACGCGGAACAGAACTAAGCCAACACAAAATGGTAACCAGCAAAAGCAAAAAAAAAACGATATGTAACTAGTTACAAAATGGGAGTTTTGGTTATGAAATGGGACATAACCACAGACTACGCACGTATATATTGTAAATGACTTCTTATTAACGATACAAACCCTGAGAGCGCCAGAAAAACAGCTGTTCCATAAAAAAGTCTTCACCCACATTTAGCTCGCAATTTCAGGGTTAAATAAGAACCTAGTTCATAGAGATGATCTCCTGTCGGCTTAAATGGTAGTAGTTCCACTTAACCTTTCTAAAGATACATATGAAGAAATATACAATAAAAGTTCTGGCCCTTATAAGGCCATAGGCAGGTGTTATCTCTAACCATCAGGAGATGGTCTCGTAATTTTTTTCTTTTTTTTTCCTTAAAATGAGCGTCATTAAGTGTGGACAACCCTAATGGTAGACTTTGTACTGAAGTCCAAAGTTCGAGAGGAGGAAAGGAGGACAAAGTACACGGAAAGTTATTTATATCCACCTTTATCAAGGTTTTCCTTGTAGGGCTACACCGAAGGTTGAAGTCTCAACATATTTGATTTCCGATTCCCATAGCAGGACCCTTAGCAGGCGTCTTGGGGATCATAGAATGCTCACCAAGAGGACGCTGCTGCCCGTACTCCGGTGGTTCTAGATGCAGTTCAAGGACATACCCAGGTCCACAACGATGCGGTCTAGTTAATTGTGCTTGCACAATTACCTTGAAGGAACCTGTTCACTCTATGGATTTGAAGACACCAATTTTTTAACTTTTCGGGAATCTCAGACTTTGACAGAGAGTTCCACATTCTTACTGTGCGAATTAAAAACGTAGAATCAAAGTGCTTTGTGCGTACGTGGGGAATATGAACCATATACGGGAGACGCTTGTGGGCTGATGATGATAATGATACCTAATTTACCTAATGGCAATAATGTACTTACCTCGTTGTTTTCGCGAGCCATAGGGCGATGGCCTGCAAGCCGGGTCACATTTGGTTCGGGCGTTGTCGGTCGGGTCGTTATCTGTTGCGTGCTCTTGTGCAACTAGTTAAGTTTATAAGTAAATTTAAATACCAATCTGTTTTATATTTAGTTTAACAAAATAGTACTCAGAATGACATCACGCGGTGACCACCCCCTCATTAACTCACTTAGAACGAAGTAAGATTGCAATGGAAGACGCATCATCATTTTTTTTTACAAATGATTTGTTACCACCCTTTGATCAATAATACATCGTAATAATTTATTCATCATCATCATCATCAGCCCTTAGACCGCCACACTGTACGACAACCTGCCATTTGCATCTACCGGTTGCGCGCGACTTTGTAACACTGTCGTCGACAGTGTCCACCTAGTGGGAGACCTTCCTACGCTTCGTCTTTCGGTTCGCAGTCGCCACTCAAGAACCTTTCTTCCCCATCGGTTGCCAGTTATTCGAGCGATGTGGCCTGCCCATTGCCACTTCTACTTGCAAACCCTGCGAGCTGTGTTGGTAACTTTGGTTCTTCGGCGGATATTCTAGGTCCGGATATTATCGCGCAAATTAACGCCGAGCAATGCTCTCTCCATTGCCCGTTGCGTGACTCTGAGATTCTTCAAAAGGCCAGCAGATAAAGTCCACCTTTTAGTTCCATATGACTGGCAACACACACTGGTTGAAGACCTTTGTCTTCAGACACTGCGGGATGTTACTAGTCATGATGTCACTAGTGCTGCGCAGTTGCCGTAGAGTATGACCTACGCTATCTCTAAGCTGCTGACTGCAGATGCGCGAGATCTGAGCCGATGGCATGTCGAAAGCCCAAGATCCACTTTGCGCCGTTGCCCCAGAGCGGCGTGACTTGATACTTGGTGAGCGCCTTCCCCGCCCGATGGGTCCTCGATGGAGCCCCAGTTCGTAGTCCTGGCGCAGTTCGTCCCGCCACCCGCTGTGCCCGAGGAAGGCCAGCAGCTCGCAGCGCAGAAGTGTGAGAAAATCTGTTATTTATTTATTTGTCCCACTGCTGAGAAAGGGTCTCCCCTAATTTCTACCACATGGCCCTATCCTGCGCCAGCACCGTCCTGTCTTTTTTAAACATGCTTAGATTGTTGCACCATCTGGTAGGGCTCGACTACGTAGCCTACGAAGGTATGCTATCAAAAGGTTTCTTTGATTTTACGTTGTAAGTAGCTCAGAGTAGAAGCGCCTCACATTAGTATGGATTTGGGTTTAATCACGAGCCCTTACCCGTCTGTAGTACTATTATTTATTCTGTGCCCGTCCGTTCCAAAGAGCCATTAGGAACTAAGTTGGTACAAAATATAAAAAATTAGGTATTCATTTCATTGGAGAAAATTATTAGACTTCCACATCCTCTCAGCGCGTACAAAAATATGTAATTAACTGAATATCAATGATGCAATAAATATAGTATAATATTATTTATGTGGTATCTGAAAGAAAAGCAGGTCTGTTATTTTACACTCTTGTATTGATGTTTGTGCATGATAACAGCAGCTGTTCCCTGTTATTTTCTAACTATGTATAGATTGGTTTGTTTGTCCACACCTACTGAATGGATGTTTGAGAAGGATTTATTTTTGACAGGCAAACGCAAACTAGAAACATGTAGACCAATCTGTATAAATGTCTTCTAAGCATTGTCTTAGCGTGGCATGTAAATTTTGGAGGTCACCTATTTGATCAAGCTATTTAAAAAACGAAATACTTAATTTCTGTTAAAATGTCTACTACAAGGTCCAAAAAATCCATTGACGAAACCGAGGGACGCTGCAAACCATTTATTTTTTACCAGAACTCGTAACACAAATCAAATATAAATGTTAATTCAAAGTAACATTCGAACTTGATTAAACTTTGTTACGCTGTCGTCCTTCGACTTTATCTTTGTTTTTTTTTTGCTTTTTTATGCTATAGTTTTTATGCCCATTTTCGTAACCCCTGGATTTTAGTTATCTAAATATATAAATATTTAATTTGATTTATCCCGTTTCAAGTGGTAATGGGCAGGCCACATCGCTCCAAGAACTGACAACCGATAGGGAAGAAAGGTTCTTGAGTGGCGACCATGAACCGGAAGACGCAGCGTAGGAAGGCCTCCCACTAGGTGGACCGACGACATTGTAAAAGTCGCGAGCAGCCTGTGTATGCGAATGGCAGGTTGTTGTACAGTGTGGCGGTCTGAGGGGGAGGCCTTCGTTCAGCAGTGAACGTCTCCGGGCCGATGATGATCCCATTTCAAAAACCGGGCGCCACAAGCTAGCCTATCATGCTACGCTAACCAAATAAACACACACATCACTGAGTACACCGACAAAGATTCAATATTAGTTCCGCATCAGAGAATACACACATCATCGTAGATTCAGTAACAGTTCCAACACAGATTGTTCTCAAATTGCGTATTGAGCGTCACTATCACGACGCCACTGACACACCTCTAACTACCTACAATACAGCGGAACTACGCTGAAGTGCTGCAAAAACCAGTCAAATTCTAGTCGGATCGCGCAAAGAAGGTTCTTTATCTCTTCATCGTCAGCTAACTTATAGTAAAATGGATTTAGAATAAATGAGATCAACGGAACACCCAGTTTTACAGCGATTTTAAGATCAGCCCCATGTTAAAAGTTGTTCTTAATGATGAATATAATGTGTTCTTTCTTAGTCAGTACCGCTCCTTATTTGTTATGTGTACAATTTTTTTACCTTTGAACTCGCCACCACGTGAACTCATCAGCAACGTTCCTAGCAATACGAGTAAAATGCTGCATACTATCATAAAACAAGTAGGTGCCTCCAGGCTATCAAATTATAGCATTATCGATTTTTGCGTCTATAGAAGCCTAAATTTGGTCAATGTTATGTCAGTGAGAGAGAGGTTCTAAATCCTCCAAGGGTATGTCATCAAGAGAAAATCACAGCAGAAAACTTAAAATGATCAAGCAAATTTTGTAGTGTTTGTTTTGTATGGATAAACTTTTTTTAGCTTGAGCCCAATGCTGAACTCTTACTGGAGTTTGGAGGCAAACTGTGTCAACTCTTTTGTATTTACCGTAGGCACAAATTGTTCCTTCTTTTAAAAGTTGAGGATCACGGCAAAAGTGCGGCTGGACAAATTAGACCTAACGGTAAACTGAGAAAGAGTTGACTTTTGCTCGCCACTTGAACGCTCGCGTCTTGACTTTGCCATTTGCTGTGTGTCGTTGAAACACGAACAAACACTATTGCCCAAGTAAACAGACAAACACATCACCTGTTCTACCTTATTGTCAACATTAGCTCATAATAATTATAACTTTCCAGCCACTATTTTGTTTAATTAACAAACAAATAAACTCGGTTGCTATTTACTATGCACACTGTTAAATCTTAACACAAACGTCAAAGATAAACGGCAACTTATATAAAACTGTTTTAGAACACATTTTGTCACATTGAATACCATAAATCATTAGAATGCTTGGCTGGTACTTTTTCAATACCAAAAAGTCTTTAGACGTTAGATATTTTATATTGATTAATATATAAGTGTTTGTTTTAGTTCAAGTTAGATTATTCGTATTTTTTAAGTTTTTTTTGTAATTTTCAAAATGGTGATGAAGAACGACGCGGAAGCGCCAACGGCAAAGGAGGAGATATCCCATCACCATCTTTTTATGGTGACAGGACTGTCAGCGTCGAATCTGGAAAAAATGGCCCAAGGTACGTTAAAAATCATTTCACATTATTTTTCAATTTGAATAATATTGTTTGTCAGAATATTTATTTAAAAAAATGCTTGACCTAATAATACATTTATATCAATCACTGGAAGAGACTCCGGGTGTCACTTATTACACTCATAGATTGTAGAATACTTAAATTAGGTTTTGGCGAAGGCTTATGACAAAGACACACTAAACTTTTACCCTGTGAGAAGACACCTTTTATAAGCACGCTTACAACGCGGGTCGCACTTGACCGATTCTCTCATTACTACGTGAGACAGGCTTGAGCATTATCATCATTATAATCAGCCTATCGTTCTCCATTGCTGGACGTAGATATCTCCTAAGAAACGCCGCCTGATTATGTGCATGACTGTTTGTTTAATAAATGGTTTTTATGTTACCTACTAAGCCTAAGCCGAACAATCCTAAAAGCCTAAAAGCGTAAACGACCTGACTGTTTTTTTTACAGCAATATGCTGTAATAAGCGCTTTTTAAACTCTCGACTCCTTAAGAGGGAATCTGGTAAGCAATTAGCTGCATAAAAAAATAAAATGACAGAGACATGTCTAAATTAGATCTATTTATATAAAAAAATAAAAATTATAATAAAAAAATATTGATCTAGAGGCATTATCTAGGAAGAAAATAACCAGGATTCCCTCTTAAGTTGCAGCTAAGAACACTATCAACCAAGCCTTTCAAACCCTCATCAAATTCGGTTCATTCGTTTGTGAGATAAACAATGTCACAGCTTATAACATTCCTGTGTTTGTATCGGAGGTTAAAAATCAATAAATAATTTAGCAGAAGGTTTTTTTTTCTCTGTCTTGCTGATGAAATCTTTAAGGTTTTTTTCATAAATTGAAGCTATTATTTATAGCATTTTTGATGACGCACTATAATTATTAAGGTATTGCGGAGTTTATTTTCGTGTTGGCATCCACCTGATGTCTTTCTTCGCAATTCTTTATAGCTGTTTCACCAAGCTGCAGTTCTTTCAAGAATTTGCGTTGATTTAAAATGTTTGTGTAAGATAAAATTGTTATTAATGGGGGAAAAGATTTCATTTTCATTTCAATCATAATAACTATAATGATATGATCATTGCTATCCATTGCTAGCCTACCTATATACATAAGGATTCCGTACCCAAAGGATGCCTTAGGCGAAGGCCACACAGAAACGGCGTCAGGCGCGGACATGGCACGGGAGGGTTGCCATTGCATTCAAATTTCATACAAAACTCATTGGAATAAGGCACACACCGAATGGCGTCCATCAGGCGCCTCCGCGCCCTATGTGATCCCGATGAACATCGTTCGGTGTGTTCTAAATTGTGCCTTATTGAAATGTATTTAGTGTGAAATCTGAATTGAGCTCGTGGCATGTTCGTAATCGTGGTCCGTGCATGGCACACATTAATGTATGTGTGGCCTGCGACTTATGGAACCTACGCCGCCGTCGGGTACGCCCGTCCTTTAGGCCTTTTGTTATCAGTTTCGTCCGAATCCGACCAGTAGCCATTTGAAATTTTCACAGAATATGCGTTCCTCTGGCAAATAGGCATACTGGCATCTGGTATTTTTCGGAATATAGTTTGGAACGAAATTGTATAATGTGTACATTTTCTAAATTATTGACTATTCTGATTTGTGTAGGTACCAATAAACTAAATTATATATATCAATAAATAAATATAGTATGACGTGCAATGCCTAAAAAAATATCAGGGGTGACCCCAGTTTTAACAGATTCACTTTTTTTTAAATTTAAATTTGATGTACCTACCGTGCGTGCCATACCTTGGAAGAGCCCTGTAGCAGTGTAATCATCATCATAATAAGCCTTTCATAGTCTTCTGGTAGACATAGGCCTTTCCCAAAGCACAATACTCCGCCCGATCTGCGGCTTTCCGCTTTCATCTACTGCCAGGTGTTCAACGTATATCGTTACTTCAACTAGTCTAAGGCCAACTGGACTAATGATAGGCTAATAAAGATGAGGATAAAGATATAATATATTACAAAGAGAAAAAGCTAATAGTGACACACCCATGTCTCCAGCATGCTCGACTTCAACCTATATCTGTCTCGTGTCGTCACAATAAACGCAACAGTTTTCCCCAAACCGGCGTATGTTAGCCGTCGGCCGCGAATGATCAACAAACTACGTCTGCGTGCGGTCTGGTTATAGCCGACGCTGGCGCGGAGCCAGCACCTTGGAGCGCGGCTGTCACTTCATCGGCATCATATTTATGATACTCATTAAAGGGACGAGCGAGACCCTTGCCCGTATTCTCAAGCCAATCGGAAAGGATGCTATTCGAACTACTTCATTCTCACCGCCAAACAGGAGTGTGCAAGAATTACTGTGTTTTGGTTTGTAGGGCAATGTTATGAAACTGAAATTGAATGAATGTAATTACTGGGCACAATTTTGACACTGCTACTGTCATGGCGTTATGCTACTACATACAGGAGTGACACTTACCACAAGGCACAAAAAAATCCTGCACTTAGAAAATGGAGAAGGTTTCAGGAAACTTTGCCGATTGGGTTCCGAATAAGGTTGCAACGGATCATGCCCATTCATGATTTATGGGACCCATCGCCATTGCAGCGGCACACAGAACTAACAAAACAAAGTCCAAGGCATCACCGCTTCATCATCATACTCATTCTACATATAAATCATAGCCCTACAGTGCATTGTGGGACGTAAGCAGATTGCAGTACAGTGGCTTGCTTTGGGAGACCCAAAAGAAGGCCCGAAGGCAATCTTAGGTCCCTTCAGCTGCTGCAACCTGTGATCGTCCCACCATCAAGCCTCACTTGCTCAGCTATAATGTCACGTGAATTACGGATTATTATGCAGTATAAGATAAAATCAGCAAATTGTGCGTTTTTCTGTTTGCTCTGGAATTTTTATAGGTAGCAGGCTAGGAGTTTGAACGCAGCTGGTCACGTCATCAGCCACAAAACGTTCACTACTGGACGAAGGCCTCCCTCTTAAAAGAGGGGTGTTGCCATAATCCCCACGCTTGGCAGGCGGCTTGGGGATCGCAGAATGCTCACCACCGTTAACCAAAAGGACGCTGCTGACCGTCCTCCGGTGGGTCTGGTTGCAGTTTAAGGACATACCCAGGTCCAGGACATACCCAGGTCCAGGAACGCAGCTCATTTGATGTTAAGTGACGGCGTAATCGAAAATAGTCGAACAAAACGTAGTCAGCTTAACTTGTTATACATACTGTTATACAGCAACGGTGATAATGGGATGGACGGGCCCAGCGCTTGCAAATCGATCAAAATTAATAAGACAACACAATCAAGCATACCTACCTAAAAGTATGCATATTACATTTGCCGGAAAATAGAGATAGCGAATCTAATTACTGCATGTCAAAAAGAGAACACATGTACATGTATTAGAAGTTTGTATTGTCGTATTTTACGGCTTGCATGTCGCAAAAGAAGAGTATGACTGCAGCGAATAGAGTGCCGGCGCTCAACATATAGTCTTCAAAATCCGTGCGCTTATTTCCCGTCCATTCATCTTATCATTGTCGCTGCTGTTCAACTTATATTGTATTTTTAAGGTGTGAACAGTAGTAGAGCTATAGATTTTTGGTTCCTCAGAAACGGGGTCAGACTTCGAAGCCGCGATCTCGGCTACAGGCTACGGAAGGTTCAACCTCCTCCTGATGCTGTTCAGCTTGACTGCGTTCTGGGCAGCGTGCTCCGTCACGGCCGCTCCTTCCTTCATCTTCACGCAGGCGCAGTGCGACATGCACCTCAGCCTGTTGGACATGGGGACGGTGGGAGCTATGACTTATGGAGGTAAGTACTGCAGCAATCACCTCGTTACAGGCCCGATTAACCATCGAACCGGCTGCCATCTTAAGTGCCACCCACACTTTACTTACATATAGGTACTTAAAAGGAATCATTCTTGTTCCTGACAAATATTTTTCATCTGGTGGTCGCCGTCTACGGTGTCGCCTACAAATTATAATTACTTCACATCAACAGCCGGAAGACGTCCACTGCTGGACGAAGGCCTCTCCCTTAAAGGGAGGTGTTGCCATAATCCCCACGCCATGCCATTATAATTATTTAGATTAAATTAAGTTTTGCTCTTTGCATACAAAGCCTCTCTATTTTTAATACGAACTGCCTTTGGCACTTTTGACATAATCGCTGAATTATACTGAATTGGCCAATGCTTCGTCGATAAACAGAGCAAGTGTTAGGATTCCGAATTTGTCTGAAAGCTTCGTAGTCTTTCGATATTTCCTTATGATAGAAAAATTCAATCGCGTATGAAATGCGCTATAAGACAAGGGAAGTACTAACTTCGTCACAGCTACGACACCTCATCTTCCAAATTTTGTTCGTGTAGGTCATCAAACATACCTTGACATATGCTCTCAACAAAATCCTGAATCTTCTCAAGACTAATCTGACGTAGGTACTTGTAATTCGGTGACGTTTAGTCTACCTCAGAATCCTTTGGAATACTACGTTAAGGATAAATAAGGATTGACTCCCATAACAATTAGGAGTTTACAAAATAAGGAAATTACTCCTGACTACAATATTACCTAAGCATTCTACGCACTTCAGATAGCATTCATATTTTGATATATATGAGGTATGTACTTAATTATTGTATTAATATTCACCTATCTCCTCAGCCAGACGACCGTCTCGTGATCAGGCACAATTTTGAAAAATTTACCTAAATGTATCACCTATTTCATAACGGTTAGTTTTAAGACTATCTATCTAAGATAAATTTCCTCTTTTAGAAGTTTCTTAAGCACGTGCACCCTGATCCGGTTCACGGTCTTTTCCGCAGCACGCTGTAGAGACATTTTGCGATACGGTGTGGCGTTTTCTAATAGAAACGTTAAATTTTCAGGTATGTTGGCATCAGGATTGCTGTGGGGCTATCTCTCGGATACCCTCGGCCGCAAGCAGATCATGGTCTGGGGATTCCTGGTGTCCAGCCTAGTAGAGATGATTTCTTCTATGACGCAAAACTTCCCAATGTTGTTGGTGACCAGATTCATCAGTGGTTTCTTGTGAGTATACATTTTATTATGACAGTTAAGGATTCGGTGCGTCTTCGAGTGCGTCAGTACACCTGTTCTCTTCAGTGTCGAGAACTTACTAACTGCTCATCGCCAGCCATAAGACGTCCACTGCTGGACGAAGGCCTCCCCCTTAAGCCTGCCCGCACACGCATTCGGCACGGCTTCCGTCAGGCACCGGTCCGGCGCCGTACGACCGTAACACACTGCGCACAATTAACCTAGCCCTAACTTCCTAGCCCTAAGACAAACCTCTGCGAGGTTTAGTAGGTGCTAGTTACCGAAACCTTCATTGTAATGTAATTGAGAATAAAAATAAATAAAAAAATAAAAATAAACTGGTGCGAGCGAGACGGGCGTCTCGAGAAATTTCCGTAAGTACAAAATGTGTGCACGGAGCGCCTTCGGGCGAAACCAGACAGTTTTTCTTACAGTTTTTCTCGTCGTATGCGCCCGGCCTAATAGGGAGGGGTTTCTAATTCTAACTACTAAAGAAAATGTGTTACCCTCACAGCACAACCAATCAGGCGTCCTAAAATGTGTGTCTAGGCGATACCGAGACTCGGAAATCTTTTGTTCCTGTATTTAGGATGACAGGCTCCTTCAATTACCTTTTCAACAATACTACACCCAAACAAGTTGATATTGTTGAGTTTTTCTCTCCAGGTTCAACGGTCCAACGACCGTGGTGATCTCCTACATCGCCGAGCTACACAGGACAGAGCTCCGAGCGAAGGTGATGCTGCTCACCAGTCTGTTCTACACCATCGCTAACACTACCATCCCCATGCTGGCCTGGGTCATGCTCAGCAATGAATGGGACTTCTACTTCTTTGGGAATAAAATTGGTAAGTCAAGAATTTTTCAATAGGGATTGCTTTTAGTAAAGTCATATAAGTCATATTGTTTTTAATTCTTACACTTTAGTATTTTGTATTGAATAAAACATTATTTAAATTAGCACCTAACTTCCACAACTTTTTGACTTAATAACACCTCTATTTTATCGATGACACATAATAATTGCAAGTACTGCTGTAAGTTAATCTTAATTTTTATTTCCTCGGGGATGTATTTATTTATATTTGTTTAATGCTTCCTGTGCTTACCTAAGAGTAGGGCCTTCGCATTTCTGTGGTGCTTACAGTATTCACCAAAGCACACACAGAGCCAAGATAGCAAGTGATAGAAATGTTGCTTGGTTTCTTTTTGTCCCACTTATTTTCTTGGTAAATAACACTTATGTATTTTTCCACAGTAATCCATTCCTGGAATCTTTTCCTTCTGACCACTGCTCTAATGCCCTTAGTGGCAGGGCTCTCGTTTTACTTCATGCCGGAAAGCCCCAAGTTTCTTATGTCAAGAGGAAGGAACGAAGAGGCGATGGCCGCGTTCAAAAGCATCTTTGCTATGAACACTGGAAGACCTGCGGATGACTATCCGGTAGGTTCAATGAACTCTTATCTTCTGGAGATCTCTTGCAACTAAGAAATTAAATTATAATTTGTTATTACTGCGAGTCTATGCGAACAAGCAAGTTCTTCGTAAGCACCTTCTTACAAATTATTTAACTACTCAAGAGTGACGCATCGTCCGGAAGTGAGTCCTGACCTTCAACACCAAGGACCGCCATTTGTACCTGTCCTATGCAATGACCTGCTCCGGGATGGCCTGCAGCTCTCGCAGATGCCTTCACTAGCTCGGTCGTCTTACGATGTCGACTGTTTTTTAATTTATTATTTACCTTATTTGGCCCTTACTTTGCACATAAATTTGCTCAGATTAGAGGAGGGAAATATCACAGAACAAATGTAGTTTTTTTTAACGCAAATATACCTACAGCTATAGCAATTAAGAGGTCAAATTTGGGTAAAATAATAAAATATAAAAATAATTGTGGGCCCAAGGTTTTTTTGGACAAAATTTATGTTAGAAATGAATTTACCTATCTGTCTGTTCAGTTTGTCTGTCTAACGGTAGACCAAACACCCTGTAAGATAGTCAATCTTACTTATATTTGACTTTTTAGTTGCATACTCGTGGCAGGTAATTATTGGTAGGTATGAGTGGTTACAGCTGCCTAAACAAAACACATTTTAAATAAATTTATGAAATTTTTCGCCAATTTTACAGGAGAGATGTGTTATGTTGTGTAAATCCACGGTCGTCGTCGTCAGCCATAAGTCGTTCACTGCTAGACAAAGACCTCCCAATAGAGGGGTGTTGCCATAATCTCCTTGGCAGGCGGCTTCCGGTGGATCTGGTTGCAGTTTAAGGACATACCCAGGTCCACGGTACAGTATATACTTTAATTTTCTACCTTGCTTTCCAGATCAAAACCTTAGTTGTAGAAACATCACAGAAACAAGAGAGCTGTGTGGCAGCACTGCGGGGAGGTCTGACGCAGCTGATTCCTCTCTTCAAGCCGCCGTACCTCAAGTGGCTGATGCTCATCTGTATTATACATAGTGGCTTTATGTTTGGGTAAGTAGTAAATAAAGACAACCTGACCAAAAACCAAAAGCAACTGTTAGGACCTAAATTCAGGATATCTGACCCAAGAAAAAAAAACGAAAACCGAAATGGCTAATAGTTAATAACGGAGAAATGAGATCAAATAGATGACAAAAACTTAAATAACTTTTGGAAAAAACCCAGGGGCGTCACCCCAGCCAGTCCCAGTTCTGCCTTGCCTGTTATCTTCCCACTGGGGTGAAAATCAATGGCAAATCTGATAATATATATATAAATCGATAATATCAGGATGTTAGTTTGAACACCGTTATCCTTTTAGGATATCATTGTACTCATCATTATGAACAACTTTTACTATGGGGCCAACCCTGAAATCACGAAAAAAAAACATCCGTTCCATACTACTATATAATACTGAATCGCTTGCTTTGTCTCTAATCAAATTCAGATAGTGATGTGTCTCAAAACAATCGCATCTTCTGGCTTCTATGTCCGAAAACAATCAGATTTTTTTCAAGTTTTAATTCTGACAAATTTTCATCATCATCAATAAAAATACAGACGCAATCTTTGTCTTCTAAGTTCCCTCTAATATTACAGCAACAACACGCTCCGCTTGTGGTACCCCCAACTGGCAGCTATGATCGGATCCAGCGAAGGGCAAGGGCTGTGCGCTGCTATAGCCCCCACCACTGCCCCGGCCCTGGGCAGTGACTGTGTGACCTTGCAGCCAGACCTACTGACGTACCTGCAGAGTGCTACTGTTGGTGCTGGGACCCTGCTAACTTATGGGATTGGAGGCGCGATTGTGAACAAGTGAGTTGCCTTTTAAAATCTGTATGTACTTATAAATCAATTATTACAATGGTGATTACCATCTGATGACATAGGTAGGCATGTGGAATCCGCCATCGTGGTCAACGTAGTGGAATATGGCCAAAGCATGGGTGATAATATCTGGCCAAGGTTTGTTTGCCAAGAAAATGGTAGAGTAAAGTAACTTTGGTCCGTGATAATCACGAACTCCCCATCCTCACAGTCACACAACAACACTCAATAAAATGACGTAAGCTTGGAGTTTCTTTGCGCGATAAAATCCGGAACGAGGATCAACGCCAAAGAACCAAAATCACCTACATAGAGGGTTTGCAAGTTAAAGTGGCAATGGGCAGGCCACATCGCTCGAAGAACTGATAACCGAGAGGTAAGAAAGGTTCTGAGTGGTGGCCACGAACCGGAAGGTTGGCCTGTCACTAGGTGGACCGACGACATTGCAAAACTCGCTGACAACCGATGGATGCAAATGGCAGGTTCTCGTACAGTGCGCCTCAGCAGTCTCCGGATGATGATAATAATGATGACTCAAAAGAAAAATACCCCATATTGGATGTTTATTCCGTTCTTTCTGTATCCTTTGGTAAAAGCTTTTCGTTAATATCCAGATGCGGCAAGAAGCTGGTGGCGGGATTCTGCGGGCTGGCCAGCGCCGCCCTGGTGGTGCTGCTGCCGTTCGTGGGGTCCACCTCCACGGCCGTGATGGCCATGATGGCCACCGTGCTGGCCTTCACCGCGCTGGGCGGCGCCACCATGTCCAGCATCTGCGTCGACCTGTTCCCCACATCGCTCAGGTAAGGCACTTCATATAATGGTACTTGGTACTTTGTGCGCTTTGGCTTTTCCCGCACGACGTGCTGCTTATGGGCCCAGTGCATAGTGCCTGCAGCTAGTCCAGCTAGTCCAGTCACGCAGTGTCCCCGATGAAGATCAGCAGCTCGCTGACGCTGGCGCAGGCCTTTTGGAGCTAAAATCAAAAATACTATACTTAAATACAAAATCAAATCTCAAAAGTGTCCCCTCACCAATACTTACTTAGGTATATACAGATATATATATATCGGGGGGGGGGGGGGGATATATATATATCGGGGGGGGATATATATATATCTATACGTCTCCAGCTAATATAAAAATAGTCCACAAGCTAGGATATTGTTTCATTTTTTCATTTAGTTCACAATGATTGTTATAATGAGCTCTTTTTACCTTAATACTGCCGTGTAATTTGACCACGATACCAATAAAATTCA
This sequence comes from Erannis defoliaria, assembly GCA_905404285.2. Lineage (NCBI taxonomy): Eukaryota > Metazoa > Arthropoda > Insecta > Lepidoptera > Geometridae > Erannis > Erannis defoliaria. Next base: position 18,432,216 of record FR990077.1, on the reverse strand, counting down.
TACCAAAATTATTATCATCACGCCAAGTCTCTGAGTTAGTATTTTGTTACACCGTCTATAAGCCAACGGTCTTATAAAGTAACATATAAGATCGTTGCTATAAACGGCTCAACGGATTTGAGTGAAATTTGGAATAAATATTCCCTGAACCGATGCATCCTAAAAGGAATTCTTGATGAAACATTAATTTCCTTTATAATGGCAAGTGAAAACGCAGCACAGCTAGTAAAATAAAAATAAATATTTTCTTTTCTATTTAGTCAAATTCTATTATTCCGAAACCCGACGCCGTGGTAGCCTAATAGGAAGACCACTATACTTGGAATCGTAAAGTTGTGGGTTTAAATCCCGGGCCCGTACCATTAAGCTCTTTCAACACTGGTACAGGCAGATTATCCTATTCTTCTAGTTTTTGTTTTGTACACATTTCACACAAAGTGTGGAGTGATTTTGAATGCTTAAACGGTCAATATCTTTCAGAGTAATGGCGCTGACAACATTCATGATGAGCGGCCGCATGGGGACCATCACAGGCACCATGGTGTTCCCTGCACTCATTAATTACGGATGTCTCCCGCCTTTCTTCACGATCAGCGCTGTTCTAGCTGGTAAGCAGAGTTTTTTGTAGTGCCAAGAAGGCCGAAGTCGCGCGCGTCGAGCTCTGTTTTCATTCCTTGATAAAGGTCACCAGATTCGACCGAAACTATAGTCGGACTATCCGACGTGTACCTACGTGAGTAAACACGTATAAATAAAGCAAAAATGTGTCAAAACAGTAATAGTATATACATATATATATATATAATACAGTAATATTCGTAGTAATTGTACCTATTTATAACAACTGCTAATTATTTTTAGTCTTGCTTGAAAGGAAGGTGACCTAAGTAAAGGTGTTCTAAGTAACTAACAAATGTGTATAGTCGAATTAATAATTAGACGGACTAAACTGCCATTTCGAGAATTCCTACTTTTTAGCAAAATGTAAATAGTGCTGGGATAAAAATATTAACGTGTATTGTAACGGAATGTTTTTAACATAATATTATGTTAAGAAACTCAACCTTTTTATTAAATTATTTAGTTATGTTAACAAACTTAATAATTTCCTTGGAGGATTTAGCTCTCTCTCGTATATACCTAATCAAAGATAATTTCACACGAGTGAACTACTTCGATGTTTTCCTGACTTAAATACGATTTTTATCTTTTCAAGGTTAATAAATCATGAAAATAAAGTGACATGTTCATGTACCATTTTACAGAACAACGTTTTAACACAATATGTTTTCCCTTTTCTACCTGCACGTCGACTGGCAGCAATTTAAATGTTTATCGGCAGTTAATAATTATTCGATTTGAACGATAGAAACTTAATTATATAGGTATACTACTAGCGATTCGGCAGCATTATTTTGAAAAGTGACATTTCAATCTGTCAGTTTAGTCCGTCTAATTATAAATCCGACTATAGCATTTAAGTACCCTGATCATTAAATTGGCCGGCCGGTCGGTTCCAGAAAACAACCGACTTCAAAGCAAAATACTTACGTAATACCTATAATTTTATTGCATGATATATTGACTCCCAGGTCTAAATTCCAAAGAAAAGGAAAAATTGTAAAAATCCTACTTTCTACTTTCGGTCTATTTATTAATGCCATCTATACGAATTTCTTTGAAACTCGGTCTCTGTTTTATCGCCAGGTGGAGGTATAATTTAAACCATACAATTATGTTAAAGAAGTTCTATGCTTGGTCGCCAGATGGTGCTTAACAGCATATTTTCCTGTGCGTTGCTTTTTTAAATAATTAATTATCTATGAACAAATTTCGCTATTTCTGTTAGCACTTTACGCGTCGTATTATAATAAACGCGAATCAGCAGCTTCGGAGTAGTTAATCCGACTTTTCCTATATCTTACAAATTCGGGGGATAACGATAAACGTATTATCTTATAACTTTAAAAACACAACCGACTCTAACAATTATTACTCACTTAGAGAGAAAAAAATATACATTTTAGTTTTTTTTTCAAAAACGTACGAAGAATTTGGTGAACATCTTTGAACCGGTCCCTGCCCGTGGTCCAACTATACTGTTCACCTAGTACCAGGGGATTTTATTTCTACCCATGGTCCACCTCAAGATAACTGGGTGTACCAGGGGATTTTATTTCTACCCATGGTCCACCTTAGTTCACCTGGCAGTACCACCATACATAAAACAATACATAGAACCTATTCCTTTTTTGAAGTTGGCGAAAAACGTATAACCTAACCTATCGCAAATAGTACTACTTATTGTTATTTTTTTATTTTTTTTTATTTTTTCTTGGCCATGGATACTACTTATTATTTTCCTCAGTATTGCCAGGAAAGATAAAAAATACCTTTTCAAGCTAGTCCTAGTGGGATTTCAATACTTTTTTACCCTGATATACACCTATCATACAATATTTATTAAGCGCTATTCATCTTACACATTTCTGTGTCATTATGGATGTTATATAATTAAGTATATATTAATTTAAATTGTATTATTTGTTTTAGTGTGCGGTGTGGCGTGTTATCTTCTGCCGAATACGACGCTAAAGAAGCTAGAGTAGTTAAAAAATAATTTTAATTCTAATTTAATTCCATCCATGGATGTACTTAGGTGGGAATGAGTAAATAATAGTCTTTAAATTTCTTAAATAGTTCAGCAGTAAATAATTATAAGGAAGTAAATAACTAGTCCTGTATTTGTACATAAATGTCTTACTAAGAAAGTCTAGATTATTATTATTTATTATATAGGTTATTATACAAGTGATTATAAAAAATAAATGAAATGTACTACTTATACTTGTTGCGTATTTTTACAATATGTTATTGTTATAAGTACTTAGGTATACCTACCTACATCCGTCTTACTAAATTCCCATTAAGAAATCCTTATTTTTAAACCCTTTCAATTAATGTACATTATAAATGATCACGGTCTGACACGGTAATAGGTAGGCCTATTACCGGCTCTGACCGTGATCTATATATACTTAGGTAAAATAAAATATTCAATAGGTTATACTATACAAAATCCACCAAAATAAGGCATAATTTGTGCGCTCGCTGCGCTCGCGCTTGTGGGTGTTTAATTTTTTGTCTATTATCCAATATTTGCCCTTTAGATATTTTATTCATTTTATATTTGTCAGCAGGGTAGCTGTATAATTCACGGGTACGCGTCCAAATACATAATATACTCGTATACTCGTTTAGAATTAATACGTTCAAAATACCTACCTACGTTGTTTTGACCATTCGGCGTTTTAAAATTATGCATTATGAAGCTATTAATTTAAAGCGTAGGTATATATAATACATATTTTAAACATAATAATATATTATTTTATTATATATACCCTGATTAACTACATTATAGGTAAATATTTGTAGTTGATATTATTAGGTACATTCCTTATAAATCGTCACATACTTATTCTTAAAAACAGTCCTATCGTTAGCTAGATAAACGAACATGATATTTTAGCAATTATTTCATTTGTTTGCAATCAGATAACACATATTTATACCAACCGGAGGAATACTGAGCAATGTTTGCCGAACACAGGCTGCCAAATCCCATCGCAAACTACTGATACGCTTCTGTATCTCTCTTATAAGATTTATCAAACGTATTACCTCATGAGTTGACCTGGGCACATGAACGAGACAACACAAAGGCTGTGGCTTGTGATATTATATATTAATCAATAACATATGAAATCACTAACATATCAAAATAAAGTATCGATAAATCTCACGAATAAGTTTTCGTTAAATAAGTAGTGAACAAATAATCAGTGTAGTGTAGAGCTTACAAGGTATATTTTAGCCTATATAATTGATCAGATTTCCTAGGTGGTAATCTTTCATAAATGATTTACACGAAATAAATAATTTAGTTTATTAAAAAAATTGTTGCCTATAAATAAGCCAATATTAATCGCAAATAAATCAGTCACCAATATTTAAATGACATACGAGTAAAATGGTGGTGAAATGCAACGACGTGGAATCAACTGCGCCTGCGGCGGTGAAGGAAGGAATCCCTCATGATCATTTGTTCAAAGTGACGGGACTTTCGTCAACTAACCTAGAGAAATTGGATGAAAGTAAGTAGTCGAATCAAATAACTCAACACCTTCCAATTTCTTTCCTAGGCACTTTTAGCAATCCTCGGCTTCAGATATTTAATTTGCACTTTTAGAACCACCTGAGGACGGGTGAGCATTCTGCGATCCTCAAGCCCCATCCAGGCGTAGAGATTATGGCAACCTAAGGCTTTCGCCTGTGTTGCTCTGGTTGATGACGATGCACTTTTAGTATCCCTTGACTCCTGAGTCCTGGTATAAGCACTCATAGGCAACTTATAGTAAACCTTGACTCTTGATACGTGCGCTTAGGCGTTTCTATCAATATCCTTGATACTTGATATCAATATGAAGGTGAGGTGGGCCTTACTTATTCCAACAATCAGATCCAGTGCAAATTACTATCTGCTATCACATACAACTATAGACAAGGGTTAATGGCATTGCCATTCAAGGTAGCAATGCCGCCAGCATGCTGAGTACGCTCAACGCTGCAGACTATAGTGAGTTTGAGCCCTGTAATTTTCCCTAGAATTTCATCAATCTATAACTATGTTTTGTTGGTCAAAAAAGAAAACAGCTAAGCATTAAACACTTATTTATTGGTAGGATTCTATTCTAGAGTCCGCCTGGTGAGATATTGCCAGTTATTCAATCGCCAAGAAAAACTGTGCGCTGTGCAAGAATTACTGTGTTTTGATTTGAAGAGCAATGTTACTAGAGAAATTACTGGGAGAGATGAAGATATCTGACATCTAATATCTAAGGGTGACGAGCGCAGTGCAGTATGGCGCAGGATTTTGTCCGCAAATTCACACAATAGGGTCGATGACTGATGTTTAAATCGTTGAAACCAATAGCTTTGATGAAGAATTTAAGTAAATATAGTATGTTTATTGAAACAATAATTTAAATTGGTTATTAATGTTCTGATATATAAGCGTTTAAAGTTTTTGGTAGAGCAAACTCTGTTCCTTTCCCACAAAACAAAAAATGACGTCACGCCTTACTTGTCAGAATAGAATTTATATGGCGTACAGAGAAGTGACGTCACGATTTGCTGTTTCGCCTCTCTGTCTAGCATGATATTAAAATGCTTATAAGTTGCTTATTTTTGATCAGATTTTCATTTTCTTTTCATTAATCAGCTATATTTATGGGCCACATTTTAATAGGACAATTTAAAAAAACAGTCATCTGGCCTAATCTGATGCTCTTATGGGCAGGTTTGATGCTTGTCACCAGGCAATCGTATCGCTCGTTTCGTCAATCCATCGCTAATAAATGCATTGAATGTTGCAGCACCCCAAGCTGCGGAGTTCGAGGAAGCGATAGCCGCGACTGGGTATGGGCGGTTCAACATGGTGTTGATGCTGTGCAGCCTCCCGGGGTTCTGGTCGGCGTGCTCCGTTACCAGCGCCATCTCGTACATCTTTACGCGCGCGCAGTGTGACATGGAGCTCAGCCTACTGGACATGGGGACCGTGACGGCCATGACCTATGCAGGTTAACTACTAGCACTAGCGATTTGTACATTTTGACACTAGGACTATGTTACTCATTGACATCTTGACTTCGGAACATTTGGGCCCCCCCCCCCCCCCCCCCTCCACCCCTCGGTTCAACCCGTCCCTACTATGCATGTATATGGTCTAAGGGTTGGCGTTTTTATGTACCTATATATGTACCACGTAAACTTGCAAACCGTTGATCCGATCTATATGAAATTTTGTAAGCAAGTACTTATAATCGTGCTAATACAATTCTAGTTCGATTATGAGTCAAATTAGTCAAGGGGCTCGCGAGTACTACTTTTTTCAAGTAGTTTAATTATTTAAAAATTAAAATTAAACCCTTGCCTAAGTAGTGAGTATGTTATCTTATACAACTAACAAAAAGGTTCGACAATACTTTGCCCAATTAAGTCACAAATATTGTCTCCAAATAATTGCCTACACGAGACATGCCGTGATATTCAACAAACAAATGACACGTTGTACAACAATTTGTATCAACAAAGGAAAATTGTTATCTCAGGTCTAGAACACTGATGTGGAAATCCCTATGCACACCTTCCGAGATGTGTTATTTGATGAAGAAACTAGGTATAACCATTAAAAAAAATTAAGTTAATACGCTTTTTAAAAAAATACATCCGACTTCAACTTCGAATACCAGCCCGCCTAGTACGCGAGCCGTGATAAAATTCTATCCACTCTTTTTTCCCCGCGAAAACGAGACAGACGTATCCATATTCTAGCTTTATCACGTTCCCGCCCAGGGAAATACCAATTGGTCAGTGAGTTGAAATAAACATCTTAGCAATTGGTCCTCGGCGCGTGCTAAGGGGGCTGGATGACATCTTCATAAATTTCTAGTAATTTCGATAAAATTTATATGGGATCACCTCTGAAGTATTACCTACCAAACAAAAAAAGAATCATTAAAATCAGTTTATAATTGGCGGAGTAATCGCGTAACATACACACAAAAAAAATCATACAATCGAATTGAGCACCTCCTTTTTTGAAGTCGGTTGAAACTTAGAAACAAATCATGTAGATAGTAGTTAAAATAATCCTCAAAGGAGTAGGTACGAGATTAGTTACACAAAATCCAAAGCTTCCTCGCTCGCACGAAGGGCGGTTGGTTGTCCACCTTGCTGTGCTTTGGATTTGCATGATCTTATTCCCCCAGCCCATTCTTCTATCGGAAGGCTAAGACTTCGAAAAAGCGACACCGTTTCATGGTTGATATACCAACAAAAAAAATCGTACGAAAAGGTTTGATTCCACTTTCTTTATTCGAACTGCTAAATAGTGGAATGCGGTGCCCGAGTGGGTCTTTCTTTTATGCAAGACGAGATGGCAGTCAACCGCAAGCGTATAAATATTTTAAAAAAAAAATTGACCCGCTATTTTTACGATATCGTCATACCCCACAAGTCGGTGGACGCCCAACGCTTCGGTTACCGACAGAGTATAATATTATAGTGTTTGGTTACCGACAGAGTATAATATTATAGTGTTTGGTTACCGACAGAGTATAATATTATAGTGTTTGGTTACCGACAGAGTACAATATTATAGTATTTGGTTACCGACAGAGTATAATATTATAGTGTTTGGTTACCGACAGAGTATAATATTATAGTGTTTGGTTACCGATACATACGCGGCTACCATCCTAATCTCCTGCCTTCACTTTCCCTGGATACATGACCTGCCCAACTCCATTTCAGTTGTGCTCCTGAAGCCACGCACTTTCAATGAAGTTTTTTTTTTTATATTAATTAGTTTTGTTTTTTTTCTATATAATTATCGGGCACGCACTTTCAGTGAAGTTTTTTTGATCTTAATTAGTATTTTTTTTTCATCCATATAATTATCCATTATAATTATATGTGTGTTTCAGTGTTTTTTATTAAATATTAATTACTTATATTTTTTATTCATACAATTATAAAATGGGCAAAACATAAAATCCCATTTTTACTATGTACGAATAATTGTTTGGAATTTTCAAAGTTAATTATAGCAATTTTGCTGATTGCAGTTTTGTGATGCTGATTCCAGTCAGTAACTACTTATTGTTCAATGATTTTAGTATAGATACATAATCATATTTTATTATTATCATCCAATAAATAAGTATCATGAATTAAGCGAACGTTTCTGAACCTTGCAGCTGACTCTTGGTGACAGGGTACCGCGGAACGGTACAACTACGCTAAAAAGAGGTCACTGTACTCATCATTGTGTACAACGATTGTTATGGGTGCATCCTGAATTCGCGAAAAAAAACAGTTGTCGGTATATTTTGTCGAGGGTGGTAAGGAACCAGCGACCGCGAAAGGAGAGAGCAGACGGGGCAAAATGCAAAATGTATGGAACAAATGTTTTTATTTTGTAAATTCATGGTTGGTCCCATAGTAATAGTAAAAGTTGTTCAAAGTTATTAGTATAATGACCTCCTTACGGTTTACTAATACTGTTACTCGTAACCCTGTATAATCTATGCTGTTAGATTTGTGCTATAAAGATTCATGTTTATAAATTTAAAGTAATTTCATTAAAAATATCGTATGGAACAAAACAATATTTTATTGGGTTATGGGCTGAAAAATGGTACGAACTAAGCATGAATCATAAAATATTAGGTAACACTCAATGATTTATATGTAACTTGTAAACTACTTGTCACATTTTTACGTTGCAATTAAACGCAGATAAAAACAAACTTCATAAACACTAAGTAAATGATAAACCATTAAAATTTATTGAAAAACATACTTGAACAAGAACTGAATTGTAACGATTGCTTGCAGAAATGTCTTTGTACACCTAATTGTAATACCATGCTAGATAAATGGATACCTACTTATTATATTACCCAGTGTTAATACTTACATATACGAGATGAGAGATGGGTGCCTATTTTTAACCGACTTCAAAAAAGGAGGAGATTCTATGTTCGACTGTATGTATGTTTTTTTAAATGTATCTTCACCGATTTCTCCGTCAATAATGGACCGATTTTAACAATTCTTCTTTATAATTTGATGGGTATACTCCCGAGGTGGTCACATAATTAGTAATTTGAAGTCGGTTGTTTTTTTTTTACTTCATTTTATTCACTGGTTAGTGTACGTACATAATCTTCTTCGTCTTTGATTCGTCAATTTAATAATTGACTTTTCCCCTACTTTTATCGTGGCCTTAGATTTTTTAATAAAATTACCTAACCCTTTGAGTGCAACAATATAGAGCGGCGGTAAAATAAAAACGATAGTGACGATTTTATTTGATCTATTGACTAATAATAATTATCTGTATCCTAGTAGGGTAATAAGTCTATCTAACTAGCTACTTTGCGAATGGTATGACCAGTAAGAAGTTCATCTATCTAGCTGATCTAGCATTATCATCTTCCTGCCCTCATCCCACAAGGTGACATCTGCCCCATTCGTCATCTCTGCATTCAGTCCCCTTTATACTCGCATAATATCATCTTTTACACAGTTCATTCATTCCTTTTTATAAGTAGGTAAGTAATACTTTTCCGATAATTGTCTACAGCATGGTCGCTAAACTTGGCTATGCATTTGCATACTAATTTTACTGATTTTTAAAACAAATTGATTAATAAACAAAATTCTGGAGTAGCCAGGGAACAGCAGATGACGTCAGTAGAATGTACATTACCGTGTCAGTTCCGTATCAACCATTCAAGATGGCGGGTGCCGGGTTAACAACACTCAACACAAGCATTCAGTTTGGCGCAATTACACTAGATGGCGCAATGGCGAGAGTGGCACTCTGTTAAATCGCGATGTCGAGATTCTCCGGCATGCAATGGGGCAGTCTGGGTGCGGTTTTCTATTCATACTTACCTGGCGTAGGGGACACCGTGATCAAACAGGCGGTTCCCCCAGAGCGAGGCCCTCCCATTGCACTGCGGTTGGGTTGACCTCTGCGATTATCCCTAATGTGGATAACTCGGACGCGTAATTTTTGGTAGTGGGGACTGCGTACGCGCCGTCCCTTTATAAATATTATTATGGTCATGCTCACATTGCTCAAAATGTATACAATGTTGTTTTCGATGGAAACACATGAATCGAAGAAATTATAATATGATTTTACGAGGGCTGCACTAAAAGTATCGGGAATGGAATATTTCCACTGTTTCTGTTATATTAAAATCTTTTTAATTGAAAACTCCTTGGTTTTTAAAATCGAATACCATTTATTTATATAAAAAAAGATTCTCGGTCTTGTCACAAGGTTTTGTCAAACTTGTTTAGTCGTTGAGAAAATGGAATTGACTCGAGAAATTTCAAGAGCGATGATTTATTATGACTTTCGAAGTGGTTTAACACAAAAACAGTGTGTTGACCGGATGATTTCTGCATTTGGTGATGAAACCCCATCCAAAACCACAATTTATCGCTGGTTTGCTGAATTTCAACGTGGACGTGTCAAGCTCAGTGATGATCCCCGTCAAGGTCGTCCAAAAACTGCAGTCACCCAAGAAAACGTTGATGCTGTGCGTAAGCTGATTGAGGAAGATCGACATGTGACATACCGCGAAATTCAGGCAACTTTAGACATTGGCATGAGTCAAATACAAATAATCTTGCATGAACAATTAGGTGTAAAAAAGTTGTTTTCCCGATGGATACCGCATTCGCTCTGTGAAGAGCAAAAAGCGGCTCGCGTTACTTGGTGCGTCAGAACTCTCGAAAGATTCCACGCAGGATCCTCAAATGCTGTATACAACATCGTATCAGGTGACGAATCCTGGATATACGCGTACGAACCCGAAACAAAAAACCAGTCACGAGTTTGGGTGTTCGAAAATTAGTTAAAGGCAACAAAAATTGTTCGTTCACGGAGTGTTGCAAAAAAAATGGTGGCCACGTTTGTCTCCAAAACCGGCCATGTTACGACTATTCCTCTTGAGGGACAAAGAACGGTTAATGCAGAATGGTATGCTAGCATTTGTTTGCCACAGGTCGTTTCTGAACTCCGTAAAGAGAACTGCAACCGCCGCATCATCCTCCATCACGACAATGCGAGTTCTCACACCGCGCACAGAACAAAAGAGTTTTTAGAGCAAGAAAACATAGAATTATTGGACCATCCGCCGTACAGCCCCGACCTAAGCCCTAATGATTTCTATACTTTCCCTAAAATAAAGAATAAATTGCTTGGACAGAGATTTTCATCACCTGAAGAAGCTGTGGACGCCTACAAAACGGCCATTTTGGAGACCCCAACTTCCGAATGGAATGGTTGCTTCAATGATTGGTTCCATCGTATGGCAAAATGTGTCAAATGTCGCGGAGAATACTTCGAAAAGCAATAAAAATATTTTTAAATAGTAATGTTGTGTCACTTCCTTGATTCCCGAAATTTTCAGTGCCGCCCTCGTAATAGAGTTGTATCTTACAGTAATCAAATCACAGATAATTAAATACAATAGTACTCTGTACGTACTACTATTAAAATAGATATAGTAAATACTATACTATTTAAGTTTTCTCTGTCTGATGAAAATGTTAGTCACAGAAAACTTAGATGAGAGGTAGTGTAATAAATTTTTTTTTAATTATGAATAGCAGGTTGTTCCCAAAGTATTCCAAGAAAATTTCTCAAACAACACCACAAAAAAAGTTGTTTCATTCTACGCCATGGGGAAATAATTATTTCAACATAACAGAACTATTCTCAAAGTACCTAACACACTACTGCTGTGGCTTAGTTTTTTTTTAAACGGCTTACCGCATGTTCATTCTCAAACAACTCTACGTGACTCTACTGAACAAGAACAAAACCCGTCAAGCGCAAGTTTGGCTCGCGCTCCGAGTGTTCCGTACCACTACTATAATTTATGTCAGTACAGTACCCACTGACATTAAGTAACTTAAGGTAGTATTATAATTATCTTTGACCGTATTTTTTTTCTTGCTGCTCGGAATGATTCATTCCGTAGTTAGTGTTCGACTTGCATTTGGCCGGTTTTGGTACTTTAGAAATTGGTCCATAATAAGTAATCATGGTAATGGCAGGTGACATTTTGGCCTAGTTCATTCGCGTACGTATAGGAAATTTGTATCACTACGCAGTGCCGTAAATAGCCTTTTATGCGCCCGGTGCGAGCCTCTACAGGGTTAGTTCTAATCAGTTAGCATACTTTTAAGGGCATATTCAGTACATCAAAACAAACAACTTTTACTATGGGGCCAACATTGAAATCAAGAAAATTAAACAGCTGTTCCATACATAAAGTTAATCGACCTTGGGCAAAATGTTTGGAACAGCTGTTATTTGTTTCGCGGTTTTCAATGTTGGCCCCATAGTAAAAGTTGTTTGTTTTGATGTACAGAACATGCCCTTAAAAGGATGCTAACTAGTTAGAACTAACCCATCATAATTGCGACCTTGAAAAAAAAATTCCAAAACTTGGTCCAGGGGTCGTACCGTGAATTGCTTATAGCGGGACCGAATAGGTTCAGCTGCCGACACTGCGCGACCGCGAACCTTATTGCGAGGCGATAAAATTCACAGTCGCGCAGCGTCGGCAGCTGAGCGTATTCGGTCCTGCTATAAGCAGTTCACGGTACGGCCCCTGGTCATGTTTGCGCCCCTCCAGGACCAGCGTCCGGTGCCCGGGCACCGCTGGCACCGCCCTAATTACGGCTCTGTCACTAGGTCACCTATTTATGGGAACTAGCCTTTTGATGGTTCTTAATTTTTTATGTATTATCGTTTAACTTTTCTTTTTTTTAATACTAAATGTCCATTTCATGTACATTGTACAAGGACGCCCCTTATTTTTTAGTATTTACATTTAATCTGAAAACCTTTTTTTGTGAAAATTTCAACCGTCTACCTACTACGGTTTGGAAGATTAATTACTGGTCATACTCATACTGTCGGACGGACGGACAGATGGACCTGTGTCATCTTAATGTAATTATTTAAAAAAATGAGGATTTACATTCACAAATCTATTATAAAGTAACTGTAAGTACTTTGGTAACTAGACGCATAGCTACATTCCCGGCGGGACCAGATAGGGACTAACATGCATCAAATTTAAGCTGATCCCGCCGGGAATACGTTGAGTTACTAGTAAGCTAGTAACTCTATATACTATGAGAAAAATCAAATCGTATCAAAAAAGTAACTTAAGAATGCGACTAATGCCAGAAAAATATCAGATTTCACCCTCGCGTCTTGCATTACTGTAGAGTCAAAAATCGCATGATACAATTGATGATGATGATGGCTTTGAGCAATTTAGGTGGGATGAAATAAAAAAAATAAACGGCTACTGTGCTAAAACATTAGTTTGGCTTATGTTATTCGTAAAAATAATGTGGGGATGTCGCTGATAATTTAGAGCATTTGAATTAAAACAGTTGTTTTTTGTTGGTAATTTTTTTCTTTTTAATCAACCAGATTATTTTCCAAAATTCTATTTGGTTACTCGGCTTCTTTAAGTTTACCTACCTGTAGTATTTTTTTAATCTGAATATTTACGTTCTTTATCATTAAACTATGTGGTTAAAAATACACCTTTTACTTACTTTTAGCATTAGTCGCCCCTTTAAAACCTCGAGAATAATCGATCCACATTAACGGATAATCGGTGCCTAGGCCTACATAAAAATACCTATATTTAAAAAACCTACTAGTGAACATAGAACGTCCTCCTATTTTTGTAGTTGGTTTATGTCGGAGATGGACCGACTTCAATTTCCAAGTCTCAAAAACGATAATACTAATTTCAGGTATGATCTCATCAGCCATGGTGTGGGGCTTCCTGTCGGACACGCTGGGTCGGCGACAGATCATGGTGTGGGGCTTTATTGGCTCCGGCCTCGTGGAAGTCCTGGCTGCCATAAGCCAGAACTTCGCCATGCTCCTCGTGCTCAGGTTCTGCAGCGGTTTCCTGTGAGTATTCACTAGTGTTATATCATAGTCCTGGACTTAGGCCTCTCCAAGCCACTCAGTCAGATCTTAAGCTACCCACTTCCAACCACTGCCAGCTGTCATATGTATATCGTCACTCCATCGAGTCTCAGGGCGTCTCATGTTGCAGGTTCGTGGTCTTTACTCTAGAAAACGCCTACCCCGGCAGTTATCGGTTCTGTGATAGATAATGACCAGTCCCCACTTAGCATAGTAATAAGCTGAGCGATATCTGTAACTTTAGTTCTTTGGCGAATACGGTAGATGACTGATGTTTATATCGTTGAAACCAATAGCTTTGATGAAGAATTTAACTAAATATAGTATGTTTATTGAAAAAAATATTTAAATCAGTTAATAATGTTCTGATATATGAGCGCTTAAAGTTTTTGTTAGAGTCAACTCTGTCCCTTTCCCACAAAACAAAAAATGACGTCACGCCTTACTTGTCAGAATATAATTTATATGGCGTACAGAGAAGTGACGTCACGATTTGCTGTTTCGCCTCTCTGTCTAGCATGATATTAAAATGCTTATAAGTTGCTTAATTTTGATCAGATTTTCATTTTCTTTTCATTAATCAGTTATATTTATGGGCCACATTTTAATAGGACAATTAAAAAAAACCAGTCATCTAGCCTATTACTACGTTCTGGGTACGATTCCTTAGAGAAACACTGTCTATGCTCAGTGTTATGGTGTTATGGCGATATGAATGGTGAATCGTGTGACAAATAATGTGATCTATGTCATTTTCCAGAGTTTAGCTATTTCACAGACAGACGGTAATAACCTCTATTGGTCTAGGTGTACTTATGTTTTTAAAGCTTAAAGAGGAAGAAAAATTATGACCTCCGGCAGGACTCGACCCTGCAGTCTCTATGGGTTTCCGTCCCAACTGCTTTGCCAATTAAGCTCTGCCTTAGATGCCAAATTTCCCAACCTGTTCTAAGCTACCAACTAAAGCGTTGGTGGCGCCATCTGTAAATTTTTGTAACACAAATATTAACCCAAGCCGAATCCGTTGCAGGTTCCAAGGCCTGACGTGTAGGTGTACTTAGTTTCTGTAAGAAGATTCTTGGTAATATTGGTTGTAGGACTCTCCTGCAGAATCCGCATGGGAAAGTTCCACACCTTTGCCGTTAATATGCAACAGCCAAGCAGTAGTGAGCAAGCATTACTGTGTAATATCTGTTATTGGCAGGTTTACCATCAGGCGAATGTCTCACTCGTCTGGTCAATTCGTTACAATCTAAATAATATTGTAAATTGTTCCAGTTTCAACGGCCCCTTCGCAGTTCTGATCTCTTACATCGCAGAGCTGCACCGCACTGAGCTGCGCGCGCGCGTCATTCTGCTCACAAGCTTGTTCTACACTATCGCCAACATCACGTTGCCGCTGCTGGCCTGGGCTTTCCTCACTCACGACTGGCAGTTCCAGCTGTTTGGAGACACCATCGGTAACATAATCAGCCAGAAGTCGTTCACTGCTGGACGGAAGCTTCCTCCTTAATAGGGTGGGACTGCCATAATCCCCCCGTTTGGGCAAGCGGCTTGAGGACCGTAGAATACTCACCATCATTAACCAAGAGGACGCTGCTTTTGTCTTTCGGAGGTTCTGGATGCAGTTTTAGGTAATGCCCATCCAGGTCCCACCGGTAACACGACTCAACATTCCATCGATCTTATTCTGCTAATCAACTTGCTCTACATCAATTCAACTTCAGCTGGATGTCTTCTCCTCAGGTTGCAAGTGAATCGGTTCATTCTAGACAAGCATGCTTTATTGTACGTAGACTGCATCATCACTTAACATCAGGTGATGTGGCAGTCAAACACATTATTCCATTAAAAAAACTTAACTTGCTTTAAAACTATATTAACTATTTTAACTATATTGTATTGAATTAACTATTATATTGAATTGGTTGATCATTTTAATTGTTTCTTTTTCCTTCCTTTATTTCTTATTTCTTTTAAATTTCTGGAAGAAATCTTCTCATATAATGTATCCTCTTCTAATACTTTTTCTCCTTCGTTGTTGTAGTGATACACTCGTGGAACCTGTTCCTCCTGGTGACAGGCCTGATGCCGTTCCTGACGGGGCTGGCCTTCATCGCCATGCCGGAGAGTCCCAAGTTCCTCATGTCCCGGGCGAGGAACGAGGAAGCCATGGCAGTCTTCCAAAAAATATTCTCCGCTAATACCGGAAAACCTGCCTACGAATATCCGGTAATATTATTGGTATTCCAGTAGTGGAGAAAAAGGAAGTTGAATAATCTGTTATTGGTCTATTTTAACAGTAAATCCAATTTTGATTAATCTCATTCCCCCCAGCCCATTCTTCTATCTGACGGCCAGGACCTCGAAAAAGCGACACCGTTTTATGGTTGATATACCAAAAACTCGTACGAAACAGTTTGATTCCACTTTCTTTATTCGAACTGCTAAACAGTGGGTAGCGCTGCCCGAGTGGGTGTTTCCCGATAATTATATAGTTGGGGGTCTTCAAGTCGCGTGTGAATCGGTTTCTTCTAGGCAAGCGTGTTCCATCGTTCATCGTCCAATTTTTTTTAAACCAATTTGTTCTTTGCAATGTTGCGATACCATTCTTGTCTCCTCTCAAGTTTGGACAATGCTTCATGTTCAGATAAGCCAAAAAGACCGGACCGAACTGACGAAGTGCTTGCCTAAGAGCACCACCACGTTTAATCCGGTCTCGCTTATTTCTCATCGCCTGGTGATTCCAGATCAAAGCTCTGGTAGAAGAGAAGAACGAGCAGCAGGGTCGCGGCGTGGCGGCGCTGCGCGGAGGTGGCGCCCAGCTGAAGCCGCTGTTCACTCTGCCGCACGTCAAGTGGCTACTGCTCATATGCACCATCCACTCCGGCTGCATGTTCGGGTGAGGACGTTCAACGAGAATTTTGACGATAGAGGCCACCAAAAGAAGAAGAATCTATGAAAAAGTCTGGTGTCTCTACAGTTAAGGGCCTATTCTAATGATATTAGAAAGACCAGTCATGGGATCAGAGGAAAATTGTTCAACGGTAAAACAATAATACCATCTTTACCTAATCTCTTGTGGTTTCCTATAATTGGTACAACCTTCATAATGGGAAACGACTTCTTGCAAGGTTAGATCCAAAACGATAGCTTGTAAAAATGTACGTGGCCATTGCCTTGCAAAACTAGTAACATTTATCACACTGAAACTCTTGTATGGTCAAAGGCAAATGCATTGTATCTCCTCAGCCACATCTTTGTATAGTCTCAACATATCCTGAAGAACAAAAATCCAATAATTGTATTTTATTTCCAGATCAAATACCCTTCGGCTCTGGTACCCTCAACTAGCCGCCATGCTGGGCTCCGGCGACGGTCTCTGCTCCGCCATCGCCCCCACCACACCCCCCGAGATAGTGGTGGACTGCCAGCCCATACAGACTGACATGCTGACGTATCTACAGAGCGTTGCTGTTGGGGCTGGATCTGTACTCACTTATGGAATCGGAGGAGTCATTGTCAATAGGCAAGGCATCTTTGCCCATCACGGCTCTTGATGGTCAAATGATTTATCTGCAATCAATATTTTTTCCAGAAATCACTCTAGGCACCAGAAATAAACTAAAAATACAAAATATCGGCTTTATGAGCTAGGGTTTGTCATGGATCAAACTTTGCGAAGTGACGAGTGACGCAGCTAAGGCAAATAAATAACTAAATAAATATCGGTGGACATTTTTCACACAGCGCCATCTAGCCCCAAACTAAGCAAAGCTTGTAATATGGAAACTAGATACCTAGCTGATAAAATACTAATAATACTACTTTTTCCCTGAGACTGAAATCCGCACGTCACTGAACTCGGCGCCGCCGGAGCCGTGGCATATTATTATCAGTAAAATGTTTTGTTTAATAGATGAATACAAAGGAAAATTATATTCATAAATACTTTGCAATACAATTACAACACTATAATATAATCTTTGTGATGGTACCTCTGGAAAAGTGTAAGTTCTCCAGGGAGTCTCTACATAACAACAACAAAATATCTAACAAATCAAATCAAATTATATAGGTAGTTGTTACAAATTATTATTTATTCAGTCCAAATATATATATATATATATATATTATATTTAATGGTAAATTAAAATCTAAAAATATCATGTCAAACTATAGCCCCTCGCCCAAACGTGCCCATTAGGCTGGCAGCGTTCCCCCGCTGTATTGCGAGGGAAATCTGTTGCACGAGATACTCCCACACAGGTACCTACCTGACTAAACAACTACCTACAGGTAGGTAGTTGTTTAGTCTTACATATTTTCCATCTTCCAGGTGTGGTAAGAAGCTGGTGGCAGGGTTCTGCACGCTCGCCTGCGCCACCATGGTGATACTGCTGCCATTCCTGGGGAACTCCTCCGCGGCAGTCATGGCGCTCATGACCACCGCGCTCGCCTTCACCTCGCTGTCCAGCGCCTCGCTATCCAGTATATGTGTGGACTTGTTCCCTACTTCTTTAAGGTGAGCTCTTTTCGCGTTCCGGACTTGCCTGTGGACTAACCACAGAAATCCTACTAATCTTATTCATCTCAGCGCATTACCTGTGTACCTTTCTCGAAATGTTCTTTCTCAGAATGAAATTCTCGAAATTTCCTTTTCTTAAATGTCTTTTTCATAATAAATGTCCCTCTAACCCCGTCACGAATGGGCTTTGAGTAAAGAATACCTAAGCTAATTGAACGGTACTTAATTATACTTGGCGATCTCACCGATTTTAAAATGAAAAATAGGGATATGGTTTAAGGGGGCGACTAATGCCAAAAGTAAGTAAAAGGTGTATTTTTAAAACACATAGTTTAATGATAAAGAACGTAAATATTCAGAAAAAAAAAATACTACATGTAGGGGAAAAACCTAAAAAAGCCGAGTAACCGAATAGAATTTTGGAAATTAATCTGGTTAAAATACAAATTACCAACAAAAAAAAAATTGTTTTAATTCAAATGCGCTAAATTATCAGCGATATCACCACATTTTTTATTTACTAATTACATAGCCGAACTAATGTTTAGCACAGTAGCCGTAATTTTTTTTTATTTCATGCATAAATTTTGAATAATTAAATAAAATCTCACCTAAATTGCTCAAAACCATCATCATCGTCAATTGTATCATGCGATTTTCGACTCTAAACTAATGCAAGACGCGCGGGTGAAATCTGTTATTTTTCTGGCATTAGTCGCACTCTTAAAAGGTTGATGATGATCTAATCGATTATGGCATCGAGTCACTTGTAATATCCTTTACTTTTATTTACAGAGTCATGGCACTAGCCACTTTCCTGATGAGCGGTCGAATCGGTACCATCACTGGCACGGTTACCTTCCCCGCACTCATCAACTACGGCTGCTACCCGCCCTTCATTACCATTGCTACTGTATTATCAAGTAAGCCCTGCAGCTATCCTTTTTATTATATTAACCATTTTGAGTTCTAGTTTTTATTTGTTCAGTTCCGAGTCTATAAAATGCAGTATGAAAATTGATATTTACGCTATCTAGTGAGGATTCAGCAAACTAAATCTCGTTTTCATTACCTAACCTTACTGCATGATTCATCACAATTTGGTTCATGCTCAGAGTAGGTAGTTCAAAACTTTTCCACGAGGTGGCGCAGTTAGATGAATTAACTTTGGCTAAATACTTTTTCATCACGCTTGCTCGTAAAGTGGATCTTATATCATCGTTTTTAGGCTCATAATCCAAGCTATTACGCACGCGTGCTTTTTACTTTACATTACGGCACTTGTGGTATAATAGGTATAACCCGGTAAAGTCAAGTTTGTACGTGACTGCAATTAGACGTATGTATACGAAGCACTCTTAATATAGCCGGGTAATACTTACAGTTTTTTTGTAACACCAACAAACAGTTCTTATGCCGCTGAAGTAAATGTCAACCTGCGCGCGCATTGCTGGTTTGGGCGCCATTTTCCGCAAATGTTTGTTGACGCTTTCGCTGTGTGGTTGATATAATAATAAAAAAAGTTTTTTCCTCGCAAGTGTGATGAAAACAGTCGTATGAAACTCTTATGCTATATTGGTCATTACACTAGAGGCGGTATTATGCGCGCGAGCCGCAGGCGAGCGCGATAAGGAAGCCGAGAGCACTTGTATCATCTCGTTCTCTATACAACAACTCTTTTCATCTCAATCATAGTTTCATTAGTCTGCACAGAGATGAGATTCTATGTGTGCGTTTTGTAGGTACTTATTATAATAATTAAGTATGTATTTTAATGATTTTCTTTCGTCTTCCAGTATGCGGTGTGGCATGTTGGATGATTCCTAACACAACATTGAAGAAGCTTGAATAATCTTCCGACTATACAACTACCTACTAAACTAGATACCTGCGAGTATTTATTTCTACATTAGTTTTTTAAGTAAACACGGTGATGATATGTGATGTGTTATTTTATAGTCATTTATTAACTATATTTTAAGAGGTGTTGAAATAAAACGTCAAAAATAAAAATATTTCTCTTTAATTATTTATAATTTATTATTTACTATCCTAATTCCATCCATCATCAGTCGGGCTCACGACTCGTCATCCACGAATCAGGGAGAACAAGTTATTATCTACAATTAACATTTATATTAATATTTAAATTACATTTTCAAACAATGCTTATTAAAATTTATATTAAATTTTGTAAGAATATACATTGTTTCAAATTCAAATTATATAAGTAGGTATAAGGCGCTAGTTCAGTCTAACGCGACCAACGTTATAACTCGGAACAAGTCAAGATTAACTTGAAATAAATTATAAACATTACATTATTGTAACGGAATTAAGCTGAGATGCTTTGTGACTGTATTTTTTATCATATAATATTTGGTGCTTTATTTTCCGCTGCTAGATACATTTCTCAATCAGTGGCTAGTAAACTTTAAAAGTGGCTAGTTATATTGGAAACATGATGTGCTGCTGCAAGACCACTCTAAAAAACTTTCGAATGAAATGTTTACCTCGCAACAATCAATATTAGCAGGCCTTTAAATTTCAAAGCAAAATTATGTTTAATATTTATTTTATAAATGCTTAAATTTTTTGTTAAATTGTTACCCAGATTCGTTGAAATCTAAAAACTGGCCTTTCCCACACAATCGATGAATTAACTCTAATGGATAACGACAAAGCAAGATTTTTATAAAGACTAGAATGAATATCTTATTGTCAACACTTTGTCTAAGCGATACACCCTTAAATTCGAGGCTTCATTATATTAACATTATTACTTTGTATACAATGTATAATTATTCGTATATAGGCCAGTGAAATTGACTGCATTACCCTATATCATTTCGGGTTATAATATATCATTATTTGAATACAACTCAAGGCACAATGTTTTATCGTGTACTTATCTATTTTTAAAATCATTACGATTGCACGATTACATTTTAATACAAAATTTCTTTATTGGCAGATCTTTTTCGTTAATAAAACTTAAATGAGTAAATATATTATTGTGTCTGAGTAACATTGGGTCCTGTGTTGCTCCCACACGCTAACTCGGTTGAGAAACACGATAACACTTTTATTACGAAGTCCGTTAAAATGCTTTTCACACAGCCTTCTTCACAATTTTAACTCGCGAATACAAAAACCGATTCAAATTATAATATAAATTTTGTACAAAATTGAAATAGCTATATACTATAAGCTTAGAGTATACAATTCTTTACTTGGTAAGAAATATATACTCTAAAGCTAAAACCTTCAATTACAATCTATAATAAGGCATATTTATTCTCAGTATAAATATTTTAATTATAAGTATTTATAGTACATTATTGTAACATTTATATACAGTCTCGCGTTGTCTTAAAGCCGATTTTAAATAGTCATATAACTATAACACATTCATATAAACTGTAAGGTGACTATATACAAAGTAAGGCCTCATAAAATTTATTTCGATAAATATTTTGGAAAATATGTGCAGATACGGGATGAATGCACTCTTCAACTAAATTGGCCTTACCCAATTCGAGCGAGTTGCTAAATTATGATTCACGAAGATAATAATGAGAATTGATAAAAAAGTACTGAATCATACAACTATTAATTAGGATGGAGAAGAGTGGACAAAAGAAGAATGGAACTCTCCGAAAAGAGCAAGAACTTCGATTTCATAAAACAATTAAGATGATTTTAATAATTATGAAAGCCTATTGTCAGGTTACTGTTTATAGCATCTTTAAATATCATATTTTCGAAAATATTTACCAACAGTTAGTCATATATAAAAATCTTCACAATTTGACTTTAATCACATCGTTTAGAATCAAGGCCTCTATAAGTATTACTGTTATTATTTACATCTCGGTCTTAATAGTCAAACAAATATAGAATATGCCAATAAATAAGTACATTTCCAGAATATACGATTACCAAATAAGTATTTGCCACTTTTAGCTTGATTTTATAAAATAAGTTACGGTGATCATTGTACACATTATCAATTATGCCTGCACAAGTCTCAGATGTTAACTTAATATATTGAATATGGCATATTCAAATTAAGACTACGTAATGTAACAGTCATCGAATATAATTATGTATTATATATTCGATGACTGTAATTATATAAAATGAGATAACCCAAAAAGGGTTATTGCAACGCAAGCTTTAACATACACCGAAGGTCAAAAAACTTGGTCACAAATTCATAAAATTATTGTGTACTCTACCTCTATATACACTGAGAATATTTATGAATATGTGAACAAATTTCTAAGACCCGAATGTTTTAAAAATAAGTCCATTAAACATACTCTTTCACTGAATCCAGTTCCATATCAAAATGTTTTTCACTGTTTACTTCATCATGGTCTCTTTCCACTTTTTAATAGTCTTTTTTGTGGGTATTTAGTTTTGGAGGCGTTGCTGTATATCTACAATGTGTGTAATGTAAAAAAAAAGTTAAGTTTATTATTATTGATTATTCAATGTCAACTAATATGATGTACAAATGTATAGCAAATGGAATATTCCCTCAAAAATTTAGATTTGCCAACAAAAATTCAGCAAAAGTAACTGCCAAGCAATCGCCTCGAAAACCAGCCACCCACTAATCACTTTCACTTTTATTGTCAGCTCGGAGGAGCTAGCAGCACCTCCAGCCAACACGGACACGCCGTCACGTCCCTCCTCGAGTACTTAGGACCCCAGCCTTTCGCAAAAGATATCCTCACAGATCGTGGATCCACAGGGCCGATGTTGGGCAGCGAGACGGCCGGCGGGGGGCAGGCAGGGTCGAAGATACACAGGCAGTGCCCGGGGGCAACCCTCCAGACGAGCAATGCCTTAGCAGCAGCCGCGTCCAGGGCTGGCGAGCTCACGAACACTGGCTCCTGGCTCCTGTTATAGAGCCAGACGCCGTCGGATTCAAGGGAGAGGGTGACGCCGAGACCGATCTTTGCACGGGTTTTCTTCACCTAGAAAGAAATAAAGAGAAAATGATTGTAAATATATTGTAGAATTTGAGTAGTCAAATATCTTAATAATAAAAAAGTATTTAAAACAAAAATCATAATAATTATGCTTCGTCTTAGAACTTATCTATTTACACTTCGAGAGAATGACTAACACGAATTCTTTCTACAAAAAACTGGGCCGCTACCTCATTTTTAATGTTTCCTATGAAATACCAAGTATGTTTTCTCCAAGAACCACAATATAGAGGTTATTGGTTAATCATACTCCTCAGAGTCGGCGTCGGTGCCGGGTCTGGGTTATCGCGCGCTATCGCCGCCCTTACGCCGGGGTTATCTGCCAGCTTCGGATACTAAATCAATATGAGAGACGAGCGTGCTAATCAAGCGACCATTAACACCCCTTTTGCACTGCAGAGTTCTTGATTCAATTGCATGGTCTGCTGGTTGGGAGGAGTTCGAAGAATGTGCTCGTACGGTGTTGGTACGTCGTATGTGTGTGTCTCGTTGCATTAGTTTGTCATTCAATTTGTTTTAGGCGGGTATTTTATGAAATTCCCGTATCTTTGCTTGTTATCTTAAAGTATCATAAGCATATTTTTACCTCTTGGTATATACATAACTAACTATGTACTGTTTTTGATGTGATTTCTAGTCGTAAAATTTCAGGGTTGTTAATTTTTACAGTTATATGATTTATTATATTAACGGGGGTTTTTATTGTGTTTTATTATGAATCGAGTTATACAGCATCTTCTTGGGTAGAGTGGTAGAGTGTTAAATCAAGGATGATATAAAAACTACGTTTGGTAGACTGCCCGTAACCATAGTCAAAGTTTTTTTGTTGGGAGGTAGGTTCTAGATGGCGTTGTGTGAAATCTCGTGCTCACCTGTTCAGCTTGAGGGGCGTCCGGCCGGGTCTCCAGAGCGTCCAGACAGAGGCCGTGCCTCCCGGAGCCGCAGGCACCGCCGCCGCCCCCGAACACGTCCACTGCTCGGACCCTCACTCCGAACTGCCTCCCGACCCGCTGTGTCAGCTCCCAGTACGCCAGCCGGCACCACTCGGACTCCCAGCTTTGACGCTCTGTAAACGAATAAAAATCGATTAGCAACAACGTTTTTCTTTGCCATTGGCCATTGAGACCAACAAGAACCCTTTTGGAGTGTTTCAATACTGGTCCGAAAACCATTATTATCGTACACGAGCGTAACTATATCTTTTACATGAAGAAGGGGTCCAACTTAGCACTAAGATGTGTTCGAAGTGACTCCACGAAATCACGATGCGCCAACATATTGTATGATGCTAAAGGGAGGATATTATACGGCGTTATTAAAAGTGCTTGTTTAAGCCCTAGCTATATCATCATATAAGAAATCACCAAGGCCACGGTGCAAAACGCTTGCACCCTTTTCATCTAGCACAGGCTAGGTATCAACAGTTAACAAAATATCTCCGACTGGACTTTGTAAACTGCCCTCTAACCTATTGAGATAAACTGTGGAATGGTAAACCAATGACCTACAGATAGAATTACATTACTATCTAGCAGAAAACCAATGATAATCATTAAAATGTTACTACTTGGTCTAGGTACCTATAACTACTAAAGTAGAAGCATGTAGTACATTATGATACGAGTGTGCCATGTTGGTCATTACACTAGAGGCGGTATTATGCGCGCGAGCCGCAGGCGAGCGCAATAAGGAAGCCGAGAGCGTAATGACTAATAGCACAAGAGTTCCATACGACTGTTTTCGTCACACTTGCGAGGAAAAAACAATTTTTTTTTGTTAATAATCAACCACACAGCGAAAACGTCAACAAACATTTGCGGAAAATGGCGCCCAAATCAGTAATGCGCGCGCAAGTTGACATTTACTTCAGCGGCATAAGAACTCTTTGTTGGTATTACAAAAAAACTGTAAGTATTACCCGGCTATATTAAGAGTGCTTCGTATACGTACGTCTAATTGCAGTCACGTACAAACTTGACTTTACCGGGTTATACCTATTATAGTACAAGTGCCGTAATATAAAGTAAAAAGCACGCGTGTGTAATAGCTTGGATTATGAGCCTAAAAGCGATGTAATAAGATCTACTTTACGAGCAAGTGTGATGAAAAAAATATTACCGAACAGTTTTTTAAATATAAGCCATGATTGTCCCACAACAGCAAAAATGATTACGTACTATAATTTGTTTTGTGGTACCTAGAAATATC
This sequence comes from Erannis defoliaria, assembly GCA_905404285.2. NCBI lineage: Eukaryota > Metazoa > Arthropoda > Insecta > Lepidoptera > Geometridae > Erannis > Erannis defoliaria. The sequence continues at coordinate 18,406,859 of FR990077.1, read as the reverse complement.
AAGAATTGCTAAATAACAACTCAACCAGGTAGACTATGGGAGCTACTTATCGCTATTTTGTAAATATCTTTTGTGTCTATTAAGGCATACCATTAATAGAAAATGGCCCAATCAAAGAATGAAATAATGCTGTGTAATATATTCAAACAGTATGAGCCAATCGGCTAAATTCGCACTACATGCCGAGTGAGCGCATCAGACACTCGTTGACATGACCTTTCTCAATAAATGAGCTTTCGATGCTCGCTCCAAGTGCATTCTGCAGACGTTTCATGTCATCTGATGCTAGGCACTCATTGGTGATCGAATTTCCAAGAAGTATTATTGTAGTCTACACTCTAACAGTTAGTTTAGTTCGTTGGTTATTATATTACACAGTAATTTTTTTGGTCAAACGATTTTTTATATAATCATTATAGGAGCAACTATCGGCAATACAATAACAATATAGATAAACAGTTTTTATTTTAATAATTAATATTTCATCAGATGAGATGGCAGTCACACGCAAGCTTAATCTACAGTAAAAAATGTAGCATATAAGAGTTAAGTGTAGAGTTAAATTGATTAGTTTTTCACTCCTATCCAAAGCAGTTCTAAACCCATTTTTTTTCTTATTTAAAATGGTATTTTATCATGTATTTTCTTTCTGTCTTCATAGAATTGTTTCGAAAAAAATTTTTTTTTAAACTTAAACATACTTAATATTATAGCAAGCATATCCGTGGTGAAAAACTTAATTCTGGTATTTGCGCACGATTGCATCATTCCAGAGACTTGGCTCATTCCCTGACAAACGGTCAAACAATCGATGCCAACAAACTACAATGTATGTCCGGAGTTACGGAGTTCAAAACATAATTATTTCAACCAATTTTAACTATTCCTTTGTCTAGTAACTTGATACCGTGGAGATGTTAGTCGACTCGTGCGTCTTTAACACTAGTGCCAAGATTTTGAAGTGGGGTTGAATGATCTTCATCAAGCACCTTCTGGAGCGACGCTATTTATTATAGTGTTAGTATGATTTAGAAGCGTTGTCAGATCTTTGGCACAATAATTTACTGTTGGGAATCCAAAGGTAGATTGGCAAGAATTCTACATCACTATTCTGTACCAAGGATTATAATGATGTTCTATTGACATAGTTTGGTTTGCTATCAACCTCAGAAGTGGGAGGAAAAAAAACTAGCGTGCTTGTTCTCAACTGTGGCTAAATATAATATCCTCAATCAAACAATCAAACGGCTTTACCGAACTTGATGAAACTTGGTAAAGCGATAGCTAAAACTCTGGGAAAAGTGATAGGGCACTTTTTGTCGCATCATCATCTTTCATCACATCGCTTCGGTGAAAACCGCGGGGCAACGTTAGTTCGTTATATTTACGTACTTAGGTATCTACAATTGGGTAATGAATACCTCTAGTACTAAATAATAAATAATAATAATAAATATCGGAGGACATTTTTCACACAGCGCCATCTAACCCCAAACTAAGCAAAGCTTGTAATATAAAAACTAGATAGCTGATAGAATACTTGTATACATTTTTTTTGTAAATACATACTACACCCAGACACAGAACAAACATTTATGTTCGTCACATAAATGTTTGCCCTTGGTGGGGATTGAACCCACGCCCTACAGCTCTTAACACAGACACAATACCAACTGAGCTATACTATGGCAGTCATATGGCAGACTAAAGATAACAATGACTCATTATTACCAATAATAGATGGTCAGGAATGTATATTCTTCAAATATAATAATTATTCGAAAACGGAAAGAAACATGGTAGGTATAAGCTGCGACTGAAAGTTACGACCTAAATTAGTGCCACATCATTGATAGGTAGGTATTGCAAAAAGCAAAAAACTATACTCAAATTTGAACTGTGAAAACGGAAGTTTTTTTTATGTGTAACAGGCTTGCGTTCGATTGCCATCTCGGATGAAGTAAGCATGCCTAAAAGATACAGATTCACTCGAAGACTTGAAGACTCCGAAAGGTGCCAGGGCCTTGTTACATTACAGTATTATACGTTTATGACCTCGCCAATACGATACTCCATATAGATCCTACAAAACCATAAGTCAAAATGGACTAAGTAAGTAGGTGATTACGTCAAAAGAAAATTGCCAAACACCAAAACCATTATTCACCGTTTCTTGACTTTTTAATATCAACAAAAGTGCTGTTTCGGAACGCGACAGGTCGATAGATATTGAATTTTCCAGGTAAGCTATCACTTAGAGCACCAAGGTTGTCTAGAAACAGTGGTAGGTACCCATGAAAAGTGGTGGAGCGACAGTACCGGCGCCAGGGTGGCGCGGCCACATCGATCGTCAAGGTTACAGCGCTACTTGGTGGGATTATGGCTTTAATACCACCAGCGTTAGCTAGTGTGGGATTGGATTATCTTTTCAGTGAATGGAACATTTTCAGCCACTAATCTCATTACACACAGATTTTAACGTCTATGAAGAAGCTTCTTATTAAGTATTTATAGGATTAATTATAGAGGTTTTTTTTCTTTTGTGTACGGCAGTCAGTTGGTTCTAAAAGTAAAGTTTTCTTTATCATTGGAGTCAACTATTAGATAAATGAAATAGTTTTGGTGAATTTAGTTTTGTGTATCTAAATCTTCTTCGCCTTCAATTTGATAATCTTGTAGTCACAACTGATACAACCTTTTTTTGTATACTAGATTATGTACACTTATTTAACCTCTTGACTGATGAGCTTGTCACCAATAGGTAAAATAACCCATCATTGTTTTTCTTTTACTATGAATAGTACCCAAAACTGATTTAATCTTTATAGATAATACGTAATCATGTTGTCGTACTAAGTATACATTTTATTGCAAAATGCAATTCAGAGTACCGAATGGTTGGAATGGGAGTCCTACGTGATTGCGAAGAAAGTTCCAGCTACGCACGCTCATGCAAAAAACTTTTGACTGAATAGAGTATGTTTTGTGAAATATTTAAAACAATGATGTTGAGTTATTTGGCTGCTTGTCTTTTGTTAAATCTATGTTTGATGTCTTGCCAGTTCTTAGCTCAAAAGATTTTGTTTAAATATCATTACAGTGACCAATTTGTCGATGAGCTTTTCAAGAAGATTTTCGAGGAAAAATTGTTTTTCGTCAAGTGTTGCAACGACGAATGACTATGTCGCAAAATATAAAGATGAATTGTATTTCTAGAAAATGTTTAAAGAAGCTACCTACCACTAAAATTGTCAGTAGCACAAAATTTAAAAAAGAGTACGTATAAAACGTATATTAGGTATAAAAAGTAAAAAAAAGATTCAGTTTATGGACAATTTGGGGTGCTGAAGTATTTGACCGCATCTACGCCATCACGACTGATGTTAAGCTAGATTGCTGTCAACTTGAAGGATCTAGCTCTCTCTCTCGCTGTCAACGACGGAGCACGCTTGTTCAGAAGAAACTGATTCACTCGTTACTAGAAGGCACCCAGAATGTATCTATGGGGAAACTTTTACTTCGGGAAGTATTTTCCACTGTTTATCGGGTTTTAACTGTTTAACTGATGTCAAAAGCCTCGACAACCGACGATGCGGTTGTCGAGGCTTTTGACATCAGTTTGTATAGGCATAGGTATAGTAGGTAAAAATACTTTTAATAATTATACAATCAAGGTTTATAAAGCTTCATTTACCTTCGCCATCAGTGGCGAGAGAGCCAGCCGCTAGCCGCTCGTGGTCGGTCCTTCTTGCATCTTCTGTGCTTTCACCTTGATCTGTGGACAAGAGATAATACGAATTTAGCAAAATTGTTTTCCACTGCTTTGTGTCTTGTGGACTTGGCGGTCTCCACTAGGATTTTGTTTTGCTATAATATCTGTAAGGTTGTGAAGTTGTATCATATTCATTAAAAATATAGACTAACTACCTGACAACCCTAAAGTTTTAGTAACTATGACAATTTACCAGGCAAAATACACAGTTTGCACACATCCGACAGAAAGTATTCATTCTTAAAAAACATAGAGTATGAAGTTAAAGATAAACTTGCAGAGATAATTAAATACATATATACGTATAGATAGATAGATAGGAAGTACCTAGTTACACCAATAATTTCAGCTTAAAACACATGTTTAGACCAATAGGCATGATGACTACAATTTTTTTATTACCTCATAAAAAAGCTGATCTTTAATAAAGCATATCAACGAAAACAAAATTTAAAATAATCCAAAAATTAATAAGTTCTAAGTATTTTAATTTCAAGCTAGACAGAGAGCGCGCTATACTGAGCTATGACGTCAAGCCTCAGGCGTGGCATACAAATGCTATACTAACACATGCTTTGCGAGAAAGGGATAGAGCATCCCCTCTCTATCCCCACCTAAAACTTTAAACGCTCATATCTCAGAGATTTATCAGCCAAAACAAGTTTTTTTTTCAGTATGTGTAATGTATTTAGATAAATTCATCACTAAGCCTGTTATTTGTCATAAATTTAACATTAGGCCACAAGCCTATTATACATCCCGAGAATCTACAATACGTCCCAAGTCTCAAGTACACGAAATACGAGTACCTACGTATCTAATGAGACAAAAAAAAGGCTATAATATGGCCATATACCAACTGAACACTAGGACGATATAATAATTATTATTATTACTAATTTAATTACAGAACGTTCTGTCATAGAACATGCCATGGTTCCCGCGCGGGCCTAATGTCTCAGCACGAGACCTAAAAAATTAATCTAGAAACTAACAAAAACTTATAATGGTGATTCTAAGGACCAGTCTGTCAAGACCGAACATGACATCATGTCTGGACACCTGCATACGCACACACACGACCCGAACACACACAGACACGCGGCATAGGTGTGTCTTAATTTATTGGGAGGCTGGAAACAAGTATATAATGTGCTTATTTTAGAATAATGGCATGTATTATAGATATATAGATTTATATACATCGGGAAGTTTATATAAGTATATACAGACTTTATGAATCCTAGCATATAATTATTATTTTTTAAATAGGGATCATAGCAATAGAGGCGTTAGTATGATAACGATTTGAGCCTTTTAGTACAGACATGGGGTCTTTAGGGAATCGGAACCTCAGATTTTCAAAATTTCAGTTGTCCTCTTCAAAATGCTGGCTGGAATATAGATGAAATATTAGCATTTCATGACGACGAGGCAATGTCGCCAGCATGCTAGGTACGCTGACCGGCATTTTGGATTGTTCGAAACTTTCCTCATGGCTGTATTTGGTTCTCATTAATATTGACACTAATCCAAAAAAAACATTACTATGTTAAACACGTACTTAAATTAAAATCATGTTTGTACTTATTCTTACACCGCGGAGGTACTTATATATCGAATATATATTATTAGCATAATAGCGATCACATCAAGGTCGAAACTGTACATACATGCTATATTATACTTATGGTACACTACAATCGCAAGGACCACACTAGTGGACACGTTTTACTGCGAAATATGTAATTTGATATCTTAAGACTCATGGAAGAATATAATTATAGATACCAGTATACATAATATTTATATAAATTATATTAAGCTATAAATATTGCACGAAACTCTACAATAGAAAAATATAACGATTTTTCGTGTCAGAGATCGTTTAGCTCCTTTTTCAAACCTCAAGACAATACTTAACATTTTAATAAAATTTAGTAATACGTTTTAAACAAGTCGTAATATGATATTTCTAATTCCAGTTTTTGGAATATATTCTATTTTTCAATTCTGTGACTCATTGTCACGCTATTATGATACAATTTCCGATGTACCTATAATATTATTTCTCTTTCTACTTCGAAATGCCGTCTCCAGACTATTACGTTCTCCACGTGTACGCTGTAGTTACAATATATCATATTAACTATACCTACCTCCGTTGAAACAATAATATTATCAAATAATATCATTGAAAGGGATTGCAGAAGTAAGTACCTAATGTTCTAAAACACGTTTTACCTAGTTTACTGGAATTTAATCTCTCAACTATATAGATTGTGTTATGAATAAATTGTTGATCCGGTTTTACAGAAATACTTTCAGTGTATCATTGGCATAAAATGTTTTCTAGTGTGCAAGGTCACTAAATAAGTATTTAGAGTGTCCTGTAAATGAAGGATATCTCTGTAACTGGGGATATGACACATCATGTCGTACAAAATCAACAAGTAAAAACTCCCCTAAAATGTCTACAAAACAAAAACAACAAATCGACTAAATAATGACTTTAAAATTAACTCATGGATGTTGAGTCATATAACGCAATTTCTTTATTGATATAAAAATGTAAAGAAAACTTTTTTTATGTTAAAAGTTTGATACAAAATTAAAAACTGATTCAAACGGCTGACTTTCATAGCTCGAAAATGGTGGGAATTATACTGATATAATAATTTGACATGTAGTAGGACATCATTGTGACTATGACCTATCCCCAGTTACAAGAATAATCATTTGGTTGCTGGACAACCTGTATAATTATTATCATACGGTGTCAGTAGTCAGTAAGTAAGAATATTAATTTGGAGAAACCTTATTACGTCGATCTACCAGTTTGCATCCGTTTACAAATTTAAATACAAATTATAAATAAATTGGTCATAGTTATTGTATTTGAATTCTCATCTACGTCACAGTCAAACTCGTTATCACTATAGTGCAAACTATATAGTGACAACGAGTATAGTGTAGAGTAGATTATTCAGTAAACCAACAGAAAAAATCGGCCAATAATGTTAGCCTGAGGCTAACATTATATTTAAGGCTTCTATTTACCAAATTTGCCCCTCGCAAAATCAAATTTATTTAGTCAAATTACTAGTTAAATCTAGCCCAAAAATACAAAATGTTACAGAAGAACATCCGTCTTAGTAACTTCTGTGGATGAAAACACGATTGATTATACTTTCCTCGATAGAAAAAAATAACGAAACAGTGTCTATTTTTAAACCATTTTCAGTTTTATGTCCTAATTACAGCACATAGTCACATTAAAAAAATATGTATAAGTTAATAGTATTTTGGAGAGCATGCTGTGGTTCAAAGGTTATTAATTTCTATACTTTTCAAGTAATCTGAGAAAATCTTCAAAAATCGAAGTTTAACACGCACGAGTCTGCGTAACCGCCATATTTTTGCTCCGCTAAATGTGACCCTACCTGATACAGCTTTAGACTAATGATTGATCTCATTAAAAAATGTGCTTGAAACGTGGAATAACCCGGCCTTAATATGTCGTCATCAGCCATAAAACGTCCACTGCTGGACGAAGGCCTCCCAATAGAGGGGTGTTGCCATAATCCCCACGCTTGGCAAGAGGACTCTGCTGCCCATCCTCCGGTGGGTCTGATTGCAGTTTAAGAACATACTCACGTCTTAAGGATTAAGGTTAAGGATAATTAGGATTTAATATGTAGGTAGAGCAAATAATTGCATTGGAACGCAACCCTTTCTCGTTGCCCGAAACCAACTCACACATGGACAGTTTTAACAGTATTAAAAAAGTGTAAAGTTCTAAATTCAAATCCTATTTTTGTGTATGCCTATTATGATTTTTTTATACGATTTACATGTTACTTAGTTAATTTAGTGGTAGGACTCTACTGCAGAGTCTTGGGGAAGTACCATACCTTTGCAAGTTATTAGTAAGTTATAGTTTTGTATTTTTATGAGACTTGTTTATATGTTTTTTTGAATATAATATTATTATATTATTATTCTACCGCCAAGCAGTAGTGTGCAAGAATTACTGTGTTCCGGTTAGAAGGGCAATGTTACCAGAGAAATTACTGGGTATGAAGAGATTTAACATCTAATATCTCAGAGTGACGAGCGCAGTGCAGTGCAGCGCAGGATTGTGTTCGCAAGTTCACAATTCTTGCACTGCTACTGTTAGTGGCAGGCGTGACACTTACCACCAGGCAAACGTCTTGCTCGTCTTGTCACTTTGAATTACTTATTAAAAAAAAGCTTTTTTAAACTTATATACCTATTGGATTGGATCTCAGCGATCTTTACGATCCAATTTGCTTTTTGGACAAAGTTCGAGTAATATTGTAGGTATTTATTGATCCGAAGGCGGCTTTTTTAAAGAGAATTACTTTGATGATCGCGTTCGACGCGTGTAGAAGTAGGAATCTTTGGTAGAGTCTTCGAAGGCTCGCACTCAGCTCTCACACGCGGCACCGAATAGCAGCAAGCTCAATGACACCGCCTATCGAGCCTGTTTACAACTCGCGACACGACCACACGACACACGTACTTATTATACTCCACCGCCCAAAAAACGTGGTGAATTTTGGGAGCCCAATTTTTTGCGTACGCGGACTAAGTCGCGGGCGAACTCTAGTTTAAAATAATGCTGTTAATATTTCTTATTCTAACCCTAAAAGCCTTATTTATAACGCTGCTTAAGTTAACTAACGTCATATTGTTTTGTCTACGTAATTCAAAAATGTAATGCGCAATACTAACTAAAGTAATTTAACTTTAAGCGGCGTTTTAAGTAAGCTTTAAATTTCTAATCCGTAGATAAATCCAAGGAATGGAAAACTTGTCAGTTTCCTTGATAATGATACCAGCATCGAAAAAGTTTGTAGGAACTAAGAGACCTCGAGCTACATACTCATTAAAATTAAAAGTATTAAACTTGTTTGTTTTTGTACTCTAAGTGATATTCCAAAACAGTTACTTTACAAGAAAATCGCCGTTTAGGCCTTGCTGAACTGAGATCACGCGTTAAACATGTTTTAACAGCTACTTAATTATTATTTTTATTTAACAGTTCAATTATTGTTATATTTATATCAATACTCGTTAATTCACGTTATAATAAAATATTAAAAAAAATACAATTTAGTACAATTTCTTAAATTGAATACAACTTTAATCATAATTATACTGTTGTCGCAAATTGTAAATGTACGTAATCGTGACACACTAACATCGAGCGGTTGTTTACAACGTGCGCTGAACTCACGGAATTGTTCGTTCAAACAAACAACGGCTCAGAATGCAAAAAAATTAACAGAGAATCCAACAAAACTCGGACGCAATGCAAAATCAAGCAAAACAAGACGACGCCGCAGCAGCTGTAACTGAAAGCCATTAGGCATCGGTAAAGCAGCTGTTATGTTAGGAATTAAATGTATTCCAAGTTCTTTATTTTTATTTTACTATTTTAGCTCAACTTATTTTAGACATTTGTCTTTATCGTTAGTATGAAACCGAGCGAAGCGAATATTTCTGATACTGGAACAACTGGCGTAGGTATTATGTTTTTATGTGGATACGTTTGCTCAACGAGAACTTGCGAATCTCAACCTCGATCGTTTTTAAACGTTTTGGAGAAGTAGTTCATAATATAAACACAACTTTCAATTTCAAATAAGTAAAATCCGTTCAGACGTTACGAAGACTTGGTTGTGAGGTCACAGTCCTGGCCGAACTAAGGTAATGGCACCTATGTTGGACGCGGACCAGTCATGGACATTTTTTGAATTTGCCTCCAATATTAAGGAAACGCGAAGTATTTTTTTTCAAATGTCAACACCGATCAGTTGTGCCAATATTATAGCTGTCATCTAAACTGTTTTTGACAGCCGACAGCCATTTTGATTGCGGCCATAACGGTGTTTAGTTACGCGGTGTTATTTGGTGTCGGGAATCGTAATTTATTATAAGAATCGCGATGCAAGTAAGTACACTTAACATCTTATTTTGGGTCAGGTGTATGCTAATTGTTGAAATTCATATTATTTAGTGTTTTATTAATAGTAATACGTTCCTTTTATATTATAACTGAAAATGTCATTGACATTCTAACCCTAAAATTAATGGTGTCCATAACTGGATATTATTCAAGCACGTGGACCCAATCATGGACAGTGTGTCCATTAAGTGAACTTTCTTATTTCTATTTTTTTTCATGTATCATACGTCTGATCTAGTATATGCTCATGTTTCTCTAGAAATCTGCTATAAATTATTAGTCTATCCAATAGTGGACATTCTGTCTATGACTGGGTGTCCATAGTAGGTTCAGCGTATTTCTAATACAAACAAATTTATTTTTATCCTAGAAATGGCACCAAGAAAAGAGTATACAAAGGAACAAATGGCCAAGGCTATTGAAGATGTAAGAAAAGGAGAAAAGATATCTGTTGCCGCTACAAGATACGGAGTACCGAGAATAACATTGCATAATAAAGTCACCGGGAAAAGTCCTGTCGATTGCAATCTGGGTCCAGCTACTGTGCTTACATATGAGGAAGAAAGGTTTAAGGAACTAGCTGTTTATAATTGGGGGTCCTACACCTCATTTCATTTATTTATTGCTTATCATTATCACTGGATTGTTACTGTCCATTAATGGCTGTTCATAATTGGATAATGTCCAACATTGGGTGTCCGACACTGGATTATTACTGTCCATTGCTGGTGTCTATGCAGGAGTGTTGTTTATTTGTAATATTTTATTGTACTGAGTACTAAACACATGCTAAACATTGAATAGTGATTGAGAAAAGAGCTTTTTATTTACTTCCAAATTCCAAAGAATGTATATTGATAAATGAAGAAATTACAAAGCAAAAACAAAAAAAAAATCCTTATACTGTCCATGACTGGTGACTTTACTACTAGTGAGTAATTGAACATTCCAAATACCTTTGGCTCGTGCCAACGCGGAAGATGCGACGCTAACATTAAGATCAATAAATCAAAATTCAAAACACCAATTCATTGGATCATAAACTGTTTTAAATCCGCCCATTGCTATTATAATGTCGTCTATTTAACACCAAAACAGCATTAGTCACCCAAACAGATATGGCGTAACAATAAAATAATCCACGTATAATAAAACTCAAATAAATCATGCGATGACGTATAGAAGGCACACCCATAAACATGCCACGAGACCAAACATCTTCGGCTTTCAGACTACTTAGTCGGAAAGCACTTTAAAACTTGATAAAATCCTCATGCATTAACCTAAAGAGTGCTTGGAGTTACAGAGGGACAATAACCTCTAAAAATCACCTTTCAAGGTATCAAGTCCCATGCCACCAGTAAAATTGACGTAGGCGATCGAGAAACGGGCTCGAATCACTCAGAATTAAAGAAAATATGGGATAATAAAAGGTAAGTATTAGTGGCAATTCATGCTTGGTTTATGGATGACATACTAATTTATAATACAGGTACTGTAAGGTCATTAAGAAATTCCAACGACAGAAGCTAACGAAGCTTCGGAATAACTTTGAAGAAGAATAAACTATGAAAGCTCTCGGAATGAGAAACAAAATTAATTCGATAGTGTCAAAGCGGTTAGACAAATAGGTTCTAGAAAATAACAACAATGGTAGCATCAGGGTATCGGGAGGGACGCGAGCACCTAACAAGAGCGGACAAAGACAAACACCGAACGTTTATATTCGTGTCAGGCTGTGTGCGCGCGGCGCCGGCGCCACGATAACTCCACGATAACGTTAATGCATACAGTTGTTATCGCCGAGCCAATACTCGAGAGATCCTCCGCACTTAACAACACAGGCGGCGCGCCGCATCCCGCTCTTAAAAACTCTACAGCCGTCGATTAAGAGCCAAATTCCGGCGACAACGACCCGAAATCACCCGCCGATAAATTTGTAAAAGGAATGAATGAATTCGAGGAAGCACATGAGAAACACCGTAATGGACCCGATCGGAATGTCAATGTCGACCGTATCTGAAAAAGGGCCCAGATTTTAGCTGTCCATTCAGTAATCTGAGAGGTTATCGAAATTGATGACGTTGTCTGGCTAATCTTAAACATAAAACATGGCTAATGGGATCAATTAAGAGGTTTGCAAGCCGAGCTAATGGACAGATTCTACGAATTCGTTTTATTCCGTCACCTAGATAAATGCCGTGAATTTCCGATGTAGAACCGTCCAAACTAAAATTTGCATGCTAATTAGCGAAATAATGAAAGAGTGGAACGCATTAAAGAAACAAAGCATAAATTCTTCCGTGAAATAAGATTCTGATCTAAAATTGAGGACGCCACCTCGGGGTGTATTAGCAACGATAATTGCGGCCAAGAATGTAAATAAGAGACAAGTGAGTGGGGGAGTGAGACAATAAAATATGGCGAAGCGCAGACGGGCGCCAAAATGCAATGAAAAGGGGAGTGTCGTCTACCGTCGAGAGTCATGAGTAATTCTCCGGGAAAGCTGCAAGGGAATCCCGTCCCAGTGAATTCACACCCCTGCCGGGCATTGATTCTAACAACGGGATTTCCTGTTCGTGCGATGGCCAATATTAATTTACGGACATGTCACTTTAGCTGGCTATAGTTAATGACCGCGCAGAAAACAATTTATACAAACTCAGGTTTTATATTTACGCTCTCACGCTAAAATTTGTACATTTTTAAAGTAGGTCTAAAAACTGTAACTAAATTTTTGACCTCATTAAAATCCCATCTACAAAAACGGCTTTAAAACTGTATCACGCTGAGGTTTCTCATTTCGATACAAAATCCTAACGAAAGCTCGATATTTAATGGGGAAATTTCACCAGCAGGGCTTTTATTCAAAACATTTATATCGGGCACCCCGCGTGGTGTCCAGGATAGGAAGAAACAAAAAAAGTCTAAGGCCAGGACCCACCGGAGACGAAGCTTGACTACACGAAAACTAATTGCCTGTGTAAACACATTTTAGATAGTCGCAGAATATTCGATCGCAGCTACTTGTCTTTCTTGGTTAGTCCTTCAACCGAGTTAAATTCGAGTCTTCTTTTAAACATAATATCTGCTTCTTAGCCGAACCTTGGGTGGAGCCCTGGCCTAAAAAGTAAAAAGCCAGTGATGTTCGCCGAGCGGCGCGCGCATTAATAATGTAGTTTAAAGATGGCGGCCGGAGGCGGTGGAATGCCGGCTCCAGCTTCATAGGGATGCGCAAGAGTTGATTGTTGATTGACTTGCATTATTACGATGTTATTGGTAAAAATAATGCTATCAAAAATGTTAATTGTAATTGTATATCTTTTGTACATAGTTGTAAATCTCGTGTTTACCTTTAAGAAAAATATCAGGTTTGTGTAAATTTTATAACATTATATTAAAACTTTTTTATCTTAATGTATTTATAATAATATGAACCTAAATAAATTATACGTTATATAATTATGTATTTTTATAGATATCTTATCATTGAATGCTTTTTGGCATTCAAGCTTGTCATTTAAAAAAACCTTGCTCGAAGTTTTTTGCTCTATCGTTGCTTTGCAGTGTTTGTGGGAAGATCTGTTTAATGAGCTATGATAAAAGTGTTTGCGTGTAGATATCGCTTTTATATGTTTGTGGAGACTATAAATATGTGATTTTCGTGTGACTTTGGAATAACAACGAATGGAGTTCTGCAGTATTGATTGCATAACAGAATGGTCATTGTAGGTTATTCAGAATTAAATCACTTTTAATAATTTAAAGTGTTTTCTGCTATTTATGGACTTAACAAATTTTACCTGTCATCCCTATCCATCCCTAATTTCCAGGAAGCTGAGCGGGCGCCGGTCCCGGCCGGATTCCACAATCGCCCGCCTTTTCGTAGACGCAGATCCTGATCTATGATCTATAGATCCTTATGGTCACTGTGTTTTGATTATTTTATTACTTTATTATTATTACTTATTCAGATTTAAAAAAAAATACTCGGATTTAGTTACAATTTCAAAGCTTTCTTTTGATGTTTTTTTTAAATTTATTTATTAAAATATCTCTTTTCAGACTATGTAAAATTAAATATCTTGGATGTTTTTGAACAAGAAAATAAACTGTATTGGAATCATAGATCTAGTAAAAAAAGGTTATTTTTGGTCCAAGAACACTCCTTTGTAGAATTTCTTGTATAGAGAGATAGACAAGTCTTTAGTGATCTTAATGTTTCTTACCTTTGCCTTTAGGTTTGAGGTCGTCCATTGCGATTCGACTGTATGGTGGGGGAGGAGTTTCTGAAATAGAAAAAAAAACACCATCACTTACAAAAATCAGAACCTTACCATGAGAACGATAAATAAATTTTTATATTAACTTTAAAAACTAAAGTATACCTATCTCGAAACTGAATCATATATCGTGAGCATTAGTCACAGATTTTTAAAAACATTTAACGATGGCGAATTTAAAGCAAGAATTCAAAAAAAACTTCAATATCCTAATAACCAACCGCGTTACTCCGGGACTAAAACAAAAGTAAAGTAAAAAAATAAATAAAGAAACAAGGGAGTAAAACAAACAGAGGAAAGGAGCAGGTAAGCGGCGGCGGCGCGCCCTGACTGTTACAGAGTAGAAAATCTAAGCTCAGAATAACAGCTTCTAACAAGAAAGTATAAGTAGCGATATTAGCGATCGTGCATTATATCGAGTGCTTTATATCTTCACAGTAGACAACCATTAGAACGTTCATTAGATTTCTTTATTTTGCCGTTAAAGCATAGATGTTTTATTATTGTTGAAATATAATTTGTTGAAATGTTAACCGAATTATGTAAATTTTGCTTCCTTAGATTTAATCTATGTTGTGCCATTTTTTTTATTTATCTGGAATGCGTTTGACTGTCATCTATTATATCCCAAAAAATAGAAATAAGATAAAATTAGAATTTAGTCTAGCGCTTTAGCTTTTCATAAGTAGAGACGCCAAAATCAAACTGTTCTGGGTGCGTTCTAGAGGATTTCGGTTTTGGGTTCTCAGTTGTTTCTTTAAAGGTTTCCTTCTCGGAGACCCGATCGGTCATAATTACCCGCTCCGCGTTCGAATCCTGATCACCCGCTGCAAGAATCACTAACCTATATTTTAACCTCATATAAAAGACAATTTTATGAGCGCACAACCAAATTTAAGAGGGCTTTTGGGGCAGTTTGAGGAATTCGAATCAAATATGAGAACGTAATTTAGGACAATCAAGAATCAGTTCTACATTCAATTTAATGCGCCACATTGGTCGTAATTGGCTAGTAAAAATACCGTTGAAATAATTATAAAAATATTCATCTACCTACCATCTAGGAGTTAAATAATTTTAAATAATGTCGTTTGAATCCGGAACGCGGGCTATTCCGCTTACGCACAAACAGGCACGCGCTATTGGACATGTTGAATTTGGAATACCATTAGTATTTTCTAAGTCAGAATGTGTATTATGCAATTGTTATTTGCGATTCGGCGCCAGGCGGCGGCGGACGTGTCAACATTGTTTTTCAACCGAATCGATGCCGAGAAGCATTTTGAATACAAATTATCGAGCATTATGACATTTGTGTGTCTAGCACATGTACTTAGATTATTTCTATGCGTTTATGATACTAAGTAACTAACCTACCGAAAAGGACGGTCAATACCCAATACAGAGTTACAAAAAAACCCTTATTTGTACAGCAACGGAGGAGCTTTAACTGCAGTATACTTCCATCCTCCAACAAAGATATATATTTTTTTCAGTCATCTCGAGTAACATCTTATCACTACTTGTTGTTTCCATTCCATTTCCAATTTTATTTATTCGGATAAACTAGGATCCAAGGGCTAGTAATAAAGGTATAAAGATTTACTAACCCTATAAACATTAAAACAAAACATCAGTGCAAGTTATTTCATGATATTCAACAACAATTCATTCTATCAATTAAATTCAATGATGTTCATGAAAGCATGTGCCATAATGTCCAGGTATAGGATATGCAGAAACTATCTTGATCCCAGAAATGTTTAAAGTGCGCGTTTGCGCAAGAAATGTCAAAACAACCGTCAGTACTCAGTGCACCTGCATGCGTGTGCGCCGACTGCCGCGCCATAAGAATTTTGGAGCAGACGTAAATCAACTGCTGATTTTATAGTGGTTTTATTACGCGATATACAATCGTTGTGAGCTCTTAAAAACGTTTTATTCTTTCTTGAAATTACTCCGATGACAGATAAGTTTAAACTGAAAAGCTTGAGAACCATTACCTAGTTCAAGAACATTTGGATAATCCTCTAAACGTGAAACAAATGTACGAAGTGTTTGATTTACGTTTAAATAATAGCACAGATTAAGTATATGCTAGTATACTTAATATATGATAATATTAAACATCAGTATAGTTCAATTGCAAGCTGATGTACTTACAATTGATTCTGTGGTACAAGGGATATGAAAATAAATTACCCTAAACACCTAAGTCGCAGGCCACACAGAAATGGCGTGGCCTGCGCCTAACGGAAAATCTTGCCGATATAAATAGTAAATTAGTAGTTGACTCTATCGCAAGATTCAGGCTTATACTAGCTACAATATAATATAATAATATTTATACTACACTATGTGGTTCCAACAAAAGATTTACAACTTTAACCTGGAGCAATAAAACTGATGTTTACACGTCCATCGTTTGTGATATTAGACCTTTTAGCGTCAAAGTCCTCCATATGAATACATGTGGAGTGGCGTGACTAAAATTTCTTTAGAGAATTACGACATACAAGCCTACGACTAGTAAATCAAAAAAGACTCTGTTACAAGTCAGACAGAGTACAATTTCGTAATAGAGCTAATTAGAAATCATTCTTCATTCGGACAAACGCTTTAAAATGCACCGCGTGCAATTCAAATTGCGTCTAAAATTTTCTGAGTTAACGTTGAAATTCCAGTAAATCACTGTGCTATATCGAGTTTCAATTATTTAAGAAATCACTCAATGGATAATGGGACGTATATAATTATAGATAGGGCTGGAATCCGATGGGTGTGCGATGGAATGTCAACTGATGAGGTAGATACTCGGTGGATAAGTACGGTAGGCGCGTTTGTAGCTAGAGTACTGAGGACCGGCAACTGGCATGTGTAATTAATCTGAACATTCAATCTATAGCAATAAATACCGTAGGCTGTCAGTCAGTTTTGTCCTTCGATTACTTTGTGACTGTGAACCGGTCCGTCTAGCTTTTGCCATATTGATTGCTCTATAGGAAACGGCTGTTTTAATTATTAATGTTATTTAGCTTATAATTTTACACTTTATCAAATTCTAATCAAGCAATTTCTATTGCAGTTTTATGAAATTGCTACCTTTTAAGGTACAGAATATGACATAAATCCATAAACCTAATTTTATATATTGATCTGCTAAGAAAAGTTAGATTGGTTTTATTTAGTAAGAGCAATAAACTAAAGTAGAGTTAAAAACATATGACGGGGGGATGTAAATGTAAAGGCTTTAAAATTGGGAAAATTAAGCTCATAGGCCTGGTAATCTTCTAATCGGGAGACCGCTTGACTTGTAATCGTGAGGTTGCGGGTTCAAACCCTGGTCCGTAGCAATGATACCTTCGGAGTTTATGTATGGATACTCATACTATTGGCTTTCCGGTGAAGGAAAACATCGTGAGGAAACCTGAGAAGAAATTAAATGGCGTATGGGAATTCATCAACCCGCGACTGGGCCAGCGTGGTTAATATGGCCCAATCGCCCTTTGATAGCCCTATGTCCAGCAGTGGACAATTAAAAAGGCTTATTATTATGATTATAAGCTCATCGGGCGTACACAGCTTAACATAAATTACGTGCAACGCACACAAGTGACACATTCGAACTGACATTTGTAAAGCACGTAAATTATTCTATCTTCAATGTTCTAGATATACTTAATATTTTACAGTTATATGCCTCTCAATTTGTTATTAATATATAATGATGTTTATTACATCATCTAATAAGTATGATATTAGAATGTGGCTTTGTGTATTTGCCTATAATAGAATCTAGTCTAGCTGACATGATATCCGACTGTGCCGTATCAATTTCCCTTTGCCTGAAATAGATCGATGACCAAAACGAACAATTTCCTAGACAAAAAATAACGGTTCAAAAACAAATAGAGCAAGATTTTCCTGCGCTATATCAAGGCGTGTAATAGCGCCGCGGCGCCAACGCAAAACGCTAAAACAAAGTGGCAAATATGCAGTCTGAATCATCGGCATGTTTATTTTATTGACTTAGTTACCGTCGAAGTCGATTTTAGCGTCCTATTTCGTGATAGTAATTTCACGATTGCATATAAGAAACAGTAAAAAAATATTATTGAAGAATTGGTTTTCATTATTGTTTTGGAGATTATAATAAATATTAATTAGTAATTATGATAAATAGTATAAATGATAGTGCACACAAAAGTTAAGAACGAAATGAGAATAAAATGTATTTAAACTAAATAAGAAAGAGAGACAGAAGAAATAAAGTACCTATTCCAATAAAAAAAACTGTAAACAATAAAATATAATTAACTAGCTAATGATGGTTCTAAATAAACACTCGGAAACTCAATTTGATAAAATAATCTAAATAATAAATAATAGCAATGATAACGGAATAAAAAATAATAGCAATAAATCTGATAAAAAAGTTTGTGGGGGGATGGGAATATTTCAAAAATTCATCGAGGTCTCTCTAGTCATTCATCACCATCCAACGAAATCCGGAGCAATACAGAGATATGTGAAACTAAGAAGAAGGTAACTAGCATTTCCGGTGGCGCCCACACGTAATAGATCCAACGATAAAACGAATTGCGAAATAGTTCAATCACTTTCGTAAACAAACCGCCCGATCCACAAATCCCAGTCGATTACTTCAGACAAATAGAAAAACTAAATCTAAAACAATAAACAAACTATACATTCTGGTTTAAACGCACTATAAATATGCCAGAATAGTGTGGAAATGCTTCTGGCAAAATCTCTGTCTCAAGGACATTGTACGGGAAATCTACATGAGCCAGACGAATTAACCAGCTTTGTTGGTATGACAAACCCAAAATCCGTCGTCTTAGCCTCCGTAAGAAAACCTCTTTCTTCCTTATAAAAATTACTATTACTATAATTATTACTACCAATCATAAAAATTTACAAGCGTGTTCCAGGCTTCTTTTGAATCTCTAAACACTTTCTACCAATTCGCCTTCAGCAAAAGTCTAGAGTCGCCTAAGTCTAGAGCCTAGACCATTGGATTAGAATTGTGTTCCGTGGAGCAGTTTTTAGAATACAACCGTCTACTGTTGTTTTTAAGAAGGGAGACAAACACTAGACAACTTTGAACACGCTTGGGTTAAGTACTTTTCCTAGATGATACCATTAGGTTCTTCAATAAATTTCGGAGCCATTATTGAGATGGAAAAACGAAAATACAAATTCGATTCATTAAACATGTAACAGAGGTTGTTTACAACCTACCTCGTCGCCAAATGGAAATGGTCGCTAACAACTAACGCAAGCCAAAACATAGTTTTGCAAATACACTAAATACTCAATACTCAATATTTTATTGCAAACATTATGTAACTAACTACTAAATTAATTATATCTTCTTAATTAATTGCCGTCGGAATTAATTATGATAACATCACGGAACTGGTGTTGGCGCCAGCATTAGTAAATATTTTTGCTTTATATGAGGAGTAAGTAATAGAATTCGCTGTTATAGGAGTACTTCGTATAACGTGACTATAACATGACTATCTCGTATAAATAACGTAACAACTATCCACTGCTAGCAAATATTTGGCAACGTTGAGATGAATTTAATTAATAATTAAATCCACTTAATTAATAATAAACTCTGCGGACCCCTCTATTGGGAGGCCTTCGTCAAGCAGTAGGCGTCTTATGGCTGAGGACGAATGCGGAAACTTATAATAAAATAGGTAAGAATTACAATAATATTGTATTGAGCCTAAGAACAATAATTTTAAGCTACAGCATCAGGCTGCAAGCAAGGTAACAAGGCCTGTCTTGGATTCCCAAGAAGTAAAGAAGTAACGTCCAAATCACAGTAGCGCTAAGCAGTAAGAAGAGGAAGTCACAGAGAGTCAAGGTTAAAACAATATAGTGTTATCTTAAAGCCGCTGTTTTCTAAAAATTTAAATTGCGCCTGTGTGCGGTACATATGCGCGCGCGCGTGTGAAACTACAGAAATAGCTCGCCCGAATTATACCGCGTCGGTGGCGCCGGCCGCGGCGCCGGCTCGCCGCGTGTCTGCGCCCACGCAGCGCCGAGCGCCTCTTCTCCAGAGGTACACCTCCACGAAACACAAGTTTGTCAATGACCTTTCTATTTAAATGGTATGCTCCTAGGTTTCGATATTAGAGTGCTACCTCAACTGTAATTAATCAACCTGCTTGAACTAGAATGATGTGCCTATTTAAATTGAATCCTACTCTTAGTTTTTGATATTCCTAGAATATGCCTTTCTTTCGTGCCTAACACGGCTAAATTATGATACATCAATTGCGATAATTGTTGCGATTTGCGATTTATTTCTGATTTAGATTGCCATAAGAGCAACGGGAACAGACACATAATAATATGACTCGTACTATAGACTAAAATATGGGGCCTAGTCTGTGCTGTCAAATACAAATATATACATGACACCTAGGACGCTATGTACAATATGTTCTATGTTCAATCTAACATCTATACCTACATTACTCGTATATTATTTATTTGATAAACAAAATATAGAGAAATCGATGTATTTGATCAACGAAATAAGAAAAAAACAACTATTTGGATAAAGAGATTTGATATACAAAACAAAGAGAAATCTTACATTTTGTATTTTTTTTTGTATTTTTTTATTATGATATCCAAGGTGTCAATCCTTTCACTACTAATGTATGACGTGAATTGAGCGGCTTACACAGTACACACTACACACGCACCTATAGCTATACAGATGATATTGTAATAAAATGCCATATGTTTTTTTACGTTCTATGTTTCTGTACATTTTCTACTCTGGTGCACAGCGCGCCGCCATCTAGCTAGCCGTGTGGAACTGCCTTTATTCACTTATCGGACACACTGTTTTTACTTCCCACAAACATTTTAATTTTACTGCTTTTTAAAAATTACTCTGCCCTCATCAATTATGTATATTTTATTACTGCTTTTTAAAAATCCATGTCTAGCACTCTAGCGTTTTCAACTCAGGTAGTAAATACTTTTCAACTGAAACTTCCACATAAGACTTTCGTCTTCGATTAGTTTCAGTTTATATTTTTGTCCATTATTTTAACGTGTTTTCCTTTCTTTGATATTTTTACTAGATTTCACTCTATTGTAGAACTCGTAAAGGCCGTTTAAAAAACATCGTTTATATCGTTGGTCATTTATAATTCTATCACTTGTTAAAGAAGTGTGGTACAGTTTGGCTCTCTTATTAGCTTGTGCTAATTCACCAAATGAAATGAAATTGAGTAGCATTTATTAAAGTTTCAGCTTCATAAACATTGGAGCCATTGCCAGTTAAGAATTCTGACTAACACGACAGAAAGAAAACTTCTTTTCTTTCATTCTTTCCTTACTTCTCGTCACAAACTTAGTAAGAAAATGAGTAATTACTCTAAGTATCAAGGGCAACTTAATCGAGTAAAGGAAGCCGTCAATTAAATTTCCCTGCTCCGCACTTATCTCCTAATTTAGCTTGATTCACATTCTTAGAATGTTCAGCCTTTCTTGCGACACTAAGCAGATCGTAGTCGTGTGATTCAGTGTCACTCGCGTCTCATGACGTAACCTCGTTCTGACGATGTTTCAGCGTCAAAATCATGAAGCGAATACCAAATTGAAGACGGCGACAACATCCCAACAGCTAATACAAGCGTTATGGGCGACCTAACATCTCAACTATCGCAGACCAACGCAACGGTAGGAAATGTTTATAATTGTAAAGATCATCTCATTAGTCAAACGGTGATCCACCGTGGTCAGTGTGGACCAAATCTGTAAGTTTGTTATTAGTAGTGTACTGTAGTTTATCATTTAGAAATTAATTCTTCTTCTTTACAAGTCTGTTTCGTTTTTCAACCGACTTTTAAAATATCGGTAGTAGTTAGTAGTTTGGTTTTTAAATCATATAATATAATAAATATTATATCGCGACGCAAAAAGCTTTGTTACTTCTTTTAAAATAGTTTAGTGCTAGAGCACATTTTATCTGACAATAAGTGAAGATAGTCTAAGATGGCGCTAACGATGTGGTTTAACGTACTCACATTAGCAGCACACAGTGTCTTAAGTGCCTCATTAAAATTTAAGAATTGTTTACTTATATTGAGGATCACGTCTCATCACGGCGACCGAGGCTGGCGCCAGCATAATAATCGGAACGAAAACAATTGTAACACACACACACACCCGATGCCCCTTTTTATTGCTCACTGACCACAATATAACAATATCTGATGATAAGCGGTTATTGCAAAAATAAATAATGTAGAGTATATTGGATAGATAGCGCCAGATAACATTCTTCTTGCTGGCGTATGAATAAGTGGCGTACGCGCCGCGGGCCTTGTCGACATGGACGGCAATACCGGAAGGTATGACGTACGTACCCGTACCCACTACGGAACAAGAATGTAGCTGATGTCTGACATCTACGAACAAAAATGTACTTTGCTTTCCAAGTCTCTAATTTACACGTATTTCTGTCACGAATAATATTGTAAAGGAAACGAATATTAATAAAAAAACTCAATTAATAAGTTCAAAGTTCCTCTTGCTGCTTATAATTTGTTCAAGTACCTATTCGAATGTAAGAGTTCGAAACGAATTATGAAAGAAACTTAAACTCATTATAAAGCTGAAAGTTTTTTGTGTGGTAAATTTGCTCGTCGACATTAAATTGTTAAACAATAATACTGAAAAGAGAGATATCGTATTAATAATAGATATAATGAGAAACTCAATTATGCAGTTCAAAGGGCTTCGTGGTGAGTTAAAAAACAAATTACGTCCAATTACGAAGCTCGTTAATAACCGACATCAAGCTTTACTAGTTTACATATTAATGTACGAGTAAAAGATAGCTAGACTCTCATTATGTAAACATCGAATAACGAGACAGTAAAGAATGAATTCATTTCTTGCATTGAATATTGGTCCAAACTATGTCACAATAGCTGGAATAAAGAAACCGTAGCAACTAAACTAAACCATAACGACGAAAATAATCATATTGGTAACGGGTCACTTCTCTGTAAGACCTTTATCGATAGCAAAACTCGTAAACATACTATCGCCATATAGAAAAAACTAAATAATGATAGATTTTTATAGTACCTATTTGAATTATGTACTTGTGTTTTTTCAGTTTCTTTTTACATTTTTTTTAAATAATAATAGATCAAGCACATTACGACGAAATAAAAATCTGATACTATTAAAACGGTCGTAGTTTTGACACATTTTCAAAATAAAATCATATCTGGAAGATAATAAAAAATCTTGTTGTGTTCTGTTTACAATAAATCATATCCAAATTTTTTGTGAATCCTGTATAAACATTAAGGCTAAATGAGTAGATAAATAAATAACTATTTGTTAAAAAAAATACACTAAGATGAGTACCTACATCGTCATACGACCACAACGGCTAAAGTGTATGGAATTCTTCGAAAGTTTTTGATGTCATCAGATTTGTATGAATGTTTGAGATTCAAAGAAGAATATAATAAGGCCGGAAGCAACCTGAAAAGGATGTATACATTACATACCGAAACGGTGACTACCTAGACAGTGCAGGTGAAAACAAATTCCTAGAGCTGCATGTAAAAGAGGCCCCTAAACAAGTGAAATGAACGATTGCCGATACGCCGCCGGCCTCCGTTAGGTGTAGGTAATAAAAGACGACAATTTTTCCAGTTTCGCAAGAGCCGGCGTCGGGAGCAACCGGTTCTGTCACAGGTGCCGCCGGTGAATGGGCCATTTCGTGGCACACTCTTGCCAATAGATGTTTAACTGATCATAATCGAGACGCAATCTAAGCTACGTTTTATATCTAAAATTCTCATAAAAAGCAACGTATTGTAGCTGGACCGCAAGCTCGCCTATTGGATAATCAGAGTAACAATGAACAAATCCTTTGCAATGCGTTCAATTTTAAATGCTAGCCTATTCTCCGACGCTCACAATAAGCGAATAAGGGAACCATTCACAAATTCAACAAAGCGACCCAAAAACATGACCAGACTACAATAAAACAAAAAAATCTGATCACGAATATCGAGTTGAGCTTACGCAGTGAGACGGGCGGCAGCGTACCAGGTAGTAGCTGCTATTTAATCTGTGGCACCTGTCCCCGCACAGCGGCCGCACCCCGCGCAGGCGCGCCACACCGGGCGCCGGCGCCACTCCGCCGACAAGCAATTATGGCTAAATAAATATCGGCCACGCCGCCGCCTCCGACGCGCCGCTACCATCGACAGATGTATCCATGTATCTAGACGACATCATTATATTCGGCCCGCTCGTAACAGCACGGTGGTGAAATGGCGTGTGGGCACCAAATTGCCGGTAATGGTAGTTAGTTCTCAAATAATGCGTGTCCGTCATCGATGTGGGCTTAATTGCCGGATGTGGGTGACCGATTTCCGTATGGAGATGGCAATGGCGGCGACGGGGCGATCTCGGGATCCCGCGGGTGTGTGGCGTCGAGTCGACGGCTGCATTCGATAAGATAAGGTTCCCCTTGGCCCGTGTAGGCGCCTGACGCCCGCCACCGACGACGTGCCAGCCTGGGGCCAAAACGCGTCGGCTCGCATAAAAACATTCACAAATAAAGGCCGGCGACGGCGCGTGATCGGCGCCGTCCTGCGCGCACGTACTGTACAGATTAATGTGCATGAGCATGTCTCATAGTTAACATTCCTCGATTTAGAAATCAAGGTCTTCCTGTAACAACGAAATCACAAATCGATAGTCGGGCTTCGTTTAATGAACGCGACGAAAAACGTGATGAAGTGAACGAAACAGGTGTCGGAGCCGTCGATGATTAAATTTACGATGAAGCGTACGATCCACAACATCGTAAAACTGAAGCTGTAACTGTGGCGGTGGCTCCGGGCGAAACACAATCGCCGTGAAATACGACCAATCATACGAATGGGGAATGTCATTTATGAGTTTAGAAACGGCATTTCGAAGCGGCAATGGGAGTTAGAATAGAGCATGGAAAAGCTATAATATAAACTGACAAAACGAAGGAAAAAGAAGTAAAACAATGAAAGGTCAGATTACGCTTCACAGAACAAATAGTCTGAAGCGGTATAATATTGTTTATGGTGAGAACGCGCCGCGAAAGTTAACAAAAACAGTGGCGACGTAAACTCGTCGAGACAGCCGCTGCCGCCGCGCCGCAAAAAATCTCCAGGTGAGGTCAGAATTTGAGGCTCATGCCTAAAGAAACCGGCTATATTGACTCGTTTTGGAGGGTTGGTTTCTTCATTTCCTTTGCATAAATAGCTTTTCAATCGAGTCGGCGCCAGCAATTATTTATCTTTCTCGATTTCTATGAATGCTGCAGACAATGACACAAATTGGTCCTTTTTCTAGGAAATTTATTACTGTGGTACTTCAGGCCAAGATTACCACCGCGTTACCACATCTCCCCCACTGCGTCTCGGTCGCAAAATCGCATACGAATATCAAGATGTACGCGCGGAGTCATTGAGCAAATTACCCAACCGGTAATGCGTGCGCGCAACTGATTTGACCAATTTGAAACCCATTTAAGGTGATACAAGCGAAAGTGAATGGCTAAGGACCACTTGCCAGCGCATTACTCACGTCTAAAGGCGAAGTTTGAGATACTATTGAATTTGAATTTGACAATTTCGAATTGGTATCATGGCACGAGAGAACTTTGAGAGACTTCATTGTTATTTCTAAGCAAGATATTTTCGATTCCGCTAATGTATTTTTTTACTCGCCTGTCTAAAGAAAGGTCATGTAACAAAAGTAATGCAATAAGTATGTAAAAATTACTGATTTTGGATATATTTTTCATTTTAACTATGATAATACACATTTTTTTCTTACCATTCCTATTATAATGATTAATTTAAAGACAGAGATACCATATCATCGGTCAGACAGACAAGTACTCGATCCCTACATAGAACATAGACCTTCCCACATAAGGAAACATTAATATTCATGTTTTTTCTTGGCTTTCTTCTTAATTAATATGCTAACAGGCATTGTCAATACACCTACGTACAAGCCCCTCAGTAATATACTACGACGGAGTGGGCGGCGGTTTGTAGGCGATTGACTGCGCGTGAGTTCATGTCATGGCCATTCAATGCTTCGGAAATTACGGATTTAACTTCGAGATTCTCTTCAAATTCAGTGACCGATTACTTAACAACCACTCATCGCCGCATTGAAATACTCGAACTATCAAAGAAATTAGATGCGGAGTTTGAAATTCCGAATCGGAACCGATGACTCCAATATTTTATGAATGGATGAAACCAGAGTGGTTTCTACTAAAGTGACTAATCCATTCGTTTATTTGATCAACAAGGGACTAAAAGTTACATTGATTACAGAGTTATCAACGCTGATTAAATTTATTCTCTATAAATTAAGTTAAATAATAATTGAAATGGCTAACGAGCCATTAGCGAAACACTAATTATTCTTAGTTTATAGTTCAACTAAGTCGTCGCATAATCGAGAAAAACACCGAAGATACCTACTAAATAACATTTACGTCATCTTTAAAAATAGGAAAAACGAGATTTTCGGTCAGAGTTAAAGACGTATTCGATTCCTATTCGGATTTGAGATTCCTTTTTGAAAGCGGTCGCGGTAAGGGTCACGGGGTCAGGAAACGCAGAAGGCGGAATGTGGCCGTTTACCTAACAAAGGCCGACGCGGTAGCGCCATTGCCTGACGAATTAAAAAGTTAACGGGCTGCGTGCGGTGGCAGCGCGGGCGCGGAGTGGCGGAGTGGCGCGGCGGCGCGGCTCGCCGGCGCCAGCGCCGTGACCTTGTCTAGTTATCGCGAGCGAGTGACCCTCGCGCCGGCAGATTAGGTGATAACCGCTCGCTTCACACACCCGCAACCTACCCTGCGCAACAACAACTGACGTCAATCGAACACCGACCCTACTCCAATTACAAAAGCTCAACTTTTACTTTTAACTCTTAAACTTAATGACTGTACTTTGCGACAATCATACTAATACTAATCACAATAAAGCTCGTGAGAAGAGGACGAGTAAGACTCACGGAGGAAGAAGACGGTATTGAAGCTTCAGACAATGAAAATGAAAGCGTGACCTCTGAAGAGTAAATCTAAAAAGACCTAGGAAACAAACATTATGTCACGACTAAAAATAAATCTTAGACGTCGAGTGATACTGTTTACATTTGAAATCTAATTCTTGGATGAAAGGTTGTAGATCGTTGATAAGTGGAGAGCATGGCACGAGGGCCGGCGGTGACGTCAAAACTAACGCAAAGATACAGAAACAAACAGTAGCGATAAACAAATTGATAACGATTGGCACTGATAACTGGATGCAACCCGCGTGAAGTTTGTCGTAGAGTGCGTGAATACGCCAAAACTCGATGATTTTGATATATTCAATAATACAGCATCAGATATTGTCAGAATAGTGGTAAATAAAGTTTTTTAAATTAAGTTAAAGTGTGGCGGTCTAAGGGGGAGGCCTTCGTTCAGCAGTGGACGTCTCCGGGCTGATGATGATGATGATGATGAAATAAAGTTAACAATCAATTCTGAAAATCGATATACACATGTTACGAACAAGTTTCCAGTTAGTCGTTGAGCTAAACTAACCTAAGCTAACCAAACCAATACTGACACTCGGGTTAGATTTAAAATCGAACACAAAGTGCTGAAAGTAAGCGCATCCATTCAAATTGGTCACCATGAAAGTTCCACGGCGTGGAAAGCATAAATTCTGAGGAGCGATTCACGTTAACGATATCGCTCGATCACATTCTATTTCGAACATAACATCAGAAGAGCGCACTGGGTCGGAAGCGGGACTACGTGCGAGCGAGCGTGTGTTTACTCGGTGCACTTGTTGCTCGGGTCGTTGCCCTGTCACGTACCGGGCTTGCAGAGGCGGCTCCAGTGGTAGGGGTTGCAGCACTGCTGGTCGGAGCAGAGCGGCAGCCGGCGGAGGTCGGAGAGCTCGCAGTCCGGGAAGCGGAAGGCGCGTAGCACCGCCAGCCGCAGCTGCGGTGCGGCGTGCAGCGCCGGCACGCACTCGGAGCCGGCGGCGCCCGCGTCCAGCGCGCGCGCCAGCCGCCGCAGCTGATCGTCAGGCAGGGCGGGCGCGCCGGCCGCGGTCAGCCGCCGCCGCAGGGCGCGTCTCCGGAACATCACATGCCGCCGACGGCGTCACAAGTCGCGCGGCCGCTCGCGCCACGCGACACACACTCGCTGAGGGCGCGACATCACTTGCCGCCGCGGGGCACTCGACTGAACTGACTGACGGACGCGCCCCGCCCGCGACCTACACACACACCATACACTCCTCCGACGCCACTTCTCCCCGTCACATTTTAATGGCAATTCTGGGAGTTTCTCCTTATCGTCTTGAATCTTATTTTATGAGTACCTGTTTTATTTATTTATCTCAGATACACCTTCAAAATCAGCCAGCGAAATAAAACCTATAACCACGTTAAATTAAATATAGCAATAATTTTCTGTAGTGTTTAACACAGGAAGTCTCCAGTAATAATGTAGTAATCAGTAAACTTTTCTGATAATATTCATCTGATTATGATAAGTCTTGGTGTTTGTATAAATTTGATAAATAAATTATTTTTTACTCCTCTTGCTCAAAAAGTCCGTCATTGTAGCGCACCAAAGCGGGGCTAAAATAGCATATTATGGTTCAGGGGAAAAGTTATATTATTTTTTATGTTTGTCTGTTACACCAACGAGCTTACAAAAACGAAAAAAGTTTTTATTCATAAGTAGAATAACAATAACATTTTATTTTTGAAAATGGAACTAAAAGCGGCGATCAGAATTAATTAATTTAATTCATTTGTTTTTAAGAATATGTTATTTAATTAAGTGGCCGAAAACTGAACATTATCGGGCCGAAAACTAGTATTATTCCCCGTTTTTTGGTTTTTAATTTTTTAGAATAAAAAGCATGAATGTACTTTCAGTTCCTATCGGTTACATAAACTACATTTTTTTGATGGACAATACCATAAATAATCACGGGCAATATATTTATTATTTATTTTTATCAGCAATCTATTTTCGTCGGTGTTGAGTTGTTGACTCTATGTAAGTCGATGTTTGCGCTAAAAGGCCGAAAACTAACGCAAAGAGCCTAACTTGAATTCGCTTTAATAAAAAAGTAAGTAAGTAAATATACATAGATAAGAAGTTCCCAAAAACATAGTATATAGTATAGTATATGGTACCTTTGAAAATAGCGTTAAAAATTTTCAGTGCGTCAAATCCAGACCCATTCATTGTATTATTATTTATATATATTTTTTTATATTAAGTAAAATGAATTTAATGAAATCATCTAAATAACTTAGACAAAATAAATAAATAACTTAATCTATCACAAACCTAGTAAAAAAAAACAGGAAAGTAATTTTCACCTATCATTACCAACTAAATTAGCATCTCACGTTTTTAGGGACAAAAAACTTAAGTTAAGTTCATTAACAACAACTTATACAATTGGGACTTGCCAAAATACATTCACCAAGTCCAACTGTCCATCAAGGATAAATATCGTCTCCCCAAAAGCTCGGCAGATTTCCAAGGCATGGGCACCCCGTAGCGGGGGGCGGCGCGGCGCGCGGGGCGCGGGCGACTGGCGCCACCCGTCGGCGTCAGGTGTGCGCGCCTGTGTGCGTGCGGCGCCACCACACACACACGCGCACGCCGCACGGCATGCATGCACCACCAACGCAGATATGACGGTCACTATCACCCGCCTGTTTCTACCTACTACTACACCGCATGGTGATTGTAAAATTTAAGTACATAAGT
This sequence comes from Erannis defoliaria, assembly GCA_905404285.2. Taxonomy (NCBI): domain Eukaryota; kingdom Metazoa; phylum Arthropoda; class Insecta; order Lepidoptera; family Geometridae; genus Erannis; species Erannis defoliaria. The sequence goes on along the minus strand of FR990077.1, from coordinate 18,376,917 downwards.
ACGTTCCCTTACTAGTTATAAATAATTATATTTTAATTAAGGTAGGTAGTGGTCGTAATATTGTGTTTCATGAAAGTTTATCTACGTGTTAATAAAACATTATGAAGATTAGCTAATAATCAATTATGAATTATTATTTAACGATGATAGAAATATTAGTCAGAACTATTTAAAATATAATATTTACGAATAAAAATAATAGAATAGAGTCGGTTCTACATGATAAACAATTATGCTTATTTTTTTTATATTAAAGTAAGTACCTACTTAATTAGTTACAGTGATAATCTGATCAACAATGCTAGCCATACCCATACCACAATTAATAATTGATATAACCAAACTAATTATTTTATAAAATCTTATAATAAATGTTAATATCTCTAGTATGTTTAATCATTTCATTAATATATTATCTTAGTTTAATTGCCATTTTTATTATGATCAGTTAACTTATCTTTAGACTCTCTAGTCTTTGCCAATCTGTAGTTTGGAATGTGCAGAGCGAAAAGTCACATCAAGTTCATAAATAACTGCGTGGCGGCACGATAGCCCCGAAATCGCGCGTGCAGTTATCACATACTGCATAACTACATCCACAGTAATTATGTCCTTGATCAACATTGCGCGGGTGCATAACAACGTTTAACAGGAATTCTGGTTAGCTAATTATTGTATGACACCATCTTTACTTTTAATGCTTGCGGAAGACATCACTTGAACAGAATAATTTTCTTATAGTAAAGGCATTGAAAACTGAAATTAAAAAAAAACAATAATCCTTATGTTAGTATATGTGTTTTGTTACGAGGTTTCCTTTGGTAGGCACTTATTACAAAAAAAATATGTGTATTTATAATTTATTAAACTACTACTTAGTAAACCGTTACAACCGTTAGCACACACTAAGTAGTAAGTAAAAGTAAAGTATTAAGAATTGTTGAGAATAAGGCAATGAAATAAATCTAAAAACTAAACGAACTTGTACAGTGAAGTTGAATTCATATTTTTAACGCGAAAATATAATTTAAATATAAATGATTTATGATTATGTTTTTACTGATTTATTTTACTGAGCAAACAAAATTAAGTCCATCAGTCTCTACATAACATTTCGATTGATCGTCGGACGACGAGGGATGACGAAGCTTGTACTGACTTTCATTGGGCTTATTGAACTAGCACGACGATGATGATACTACTTTTCGGGTAAGTCTTTAAGTGACGAGACGAGCAAGACGTTTGCCTGGTGGTAAGCGTCACACCTGCCACTAACAGCAGCAGTGCTAGAATTGTGAACTTGCGAACACAAACCTTCGCCGCACTGCACTGCGGTCGTCACCTTTAGATATTAGATGTTAAATCTCTTCATACCTAGTAATTTCTCTGGTAACATTGCCCTTCAAACTGGAACACAGTAATGCTTGCACACTACTGCTTGGTGGTTGAATAACTGGCAAAGGTGTGGTACTTCCCCAGGCGGACTCTGCAGTAGTCCTACCACTACAAATTATTAAGTGAATACAATACAATAGATACTATTTACGACCTACTTGATGTTTTGAGCGTTTCCCGAGATTGTTCGTTTTGAAATTATCTAAGTGGGAAATATATCAAAAATACAGACCCGTATCAGCTCTCCCTGACATCTTTCAGACCCATGTCCAGGTTCGCACAGGCATCACTCATCAACACTTTACTGTTCCAAGTTTCTTCTACAGGTTAAAACTTGGAAAAGAGCAGCTTTTTTAACTTCACTGAATAAAAGTCCGTAAATCAATACAAGTTAAACTTATGTTGCCTTTTTCAAATTAAACTTTGGTGGTTGCTTTTATTATAAATCTTACTTATAACAAGGCAGTTTGTATACAAAAATTGTTACCTATATACCTATATTTTTATCCTTGTTTGTTTACTAAAATTTCTCAGATATTTTGCGTAAGATTTACAGCAATATTTACAGTTCAAGGTTGCAATACATAGATTTTGATCTTAAAAGTGTTTGTTCATATTTCTCCGTCGTAATTTTGTATTATCTTACGAGTCTTGAAAATTAGCTCCGCGTAAGTTTTCCCGCGACATTTCGCGAAGTTTCCGCGCAAGATGGCGTCGTGTCATGGCGGCGGTCAACACGCGAATGCAGCATTCGCGGGAAAACCTCCGTATTTATGCGTGCGCAGCTCGTGTTGACGCCAAAAGCTGAATGGGGGATGCGTGGCCCGCTTCCCGAGTTGTTTTCAAGTCGTTTATCTGTTTCAGAGTCCATCATCATCATCATCTGGCGCCAAACCGTTGGACCTTCAAACCTGGTGAATTAGGCTCGAAGGACCAAAAAGAAGGAGAGTGCGAGTACCCCCCAATCTTTAAACTTTAAATCTAATCAAAGTTAAGTTTCTAAAGTATGTATGTATTTACAAAAAATATATATTATAAGTATTCTTTCAGCTATCTAGTTTCTAAATTACAAGCTTTGCTTAGTTTGGGCCTAGATGGCACTGTGTGAATAATGTCCACTGATATTTATTATTTACTTTTTTAATTTTCAGTGTTATTTACACTTAAAATAATTTACAAAAAAATAAGACTAACTTGAAAAAAAAATCTATTATTTCATCATTAATAATTATGAACCACAGCAGAACGGAGTCAATGCTTAAGCATTTACGAGAATTCAAACGAATCATAGCGAATAAAATTATAAAATAAAAATAATTATTGTACTGTATGTTTAGGTACACAGGGTTACGCGTATTACTCCACGACCTCTTCACAACTTGTAAAGAGGTCGTGATACTCATCATTGGAACAAACAAATGTTCACTATCGGGCCAACCCTGAGATCTTGAAAAAAAAAGCTATTCCATACATTTTGTCGAGAGTGATAGATAGATAGGTAAATAAACTCTTAATATCTCGCTCTCTCTCTCTCTTTATCTCTTTGTTTTTTCTCTTAGTTCAGCTGTTTTTCCCGCAAATTCTGGGTTAACCCCATATTACAATTTACTCACAAGGGTGAGTACAATGATCCCCTTCCGGCTTGGTAATACAGGTACGTGGCACCTTACATCTATCTATGCTAAGGAACTCTATCCTACCATGGAAGAATTGTATTTTATTAGGTACGCTAATGTCTATACAAATCTCCGATATGCGAATCCTCAGCGAATCCAAGTCCAAGTGTCCCTAATTCAGGTCCAGATCACCACGTGCCGCTATCTCACTTGCTCACCATTTTGTAACATTCTGAGCCTTCTTACTTAAAATAAATAAATAAACATTTCGTGTGCATTTTTACACAACGCCATCTAGCTCCAAACTAAGCAAGGCTGTGTACTATGGAAACCAGATAGCTGATATAATACATAAAATGTTATTTTTATTATTATTAAGCATACTTATTATCCACCAAAACCTTTCCTATAACTAACGTTATTAACGTTATTATTAGCGTTATTAATTTATTATTACTAGTATTATTGACACAATTTATTATTAATTTATGACGAACCTCCTAAAATACCTCTATTTAATAGGCATAATATACCTCTATTTAATAGGCATCTTATTGTTAAATGAAGTCGTCTTTCTCTCTTCTACTATTGCTGCGCCCGACAGGGTCCATATGAAACTTCTTTTTGACAATATCTGTGTACACTACGGAAGCAATAAATATCTGAATCTGAATGTAAACCGGCTAAATAGGTGAAATTGAAATTTCAAAAAGTTTATAAATATTTATGTTAACGGAGCGGAAGAGATTCCGCTGTGCAAAAGATTTCAACGCACGCACGCTACGGACTTGAGGTCTCTACGCGAATGAGGCCTTTGGGGTTGGGTGCTACGGTTGGGAGCCGCTTGGCTTTTTTTTTCAAGTTTCTATGTATGTATATGTAAAATATAACTATATGATAAAAAAATAAGTAAAAATTAAATTTAGTATAATTGTATAATCATTTAATTAATGTAATTCAAATAATATAACAGATAATAATAATAATTAATTAATTTCTAATAATATGAATCAAAGTGTCTGAAAATAAATGTATTTTGATTTTATTTTGAATAATCTATCTTCTAATACTATAAGAATTAAAGTCCTGAACTTACTCACTCAATGACTGATTGACAGACAGACAACGTACAGCCTAAGCCGCTCGTCGTAGACTTGAAATTTGTAAGGTGTATTTGTCTTTATGCATGTATCTACTACGAAAGGGTTTTTTGAAATTCAACCCCTAAGGGCGTAAAAGTAGGTGGAAACTTTTTTTTGGAAGCGCTTTGTTTTTGAACTTTTGGTATGGTATAATAATAATGTAATCATTTTTTGACAAGGATAAATAAATACATATTGGGAGACATTTTACACACCCCCATCATTATCTAGCCCCATAAAGCTTGTGACTTAAAAGGCGGATGAAACTTTTTATGGCAAGTTCTTTGTTCTTTGGAGTTATAGTGATAAAAATGTATGCGGGGCAAATTTCTTGTTTACTTGGACTACCAAACAGCGAACTCTCGATATGTTAAGGGGAAACCAAGTAAAAACGTATAATTTTTCCCTTACAACTAAAGTACCACACCTTTGTCAGTTATTGAAGCGCCAAGCAGTAGTGTGCAAGCATCGTTGTTCCGGTTTGATGGGCAATGCAGATAAGTTACTGGGCATAAAGAGATTTCACATATAATATCTCAGGGTAACGAGCACAGTGCAGTGCAGCGCAGGATTTTGTTCGCAATTTACAATTCTGGCACTGCTACTTTTATGGGTAGACGCGACGATTACCACCAGGCGAAGGTTTCGCTCGTCTTATCACTCAGACACATAAAACGAAAAAGAAAAAAACATAATTCCCCCGAAAACGCAAGGAAACAGGTAAAAAATATCAGCTGTTCGACAGTCCACTGTTGGACAAAGGCCTACACTCAAAGGGCGATTGGGCCGTACATGCCAAACTGGCCAGTTTGCGGGTTGTTGGATTCACATACGACATTGTTCTTCTCCGGACGTATGCAGTCCTAACAATGTTTTTCTTGTTATGAAACATGACGTGGTTATGACAAATTTGTTCAAAAAAAAATCTCAAAAAAAAAAAGGTCACCGGATGTGATCGAAACTACATTCCCGTATTAAACAAAATATTTTTCTTCAACGAAAACCCAGCGACATGAAAAAACTATTATTTACCATAGGTAAAGTGGAGAGGCGTAGCTAGTGCGCCGTAGTAATTTCATCTCGTCCGTGATCAAAAATATTCGTTGTTTATGATCATAACTTTTACGAGACTTCACTGGAAAAATAAGCTACGCCGAACTTCTGTTGCAAATTAGTGAGTACTTGGACTTAGGCGAAATAAGCTCCAAATTGAAATATACAATGACTAGCAGTATTTTGCAATTTCCCCCGTTATCTTACTGTATTAGCTTCAACATCTCACTGGTGAGCGTAGACCACAGATCATATAACCTGTTGATGGCTCGTTAACTCAATCTCTCCTACAAACACGACTCGCCGTTGCGGACAGGGGGCGAGGTAACGTTATATGCTTGCGATTGGCCAATCACTGGGATGACGCAATCTGAGTTATGAAATACAATGAGATTCTGACGTACTCGCATTGGCTACCAATGGTATTTAAACTACTAATTTTCGTGAGAGGGGTAGTCGGACGATCAGTCAACAGGATTTATAGTCTTTGGCGTAGATCTACTCTCGCAGGGTAATTACACATTCAACCAATCTAGGCCGACGCAGATTGGCGGATTCACATGCCCACGCTATTGAATGTTTACTCCGGTCATATGCAGGTTTCCTCACGATTCCAAAAAGACAGTGTTATAACATTATAAATAGAAAAGAAAGAAAGAAAAGAAAAATAATTTATTTTGTTACATCATTAACGTATTAACTAAGTATAGTTAATTACCAACAATGATGTAACAAAAATGGCTTTAACTCAGCGTAATGCTGTTTATGAAACAGCGCTGATCTTCCGTTGAGGCCAATTGAAATGAGGCCACGAAATACGTACGTTAACTGCAAAGACATCAATGGCTCGGGCCCGGGGTCGAACCAATCCGTCACAATTCCGAGGCTCGCTTTCGTGGTTACTAAATGGTCTTGGAAAATAATGTTACGAGTATTTATCGGATCTCAAAACTAGCAAAAAGGTCATTCTATCATTGCATTTTTTTTGTTTCATAAGCAGACAGACAGATACGCATAAAAAATATTATATAAGTCCCAAGTCACCTTTTCACCTTCGCACTAATCAGAGACATTACTGATGGCTTGTCCATGTCCAGTGAATCAACGGATATTATCTCAGAAATATTTAACTAGGTATGTAAGCCGGGAATACACGAGTACATCATTATTCTGAAAAGTGTGTCGCTCTCTTCTCTCTGTCATACAGAAAATAATAATAACAATTATGAATTAATTCATCATACATAGGCATACATATATTTTTATTTATTGCTATAATAACTGACGTGGTTTTGGCTCAATTTTGTTCAGTGTTTTTTCTTTCTATTTTATGATTTAGTAATATTTAAATCAGACATTAAAAACCTTTTTTTTTAATACAATTAATTGACTCGTCACTCAGTCACAAGCAAGACGTTCGATAATAATACGACCTTCATACAAAACAAACAATAAATATAATTCGCTAAATAGTCTAAAACATAAATCCAAAAAATTGTTTGCCCTACCCTTAATTTTATTTCAAATTCAATAATCCAATTTTTGATCTTTACTATTTTCGTTTTTCTTTTGTTGGGTTATATCTATCTATGTATAGATTATATCGTGTATCCTCACCTCAGGGTATTGGCAGCGCTGCCGCCGCCGCCGGCGACGCGATGAGGTGTCCTCCGGCGTCCGCCCGCCCGCCGCCAGCTCCCGCGCGCCGGCGGGGCGGCGGGCGGCTGTACTGGGCGGCTGTACTGGGCGGCGGGCGGCTGCCGGCCGCGGACTGGCGGGTACGAGTGGACGACATGCGGTTGTCAAGTTGTCATTATTGGTCAATCGGTAATAGTTATAGTTACATTACTGCTATTTGAAAGGAACGAAGTATCGTTATGCAGATACGAATTGAACACTCACAGTATTGTTTGCGTTTATTATTCGATCTATCGGTGCATTTGACTTTTTGACCAAGAGCCTTCTTTAGGGTTCCATACCTCAAAAGGAAAAAAGGAACCCTTATAGGATCACTGCGTTGTCTGTCCGTCTGTCTGTCAAAGCCCTTTTTCTCAGAAACGAGTAGAGGTATCAATTTGAAATTAATATCGAACGCGAAAATCCACAGTCTCTTAGAGCTGTAAAAAAATCAAGCTTCTAAGTCATTGCAATCAAAAATTACAGCCATTTTTCTAGTGTTTTTGGTGTTAATAGATTATTTTACTAACCTGGTTAAGAAAAAAGTTTGTCAGGTTGTCAGTAGACAGTCAGGTATGCAAGTTTTAATGTATGTTTATGAACTATGTTTAATGTAGACGGGTTTTTTTTTATCATACCACAAAGAGTTGTTATGCGGCTAAAGAAAATGTCACCTGCGTGCCATTTTCCGCAAATATTTGTTGGCCGTTTCGCTGTGTGGTTGATTATTATCAAAATGAGTTTGTTTTATTCCTCGCAAGTGTGATAAAAATCCTCGTATGGAACGCTAGCGCTATTGGTATTTTTTTACACTCTCGACTCCCTTATCGCGCTCGGCTGCGGCTCGCGCGCATTATACCACTTGGCAGTTGAATAACTGGCAAAGATACGGTACTTCCCCAGGCTAACTGCAATGGAATCCTGCCACTACAAAAATTACTAGTTGTAGGTAGGTCTAATAAGTACTGATTACGTCGTATAAACTGGGCAGTGAGCTGATGGGGTAAGCAGCTATCCGACAGCAAGGCGCCTCCCGGGCGCGGCGGCCGGCCAACTAGCTGCCGTTCGACTGTCGCCTGCCCAGGAACCTAACATTCCAGCTGATATATTTAAATTGACCATGAGGAAGACATTGAATGAATCACACTTCACATTCATATTAATATAATTAACTATTTAATTTTGTACGACAAGTTCTTTTTGTGAGCTAAAATAGCATAAAAGTCTTGAACCGGAAACTCTTTTCTTCTAGCTTTTCTGTGAATAAATGTATATACTATATATGTATATAAATTTTTATATATAATTATTTTTTGTAGTGGTAGGACTCTACTGCAGAGTCCACCCTGGGGAAGTACCACACCTTTGCCAGTTATTCAACCGCCAAGCAGTAGTGTGCAAGCATTACTGTGTTCCGGTTTGAAGGGTAACATTGTTATCAGAAAAATTACTGGGTATGAAGAGGTTTAACATCTAAATATCTCAGGGTGACGAGCGCAGTGCAGTGCGGCGCAGGATTGTATTCGCAAGTTCATAATTCTAGCATTGCTACTGTTCGTGGCAGGGGTGAGCGTGACGCTTACCACCACGTGGAAGTCTTGCTCGTCTCGTTGTGACCGTATAAATAAAATGCAATAGTCGTTGAAAATATAAAGTTTAATTTTGTAAGTACCAACATAAGATCCCTTCTTCCACTCACTCTAATCTTTCCAATAATATGTCCTTCACTGTTCAAGCTGTCCTGCTGTGGAATGCGCTCCCTTCTTCTATTAGAAACGCTAAATCTCTTCCTATCTTTAATAATCTAGTCTATACTCATTATCTTTCCATAAGCTGATTGGTACGTATGTATATATTTATATTGGGTATATATAAATTATGATATGTATTGTATTTATTTATATGTGCGCCACCGACCTAATACTAAATTTATTTGTTCTGTCCATCCAAAGGTTGCCTGGAAGAAATCGCTTAAGGTGATAAGGCCGCCCTTGTACTGCCGATGTCTGGAAAATTATTATTTTTTAAGATCTTTTACTGTTGGTGTACAATAAAGATGTATTGTATTGTATTGTATTGTATAAGAATTCCAAACTATAGAATGTCTAAAAATCGATGGTTTTCGAAATACCTCACAGTTTGTAAGCTCTATTATTTTCAAATCTACCCTCAACTCAATAAATCACTAAAACAACAACAACCCCTCAAACAAACATTCGAAACATCATAGACTTGCTAATGAGCACGCATGAGCGCCTACCCAGCGCCGATGCGATCAATCACTAACGGTTCAGCCATCCATCTTACACTGCTCACTCTATCAACCGCGCGGAAATCCCTCGAGACCTGTGAACCGATAAATATTCAAGAATTCTGTAGCTTGTGTTACCATGAAGAAAATACTTTCATTGCAACCGACTTCAAAAAAAGGGTGTTCGCAATTCGACTGTATGTTTTTTTTTTGTTTTTTTTTATGTATGTTACGCAATTACTCCGCTAATTATGAATTGATTTTGATGATTCTTTTTTCGTTTGGTAGGTTTGGCTCTTCAGAGGTGGTCCCATATAAATTTTACGAAATCGGTTCTGTAGTTTGGTTTTTAAATCATAATTACTAGAAAATATGAAGATGTCATCTAGGTATTCCAAGTTGAAGTCGGTTGTAGTTTTTTAAAAAAGCTTATTATTATTATACGGTCATGTGACGAGACGAGCAAGACTTTCACTTTTTGGTAAGCGTCACGCCTGCCACTAACAGTAGCAGTGCCAGAATTGTGAACTTGCGAATACAATCCTGCGCCGCACTGTACTGCGCTCGTCACCCTGAGATATTAGATGTTAAATGTCTTCATACCCAGTAATTTCTCTGGTAACATTGCCCTTCAAACCGGAACACAGTAATGCTTGCACACTACTGCTTGGCGGTTGAATAACTGGCAAAGGTGTAGTACTTCCCCAGGCGGACTCTGCAGTAGAGTCCTACCACTACTACTTTTGCTTAGATACCTGTGTAATTATTGGTGTTTAATTAGTAGCTCAACCCAAGCTGTGACCTCGTGAGTCCTATAAAATATTATTCACAATTCACATAGACTATTCTTAAATATGAGAGCTCTGAAGTTTTCGCTTTGTTTGCATATATCTCTACTTACTAGAAATTCTTTGGCTGCAGTCAATAATAGCAACCTATTTTTTAAATTTTTCTAATGCTTAGACAGTAAGAAAATTACCTATTTTCTACTTCCGTAACCAAAAGATTTTAATGGGACCCTGTTAATTACTAGTTCACTTGTTAGTAGATAAGATTGCCTCTTCAATGATATAGGCAGGCAATGCCGACAGAGAGAGCTAGGAACTAACAAGTATTATGTATTACCTAAGTATACCGGGTGTTAGTTTGAACACCGTTATCCTTCTAGGATATCATTGTACTCATCGTTATGAACAACTTTTACTATGAGGCCAACCCTGAATTCACGAAAAAAATAACAGCTTTCCATACATTTTGTCCAAGATCGATGAACCTTTTTGTATGGAACCGCTGTTTTTTTTCGTGATTTCTTGGTTGGCCCCATAGTAAAAGTTGTTCATAATGATGAGTACAATGATATCCTAGAAGGATAACGGTTTTCAAACTAACACCCGGTATAATATACATTATAAATCTCCTTATATGATATTGTTATTATTGGAATAAGCGCTATTATGCTTCGGATTCTTTTAGCTTTCAATATTTTAAAAAGTCAAGGTAGCGATCTTAAAAGAGAGTAAGTAACCTTGCTATTAATGCTAGAGTTCTTAGACAAAGTCTAGACTCAACAACTTTAGTTTGTCATATTTTGATTCGTCATTCCAGAGCTCTCATCAATTAACTTAATCAAACATATCAATCAAAAACACAAAAGTATTGTTGCGCGGCGGAATATTGTTTACGTCGCAAGCCAGCGGCCGCCCGACGCCGTCGACGACGACAGAGCGACGCGCGACGCACCGACGCCGACGCTACTTTTTGGCGCCAAATCCTAGGCGCCATCTTGCCACATTCGTATGATTCTTGACAATAAAAATAATTTGGTTCGGTTATGTCCGTTCATTGGTGTTTAATAAGTAGCCAAATGGTTGTTTGTGTGAATATTTGTGCGCTTATTTTCATAAATTATCTTTTATTTTTGTTTGGATGCTACCTATCTACCTATTGTACCTATGTGTGCTATCTAGATACCTATAAATCAAGTTGCTTAAGTACCTACCTAATCTTAAATAGTTTCTAGATTATGCACAAAGTTTTGCAGGGATGGTACATTTAGGTCCTTCGAGCCCGACGTCACATTTTTGGACGATTTGCTTGATGGAAAAGTTTCATAGTGACTATTACTTACAGTTTATAAACACGTGATGTTATTAATAAACATTTTTAAGTGCAAAAACAACGAACGATAGTAAAATTTAATCCGCTACACTTAGATGCCGTATTGAGTACTTATAGACTACGTAGGTACCTACTTGCTTTTTATCCTCAAAAATGGGAATTGTTGAACATGTAAACCAATTGTGCTAAATTGATGCCAATCAATTATAAACTATTGTATCGTTTGCTGGGGGTCAGCCACGGAAAACCGACTTATTAAAATAGAGAGAGCTCAGAGAGCGCTGCTAAAGGTTGCCTATAGAAAACCTTTCAGATACCCATCTAAGACTTTGTACGAGGACACCAACTATCTGCCAGTCCGACAGTTATATATTCTAGCAGCAGTACTTCGTTTCCATAAATCGGCTCTCGTCACAGCGGTTCACACTAAAAGAAAGGCTGACCGTCGTAACACCTGGGTTCTTCCTAAAACCAGAACGGTTCACGCACAGAATGCGTACGATTTCAAAGGGCCATTACTTTATCAGCTTCTTGACAATAAACTTCACATATTGGAAGCATCGCGTTTTGTGTGCAAAAAAATGATCACTCTGTGGTTAACCACGCAAAGTTATAATGACACACTCAAAATAATAAAAATTACAAAATAACCTCAGGAGGCTTGATATCCGGCGCAGCAGGGGTCATCCTGCATCTGTACTAAGCTCATATTCACACAGCGTCATCTAACCCTAAAATAAGCAAAGCTTGTATTTTGGAAACCGGATAGTTGATAGAATATTTATACACAATTATTTTTATTTTTTATTTTTTTTGTAATTACATAACCACATACTTCACACAGACACATAACAGACTCCCATGTTTGTCTAATAAAATGTTTGCTCTGGGTGGGGATTGAACCCAAGCCCCACAGCTCTGAAGGCAGACATGTTTCCAACAGAGCTGTAAGGCAGTCTAAGGCTGTTGGTAGAAGAGAGTGATTAATATAATTAATAACAATACCTACACGTCATTTTGACTTAGTTAATTTTTTATATATATATATATTATTTTTTACCTTTATGCGTAATATTAATTTATGTTATCCGTACAGACAATATTTTGTTACTCAGTATTTATTTGTTAATAATTCGTTCGCGTTTACGCTCACTCCTACGCGAGAGTACAGTACAGTTTCGAGATCTCAGTATTATTTCAATCTAACTATGGTTTCGTACATTTGCACATTAAAAAGCATATTTATTTATACACGCATACAAAAGCAACAAAAAAAGCATGCTGCTGCGGAGCCTTACTTACTGATTGTTTCTACACTAGAACATTCATACCCATTCTAACATACTCACACTTGTTTACTTACCCACACTCTTTCATTCACGCACACACACACACACACACACATACACCCGATGAATGGATTTCGGCATAACTATGTTGCTTCTTTTTTCTCATTTATTATGAGTAGGTGTCAAATTAGTTTGACACCTACCCTCATAAATTTGGATTATTACCTATATTCAACACAGAAGCAGGGAGGAATCATTTCATATTGATAGATTCATAAGAACATTTAGGTAGGTAAACATTATCTTGAGATATTGTTAAGCCCTTTCTATCGATCAATAGGTAATTATAATGTTATATAACGTGCAGCTAGGTATATAGTTTTGCATGTTGTTCTATTGTTTTGTTATACTTAAATTTACTTGTGTTTTTTTGTCATTATATTACTTACTTGCCTAATTTCCTTCTAACTTCAAAAAGGAAGAGCCTGGAGCCCACGACACAGGTCACCCTAGTGTGGGATCCAGTGCACACCGACTGATAATCTATTGTTTTTCCATATATATCTGTTACTGCTAAGGTGTTTCTATTTAGTGCTTAAGTTTTTTATAAAATAAATTTATCTTATCTTATCTAAACCCTAAATGAAATTGGTGGAAGGAGGTGAAACTATTGGAAACATGTACTGAGTAGTGAAACAGAGAATTTGAGAAAATGTCCATCAGATAGGTACCTACAGTAGTTTCCCCTCTTGCAGTCCCAAACAAGGAGACATTATGTCACGGAATCAATAGACATAATATCCTTCCCCTAATTTATTATACTTAATAGTGACACAAGCTATGCAATGCAAACACTCAAAACTGTTGGACAGTCGTCGGGCCACAAGAACGGCGAGAACAGAAGCTCTCAAAGGATGGGTCTATAAACCTAAGTACCTAATTTTCATTTAGTATTCTTAGTTAGGTACTTAAGTACAGACTTTATTATGCGATTACGTTGCTGTAGTACATATATAATTATGTTTGTTATTACGATAAAATATAGCCTACATATAGCGCTCAGGGATAGTGTAACATTCTAATGGTGCAAGGTTTACGTTACCGATTCAATAAATGACCCCACTGCAATGAGCTAACTTAGAGTCACGCAACGGGCAATGGAGAGAGCTATGCTCGGAGTTACTTTGCGCGATAGAATCGCATAGAATTTTCGCCAAAGAACAAAAGTTACCGACATAGCTCGCAAGGTTTGCAAGTTGAAGTGGCGCAGGGCAGGCCACATCGCTCGAAGAACTGACAACCGATGGGGAAGAAAGGTTCGAAGAGTGTCGACCGCGAACCGGAAGACGCAACGTAGGAAGGCCTCCCAATAGGTGGACCGACGACATTGTAAAAGTCGCGGGCAACCGGTGGATGCAAATGGCAGGTTGTCGTACAGTGTGGTGGTCTAAGGGGGAGGCCTTCGTTCAGCAGTGGACGTCTCCGGGCTGATATTGAATGAGCTAGCAAGTAGGTTGCCTTTAAAAAGCCCTGCTATACGTAGCCTAGTGCTAACCACTTTCCTTCTCGCCTTCCGAGAATTCCGAGTTTTTTTTAGCGTTTGTTTTATAATTGAATCCAAGGAACGTCAAAGGCTACCGTGTTACCCTCAGCCCGCGAGTTATGTGGCCCGCCATGAAAGCGGGCGCTGGCGCCGCCTGCTCCGGCGCCCGCCGCCGCGCCGCGACGGTTCTCTGTGCCCTACCGTTTATTATAAACATACACTAATATTGATCTATTTTTACTCCCACCTAGCACACCATGTGGGCTTTTTGGGGGATTCAGGGAAAAATAACGAATGGATGAGATAAATGGTTCACAAGTAGCTAGGTACCTATCTATACACTTTAATGTCTTACGTACAGACACAGATTAAAAGAATTAGAGGCTTTGTATGTAAATCTTCTAGTTTGAGAAAGGAAATGATTTATTGGGTTTATAATACCTAGGCTTGCGTTTCACAGCCAGCTCCTGCGGCCTACAACAGAGCAAGCTTGCCGAAGATATGAGAGGAATTACCGACCTTGGAGAAACTTATTTAGTATTAGATTGAACCTATACATAGTATCGGAAGAATGAAAAACCTACTCAAACTCCGTATTCCGCTGTTTAGCGGTTCGCACAATTAAAGCGGAATTTAATAAACGCGTTCAAGTTTTTTGAAAAATCATTTTAAAAAACCATGCCGCTCTTTACAGGGCTTCTTACCCGAACGGCGTCTTCCTTCATACTTATTATTATGACCGGTATTTTAACCGTAGGTAATAGTGGTATAAGTGGTATCAAGGCAACCAGTTTTAGTTTTTTTTGCAGACTTACTTAGATTGGTTTATTACCTATGTTAATTTTCCCACAAGCCAATTTTATTTGACTTGCGACTTACTTATGGTCGTACGTATGTCTACAGTGGTCGTATGAGTGGCACAATTACAATCGAGTGCTACAGTGACATCGCATGGCGGCTCCAATACACGCTTACTTACTGAGCAGTAATGTAATGCACCTTTGGGATGGATCGGCTTAGTACCAGCTTGAGACGTTGGAATCAATCGAGAAACGTGCCATAAGATAATTATTGGCAACGGCCCCCTGGCTTGGACCAAGCTACAAAGTCTTCATCATCAACGAAAAATAGCTAGCCTAACTATTTTATCGGATACATTTCGGAGAGTGTGCTTCGGATTTGTTTGATCTTATGGGAATAAGATAATGCGCAGGACCCTGCCGATTCTTCTATCGAACGGCCAGGACCTCGAAAAGACACCGTTTCACCGTGAAACGGTTTGATTCCACTTTCATTATTTGAACAGTGGAATGCGCTGCCCGAGTGTTCCCCGATAATTATAATCTGGGTGACTTCAAGCCACGAGTGAATCGGTTTCTTCAAGGCAAGCGTGCTCGTAGACTTTATCTTCGTTTAACATCATTCAGACGAGATGGCATCAAATGCAAGCCTATATATAAATAATAAAAAAACTCTTTCTATATTATTCTATAACAACAACCTGTCAAGATTCTTACCAGCAAAATAGTTAAAATAATGTCAGCATTTATCATGATAGTCCCTCTAGCGGCGTAGGGGCTCCCACGCGGACGTCTCCCGGCGCCCGTGAGGTCGTCACGGTAGATCGACGCCGGACGGAACCGTGACGCGGCGGGTGGCGACAGGATGCAGCCGAGGGGATGATGTCTAGGGATGCATTGGTAATTATAGATACTTTACAATAGGGTTATCTATGTTTGCTCGGGGTTTATTTTAAAGATATAATCAGAAATGAGATTATCCACTTTACCAGTTATCCAACCGCCAAGCAATAAGCATTACTTTGTTGCGGTTCGAAGCACAATTATTACCAGAGTAATTACTGCATGGGCATGAAGAGATTTGACATCTACGGCCTTACCTAAAATAATCTCGATTCTCTTAGTCACTGCTTAAACTTCTCTGTCCTTTTCTAGCACGTGCAACTTCACGTCAGAGAGAAGATGGCAGAGCATCTTAAGCAGTGACTAACGGTTGAAAAGTTTTTTTAAGTTAGTTTTTTTCAACAAGCCGTTGGTGGGCCAATGGCCATATCTGAATAAATAAATAAAATTAATAAATATTGGTGGACATTTTTCACACAGCGCCATCTAGCCCCAAACTAAGCAAAGCTTGTCATATGGAAACTAGATAGCTGATAGAATACTTATTATACTTTTTGTTTTGTAAATACATACTACACCCAGACACAGAACAAACATCTATGTTCGTCACATAAATGTTTGGTGGGGATCGATCCCACGCCCTACAGGTCTGAAGGCAGACACGCTACCAACTGAGCTACAAGGCAGTCATGCTTATAGTTTTTATTTATAAGTTATAAAAACCGTTAACAGCTGGGGTGAGTGAGTTTCTGAGTGGCGACCGCGTATCGTAGAGTACCTACGGCCCTGCGGAATTTCTTTATTTCTTATTCGACTTCTAAAAAGGAGGAAGTCGCAATACGGTTGTATGTTTTTTTTAAATGTTTTCATAACTCCGTCATTTATAAACCGGTATTTTTTTTTTAAATTGGAAGGATATATTTTAAGATTGCATGGTCCCGTACAAATTTCATCAAAATCAGTTCAGTAGTTTGAAATGATATGAAATATGAATTCAATAACATGAACTCTTAAATCCATAGGTAGTAAGTAGGTATTATCTATTTCATTTTTTCAATGCAATGGACTAAAGAGACGAGCGATACGTTCGCCTGGTGTTAAAGCATCACGTCTGGCGTAGCATTGCCAGAATTGTGAACTTCCAAACAAAATCCGATATTATCCAAAACAGTCCTATAATACCTATGCTTACAGGTATAAATTATACTGGCAAGGTATAATACACAGGTACCCAGTATGATCACTTATAACCAAATCTCCGTGTAAGTGTAGGTAAGGTAGGTATTAATTTGCAGCAACAGTGAGGTCGGTATTGGAACAAACAACATTAGTACACGTATGACATCAGTGCAGGCGCCTGTTTGCGAGCGCCGGCCGCCGAGCCGCCGCCGCCGCCGGCGCCCCGCGGTCCCACCGGCGCGCGGCGCGGCGGCGGGCGCTGGCGGGCGGAGCGACGGGCGGAGCGACGGGCGGGCAGCCTCGCTGGCGACAGATCATTATAGCCTGTTGATGGCTCGTAAACATAATTTCTCCTACAAACACGACTCATCGTTGCGGGCAGGGGGCGAGGTAGCGTTCTATGCTTGCGATTGGCCAATCACAGGGCTGACGCAATCTGAGTTAAGAAATTCTATGAAATTCTGACGTGCTGTACGTACGCAGTGGATACAGTGGTTTTTAAACTACATATTTTCGTATGAAGGGAAATCGGACGATCAGTCAACAGGTCTTTGGTGGCGACGGACTAGCTCGAGTGCAACTTCCAACGTTCAACGTACAGCTTGACAAAAAATAGATGCAATGAAAAGGGGCGCCCGCCACTATCGCGAAGAGTTGTGAATACTACAACCGCGTAGTATGATAGAGGACGATGATTTTCAGATTTTACGTTCGTTTCAAGACTTATTTGACAAAATAGACTTAATTAATTTTAGGTTTAGGCTAACGCTAAAAAAATAGATTTAAAAATATGTTTGCTGGTGAATTTGTATAGCCAATAACGTACCTATTAAACAGAATAAACTTACAACAATTTTATTAATTGTAGGTATGAAATTCCCCCTTTTAAGGGGGAGGCCTTCGTTCAATAGCCGACGTCTTCTGGCTGTTGATTATGATGATGAAATGTCACGTCATGTTTATTTTTTACATCTAATTTTATTAACTGCTAATATTTAAAAAGTAAGTAAGTACCTATCCCTACCAAATTTTTATTATTCATTTTGTACTCGGTCTCTATACCGTAGGTACTTACTTGAGTGAGTTAATAGCCTCATAATTATGGAGTTTAACTTTTATGTTTTCGGACCCACTCATTATTTAATTCTTTTTTATGGAATTGTTCTTTCAACTTCAATTCAAAGCTTGGTAGGCTACCGACAATTAATAAAAAATACTTTATTGTCTCATTTATACTTTGAGGGAGGGAGCAAGACAAATTTCAATGTAGGTTTATTTAAAACGTGGTGGTAGAGCCCCCGACAGGTGTTTTTACTAAATTCGCTACCCGCTCCGCTCGTCACCAACCCGCAACATCCCCAATGCCCCTAATGATTGCTCATGATTTATTTGGTAAGCTCATTTCTATAGTCGCCTGATTCCGGACAAACGTCGGGAAGGTGTACAGGCACGTGTTTATTTTGTTAGTTTTTTTTTGCCCGGCCCGCCATGTTTAGATAAAGATGTTAATGATTGTCTTCAGACATGTTTTTGTGTAATAAAACTGTTGGCTTTGTCTCCCAACTCTCGTCCTCTTTATCTTAGCAATTGGCGACGTGCTGGCGGCTGCAGGATTGGTACAGATTATTGTCTTGGCTTATTTTTATGGAAGTTGGTAACGTAGGTAGGTACTCTACGTTATGTGCATTTGGTAGGTACCATTCTACTTAGTCTTCAGATTAGGAAGTAAGTTACTAATAAACCTAACTTGGGATAAATGGTGTGCATTTACATTACTATAATTAAAGTAAGAAGTAGGTAGGTAACTACCTACGCTCGTGGCGTAGCTTGTCTAGGTGATTCTAAACGATCACCGATGTTAAGCAACGGACGGTCCGGTCAGTCTTCGGATGGGTGACCGTGAGTGGCATTTATTTCTGAGCGCTACCGTGGGTCGGATGACACGTTAAATTGTTGGTCCCGGTTGTTTGTTCTAGTTTCTATAACAACAACCTTCAGCCATGTCAGAGGCCTTTCGAGCGGCACACTAACTCTGACAATAGGGCTGGCCACTCAGCCTATACGAACTTACTTACTTACCTATTGTGTTTGGATCCGTTTGAAACTTTGCATAAAGTTATTTTAACCTACTTACTTTTTAGGTAGGTACTTGTAGTAAAACTTTCGTCTACCAACAAATGCCTAGTGTGCCTAAGCTGGCTAAGTAGGTACCTAGTTATGAAGAAAATAAAGCTGTCATAGATCTAGTAAACTAAATCTATGAATGCAAGGCAATATTATTATGTGCATTTTTGTTCGCGGTGCATTATACTTTAAATAGGATAAGCGGATGCGGTCTACAGATGTTCATATTAAGTACCTACCTATTATACTGTTTACTATGTGCATATTTAGTTATTTACTTTAGGTATGTCCCGTAGGGTAACTCGGGCTTTTGGAGGGTTTTTACTTTGGTTTACAGTATGGTAAACATACCTAAACTTTTGGCTTGTGCCGTTGTGTAGATACCCTACCTACCTATTATAATAAAATTCCTAAAAGTGAGAGAAATTTGAATGCATAAATCAATGATATTACAGTCAAAACCTGATATAGCGACATTGAAGGGACCGTATAGTTTCCGACGTTATACCCGATAGTTGTTATAAGCAATACATATACACAAGTAGTTATATTATCGTATATAGGTATAGTATAGGTATAGATTATGTGTGTGAACTTGTTTTCAAATGAAATAACAAAAAAAGAAATAAAAATGTTTATTAAGAAATAATTGGAGTACAAGATGTATCTACAATGTACTTAGCTGCCTTGCCTACAATACCAGGTTATAAGACTACACTAGTTTTAAAAGTAATCAGTAATTTTAGCCTGCTTTTTTCACTTTCCTCTTATTTTGCGACATGGTAATGGTGTAATAAAAGCCAAAACTTAAAAATCAACCTGTCACTCACGCAGTCAGTTAGCGCACTAAACAATAGGTGTGAAATATGCAAGGTCAAATGACCGGGAAGAGGTTCGGATGGGGTGGGAGGAAGTGCGTAGTGCGTAAATATTCCTTCAACGCTTAGTAATAAGATCTAAAATAGTTCGTATTTTGTTTTGTTTTGTTGGGCCAATAACGGTTGGTCGTTATAGTCGATGAATATCGATAAAGTTTCGTCGGTGTAAACGATATGTCGCTGTATCCGATGTTGTTATAGGCGGTGTGTTTACTGAATAGTTTACTAGAGATTCGGCCGGGACCTTACGGTCTAGTCGTAATAACCGATCAGTCGTTGTAAACGATGTCGTTATAATCGGTTTCGACTGTATATATATAAGGAGGGAGATATGTCATATCGCGCCCTAAAATGGCCCCGTGAAGACGGCCCTAAGGACTGTCTCGCCTGTCTGCGCTAACTAAGCGAGACGCGCGCTATTCCTTTTGCTCTCATAAAAGTGCTATCTTCTTTCGCACTCGTAAACATGACGGCGCGGGGGTCATTTTCTAACGTTGTTTTATTACGGTATGGCGCATCCTTCGTAATCTTTGGCATAAATGCTTTATAAATAGAAATTTACGTAACTTTTGGTCGAATATTGCTGGCCGAATATTCACACTGCTCTGTCACTGGTGTGACGGTTAGGAAGAAAATTTCCTCAACGTCACATTATTAAATTCGATGAAAAACATTAAAATTAAAGATTTCCTACTTTGTTCTTATATCAATAACTCTGTACTGTTCAAGTTTCTACAATGTCTGTAGTAAAACGACTGCAGCGGATCCGATTCACGCCTATTTAGGCTTTTGTTAGGTTAAGGTAAAATAATTATAGTGTCACCAAACACACTTTTCTACTTAATAAATAAATGTATCTTTATCTTATCTTTAATGGAAATTGGCTCTCAAGTGAGGTCTACCCTACCATGGTGGGATTACTTCAAGGTGATTTCCTTCAGCGGCCGATCAAGCCCATTGTAGGGAGGGATTTGAACCTTCACCCTGCGGTGTGCGAACCAAGCACTTTAACCACTGAGCTATCAATACCATAGAGTAAGTAAATACTACGTAATAATCAATAGCTTCCTCGCATCTTTCTGAGGGAAATATATTGTCAGTCCTCGTTAACATTACCCTACCGCCAAGTATATAAAAAGTTGTTCACAATGATTACATACTCAACCATTCGGCTTAGAGCTTATAAACCCAGGATACTTAGTTACCTACATACTACTCTACTGTTTCTACTCGTGTTTAATGCAAATAAATGAATCTTTATCTTTATAATGTTACTTACTTACTTACTGATTTATAATGTTACCTAACATTATATAAATAAATCAATCAGTAAGTCTTTATATTTTCTTTGGCCTAAACGTTTTTTCCGCGTGTCAAACAGGCCCCTTGATAATTATTGCATTATAATTTTAGACATTATTTGTTATGGCTTAGGGCTCATTTTCATACGTTCACACAGGGTTTCACAGAGGTATCTAATATTTTGTGAACGAATAATGAGTAACTTTACTACGCGGCCTTATTACTACGGCTTTATTACTAGGGACCTGGGTATGTCCTTAAACTGCAACCAGACCCACCGGAGGACGGGCAGCAGCGGCCCATTGGTTAACGGTGGTGAGCATTCTGCGATCCCCAAGCCGCCTGCCAAGCGTGGGGATTATGGCAACACCCCTCCATAAAGGGGGAGGCTTTCGTCCAGCAGTGGACGTTTTATGGCTGACGACTAGTACGCGGCAGAACGGCGTCTTCGACGACGAGAGAGTGTTGTTAGTTTTTGGCAAAATTTTAATAGTCATCATCATCAGCCCGGAGACGTCCACTGCTGAACGAAGGCCTCCTGGCCCTTAGACCGCCACACTGTACGACAACCTGCCATTTAAAAAACGTAGGAATTTTAATAGTGCTGGGATAAAAACATTAAGTTTTTAACATATTAATTTAAGAAGTACCTAATGGTAACAAACGTATTAATTTCATACTTATGAACTACTTCGATATATGAGTCTTTGTAAAAGGTGAAGTTCCTTACTTTTGTACGATTTCAATCTTTCCAAGGTTATAAATCATGAAAATAATGTTACATTTCCGTGTAGCCATTTACAGACCAACTTTTTAAGACAATATGTTTTCCCTTTTCTACCTGCACTTCCACTTGCAGAACTTTAAATGTTTATATAATAATTATTCAATAATTCTTCCATCACTACGGTTTTTTAGCAGGCAGCATTATTTTGAAAAGTGACATTTCAATCTGTCAGTTTAGTCCTTTTGATTATGAATAAGAGTCCCGCCAGAGAAATTTACTAGGGTCCTGCATACCGTAAGACTCGTGACGGTTGACTCTTGTTAATTGTGCGCAGTGTGTTACGGTCGGTCCGGCGGGGCGTGGCGCCTGTCAGACGCCGGACCGCAACAGTGTGCGGCCGCTCTTACGGCCTTACCTAAAATAATCTCGATTATCTTAGTCACTGCTTAAACTTCTCTGTCCTTTTCTAGCACGTGCAACTTGACGTCAGAGAGAAGATGGCACAGTGACTAACGGTTGAAAAAGTTTTTTTAAGTAAGGCCGTTAAATAGGCTGTGCTAAGCAGTCAAACGCAGACTTCCAACTCGCCTGATGTTAATAACCAAGATGATGTCAATGATACCTGAACCGTAGGTCGTCTACGGTGTTTTGTCACTTATTCAACTTACAGCACTAGAGATAAATGAAATCCACGTTGTTATTAATTTAGTAATTTATTAAAGTAAAAAGTAGTTACTAGATGCATCATACTATAATCAAATATGTAGAATAATACTAATCCGTCACATTAGAGCGGTACATAAAACAATGCAATTTAATTATGCATTACTACCGCGGCAATGACGACGCCATTTGAAACTTAAAAGTTTAAAAGTACGAAGTTCCGAAGACAATACAATAATTGGTACAATTAACCTGATTCGGCACTCAAGTTATGTTATAGCTTGGCAAAAATTAGTAGAAATAGGATCGCCATTATCGGTAAAACTTTTAATTACTGGCAACCCTGTGGTACATCTGAGGAAGCTGGTATGTTTTTTTAAATTATTCCACGGCCATGGATGCAAGTCTTTCAGCCGAATACATAAAAAAAAGTTTGATCTTTCTTTCTCCAGTAAAATTTCTTCACACACAGTAAGTCACGGTCAAGTCCAATCATGCCCTAGCAATATTGTGGCAACTTTACAAACATCTTCGGAGTTTTGAAAACAACACGCCCCATTATAAGTACTACTTGTCCACACTCATGCGTGTATAATGTCAGTAAGCCATTGAGCTAATATCTAAAGAGTCACAATCTCTACGTGAAAACTGACAGAAAACGTCCGACTGCCGTTGTACATACCTATACGTACATTATATAGTTCACAATTGTTCGAATTTAGACGTTATGTCGCTTGTATAGTGTTCAATGTATGCTTGAGCGCTTGTCTTATCGTAGTTCAAGTCGGTCAAAAAGTAGGCGCTCTGCATATCGAGCGCAGAGTTTTGGCTTGTTTTTTTTTGCACGATTGTGACTCTATAGATATTAGCTCAATGCAGTCGGCACATAAATAAAACACCACACAAGTTGTGGAAAATAATATAATCGATTTTTTTCTCGTTCCTACCAAAATGTGCTCCCACTGACCTATGGCCTGATTTTCCACTGCATTGCCAGGAGAGAAAAGTTTCAGTTTCAATACTTTTTTGCCAAGCTATAGATCTGATGACAATACAAACATTTGGTACAATGAAGGTGCTTTGATGATGATGATGAAGCAAGACATAGATCAGTAAGTGAACTCTTGTATGGATACTACATTAAACCATTGGGAGATTTTCAGACAGGCAATTTAAAAAAACGTAGCTCATTGTAGATGGCTCTGACTTTGCGCAGACCAGACGTGGCTGTCATTGACAAGTTTTTTATTTTATTTCTTGTGCCACTAATTAAAAATTGTATGCTGTTTTTGACTGGCAAGTTTAGGCTGCGCTATCTATAGAGATGAAGGAAACTACTTTTTTTTTATGTTTGGAAAATCGCTCATTGAATATGGACTCATTAGATTTGTAATTTTTACGTGTTTTAAGGGTTCAGTACCCGAAGACTATTCAACGAGGCCACTACTCCGTCTGTTTGTCCGTCCTGTCTTTGCCGGCTCAAATTTTCACATAATTTATTATTATAGACGAAATACTAACAAATAAAAAACATTAACAGAAAGCGATCCCGACAAGGAACGTGTTTAGACGATATAAGAAATTATTCAACAAAACAGACATGCATGCACACATCAGAGAACAGACATGCACACATATTTTCAGCGCCAGACTTCTTTAAAACTAAAATTGTGCAAAGAACCAAAACAATATATTCAAAAATGTATTCTATTATCATTTTATTTAATACACATTGTACAAAGATAACTTTGGACCCTACAATTAGATACATATAAGTACTTTGCTCAAATTATAACTAGGCATCACATACTGACTCGAATGAAGGTATGATCAGTCAGTGAGTCAGTCAGTCGCTTATTTCACTGCTCACACCCTGTTTTGTGTCGGTATATACTCGAAACAGCTCGCAAGGTCACCACAACTTGACTGCCTTATAGCTCAGTTGGTAGCATGTCTGCCTTCAGAGCTATAGGGCGTGGGTTCGATCCCCATCCAGGACAAAAAATGATGTGACGAATATAGATATTTGTTCTGTGTCTGGGTGTAGTATGTATTATAATAATTTACGAAAAAAAATATATATAAGTATTCTATCAGCTATCTGGTTTCATAATACAAGCTTTGCTTAGTATGGGGCTAGATGGCGCTGTGTGTAAAATGTCCCCCAATATTTATTATTTTATTATTAACTTATAACGCGCAAATAGATCATGAAAACATTTTCTTTCATTCAATAGGGGTATATGCATGTTTTTCTTTATTGACTTACAAAAGGCTAACTCGCAACAAAACAAATCATCGTAAATAAAATTGAAATGCACAAGTAACGAAGTTATAAACATTTTAGTTTCATGTCAGACAGGGAGGGCACTATAATATACACTCGCGTGCAGCTAAATCAACTCACCCCAACAAAATGTATTTTTTTCAAAGTAATGTACATAATGTCGTATATTTTTTGAAAACAATGGCATCATTTTAATGCTTAATCTTTTTTTTCATTTTGTCTGGGTCGATTTAGCTGCACGCGAGTGTATATTAGCCACTATAATAGTGGCTAATATGTCAAAGTACACGATTCCGAAATTCTATACTAGCGCGTGTTTTGCTAGAAAGGGACAGACGACTCCCTCCCAAAAACTTTGAACGTTGACCGTATACACTGCGCACAATTAACTGGTGCGAGCGAGACGGCCGTCATAAGAAATTTCTTACGGTGTGCGGGACCTAGTACAAAATGTATGCGCGGAGCGCCTTCGGGCGCTTTCAGTACGGTTTTTCTTAGAACGGGCCGCTCTTAATATTTCAGAATTTTAGCAGCCGATTTTAATTATTATTTCAATGTAAATATCAGATTCATTCTCCATTTATCCTATTTAATAATTGAAAGACATGCATATTCCCTATTACCGTTTGTTTAGTGTTTTTTTTTACTCGCCGAAGCAAAAAGGCGGATGTTATAAGTTTAGTTAATTAACGCTTGTATCTGTCTGTCTGTGTTATAGCTCCCAAAAGAATGAACCGATTTTGATATAGTTTTTTTTTGTATGAAGAAATATTTTCAATTAATATTATTATAAAAATCTTAAGGGTTTTTTAAAAAGCTGAAGAAAAACAATGGATGTGTTTTTATAATTTCTAAATTTTTACCTAAAAAGAAGTGAATATACGTACAAATTTCACAAGTATTAAAATCGAAATAAAACATAGGTGCGGTCAAGTCCTAAACTTTAAGCCTGTCCCTCACTGACGGGGTCATGTTTAATATAATTACTTTAAACACAATCAAGGACGATATGCATTGGCCTTGACATAATCAAGAGAATTTCACGCGGAATATTGTAAGGAAACTTTTAGACCGACCTCAATACAATACACATAACAGTAGATTACTCACCTAGGGAGTAAAAGTAAAGAAGCCTCAGATCTCATGTTTATCAACCTCCGCTTCACCTCGGGAGACAATATACATGAGATCTGAGACATTTACTTGCTCCCGTGGTGCGTATACGGTTTTACGTGCCACTGCGGGGAGGAAGTGATATCTTTCGCTCCGCGTAGCCGGGCTAAAGTAGCCACTTTAGCCCCGCAGGCACGTAAAACATTTAAAATAGGCGTACCTACCTACTCTAAGTTATATTATAAAACACTACACTATAAAGGTGGAAATTGTTATAGAAGTTTTTTTTTATTATTCCTAGCCGTGGATACAAGTCCTTCAGCTGCATAAATATTTTTTCATCGAGCTTTCTTTTTCCAGACAATCAATTCTTAGTCAAAGTCACACACAGTAAGTCACGGTCAATTCCAATCATGCCCGAGTAAAGTAGTGGCAACTTTACTAAAAGCTTTTTCGGAGTTTTGAAAACAACACAAAAGACTTGTTTCACCACATTATATCATTTGCGCGCCACCATTTTTATACATTAACACTCGAAAAAACACGACGACGTAATTTTCTTCGCGTTCCCGCCAAAAAACTGACGTGATATTTAAAATCGTTAATGGCCATGGATACTAGTCCTTCAGCCGAACTGACGTGTTATCCACAGTATTGCCAGGACAGAAAAACCATTCCATTTCAAGACTTTTTTGCCAAGCTGTACGACGAACACGCCGGTTTTTTTTGTCTGAATCGAATTTTGTTTCATTGCCCTTTGACAGTAAAACGAAGCATTCACAAACGACATTATCAAAAGAATTTAAAATTACTAAAACTATTACATTTAGTTACCCTAGTTTAGTTTAATATTATTATTCGAGGGCAATTATAACCGTGAATAGGCTAGATGACTGGTTTTTTTTTAATTGTCCTATTAAAATGTGGCACATAAATAGCTGATCAATGAAAAGTAAATGAAAATCTGATCAAAAATAAGCAACTTATAAGCATTTTAATATCATGCTAGACAGAGAGGTGAAACAGCAAATCGTGACGTCACTTCTCTGTATGCCATATAAATTATATTCTGACAAGTAAGGCGTGACGTCATTTATTGTTTTGTGGGAAAGGGACAGAGTTGTCTCTAACAAAAACTTTAAGCGCTCATATATCAGAACATTATTAACCGATTTAAATGATTTTTTCAATAAACATACTATATTGAATATTTTTGTATGAAGTGATTCCACACTTATGGTATTTCTATGTTTTTTAAAGCTTAAACAGGAAGAAAAATTATGACCTCCGGCAGGACTCGAACCTGCATACGAGCAGTCGCTATGGGTTTCCGTCCCAACTGCTTTGCCAATTAAGCTACAGAAGTCTCTGCCTAAGACGCCAAATTTCCGAACCTGTTATAAGCTACCAACTAAAGCGTTGGTGGCGCCATCTGTAAATTTTTGTAACACAAATATTTACCCAAGCAACGGACAACGCAACGGTTTCGGCTTGGGTAAATATTTGTGTTACAAAAATTTACAGATGGCGCCACCAACGCTTTAGTTGGTAGCTTATAACAGGTTCGGAAATTTGGCGTCTTAGGCAGAGACTTCTGTAGCTTAATTGGCAAAGCAGTTGGGACGGAAACCCATAGCGACTGCTCGTATGCAGGTTCGAGTCCTGCCGGAGGTCATAATTTTTCTTCCTGTTTAAGCTTTAAAAAACATACTATATTTACTTAAAATTCTTCATCAAAGCTAATGGTTTCAACGGTATAAACATCAGTCATCTACCCTATTGCGTGAGGATAAAACGTAGACTAGACGACAGAGCGTACACAAAAGCGCCATCTGAACAAGAATTAAGATCGGAAAAAACACAAAAATCGTGCAACAATAATTTTACACCAATGCTCTAAAAATGCGAGTTTCTTTGATAGACCATAACTTCTAAATTTCGGGGCCTTACCATGAACGCTAATAGCAGGACCGAATAGGTTCAGCTGCCGGTACTGGGCGAAAGCGAACCTTATTGCGAGGCGATAAAATTCAGTCGCGCAGCGTGGGCAGCTGAGCCTATTCGGTCCCGAAATAAGCGTTCATGGTATGGCCCCTGACCGTATCGTTAGAATCCTTACATCATCACGAGTGGTATAAGCTATATAGGTATAGCTATACCTACATTAAATATATATAAAGAAATGGCGGCTGGGTGGCGCCATTTTCAAATATGAACGTTACAAATAGTAACGTTTTTTGGCAAGGAGGTAATGTTTTTTTAAATTTTTCTTATTGTTTAAGGCGGGTTTGCAACTAGAAGATGTTTCTCAAAGGTTAAATCGCTTCACGTCCACGACTATAAATGCCCGCTGCCGATATAACGTAACTTAAACCCACACAACATACCGCGCTAAAAGCTCAAAATACCGCGAGATGTTAAATTTATGGAGAAAAGTACGCACAACAACTAGTTAGACTGAACGTAGTACTGAAATTTCGCAGGATTTCGTGCACAAATATCACAATCTTGCGACCTTTCCGAGTAAGGACTTTACGGCAGTATGGCCGCGCCGTATCTGCGATGCGGACGCGCCAGATTCCCTATTTATACGCGTAAGGGCGAGTCATTTGTGCACAAAGTTACGCGCGGTTTCGATACTACCTGGCTTTGTCCCAGGTATAGCCAAAAGGAAATCATGTACTCATCATTGCGAATAACTTTCATTATAGCGAATTCTGGTTTGGCCCCAGACTGATCTGATATAGTGGCATAAATTACCTCCTGGAATTTTTGACAGCCAAGGCATAATTACATCCCTGTGCCCTGCGAGCCAATGCCCCAAAAAAACGACCTATTAAACAGGGATTTCAAAATCAGATATCCATAACTAAACATATTGTTATGTTTTATTAACCATATCTTTTTACAACAAAAGAAGTTTTTTTTTACATAAACGGGATTACTCACGATCAATGAAGTCGGATACTCAGGGACTCTCAGAAGCAGGACGCGGCCTAACGCGCGTCGAGCTCCATTTACACTCCTTGAAAAAGATCACGGAACGTGACAGACTATAGTCGGAGTATCCGACTTAATTAAACGTCAGTAATACCGTCTAAATAATAAAACAAAAATGTGTCAAAACCACGTCAGTTTACATAATCCTACCAATATTATAAACGCGAAAAAAGGTTTGTCGGTGTGTTTGTGTGTGTATGTTTGTTACTCCTTCACGCAGAAACGGCTGAACGGATTTTAATGATATTTGGTATAGAGGTAGCTTATACTTTGGAATAAAACATGCTACTTTTTATCCCAACAATCGCAGGTATAACCGCGGGCACAGCTATTATATAATATTACTAGCTAGCTAGTATATAATATTACTAGCTAGCTAGTATATAATATTACTAGCTAGCTAGTATATAATATTACTAGCTAGCTAGTATATAATATTACTAGCCAGCTAGTTTATAATATTACTAACTAGCTAGTTTATAATATTACTAGCTAGCTAGTTTATAATATTTTTAGCTAGCTAGTATATTAGTCAATGGCGTCCAGGGCACAAAAAACTCGAACTTCCATAGATGTTCGTAGCGGTAAAAAGTAAGTAAGCTCGTAAAAGTGGCCAGCCCTGTTGTCAGAGTTAAAGTACCGCTGGAAAGCCTTTGACATCTGTCAAGGCTCTCGACGGTTTTTGTGGAGGTGATAAAGTGAAAACGTCGTCGGTCAAGACTCGATATGGCAAATAATGTCAACATAAGATCTGTAGAGGCCGCATTCAGGCCGAACTATAAATAAATGTACTCGTAGTGTCGCTGTGCCTAGTAGCTCCTGAAGTTTCTGCTCTTGAAGCCCATGTTGTTGCCGGGCGCTCCGCCGCCGGGCGCCGAGTTCAGGAACAGCTCGATGTACCGGTGGTCCATGTTGTTTTTGTCCCTTCGCATCGCCTGCAATTATACGGACATCTTTAGCCCCCGACCGAAGAGAAGGGGTGTTCGGTTTGACGTTTGTATCTGTGTCTATCTGTAGCATCGTAGATAAACCGGTTTTGATTTAGCTTTTTTTGGTGTAAATGATCTGAACGAATTTTCAGCCACAACTCAATAGAGTCGAGGTTTTTTTAATTTCTATTAATTTGTTTTCTTCATTTATTAATATTTATCCGCTAGATGGCGCATCGTCGATGCACTTTACTTCATATAAAATCTATCAAAATATAAACCACAAACATATAAAATCCTTAAAACAGGCTAAAATAAAAGTCTGAATCGAATTATTTTATAATAAAATTTCTAACTTTGCATATAATTTTTATCTATTACTATAAGAATCTTTGTCTAACTGACTGACTGATTTAATGACTGACAGACAACGCACAGCCTAAACCGAGGAGGGTGTACGGTTTGGGGTAAAAAAATATGCTCGGGATGATTTAAAGTGGTGAATTTTGGGAGCGGGCCGAATTCGGGGACACGTACCCGCATGGCGTCCTCGTGGCACTCGAACTCCACGTCCGCCTCGCCCGAGGGCCGCCCGCTGTTGTCGAACAAGATGTCGATGTTCAGGGGACGGATCGGCTTGAAGAACTGGAAACATAACACACTCCTTTTATTATACATTTCACTCACATCACAAGATCAGCCAGAAGTTTGATTTGAAACCCAAACTTCTGAAACGATTTTGATGAAATTTGTATGAGACCAACCCGAAAGTATGCAATTCCAATAAAAAAAAAATACTAAATCGGTTTATATAAATGACAGAGTTCTAAGGTACATAACATAAAAAATGCAACCTAATTGAGTACCTCCTCCTTTTTTAAAGTCGGTTAACAATCAGCGTTTGCATTATAAATTAATAGTAAACAAAAATAATCACCCATTGGTTAATTTTATCCTGCTAGCTCCTCTAGTTTGTTGAACAGAATTTGCTCAACATTTTACTCGTTTAAATTAATTTCATCAACAGCCAGATGAATATCCACTGCTGGACGAAGGCCTTTCTCTTAATATCCTATTATTGCTATAATCCCCACGCTTGGCAGGAGGCATGGGGATCGCAGAATACTCCACCGTTAACCGAGAGGACGCTGCTGCTCGTCCTCAGGTGGTCCTGGATACTGTTTCAGGACATACGGACTTGGCCATAAAACATTAAGAGTTAACTAGCCGGTCACTTCTCCATTAAAACCATTCATTCAATTCATTCATTAATTTCTCCATTATTTCTTTTTTGGCTTACTTGTTTATGTTTTTCTGTTCTATATATTTTTTTTGCATTAGCTGTTTGTTTTTCAAATAATAAATAAATAAAACGGGGAAGTGATAATACTCCACTATGCATTGTTTTAGGTCCAAGACTGAATATTATATCGATTAGTCTCTTCATTATCTAGGATTGAAAATTGATAAGAAAGTAAAAACTTACTAAACATAAAAGTTATGAGCCAGGATCGTCTTGTATTTTAGGTCAATCTTGACGCCGCTTTGGACATAAATTAAATTTAAAAGGAGTATGGACTCTAAAATTATTTATCAAGCGCCATAGTTTAGTCCATTAACATTCAAATACCTTTAGTTGGAATAAATTCATTCAGTAGTTTAATCATCTAAACTCTGTGCAGCCACAGGTCGACATAAAAAAAAAGTGTGCTAATTTCTCTTTCTCTCTCCCTTTCTCACACTTTGTTTAATGAAGAGAGCATGCTTTTTAGCCACGCCCACCGATGGGCAGTGCATCCTTAAGTAGATAAATTCATAAAAACTTTTTTCCTTATTCTTTTCAGTGAAATCTTATTTAATTCTGGACTTTGCATGTGACCTGGTTTTGGTTACTTTCAGTCCGTCCTCTGGTAGTTCTGGATACAGTTCTGACACAGCTGACACTTAACACTCAACTCGTTTATTTCAGAATTATGATGTGCAAACGCAAGCCTAGATTCATATAAAAAAAATTATAAAATCTTAGATAACACATTCGTATGGTACTTTAAAAGACCTGTAAGGGTACGGCGACAACGTGGAGTGTTCAACATCTTTGATCATCTGTCACTCGGTTTCTGGCTGACCGTGATGACACCAAAAAAAGCAATTTCTTTATTTAGTCAGTATGTGTTAACTTACGTATGCGATGTCCTGGGGGGAGGCCTTGAAGGGCAGGCCTCGCATGTGCACGGAGTGCGTGCCGCCCCCCGGGCCCCCGCGCGGCCGGAACCCGCCGCCGCGCCCGCCGCCGAAGCCGCCGCCGCCTGCCGGGAAATCCAGCGTCAGAACATTTTATATTTATTAAATGTTTTTTTTGTGACATACTTAATGAAATTTGACGCGTAACTTTAGTGTTATCAATAAACTATTGTATTGTATTGCATTACGATGCTCAAACTGTCGAGTAAGGACTTAAAGTAGATTGGTCTTTGTTAGATCACTAGCTACGCCATGTGGTTTGACCCGCGAATATTGGAACAAACCACACAATAGCCTGTTTTCAAAGGTATCAAAATAAGGCCGGAACGTCCACTGCTGAACAAAGGCCTCCACCTTGGTTGTTGTGGCGGCATCCACCCGTTGCCCGCGACTTACACAATATCGTCGGTCGGATGAGTAATTTAAATGTAATTATGAAAATATTTCTTTAGAGCCATCGAGTTAATATCTATAGTCACAAACGTGCAAAAAAAAAGTCCGCGCCAAAACTCGGCGCACGCTATGCAGTGCGCCAACTTTTAAACGGCTTGAACTACGATAAGACACAAGCGCTCAAGCATACATTAAACACTATACAAGCTACATAACGTCAAAATTCGAACAATTGTGAACTAAATAATGCACGTATAGGTATGTACGTTTTTTGACTGTTTTCACTTAGAGATTGTGACTCTTTAGATATTAGCTCAATGTTTACAGCATACCTCTACCCACAAATCCAGAGCCGCCCCGGCCGCGACCCGAGAACCTGCTGGGCGCGGCGAATCTGTCCCCCCGGTCGTAGGGCGTGGGGCGGTGCCCCCCGCCCCGGGATGACCTGAATCCGCCCTCCATCCTTTCGCCGTACGCGCGAACCTCGTCCGCAGAGCTCATGAACACTTCTATGTACCTGTGAAGTAGAACACTTGCGTTGGAGACGGTCGGGTGATTTCGTCAGCTGTGCTCGCGTTTGTAGCACTTTACTGGGCCATGACATGGACTTGGCAGTGACTAGATTCATTTGAATTTGACTAGTTCGACAATATTTACAAAATTATATTATTTTAATAATTGACACTGGTAAATGCCACATGACACGCAACGCACGTAATGCAATGTCAATGCGAAAGACAACTGCGGATATAGGCGTAGGTACACATTGTGGTCGATACTGGCGGTTTTAGTTGACAGTTCTAAACTAACTAAAGTATTGCTGTCACTTTCTTACTAGGCATGTTAGCTAAGGACAGCAATACTTTAGTTAGTTTAGAACTGTCAACTAAAACCGCCAGAATCGACCACAATGAAAGACATTGCCCATAAGGACGTGGGATAGTTGTGAACTTTTTCATACACATTTACGTACCAGGCCTAAATGCTGTATAATAATGAAGTTTTTACTTAAATTACTAAACTGTAGAAACCCGACACAGTATACATAAAACTATAAATGAGAGAAAACGCAGGATTATCAAACGTTTCGGGAACCAGAAGCTTTTTATTTAAGACATTTTATCTCCATTAAAAATGATTCCATTAAATTATTAAAATTAAAAATTATTGTTTTCCACTCAGGAGGAAAGAAAAAACAGTTGTACTATAGAAGGCGATCAATCTTTATTACTGAAAACATTTATATTTTAAATAGGTAATTAACATCGATCGGCTGAGATAGAGATTATTTTACTGACGTGATTATCCACAATATTGGTATGAGAGAGAAAAAACTTTCGTTTCAGGAGTTTTTTGCCAAGCTAAAAAGATTAAATTACGCAGTATAATTTTTTCTGTTTTTTTTAAATATAAAATGTTGTAGACTCTTTTTTAAACTGGGGTAGGTGAAATCTTTCTATATATGTATTTGTAAAACATTTTTCCCCTAATTTCTATATTTTCTTAGATAGCAGGAATACATTTTCTATAAATTGTAACGTAGGTTTTACACGTTACAGATTTTTATGAATTCCTTAATATTTATTCGCAATTTTTGACCGAACGGGCGATGTGAGACGCCAATATTTTGTTATTTCCTTATCTAGTTGAATGGGCGATGTGAGACGCCGATATTTTGTTATTTCTTTATCTAGTTGAATGGGCGATGTGAGACGCCAAAACGTCTTTATTTTTTATCAAAAAAAGTTTCGTTTGTAGTTGACAGTTTGTGGTTTGACGTTGACAGGAGTTGGTTTTATTTGTGAAGTGTGAGAATCATTTTAGTTCACTTTCCGCTCATCTTTTCATTTGGCAAGATGAATTTTTTATGAAAATTTTAAAATCTTTTTGCATCGAGGCTTTTTAGAGCCCAAAAGCTGTTTAAATCCATTAAATGGATTGAATTATTGGGAATCATGACCTGAATCTTCCATATAATACTTTAAAAAGGATGAAATCATTCCAAATTAAGAAAACGCCGTCATCAAGGCGTTTTCTTAGGCATTTTCTTACGTTTTTTTCTTAGACGTTTTCAGTTCTAGTTTTCTTTCAAGTTTAAGTTTTCTTAAGCAGTTTTCATTTCTAGTTTTTCTTTAGTTTCTCTTTTTCATTACAAGCTTTTCTTTTATGATTAGAAGCTTTCTTTAAAAGCTTTCTTTTCTTTGCACCTTCCTTGCAAAGGAATGTAACTTCAACAAGATGAGCTGAGGTCCGGCCTTTCTTCAGGGAACGCAGCTAAGAAATTCATCTTATTAAAAACTATTATTTTTTAAACTACTCTTATAGTGCAAAAATGACATAGATTCAAAAATGACATAGATTCAAAAAGATAATCACATATTAGACATTATAAATTTAAATTAAGATCAAGATTTTAGCTTTACCAAATTGATATACTTAGAAGCCCAGTTTTTCCAAATTAAAAATATTTATTTCCCCAAAAAACCAAATTTTATTTTTTAGGCTTTAATAATCCCCTGCCATTGTGATTAAAGGTCAACGCTAGCTGAACTATTCCGGTAATTTTTCTTTTCTTTATTTCTAACTTTAATCGTTGGAACAGGCGCTCGATATAATTATACAAATATGGCCAACGAGACACTTTTCATTATTTTAATACATTAATTATATTACAAAATGTACAGAATTTCAATGATACACTTCTTTAGTCTCTAAACAATAGTACTTACTGTGATATAAGACAGACATGAAACTATAAAAAATCCTAGTTTGCTACAAAAAATGCCGAATACAAAAGAATAGTAAGATTTAGGGATAATCACCGCCGGATATAAGGGAGGGCACCAGGGCAACTGCCCGGGGCCTCCGCAAGAGAGGGGCCCATAAAATATGTGCTTATTTAAAAAAATAATGGTAAATCCTAATCTTAAAGGTTTGCTGCAAAGATTTGATTTGCCACGCATTAAATGTTTGAAACAACAAACAAAATTTAAAAATTCAAGCTCTGCGATTATTTTTATCCCGGCTAATAATAACCTCAGATCTTTATTGCAGTAACAAATAATGAGCCGAACGAACCGATCTTATGAGATAATGCCCATCATGACCATCACAGCGGAACCCAGAACTGAGAACAACTAAAAGTCCAGGGCACCACTGCGTTGGCTCATTATTTTATGGCTTTCGATGGTGATTCTCATTAGCACACAAACCTAAATTAGAGTTGAATATAACTGTCACATTTCGAAAATAATAATATTTCAATGATATTGATATAATATTATTATTATATATTTTTGTAATAACTGTCACATTTCGAAAATGGTACACAAGGATCGCCACCGTGACCTGCAAAGCTTACATTCTAAATTTGGATACCATGGTATAATTAAAACAAATCCGCCGTCACGCCATCTTCCCCTCTTCAGCCCCTCGTGTCGCTCCCCGCTTCCCTCTTCCCCTCTCCCGCGCCCTTCGCTCGCCCTTTACCTTTGACAACTCAACAACCAATCAGAGAGCACTTTCAATACGCTGCAATATGACACTGACAATCTTGATGTGGCAAACATGGGTAAATGTTTTATATTTAAAAAGTTCGTTTTAGTCTCTTACGTTCCAGTAAAAGAGACGAGAAAAAACATTTTATCTGATTAAAAAAAATATTATGCTAAGAGAAATGTCCCTCAGTAAAACTCCACGAAGTACCACAACATAGGATCTTAATTAACATAAATTGTTTGTTTACATGTTTGACTAGATATCCATTTTTTTCTGCTGTTGATACAATTAATTATTCAGGTTTAACTTCATAGGAGCACATTTCAATGTGAGTCTGTGATAATTGATCGGATAAATCTGATGATGTTGCGCTCTTTCTCGCACTCACAATTACAACAGCTTGTATGAGAAGAGCAAGTGAAAGCCCGAGTTCACGTAACAATATGGGTAAATAGAAGTATATGAGCTAATAAAATCTGTAACGTCTTTAATTTATAAATATTTTCGCGAACATATTTTACCATTTGGCATGTTTGGCAAAACAAGCTATGGAAACAAATGTCTTCAGACTATCATCTCTATTCACACTTTGAAGTGTAAACTTAAAAATACTGTGTGAATTATTTTATTGAAACTAAACATTAACAGCCTATATTACCTTGTAAATTTCGATAAAATAAATAAAGTATTTCTTAAGACATTTTATATGTATACCCAAGTAGTCTGACAACATTTGTTCCAAAATGTGTCATATTGAAGCTGAATGAAAGTACTAAAAAGTCACTTTTAAATACACATTTTCGCATTCCCAAAAACAGATTTCCTCTCATATGTTATTGGTCAATATGATTTGATAGAAATTTTCAGAAGTGGGATAATATAGCAGCGACATAAAGTCCCCTCCAGAAATAGATAAATTCTAGTAACAGCATGCTAAAACCATAGAACCAATAACGCTGGAGGTTCCTTAGGTAACCCACTACACCGAATATATTTATAGCAGTCGTGGTTTGGCTGGTCAGTGAGCATGTTTGGTGATTTGGACTGTCCGATATAGCTCTTTCATATTCCTTTTCATTATTCAATGTTGTGTTGTTTAATTGTATTGATTTTAACTTAATTTTGCACAACTGTTGTTTGTAGTTATGGTAGTTGAGCAGTTCTATAATATGATTTTAGTTTTTTTTAGTTACACACGATTTTGCTAGTGGTGGCAATTGTTTTTTTACTGCGACTGCAGTCTTTGATGAAAAATGGTTACAAAACTGATAGGCAAATTTTTTACTCAATTATATGATACATTAAATACTGTAAATATCACTCAAATATTTTCTTACAAATGCTTAACATGAAGTTTTAATATCTCAAGCCAAAATACAAGTTATAAAGTTATTTTTTTATCAAATCTGGTAGTAATCCAACCTCATTATATGAGTCCAATACCACCAGCCACACTGCCTCTTACCAAACCACGTGCACAACCAAAAGTGAGCTTGCGCCCCCCACCTGTGTCCTATTTTCTCCCTGTCCCGGGCCAGCGCCTGCTGAGCGCCCCCCTTGTCAGAGAAGTGTACGAACGCCTCGCCCGAAGCCCGCCCCGTCGAGTCCGTTAGCAAGTGGACCCGGTCCGTCGACAGTGCGATCCCTGGAGCCCCAGCATTGGAACGTTAAGTTGGAAAGGTCTGATGGTATGGGTGCTGTGTTGTGGCAGATAACTCATCAATGTATTCCAATAAGCTAGGTTGAAAGTATCAAGAGCAGTGTAGGTCAAAATTTAAATTAAGGTAATAAGATATAGGAACTATGAAGACATTATTATTGGCCGCATTTTTATTTACAGGAAAATAAAGATGGGCAGATAGAAACAATACTGCTACTGAATGGTTCCATACACATTTATAATTAAGTTTGAAATCATTCATGATGAGCACCGAGTAAACACGACTGAAAAAGTCATCATGTATATTCACCGCCTCACATACATGGCTGATTTTAACCTACGCCACTCCTGGCAAGCTTTCTGTATAGCTTGGAATGAATGCAAGATGTGTTCCATGATGGAGTGTGATGCACCTACTACGAGTGACGATAGAAAGAACAAGTGATAATGTTGGAGTAAATAATGGATGTGAAATATAGAATCTTTTCATTTTAATCTTTGACATGCGAAGTCTAAAGTTTCCAATTTATAATGCAAAGTTAAAATGAAGATATGAATTACATTGCTACCCCAATGGTTATTTTTAGTTATGTGAATGAATCATTGATTGTAATGCTTTTGTAATGATTTTTGATGGAATCTAAATTTGCCACAACACAACAATCTTCTATTCTATGCATCATAAAAAAACATCACATACTAATACTATCTCAGAAATTAATCATTCTTACCACTGAAGAAGTCTACTATTTCTTCCTTGGAGCATCCAAAAGGCAGGCCTCTCAATTTGACTATCCCCTCATCGTCAGAGACGAAAGGAATGCCATCAAAACCATTTTCAGTTTGTTTCATAGCATTTAAGGCCCATTCCATATCTTGGCGATCGGTGGAGAACACTGCAAAGATAAGTAGAGATTGCAAATACTGATTTAGTACCAAATATGAGATCTTTTAAGTAGGAAGGATCTCAAGATCTCACTTTGGAATTCAATTGCAGCAAATTAGTGGCTGGGACATTTGAATTTCAAAATGTATGGAGTAGGTTTGATCCCAATGAATTTGAGCTGCTAAGGCTAATAAAGGGAATTTTTTTGCTGAAACCAAAACATGTTTTTATTTGATGGTACATAAAATAAATATAATTATCCAGGGCGTTATGGTGGGTACCAATTTACTTTTTTAAGACTTTTTTGGAATTAGAACAAGCCTTAGAAGTATTTTACCTGGACATCATGTATATTGGGATCACGGATACAGACCTGGGTATGCCCTAAAACTGCATCCAGAACCATCGGAGGACGGGGCAGTAGTGTCCTCTTGGTTAACGGTGGTAACACTCTGCAATCCCCAAGCCGCATGCCAAG
This sequence comes from Erannis defoliaria, assembly GCA_905404285.2. Classification (NCBI taxonomy): domain Eukaryota; kingdom Metazoa; phylum Arthropoda; class Insecta; order Lepidoptera; family Geometridae; genus Erannis; species Erannis defoliaria. Next base: position 18,337,832 of record FR990077.1, on the reverse strand, counting down.
CGTGGGGATTATGGCAATCCCTCATTATTAAGGGGGAGGCCTTCGTCCAGTAGTGGACATCTTATGGCTGTCAACGTATGTTGGAACTATTTTAACCACCTAACTAACTAACCTTCAATATATCTTTTCCCCATGTTCTCCTTGTCTTTCTTCAGGGCTTCTTCAACATCTTCCTGGCTTTCTACTTCGACAAAGCATTCTCCCGAAGGTCTGGCAGGACGGACCTCTGTCAGATGTACTCCTGGAGTAAGAATGATAGCCTTGGTATCCAGGAGAAATCACACACATTTTGATATTATTATATCTGCCAAAGGGACCTGGGTGTCCTTAAACAGCAACCAGACCCACCGGAGGATGGGCAGCAGCGTCCTCTTGGTTAACGATGGTGACCATTCTGCGATCCCCAAGCTGCCTGCCAAGCATGGGGATTATGGCAACACCCCTGTATTAAGGAGAAGGCCTTCGTCCAGCAGTGGACGTTTTATGGCTGACAACGATATCTTCCAAAGGAAGCACTGCTTCTGCCAGCTGTTATGCAACTAGGAGTCGCTGTTTACACTCATTATTATATTATGTACTAACATAGACTTGCAGCTTGGCCACCATATCCGTAAAGAAATTATAAGTTGACCCAGGACAATAAGCACTAAATAACCGGCCCATAATCTATATCCATGGCACAATATCATGTTGATACTTTGTTATATTGTAGTATGAAAGAACGGCAAACAAACACTTGCATTTTTAGTTTAGGGGCATTCAAGCGAAGATGACACCACAAGTAGAGAAAACAAATTACATATTTTAGATTTGAATATGTAACTAGAATACAGACAATAAACCAATTCATCGGGAAACAACAGTTTTTTTTAAATAAATAAAATTTTCGCCTTTTTTACTATTTCTAACGCAGCTGTAGTGCGTTTGTCTATGTGGTGTAATATTTTTTCTTCAAGTTGGCAACACTTTTCCGGGCCTTTTATGTGCGATTGTTAAAAACTAACTAATCCAGAAGTGATTTCCAAGAATTATTTATTGTGAGAAGTTGTAAACATTTAAAGAAACACTTATCTCATGTCCCACCCGTCACTGCAAAACAGATATTTTTCTATCCTGACCTCAAAATACGTAACCTTACGTAAATTGGTTTAAGGCTTGGTAAAAGTAACAATTATGTTACGGGCAATTGTTTAGGCTTGGTGGGACATTGATCAAGTGAATAAGCATGGAAATATTTGTGGCTGAAGGTGTGTCCCACCCGTCACAGTGGAGGATGGGAAAAATTTAAGCTTTGATGAATTCTAGTTTTAACAGAGTTATACTTGCTTTTGCTGCTTATTTGGCTTATTTTGCTGTTTGTTACTTTCAGAGACGACAAATACAGCAGTAGAATATGAAAATCAACAGAGAAATAAAAGAAAAGAAAAAAATGGAAAATTTGAGAAAAAAATGAGATTAATAGATGCCAAAAGGGGGGAAAACCAAATAATATGAATAATGTTTTTAAGAGAAAAGGAAAAAGTACTAAGGCTAAAGAAAATAAAATTAAGTTGGAGTTTTTCGATTTTTTGCTACGTTGTTTAACAGATTTTATTAATTCCTTTGTATTTTAGTAATCTTCTTAAGTTATAAGTTTAGTAAATTCTCATGTGAAATAAATAAAATGCAGTTTATTCACATCTATGACTCCTCAGTAGTGACTCGTCCCACCCGTCACAAGCTAATAGGCGTATTTCTTTAAAATATATTATGGTACTTTGTCGTTCCTGTAGTTGTTCCTATTCCTGCATATGAAAAAATGCTGAACAAAATATTTATACTTTGTCTTGATTTAGGAAGCAAAGCCATCAACTCAGATAGGCGGGTGTCAAGAGTGTCCCACCTGTCACACTTACAAAAACGACAACTATCAAGTGTGAAATGCTATTAAGTTTTTTAATTTATTACTTTTACTTAAATTATTAATCTGATTTTGTAATGCTATAATTTTAAAACTGATTACATTAATGAGAGAGAAATGACTCAAAGTTTCATCAAAAAAGAGTTACAATGTCCCACCCGTCACTTTGGAATGGCCCTTTAGTTTTTAGTTGATTTAAATAAATATGTCCAGCAACGACGTAATTTGTCGAGGTAGCTTTATAAATTTGTTACATGTATTTATGTTGTGTGCTTCTGTTACATTTGTGTGCTAATGGTACAATTTTACTGATTTGAATGCATCAGGGAAGTAAGCGTTATAGTCTTCGCAACTACTGACTAGTCTGTAGGTATGTATCGGAGCACCTACTCGATAAACTAGGGCACTTGTTTTTCCGCTTATCAACTAGTGGGTATTTTGGTTTACTCAGCTACAGTATACATGAGCCTATACTCAATGAATTATTTTTATTGGAGCTGGGTAGGTTTCTATTTTTATTTTTTCTTTCTTTTGTTGTGTTTAGTTTTTGTAATATCTTTGCTCTGTTTAGTTCGGTAACTTTGTACTTGAGCCCCAAGATACAAGCTCCATGCTTAGTTTGGGGCTCATTGTCAAATCTGTTGGTAAACTCCCATAAAATATAATTGTGCAAGTAAATTTAGTACCTACATCATGGATATAATAGTGTTACTTAACTTGTATGTACTTGTTTCTTTCTGGTAATAAACATTATTATTATTATATACCCGTATTTATTTCATTTCTTAGTTACTTAAGTTTTTTACAATAAATATTATTATTATTTATATTGTTACCTAATATAAGTAAGATTTTTTGCTAATAAATCCTGTATGCAATGAACACAGGTTCAAAGCAATGAATCTGAAGGGAAGCTGGGATAAGTGATGTTGCTAGGCTCATGAGGCGTGATAAAGGTTGACTTGTAACACAGTGGCGGCTGAGACAAGGCAAGGGTAGCGTAAGGCGCATCGCACACAGAATTAAGTTGAGGCAGTGTCGGGGAGGGGCCGCCCCTTCTAGCATTTCTATACAATCGAATAAGACAGTGGAAACTGCCAGAGTCGAGGCGCAGTAGAGATGGCGGTGACTCTTTTACCACGTCGCGCCACCGCCTCGACTCTGGCAACGTGCTATGAGCCTTAGTCGGCCACCCGAGAGATGGATCGACGATACTTTCACTATCACGGGGCGAACCTGGCCTAGGTTAGCACAAGTCCAACGTATATGACATAACCGCGAATTGAGAGGCCCCTACTCAGCAAGGGGATAAGAAGGGTGTCGATGGTGGTGACGCCATGAATAACGCATTATTGTACGGTATGGAACTTCGAACTTGGATCGTTGGGATGAGTAAAATAGAGCTGACTTTCTAATTTATACCATCTTTTCCGTTCAAGACGTTGACCCCGTCGAGAAAACGAAGTACATCATCGGCGTTGGTTGAGAAGGGCAGCCCGCGGAGCTTTATGACGTAGCTGTTGTCTCCAGAACCGTGCATTTTGACCACTGCTCACTACAAAAATTTGAAAACACTAATAGCTGCCAAATTGTGCAGGTTTATCAATTTATCTACAAAAATCTTCCAGTATTTCTTTTTATAACATCGGATTAAAACGTCGCAGCGTTTACATTGGCAGCCATATTAGTTTTTTTTCTTTTATTTGAATTGAAAATGGGTGGAATGATGGAAAAGAAAAATGACATTTTGCTTTGCCATGTCCAAATACCACATTTGTTTTTTTAATTACAACATAATTATCATGTGTTATTGCAAATCTCAGTACTTGGAGGATCTAGCTCTGGCTGGGTATATAATCAGTCTCAGTACATAAATTGATACATAACTCTGTTTTACAAAATGTTTTTATTTAGAGATTTGATTTTTTTTGTGTCTCTGAAGCAAAAAATTTAGATCACGTGCATTTTCATGGGTCCCTAATAATTTCCATACAAATTTTCTACCTAATTATGTATTCCATACTGATTTAAGTCCTAATAATCAGTCCTCCTAATGGTAAATCTACATAACATTACTACACATACCATCACTGCTCCTAATATTCATTGGATATAATATTTATAAGCCATAAGATTTAAAATCCTAACAATATCTAATCCTACAGTAAATTAACATAACAGCTACTCATCATATTATATAATCCAAAAAAATTAAAGTCGCATAATATCTACTCCTCACCAAAGAGAATGGCAGCGTAGGTATAATACTTATCTCCTCACCTAACCTATCCGAGTCGGATCTGTCAGCGTCTCAGCGAGCTTTAATATACATAGTGTATGAGAGAGAGAGAGAGAGAGAGAGAGAGGGGGGGGAGAGAGAGAGGGAGAGAGACGGGAACCTCTCCCTGAAAGAGGAGGAGTGCGGAAACCTATAGTTTACGAGAAAACAATAAAAATGAATTTTGAAGTTAAGTATGGAAAAAATGTTTAGGAATGTACTTTATTGACTGATTTTTTGACGTAACTTTATATAACTCGAGCCAAGATTCTCCGAGTCAGATCTGTCACTCATTTCGAACCTAACCAACTCAAATGCGACTTCGGGTAGGCGGCCAGAAGCTTTTGCGGTTTTTATATACACTTTAGGGGTAGGGACCACAAGACTAGGTAGAGTCGGGAGCTCTGATTCGAATCTGTCATCCATTTCTAATCAAACCAACACAAGGTTAAGGTGGGTGGAGGAAGGCGTTGGGGTGCACCATGGAGGTATAATTACGTTTAGATTTAATATACATACAGTGTTGCACGAGTAATGAGGATTTTTGGGTTGAAATAAAAAAAACCTTCGCTTCGCTCCCGCCTTAGCCTAACCTATCCAGGTCAGATCTGTCACCGGGCTTTAATAGAGGTAATATAGGTACAGTATATTATATTCTCCATTACACCACTAACTGAGCAAATTAACAAAGAAATAACGAAACTAAAAAAGCTAATTCCACTAATCATTCTTAGGAACAATAGCTCTATGAACAAAGATATTAGTAACATTACTATTTATGACAACTAATCTTAGGATGTATAACCATTATGTCACATTACTATTATGATCGACAAAAACAAGGTCAAAAAAAAATCCGTTAAAAAATTATGTGCATGTATCATTATGACTACAGTAGTTTATGACTAAATGCGTATGATTAATGACAATAGGACAAACATCAGTATGTCAATTCTTAGGAGCCCGCATTTTCATTCGCCACTGTCTCGGAAACGGATCTGCGGGGCTATCATGAAACTTTTCAGGATCGCGATTCGGATACGAGTTATCAAAAATTGACACTTGTCACTGTCACTGCCAAAACTCATTTGACCCTGCAGGGCAGGATGAAACGCCAAAAGACCGACGGATTTGCCTAACTTAATTAACGAAATCAATGCATTCGTTCGATAACGATAGCGAGAGAAATCCCTCCGTGATACCGTGAAGCTGTGACAGTGACACGTGACATTTATGACAAATCGCGATCCCGAACAGTTACATGATCAACCTGATGGTTACAAGGTTAATGCTAGAATATTTAGGCATTTTTTTATGATACATACTATGACTAACAGGGCTAACATGCGCACCGCGAGAAAATTTTGTCGTGTCTTTATGTCGTGCGAAAACGAGACAAACTTATACAGATTCGTAGCCTTGTCCTGTTTTGTAGAATCGAGAAAATTTTCTCGCGGTGCGCATGTTAGGCGCTCTGAGCCCAAATGTTAAAACTTGACTTCAAATTGTTTGTATTTAAACCTTTTGAACATACGCTTCATTGTGGAAAATAAAAGATGAAGGTAACAAACATAGAGTAAGTAAATACTACGTAATATAAAACTTGAGACTGGCAGAATTCACAAAGAGCAAAGAAATTTTCTCTGACAAAGAGTGATGTTAGACCTGCAAGATGCAACGAATAAAAAACAATCAGAGTAGTAAGCCATGTAGTAAGCAGACTTCGAAGTATTTAAAAAGTTAACAATGCTATATTGAAATCTACATAAAATTTGACAGTAATACTAGACTATAGCGAGCCATATAGAGGAAGACCCCTCTACCCCTCTCCCCTCGCCTTCGCCGGGGTGCCGGCGCTCGAAGAGAGTCGCGTCGCGTGCGCGACACCGCTCCCATTACAGTAGAGAGTTCGGATTTTACCGCGGTCCAGAGCGCACGCGCTACGCTCGTGCGCCGTCGCCTCCGCAACTCATTGTATATAACTTTTTATTTGTTTTGTTACCAAGCCTTACTATTATTTTAAACGACATTGTGGCCCTCGTATAATAAAAAACTTTATAGTGAGCTGGGTGTATAATTATTTCTGCGCCTGCCGCTATAACTGGCGCCCTCCGTGCAGCGGCCGCGAACCACGTAAACATTAAAAGTTTGAGTGTAGTGTCTGTGTCGATTTTAGAACTTAGTGCATAGACCGCACGGCGCAGTGTCGCGCGACGGAACATACAGGTTCGTCTGGTACAGGCGTCGATTGCCTCGTGTACCGGTAACCGCGCGCTCCCGTAGACAGAGACACTCGTTCGACGCACTCGCATGGACTAGGTAACAATAACAAGAAGTTTTATGTTGACTTTAAATTTTTTCGAAAACAAAGTGTTCATTAGGTTTCGAAACTGGACATAGCTTTGTGCCACGGACTGTGTTAAGTGTTAACGTGATCGGACTGTGTGTGCAGTGATAGCTAGGTTCTGGTAAACCTATTATTCCGTACTGGACCTTTTTTTTTGTTTTCGGTCAATTAAGTCTCTAAAGTGTTTATTACGATTTCATTCTGGACTAAGTACCTATTCAAGTAAGTAAGTACTCGTACTCGCATGTACTCAGTTCAGTATTTCATGTGTTTCGGACTTATAATTATGGATGGACATTCATTAGTTAAATTACTGTTGTGGTCAGTGCTTAGATACTTTGCCTAGGGTTTGTTTATATACCTAAGTACTTATATTCCCGGAGTGCGGAATGTACTTTTAGTGCTTACCCGTGTACCTAAGTATCTATAAAAGACTGTGAAACTGTTGTGCAAATATATTTATACCTAGCCGCGAAAATCATTCGGATAAACTTTTTGAACTTTTAGTGTTGAGACAATTTAGTTTAGATGTACCTAAGTAAGTACCTAAAGGTTGTGAACTGTGGACTAAAACCTAGTGCGTACCTAAGTTAGACAATTAATTAGGACTGTTTTTTGTGGACTAAGTGTGTGGACTTCGGCTTAGGATATAGTTCGTTAACGTGACGTATCACGATGGTGCTGACGCGATCTCATGCTGCGAGCCCAGCTGGGGCTGCGTCCTCTGACGCGCCTTCGCATTCTCTGGCGTCGGACGATCCCACATCGTCTGGCGCTGGAACTCGCCGTGACCGCGCGGCCGCGCCGGTGACCGGCCGCTTTTCGCTGCCGTGCCGGTGGCGGGTGCGCCACCAGCTGTTGGCGCGCCTGCTGCCGCCCCCGTCATGATGTCCAACGAGCAGCTGATGATCCTAATACAACGGCTAAGTAGAGAACCGTCGGTAAGCTCAACCAGTTCATACAATAACAATTTTTCAAAGTGCACATCCCGTTTTGACGGAGCAAAAACATCCGATGTCACGGCGTTTATCGATGCGGTAGAAACCTACAAGGAGTGTGCCGGCGTGGAAGACGAGATAGCACTTAGGGGGCTGTCTATGCTACTAACCAATTTGGCCGCAACTTGGTGGCAAGGGGTTAAGGCCACGACCAAAACTTGGTCAGAGGCAGTTTCCGCGCTTAAAAACATATTTGGTCCTCATCTGCCGCCGCACCAAATTTATCGCAAATTGTTCGAGAAGGAGCAGCAACGTCTGGAGCCCACGGACCTGTTCGTCTGTAATCTGCGGGCCCTAATCGCGCAGCTACCGCTCTCGTCATTGTCAGAGGAAGTACAACTCGACATGGTTTATGGTCTTCTCCATGTTCAAATCCGAGAGAAAGTACCTCGCTCTGCCTTCACTACATTCGGAGACTTGTTGACGTGTGCTAGACGCGTGGAGGACATTATCAAGGAGAGTCGTCCGTCTCCCACCGCCACGTCACCGTATTCATCGTCACCTTCGGGGTCATCTGCACCGTCGTTAACAAATAAAAAACGACCTCACTGCGTGTACTGCAAGCAGTATGGCCATTTAAAGGAAGCTTGTCAACGGTTAAAAGATAAGAATCTTATGAATAACAGCGCCATTGGTGAGAAGGAGAAACCTACGGTCACGTGTTTTGGGTGCGGGGCACCCGGGGTTATTCGTTCAAATTGCACTACGTGTAAAGCTAAGAAGGAAACTGTTACGTCCGCATTTCAATCAGTGTCCGCGAGTGCCGTTACGTTAAGTTCGCGAGTGCGACCGGTCATTAATGTGCGTATTTTCGGTAATGAGGGAAAATTGCTAGTGGACACTGGGGCTAAACATTCTATCGGGAGTGTTAGTTTAAGACGGCATTTACATAAAAATGGTCAGACGTTTGAAACGGTTTTTACGGAGTTAAAATACGCAGACGGGCGTTGTGTAGCCCAAAATGTAGAGGTAGCACAAGTTGATGTTAAGGTGAGAGGGGTAGAACTAAAGGTCAGTTTTATCATGTTGCCTGACGCGACGGAAAGTCTTTTAGGAATGAATTTTATACAAAGCATTGGTATGGTTCTGAACTTTGACTTAGGCGTGTGGTATTTAAGGCACGATAGGACGCCTCAACCGCTTTGCTTTGAGGATGCGTTTGTTCAACCTTTGTGTTGCGCGTCAGTGGTTCTTCGCGGAGACGAGGGTCCCCACCTTGAACAGGGACAACGTGATAGACTATCTCGCCTCCTGAATGTCAATGAGGACATTTTCGCTCCAGGGGGAGGACCTACCCGGTTTGCCGTGCACCACATCGATACGGGAAATGCTGCACCAATTGCGGGACCGCCTTACCGCGTTTCTCCAATGAAAAAAGAAATCATTAGGAAAGAGATAGACAAAATGTTAGAAGAGGGGGTAGTCGAAGAAGCTGAATCTGAGTGGGCTGCTCCTGTAGTGCTCATCCCAAAGAAGAACGGAGAAGTAAGGTTCTGCGTCGATTATAGGAAATTGAACAACGTGACGCGGACTGACCAATACCCCATACCAGTGATTGACGAGCTGCTGAAAAGCACAAAGCCAAACTGTGTGATGTCAACTATAGATTTGAAGGCCGGATACTGGCAAACAGAAGTTGCGCCCGAAGACCGTCACAAGACTGCGTTCACGACACCGTTTGGGACGTTCCAATTTCGCCGTATGCCGTTCGGGTTAAAGAACGCACCGGCCACATTCCAGCGTCTGATGGATCGCATGAGGTCGGGACTCAAAGATGTATGCGTGCTGACTTACCTTGACGATATACTGATAATATCTGAAGACCTGGGTCGGCACCTGGAAGACCTGGAACAAGTCTTTGACCGGCTTCGCCTTTTTAACCTGAAAGCCAATAGAGAAAAGTGTGTTTTCGCTAGGGAAAGAGTCAATTACCTGGGACATGTGATATCCGCACAGGGAATCGAGCCGGATCCTACAAAAGTAGAAGCCGTTGTGAACATGAAGACTCCAAGGAATCTCAAAGAGCTGAAGACTTTTCTTCAGACGTGCTCATGGTTTAGAAAGTTCATTCCCCGATTTTCTGAGATTGCACGTCCTCTAACCGATCTAACCAAGAAGAACCGACGCTGGCAGTGGGGGGAGGAAGAGAATAAGGCATTCGAGGAGCTGAAGCAGCGACTTTCCTCCAGCCCAATACTCCGCCAGCCCAACTTTGACGAGCCCTTCGTCTTACGAACCGATGCTAGTGCGTTTGCGCTAGGAGCGGTATGTTTGCAAGGCCCAAGTCCTGCGGAAGAAAGGCCTATCGAATACGCCAGTAGGCTCCTGACCCCAGCGGAACGGAATTACCATACCACAGAGCGGGAGGCTTTGGCAGTGGTATGGGCTCTAGATAAATTTCGCGGTTACGTAGAAGGAACTCGAGTCCATGTGGCTACAGACCACCAGCCCGTGAAGTGGTTATTGACGTTAAAGACGCCCAGTGGCCGTCTAGCCCGATGGGCCATGAAAATACAGGCGTACGACTTGAACATCGAATATACACCAGGCCGCGCTAATGTTATTGCTGACACTCTAAGTCGTCCCGTCGCTGACGAAACACAGGAGGCAAGCTCTGCGCCTTGTGCCATCTGCCCTGTGATTGTCGACTTGCCGAGGAGAAGCCCGACAGCAATACGCGAAGCACAACTGGACGATCCTGACGTGAAGGAGATAATTAAGGATTTTGAAGACAGTGAAGACTCTAAGGCCGCACTTCGATGGACAGACCGAGGCTACTACTTATCACAAGGTGTACTGTATCGGTGTGACCCAGATGGCGAGTCAGAGGAACCGCAGCTGGTTGTTCCAGTGACTCTTCGTGAGGAACTTATGAAGGAGCTTCACGACGCCCCTACAGCTGGACACCTAGGCTTAAAGCGGACCTTGAAGAGAATTAAAGAGAGATACTATTTTAGGAACATGAGAACGTATGTGTCTAGTTATTTAAAGTCATGCGATGAATGTCAAAAGTACAAAGCTACTAACTTAAAGCCTGCAGGGTTGCTACAGACGCCTGTGCTGCATCAACGGTTTGAGGTCCTGGCAATGGACCTTTTTGGTCCTCTACCTGAAGGTCCTAAGGGAGAGAAGTGGATTCTTCTTGTAGAAGACACAGCAAGCCGTTGGGTAGAGCTTTTTGCCTTGTGTGACGCAACAGCCGAGACGTGCGCCAAGACTCTTATAGAAGAGGTCTTCCTCCGGTATGGGCTGCCTCGTCGCGTGATATCGGACAACGGAACCCAGTTCGTGTCGGCAGTGATGCAGAAGGCAATGCTTGTTTTGGGCATCCAACAGTCTCTGATACCAGTCTATCATCCTGAGGCCAACCCAGCTGAACGCAAGAATCGGGAATTAAAGCAACTCCTCGCCATATTGGTCGGATCGGAGCACCGTAGATGGCCTGCAGCCCTACCAACGGTGCGATTTGCCCTAAACAGTGCGCACAATATGGGGACAGGACATACAGCTGCTTATTTGACATTCGCTAGGGAGATGCGATCGCCTTGGGCCGTGCATACGGATTTACGTGCTATTGTCTCAGAGCAGAACTTCGTCCCGCAGATAACCCCTTACTTAAAGGAGTTTGCCCGCATTCTGGTTGATGTGAAACACCGCGTGGAGGAACAACAGGACCTTAGGAAGTCCGCAGGTGATAGGCAACGTAGGAATGTTCTACCCTACAAGGAGGGTGACCTCGTCTTAGTGGAGACGCACTTGGCGAGTAACGCTGCCAAGGGATTTACAAGCAAGTTTGCTCCGCGGCGTGAAGGACCCTATCGTGTCTCCAAAGCAATTTCGCCAACTTCTTTCGAAATAGTAGATGCTACCGGGGAGATTAGAGGCAAGTACCATACTAGCGCTTTGTCTCCGTATTTATTTATTTATTTAATAAGGTACAGTTACAGACAAAAGGCTATCTTATATCAAGAAAATAACATAGTAAATAGAACACTGTGAACCTAAAGTCCAATTAAAACCATACACAACTTATACAAGAGAAAAGAAACATTGGTATTAACGGTAGTTGACTATGACTAAGGATACAAATGTAGATTTTTATATAATGTAACTTTATAGTATAATATAACTAACTTTATAATATAATATATAATAATATAATATAATATAACTTTATAGTATGTAGGCGACCGTGCCGCCGTTAAGCACCCGCGCCGTCGCGGACGACCAGCCAAGTCACGTTCGAGGCGTCCTTGTGACTTGGAGGGGGAGGTTATAGCGAGCCATATAGAGGAAGACCCCTCTACCCCTCTCCCCTCGCCTTCGCCGGGGTGCCGGCGCTCGAAGAGAGTCGCGTCGCGTGCGCGACACCGCTCCCAGTAGAGAGTTCGGATTTTACCGCGGTCCAGAGCGCACGCGCTACGCTCGTGCGCCGTCGCCTCCGCAACTCATTGTATATAACTTTTTATTTGTTTTGTTACCAAGCCTTACTATTATTTTAAACGACATTGTGGCCCTCGTATAATAAAAAACTTTATAGTGAGCTGGGTGTATAATTATTTCTGCGCCTGCCGCTATAAGACAGTAATAATAAGGCGCAGTGAGTTTTGGCGGGAACGCGGAAAAATCATGTCGTTGCATTCTATTATTTTCTTAAACTTGTGTATTTTCGCGAATTAATGATTTAAAATGGTGGTGTTTTATTCATTGAGTGTTGAATTACATGCACGAGTGTGGGCAAGTGATATAATGTGGTGAAACATGTCTTTTTGTGTTGTTTTCAAAACTCCGTAGAAGCTCATAGTAAAGTCGCCACAACTTTACTAGGGCATGACTTGGACTTGACTATGACTAATTTCGTGTAACTGACTGTGATATCATGACATATTTGACTTGCTTTTCATATAAATACTTGAAAAAAACATAAACTTGACACTGGCAGAATGCACAACGCGCGATGCCAAGAACTAAGAAAAAAAAAAAAAATAAGGCGCAGTCCGAACTTAACTAAGAGCGTTAACAACGCCAACACCGATAACCGCGCAAATAAAAACCACGTTATTTTGCTTGTGCGCCCGGCACTCCCTCTTATTTTTCATTAGCACTTTTGCTGTCATTGGACTACTGCCGTATTTCACAACATTCACATAAAAAAGGAACAAGCAAAGTTGCAAGCAAGCAGAGAAATACTATAAATTAGTAATGTGTAGTTGCTGTTTTTTCAAATAACGCAACGAAACCGTTGTTCGTTGGCCAACAACGTTTAACGGCCTTACCTAAAAAAACTTTTCTACCGTTAGTCACTGCTTAAGATGCTCTACCATCTTCTCTCTGACGTGAAGTTGCACGTGCTAGAAAAGGACGGAGAAGTTTAAGCAGTGACTAAGAGAATCGAGATTATTTTAGGTAAGGCTGTAAATAACTATCTGTTTCTAGCAACTATCTATTTACAAATCTTTTAATGCAATACGTTACGGTTTAACATAAATGCGTTTACCAAACGATGATCATCCTAAATCCATTGGGTATAAGTCACATTTTCGCAATCTCTAAATTCAACTCAGCCCAACGTGTATAGCTATCCTACTTGCACGCATGGTAACGCTCCATCTGGCTTATTCACTTCAACCCGCTATGTCAATAACTTCATATACGCGATAGTTTGCGCGAATTTAGAGCGTTGTGAAAATAACGTTGGTTTAGTTTCATACTTAACAAGCGATGTTTGTGAAACAAATCGTTATTGAAATAACTAGTTTTGCTATGCTTGGACAACGAGTGATCGTTGTGTAGCGCGATAGATAGTTGTACAACTATCTATCTACGTTGGACAACGCTCACCACTACTATAAATTTCTTTGTGGAGTTTCGGCGGAACACTGAAAAATCATGTCGTTGCATTATATTATTTTCTAAAACTTGTGTTTTTTCGCGTATATATGATTAAAAACGATGGTGTTTTATTCATTGAGTGTTGAATTATATGCACGAGTGTGTGCAAGTGATATAATGTGGTGAAACATGTCTTTTGGTGTTGTTTTCAAAACTCCGTGGAAGCTCCTAATAAAGTCGCCACTACTTTACTAGGGCATGACTTGGACTCAACCATGACTTATTTCTGTTACTTTCGACTTACTGTGATTTCATGATAATTATATATGTTTGACTTGATTATACTATAAAAACTTGAAAATTCAGAAACTTGACACTGGCAGAATGCATAACATGCGATGCCAATAACTAAGAAAAAAATATCTTTTAAGCAAGCAAGCAAGCAAAGCAAATAAAACTGCGTGCAATGCAAGCAATCTGCTAAAATTATTTTCATGTGTTTTTCTCGAATTTGTAAGTTTTCTTGTTTCATCAAGATTCGTTTCTTAACACTGTAATATCAATTTCCTCGTTTTTTTTGGTAGAGGATTACTAAAATGACAGTGGACGGCGATGAGAAGCCGGCTCGGGACAGAGTGTTCATGGACATTTCCATTGGTGGTCTGCCATCCGGGCGATTGGTATTCGAGTTATTTAACGATGTGGCGCCCAAGACTGCGGAAAACTTCCGCGCCTTGTGCGCCGGAGATATGGGTACCGGAAAGAATACCGGAAAACCCTTGACCTACAAGGTAATGCTGAAAAGTTTCCCACATATGCTATGTCCTCCTATCTTATAGATATTTTTACTTACTTAGGTGCTGTTCTACTCATTAGTTAATATAAAATATTTTAGCTACACTGGATTTCAAAAATGTTAGTTTGCTAGCAAATCTGAGAGGATAGGCCTAAATAGAAAATACTTAACGTGGTAGGTATGTGTTGTGTATTGCTTTAAGAGGCTATGAAAATGCGTACAAATCTCATGCAGATTTTTTGTGATTGACACTGTTCCCAGATCTCGCTTAATACTGTAAAATTAGGGATTTTATTAGTTCTTAAAGCAGAACAGAAGTGAAGGTGTAAGGCCTTACCACATAATTATTATGAAATAAAACGAGATACCAACAAAACGACAAAAGTCAAAGTAAAATAATTGGACACCATTTCAGCTCAACATCTAGTGTATACAGGATGCAGAAACGAGCCATACGTGCTATATGCGGGGTTCAGAACGACGTCTCATGCGTAGAGCTATTTAGGGAACTTCAGATACTGCCCTTGCCGTGTGAGTTTATTTACCAGATAGCCCTATTCACCCATGTAAACCTAGAAACGTTCCAACGTAGGGGCGTTCACAGCACTTTAGATTTACGAAGTAATAAAAAGAAAGACCAACTGATCACCCCGTCGCACCGTCTCGTCAAGTCGGAGAGGTCAGTGTATATTCTGGGGCCCGCGATCTACAACCGTATACCAGCTTCCATTCGGGATGCTCCTTCCACCGGGTGCTTCAAATCTAAGCTCAGAGCGTGGTTACAAGAGAATTTGTTTTATGACATTGAAGCTTATTTTAAAATAAGAGATTATTGACGTATTTTTATAATTATTATTTCATTTTATTACCTAAGTAATTATTATTTTTGACTTACTTAATGAAATTTGACGTGTAACTTTGGTGTTATCAATAAATTATTTGTATTTGTATTTGTATTTGTATTTGTATTTGATGCCAAATATTCAATTAAAATCATGAACAGCCATATCATAGGCCTGTTCCTTAGGACGCTACTTGGTCCGATCTTTGGCTTTTCAGTTTAGCCACTGCAAGCTGTCTTGTGTATATCATCATTCTATGGATATTTCATGCTTTTTATTTATAGTGGGCTGAATGAATAAATTCTAAAGATATTTTATAAAAAAATATGTAATAGGTATTTGCTCTATTCCTAGCTAGGATAATTTTTATGGTGAAACCTAAATCAGATATTCATGTGTTAAATACAGTTGCTCAACTAATCAATTCTATTCATCAGGGCATGGTGTTCCATCGAGTGGTGAAAGACTTCATGATCCAGGGTGGTGATTTCACTAATGCCAACGGAACTGGTGGAGAGTCTATCTATGGAGGCACTTTTGAAGGTACAAAACCCAAAGCTTAATTTGTTGGTAGGCTGATGTTGAAATTAAGTTGGACTATGGGCTAGTCCAATTAACAAAAAAAGCTTACCCATATAAATTATAAATTTAGATATTTCATACTCATTTCCAGATGAAACATTTGAGCTACAGCATGACAGGCCGTACCTCCTATCGATGGCTAACAGAGGCAAAGACACTAACGGATCACAGTTCTTTATGTAAGTTATGGGGAAGTATTGGTAAGAAACTCAAGAAAGTTTTCTTGGAACGAAAAGAAGCTACATGTGACTTTCTTTTCATTCTAATATACTAAACTGTGGTTTTAGATTACATTTATTTAGTAAAATAAATGTGTCCAGTATGTTTACGTCACTCTTGGAGTATGGTTACATAGATGTTAGAAATAAACATATTTCATCATTATTAGTCAGGTTCTTATTCAACAGTTATTTTTGTTGGCTCATAGGTCAAAAAAAATCTTTATAAATCTTTATATATATTTTTTTTATCTTTATGATGTAAACATTTTGATTAGGGAGTCATATTCTTATGAAGATTATTATTCTCTTTCTGTGTGATTGTCTTTTAGATTTTCCAGAATGAACAGATGTCTTGGATGGACATGGAGTTTTTTTATTGCCAAAACTGTGTACAAATAACTCGATACATATGAAGTACCTAAGAACAGTTTACCCATTGTAGGAGTGTACTATGGCGAAACTAAGGGTTCCTTGATTGCTATGGTACCTTATATCTTAAACGTAATCTAAAACCAATACAGTTTTTTGAATATTTTTGCATGAAGCGATTCCACACTTATAGTATTTCTACCTGCCGGAGCTCATATTTTTTCTTCCTGTTTAAGCTTTAAAAACAGCAATACAGTTTTGTCAGGGTCATCCATGAATCTCAGAATAACTGCTTTGGATTTTGAACACAAATATGCCATGATGATGAATTGAGTGTATGCAATATATTTTTACCGCCAAGTAAAGGGGCTCTGCCATCCATAGCACGTTTCTTAAATAGATGGACTAAACTGACACGGACAGATGTAAATGTCACTTTTCAAAATAATGTTGCCAGCTAAAACAAAGAAATAAAAGTGATGAGTGTGAGTGGTGAGTCAGGTATTGCGCTCAAAAGAATTGAACCCTTAAATTAAATTAATCAATTGAACGAAAAACTGCTTAACAGTGTCTAAAAATGTATTATCGAATAATTATTAACTGCCGATAAATATTTAAAGTCCTGCTAATGGAAGTACAATTAATTAACAGAAAAGGGAAGCATAATATAAAAAAAATAAGTTAGAAGTATAATGTGATTTTCATGTTTTATAACCTGTATAATTTTATAATCTTAAAACAGTTTAATGGCATATTAATCAGGAACTACTATTACATATTTTACAAAGGGTTATCGAAAATTTACCAATCTGATATGGGTTAAAAAGTAATCTTTTCTTCACAGCACTTTTTAAATATTGTCAAAAGTTGGCAACACTCGTAATGTCATTCTAGTCCGTCTAATTAAAATTTGACTAAATATCTTATAAATTATATATTCTTAAGAAATGAAACCTGTGTTGTATATACATCTATAATATATTTTTTACTTAAGGAAATCCCCTAAACTATACAGTTTTCTATAATGCATTATGTCACATCAAACATACTAAATCCATACATCTGAGTTTTATATTTGAAGCCTTAGTGGTCTCTTTTTATACTCAGTCAAATTTATATTAGTAGTAGTAGTATCATATTAGTAGTGTGACTTTTTTATTTCGCTCTTGAGTGGCAGTGATGGTGGGTGGGAGTGACAAGACAAGCAAGTAACTCATCTGATGCAAGCATCATGCTTACTTATGAGTTATAACATATCACAGATTAAAAACCTGCTCGCCAATGCACTACCCATGCAACTATGATAACGTAGTAATTTTAAATGGAAATATTGTTCTTTCATCCGCCATACAGTAATGTGTACACATTACTGCTTGGAGATAGAATAAAGGCAGTCTGCAAAAAGTTGTACCACTAAATCTGCTAAAACATTTCTTTCTCTTAGGAGTATACATGCCTAAGGAATTAACATTGTTACATTGAAGTCGCCGGTCCGGCGGCACAGGCCAGCGAGTCAGCTTGCCAGCACATAACGCTGTCAATACAGGCAGTTTTACCGACGGCACCAGTCGAGGCGTCTTCCCTACGTAATGCGAGTTTGAAACAATCAAGCTGACAAAAGAGGGCAAAAACAAAACTTGTCTTATCTACCTAACCCAATACTAAGAAAAGCAGCTACAATCCACATAAATACACACACAAAAGCACACACATGGTACAACTACACACATAACACCTATTACTTGCCAGTGTTGTAAACAATAGATTACACAACACTAGCTCGGGCCGGCGACTTCTGTCTACATCGTCTGAGTGTTCGACTCGCTGCTAGTACGTTTGATGTGGCATTGCATATGTAGCAGTGCCTATGTACCCGCTCCGGCGCGAGCGGCGCCGTAGGACCGAGTACCAAGTGACTGTTGTTGTGTAGAGGGTGTTGTGGGCGGGACGGCGCGCACGCGACCCGCTATCATTCTTGTTCTGTTCTGTGTGTTGTAGTACAACACAACCGGCGCCGCACCTCGACAAGTGAGTATATACTTTCTATATTCATAGCATTGAGCTAATATCTATAGAGTCACAAACGTGCTAAAAAATGTCCGCGCGAAAACTCAGCGCACACTATGAAGTGCACCGACTTTTTGAACGACTTGAACTACTATAAGACACAAGCGCTCAAGCATACATTGAACACTATACAAGCGACATAACGTCTAAATTCGAACAATAGGCTAGATGACTGTTTTTTTATTGTCCTATTAAAATGTGGCCCATAAATATAGCTGATTAATGAAAATCTGATCAAAAATAAGCAACTTATAAGCATTTAAATATCACGCTAGACAGAGAGGCGAAACAGCAAATCGTGACGTCACTTCTCTGTACGCCATATAAATTCTATTCTGACAAGTAAGGCATGACGTCATTTTTTGTTTTGTCGGAAAGGGACAGAGTTGTCTCTAACAAAAACTTTAAACGCTCATATATCAGAACATTATTAACCGATTTAAATTATTTTTAGAATAATCTTACCATATTTACTTAAATTCTTCATCAAAGCTATTGGTTTCAACGATATAAATATCGGTCATCTACCCTGTGAACTATATAATACAACGGCACTCGGCGTTTTTTGACTGTTTTGAGTTAGAGATTGTGACTCTTTAGATATTAGCTCAATGATTCATAGCTATTAAGTAAGCATGCGAAATTACAGGGTTACATCAGTATTGAGCTATTAGAGTAGGGGGGACACATTTGTTCAGCAGTGTCTCTGGACAGGTGATGAATATAATTGTATGATATTAGCAAAAAATTTACCTAGCGGGACTTATGAGCCAATGGGCTCACCAGAATTTCCGTACGGATTTAAATTAGGCTAGCGTTTCAGTGAAGGAGTACATGATATGAGGTACAAAAATGATAGGACCATAGTCTAGTAGGACTGACATTCCCTCAATGGAACTCTCAAAATAATCGAGCTACTGAAAATAACGGAGAACAGCCTTGGGTCGTTGACATCACTGTTACACTCCTATTTGGCCAGGTATTGTAGCAATGCAGGCTCGTTCTGGAGTTTCCATGAAAAATCCCTACCCTTTATGATACAGTGCGCGTAAACACTTAAAGCGATTCACAGAGAAAAGCAGTACATTTTCTTAACACAATGGAGTGACGAGACTAGCGTGTCGTAAGCCTGGTGGTAAGATTCACGCCTGCCAGGCTTAACAGTAGCAGCGCCAGAACTGCGAACTTACGAACAAAATCCTGCACTACGCTCGTCACCCTGAGATATGATGTAAAATCTGTTCATGCCCTGCCCAGTTCTTTTTTTTGGGTTTTTTTCTACCACATTATGTTAAAAACGCCCTTAAAGCCAAAGCAACAAAGCTCTGAACGCGTTTTCCATTTGTCTGCAGTGTGCACGTAGTTTTCGGTCAAGTTATGAACGGCGCGGCGTTGGTGCAACAACTGGAGGCGCTTCCTGTAGACCGGAACGCGCGACCCTTGCAAGACGTCACTGTCACCAACTGTGGTCAACTCGTCAAGCTTAAAGCTGGTGAGTTTTTTAAAATTAATTAGATGAGGTGCCAAAAGGCTGCCTTGTGCGAGTCCTTTGTGACAAGACTAAAAGTTATTGCAAAAGGCTTCCTTAAAATTAGATGCGTTGTACAACGACTGCAACTCGTGAATCTTGAGACATCACTGTCAGGAACGGTGGACAACTCGTTATGCCGAAAACTGGTGACATTTTGATAAAGAAGGAATAGTTAAGGTCCTATAAGACCAACTTGCGTGGTATGATTCTGAAAACTGTTAGTAAGTCTGAAAGTATTTTTTTTTGTTATTAGTTGTGGTTAACTAATAGTTGACCTCATATTATTATTTTAACTTAAAATCAAATCAAATTTTACTGTTGGTCAGTAACTTAAAATTTAACAATGATTAGAATAACGTCTCTTGGGAAAACCTATGTCTAGGCAGTAGATTTAGATGGGTTGATGATGATGATGATGATGATGATGTCAATAGTTTTCAGTTGTTTTGTGAATGTCGAGTCACAAGTGGATAAGTATCTATGCAAATAGATATCAAAGTAAACACCAAGAAAAGAAGTAATATAATAAATCAATTTGAAAAGTGTTTTCTTTATGCATTTATAGAAACACAGCTGTGCCTATTGTATTAGTACTTACAGAATAAAAAATATCAGATGGAAAACTCTGGCATAAACGTAGATTTGCTGTTTCCTTAGGTTTTGCGAGCAATTTACAAGTTTAGCTACGAAGTTTAAAACGTCTAAGCATATTAACGGGGTGTATAAATTAACTTCGCAAAGGTTTTCTACTGTAATTATCCACCAATTAATCAAATCCATTAATGGATAGAAATCCAAACTTTTACTTTCATTGTGACATGGAAAAAAATAAAGCATTTGATTGAACCAGGCATTAATTTATGGTAGTTTATATTAAAAACTCCCGCTAGTTCATTACAGTTTAACGCTATTAAGAGACTGATAAGGACCTGGGTATGTCCTAAAACTGCATCCAGAACCGCCGGAGGACGGGCAGCAGCGTCCTCTTAGTTAACGGTGGTAAGCGGTCTGCGATCCCTAAGCAAAATAAGCGTGGGGATTATGGCAACCCCTCCCTATTGGGAGAGGCCTTCGAGCAGTGGACGTCTTCCGGCTATTGATGTGATCTGAAGAGACTGATTTGTATTAGCGAGTACTAAACTTTATCACAATTGTATCGACTTGTACACAGCGACGGTGATAATGGAATGGACAGGCGCTTGCAAATCAATCAAAATTAACAAGACAACACAATCAAGCATACCTACCTAAAAGTATGCATATTACATTTCCCGGAAAATAGAGATAGCGAATCTAATTACTGCATGACAAAAAGAGAACACATGTACATGTACCTATTAGAAGTTTGTATTGTCGTATCGTACGGCTCGCATGTCGGAAAGGCAGAGTATGACTGAAGCGAGAGGAGAGCCGGCGCTCAACATATAGTCTTCAAAATTCGTGCGCTTATTTCCCGTCCATTCATTTTATCATTGTCGCTGCTTGTCATTTATTTATTTAATCAATTTAAAAAAAGTCATCATCATCATCGGCCCGGAGACGTCCACTGCTGAACGAAGGCCTCCCCCTTAGACCGTCACACTGTACGACAACCTGCCTCCCACTAGGTGGACCGACGACATTGTAAAAGTCGCGGGCAACCGGTGGATGCAAATGGCAGGTTGTCGCTGCGCTGCTTGTACATCTGTTAAATTCTAATTTGGGCGATGCCTTTGCAAAGGTTGGCTTAGGAAAATATCTGAAGTACATTGCTTTCAGCAATTAACTTTTACACTAGTGTCTTGCATAATAACGTGCTACAAGGTATGTATTTTGAATTTAAAAAAAGTTAGTTAATTTTATGTTAAGTTTGTATATGTCATAGATTTAAACTGAATAATTGCCGAACGAAGAGAAGACCAAAACTATAATATCTATTAAGTAATAGAAAGACAGCAGACAAAACACAATTTTTGTGTATATTATATTTGATGTTTCTTGTGTATGTTCAGTTAGTTGTTTTCTTTTTGTTCTGTTAATTCTATTTATTTTTGGTATTGTGTATGTTATTATAATTGTAAGAATGCACAGCGTACCGTGCGTGACGTCACCTGCCGGTCCCAACAGAAACCCAGCGCTGGTTGTTAGCAACCAGCATTACGCTGAGTTGGGATCGGTTTCGTGACAAAGAATATGGGTGCTCACTATTTATTTATTATTTAAATTTCTTTCTTTTGTATGAACTTTTGTGTGTGTATCTTTTTTTTTGTCTCGAATAATATTTTTTTTTGTATTGTATTGTAAAACTGTTTTAAACTACATCGAATTTAAATTTGAAGAGATTTATTAACTCATTTTGTTTTATTTATACCGGAATACTCACGTTTAATTAAATCGGATACTCCGACTATAGTTTCGATCACATCCGGTGACCTTTGAAAATGTGTCAAAACCACGTCAGTTTTCATAATAAGATTTATTTACTCTTAATAGACGACCCTTAGAAACTAACGCGATCTTAGTTTTAGACAACCTCTATTACTCAGTGGAAATAGGTTTTCTTTAGGAGCATCTTATCCCTCATCTGTTGGGACAATCGAATTCATTTCGCTTACCAAATGATGAATTGGAACATTATAGGCATGCTTTTGTACGGAGAGCTTACAAATGAATTGGTGCAGCTTTTAAATCCACATTTAATTTATCTTCATCGTTTGTTTAAGAGCCTGGCTCTTGTCGGTGGAGTAACTTTCTTCTTTCTCTATCTTCTACCAGCGCCTTGACCTCCTTGTACGACATGACTTTGGCCCTGTCCTTTACTTGATTAATTTAATGTATGTATAGAACATCAAAATGGTATGTCACAGTTAGAGTCAATTAAATTTGTTTGTTCAGGTAAAAAGCGCAAGGAAAAAGAAGTGAAAGAAGAATCGGAGTCGGAGACAGAGAAGACGCCTAAGAAGGCTAAGAAGAACAAGAAGGAGAAAAAAGAGAAGAAGAAGAAAAGGTAATGAAATTCTGTTTCCCTACCTACATATAAACCTACTTACTTATTTATTTAAGTAGTAAGTTTATATATTATATATATTTATATAAGTAAATGTATATATGTATATATAAATATGTAGATTAGTATTGACAATGAACTCTGCGGAGTTCAGCTTTATTTCTATTTTACTCTGTAATATCATTTAAGGACATTTATAATATAAATGAATAAATATGTAGATTATTTTAATAATTTAAAAGTGTTTTTAGCATCTCCCGTCTTTATTCATGGGTATATTATTCCTTATGGTTGCCTGGAAGAGATCGCTTTTAGCGATAAGGCCGCCAATTGTGGCACTAGCTCATAAGGTTCTTGTATCTTTCTCTATTGTATTTTTTTGGTGTGCACAGTAAAGAGTTTCTATCTATCTATCTATATATATCTACATCATATATATTTATATGTTGCCCATGTACAAATAACTTATATTTTATAAAGTTATTTGTACATGGGCAACATCTCTTCATCTTACTTTTCATGATGTAATGGTACTTTACATAACACTTGCTCGTAACGTGGATTTTATTACATCAGTTTTAGGCTCATAATCCAAGATATTAAACACGCTTGCTTTTTACAGTTTTTATGCGGCTAATAAAAGGCTGCATTTTCATATTATATTTATATCATATTTCATAATATGAACCTTCGTCATCAGCCATAAAACGTCCACTACTGGACGAAGGCCTCCCTTAATAGAGGGGTGTTGCCATAATCCCCACGCTTGGCAGGCGGCTTAGGGATCGCAGAATGCTCACAACCGTTAACCAAAAAGACGCTGCTGCCCGTCTTCCGGTGGGTCTGGTTGTAGTTTAAGGACATACCCAGGTGCTTATCTTATGAACCTTAACACCCTGTAATAGCTTTCTAAAACGCGACTTCTAACAGCGTGTAAAACATTCGGCATCGTAGCCCGTCACATGATTGGCGCGGTCACACGCGATTGAGAGCAAAATAAGGCATAATACGCTATTTATGCCTTGTTTGGACGGTGCCGTTTTCGAGCGGCGATCGCGGGTCTACCCTATATTTGATCGCAGCGTTTTACCATGTTTCTACATCAGACATCAATCAGCATCGGCATCCGAGGAAGAACCGGCTGAAGGGGCATCGCACCCTCTCGTGCAGACTTCCAAAATCGACCCTGACGAAATCCCAGCGGTGCCCGCTAATCGGTTCCTCATGCGGGGAGGACGGGACAACGAGAGGAGCGACCCAAGGAAGGATCGGGAGAGGTAAGGAGATTATTTTAGTTATTCCAGGGGTGTGTCACTCCTGTTCGGCCAGCGCTCCGTCCGGGTGGACAATGCAAGGCAGAAGTCAGTCGCCGCGCGCACGCTAGCCTCGTCGCAGGTAACTAAGCATACGTGATAGAAAGAGAGCGATATATCTAGGTGAATATAGCGAGCGGTATCCAGCGCTGTGTGAGTTGAATTGCTACTTTATCGCCTAGTATATAGAGTCCTTATTTATTTCAATTCCTTTGCGGAGTTAACCTTCTGTACGTAGTACTATTATTTATTCAGTGATTATTCCTAAACAACGTATCATCAGCCAGAAGAGCTCGACTGCTGGGCGAAAATAAAACATAAACGTAGCTAGTGTAAGTATAGACAATAACTTGGTAGTTCCGAAACTGAAAATGAGCTTGGTGACAAATCAGTCGCTCTTACGCGAAATCTGAATAAGAACGCCAGTATGGCAACCGCAGTTGGGTAGTATATGCGCCGGAATCCATATTTATTTATTTTATTTCGGTTATATATACGGGATATGGGTAACTTACGCATAATCTCTTAAAGACGTCTTTGGTACATCAAGACAAACAACTTTTGTTCTAATGTAATATAATTTTAACTGCAGGTCTAAATCATTTTAGTTCTACGCAAACTATAGGCAGTCACAGATCAAGCACCATGTCGTACCGTAGCACAGTAAACTTAATAGTACTACGTTAATAGTGAACTTAATAGTAAAACAAATAAAAACAAATATTTTCATCACACTTGCTCGTAAAGTGGATCTTATTGCATCGGTTTTAGGCTCATAATCCAAGCTATTACACACGCGTGCTTTTTACTTTACATTACGGCACTTGTACTATAATATGTATAACCCGGTAAAGTCAAGTTTATACGTGACTGCAATTAGACGTATGTATACGAAGGACTCTTAATATAGCCGGGTAATACTTACAGTTTTTTTGTAATACCAACAAAGAGTTCTTATGCCGCTGAAGTAAATGTCAACCTGCGCGCGCATTGCTGGTTTGGGCGCCATTTTCCGCAAATGTTTGTTGATGTTTTCGCTGTGTGGTTGATTATTATCAAAAAAAAATTGTTTTTTCCTCGCAAGTGTGACGAAAACAGTCGTATGGAACTCTTGTGCTATTAGTCATTACGCTCTCGGCTTCCTTATCGCGCTCGCCTGCGGCTCGCGCGCATAATACCGCCTCTAGTGTAATGACCAACATAGCACACTCGTATCATAATGTACTATTTCGTCAAATGAGTTTATTACTTTTTGGAAAAACTCGTAGAACAAAACTTGGTCTTGATATACTAAAGTCACCCTTAAGAGGTGCACAAATTACCAATATATCTGTATATTATGACGGACAGTACGGTCGACCGGTTGTGCGCATTCTGCTAACGGCGAGTATTTGCACAGGCGTAACCAAGTGGCTGGGACCAGCAACTTGCTATTCAATACGGCCTTGTCGAGTTGGAGATGCCGTACTATAAGTACGCACCAGCTCCAGTTCTCGAGAATGGTCGTGCTTTGCTCTACTGGGACCGCTCCATCATCACGGACAGAACTATTGTCGCCAATAAGCCTGATATCGTGATGGTGGATCGGTCCCAGCGCCAGGCAGTGCTCGTCGACGTCACCATCCCACATGACGAAAATCTCGCGAAGTCTTGAACGACAAACTCAGCAAGTGCCTTAACATGGCTTACGAGATATTGCATGGATTACGCCATGTGGGATGTTGACTCGAAGATCATTATCCCGACGAGATATTGCATGGATTACGCCATGTGGGATGTTGACTCGAAGATCATTATCCCGACGAGATATTGCATGGATTACGCCATGTGGGATGTTGACTCGAAGATCATTATCCCGATAGTCGTTTCGGCAAACGGTCTTATAGCGAAGAGCATCGACCAATACCTCGAGAGGCTCTCGCTAGGCGGTTGGGTCAAGAGTCAGATTCAAAAGGCAGTGGTCCTTGACACGGCACGCATTGTTAGAAGGTTCCTCACTCTGCAGCCCTAACCACCGGCAGCTTGAGCCCTGCCCCGCTGCCGGCGCACTCTAGGTTTAGGTTATTTATATTAGTTGTGTTTGTAAGTATATTTATTGTTGAATACTTACATTTAAGAAAGAAAATAAATACGGTGATGCTATTTTAATTTAAAATGTTTTCTATGCCCAATAAATGGATTTGTATTTGTTTACATTAAATTAATTATTCATGTTCTGTTCACAGTTTTAGTCGTTATCTGATGTAAGTTTGAATGATATTCTTAGTAAGTTTTGATTGCTCTTCTACATATTTCTTCCTTTAAGAAATCTCTATTGCTTCTTCTAGAACAGTGAAGTAAAAACTGCCTTGAAAACGCTCTATTTTTTCTTAGCCAGAACAAGTAGCAGGTTTTGATATAACAGCTGTTCCAAGAATTTCATCGCTGATTCTGTATGTCTCCTTGTAGGTGTTTTTATAACACAATAGCCAGGACCATAACCAGGTGGTTCGCTCGATTGGTAAGAGAACCGCTGCCTACAACGTTAGTTCCTGACGCGCTGCCAACCAAGATCCCTGTTAAAACTGTTGGAAGGAATTCGGCTTTTGTGGCCGGACGCATACGACGAGAAAAACCGTAAGAAAAACCGTCCGGTTTCGCCCGAAGTCGCTCCGTGAGATTTCTCGAGACGCCCGTCTCGCTCGGACCAGTTAATTCTGCGCAGTGTGTTTCGGTCGGTCCGGCGCCTGTCGGGTGCCGTGCCGAATTAATGTGCGACCACTCTATAACTCGTATAAATTCGCGTTTGCAACAACCAGCAACTTGCTTGTTGGTACACTTTTTTTAGTTAGCAACGATGTAGTGGAAAATCAGGCATGCAGACTTAAAAGATCACCACACCATATCCCATCAGATCACTATTGAGCTTTAAAAGAATCACTGTGACATTGAAAAGATCAAGACCATATCCTTGGAATCCAGGAACTCACAGCTTGTGCCATTCCTTGGCTGTACGGATTAGAAACGTGAAGTTAAAATTTTAGAACGTATTAAAGGAAAATCCACAGTAAAGTGAAGGTAGTGAGCTCTCTCTCGACTTATCCAGTATGTAAAAGGAAATAGAAGGACGAGGTCGTACAGTACATTCTCCAAATTGCATCCTGTTGAAAGTTGACAGACTCGTACTGCCGGCGATGTTCCAGGTTAAACTATTTTTGATTGTCTTGTCTAATGTAATATATTGTTTATGATACAGGATGCGGTTCCGTGAGAGAGACCGCAACGCTTACACGCGCAGCGGCAGGATTATAAAGGGCAGAGGCGTTTTCGTAAGTGTTGGCTTCTATAGTTTGGTAAATCCGCCCTGCGGGGCGATAGACGCTGGCGGGCACGAAGTTGTCTAGATGTTAGCGGGGGCGGGTGGTGTCGCGGTGCAGTCGGCGCCGCGCTCTTGAAGCGGATAGACGAGTAGTAAACTCAAAAGTTACACACGACATCTTCTATCTTACAATCTATCTCAAGATGAATAATCTCTTATGATAAGTCTATCCTCGTAGGGCGATTTTGCCATGTCCACCAAGCTGGTCCAGATGTGGGTAGATATACATTAAAAAAAATACAAAACTAAACATCCAAGGAAATACTTGCTAAGAAAAGTATTTGTTTTTGTAGCGGTACCGCACGCCGTCCCGGTCCCGGTCCCGGTCCCGCTCGGTGACTCCACCCCACTGGCGCCAGGCACAGCGGCGTATCATCAAACTGTCGGAGTTCGAGGTCAGTGTCATAAGCCACATCACATTAGCTATAGACAATCTTTTATGCGCCTGCGGGGCTAAAGTGGCTACTTTAGCCCCGCTACGCGGAGCGAAAGGAACCACTTCCTCCCCGCAGCAGCAGGTAAAGTCGTATACACACCACGGGAGCAAGTAAAGAAGCCTCAGATATCATGTTTATTATATGTATATCATATACATTAGATCTGAAACATTCTTTAGTTTTGCTCCCTAGGTAAGTAATCTACTATTATTTGTGTACTAGCTGCGCCCCGCGGTTTCACCCGCGTGATGATGATGATGATAAAAAGCAGCCTATATGTTATTTCGAGAAATAAGCTATTTCGACTCCGAGTTTCATCCAAATCCGTTCAGCCGTTTTGGCGTGCAGAGGCAACAAATATAAACCATACCGGTATACTGTCGCATTTATAATATTACTGTGATAAGCCTCTGAGCGACACATTAACTCTGACACTATATTAAGTATATCTACGGGACCAGAAAAACTAGAACGTTGCTATTGGTTGTCGATGACGAGCTAACGAAGCATTTCGCCGTCATGTCGGGGAAATGCCAGTCTACCTACATCGCGTTAACTACAGCGGTTACGGTGCGGACGCGTTTAGTGTTCTAATACTTTTGTTATTTTTTCTTTATTTCCGTGTGCTATGTGTTTTTGTTGCAAATAATAGTACATTATGATACGAGTGTGCTATGTTGGTCATTACACTAGAGGCGGTATTATGCGCGCGAGCCGCAGGCGAGCGCGATAAGGAAGCCGAGAGCGTAATGACCAATAGCACAAGAGTTCCATACGACTGTTTTCGTCACACTTGCGAAGAAAAAAACAATTTTTTTTTGATAATAATCAACCACACAGCGAAAACGTCAACAAACATTTGCGGAAAATGGCGCCCAAATCAATATTGCGCGCGCAGGTTGACATTTACTTCAGCGGCATAAGAACTCTTTGTTGGTATTACAAAAAAACTGTAAGTATTACCCGGCTATATTAAGAGTGCTTCGTATACGTACGTCTAATTGCAGTCACGTACAAACTTGACTTTACACAAGTACAAGTGCCGTAATGTAAAGTAAAAAGCACGCGTGTGTAATAGCTTGGATTATGAGCCTAAAAGCGATGTAATAAGATCTACTTTACGAGCAAGTGTGATGAAAAGTATTGTATATTGTCATTTTTCCTGTTTACCCTACGACTTACTTTTCGATGCTGTTTTTTTTAATAAAAAAAATCCTAATAGGTTCCCAAAACATTAATAACGATATTTTATAGTAATAATAAAAAAACAAAAAAATTGAATATTACTCCCCTTAAAGTACACCATGCAAAACTCTTAATTTTTGTGGCAATTTTTTCCGCCCACTAGTACTGGGTCGTTACATGATTTTCGTTAAACGAAACGTAAGCGTTGTTCATGCTAAAAAACGGTTGGGAGAAACAGTTTCTTTTGTAACTGGTTTGAGTATACAACCAAATTCAAACTCTATTTATATTAACTTAAGATTTATTTTAGCTTGTTCGTATACTTCGTTTTTTAAACTGGTTATCGTTTTTTGTAGAGTTCAAACAATAGTGGACCTTATGCCTTGGATATAGAGTAAGCACTTACCTTAAACCTAATTCAGTTACAAAAAACTGGTTTGCTTTGCTTGCAATTATAAACCTTAAGCGTTTAAGATATGACTTAAAATTGGGGGCAGAACTGATGTAACCTAATAAGCGTTATCTATTTGTATAAAGTCTTCTCGTTATTTCTTTCGTCAGTAATTTCTTCGTTTCACTTAACTTTTATCCGCGTTCCGTTTTTATAGTAACTGAATCTTCGATAATCATAAAACCGTTCGTTCGTTTTTCGTAGAGTAACTAGTTTTTATAAGCGTTTCAGAAAAAAACGCCCAGCACTACCGCCCTACTGACCTTGAAACCTTGTCATCTGTCCCTATCACTTGCTACAAAAGTGCAAAAGAGATAATGCTATTATTAGTATAGAGTATTGACTACGAAACTCAGCTACCAAAACGGACCAAATCGTATAGAGTAGGCCACGCAGCCAATACGCATTTACCTTGTTTAATTCCAGCGTGCCGAGCAAGAGAGATCTGAACAGGAGCAGCACGAGGCAGCCAGGAGACCGTCCGAGGTGCACATCTCCCGAGACCGTGAGTAAACACAATAACCAGGTAGCATCGAAAGAGGGCGTGACATGCGCCCGCATTTAAAAAAAACAGATGTCGTGTCATCGTCATCATCAGCCAGTAGACGTCCACTGTTAGAGGAAGGCCATTTCACGAAGACAAAAAGTTCATTTACCTTGGACAAAATGTATGGAACAGCAGATTTTTTTTCGCGATTCCGCCGTTGGCCCCATAGTAAAAGTTGTTCATAATGACGAGTACATACATACCCTTCAGTATTTCAACCTTTTTGTTACATATTATATAAGTAAGCTCGACGAATGGTGCACATCCCTGGTGCGCAGGGTGCGGGCCAGATCGAACAGTATCCTAAACGTATTTGCGAATAGGTTTGACTGTCAGTACATGAACCACTGTTACAGGGTTCATGTACTGACTAATAAGCAAACGACCAAATGTAATGTATAATTGTATTTTAATTTAATTTGTAAATAAGTATTAATTGTTTTTTTTTAAATTATTGTATGTTACGTGTGTATGACCTATGTCGAAATAAATTGAATTGAAGGCCTCCACCTTATTAGGGAGGGGTTGCCATAATCCCCACGCTTGGCAGGCGGCTTGGGGATCGCAGAATACTCCACCGATAATCGAGAGGACGCTGCTGCCCGTCCTCCGGAAGTTCTGGATGCAATTTCAGGACATACCCAGGTCCAGCTTGGATGTCGCATAGAAAAATCTGATTATGTCTCATTAAATGGATCTCTCCCGAATTTTAGATACAATCTGGGGTCTCCCAAGTCGTGAGTGATCGGTTTATTCTGGCAAGCGTGCTCCATCGTAGACTACATCTTTGTTTAACATCAAATGACCAAATCCATCCGCCATCTTTGATCAAAGAAATTATCAAAGATGGCGGTCAAACGCAAACCCATAATTCCTAAAATGCTACTAAATAAAAATCTTGGCAATTCGCATAGACAAGTGAGAAAACAACATCAATAAAAACAGTATAAAACATCAGGGCCCTGTTTTATAAAGCTACAAGTACAAGCTTACAATAGGGTAGATGACTGATGTTTAAATCGTTGAAACCAATAGCTTTGATGAAGAATTTAAGTAAATATAGTATGTTTATTGAAAAAATAATTTAAATCGATTATTAATGTTCTGATATATAAGCGTTTAAAGTTTTTGGTAGAGACAACTCTGTCCCTTTCCCACAAAACAAAAAATGACGTCACGCCTTACTTGTCAGATTAGAAATTATATGGGGTACTGAGAAGTGACGTCACGATTTGTTGTTTCGCCTCTCTGTCTAGCATGATATTTAAATGCTTATAAGTTGCTTATTTTTGATCAGATTTTAATTTTGTTTTCATTAATCAGCTATATTTATGGGCCACATTTTAATAGAACAATAAAAAAAATCCAGTCATCTAGCCTATTGTACCAGTTACTACAAGTTACCAGTTACAGGTAGATGGTTTGTCTTTAACTTATAAAGTATAAAAGTGGTTGTACTTGTAGTTTGTACACTAGTTGTCTTTTAGCTTTAGAAAGCTTAGCGTACTTTTTTTGCGGTGTTGCCAGTTTTCACTACAAGTTCAAGACTCGTATCTTTATAAAAATGGGCCCTGATATTTTTCTCATTTTCAAGGTCTACCCCATAAAAGTTATTCATACTCATATCATCACACATCAGCAGCCAGAAGACGTCCACTGCGTCCACTGTGGCGTGATGTTTACCATCAGGCGAACGTCCAGCTTGCATAAAAACATCCTATATACGCATTTGTTGTGTTCAGGTCGCGGAGAAGCCGGCACTCCGGAACCGAGAGAAAAAGAAGAAGGCGAATGTGACTCAACTCTCGGTAGGAACTCTTTATATTTATTAGTTTATAGATTTTAAAAACGTTATTTTGCCTCAAACTTTGTTTTAATTGGTACACATTTAAAAGTGTTTCTTAAATGCTATAACTATCTACATAGCCGTAATGAAGCTATTCGAAATGGATATTTAGTTCCAGCAGACTATTAGATGTATTTTATAATATGTATAGAATAGATAGAAGATGGCGGCAGTTGTATTTAGCATTTAGCTATTTTAGAAACGCTTTTTAGCGTGATATCGCATCCGCTATACATCCTTAGAAAACAACCTCGAACTCGACTATTGTCAATGTCATTAGTCAGGTACAGCTTGACCGAGCTGCCTCGTGAGCCATGCTTCCGTCTCGTTCTGGATCTATGTTATTTAGGCGGTCGAAGCGAGACGGAGGCCTGGGTCGCAAACCGTGTTCGGTAATTATGAACTTTGCACGAAAATAGCCTATTTTTATCAAATACGAAAATTGTCCGGCAATTTTTTTTACGAATACGAAAATAGTCTGGCTATTTTTTTTACAAAAACGAAAATAGTCTGGCTATTTTTTACAAATACGAAAATAGCCCGGCTATTTTCGTACTAATTGTACGGTTCATAGGCGATGACGGTGAAAATACCGATTGTTCTTTATATTTCACAGAGCGTTCTCGTCACGAGAGGATCGATTACAACGCTTTGGATTTTGAAGAAGATATTGAACATGAAGGTACATTCGTAATTATTTTTTTTGGGATTGGGAATCTATCTTCTAAAGATACCCGACTTCGTAGGG
Source organism: Erannis defoliaria (assembly GCA_905404285.2). NCBI lineage: Eukaryota > Metazoa > Arthropoda > Insecta > Lepidoptera > Geometridae > Erannis > Erannis defoliaria. The sequence continues at coordinate 18,305,198 of FR990077.1, read as the reverse complement.
ATGCAGTCTGTTATGCGCACCCTAACGCAGTCAAGATATAATATACTTTATCCCGATAAACAGAAGAGTCAGAATCCCGGCGGCCGCCGGCGGAGCGCGAGTCGCGGCGCCGGCCGCGCGCCTCGCCCGGCTCCCGCGCCGACATACTGGCGCGCGCGCTCGGCGTCAACCCTAAACATGACCAGAGGTACCGGTGCTCATCTATACATCTATCTATATTTATATAACAGACCTAGGTCCCCTGGTCCTAGTGGTCTTGGTTCCTAAAATTCTTCTTTCTCTTATGGTTTTTTTTATTTCTGGTTTGCACAATAAAGAGTTTTTATCTATATGATATAAATATATAATAGGTTATTCACCTAGGGAGCAAAAGTAAAGAATGTTTCAAATCCCATGTATGTATATGACAAACATGAGATTTGAGGCTTCTTTACTTGCTCCCGTGATGTGTTTACGATTTTACGTGCTGCTGCGGGGAGAAAGTGGTTCCTTTCGCTCCGCGAAGCGGGGCTAAAGTAGCTACTTTAGCCCCGCAGGCACACAAATAAATAAATATTCAATTGCCGTGCGTTTGTCTAGCGAAAACTCGAAACTGGCTCGACAGTTACGTTTTTTTTCTGTTTTGTTCGCCTCGTTACTGGGGTGGTTTAGGAAAACTAAATGGGTGGCACGATGTTCACCAGGTCATCTTGTATATTATATAATGTGTAGAATCTTGCGAGTATAAACCATTGCAGGTGGCTAGCCAAGGTATATCTCTGCCAACAAAAGGTAAAGGATCTTTGAGCATACCATTTTATAACTCGTTTTGGGAAATAATACGACACGGCAACATTACGTTTCCGCGTTTGCTTAAAGCTCCCTCCCTCCCGTGCAAACAATGCGGGAACGTGGCTTATCCCCTTTCTTCTAAACTCTCCCCAGGGATCGCGACTCTCTCCGTCCGTCCCCCCCGCTGCACCGGCGCGGGCCCCCCTCCGCGGTGGTGCAGCCCGCCCCCCGCCCCCTCCCTGCGCTAGCCCCCGGGGAAGGGCTCGGGGGCTCCAGCCGACCTGAGGAGGCCAAGGGGGGGTACGACCCCTTCACTCTGCTTCGGAGCACGTTCAACAGAGGACAGAACGTACAGATACAGAAGTAAGTGTACCAGAACGCGCTTGTCAAAGTAGTTTTTTTTATTTTCATGTACTAGAGTGACGAGACGAGCGAGATGTTTGCCTGGTGGTAAGCATCACGCCTGCCCATAACAGTAGCAGTGTCAGAATTGTGATCTTGCGAATAAAATCCTGCGCCGCACTGCACTGCGCTCGGCGCCCTGAGATATTATATGTAGAATCACCTCTTGCCCAGTAATTTATCCGGTAACTTACCCATCAAACCCAAAAAATCAGTTACGCTTGCTAAGTTTTGTAAAAAAAAAGTAACTGTATCCAAAAATACGAGACAGCATATTTAAAAACTTACAATGTTTTAGGAAAGAAGAACGCCCGAACCGCTTGGAGCGTCGTGAAAAAGAACGCCACGACGACAGGAAAGACACTGAGAAACGTGTCAGAGAACGACGTTTCTCCGACCGACGTGACGAGACCAAACGTGACGACCGACGTGACGACACCAAACGTGACGACACCAAACGCGATGACAAACGCGACAAGTCGGGGCCTCAAGACGACAACATACGCGACAAAGCTGACAGACGCGACAAAAGCAAAGAACCAGACAAGCGACGAAGCAGGAGCAAGGAAATGAAATCAGAACGACACAGAGTTGACAAAGAAGTTGACAGAAAGGAAAAGCATAGATCCAGGAGTAACGACAAAGAAGGACGCAAAAGCGAAGCCAAAGACGATAGACGTGACAAGCGGGATAGAAGCAGGTCCGCGGACAGAGAGAAGCGTCGGGACTCTAGAAGTAAAGATAAAGAAGATCACAGAAGACGCAAAGAACGATCCAGAAGCAAGTCGCTCCGTCGTGAGAGAAGCAAGAGTAACCAAAGAGGTAACCTTTTCGATTCGACCTCTCCTAGCAACAGGAAATATTGGTTAGCTGTTTTAAAGATTGGTTAGGTTCACTCCAAACAGTAACCTATTGACACCCTAAGGCCCACCCCTTCAGGAGTGCCAGGGCAAGTCTGACCCCCACTCCCGGCGACGGCTCAAGCCAAGATTTGTACCAGCGGAGGTGTCTTAAATTTGCTAGGGCTCTGAAAATTGTCTAGAGCCGTCCTCGCTTCTCAAAAGTCCTTTGACACTTTCATCTGAGGCCTAAAAAGGTAACCTTGATTTTTCAACTCCCCCAAGCTACGAACATTCCGGCCAAGTATTAGAGGCGCTACGACCGTTATTACAAGCAGATATTACTAAAACTATACATTTATTCGAGGTTTCCTATTCGAGGCCGCCACTACTGCAAATAGTTGTACATGCTATGTTGCGGAAATATGACAATAGGCATGAGGACTACTATTTTTTTATTACCTCATAAAAAAGCTGATCATCAATAGAGCCTATCAACGAAAACAAAATTTAAAATAATTCAATAATAAATAAGTTCTAATTATTTTAATTTCAAGCTAGACAGAGAGCGCGCTATACTGAGCTATGACGTCAAGCCTCAGGCGCGGCATACAAATGCTATACTAACACGTGCTTTGCGAGAAAGGGATAGAGCATCCCCTCTCTATCCCCACCTAAAACTTTCAACGCTCATATCTCAGAGATTTATCAGCCAATACAATTATTTTTTTCAGTATGTGTAATGTATTTAGTTATATTTATCACTAAACCTGTTATTTGTCATAAATTAAACATTAGGCCACACGCCTATTGAGGATCCACCCGCTCCCGTGATTATTAATAGCATTGCCCGAAAAGAACCCTTGAAAAGAAAAATATTGTAAACTTGGTCCCGCAGGCTAATCATGTAACTGTTCGGGATCGCGATGCGGATATGAGTTGTCAAAAATTGTCACTTGTCAATGTCACAGTTTCACGGTATCACGGAGGGATTTCTCTCGCTATCGTTATCGAACGAATGCATTGATTTGCTTAATTAAGTTAAGCAAATCCGTCGGATTTTTGGCGTCTCGTCCTGCCCTGCAGGGTCAAATGAGTTTTGGCATTGACAGTGACAAGTGTCAATTTTTGACAACTCTTATCCGAATCGCGATCCCGAAAAATTCTATGATAGCCCCGCTGTTCTGGTCATTTTTGCAACCCTCCAGAATCAGCGCCGCTACGGGCACCGCTGGCGCTGCCCTTTTTAAGGCAGTGCCTGCAGCTAGTTGTACGTTCGCAGGGCGCAGGTCCAGGAGCAACGAGAGAAGGAAGAGCCGCAGCAGGGAGCGGGAGGGGGAGCGGCGCGAGCGGCGCGCGGACAGGAGCGACGAGAGGAGGCGCAGCGACAACACCGAGAGGGACCGGCGCAGGACTCCGGACAGGTATGGCTAGTTTTTTTTTCTTAGTTGTTGGCATCGCACGTTGTGCATTCTGCCAGTGTCAAGTTTATGTACAAGTTTTTTTATTAAAATAAAGTCAAATATGTCATGAAATCACAGTCAGACACACGAATTTAGTCATAGTCGAGTCCAAGTCATACTCAAGTAAATTTTTGGCGACTTTACTATGAGTTTCTACGGAGTTTTGAAAACAACACGAAAATACATGTTTCACCACATTATATCACTTGCCCACACTCGTGCATGTAATTCAACACTCAATGAATAAAACACCACTATTTTTAATCATTAATTCGCAATAAAACACAAGTTTAAGAAAATAATAGAATGCAACGACATGATTTTTCCGTGTTCCCGCCAAAACTCTCGTATGGGTAGTTAGCCTACTGCATCATCAACATCACTCAGAAGACGTCACGAGAGACGAAAACGAAACGAATTCAGTTAACATGTTCGTTTTACAATCAGAAATATGGGCTAATTACAATCACTGTACACTGGTACAGTGATTGCTGTACACCGGTACAGTGATTGTTGATGTCTGGGTATGTCCTAAAACAGCACTCAGAACCACAGACACAGAATAAATAATAGTACTACGTACAGAAAGATCACTCCGCAAAGGAATTGAAATAAATAAGGACTCTATCTACTAGGCAATCTCTCTATCTCTAGGCAATAAAGTAGCAATTCAACTCGCACAGCGCTGGATACCGCTCGCTATATTCACCTAGATATACCGCTCGCTATATTCACCTAGATATACCGCTCTCTTTCTATCACGTATGCTTAGTTACGTGCGACGAGGCTAGCGTGCGGGCGGCCACTGACCTCAGCCCTGCATTGTCCTCTCGGAGCGGAGCGTGGCCGAACATACCTACACTGCGGAGTGACACCCCTGCCACCGGAGAACGGGCAGCAACGTCCTCTCGGGTTTTTTTTTTAGTTATTGGCATCGCACGTTATGCATTCTGCCAGTGTCAAGTTTACGAATTTTCAAGTTTTTTTTATTAAAACCAAGTTAAATATGTCATGAAATCACAGTCACTCACACGAAGTTAGTCATAGTCGAGTCCAAGTCATGCCCTAGTAAAGTTGTGGCGACTTTACTATGAGCTTCTACGGAGTTTTGGAAACAACACGAAAAGACATGCTCCACCACATTATATCACTTGTCCACACTCGTGCACGTAATTCAACACTCAATGAATAAAACACCACCATTTTAAATCATTAATTCGCGAAAAAACACAAGTTTAAGAAAATAATAGAATGCAACGACATGATTTTTCCGTGTTCCCGCCAAAACTCCGTCCTCTCGGTTAACGATGGAGAGCATTCTGCGATCCCCAAGCCGCCTGCCAAGCGTGGCGATTATACTCCCCCCTATTAAGGGGGAGGCCTTCGTCCAGCAATAGACTTTGTCTGGCTGATGATGACTTATATTATACAATTATGTAACCAAAAGGTTCAACAATACTGAAGGGCAAGTATTTACTCATCATTATGAACAACTTTTACTAAAGGGCCAAACTTGAAATTGCGAATAAAAATCAGCTTTTCCATACATCTTGTCCAAGGACAATGAACTTTTAATATGGAACAGCTGATTTTTGTTCGCGATTTCAAGTTTGGCCCCATAGTAAAAGTTTTTCATAATGATGAGTACATACTTGCCCTTCAGTTTCAACCTTTTTGTTGTACATTGCATACTTATTTGTTTTCCAGAAGCGAGAGGCGCAGAGACCGGAGCGCGAGTAAGGAGCGAGACGTCAGGAAGCGTCGCCGGTCCCGCTCTAGCTCGCGGTCCGAGTCCAAGCAACGGGACAAGTCGCTGGAACGGAAGCTGTCTTCAGCTAAACTGGCTTCCGACAACGCTGAGAAAAACGCCGGCAACTCGCCACACGACGATGATAAGAAAAAGGTAATTGAATTACGAGGCTAATGAGATTCGGCATCCAATGTCTCACAAGTTAATTCATCAGCCATAAAGGGCCATCCATAAAGTACGTCACATGTAAAGGGGGGGGGGGGGGGGGGGGGTCGACGGAATGTGACATGGTGTGACAAGGGGTGGTTGTCCTAGTTTTGTGACATCACATTTAAAATTTAATAAATTGAATCGCGAAATTTGAAATATTAAATTATTATTAAATTATTAAGTGCCACGAACGTGCCAGAGAAATTCTTTGTTTGGATGATATAAATGATGATGCCATATGGTTGGATGAAGAAGATGTAGACACCACAAATGTTGCTGACGTTAACAACTCCAATGAGAACGAACTGACTTCTATGCCAATTATAAATAATTTAAAGGAATGGATTCAGAGTCCATGGACTGAAGACAACTAAGTTCCTTTCTTTTTCTTCAATTAATAGTTTATTAATTTGTAATTTTTTCAAATATTTGATGTTGATTTCACAAAAAAAAAAGTAATTTGAATGGAAATGAAACTGATTGTGGAACTGCTGTTTTAATTTTTTTTTTTTAGATGTAAAATTGCAAATTTGTGACGTCACACCAGGGAGAGGGGGGGGGGGGGGGTCTCACAAATGTGACCACCTGTGACAAGGAGGGGGGAGGGTCTAAAAATCATGAAATTCGTGTGACGTACTTTATGGATGGCCCCTAAGACGTCCACACCCGACGAAGGCACACCCATGCACATGAACGTTACACATAATTTTTTGAGCAGTCGTGTAAAAATGGCATGGCATTCCATGCCCTAGTCACAACTGAATTAATTCTTTTAGGCAAGCGTGCTCAATCGTAGACTGCATCTTTGTTTAACATCAGACGAGATGGCAGTCAAACCCAAGCATATAGAGGGTTAGTTCAAATCAGTAGCATCCTTTAAGGGCTATTCTGTACATCAAAACAAACCACTTTTACTATAGGGCCAACATTGAAATCACGTTAAAAAAACAGCTGTTCCATGGATTTTGCCCAAGGTTGATGAACTTTTTGTATGGAACAGCTGATAATTTTTTCGCGATTTCAAAAAGTTGTGTATTTTGGTGTACAGAATATGCCCTTAAAAGGATGCTAACTGATTAGAACTAACCCTGTATATTCTTAAAAAAAACTATAATGGCAAGTTCTACAAAGCTCAACTTGTTCCCAACTGCCACATTGTAATCCTAAAACTTAGTAAACAAATTTGACTTTCTTATAGCTCAGTAGGTAGCATGTCTGTCTCCAGAGCTGTAGGGCGTGGGTTTGATCCCCACTAAACATTTATGTGATGAACATAGATGTTTGTTCTGTGTCTGGGTATAGTTATATTTACAAAAAAAAATGTTCTCCATTAGCTATCTAGTTCCCATATAACAAGCTTTGCTAAGTTTGGGGCTAGATGGCGCTGTGTGAAAAATGCCCACCGATATTTATTTATTTTAAAAATAAATGATTTTACGTGCCTTCGGGGCTTAAGTGGCTACTTTAGCCTCGCTACGCGGAGCGAATGGAACCACTTCCTCCCCGCAGCGGCAGGTAAAGTCGTATACACACCACGGGAGCAAGTAAAGAAGCCTCAGATCTCATGTTTGTCACGGGACAATATATATGAGATCTGAGACATTTTATTATGAAAACTGACGCGGTAACGAGACGTGACGTTGTGACGTGGTGTGCTAAGCAGGACGCAGCTGCACGCGCGTCGGGCTCTGTTATCACTCTTTGTAAAATAGAGCGTTCTGCACCAAATGTTGCCATACCCTGACAAGGGTCATATGTATTACTGTAATATACACATATTACTTAAGACCTGCATGTAGCCACATATATTGCAATAAATGATTGAGTATTGAAAAAGGTCACCGGATGTGATCGAAACTATAGTCTTAGTATCCGATTTAATTAAACGTGAGTCGTCGTCAGCCATAAAACGTCCACTGCTGGACGAAGGCCTCCCCCTTTATAGAGGGGTGTTGCCATAATCCCCACGCTTGGCAGGCGGCTTGGGGATCGCAGAATGGTCACCACCGTTAATCAAGAGGACGCTGCTGCCCGTCCTCCGGTGGGTCTGGGTGCAGCTTAAGGACATAGCCAGGTCCCAAACGTGAGTATTCCCGTATAAATAAAACAAAAATCGGAGACATTCTTTACTTTTGCTCCCTAGGTGAGTAATCTACTGTATGACTTAACATGTTTATTCGTCAGGAGGAGGAGCGGAACGAGGCTCGCAAGGAGCTGATGGAGATCGTTCGGCTCATCAAGTCCCGGCAGCGCGACCGCGAGACCAAGGCGCAAGGTGAGGACGATCAACTCACTACTCGAATCTATAGAAATACTAAAGCTGGCAATACACATTTTTGTTACTTACTTACAACAACAACAACACACACAAACACAACAAACGCACACTACAAATAACAACAACACCACACACACTCACACTACAATACAAATACAAATAGTTTATTGATAACACCAAAGTTACACATCAAATTTCATTAAGTATGTTCAAAAAAATAATCACTTAAGAAAATGAAATAATAATTAGCAAAATACGTTAATAATCTCTTATTTAAAAATACAAACAATACAATAACACTTTAATAACATTAACACATATAGAAAGGTAATTACAAACAATACACTATAGCCTAGGCACAAAAGGCGATCTTATCGCTAAAAGCGATCTCTTTCAGACAACCCTTGGATGAACAGGAAAAGTTAAAATGTAAAATAGGGACGTGTGATAGTGCAAAAAGAAAAAGAAAATGGGATGAATGAATACTTAAAATAACAAGATTAATATATACACTACACACGAATAGCTTACACAAATATATATAATTATATATTGATATATAATATGTTTACACCTATAATATGTTTGGACCTGGGTATGTCCTTAAACTGCAATCAGAACCGCCGGAGGACGGGCAGCAGCGTCCTCTCGGTTAACGGTGGGGAGCATTCTGCGATCCCCAAGCCGCCTGCCAAGCGTGGGGATTATGGCAACACCCCTCTATTCAAGGGGAGGCCTTCGTCCAGCAGTGGACGTTTTATGGCTGATGACGATGATGTTTACATACAACACACACACACAAACATGATATAGATAGATTGTAGAACACGTCGTGTGATAGTAACATGTGGTTGTGACAGAAGCGAAGAAGAAGCGCTCGCCATCAGCCAGCTCGGACGGGTTCGACATCGAGCGCCGCCACCGCACGCCCGAGCGCAGGAGCAGGAAGCGCACCGCCTCTCCCAAGTACGTACCGTCTCTTTACGTGATACGTAGCTTAACTATACAGGGTACCGCGGAACTGCAGTGCTAAGCCGAAAGGGGACACTGTGACATCATTATGAATTACTTTTACTAAGGGGTTCAAACCTGAAATCGCGAATAAAACAGCTTTTCCATAGAAAAAATTGAACTAACCGAATTTCAAATTATAAGGCAAAGATAATTATAATTATTTACTAGTAGTATTGATAAGATTATAACTCATCGATCCGTGTGTTTTTGAGAATATGTCACAACAAATACGACCTTTACAATTGTAGCCCAAGTTATAATCGAATTTTATACCAGTTTGCAAATATACGATATTTTTTACGAAAGCCAAATGCTTCAAGAATCTGCTAAAAGGTGATAAAAATTATGGCTGCTGGGAGCTGTCATTATTGTGGGCTTGTCTATGTTGTTTTTAATAGTTCCTGGCCATGGATACTAGTCCTTCAGCCGAATACATTTTTCTTCATCGATCCTTCTTTCTTCAGTTAAATGAGTCGTAGTCACAGTCCAAGTCACACACAGTAAGTCACAGTCAAGTCCAATCATACCCTAGTAAAGTCGTGGCAACTTTACTACAAGCTCCTTCGGAGTTTTGGAAACAACACGAAAAGACACGTTTCACTACATATATCACTTGCCCACACTATTGCTCGTAAATCAGCACTTAATGAATAAAACGCCACCATTTTTATGCATTAACACTCTAAAAAACACAAGTATTGGAAAATAATACAATGAAGCGACATGATTTTCTCGCGTTCCCGCCAAAACTCCGTGGGCTTGTCTATGGTCATCAGTGCTGCCAACAACCAATTGACATGAATATTTGCATACAATTTTTTTAAGATAACTGTTGTGTTTCACACCGCGTCCGTGTCATTGGGCGTTGACAAACGTAACCGCGACGATATCGTTTGTCAGTCTGAAAGCGTGTAGTACTAATTGTATGAAACTAGCACTCCGACGATATCGTTTCTGGTCAGTGTGAAAATGCTCAACGCGTATTCGCCCTACATCATACCATTTAGAGTTATTGCACCTTTTTGTTACAATGTTAGCTTCACTCTTCGATCAAAGAATCGGAACAATTATTAAATATATTTTTTGGAACTTTAAAAAAAACAGACGTTGAACTAACGTCTGCCTCTCCGCAGACGTCGCCGCTCTCGCTCCCGCTCGGGGTCCGCGCGGCGCCGGTCCCGCTCTCGCTCCCGCTCGCGGCGCCGCGACGACCGCCGCCGGCGCTCCGCCTCCTAACTCGCTTCAACACGCGACGTCACCACGCGACGGACGCCAAACAACGGACGTCAAACGACGGACGTCCCTTAACGTATGGCAAGTCGACTTGTCTTTATTGGGCCTTACTTAAAAACTAAACTGACGTGGTTGTCACACATGCTTGTTTTATTTATACGGGACTACTCAAGTTCTACTATCAGAATGCTGCGCGCCCTTATCTTTGCTCGCGTATTACAACATTTTTTAAGATTTTAAATCATTGATTTTAACTTTATTATGAAAACTGTCGTGGTTTTATTCCCCTTACGGAAACTTTTCGGAACTATAATCTGACTTAATCAAACTTAAGTATTCCCGCATAAATTATGTTGCTAAAGTTAACAAATGTCATTTAACTTTAAGCTGTGTTTTTAAGTAAGGCCATTTATGTGTTGTGTGAGGATTTAGTGTTGCTGAACATAGTAGGCAGTTTGATACGCATTGTCAAAATAATGAAATAGGTCATTGCCGGCCTACACATATAAACATTAGGGCTATCTACTTAGCCCTCAGGCCATCATAGGTATTTAAGTAACAGCTCACAGCGCGCAGTATAATCCTGTAGTTCTGTATTTTCCGCTAACACTTTTGTAGGTTGTCATTTTGCGAAGTACTTATTCAGGGTTACGCTGAACGGGTAGTAAGCCGAAAGGGGGTCATTGTACTCGTTATTAACTTTAGCTGAACTAGCATTTTTTTGTGATTTTCTTTTTTCATTGGCTAACTGTGGGAATTACAGCAGACCCTCCATAGTAAGGGGGGGGGGCTTCGTCCAGCAGTGAACGTCTTCCGCGTTTCATTGCCCTACATTTTTATATCACAACATCAGCCATTACATTATTGGACGAAGGCCTCCCTTAATAATTAACAATAATGGGTTGCCATAATCCCCACGCTTGGCAGGCGGCGTGGTCGCAGATTGCTCACCACCGTCAACCGAGATTTTGTTCGCAAGTTCACAATTTTAGCACTGCTACTGTTACGGGCAGGCTTGACGCTTACCACCAGGCGATCGTCTCGCTCGTCTCGTCTCTACTATGGTTACTATGTTCAGCAGAAATCAAGTCCCCACTAACTTTATTACTTGACTTTAGGATTGGCTATGGTCAGTCAACACAACATAATAAAAACTTAGTTACTGTTGTTTAAAATAAAATGACGTTCAATAAAATATTGGTTGATTGTGTTTTTAACTAAATAATTGGCTAGTTAGTTATGTCGCAAAATGAAACATGATAGTCCTACCAATTAGCTAAGGAAAATATACTTTTTCATTAGTAAAAAATATGACTTTTCATTTATCATTTATGTCTTATTGGGTCTTATTTTAATTGTAAATATGATAGCATGAGCATACAATATGCAGTTTTTCAGTTGGAATGACGGAGCAGAGCGAAATTTTATTAAGGCCCAGAAAAAGAGGCGCTGTTATTTTACTCGTTAATTTCATTAAAATATCTAATTATAGTTTTCAAAATCACAGTCGGATTATGCACTAAGGGAATAAAGCAGTGTCTTACGTCGCGGGCGGCATATTGAACCCTGAGCGTAACGAGGGGAGTCTAGAGTTATATAGAGTCCTGAGTGACGCGAGGGGTTCAACCTGCCCAAGACGAAGTCAGGCTTTATTTCAGAGGAGCATACTCTACAACGAGACAATAAAAAGCCAGGGCTCCATAAATAATTTTACAACAGTTAAAAACCAAAATTTCAATCTAAACGAAAAATCATCAATATCTACATAAAATCCCATTTTCAGGTACTTACTTAAAATTGTTTGAATGCAAAATCTACACTAATATTTATTAAAGTTTGTATGTTTGTTCGAGGTAATCTACGGTACTACTGTTCAATTTTACACGAACCTTGTACCAATAGAAAGCTACATTATAGTCTGCGCCATACGGATTGGCAATAACGTGCATTGAACCCTCGTCAGTCGGGAAGCAAAGAAGCGTAATTCAAAAATTATTAATTTCGTAGACAAAATAACAATTTATTATTGATTTTTAATACAAATCGACATAGCACTACAATAAACTTGAATTGTTTGTCTAAATTTGTTGATCCCCGTATATAGTTTTGTCTCTGGAACTTGTAAAAATTGTGAAAATCATGCTTAAAGTCTATTTTATTTTATACTTTATTTCATTATTTGTAAAAGAATATTTCCTATTATAATTGTTTTACTTCAAATAAATACATTTAAAGCATTATAATAAGATTATTTTCACACTTACGAAAGTGCTTTTTAAAATTTAACAAAATGCAAGATATGGCGTTTTAGTCCAATATTTTCATGTTATTTTACCTAGTACTATGTGAACCAAATAGCTCATTAAATACTTTTATACTTTTTTATTTGTAATTACATACTTATAGTGCTACATAGACAAACACCCAGGCATAGGACATATTATATCTATGTTGGTCAGCCCTGATTGAACAACCGAAAGGTCAATGCACGCTATTGCCAACCAATCCGTCTGGCGCAGACTGTTATCCCTTATTGGTAATAAAACTCATAGGCCGCCAAAACTCATAGGCTACTATGAGTTTTGGCGGGAACACGGAAAAATCATGTCGTTGCATTCTATTATTTTCTGAAAAATGGTGTTTTATTCATTGAGTGTTGAATTACATGCACGAGTGTGGGCAAGTGATATAATGTGGTGAAACATGTCTTTTTGTATTGTTTTCAAAACTCCGTAGAAGCTCATAGTAAAGTCGCCACAACTTTGCTAGGGCATGACTTGGACTCGACTATGACTAATTTCGTGTGACTGACTATATGATATCATAACACATTTGACTTGATTTTAATATAAATACTTGAAAAATTCATAAGCTTGACACTGGCAGAATGCACAACGTGCGATGCCAAGAACTAAGAAAAAAATATATATAGCCTATAATTTATTGTAATACCAAATATAATAATTATGATGTTCCATGTATTATATTTTTGCAGAACTTCGTTATTGTCAGCAATTTGATCGATGTTGTTTTTTTTATGTGCGAGGTAGATAGCTGCGTTCTATTTTCTGGCCTCCATTTTCTGGGCCTTAAGTAATTGTTTGATAAAAAAAAGTGGTTTTTAACTTCTCTAACAGAACTTTTAGACTGAGATCACTTATGCGACAGAGAGAACGCTCTAATAACAACCCGACCGAACTTTTCCCGAAGTATCAACTGAAATCACGTATGTGTAAGAGTTTCGAATATAATTCTTAATGACTGTATGAATTATCTATTGCATGTTTAAACATTGCTAACGATAATTTTGAGAAAACGAAACTTGTGAAATCAAAAAAAATGTGTCTACAGAGAATTCCTCGCACTTGATCAAGGGCAAGGAGGTAAAGCGATATTTTGGGCACAAGTATCTCAGCAAACACCCTTGGCTTGTGTTTTCACATACTAAACAAGGTTTATTTTGTAAATATTGCCCTTTTTTCGCAACTGGTGGTGTTGGTGGAGGTCAAAAAACTGTGCCTTTGCAAAAACTTGTGTCAAAACCATTGATAAGCTTTAAGGATATTGCAGGGCAGAATGGAGATTTAGAGACACATGCTAATAATATTTATGATAAACGAGCTGCAGAACAGGGGACATCATTCCTTTACACCGTTAATCAGCCTAACTTAGAAGTAAACAACCGTGTATATCAACAGCGTCTCAAAATGGTGGAAGAAAACAGAGAAAGACTTCGTCCTATAGTTGAAACTATTATCTTCATCAGGCGGCAAAATTTAGCGTTCCGTGGACATAGAGATGATGGACCAATACTTCATAAAGACGATACTTCCAACGAATCCGACGCTACTTTGAACGAAGGGAATTTCAGAGAGCTGTTAAGTTTCGAGTAGCTGGCGATAAAAAACTAGAGAAACGTTTGCTATCAGCTTCTTCTAACGCTACATATATAAGCAAAACAACACAAAATATGCTTATTTCATGCTGCGGGAAAGAGATTTCTGAGCAAATTTTGAGTAACGTGCGGGCATCACGATACTATTCAATACTTTTTGACGAGACAACAGATGTGTCTCATCTGTTCCAGCTGAGTCTTACATTACGATACGTGCATGATGGTAATATCCGTGAGGACTTTGTCTGCTTTGTGGATGCGTTTGAGGAACTAGCTTGTGCTAAACATGAAAATGACTACGAATCCGATGAAGAAGATTGGAGAGAAACCAGAAAAGTACTTACCACCGAAGAGAAGTTGGACGGAACTTCCACACTTAAGGAGTTGTCTTTAACCGGCAAGGCAATCGGCCAAATTGTCCTATCCCAGCTGAAAAAGAGGCTGAAACTTCCACTGGAACAGTGTGTTGGGATAGGCACAGACGGATGTGCCGTTATGCTTTCCGAAGTTCGAAGTGCTACCACAGAGGTTCAAAAGGAAGCCAAAAACGCTGTCAAGACACCATGCTACAGCCACAAGCTGAATAACTCTATTTCACGTAGCTCTAAAGTACCTGCTATCCGGGACGCTGTAGCGGTCATGAAAAAAGTAATTCCTTTTTTCAAATCAAATCCCAAACGAAAAACGGTCCTCATTAGCACTTTGGGATGTGCGCTCACATCGCTTTGTGAGACCCGATGGGTAGAGCGGCATGAAGATGTACTCCAATTTTCTGTAGACCTCGCCAAGATTGTGGAGACTTTAGAAAAGATTTCAGAGTGGCGTGACCCGAGCACAGCTGGCAAGGCTGCTTCGCTGGCAACGACTTTATGCAACACACAATTCTTGGTATCAGTATTGTGTCTGAGTGATGTATTATCTCTAACGCAGTCTCTGAGTAAACTACTACAAAAGACGGAGCTCGATCTTAATTGCAGTGCTGTGCAAGTAAATAATACAATTGCTATTCTTGCCAATCATCGGGAAAATATGGACACTAGTTTTAACAAAGTGTGGCAGCGTGCAGAAAATCTAGCCGATCAATTGGGTGTCGAATTGACTATTTCTTGGATCCCTCGCCATCGTGGACGCCAAATTTATCTAGCCAACTATCATACTAATTCAGTCGAGGAATATTATAGAATATCAATATATGCACCATTACTCGACTTTATTATACCAGATCTGCGACAAAGGTTCTCAGCGGAAACCTTGGAAGTGTTTCAGCTGACGGTTTTCATGCCAGAAAATATTGTTAAAAAAACTCCTGAAAATGATAAAAATATAAAGCCCCTACTCGACCGTTTCGGAATGCTTCTTAAGGTCGATAAGGGCTGCTTCTCTCCTGCTCAAAGATGAGTTGTCGCTGTGGCGAAAAAATGGCACCAAGAAAAAGAATTGCAAAAAGAACTTCCCATAACAGCTCTGGATACTTTGGCTAGGTGTGATAAGGATGCATTTCCTATCATTCATGACTTTTTGGTAGTCCTTGCAACACTTCCAGTGACAAATGCATCTGCTGAGAGGTCATACTCTTCGTTGCGGCGCCTTAAAACATATTTAAGAGCAACCATGACTGAAAACCGCCTTCTCGGTCTTGCCCTTATGCATATCCATAGGCTATATTGCTATCGATATCGAGAAAGTAATAAAAATATTTGCAAAAACCGGTCATAGTAAGAAAATAGAGTTTATTATTTAAGAACCATAATGAAATTATAAAAAAAAAGTTTTTTCTTCATTGTGTGTGTGTTTTTTTTATAAAGTTAAGCTGAAGTTTTTGTATGGAGAATTTGAGGAAGTCTCTTACTTTCGCAATGAGTCTCACTAGTTTTTTCTCTATTCAAAAGGTAAGGTTCCATTACTAGAGTTCTCTATTCAAGTAATGGAACGTTATCCGGTTTCCGACAAATACAGGGTGGCGCAATAGAACGTGCATATTTTAAAAAAATATAAAAAATTAATACAAAAGGTATAGTTAAAATAAAAATGAGGTATTGTAATGTAATAATTGAAGTTTATTTTTTATAAATTATATCATCCAAATGATGACCCTCTCTTCGACGGCACTCCTCTAACCGCAAACGGAAATTATTGAAAACTTTCTTCAATAATGTTGGTGTGATTGTCGCCATTTCACCACGGATATTTTCTTTGAGCTGATCGTTTTTTTTTGTGGGGATACCTCAAACACAAAGTCAATAGCAATAATCCGAAGAATATCGATCAGCTCAAAGAAAATATCCGTGGTGAAATGGCGACAATCACACCAACATTATTGAAGAAAGTTTTCAATAATTTCCGTTTGCGGTTAGAGGAGTGCCGTCGAAGAGAGGGTCATCATTTGGATGATATAATTTATAAAAAATAAACTTCAATTATTACATTACAATACCTCATTTTTATTTTAACTATACCTTTTGTATTTATTTTTTTATATTTTTTTAAAATATGCACGTTCTATTGCGCCACCCTGTATTATGTTAATAACAAATACGAGTTTATTAGAAGTTTTGGCGGGAACACGGAAAAATCATGTCGCTGCATTGTGTTATTTTCGTAAACTTGAGTTTTTTCGCGAATTAATGATTAAAATAGTGGTGTTTTATTCATTGAGTGTTGAATTACATGCACGAGTGTGGGCAAGTGATATAATGTGGTGAAACATGTATTTTTGTATTGTTTTCAAAACTCCGTAGAAGCTCATAGTAAAGTCGCCACAACTTTGCTAGGGCATGACTTGGATTCGACTGTGACTAATTTCGTATGACTAACTATGATTTTATGACATATTTGACTTTATACTTTAAAACTTGAAAATGCATATATACTTCGACACTGGCAGAATGCACAAACCGCTATGCCAAAAACGAAGAAAAAAATATTTAAAAAAGAGTTTATCAAGCTTTTTATTTAGAACGATTTTTCTGATAACATCACACAAAAATTGATGATGCTTAGTAATATATAAATACAATGTGTAACAAAAAGATTCAACAATTCTGAAGCGTATGTAATTATGTATGTACTCATCATTATGAACAACTTTTACTATGGGGACAACACTGACATAGCGAAAAAAAAATTTGCTTTTCCATACAATTTTGTCCAAGGCAATGAACTTTTTTATGGAACATCTGTTTTTATATTCGTGTTTTACTTGTGGCCCCATAATAAAAGTTGTTCATAATGATGAGTACATACATAGCCTTCAGTATTGTTAAACCTTCTTGTTACACATTGTATAACAGAGTAGGATTTAAATAGTGGCGAAAAACCTACTTTGTTTTGTACTAAAATATTTATCATGAGTTCAAAATACATTCGAATGACATGAATAACTCTAAGAATTTGTCGTTTTGGTTTAAGAATAATGTAATTTACTAGCTAAAACTAAGAATAACGAAGAATGTATTTATAGTACATTATGATACGAGTGTGCTATGTTGGTCATTACACTAGAGGCGGTATTATGCGCGCGAGCCGCAGGCGAGCGCGATAAGGAAGCCGAGAGCGTAATTACTAATAGCACAAGAGTTTCATACGACTGTTTTCATCACACTTGCGAGGAAAAAACAAACTTTTTTTGATAATAATCAACCACACAGCGAAAACGTCAACAAACATTTGCGGAAAATGGCGCCCAAACCAGCAATGCGCGCGCAGGTTGACATTTACTTCAGCGGCATAAGAACTCTTTTTTGGTATTACAAAAAAAACTGTAAGTATTACCCGGCTATATTAAGAGTGCTTCGTATACATACGTCTAATTGCAGTCACGTACAAACTTGACTTTACCGGGTTATACCTATTATAGCACAAGTGCCGTAATGTAAAGTAAAAAACACGCGTGCGTAATAGCTTGGATTATGAGCCTAAAACCGATGCAATAAGATCCACTTTACGAGCAAGTGTGATGAAAAGTAGTTTACTTTTTAAGTTCTATTGGAACTAAGTTGTAAGGAAGTTATCACTTCCTAAAGGACAGACACGCTTCGCCGATCGATCGGACATTTTAATATATAAAATGTGTAAAAAAAACACTGTATTTTTTTAAGTCGCAGTCATTGTATTTCCTGAGAATAACATTATAAATAAATAAATATTGAGGGACATTTTCCACACAGCGCCATCTAGCCCCATACTATAAGTATGTATTTACGAAAAAAAAATGGTATATAAGTATTCTACCAGCTATCTGGTTTCCATAATACAAGCTTTGCTTAGTATGGGGCTAGATGGCGCTGTGTGTAATAAATGTCCCCCCAATATTTATTTATTTATACTAAGTAAAGTTTGTATTATGAAAACCAGAAAGCTGATAGAATACTTTTTTTTTTTTTTTGTAAATACTTATATACATACTACACCCAGACAGAACAAAAATTCTATGTATTTTTTTGTCTCGGTGGGGGAACCCACGCCCTACAGCTCTGAAGGCAGACATGCTACCAACTGATCTATAAGGCTGTCAAATACACCGATTGCGTTTTTTTAATTTGTTGGTTAGCTCTACGAACTCCGTGCCTTTTGTCAGAACTTGTTTTTTTTTGTCTATTATTACTTTCTTAACATAAATATTTACAACCATATTCAACGATTAACAGCCTTACCTAAAATAATCTCGTTTCTCTTAGTCACTGCTTAAACTTCTCTGTCTTGTTCTTCCATGTTACACTCCACGTCAGAGAGAAGATGGCAGAGCATCTTAAGCAGTGACTAACGGTTGAGCCGTTCTATTAAGTAAGACTGTTAAAGTGTAAAACACTGTTTTAAACAATCACGGTTGGTCACTAAAGTTATATTATTATTTACGGGAAATCACATAATCACGGTAAATATCCCGTAAATAATAATAGAACTTTACTGACTTAACGTGTATTTTTAAAACAATATAAAATTATAACCGATATTTTAAAAAAAATGAGCGAACGAGAATGCGGCGCCCCTTATTCTGCGCCTGAATCAGCAAACTCATGTAGCTTTTTGTTAGGTACATAGAAAAACCGCTAAACAATAATTATTCTCTATTGACAAAAGGCTTATTTGTATGGCGTGTATAAACTAAATAAATTGAATTAAACCGAAATAAATTGGTTTCATTTGAATCCTGTCCGAGTCCTTTATTATCTCAGTGTCAAATATAATCAAGGATGTGGGTCAAGCGCGATGTACACCCGTTACTTTATTTAATTGAATTTTGGGTCAAGTTCACTCGGTATTGCTATCGGTGAGCTGTATGACTGCTTACTTACTACGTTTGTTGGGAATTGGCTTTTGTCAAAGAATACTTGATGGGAATACTAGAGCAATAAAATTCTAAAAACTTAGTCGGAAAGAGACTTGACTGTATATGACTTGTATTTCTTGATTGTGACTTGTTTTTCTTGACTATGACTTGTTTTTCTTGACTATGATTTTTGATTACAATAAATTGGTAAAGGCAAAAGGCCATGCTATGCCATGTAAAAAAACGTAGATTAATCGAATTTGAACATTGTTTTCGACCAAAAATTATTCTAAACATGATTTTATGGAAAGGCTAGTGATTCGAGGTAGATGCCTTAACTTTCTATCTCTAACAATACGAAAGTATGACTTAGTGTTCGCATAATCTATACCTACAGGGTGGAAGGCAACTTAAGCTCTACAGTGAGGAAACTTTATTCAGGACAGTATGAAGAATGAAAACTTTTCTATAATGTCTTGAATGCTCTTTTCACCCTGTGTACTTATGCGAATTGCCTAACAGTAGTGCAGTAAGCACATTAGCGTTAGAGATGATGAATGATGACGCCGTATGAAAACGTAACGTAAGCAGTATGTACATGTGCAAACAAACATTATCCGGCAAGTAGGTAGGTACGCCGCGCACGCCGCTCGTTACAAAAGTTAGCATGTAACGTGTTCCGGCGAGGAATTAACAAAACAACATGACTGGGCTGCGGCCTGCGCCGCGATGCGGCCGGCGGCGGCGGCGTCACTCGTGACATAGTTCGGATGCATCGCGCGTGCTTGAAAGCGGAAGTATAATGCCATTATCGATTTGCTTATGACAGAAAATGCGTTGAATGGAGAAGGCGCGCGCGGGGAGGGGCGCGCGGGCGGCGCTCGGGCGCGTTAGTGCGCCGGAGGCAGCGGGCTGCGACGCACGTGTCCACGCAGCCCGCCTCTCGCGATATCCCGAGTGTTGTGCAAATGATTGTGTTTTTATGGCGGTCAAATTACTGCAAGTGTTGGTGTTGGGTGTGATCGCGGCGGCGGCCGCGACCGGTGCGTTTGTATATATTGTGGCGTGTTGCAGCGGAGCCCCACGTGCTCTCCCGGGCTTGTGTTTACTGCGGCGGGCGCATGCGCGAGCCTCCGCGCACCACCGGGTCAAACACCGGCCTAACCTAAACCCTACCTATAACTACATGTTTTCGGTCCTTCGAGTAAGTCTAGATATAGATCTGGAGATGTGGCGGCTACTATAAACTACGGTAAGTGATCGATACCCCTGCGTCCGCTGCCGCCGGTGACAGATCGTGTTTACCATCTACGCAGCGTGGGCCATTCTTCACTCCACTATTGTAAACTGGTTTCAAGGCTAACCCCTAATTATTCTTTTTTCTTTTCCGTAGTCGTAGTCCTCGAGACCGTGGTTCTTCTCGAACTCCGTATAGGCATATCTACCGTAGACTAGTAGTTTAGATTGTTTACGTCTTTATTTGCATAATTATTCAAGTTCTAGTGTGATCCGTGTATACATTCGGCTTAGTATCGTAGTACGTAGTTAGGCTGAAATAGAACTTAATTTGAAAGGTGTAACAATGGATCAATGGCAAACGAATGTGCCGAATTAAATACAAACTGGTTTCACCAGGTGGTCCGCGGTCGCAGTCGCGGTGAATAAGACGAATTTGGACAGCGCTTACTACGCACTAAGGATAGCCCGCGGTGGCCCCTAAAAATGAGATCTCGCATCTTATTAGACAACAGTTTTGAATCGAATTTCTCATAAGATATTTGATTAGTTCTTGTGAGAAACTAGACGATTACGAAACGGCTGATGATTGAAAATACCTACTAGAAAGTTTATTGGATTTGAAAATACGAGAAAGGAAAATTGAAAATTCGTCCTTAAAATACGGAATGTGAAAATATCGCGTGGATAAATATTATTAAGTTAAAAATTGTACCTAAAGAACAAGTTGAAATGCCATAAAACAAAATCCACATTATATCTAGGTATCATCTGAGAAATTCCCTATTGTTTTGTACAATGAAACTTTTGTTTACTTTTTGATTCTGGAAAACATAACCTATATAACACATCCTTTCGAGCAGGTTGATAGGCTTTGATGTAAACGAGTTTATTTCAACAAAAGTGATCGTCGAAAATGTTGGCGCCCAATTTGGGACAAAATCATTGTTTTATTAATCAGATAAAAGTTACAATACAAATTTAAAAAAAACAGAACTGACAAGTCCCATAAAAGTTTATAATTAAAGTAGTCTATACATATACAAGCATTGCCTGTTATCTAGCTAGAGTTACGAGTTTTAGTAACCCAGAGGCATGAAACCCAGAAACCCCAAACATCAAAACAAAATTTAAAAAAGCAATGTTTTGCAATCCACAAAGTTTGTTTATAGATTCAGGCCTTGTTTGGAACACTAGATAAAAATACATCCAGCCTGGCTAATACCTATTTACGTAATGGTTGAGATAGGTCATCGTTGAGACCCAAATTAAAATACCTACGAAGTGAGCTCACGCTGAATTGGATACGTTATAATAGCAATAGCATTCTTGAAACAAATAAGCGGCTGATCCTCCTTTATTGCTCTTTTGTCTATTGTTTTTATGGATAAAGACATTTGTAAAAGTCGAAAAAAACAAGAAATGGTTTCAGCTGCTCTTGGCGTAACTCAGTAAATGTGCCACTATTTGATATTATTAGATTAAAATGAAGCAACTACTTAATGACTTGATAGAACAAAAAAATTGATGTCTACAAATATCATAATGTAGAGGTCGATGTTTTCTCGATGCAAATTTAGAGGTTCGTGTGGGAAATATATGGCAGTTACCGCTGACCATCAGGCAGATATTCTGCTTGCATGTCACTCTTATATTGTCTTTTATTTTTAGCATATTCTGATAAACACCCTGCTAGGGTGTTTATCAGAATATGCTTGTTTGTTCGATATTCGACTATTATGAGTTATGGTCTCGTAACCCTAATAAGTTCGTACGTTGATAATTGGATTAATTGAGCATGCGTGACGCATATTGGATACTGGACACGCTACTCTTTCTCAATGTCGACAGCAAAACATGGAACCGCGAATAATAACCGAAAACTATCTGACGAAATCTTTAAACGCAAACTCAGCTGCGAAAGGATCTAAAGGACTAACCGACCGGATAAAACTTGGCATGTTTTGTTAGAATACGCAAACGTAATTCTGCCAACTTCTTCGCATAAAAAAACCTGTAATCCTATCCCTTTGGTCAACTCAAACTCTTTTACAAGTTTTAATAGCGGCCAAAGGGGTCAAGTTTATCGTGAAAAGGATCAAAAAGTAAAAGCGGCCCTTTGAAGATTATTTGAAAGTGACCCCTTTCTATTAATTCACTTGAGGCCAGATGAAATTACGCAATAAATGTTTAAAAATATTTGGAGCTAGCTCTCAGCAGTTTCCGTTTATACAAAAATGTACCTTCAATATCAGGATACCGGAGGATATCGGGTTCCTAACGTTTGATACCGATCTCGACACGTCCCATTATAACAATGAACGCGTGATTTTAGAAACCAAAGGCATTTTGATGCAAAAGTTATGAGCACGTTCGTTTTGGAAAACATTATGTTGCTGAAATTATTAAACGTTTGCTACTAACTGGTAATCGGCATCGGTGGAAGTTTTAGAATTTAAAAAATCCTGTTAGACTGGTAGTTCAGACTAATTTTGTCATTGAAACAATGTAACTGGGAGAGTATCAAGCAATACATGTGAGGCTGGACACTGCAATCCTATTCGTCACGAAATCCTGCTAAGGAAAAACAGTACAAAATTGATAAAAAATTAAACACTAAAATGTTGTCTACCGAAAAAACAACATTAAACATTTATAGCTGTATTATCTGCAAAACACATTATCCTTACGCATTACGCCTACGTTTTATCCTTTTTGAATAGCTCGTTTGATTGAGTAGGTAAATAAAATATGTACCCTACTATTCAACTGAATTTCTGAACCTGTGCAACTTCTATCAAGACTTACTGTTATGGTTCAATCATCGCTTCGACCCAGAAATTGACGTTTTAATTTCACACTTTCGAATAATTGAGGCTTGCAGTACCTATAGCGTTGAGAACGTTTTACAGAGTAAATTGACTTGTTCCTAAATAAACTTATTTAAAAGTAGGTTTTAGATAGTTTTGATTACGTTACAAAAAGCTTAAAACTGTATGAGTTATGAGTTTGTTTTATCTACAAGTATAATTTTTAGGCTTCTTGTAGTTTCGTTCAGTAGAGTAGCTTTCAGCCTGTTCGGTCTTAGTCTAGCAGAAATCGGTAAGCAATGTATCAGCTCAAATAGGCCGACATTCTGTATGAGGTTTCCTTTTTTTTCTTTTGTAGACCTCTATCTAGTCTTAACAGCAGTTTTACAACTTAAGCTACGAATTGTTAGCGTAGAAGATTTTAGCTACTCCTTACAACACTGAGATATATTACGATTTGCAGGAAATAACAAACCACAATAATATTTCCGGGTTTGTATCCCTATATTATTACAGGAAAATTACCCAACTTACCCAAGAGCTTAATTCGTATTTTCATCGTATTAATTAGTTAAGTTGGAAAAAAAAGTAACCGTCAAGTAAGACTGCCTTTGTTTACCTCAAGGGCCTAATTTCTTAATCTTTCGCATGAGTTGCACAAAAAATAGTTTTGGATTCCGAACGATATAATTATTAAGATTAAATGAGGTTGGGCACCTCATTTAAATAAAGCTTAATCTGACTAAAGAAACTACTGGAAAAAAATGTTCGACGCCGATTCTAAATCAATCATAATTACTACGACAGCCGAATCCTGCAAAGTAAATGTTTATTTCGCCAACAATTCCCCTATCTATCCGTAATCCATGAACAACGAAGGTATCCTTAAGGGGCTAAGTAATTGGTTATTTGCTACGAGTATCTCGAGGTGAGAAGTTATAGCCGCTTTGAGAAATTTAACGTATTTAGACAATTCCCATGTAAAAAAGGAATTGTGCTGACAATTTCGCTATCGGGACTGTTGCCACACTTTATGCAACTGAATTCCGATACAAACAACTTATTTTCTTAGTCGCGATTTTAAAATTAGCTAAAGGTAAATATTTTAGATTCTGGAAAGTCAGTAAATGCTGGATCTAATAGGCAAAGAAACAAACGCAATAACGGATGTAACAATCATCAGTAATGTGTCAAGTAACGAACTGGTTCTCATGTTTAAGAATACTTCGAAGTACAGAACTAATTCAGAAGCGTGCTTCAGAAAAAATACCTACGCTAACATACATAACTCAAACGACGCATATACCTAACAAAGCGGGAAGATAATATTATTATCTCATCCATAACCTACCTAAAGTGTAGTATATATATCGCACCTAAGATTTTCATGTCCTTGACACTCGCCCAAAAAACTTAAGGTCGTCTTCCTACGAGACAAGGTTCCAATGGCAACGCTGTGGGGCATTCTAAGCCTTTTGTATTACTGAAGGAATAACAAGTGATCCATTGTTGTGATGCTGGGAACTATCTTGATGTAAGATAGTTTGACGTAAGAGATACCGTCTGGAGGTGTAGAGATACTGTCTGCTGTTTGGCTGTAGCTTGTATAGCGGCTTTGTACTGAGATTATCGTTTACCGGCCAGACGCGCCGGCTTCGTGACCCGACACATACCTATAGACAATAGACAATAGTTTATTCGTGGCAAAAGTATAAACAAAAAATCAGTTACACAGAACACGGAAAAGTAAAACAAAAATAAATAATAAATTGTTTACCTTTTGCCACAAACCGGCCCCAACTCAGCAAGATGCCGGTTGCGAGCAACCGGCGCTGGTCTTCCGTTGGGCCCGGCAGGTGACGTCACGCACGCGAAAATCACGATACACATACAAGGCAAATGAAAGATTAATTACATACACAAAACTAATATCACATCACACAACCAGGTACACGACACAAAACAGATAATATAAAATATACTTACAACAAAAACTTAAAAATCATTATCCAATCCGACGAAATTCAACAAATAAAAGGATAAAAACCCATCATTACGACTCTTAACTGGCAGCACTTATTGAAATTTAAAAATTTGAAATGAAATTAAAATTCTATTATTTTCTTAAACTTGTGTTTTTTCGCGAATTAATGCTTAAAAGTGGTGGTGTTTTATTCATTGACTGTCGAATTACATGCACGAGTGTGGGCAAGCGACATAACGTGGTGAAACATGTCTTTTCGTGCTCTTTTCAAAATGACAAAAGAGATAAAGTAAAGTCACCACAGCTTTACCACGCTGGCAGAATGCATAACGTGCAATGCCAATAATAAAGAAAAAATAATAAGGAAGTGAACATTTAAAGCTGTCACTGTCAGTGCCCACACCACCAAACAAAATCATAATAAAAGAAAAAATATACATATATATTATTATAAAACAGAGAAAAGTAAAACAAGTTCGCATTGAATCTAATGGCAATGGGCAATCATGATCCAATAAAATTATTATACCTACCATGCAGACAACCACAACGCTCCCAGCAGCATATTAAAAGACATAATTACATTGCATTTATACAGCCAAAAGAGAAGATAAGAAATTTACGACACAAAAAACTAACAGTAATATTAAGAAGTAAGTACCCACAACAATATCGTTACGCATTTTTATATAGCACTGGTGTCATTTATCATGAGTTCTTCCCCCTTCTGATGTGCATAAATGAAATTTTTCAGCTTTACCTTTATTCACCTTCACCTTTATTCATTGAAGTCTTTAGGCACGTAATAATATAGTTAGAATATAGAGTACCAAATATATTTTTTCTAAAACTGACTAGCAGCAGGCTAATCATGTAACTGTACGGGATCGCGATTCGGATACGAGTTATCAAAAATTGTCACTTGTCACTGTCCCGCCAAAACTCATTTGACCCTGCAGGGCAGGACGAAACGCCAAAAGACTGACGGATTTGCTTAACTTAATTAAGGAAATCAATGCATTCGTTCGATAACGATAACGAGAGAAATCCCTCGTGATACCGTGAAGATGTGACAGTGACAAGTGACAATTTTTGACAAATAACCGAATCGCGATCCCGAACAGTTACATGATTAGCCTGCGGGACTGACTGATATTTTTTCGAAAAATATTTTTGAGCTAAGCTTGCGACTTAGTGAGCGATCAGTTGATAGCTAATACATACGAAAAGCTCGTCCATCTTATCAAATAGTCTAAAAAAGCAATAAAAGAGACGAAAACGTGTATTTATTGTCTACAATAATGATGTTTGTATGTCTGAAAATTCGATGTGCTTGTAATGTACGGAGGCGTGCAGCAGGGTTTTATTTTAGCGCCCACTTTATATTTATGGGAGCTTCTCCTTTTGATATAAAGTTCAGTTGACAAGAGATCTAAAAATAATGAATAGATACCAGAGTTTTCAGGCCACATCGCTCGAAGAACTGACTACAGATGGGGAAGAAAGGTTCTTGAGTGGCGAACGCAAACCGGAAGACGCAGCGTAGGAAGGCCTCCCACTAGGTGGACCGACGACATTGTAAAAGTCGCGGGCAACCGGTGGATGCAAATGGCAGGTTGTCGTACAGTGTGGCGGTCTAAGGGGGAGGCCTTCGTTCAGCAGTGGACGTCTCCGGGTTGATGATGATGATGACCAGAGTTTTCGAATGTCCAAACTTAATTATTTTATTGTACACAGATTTCTTCTAAATTTATGTGTTATCGAAGTCCATTCCATTGACAAAATATATCTTGAGTAAGTCGAAGACTATTATCTAAAATATCACATTATAATCTAGGGTTCTAGGTGGTACCCACGTGGTATCTATCTAGGGTTAAAGTTTCAAAATCCAAAATCGATCGAAGGACGATAATAAACAATAAACGTTATTATAGGTATATAAAAAAATACGACAGAAACACGATTAAATTCATTTCATTAGGTAAAGTTGCATTTTTTGTTAAAGTTGTTAAAGTTGCATTTCTTAGGTAAAGTTGCATTTTTTGTTGGATGGTAGAGTTCGCAGTTTTGCGTGGGCGGATGTTGACAATCATGCTCTTGCATAATTTTTTCTGCGATCTTGGCATCAACACAGTTAAAAGAAAAAAAACGTATATACCAAGACAGCAAGTAGACAGGGCCATGAATACCTACGCGTGGCCGTTATAAACAGTACCTAAGCTTCTTGCAGCGTACGGTCGGGGTGCGTAACATTTGATCGAATTAATTTTGCCATATTTTACTGCAATACAAGTCACTGGCTCGAAACGACTTGTGATATAATGGTCTAGGGATATATTTACTGTTGATATTAGTTACGGTGGAACTAAAAGTCTCTTTATACATACTTGATATCCCTATTGCTCTGTAGAAATAATATTTGTTTGCATACTGTTTCAGTGTAGGTACATAATTATATTTGATATATTTATAATTGGAAATAACATTCATGCTTTTGGTATAAAATGTTATATACCTATATATATTTTTTAACCCAGAAATTCTCACTACTCGTGCGAATCTGTACCTAGGTATAAAAAACCAAAAAAAATAAAATATTATAGTTTAAAAATTATAATAATAATAATACTTATTAGAGTACTTATTTATTAGTGTATCATATTCTATTCACACCCATGTAATCTATAACTATAAAAGGCTTTGTCCTGACTGACTGACTGACTGACTGACTGACTGACATATAGACAACGTACAGCCCAAACCGCTAAACGTAGAGACTTGAAATTTGGAGGGTATGTTTTTGGAGAGGTGTAAACGCCCACTAAGAAAGGATTTTTCGAAAATCAACCCCGAAGGGGGTTAAATGGGGTGTTAAAGTTTGTATGAAACTTTTTATTCTCTGGTTCGATTGATACAAAACTTGGTATACATATTCTACTATAAAAATAAGAAGATACGGGTGTCACTGTTTTTTCAAAATCAGCTCCCGTTAGTATAAAAAAAATAAACTAAGTTTTAGTGATAGTACGTTTGTTTCTCCTTAACTTTGTAACGGCTGTACATATTAAAATGAAATTTGGTATAGGGATGGGGATAGATGTGGGGATGGGCGTGGGGGTGGGGGTGGCGATGATACTGGGAACGGAGACGGGACGGAGATAGGCATGTTAATATTAAGATTACAATTGGTATCGGGATGGGGATGGGGTGGGGATGGGGATGGGGCGGGATGGGGATGGGGTGGGGATGGGGTGGGTGGGTGTTGGGGATGGGGTGGGGATTTGATGGGACAGGTGGGGATGGGATGTGGATGTGGATGAGGCTGGGAACGGGGATGGGCGTGTCCATATTAAGATAAAAGTTGAAATCGGGATGGGGGTGGGGATGGGATGGGGTTCGGGATGGGGATGAGGGAGGGAACGGGGATGTGGACGGGGATGGGCGTGTTCATATTAAAATGACATTTGGTATCGGGATGGGGATGGGGAAGGGGGCGCTTATAGGGATGAGGCTGGGAATGGGGACGGGGATGGGCGTATTTATTGGTCGGCTGAACAGATGGAGCTGCATTTTTGGATAGGTAGTTATAGCATAAGGTTCGGAAACGGACATAGGCTATTTATTTTGTAGGTCCACGCAGACGACTGTTTGACGGACATAATTATTATAGATACTGTACAGCCTAAGCTGCTAAATTAATTTTTAATATTAAATTAACTTACTTTTAAATGCCTAAAGTAAATTTTGAGTGGTGTAAACTTACACTCAGCTCAAGCTGTGGTAGCTTCAGTGAGATCAAGCTCGACTCACATTCTTGGGGTTGCGGGTTCGAACATGGGCGAGCCCGTTCCAATTAGTTCTTTGAAACTTACGCATGGATAATACCACTGGCTTTTCGGTGAAGGAAAACATCATGAGGAAACCTACATATTTCCGGAGAAGAAATACGATAGTGTATGTGAATCCGCCAACCTGCACTGGGCCAGCGTAGTGAATATGGCCCAATCAGGGTAGGCCAATATACCATTAGTGTTAAGGGCTGATGCAGAGAAACGCACACTCAGCAACGATTTTGAAAAATTCGCAAGGGGTTCAATGTATCATTAAAATACCATTTTGCCGAAACCATTCACTTAAGGCTGTTAAGTTTTTTGACTTAAGAGATAAGATAAAATAAACATAAACATATTTCAGAATTTTCAAACAATTTCAAAACTGGAAGGCCACGGGTCAGTTTTTCATTTGAAAAAAAATGATATTTTTATAGATTAGCTAATCGAGTGTTTATGCGTAAGAAGATAAATGTTTTAAACACATGTACTTGATCCGGTGCACGCACCAAGCACAGCGCTTTCGAAACGTCCATCCCGCGTCGGCTCATATACGTTAAAACCCGAGTATAATGACGCGCTGTACGTCGAGCGCGCCTCACTCCAACCCACACCGAGTCTACCTAAGCGATCAGTGCAGCACTGTATTTTATCGAAGTTTCGTAATTCTTGCGATATTTTGGTAATCTTTTTGCGTTCTTTGTTATTATACTTTTTCTGCTTAAGCTTATTTCATTTCATTGACTCTGTTCATACGGTATGCAATAATGATGATGCTGTAAACTATCCAGTTGAGTTTTTAAATTCATTAAGACCAGCGGGGCTACCATATCATAGGCTTATCTTGAAGAAAGGTACACCCGTCATGCTCCTTCGGAATTTAAGACCACCCAAATTGTGTAATGGAACCAGGTTACAAGTAAGAATGCTGCATCGTAATCTGGTTGAGGCCATCATTTTGACTGGGTGTGCCCATGGCGAAACAGTGTTTGTGCCGCGTATTCCCATGATTCCCAGTGACTTACCTTATGACTCCAAAAGGCTTCAATTTCCTCTAAAAGTTTGTTTTGCCATGACCATCAATAAGGCTCAGGGTCAAACTTTAAAATACGCTGGTATTGATTTAAGGCAGGACTGTTTTTCGCATAGTCAGTTCTATGTGGCTTGCTCGCGAGTTAGCTCCCCTGAAAGCCTGGCTATTTTAGCACCTTCCAACAAAAAAATCAAAAACTTTGTCTACAAAGAAATATTGTAATCTTTCGGGTCAAAGGCCCCGGCAACTATAGCGTCATTAGCAGACATTTTTAGGGTTCCGTAGTACTACGAGGAATTCTTATGAGTTTGTCATGTCCATCTGTCTGTCTGTTTAAAATTCAACAAGACGGCTTTGTTTTGAAGTAAGTATTGCAAACGCGACATGCCAAATTTGGTCATCCTCAAGCAAACTTAAAGACTTGCAAGCGGCTTGGAAAAAATGCAATAATATACGTATTTTAGTGATTCAATTGAGTTGGGCCCCGATTTAACCGAATTCCAGTATTCAACATTACTACGCGGGCAAAGCCGCGGGCAAAAGCTAGTAGTTTTATATAATGTTATTTTCCTATTCAAAAGGGCCTCTTGGTGTTGGTTTCGGCCCCACCAATGCCTCTTAAAGGTCCGGGCTTAGACCCGAGTTTCAAATGCAATACTTGAGTAACAGTGTGTGAAACAGATTATGGTAATGTATCGGTTCTGAGATTCGATCACTAGGTGTTAGTAGATATGTGTTGTACTTAATTATATCAAATATGCTTTTTGTATGCTAAGCCGTTTCAGGAGTAGGTATGCACTTGTCTTGTATATCTGGTGAATGGTGTTCTTATGTTTATAATGTCTGCGGTTTGTCGGTGAAATGAGTTTTATTTGTTATGTATGGTACTGAAAAATATGTTTGATCCAGCGCTGGTATTTCTAGTGTATGATCAAGATGATGTATTTCGCTCACTTATACCTGTTCGGGATGGTTCGTACGTCGTAGGCCGATCACATTACTCATAATCATTTCACCAAAAGTCAATCCCGTCTCTGAATCTTCTCAAACAATGAAAACATATACTTTACATTCCTTTGAAATTCCATTTGCCTCCAGTTTGGAGTTATTTGAGTTCGTCCTGGAAAGTCAACAACGTCTTCACGTTCGCGCCGCGAGGCGTCTCGGCCTCCGGATTCATTCCTCTAAACACTCAATAAATATTGATAAACTACTTGCTCGTTGGACCATATACTCCCAATTGTTTTCATGAATCCATTAATATTTACGACGTACTTAACTTCGAATAAACATCTCTTTAGTGGTTGATTTAATAGTCGGAATCGGAGCGATTTGAACAGCTGTCCTTTATGTGTAGTGTAGGCGATTTTGTTAAATGTTTGAATGATAGAGAACTGACAACTTGCGTTACGATGTTCTGCTTAGTACTATTATATCTTCTGTGGTAACTTTAACTTTAACCTTGTTAATTTTACGATAAAAAGTCTCAATTTTTATCTTCTAGTTTAATCATATCGAAATGATATATATTTTTATTATTTATTATATATTTGTGAAATGCTTGTACCTTCTATTATACTTTATATAGATCGTCCAAGTTCTTTATAATTTGTCAAGTATTCCGGTCAGTATTGTTTTGTACCCGACTACGCAAGGCGAGTTTTGATTTTAAAGGCCGTCACACACGATGAAGATGCTATAATATTTCATCTTACATTAGCTTAAGTACTTTATATCATATTAGCTGACCCGCCCCGGCTTCGCACGGGGGCAAAAACCAAATTTTAACCGACTTCAAAAAAAGGGAGGTTACCAATTCGACACTATTATGTCATTATTACTGGAATTGATATATTCACGTATGTTTGAACAAAAGATATCATCTCTATTTACAGAGACTGCGTTTCATAAATTGCGTCATAACTTCTATATTCCTGGGCCGATTTTGATAAAACATAGCCTATGTGAAGCGCCGGACTTCATAGATCATATTTCAAGAAACTGCATTCAAATTCGTGGCGTAGTTTCCGACAGACAAACATTTTAAAAACTGTATTTTTGTGTTCTGTTGCTCTCATACACTCCTAAAAAAATAGAAATTTAAATATATCTTCAATGTACAGTAAACGCCTCGTTACAGTTTTATTATATGTATAGATTAACTTAACCTACCACACACGATTAAGATACGATAATTTATAAAATATTCTCATTCCTTCCAAGGGCGGATCCAGATTTTAAGTCAGGGGAGGGGGTCATATTAAAGTCGAGTCGAGATCTAATTAGGGCAAGCTCCAATTCGATTACTACAATAATGAATCTAGCTATAATGACATAGTATTTTATTGGTACACGTCAAAATAATTTTAATCAAATAGCAAATTCAACTTTTCTCTTTTGTCTTCTCGCGAAATAAGTTATGACTTCCTCAGCTTGCTTTTGTGAACGTGGAGAAGTTGTAGAAGAAGAACATCTGAATATAAAATACAAATTGTAATAACAGCACATAATTATTATGCGTGTCATTCGCGCTTGTGTATGCCATCACAGTCATACCTACACAAAATATTTATTAAATTTCTCTATGAGACTATAAAAATATCAGTAGTCAACCTATAACCAAGCCCAGGGGGGCCATGACCCCCCCCCGCCGGATCCGCCCTTGATTTCTTCGACATTCAAGCAATAAGTGAAAAAAAATAAAAATATTATAATAATTAAAAATATTTTATGAAATCCAAACATAGTAAAGAAACATAATTATCTTATCTTATCTTATTATAATGTATACGAGGGCTGCACTAAAAGTATCGGGAATGGAATATTTCCACTGTTTCTGTCATATTAAAATCTTTTTAATTGAAACCTCCTTGGTTTTAAAAATCGAATACCATTTATTTATTAAAAAAAAGATTCTCGGTGTTGTTACAAGGTTTTGTCAAACTTGTTTAGTCGTTGAGAAAATGGAATTGACTCGAGAAAATTCAAGAGCCATGATTTTATTATGACTTTCGAAGTGGTTTAACACAAAAACAGTGTGTTGACCGGATGATTTCTGCATTTGGTGATGAAGCCCCATCCAAAACCACAATTTATCGCTGGTTTGCTGAATTTCAACGTGGACGTGTCAAGCTCAGTGATGATCCCCGTCAAGGTCGTCCAAAAACTGCAGTCACTCAAGAAAACGTTGATGTTGTGCGTAAGCTGATTGAGGAAGATCGACATGTGACATACCGCGAAATTCAGGCAACTTTAGACATTGGCATGAGTCAAATACAAATAATCTTGCATGAACAATTAGGTGTAAAAAAGTTGTTTTCCCGATGGATACCGCATTCGCTCTGTGAAGAGCAAAAAGCGGCTCGCGTTACTTGGTGCGTCAGAACTCTCGAAAGATTCCACGCAGGATCCTCAAATGCTGGTATACAACATCGTATCAGGTGACGAATCCTGGATATACGCGTACAAACCCGAAACAAAAAACCAGTCACGAGTTTGGGTGTTCGAAAATGAGTTAAAGCCAACAAAAATTGTTCGTTCACGGAGTGTCGCAAAAAAAATGGTAGCCACGTTTGTCTCCAAAACCGGCCATGTTACGACTATACCTCTTGAGGGACAAAGAACGGTTAATGCAGAATGGTATGCTAGCATTTGTTTGCCACAGGTCGTTTCTGAACTCCGTAAAGAGAACTGCAACCGCCGCATCATCCTCCATCACGACAATGCGAGTTCTCACACCGCGCACAGAACAAAAGAGTTTTTAGAGCAAGAAAACATAGAATTATTAGACAATCCGCCGTACAGCCCCGACCTAAGCCCTAATGATTTCTATACTTTCCCTAAAATAAAGAATAAATTGCGTGGACAGAGATTTTCATCACCTGAAGAAGCTGTGGACGCCTACAAAACGGCCATTTTGGAGACCCCAACTTCCGAATGGAATGGTTGCTTCAATGATTGGTTCCATCGTATGGAAAAATGTGTCAAATTTCGCGGAGAATACTTCGAAAAGCAATAAATATATTTTTTTATAGTAATGTTGTGTCACTTCCTTGATTCCCGAAATTTTCAGTGCCGCCCTCGTAGTCTAACGTTAAAGGCCAACCATGTCAGAAAGAAGAAGAAGTGTCAGAAGTGTTTGCTTGGAAATCTACATACAGGACGTTGTTTTGGGTAATTGAGTACACAAATGTTACTTACAGTTCTGATTAATGTTGACAGTTATTCATTTTTTTTTTAAATTCTTCATCAATGTTTTGATAAGATGGGATTTTTATTTTACAAAAAGATTATCTTGTTATCTATTTATATCTCCGTGCTAGACGACCCAAATCTTCCATAACCTCTGCCACTGTATCTCATTATGTATCGATTGAATCAGCTGCTCGAATAAACATCAAAATTAGGAACACAACAAGGTCGCGACAACCAAACAAATATAAAAAGGCAATTTAGATATAATTCGTTAGTCCTAGACATAAAGATATGTTCCCAGGGAGTTATAGGGTTAGAAGGTTATTAGATGAAATCGATTTCAACTTATTTTTCTTGAGAAAAAATGGCCCTCTGTGAGTGAGAAATATCCGACGATCTAGATCCGACGTCGCACTAAGGTCGTTGGCTCTGCGATCACGAAACTCAAATTGAGTTGGGAAGAATATGTTGCCAGGCAGAGTGGTGGCAGGAAGACTAAAGCGTTGAAGGATTGGTGGCTGCGCGCACCGGTAAACGATGCGTCAGACATCCACCAACTCGTAGGGACCTGGGACGTCGATATTGTAAAAATCGCGGGTCGAACCTGGTTAATTTAGGGACAGGACCGGGATGAGTGGTGTAGAGCTGAAAACGATGATGATGAATGCCCCCTCATTGTTAACATTAGTTCGTCTCTGCTTAAAGTCTTACACAATAAACATTTTCAAGATAACCCATTTGAGACATCTTGGCTTTTGCCTCCTTCTTGGAATCCAATAACTCATGAAAAGGGTAATAGGAATCTCTTTTGTGTCATAAATGTTTTAGGTAATTTGTACTAATTGTTTCAGAAGCCTATTCAGGCTGTCTCGTTTTTAGTCGCCAAGTCACTAACTAAGGCGCGATGCTCGTATTATCAAAAGTGGAGAGCAGATATTGGAAATTTGTTTAATTAGGATTTTTCGTTTAATTTAAAATATGATTGTGTATTGTACTTTGATTATTATAAGAGAGCAAGATCCTCCAAGATATTGTAGCAATTGTAGCATGTAGTCTTGATTTAAAATGTTCTCTTGTGTAAACCGACTTGCCTCATATAACGAACATGGTTATAATTATGGTCAATAAAGAATCTGAATCTGAAATGGTTTAGTTCAAATTTAAATATCGGTTGGTAATTTTTGTTTTTTGTTTTAAACTCTTCCCTTTGCTCATTACTTATACTTACATATAGTATAAGTACACCAAAACGCGCAGAAACTTGAAATAACACAATTTAGCACAAAATTGTAATACATACGAACATTTAGCTAGGTACTTACTTATTATAAAGACTATGTCATAGAGCACACATACCTACATAACTAATACTACAAAACAGGAAGTTGATAAAAGAACAATGCTATATTTCTATCATAGATGTAATATAAAATTATGGAAGAGCATTAAAACAGCTTAAAATTGTGAAACTTAACATTGACGTTAAGAATAAAACTACTTAAACAACGAAACCAGCCCATGTTCCTGCTCCTATCTTATCCTGTCCTTCATCCACGAGGAGTACAAGCGTACCAGCTTTTAATAGGGCCATAAAGTGAGCGTTCACACTTCATCCTATAATCGATTACAACGAATACGTTATGGCTGTGGAATCCTTCAATCCCCCGTCGAATTACTCAACTCCGGCCTTGGCAGTACGTTTTTTGCGCATGTAAAAAATAGGCTTATATTGGGCATTAACAGCGGAAAATTGTAATGAATGGAACGCACAATTAAGAATAAAAAAGTGAGTTTAGCGCGGAACAATCGTTGAATGATTATAAGTATTATAGACGTACAACGTATAGGTAGGCATGTGAAACTTATTTGAATGAAATTAAGATTGTCTACGTTTACTAAACTTTTGCATTCTGCTGGAGAAAAAAAAGTCTATTAATACCCGATACCTGTTTTTTTCCCTGACCTGTTTTGACCTGGCTATGTCCTTAAACTGCAACCAGACCCACCGGAGGACGGGCAGCAGCGGCCTCTTGGTTAACGGTGGTGACCATTCTGCGATCCCCAAACCGCCTGCCAAGCGTGGGGATTATGGCAACACCCCTCTATTGAGAGGGAAGCCTTCGTCCAGCAGTAGACGTTATGGCTGACGATGACCCGTTTTTAATTCATCTAAACATTAGGTAAATCTACGTTTTAGGTAAGTATATAAATCTTCCTAAATTATATTATGAGTACGACGACAATCCTAACAAAATATGAGCATGGGCATGGGTCTCTTGGTATTTTGTACGCCTTATTTTTGAATCAAACGCAAAGTTACGCATGCGAGCGTAGCCGACTTTCGAAATCCCAGTGAAAGCAATTAGGGCACGATTAACAGGTAACTTAAGCCCTAAGGGTTTCACTAACCACAAGAACCCTGAACTTGGTTTACCTATTGCTTTTAAAGGTGTTTTCGCACTTTTGATTCTTAGCTCGACAAACAGGCTTGATTAATTATGACAAAGATAATATATTATTATAATACTATACTAGTAGTAATGAGTACCATCTCGGAGTCGAAAATGCTGTCGTCTGACATTTCGTAGAATTTCCTTAACATTTTCAGGAAAGGTGTTCTTCGATGTACTAATTATTGGATTTCAAAGATTTTTGCTGCTTGTCATTCGTGTTATTTATTTCCTCTTTTAGAGGTTTTATCAAAGGAATCTGGTAATTCTGTGGAGGACCCTCGCTAAAGATGATTAAACTCCAGGCCAGCAGAACAATATTGCACGCCACTCTACTGTCTAAGCAAACAATTTATTGTCTCGATCGCCTTGCCTTTTCATGTAAGGTCAACCCAACAACTAAATTCGCTATCATTTTCTAAGAATTTCCTCAGCTTGTCTGTGTTCGTAGGTTCGTAGTTCGTACGACTTTAATATTTTTGATGTACCTACCTACCTCCTTACTAAAATGTTGTCTCGAATTAAAATACATAATATAAGTAGGTATATCTACTTATCTTATATTTCCTAACAGATTTTTTTGAATCTTGAAATAATGTACGTTAGTATTAATTTGGTTTTGCTTGAATCGAATTTTTGAATCTTGAATGATTGATCAAACATGCCAATTGCGTTGCCTTTGTTGTTATTGCTTTTTTTAATGCAAAACTAAAATTTATATATAGTGTTTTTTTTTGTTTAAAACTTGTTGTACTTCTAATCGCCTTAAAAATTCAAAAGTTTGGATTACACATGCTTTCTTTAGGCGTATTGTCACTATTATTTATTCTGTGGTATTGTAAACTTTGTGCTCATTATATTATGTAGTTAGTCTTTTTCATTTACTGTTGATTTCCCAAATAAATAGAACGTGACAGCGCTCGCGTTTTATTGCCATTTGCAAGGGAACTTATGGCTGAAGCCTACTGCTTTGAATAAACCGGGCGCTGAGCCAAAACCTTACAATATTAGGGTAAGTACCTAGTAAGTACGGGAGTGTAGGCTTACGACTGAAATAAGTGGACGAAAACATTTTTCCTACGAATTGTGACGCCTCCATGGAACTTGCTTTCATAACTTTTTATAATTGTCAAGTTAGCTCGACTCGAGAAGGTACTTAACTTAATTCCGTTTATAGCAAGAAGCGTAAACTAATGAACACGTCAATGGCAAGAAGGTATATCCCTCGATATATGTTAGACGTTTTATTGGCCCACTGCCTTCTTAATAACCGAATGACTTCGCTAACAAGCACTAACTTTTATAATCTCAAAACTTTTCAAGAACGTTTAATTGTTAAGACTTCTCCCGGAGGCATAATCAAGCAAAACAAATTTTTTGATCCGAATAGGTCCTTATTAAATGTTTCAAAATAGCTGCTCAGACATAATTATTATGTACCTACATAGGACGTGTAAGATACGTACTCAGCTGCTATAACGTCTAAAATTAGAATTAGGTCTGCACGAGTGCTTTATTCATACTTACACAGCGAGATCCTGATAATCTCCAAAATTACATTACGTTGATTACATAAAGTTGTGGAAATCAAAGTGGCGTGTTGGTGCGGTCGGAGGGGCCGTGGTGGGGCAGGGGGCAGGGGGGAGGCACGGCGTGCGCAGAACAAGGTCAGGGGCCCTGGCGCGCGCGCACCTTCGCGGCCCGCGTACGATTGTTTATGTATTGACCAAATTTGGCATCGCGCGTTTTAACGGATCCGCATGATGAAGATCTTTCCGTTTTCTCACGGTCTCGTTTTTGCAATGCGTGGAAGGTACGTGTCGCGCTTTGCGAACTTAGCCGAGGCACGTAACGTTTAGGTATTTGAAAGTAAAATTATGCCCGTGCCTGCCTTTATACCTACTAGAGCAGCGACAGGAGAAATAAATTTTTCACTGTTCAACACGATTCGGATTCAGAATAATGATGTTTACAGTTTCATCACGAGTCCAGATATTCGGAAGAATGAGGAAAATTACAGATCTGGAAATGTGGAGTGTGGCAGATTGCAAAATGTATGGTAGTGACAGTGGGAAGGAACTAGGGCAGGATTATCAAGGTGCTTGAATTTTGATAGAATAAGACGTAAGTAGCGTTAGTAATGGATGAGGCATGCTCAGGCTCAAATCCCGAAAAGAAGACGTGACTAAGAGAAGAAGCCTATAACCTACTTAACCTTGGTAGGTTAGGATATATTAGGTATGTGGAAACCGGCTGATTGAGGACAGAAGAATGAAAAGATTTTTGTAGGTACAGTTTTAAAAAAAATGCCAGGTTTTCAATAACCTAATGAAAAATGTAAATATACTGGTCGAGCAATCCTCAAGTGACAATAAAGATGAGTTTCAAAAGTAAAAAACAAATAAAAATTGAGCCATTAGAACTCGCAAGCCCGATCGGGCGTGGTTGACCGTTCAACCTCTTGATAGATGGTTTCATTGTCCTTTGGATCCTACGAAACGATCGCTCCAGTCCTCTCTGTGTTCATTGGTCAATTAAAACAATTTGCATGACTTCAGAGAGAGTAGACAGCTACTCTCTCTGAAGTGAAGTAAGTGTTTACTGTTTAGTCAATTCATCATTGACGACGGCATCTAATTGTTCGAGTGAAGAGAACTTGAAGATTAAAGTTATTCAATAGGTTAACGTTGAAGCGATACCTTTTCTATAATGAAATTAATGGTCCGTTCCGTCTATTCTCAAGGCCTTCTCCTTGAGGGAAAGATTTTATGGAGTTTCATCGCGCGTGTTGACGTAGATACAGACTTCGTACGTGTATATACGATGGGTGTACCCACTGAAGAGAGAAGTAAATAGAACGGCGATGGTACGCTTCACGCTAGCCGATTACAAGCCTAGATAGGCATAAACTAATCATCGACTCGAATTCCGTTTGACAGTCGCTCATGTAATCTAGAAGTCGTATCAACTCTACCGATTTTTTGTAATGCTGCGTTGCGCTATCATTACATGCCGTCTATCTAGTAGAAACTGTAGTTTCAAAAAAGGAGGAATTTGGTACCTAATTGATTGTAGTTGTGTGATTTATTGATTTATTATTCATTTATTTTTGATTATCCTGAAGAACGAAAAATAGTGATTACTTACCAAAATTTTATCGATATCGATATTTTTTACTTACTACACGGTTTTCCTTATTCCACTATTATGCTTTGTATGTAGGTCCTTGGTTTCTAATAACAACTTTTTAGTGACTGTGATACCATTTTCTGCACTATTGCACGACATATTTTTTTTGCTATGGTCTTTTGGTCCATTTGGCCAAAGTAATAAATTTAATTTTTCTTATTGTTATCTTAACATCAATGAAAAACATCATAAAATACATAAAATATCTTAAATATCTTCGAGTTATTAAAATCTATAAAGGTGCATTATATTCCATTTATTGTTCATCTCATTGTCAATTTTATAGCCAAAACAGTGTAAAAAGGTCCTTGAAACAATATTGGGAACAATAATTGAATTATTGCGGGCATGCAATATTTTTAGTAAGTACCAAGTACAGTACCTATATTTTAGTACAGTACCTATATTTTAGAATTATGAATAGAATAATCGTAAAACAATAAGTTTATGGTAAGTTCATAGGTTCGTAGAGTGTATGTAAAAATTAAGCGAAGTAGAAATGGCAAATTTTCTTTTTTCGTCAATACTCCATAGAAAACACTGTTTTAAACTATCACGGTTGTTTACTAAAGTTATATTATTATTAACGGGATATTTACCGTGATTATGTTGTGAAATGAGCTCCCGATATTTCGGCGCAGTTGCATGCACCATGTTCACGAGTAGACCAATTTCAGAGCTCATTTCACAACATAATCACGGTAAATATCCCGTTAATAATAATATAACTCCATAGAAATTTCTAGATATGATTGTGATATTATACATTTGAACTAGAAGATACACCGGTTTTGATAAATCTACGCTTCTACACTAAATCATAATTATTATCATTGTATTTATAAAAGCTAAAGTTTGTGAGTTTCGATGTTTGATCGAGGCCAGCTACTTGGCCTTCTAACTTAATATTGCACCAGTATAAAGCTTATGGCTTAGGGCTTATATAAGATTGAGGAGGGGGTTTCAAAAAAATCTTATTTATTTTTACATAGAAGGAGATGTGGACGGTGGGAGGGAAGGGGTCAAAAAGTTGATAATATTCTCTCTATCTCTTCTTAATCTTGATCCTAAAGAGCCATAGCAATTTACCATACATTTTAACTTGAAGATACACGAGTACTTAAAAATAAAAATTATAATTGATAAAAAACTCTTTATGTCATAGAATATTCGTGCAATTCAATCTAGAAGTATTTTACATAATCTATCATTTAAATTAGGTTTCGTATGTTCACATTTTTT
The DNA here is from genome assembly GCA_905404285.2 of Erannis defoliaria. Lineage (NCBI taxonomy): Eukaryota > Metazoa > Arthropoda > Insecta > Lepidoptera > Geometridae > Erannis > Erannis defoliaria. Next base: position 18,264,106 of record FR990077.1, on the reverse strand, counting down.
TTATTAACTTTCCCCTATACCAAAAAAAATATAAATAATCGTGCAGTTTTTTTAGTCTGGGAATACTCAAATAGACGCGTAGGAAACCAAGCCAAATTACATCGTAATAAGATCAATGTTAAACTTCATATGCGCGACCAATGTTTGCGTTGCGTTTTATGTAGTGACAATACGGTTGATGCGTTTAGATGTGTGAAACTGGCGACAGCAACGGTTTTCCATACAATTGCTTTAGAACATCGTTTTGACACCCATTCTAATTCTAACCTAAGAGTAGGGCCTTCGCTTTTCTGTGGGTGTACCCAACAGGGTTTTTAGGAAGCCGGCATTTTCGCGTGATAAATTTTTGCGAAAAATATGTGCTTACCAAAAAATAAGCGAATTTTATTTTTAAAACCGACCTAAAAAAAGGAGGAGGGTTCCAACTCGGTTGTACATATGTTTTTTTTCTATTATTGGTTTTGCCTCAGAACTCCGTAATTTTTTTACCGATTGGGTAATATTTTTTTTTTATTTGGAAGGATAACCTATAGACTTTCAGATTGGTCCATAGAAATTTCATTAAAATCGGTTCAGTAGATTGGTTTATAATCCAAAATATCTGAAATAAAGGAGTAACCATAACTAAAGTCGGTTGTTTTTTTTAAATAAGTAGTTGTGTTATCATGTCATTTTTAGTAGGTACAATTAAATTATGCTCCGCTGACTTGATTAGAGTATCTTCAATTCGAGCCCTGTTATTGTAAACAATAACTCTCAACCTATGTGGGAACTACTTGCATACGAAATGTATGCAAGTAAGTATATACTTACTTAGAGTCCAGTGTGCACAAGTTATCTTTAAATTTATTCTACATTCAGAATTCAGTCAAACACCAATCTCATTACCTTCGCTTCGCTCGTTCAATGATATAAGTACTTGTGTATCTGTCGTTAAAACTTTGCCAAGATTTACGAAACAACTTTTAAGCTTAGCAATTAGTTTTTTTTATTGTAACGGGGCGTAATCGTGGTTACTTTTATTGAATTCGTCGATTCAATTAAGTTGCATTGGTCTTGGTCACGAGAAGACACGAATAATGGAACTTGATCGAAACATCATAAAATATTGAGTAAATAAAAATATCTTTAATTTCACACTGTGAAAGAAACAGACCTTTTGTTTTATAAGTTAAAAAAACGACTGTATAAGTTTCTATGAAAAATAATCTATACCTAGGTTAGGCACCTATACGTCTATAAATACGTCTTAAAACAATGAATATCAGTCTACTAAAGAAATTAAAATCTTTTTTTGATATATTTACATACGCTTTAGTTGTAAATATTTAACATATGCCGTAAAAGGAGAAGTTATAGCGGTATAGGTCGCGTCATGTAAAAAGAACGCTGGAACAAAGTAGAGGGGGTGTGTTTGCGCATGTGTACACTTGCGCACAAAAGTAATAGGCCTATTGTTTTAAATAATTATTAATTAGCCTTTTGCTCGCAGCTTCGTATATTGGTTATTGCTAGGTACGTCTCATACCACCAAATAGACCGATAAATCGCCTACTGCGCAGCTACCGCCAGCGTTCTTTTTACATGACGCGAACCAGACAGAGTAGAATAAAATGGAGGCGCTTCTTTCTATGCAAACTCTTCAAAATGACGCACAACTTGGCAACACTGAATAATATTTTGTATTGAAAACTTTCATTTCCATTTAATTTAATTTATTTACTTTTTTTTTCTACTCTTTCTAGTAGGTACAGCCACAGAATAAATACTACTTTCTGTACTACGTACAAAAAGATCATTCCGCAAAGGAATTGAAATAAATAAGGACTCTATCTACGAGGCAATAAAGTAGCAACTCGCACACCGCTGGATACCGCTTGCTATATTAACCTAGATATACCGCTCTCTCTCTATCACGTAACTCTATCCCTCCTGACACGGCACGTGTAGCGTTAGGGTTGTCTTCTTGATATTTACACATAATCATCATCATCAGCATCGGCCCGGAGATGTCTACTGCTGAACGAAGGCCTCCCCCTTAAACCGCTGCACTGCACGACAACCTGCCATATGCATCCAGTTGCACGCGACTAGGTGGACCGACGACATTGTGAATATACACAGAATACTTATTAGTGTTAGTTACCAGTTATGTAGCCTATGTAGTATACAGTACTTACTAATAAGGAGTACTATTATTTATTTTGTGCTAATACCTACCTATTACTATTGGAATGTCATATAACCTGAACAAAAAAAAAACACGCTTATTCTGAATTTGTTTCAAATAACAATCATGCAAAAGTAAAAGTTTACGAGGCCTATTACAAAAAATACGCGAAGATGCAGTTTCCTTGTTGAAATTGACGCGACGCGACGCGGCTAGCGTGCGGGCGGCCACTGCTATGTCCAACCCGCGCGGAGCGCCGGCCGAACATACCAAAACTGCGGAGTGACACCCCCCTGGTACAGCTGTAAATATCTACTCGCGTGAATCTCATAGGAATGTGCCTCTGAATCGTTGATCAAAAAGACATACTTACATGCCAAATTATCATCCACAAATTACAGCTGCTATAACTGCCATGATTATAGTACCCTAATGTTTATTCGAAACATTTGTTCTACGGTCCCAATCGGTCTCGAACAGCGGCGTAAAAAACAAACTGGCTGCTGTAAAAAACGTTTAGTGTAAAAAAACCTATGATCGTTGGTACGATTAATTCGTGTTTGCGAATATCAGCGTCTTACTACGCGTCAACTATGAGTGTTGTTATTTTGAACAGTCAAAATGTTTACGTTTCACAAAGATGAGTTTTTAATTTGTGTGATCAGTTGATCTAGGAAATCTTGGTTTGTATTTGCTTTTGGTAATTTAGAAGAATTTTTAGGCTTCAGTAGCAGAAGGGTTAAGGTTTAGGGTCCAGAACCTCTGGAGGACTCCCGTCCTCAGCAGTCCTCAGCAGTGTCCTCTTCGTTAACGGTGATGTGGTGAGCATTCTGCGATCCCCAAGCTGCCTGCCAAGTGTAGGTATTATGGAAACCCTTACCTAATAAGGCCTTCGTCAAGCATTAGAAGTCTTCTGGCTGACGATGACCAGAAGGGTTTCCAATAAGATTATATTTTATACTAATATCACGCTGTGTGTGTCCTATAGCTTTAATGGGTTGTGTCTTTTGAACCCTCCCTATTAAGAGAAAGGCCTTCGTCCAGCAGTGGACGTCTTCCGGCTGTTGATGTGATGATCTTTTGACCCTAACTGAGGACACTAAAGGCTTTAAAGTTAGCCAAAGAAAATTTAGTTTTTTACAAACAGTTAATGTTTCATGGCAAACTTTGATTATATACCCGGGAGAGATAGATCCTCCAAGATGGCAAAGAACTCTTTTGTGTGTAATTTTAGACTCGTATACTTGATTGATTTCTGGCTACGTACTTAATAGTTACGATCTTTTCGTCTAGTTTGGTTTTAGAAGAATTATTTAAATAACTCTACCCACATACATATTTTATAAGAAGTAAAAGCTGTTATAGTGTCTCATAAATGCTAATATAGTCTGTATAAATAAGATTTTCGTTTTCCTTACGGGGTAATTAGCGGGCCGATCTCATTCGCAAGGTTTTTGAGAATAAAAAAACGGAATTAATTATGTTTTTTTATAATTGTATATCGATAAAGTAGCCAATATTATCACTTTCATCATCATCAGCCCGGAGACGTCCACTGCCGAATGAAGGCCTCCCCCTTAGACCGCCACACTGTACGAAAACCTGCCATTTGCATCCACCGGTTGATTGCGACTTTTACAATGGCGTCGGTCCACCTAGTGGGAGGCCTTCTTACGCTGCGTCTTCCAGTTCGCGGTCTCCACTCCCTTTCTTCTCCATCGGTTATCAGTTCGAGCGATGTGGCCTGCCCATTGCCACTTCAACTTGCAAACTCTGCGAGCTATGTCGGTGACTTTGGTTCTTTGGCAATATCCTAATTCCGGATTTTATTGCGCAAAGTAACTCCGAGCATAGCTCTCTCCATTGCCCGTTGTGTGACTCTGAGTTGCTCCAAAAGGCCAGTAGTTAAAGACCACGTTTCGTTTTTTATTATCACTTTAAGTTAATCAAAATCTATCATTTTAATCCAAAGCAGTTTTCAAGCCTAATAATGGAATTTTATGTTTATGTATGAAAACTTGTTTGGATAATAATATTATTTTTGCCTCACACTACGTAGTACAATTATTTATTCTGTGCTCACAAGTACTATTTCTTCGTTCCTTCTCTCCTAAATACGACGACCGCTCACAAACGCAGTCGGTGTGCGACTAATAATATAGAGACACGATAACACACTGGAGAGTAATATAATATAGGCTCTTGTATAGTCAGAGCCTGTTCTCGTCCAGTCCTTGCGATGCAATCTAATAATAAGTAGGTAGGTAGCTACATGCAATGGCAATGGAGAGAGCTATGCTCGGAGTTACTTTGCGCGATAAAATCCGCAACGAGGATATTCGCCAAGAACCAAAGTTACCGACATAGCTCGCAGGGTTTGCAAGTTGAAGTGGCGCAGGGCAGGCCACATCGCTCGAAGAACTGATAACCGATGGGAAGAAAGGTTCTTGAGTGGCGACCGCGAACCGGGAGACGCAGCGTAGGAAGGACTCCCACTAGGTGGACCGACGACATTGTAAAAGTCGCGGGCAACCGGTGGATGCAAATGGCAGGTTGTCGTACAGTGTGGCGGTCTAAGGGGGAGGCCTTCGTTGAGCAGTGGACGTCTCCGGGCTGATGATGATGAGGTACCTACATTGTAAATCAATGAATAAAAAAAAAACTATCAATATTTTACGCTAATTCAGATATTCTCGCCAGTCTTAAACACTTAGTATTAAGTATGTGTAATGTCACAAAACATACGTCTTATTTATGTTTAATGCAGATAAATATTTATTTACCCACATAAAACTGATGTTAGTGGATCTGGTACAAGAACAATTAGGTACGCGTACTCTAACCAGCTACACTCGCCTAAACTTAATAATATAACGAGGAAAACCTCATATTTTCCTACTCGAATGACCTTTACGAATTTACATATTGCTCGAATACAGCTGATAACTTCATGATCGCAGTTTCTAAGTTACTCATGAATCGATTTAGAATATTATCTTTTTATCGCATTTAAAATAGTAGTAAGTAGTCTGGGAATAAAGCAAGACCACCAAATTGAACTAATTTCCATGAGGAAGCTTACACGGTTTTTTGCAAACAGTACAAACTGTGGTACTCATAATAAATTGAAATCGGATGAGATAACAATGCAAAAAGGATGAGTTGTCGGATGAGTTTAGGGTAGAAAACAGTTGAGTTAAGAAATAATACGCCTTATAAAAAAAATACAATTGACTTCAACTTCGAATACCTGGATGACATCTTCATATTTTCTAGTAATTTTGATTTAAAACCAAACTACTGAACCGATTTCGATAAAATTTATATGGGACCACCTCTGAAGTATCATCTACCAAACAATAAAACGAATCATCAAAATCAGTTCATAATTAGTGGGGTAATCGCGTAGCATACATACCAAAAAAAAACCTAACAGACGAATTGAGAACCTCCTGTTGAAAAAAATAAAATTGCTCAATTGGCATTATCTAAGGAAGAAAATAGGGGAATACCTACGTATGTATGGAAAATCGCTCACCGGATTCCCTCTTAAATAAACACTCGGCCACTACCTACAAACTTTTTGATTTTATTAATATTATGGTAACTGCATACGAGTACCTACATAAATTTTACATCCCAAAGACATTACCCTCATTCTGCGCATTTAAGTAAATAAACAACAACATTGTTGCAATCTTAACAACGTTGCATCGAATGATTGGAATCCGACCCTAAATTGAACGATAACAGGTTTTATCGTATAATGCCCACTTGTGATAATGCGTAATATCAATAAAACAAAAAATGCACTCGAGATAAAGGTGCCGATTTTTACTGTCCCGATAAACTTCGAGCTTGTAATGTTATCGAGTTGTTATAACCGTTTAATTGTATTTAATAAGAGCGCGAGCGAGGCAGAATAATATATAAGAGACGATTGTGTAACATGAGATATTTTTAGGATTCCGTGGGTGTAATAAGTATTTTATGAGACTCTATTACTAAGCTCACGCCGTCTGGCTGTATTTAGGTACCTACGTTATATTTTAAGTTTAACAAAAATAATCTATCAATCCTTGTAATTTCGTCAAAATCGTAAAACGTTTGCTCATTAATGTGTGTAAAAAATTAATATTATGTCAGTAATACTCACGTTTAATTAAATCGGATACTCCGACTATAGACGCAGCTGCACGCGCGTCGGGCTCTGTTTTCACTCTTTGAAAAAGGTCACCGGATGTGATCGAAACTATAGTCGGAGTATCCGATTTAATTAAACGTGAGTATTCCCGTATAAATAAAACAAAAATGTGTCAAAACCACGTCAGTTTTCATAATAAAATATTATGTCAGTAATAAAAAGTACCTCAAAAATGTAAACTATTACCATAAATATCTTAAAAATATGTCGTCTAGTGTCCACTGAAATAAAGATGTATAGGTAGTCTGGTATTTTCATCTTTCTAACACTCAAACATTACGCGATATGAAAATCTATAGGCACCTAGTTGAAAATCTATTGACCCTTTTCTATTTTCGACACAATAAACTTCATAATACATGTTCTGCCCTCAAACCAAGGAATTTATAACTCTACTTCGCTCAAGACAAAATAACTTTTAACGGCGTTAATATCAACAACACACGACCTGATCTGCAACCCTAATCGGACGGGTAACAGTGTGATTTCATCCGAGTGCCAAAAGCGAGCTTTATCAATGACGTCTACGTATTCGAAATTTGTATAAGTTAAAATCAGTGCTAAATTTTGACACTTAAAGGCTCTGTCCTGAAGGCTGGCAAGACTAGCACTCAATAAGTAGTGCAAAAACTCAAAAATATTATTCCTATTTCAATGTTACTTTGAATGTTACTCGTTCTCTCTACTGCTGAGAGAGCGAGATAAAGTTCAATCTAATAATTACAGAAAGAACGAGTACGGGCTCCGGCTCGGGAAATTTTAATTATACTTTGGTCACCCGTTATTGTGTCGTCCCGCTTGCTCCTACTTATTCACCACGTACGTAAGCAAGATGACTCGCTGTGAGTGAGTGATAGACTTTCGCTTTCGCTGGCAGATCAGCTACAAGATTCTAAACCCAATCGGAAAGGTTTCCACTCGGAAACTACACTATCTGTCTCCGTTATTCTTAATGTAAAAGACGGAGATGGTGAGAATAGGTTTCGAATCAAATCCGATTCGATTGGATTTAGATAACGAGGACAGATCGATCACCGATGACCATAGACAAGCATTTATCAAATGTCGCCTACGTTATAGGTTTTTCTCAAATCAGGCCGTGTGTAGGGGATTTATTATTGGCATCGAGCTCTACTTTTACAGATCTTAATATTCATGACTTTTGTGTCCCAATATGTTTTTTGTAAGGCAGGTCAGGGTGTTAAGCCCATTTAAATAGAACTGTTGCCTACAATGGCCAAGAAAGAATGGACTAAACATGTTGGCCTCTGTCATCTCGTGCCAATAAAACAAGGCCAATAGAGTGGTGCAATCTATCGAGAGTATTTGAGACTTGCTTACCCTACCCTATGTTGCTGCATAATGATAAATATAATAATACGCTTATTTAAAAAAAAAACAACCGACTTTAACTTCGACTCAGGTGACATCTAAAATTATTTTTTCCAGTAACTTTGATTTATTCGAGAGTTATTGATTTAAAAACGAAACTACTGAACCGATTTCGTTAAAATTTATATGGGATCACTTCTGAAGTACCATCTACCAAACAAAAAAGGATCATTTAAATCAATTCATAATTGGCGGAGTAATCGCATAAAATACATACAAAAAACACAGTCGAATTGAGAACCTCCTTTTTTGACGTCGTCCGTTGAAAATTAAAGAGAGGTGGTGGGCTTTGGGTGCTGGAGGCGTGGAGTCCTATCTCGGCTTTGTGCGGTGTCCGTGAGCCAGACTCGCTTTTCGACAGTTTTATTATTTGCTGGTTAGCTGATTAGCTAACAATAACAAATACTTACAATAATTAAAGAGGTTGACACATCAACAGCCGGAAGACGTCCACTGCTGGACGAAGGGGGAGGCCCTTAATAGAGAGGGATTGCCATAATCCCCAGCACGCTTGGCAGGCGGATTGGGGATCGCCGAATGCTCACCCCCGTTAATTAAGAGGATGCTGCTGCCCGAGCTCCGGCTGTTCTCGATACAGGTCTAGTAAGAGGTTGACACTTCTGGTTTATTAACAAAAAAAGACAACCGCTTACCACCCAACCGGACAAGCAGGCGAGCACAACGGCGCGGAATCTGACCTGACCTTCCCCAAGTATACCTTTATATCCTTTGAAAGGAGTTTGGAGATCTGCTGCCACATCACTCAAAACAGATATTTTGGATTGAGATTATGGTAGATTGCCATGAGACGAAATTATTCACAAAATATTGTAACGTGCTTTAGAGACATCAATTATATTTTCTAAAGCAGTTTCTAATCTAATTTCTGAAATTTAATTAATTAACCTTAAGGCAACTGGACCCAATCCTGTTGTCAATTCCGGCTTTCAAGAAAATTATTTATTATCCAATTGAATTAAAAAGTTTTTGAATAAATTTTTTTTTATTAGGATCAATGTGTTCCAAATTGCTGTTGAAATGCTTGAAAATTTAATTAATTAATTTAGTAATTAAAACGGCTACAAGCCAATTACATTAATTAACAGTGTTACATGTTATAGTCAAAATACTTAAAATAATTCCATTAAAAAATATATCGGTGGACATTAAAAAAAAAAAAAAAAAGATAGATAGATAGATAGATTTCATTAGTAAAAAATAAAAAGTCAAGTAGGTAAGTATCATAAATGTATAATATAAAATATACAGATTCAATAATAAAACAATAAAAACCAGATAAAAAAAAAACTAACATAGTCATGCATTCTTCTCACAATACGCTAAACAAAACTCGACCACCCATCCTCAAACACATCGCATTCCCGATTGTCCTTCAAGAGAGCGTTGAGCGCAGTGAGAGTTCGCGGGATAGGAGAGTTAGAGTGAGCTACTGTGCGGCAATGAGGCTCGGCAAATAGCTTATGGTACCTGCAGCGATAATAGTTGTTAGGTACGTAGACTTTACACAACTTGTCATGCAGATCGGGTGCATCGATGTTTCCGCGAATGATTTTACACATGATGCTTAGTTGCAACTTCTCCCGTCTAACTTTCAAAGAGTACACCCAGACACCCGAGTAAAAAGTTTGTAGGGCACATAAAAGGATAATACCCGTGGAGACGCTTATACAGGAATCCAAGAAACGCCTTCTGCACCCTTTCAAGTTGGAGTATGTACTTCTTTTCATGGGGATTCCATACACACATGGAATTTTCCAGTTTACTACGCACCAAGGCTCCAAAAACCAAGCCGATAACGTAGGGAGTACGGAAGTCCTTAGAATTTCTGAGGATAAAACCTAACCGCCTGAACGACTCTCTCGCTAGAACGCTTATGTGGTCATGAAACGAACAACGTATTCATTTTTGTCTCTAAAACGTATTTTCTGCTTCATTTTGAGCAATGTGTTCTAAGCAATACTTCATGAAAATTTGATTATCTACAGAAAAACGAAAACATTTCAACATTTCCTCCCCGCCCTTATCTCTTCAGTGGGATCACCGGTACCCGAAACATGTTATAAATCAAACAAACAACACAAAATGATTTTCATACCAGTTACCTCAAAGAACTTTGCTCCGTTCGGTCATCAAACTACCTACAGCAACGAAAAATATATATTATGATGTAACATCGCAACTATTCACTGTTTTATTGGCCAACAAATACAGAAACAAAAGCTCACTTCCGTCTCATAAAAGCTTTTTACGATAGAATCAACAACGGCCGTAAAGACACAGATTAAATAAGAGTTACCACAGTATAACGACAAAAAGTTGCCGAAGAATAAATAACCCACTGTTTCTTTAGTTCAGGTGCTGAGCCATTCTTGGCATGGACTAGGTAGAGCACGAGCCAAACTTTATGGCTGCTATGGACTACTGTGATTGTTGAAGGGTCGGAGGTCCTATTTTGCCCTAATGCCGTGGTGGATTTTGTACCGAAAGATGTCCAAAGGAAGACTTATTACTCAGCTTCTTCGAAAGGGCGAATATTTATGCTCTGCCTGTAATGACCTATATACATTGGGACGAAAGCAGAATTTTTAATGTGAGACGAACTTTCTCGGTACGAATAAGGCACAAATCGACATATCACATGTAGGCAAATTACAAAGAAAATGTTTTATTACTTCTGATTTTTCATTAAAAAACGTAGTTAAGAGACCTGGACAAATAATAAAAAACAGAAGTCTAGAAGTATACTACGTACAACGACGATATAGTCATTAAACCAATTTTATTAGCTATGAGAGTTAAAACAAAAAAATCCAGGCATTTGTCAGCGCCATCTAGAAATAGACGAAATTCGCGGAGTACGATTTTTTGTTCAGGATTGCTAGTCGTACTAAATCGTCGTCGCTAAACAAAAAAGAATAAGAACTGGCCAAGATCGTGTCGGGTTTGTACTAAATATATTGCACACATTAAACGAACTTGCAAATTTTAAATGCGTGTCTTTTGTTACCGCAGTTTACATTATCACCGTCACTGAGCGCAGTCATAATAAAAACGGATTCAGCGATTCCACTTTAAGAGGTCAATATTAAAACAACGCGATTCATTTGCTATTACTATTGTATTGTTTTAAAGGCTTAGGACATACTAAAATCCCTGATGCACTTTCATCATCATCATCATCAGCCCGGAGACGCTGATTTTTTGAGTTTTTTTTTACTTTTATCCTGTAATAGCCAACTACTGGTCAAAGTCAAAGTCAAAACGTTTATTCCATATTACGGATTATGTAAAACTAATATTGATATCATAATAACATAATGACCTAAATGAGGATAACTCTACATAACATAATGGGGTGTGTGAACCCCATAGGTGCACCTGCGGTTCCATGGTGGAAGCCGATGGCCATCACGCTTTGAGCTGTCGTCGATGCGCAGGTAGGTTTCCGCGTCACCATGCCCTCAACGACATAGTCCGGAGGGCCTTGGTATCGGCTGATGTCCCGTGCTTGCTTGAGCCGCCCGGCCTCAGCAGGTCCGATGGCAAGAGACCGGACGGTATGACTTTGGTGCCCTGGAAAAACGGCAGGTGCCTTTTGTGGGACGCCACGTGCGTCAGCACTGTCGCTCCCAGTCACCTTGGTCGTACCGTCCTCTCTCCGGCAGCTGCTGCCGAGGACGCGGCTGTTAAAAAGCGTTTGAAGTATGCAGCGTTGGAGGGGCAATACATTTTTGTGCCTCTTGCGGTGGAGACATTGGGCAGTTGGGGCATTGATGCTAAAAATGTAGTGGGGGAAATTGGGCGTAGGTTGAAGGATAAGTCTGGTGACCCCCGCTCCAGCTCGTACCTGGTGCAAAGATTGGCCATAGCCATTCAGCGTGGCAATGCGGCTAGTGTGATGGGCACCTTTGCGCCAGGTGCCGTTAGGGGCGGGCTATTTGATTGACGAGCGTATAAGTTATTTTTGACACGTTATTTATTTTATTTGAGAAATAGACAATAATAGACAATCATTTATTTGCATAACATAATTATATAAGATGGTTATTGTAATGACATTGTATATAAATATACATAGAGTGAATATAAACAACACAAATTGCACCAGGATGTTGACACCTTGAATATTTGGAAAAGAACGATTCTATTACTATTCTAGTTCTTTAGTTCGTTCTCGGTCTATACTGCGTTCGTTGAGTCACAAAATCAGTAACAGTTCCTTCCATAGTTCAGTGCCTCAGCCACAGATACATAATACATGCATCGTACCACAGTCCTTCGAATTCTTGTCGGACGAGTCCGAAAAGTGAGTGTGGTTGTCTCACATTTTGAATGGAGGTTAAAATCTTGTTTTTTATTGTGGGAATTCTACTCGTTAGTTTGAACCCTAACGGCATACGGATTAGACTGTTACCGTGTAGGTATTATGTCTTACACTTCGGATTGAATGTTAACGACAAGACGGCGACAAGAGCCAATGTGAATTTTGGTTACAACCTGGGGCCTTATTTTTGAATCGTACGCAAGCGTTGCGCATGCGAAAGGACCTTCGAACGATACTGTTTGGAATAAGGTTCAATATTGTTTGAAAGTCGGCTCCTTTCGCATGCGCAACTTTTCGCACGATTCAAAAATAAGGCCCCTGGTCAAAGTAATATAATATATCTGTGCACCTCTTTGGAACGCGCCCTCTCGTTTCTTCTCCTTCTCCTTAGGCTCCCCGTGCTCACCTAGTTAACCAATAATTGTATTAATTCAATCATTACACAATAAAAAAAAACTCAGAAGCTTTTGGAGATACTCAAGAATCACAACGACCAATGGAGAGAGCTAAGCTCGGAGTTACTTTGCGTGATAAAATCGGGAACGAGAATATTCTCTAAAGAACCAAAGTATCCGAAGTAGCACGCAGGCTTTGCAAGTTGAAGTGGCAATGGGCAGGCCACATCGCTCGAAGAACAGATAACCGATAGGGAAGAAAGGTTCTTGAGTGGGGACCGCGAACCGGAAGACGCAGCGTAGGAAGGCCTCCCACTAGGTGGACCGACGACATTGTAAAAGTCGCGGGCAACCGGTGAATGCAAATGGTAGTAAGTACGCAGTACTCAAATCTAATCTAACGTCATAATTAAATATCTTTCAATAACGTTTCAAAGTAAGGCCGTAAAAACATGGCGGCAGTACAAAACCTTTCCTCAATTTTCAGATTCTATCATAGAAAATGAATCATTGAAAATCATTAAGGCGTTGAAATAAAGTTTTATGAGCTTATTTTAATATAACACGTTGCCGTTATAAAAGAAATCAATCAACGTGCGTTGATGATATTAATGAAACCCATTTTGAAATAAAAGTTCCCGAATTTCTAGATAAAATGTATGTGTTTTGGATAATTTTTCCTTTCAGTAACATGATCATAATTAACATAGTAGTTTCAGCATTTAAAAATCGGATAAAAATTATTACGTGTAAGTGACGCTCAAGTGACTCTACCAACTCCTTAAAGTCGCTAAGCTGCTAACTTGGTTCCAAGGATTAGTTATAGAAACTGGTTATGTGTCTATTTTATTTACCTTTGACTAGACCAGAATATATTAAATCTAAAGGCAGTTTTTGCGTGTTTCGATTTGCAAAATGGCATTTGTACTTTTTATGACGAATGCAATTAACTTGTGAGCGTGTAAGTGTATTTCTATGATGATTATTTATTCCACCACAATAACTAAGATCAGTATTTCACCGTCGCGTTGTTAGTTTTGATATAGTTGATTATATAATTTGTACTAGCTGTTGCCAGCAGCTTAGCGTAAGCTTTAATATTACATGCACGATAAATTATAAACGTCAAGTATGTTTGCATTAAGATCCTGGAATATCAATATGTCCTAATAAATAGTTGTGCCAACGCTTAGATTACCGTGCAAAAGCCATGTTCAGATTTCATTGTATTCTTCCATGAGCCTGCTGTTTTTTAACAAATCTAAAGTCATCTTCCAAGTGGCATACTGAAACTGCATCCAGAATCACCGGAGGACGGGCAGCAGCATCGTCTCGGTTGACGGTGGTGAGCATTCTGCAATCCCCAAGCCGCCTGGCAAGCGTGGGGATCATGACAACCCCTCCCTACTAAGGGGTAGGCTCAGTCCAGCAGTGGACGTCTTCTGGTTGATGATAAAACTCATTTTCCCCATGGTTTTTGTTGGTGTGTTCATATTAACAATATTGTTTTTATCTCCGAGCTTCTATCCAACTTGGCGGACGGGCAACTTGACGGGCTTTAAAGCCACTAATGCCTCTAAGAAACTAATAAGTTTTATCCGACTCCCACTAAACTTACGAACGCTGATACGCACTTGAAACATTATTACAGCAGTTGGGTCGAATAGTTGTCCAACAATTCGTCCCGACCAGCTGTCGGTGTCTCCGAGCTAAAGTTTCAACTTACATGATCTAATGTGGGAAGGGAAAGTATGATAGATTTCTAGCTTAGGTATACAATACTTACCGTATGCATGATGATGCGTTGAGTTTATATAGTATACATAATACTTGTTATATTGTACATTCGAAGGATAATAATAGTCATGTCAAAACGTTACTTAAGCATATATACAACTTAACCTAATGGCACGTCAAACATACCCCCGCGGAGCGCACCCTTCACGAACACGCCCATGATGCTGGCAGCGTTGCCGCGCTGGACAGCGAGCGAAATCTGTTGAGTCAAGAACCACCCGACGGGACCACGCACCACCCCCCTCTCTCAAGCGACAGCCTAGGTCGGCCAGGAGCTGGTATAAGTAGTACCTATTCTATCAGCTATCTGGTTTAAATATTACAAGGTTTACTTAAATAGTTTGGGGCTGAGCTAGATGGCGCTGAGTGATAAACGACCACCGAGATTTGTATTATTATTATTTATTAACTTCTTCGCCTTAGTGCACCATGGGTCCGCCATTATGTTTAAATTATAAAATTATCCACTTTGTTAGTTATGTGGCCAACGTTGCTCTACAAACTCACATTTTCAGAAACGTTCAGAGATATGTTTAATATCGTTGAAACCAATAGCTTTGATGAAGAAATTAAGTAAATATAGTATGTTTATTGAAAAATAATTTAAATCGGTTAATAATGTTCTGATATATGAGCGTTTAAAGTTTTTGTTAGAGACAACTCTGTCCCTTTCCCACAAAACAAAAAATTACGTCACGCCTTACTTGTCAGAATAGAACTTATATGGCGTACAGAGAAGTGTCGTCACGATTTGCTGTTTCGCCTCTCTATCTAGCATGGTATTAAAATGCTTATAAGTTGCTTATTTTTGATCAGATTTTCATTTTCTTTTCATTAATCAGCTATATTTATGGGCCATATTTTAATAGGATAATTAAAAAAAACCAGTCATCTAGCCTATTGAAAAACAACGTAGTTACTCATACCTCCCTAAAAACCTAAGTAATTAGGTACCAAATTACAAGAACTCTTATAATTATATTCTATTAAAATAAGAAATGAAATAGGTAACAGAACTTATTTCGCTTTTTCCCCAAATAAAAGAATGAAAATCTAAATTACCCCAAAATAAAATGGGAAGTTTACTTAGGGTTGGAGCTGTACCTCTACCTACCACATCGCTGCTGCTGAACAAGGTTGACCTACAAGCGATGTTGTAAATGAAATTCAGCATTATTATTTTACCGGGAAATCTGGGGAAAAGTTTTTTGTGGAAGATGTACACGGTAAATCAAAATCGGATAATTGGATATTATCAAAGGGAATATCTATAACCGGTAAAAGGAAAAATACCTATATACCTATGAGTGGACTGGGTGTTGTATATAATAGATGTATTTACAACAACAAAAAAGTATATAATTATTCTATCAGATATCTGGGACCCATATTACAAGCTTTGATTAGCTTGGGAATAGATGGCGCTGTGTAAAAATGTCCGCCATTATTTATTTATTTTATTTAGGTAACTGGCAAACCAGAATTTTTTGGTAATCGTTATACGATTATACTAGAAAATCCTGGTCAGATTTTATATTATAATCTCTAAAGAACACATTGGACGCAAGGATACATTAAAACTTGTGACGGGTCCCATTAGACACTCCTCGGGGACGGAACCCTAAACAGATGATAAAGGCAGACAAATAAACACTTTAAAAGCCGAGAACAAAACGAATACCGGTTATTAACTGATGTCATAATGTTATTTGAATTTTATTTTAAGCGCAACTGCTTTTTACATATGGAATAAATTAAAAATGCACATTAATAATAATACCTACATACAACGTATAGGTAGATTATATATAAGCTTAAGCTGAGCTTAAACATGTCTCGTCCTAAATATTTTTCTAAACTGAAAAAAAACATGTACGGCTTCTTAGCTCGAAAAAAGTCGTATTTTAGTCCCATCCGGCAGAAAACGTGAAACTTGGCATGCTTGTAGCTTTTATATATTGTGCTTTAATGTAGAAGGAGAAACACGTTGAGAACTGATGGTTTCCCCCCTTCCCCCCTCTTTTGTGTCCCTAATTTTGGTTATTTCGATTAATAAAGAAAACTGATTCCATTTGGGGGTGATTGAATGAACATCCATTCACTTTTTTCCAAAATAAATACCACGTCAGAAAGTCACTGAACAAAAAACATATGTATTGCAGGAAAAAAAACAGTCGCCATTTCGTGAAAACAATGAATTTCGTTGTTCGGGACCTGCAAATAGATATTTTTATTGTACATTTTTATGCAGTACTGACATTTATTATGATTACATTTATTTGTCAATCGTGCCGTTAGGGTTTCTGTTATGCAATAAGGATTAACATTTCGCTCTGAGATAGTTGTATTTACAGAAATCCACGGTTTATGGTACAATAGCTTTTTTATAAATAACTCGAAAACCACACATTTCGCTGAACTATTATATAGCTTAAAAGATAGCCCAATACCTTCTTAAGCATGCCCTGAAAGGATACGGTCTATAACACCATAATCCTGTAACTGACGTAATTTCGCCTTATTAAGTAAATATAATTTTGTAAAAAAACGTTGGAACAAATGTGATCATATCTGGAAAACCATAAGTCCGATGGTAATCAGACTTCCAAATACTTTATTGTAGACAATTTAATGGAGAACATGGCTTTTGACAATTTTATCGTAGCTTTAACCGTTTTCTTTATAAATAAAATAAAACACGACTAGGGACACAAAAGAGGGGCGAAGGGGGTAACCATCAGTTCTCGACGTGTTTCTCCTACTACATTAAAGCACATGTATAAAAGCTACAAGCATGCCAAGTTTGACGCTTTCTGCCGGATGGGACCGTATTTCATGCTAAGAAGCCGGACTAGATACCCATCTCTGAAAAGTTTTTCCCCAATCAAAACTTATTTTGTGCTTAGATATTCTGGGAAAAAACATACCTATTCTTTTGTTCCGACTTTACTTAGGTATAATAATATATTATATTATATAGGTAGGTATCAATTTAAAAGTTATTAGGTACCTATAAAGGTATAATTATTATACTGTCGTGTATAATCTAGTAAACAGTCATCTGATTAAAATATAAATGGTTATAATATCGTTTATTGTTCTTACCTAATTTAGTTTTATGCTTCTTGTTTTTTTTTTCGTCTAAAATGCAGTCTCTGGTTTCTGTATTATTATATTATTTTTTCACCTACAAAACTATGGTTGAGAAAAATTGTAAAATCTTCTTAAAAACTTTTTTTGCTATTTCTATTTCTTTCTGCGATCGGCTGTGCCATGAGCAGAAAGAAGTGTTGGTCAAAAAGAAACTTAATAATTTAAATAACATTACAAAAATATGCTTAATTCATTAGTTTTTTTTAAAACATGTACGTATTCATGGTAGCGCTCAGTTATGTTGTAAATTCCTCCCGCGGTCACCCATCCGATTACTAACCGGATCGTCCGGTGCTCCTTCTGCGACATGTGACATGCGATGGCAGTCAAACACAAGCCTATAAATACTTAATTTAAAAAACAGCAAGCCACCGCCACAGGCGTTCTGCTTAGACCCGCCAACTAAAAGTTTACAGCTTCCCATTTTCCCCCAAAAAGAATGAGAGCATACATTTATTTTATTAAGATACTTGTAAGCTTACGAAATATCTATTTTGATCGGCATCGTTGTAACACAACGCAAGGAGGAGCAAGTTGTGTCCGGAGCTCGCGGCCCCGGCCAATGACCCCGCCACAGACTAGAAAAACAAAAATATGCTAATACTCCGAAGAATTATACCTAATACCTACGCGGACGACAACCAGACGACAACGCATGGCCGCTTACGTAATGCAGACAGCGATTATTATGAAAAAACCTAAATTAATTCGCTTTTACTCGTTTTTTTCGCGTCGCATTTATAATTAGCTGAAACTTAAGTACTTAATTCTAATGTATAATATTTAGCATGAAGTACATTTTAAATTAGTTGTCTACGTATTAATATGAAGCTTTTTATCGAGTGCACCAAACATTTAAGTATTTTTAACTTTTTAACGAGTGCACCAAACATTTAAGTTTTTTTTTTACAATAATCTTACGAATAATAACCATATGAGCTAATTAGTAGCGCTGCGCCTGCTGCGATGAAGCAATAAAAATATGGTAAAAAGTAGCCTATGTGCTATTCCAGAATATAAGCTATCACCATTCCTTTCTTTCTCTTTTATCACCATGACATTCATCAAAATCCGTTCAGCCGTTTTGGTGTGAAGAGGTAACAAACATTATACACACATACCGACACACTTTCGCATTTATAATATTTAGTTAGTTGTGGCTTATGTAAACATAATGACACACTAATGAAAAAAAAAACTTTACACAATACACTACACAACTCTGGCACTGCTACTGTTAGTGGTAGACGTGACGCTTACCACCAGGGAAAGTCTTGCTCGTCTTGTCACTTGACTGTATAAAAAAAATTGCATCTGTCCGCAGCACTCTTTCCGTCCCTCGCAGATCTTTGACCGGAACGTCACGCCATCATTGGTCTATAATGAACATTTTGTTCTGGTATCTTACGCATGACCGTGTTAGCCTGCGTGGCCTTGAGCGGGCTGCGTAGCATAATCCGAACGTTGTAAAAAGTTGTAAAACTACGCCTAGTGCCTGTCATACGCAGCTGTTCTTAATTTGTACGGTTTACGAGGCTCGGAAGGGTGTAGGGCTGAAAGAGCGATTATCAACTTCTCGAATTCAATGACGTGTCTATTTGTTTTAAATCTGTGTTTTCAATTAATGATGGCGCTAACAGTCTTTTAGAAAGAGATATAAGTATAACATTCTGTATTTTGCTTATATTCAACTTAAAAATAACTCATTCGAAATATGGACTCAACAAAGTTACAGATTAAAAGATGCAGTGGGCGTTCCATACAACCCCTATATTCTTGCTGGATAATGCTTCTAGAGCAATTTTTTTTAAATAAATTCTAGGTCTACTGTAGACCATGTCTGTGTCATTTTCTTTTTTTCTGTAATCAATTGCTCAAGAAAATATAACCCTCCAAAGATTACTACAAAAATAAGTCAAGGTAGAGGAGACAAGTCCTTGTCTCCTCTTGTACTTGATCCTAAAAGGAAGAGAACAGGTTGCTAGTGTAGTGAAGGAGCGCAAGATACCCCGGAAAATTCTCGAGCCGACCCAAAGAATCAAACCCTACGTATAACTTCGGAATTACGATGTCACTAATTATCTCACTTTGGTGACTAACGATTTTCATGAAGTTTTCAGTGGTGAGGATTCTGGCGTGAAGCATAGGTTGCACAAGTCTACTAAAAACCCGGTTGTGATTGGCCAGCAACTTTACAATAAACTGCCGAACTGTATTAAAAAATGGAATACGTACTCTAATGTCCGAAATCTTTTGCTGTCCAAAACTCTATATCAAGTAGATGAATATATAAAGCATGATTATCGGGACTATAAATTATTAAAATCTACTAACTAGACTAATTCGATTTTTACAATTTTATACTTCAAATTTATTTAATTTTTAAACAGTTAATGACGAAGCCCATTTACAGCTTGAATTTATTCTGCTTCTATACAGCGTTTAGAGCTATAGGTATTTATTGTTTAATTACACTGCATTTCTATTTTAAATAAATCAATTTGTAAACCCTGACGAGTACATAGCACGAAGTCGTTACTATACCTAGCTATAATAATAGATTACGGTTATGACAATAAAGAATATCTATCTATCTATCATAAGAGAGGATGGAACCTGCAGAGTGAGAAAATAATACTATACTAGTACCTACTAGTAAATGAAACTAAACGCCAAACGCTAAGAAAGAAATCATAGTGTGATCATCATCCAATTTTAATATATAATTTTAATATTACCATTGGATAGGCAAAGAGATAAAACGTTCTATTATATAAAGTTAACATATGTTTAATGGATTTACTTGCTAGGTACTTTATATTAAAACCTTTGATGTTTCGAAGCTTTCATTTAATAATTTCAAAGCGTTTCAGTGTAGTGTGTTGAATTCCATAAAACGGTAAACACTCATCAAAATGATGAACGTCTTCCCAAAGAGTAAATCTTCACTGATCGAGATTACTCAGGATTAACTGTTGAGTAACCTTTCAGTTCCTTACCTGTTTCTAAATTGCTGTAAACATGTTTTTCTATTCAGCTTTGTGGCGGTTCCTTCATAAATAAGTATAATCCTTACCCACTTTCAATAATTTTGAGTAAATCAGCCCACTTCAAAAAGCTTCGGGAATTTCCACTAAAAACACTTCCAGCTACGTAAATCGAAAGGTTTTGTGTATTACTTGGGGTAAAAAAGTCAATTTCATATGATTGTTGAATTCCATTGCTTGGAAAATAAGTCTTTACTTATCTACTTACATACAAAGAAAACCAAACCCTTTGAGAGGAGGATATTGAATGAGTGTAGGTAAGTGGTTAGCTAAACAAGTTAGTAACATTTGATCGAAACAAAGAAAAATAAAAACATCTTAAGATAAAGTACTTAGATCTAAAATACATAAAATAAAGATAAATGTTACGACATAGGTTTGTTAAAGCTCTTCTAAACTTCTTATCTAAACACAATCTAGCTTAATCAAAACCACAAGATACTGTTTGAAACAAAATTCATTAGAAGTTGGTATGAGCTCAAGTGACCTTCTAACTTCATCCTCATCAGATCTTCGTCATCGTCATGATCATGTGGAATACGTAGGACTGTATTAAGATGAAAATGAGTCCAAATTTGATACGTTTAGGGATAAAATATATTTTTTCAAAAGTTTTGTTAAACAAGGAGATTAGTCCAATCGCACTATATTATTCGATTGTCATCATTGGGGCACCATTTTACATTACGCGCAATAAAAATCTTACATATACTTACATCTACATTAATTGTTAATTCAGGTGAGCCTAGAATAAAACTTGCAATAAAACCAAGGAAGAAAAAACCAAGAGAAAATGGTTAAAACTATACTCTGTAGGTACAGTTGACGTAACATTGTACAGACGTTATCCTAGATCAAACGTGTTTATTTCTATGGGATATAATTTGCTAGACCCTTTACAAAGTTATGTCATCAACTTTATAATAAGCTGTCAATAAGCGTGAATTCCACGTTAGTCCCATTACTTACAAAATTTGTTCACAATAATGAGTCCAATTACATCTATTTGGCGTAGTCATACCGTTACCGGACCTGGGTATATCATGTCCTAAAACTGCATCCAGAACCACCGGAGGACGAGCTGCAGCGTCCTCTCGGTTAACGGTGGTAAGTATTCTGCAATCCCCAAGCCGCCTGCCAAGCGTGGGGATTATGCCAACTCCTCCCTAATAAGAGGGAGGCCTTCGTCCAACAGTGGACGTCTTCTAGCTGATGAAGTTATACTGTTACCTGGAGCCCTGTACTTAAGTATTTACGTCTCAACATCAGCACAACACTATAAAACATCAAATTAATTAGAAGCGAAAGTAGGAATGTGTCGTGAAGTAAGAAGAACCTTATCTGCCATTGAGACCAAATCTCCAACAGAAATTAGATAAGTGAAGTTGTTCGTGTATCTAAGCATGAAAACACAAACATGCTTCCAGAGTCAGAGATCTCTAGTCTAGATACCATCCTTTACCCTTATCTAAAAGTTCCTCTTCAAGCTTGAGGAGGGTCTCCAATTAATGGACTCCTGCGGTCAGCACTTAACCATCGGGGACTGCAGGGGGTTGTTATTCCAAAGTCCAAACATGTCATGTAATTCGCCTCTAGTGGAAATAGAATTGGGATTTATCAAAGATAATAAACGAAGTCTTCAAAAATTTCTGACTAAATAAATCTAAATCTTAATTAATTTGTTAAACCCTATGCATGCTTGTTGCAAGAAAAATCCTTAAATTTAAAGACTTACTAGGCAGCTTAATGCAGCTAAAGCTTACGGAATGTTTCAAATTTGGGTTTAATATATTAAGCATCTCAAGGTATTCTTGTTACGGCCTGAGAAATAGATCTTAATTAATGAAGTGGTTGAAAAACCTTTCCTTGGTCAAATGTTACGCTGCGCTGTCTTTCGTAATGCGGCAAAATAGCGTCATTATGTTTCGAGTTTGACCAGCTAAAGTAACTTAACGAAATAACAGGGGTTACATATTCATCTTTTTTAGAAACACTACCGACACTTTAACACTTAGCACTTTGGTTCACGGCAAAAATGTTTCTCCTTACAACGTAAATATCAAAGCTTCAAAGCGAGCAAAATGATAATTGAAACGCCTATAAACGAAGTATACAAATTAGAAAATTAATCTTCTTGGAAAGCTTTCAAGATTTTCTCATAAAATACGAGTAAAATTTACGATTTCTATCACACACTGACAAAAAGTACAAACTTTCTGGCGAAACCTAAGTAAATAACTAGATGTAGGTAAGTAATTATTTGTCTTGCACACAAACATCGCTTCTTTCCCTGTTTGTGAGAAGATAGCGAAGTTTTTATAATTAAATTCATTGGAAACAGGGTTTCTAGAAGCATTAGCTCCACGCGCGTACTACGTGACACGACTCTCAGATTTTAGGAGACAGCAAAGATGATACCCTGTTTCTCTCAAGATTTAGATCATGCATAATCTTTGATGGACTAGGAGGGGGACGTGAGCGATTTGTTATTTTCATGATCTGTATTTTTCCCATCTATCTTCCTGTATGTTATGGAAAGGAAAGAAATAACCAAGAGACCTTAGCTGTAATTTTTCGCTTTTTCTGTTTATTTTTATGAGGATTCTTCTTGTTACACTTCCGCTATTCATTTTATATATAAACAATGTAATTAAAACAACAAACAGAAAGAGAAGTCTTACTTATACAAATGCCTACCATCTAGTCGTTTTGATATTTATTATTTTGGTATTAAAGTTTTATTTCGGAAACTAAGTACTTATAAAAAATATAAGTATTCTGAAAACGCTCAGTTTCCCTAAACAAAACAGTGTGCAGTAATAACGCACCCACGCATTACAATATTGAGACTCAATGAGCACGCGTTGGCGCGACGCACGTACTAACTGTTATTTAATCTGCGGCCGTATATCGCGAAATGTGCTAAATTACAATCGGCGCATGCGTCATCGTGAGGCCCGTACTACGCACCGTAGGTACGTACTGTGAGGCCCGGAGAGCGCGCGCGTGTCGCCTCTCAAGGTCTGCGTTTTCATCATCTTTGACGTAACTTTGAAGCGGTGGACCTATTTGCTGCTTTCTATGTTTAAATTTTGCGGTTTGCATTTGTTTACGTGAAGTTATCGCCAATATTTTATAAGTCGATTATTAACTTTGATTATATACGAGAGAGAGAGCTAGATCCTCCAAGATTTTTAATGTAGAAAAATCTGAATATAAAAAAATGATATTTTGGCTTGCTTTACTTTGAACTGTTACCAACTACTACGTATTCTGCTGTTACGTAATTTTAGGGCTATTTTAGAAGCATCAACGGATAATTAGTTACTACACTACATTTTCCTACTAGGTGCATAATATTATAATTAACTATGTTGTAATAGGAATTCTGTACCCACTTAAAATAAAAATCGTATTTATACTAAGTTTTTCAATTACTACCTAACCAACTGTATTTCCTCAAATAATTAAGTACCTATACAATATAGTTATATCTACCTAACTAATCAGGAATAAACATTTTCATCGGTAATCAAATGTAAAATAATTACCTACAGAGACTTACTTAATTATAACATAAGTCCCCAAAAAATAGAGTCAAATCATCAGTGGCGGATTTACCAGCAGACTGAGTAGGCTGGAACTCAGAGTCACGCAACGGGCAATGGAGAGAGCTATGCTCGGAGTTACTTTGCGCGATAGAATCCGGAACGAGGATATTCGCCAAAGAACCAAAGTTACTGACATAGCTCGCAAGGTTTGCAAGTTGAAGTGGCAATGGGCAGGCCACATCGCTCGAAGAACTGACAACCGATGGGGAAGAAAGGTTCTTGAGTGGCGACCGCGAACCGGAAGACGCAGCGTAGGCGCGGCCTCCCACTAGGTGGACCGACGACATTGTAAAAGTCGCGGGCAACCGGTGGATGCAAATGGCAGGTTGTCGTACAGTGCGGCGGTCTAAGAGCGAGGCCTTCGTTCAGCAGTGGACGTCTCCGGGCTGATGATGATGAGTAGGCTGGAGCCTGGGGCGGCAAATTTGGGACTAACATTTATACTGAAAAGACTATTTCTTTTGCTGTCATAACTAAATCAAATCGTTGGATTGTCAAAATAATCTAGGAACTGACACATTGATTGATACTTCACAGTAATGATAATTACGGGAAAAGATGATATAATTGAGACAATGGTGCACAAATCATAAGTTACAATTTCACTGACAAAAAATATTACTGTGAACTACGGCTATCGATAGAGATCGGTACGGAGTACGGCCGGCAAAATATTAATGGCCTACTGACGGCAAAAGGCATGTGGCCTAATGTTTAATTTATGACAAATAACAGGCTTAGTGATGAATATAACTAAATACATTACACAAACTGAAAAAATAAATTGTATTGGCTGATAAATCTCTGAGATATGAGCGTTTAAAGTTTTAGGTGGGGTTAGAGAGGGGATGCTCTATCCCTTTCTCGCAAAGCACGTGTTAGTATAGCATTTGTATGCCGCGCCTGAGGCTTGACGTCATAGGTCAGTATAGCGCGCTCTCTGTCTAGCTTGAAATTAAAATACTTAGAAGAGTTATTTTAAATTTTGTTTTCGTTGATAGGCTCTATTGATGATCAGCTTTTTAATGAGATAATAAAAAAAATTGAAGTCACCATGCTTAATGTGTAAATCCGCCACTGCATATCATAGGCACTACTAAACTTGAGTTATTTATTCTATGGCTCGCTTTTATATGTCACATCCAGGCTGGATGATCCAGCGGAAGATCGTGAACATTATTCCAACTAATAGGTATCCGTGTACCTACCTACTTACCACAACACGAACGTAGTAAGAAATAGAACGGAATGTAGGTAAGTAGGTATAGCTTGGAAGTTGGAACGCGCCTCGAATGGAACATTTTGCGAATAGGACATTATGCGACTAAACCCATTCTGTACATGTACTGTACCTATCTATACAAGGTAACGCGTGACAGTATTACTAAACATTGTACTCACCATCGTGAACAACTTTTACAACGGGGCCGACCCTGAAATCGCGAAAAATATATATAATATATAAGTATATCCGAAAATCGATTCACTGGCGACTCAAACGAAGCATCGCCAAGACAGACCAAGACACTACAATAAAATTGGACGTGACGCAGAACGTCACT
This sequence comes from Erannis defoliaria, assembly GCA_905404285.2. Classification (NCBI taxonomy): domain Eukaryota; kingdom Metazoa; phylum Arthropoda; class Insecta; order Lepidoptera; family Geometridae; genus Erannis; species Erannis defoliaria. Next base: position 18,238,430 of record FR990077.1, on the reverse strand, counting down.
TTAGCAAAACGTCATTTTCGCAGAATGTCATTCAAGCCATTTTTTCTCAGGTGAGACCTCGGATAAGTAATTTATAACAAAATATCTACACAAATGCCGTCAAGTGCGACTCGCGTAACGAGGGTTCCGTACTAAGTACCTCAAGTACGGACGAAATAGAAACTAAAAAAAATTCAAATTGGTTGAAATTTTCACATTATATTCGTTACTATGGCGGATTACTTAGAAATAGTAGTGCTTGTGGTAATACGAAACCCTCGTTGCGCGAGTCGCAATGCAAGCTTGATCCGCAGTTAGCGGCTTTTTATTTATTTTATTAATTACTTCCCCGAGGCCGAAAAATTGGCTTGAATGACATTCTGCGAAAATGATGGTGTGCAAAATGACGTTATGCAAAAGTGACCTAATTTTTCACGATGACGTAATTTGTGAAAGTGACATGAAAGTAATATTTAGATATAAGCTTTTATGAACTACAACAAAACACAAAGACTACCTACTTAGCCTACAAAAAAAAAATATTTTTTTTTTTTTAAAATGAAGTCGTCCTCCTCTCTTCTACTATTGCTGCGCCCGACAGGGTCCATATGAAACTTCTTTTTGACAATATCTGTGTACACTATGGAAGCAATAAATATCTGAATATCTGAATATCTACACAAAAAAAAAACAAAACGATTGTATCCAGACCGATGAAAGTCTAGAGACAATCCAAATGCTCAAACCCACTACCAGCCGGCAGCGTACCCAGCATTTACTAATACAATAATAATAATAATACAACCAATTTGAGAACATCCTCCTTTTTTTGAAGTCGGTTAATTATGTTATAACGCTGTAGATTACAAGAACGAAATACCAAAAAATGCTTTTGTCGTGTTCGTTCGGATCCTTGAGAAGTCTTCCCTTGCGTCCGCGACAGTTGGCGGGCAACGGGTATCCGCCAGGGTCCGCCAGCCCGCCGCCATCTCTCACCCGCTGTTATTTCTGTTTGTTTCTCGCGTGCCATCCGCACATCGGGGCGCGATCGATGCCGGGCGGGCCCGGCCACGCCGCGCCACCCAACACAGATGTACAACTTATTACACGACTGCCCAAAAAAAAGAGTGTTATGATTTCAGGGTTCAAGTATGCGAGTTTCGACACTCCGCAGTTTAGGTATTTTCAGCCGGCGCTCCGCTTCGAGAGGATGCAAGGCTGAGGTCAGTGGCCGCCCGCACGCTAACCTCGTCGCACGTAACTATAAGCATACGTGATAGAAAGAGAGCGGTATATCTAAGTGAATATAGCGAGCGGTATCCAGCGCTGTGCGAGTTGCCTAGTAGATAGAGTCCTTATTTATTACAATTCCTTTACGGAGAGAACTTTCTGTACTAGTACTATTATTTATTCTGTGGTTTCGTTGTTCCGTTACATTCCAATACATCATCCGTACCAAACCGGAAAATCGCGGCTATACGGTGCCATTTTAAAATGTGAATAAATAACAAACTCCTTTACATTTTAGTTTCTATTATTGGCAGCTGGTCGTGTTTTTTTTTAAATTATTGTTTTTGATTTCATGATGAGCTGGAAGTTCACCTGGTGATAAGCGTCACGCCTGTCCATAACAGTAGCAATGCCAGAATTTTGAACTCACGAACAAAATCCTGCGCCGCACTGCACTGCGCTCGTCACCCTGAGATATTAGATTTCAAATTTCTTCATGCCCAGTACTTGTTTCTTTGGTACATTGCCGTTCAAACCGAAACACAGTAATGCTTGCACACTATTGATTGGTGGTTGAATAACTAGCAAAAAAGTGGTACTTTGCATTAGAGACTCTGCAACAGAGTCCCACCTACCTTCTAGCATCCTTTCTTAGTATGCGCGTTCCGTCATCGGTCGGTCGCAAGTCGCAATGTCGCTTTCTATCGGCCGCGTTGATGTCCTTCACGCCAGAATCCTCACCTCTGAAAACTTCATGAAAATTTGTTTAGAACAACGCAAATATTTAGTCATAAATTAGTCATAATTAGTCACCAATGAGAGATAATTAGTCGCATAAATTGGTCCTAATTCCGAAGTTATAGGTAGTATCTCACACCAGAATCCTCACCTCTCATCACATCAACGCTGGGGGCTATCGACGTGGTTTCGATTCCAAAATGTTATCGTCAATTAGTCGTTACGACATGTTTTTTTTTAAATATAATAGAGTGGCAAACAAGCATGCGACTTCCCTAATGGTAAGCTCCATCCTTTCTTAGTATGCGCGTTCCGTCATCGGTCGGTCGCAAGTCGCAATGTCGCTTTCTATCGGCCGAGTTGATGTCCTTCACGCCAGAATCCTCACCTCTGAAAACTTCATGAAAATTTGTTTTGAACAACGCAAATATTTAGTCATAAATTAGTCATAATTAGTCACCAATGAGAGATAATTAGTCGCATAAATTGGTCCTAATTCCGAAGTTATAGGTAGTATCTCACACCAGAATCCTCACCTCTCATCACATCAACGCTGCGGGCTATCGACGTGGTTTCGATTCCAAAATGTTATCGTCAATTAGTCGTTACGACATGTTTTTTTTTAAATATAATAGAGTGGCAAAAAAGCATGCGACTTCCCTAATGGTAAGCTCATCGCCGCCTATGGATACCTGCAACATTAGCAATGTTGTCGACGCGTTGCCAACCCAGAGAGATAAAAATAAATAAAATAAAATATTGGGGGACATTTTACACACAGCGCCATCTAGCCCCATACTAAGCAAAGCTTGTATTATGGAAACCAGCTGATAGAATACTTATATACTATATTCTTTCGTAAATACACACACTTATAATACATACTACACCCAGACACAGAACAAACATCTATGTTAGGTATGTACATACATTTTTGTCCTGGGTGGGGGTCGAACCCACGCCCTACAGCTCTGAAGGCAGACATGCTACCAACTGAGCTATAAGGCTGTCTAAGCTATAAGATGTGAGTAGATGCCCTTTTTAAAACGCTCCATGTTGTAATTCCTCGGAAAGACCTTCGCGGGGAGGACGTTCCAATTCCATACTAATATCAAACACTGATTTTACACACTACAAGGGTTCCAGTGTTATAAAGGTAAGTTTGTGAGGATTCTGGTGTGAACATTTCACTTAATAACTTGTAACATTTCACTAATGTGAATTAATAACAAACAACCGAACGAACCGTTATTTTTTTAATGTTTGTAATTCATTGGGTACTCAGTCTTTTATTATCGTCCAAATTTAATAATTGACTCAATGACAAGGGATTTTGCCAACAAATCTGTATTTGAGTTCTAGTTAATATAGTAAGTCCTAATTGGTACTTAGTGAATATCAATTTAGCTCAGAGCGTGGTTACACGAGAATTTGTTTTATGACATTGAAGCTTATTTTAAAATAAGAGATTATTATCATATTTTTATAATTATTATTTCATATTAACAAGTGTTTCTTTTTGAAATTTTACTTGTAACTTTGGTGTTGTCAATAAACTATTTGTATTTGTATCTGGCGACTGTTGGCCATCTGTAATGGATATTCTGCAGAACCACCCTCCGGGGTAGTTCAAGGTCGCTGAATGATTGATTTCACGAATACAATATGAGGACGTGGCTCTTCCGGGTTATTCGAGCCGGGTAGCGAAGCTATATAAAAGTCCTACCTACTTATACTTATTCGAGCATATTTCTTTGCATTTCTGGGGCAAGGACGGCCGTACTAACTGTCATTAAGCCGTGACTCTACATTTTTGGGATCTGATTTCTCTGGCAATGCTCTACATTGATAAGTGGAAATAGGTTCTCTACTTATTGTAACGGTTTAGTAGTGGTCTGTACTGCAGAGTCCGCCTGGGGAAGTACCACACGTTTGCCAGATATTCAACCGCCAGGCAGAATAGTGTGCAAGCTTTACTGTGTTTATCTGTGAAGGGTAATTCTGAGAACTTACTGGGTATGAAGCATCGACTTCTATTAATAGAACTGGTATAGACTACCTGGATGACATCTTCATATTTTCCAATTATTTTTATTTGTTTCAGTAATTTTGATTTAAAAACAAAACTACTGAACCGATTTCGATAAATTGTATATGGGACCACCTCTGAAGTATCGGCTACCAAACAAAAATTACAAACATAATAGGCTAGATGACTGGTTTTTTTTATTGTCCTATTAAAATGTGGCCCATAAATATAGCTGATTAATGAAAACAAAATGAAAATCTGATCAAATATAAGTAACTTATAAGCATTTTAATATCATGCTAGAAAGAGGGAAGAAACAGCAAATCGTGACGTCACTTCTCAGTACGCCATATAAATTATATTCTGACAAATAAGGCGTGACGTCATTTTTTGTTTTGTGGGAAAGGGACAGAGTTGGCTCTAACAAAAATTTTAAACGCTTATATATCAGAACATTAATAACCGTTTCAAATTATTTTTTCAATAAACATATACTATATTTACTTAAATTCTTCATCAAAGCTATTGGTTTCAACGATATAAACATCAGTCATCTACCCTATTGTCGGAGTAATCGCAAAATAAAAAAAAACCCATTCAAATAAAACAAATAAAATCACACAAAACTAATACATAATTACGTAGTTAAATTTAAAATAAAATTGTTGGTCCCGGTTGTTTGTTCGAGTTTCTATAACAACAACCGTCAGCCATGTCAGAGGCCTTCGGGCGGCACATTAACTCTGACACTAGGGCTGGCCACTCAGCCAATACGAACTTACTTGCTTTTTTATTATGTAGTACCTTCCTATCAGTGAAAAATACCCTCTCTTGGATTTGCTGACAGCGGTGTCGTCCTGTGAAGTCTACCGTCTCTATATGTACCTACATCGTAGTCTTCTAAAAGGTTTTATAAAATTTCAAGCCTCAATTATAAAATAACAGATAACAATTTCAACCCAGTTTTCTGCGAAGGTAGTATTTAAATTTTATTATAATATAGACCTTAACTACATACACGTGTTACTTATTTACCCAACGCTTCATGGAAAGAAGAGACCTCAAATCTGTAAAATATCATGTAAGGGTTTTCGCACACCTTGTAGACTTCAATCCCGACAAATCACCACTCACCACACACACATCATAAATCATCGTCATTTATTATCAGGTGACTTGTCTTGTGGGCAAACACCTAACTAAAACAAAAACAAAACAAATTGAACCTCATTAAAGTGATTGATTATGTCCATAAGAGATCATCAAAAATGTGTATGGCTCGCATTATAGCAAGTAACGTCATAGACTTGAGGTATAGAACACAGTGTAGTCCAACTGTAAATTCTACAGCTAGGCATGAGCCTACCCGTGGTAACATAAAGAGATGTTCGCTTGACTCGGAATCTCAATGAGGTCTTGGATCAAATCCCGGGCCAGTATCGATAAGCTCTTTGGAGTTTATTTACGGATTCTGTCGGCAAGGGAATAACAGCCGGGTAACAGTGAGACTGGTTGGGAATTTTGGAATAAAAAATTGCCGTCGAGTAACAGAGTGGCAGTTGAGGGTGTAACTTGTTGGGAACAAACCAAGGGAAAATATCGCGAGGAAACCTACATACGTCCAGAGAAGAAATTAAATGGTGTATATGAATGATTCCACCTATCCACATGGACCAGTGTATAGGTCTATGTCCAGCTAACTTTGAGCATGAGCATATCCTTGACGTGTAATTAGGCCTTGAGGCAGTAGTAGTATGGCTTTAGTAGTATTCTTCAGGCGTTTTTCATCAACGTTGCTTGACGTTAGGCCGCCCCTAATATCTGGCCACCATTAAATCGGTTGTTCTTACTCAGTTAGCGCCTAAAAGCGAGTGATTTGTGCACAAGGTATAGCGCAGTTTCGGTTGACCGATATTGTCTATACAGGGTGTCCCAGAACTCAACGTCAAGCGGGCACGGGGCAAGAGGGGGGGTCATACCAGTTCCAGGAAAAATAAATATAAAATTCCATATCAGTTGGTTAAGTTATAATTGGTGAATTCATGAAAAAGAGGAAAATCGACACCTTTATTCATATCTTTAGTTATTCTGACCTCAAATTTAATTATTATACAGTGTTTTTTTTAACTAACATAGTCTTTAATAAACATGCTATCAATTGCAATCACAAATCAAACAAAAATAATTGCTATGTTTGTTAAAACTATCGCATTTTCTTTGATTTGTGGTTGAAAAAATAATATCACCTAACTTTGATGCTTCAGGAAAAAAAAAATATGGAATTTTATATTTATTTTTCCTGGAACTGGTATGACCCCCCCTCTTGCCCCGTGCCCGCTTGACGTTGAGTTCTGGGACATCCTGTATATGGCATTACTTTGAGTAGAGTCAGTGTCGAGTCAATATGATGTGCGATGACCTTCCCTCAGTAAAGCATAATATCATGCTTTTAAGTAAAGTGAAATATCGTCATGTCATGGCGGTTAGCTTTGAATAACCGATACACAAAGCCATTTTCATGTTTAGGTATCACGTAAAGGTTTATAAAAGGCTATATAAAAGAATTCTCCTGAAAACGAGTCTATTTAGCTCGGTTGGGCTGTTACAGGCTTACAGGTAGATACGAGGTGCTCGATAAGCCTTAAAATGTTTAGGACCGCGCGTGCTACCGGTTTTACTTCTGTCATTTAAATTTTCATATTTTTTCGGAATAAAATAAAAAATAAAATAAATAAATATCGCAGGAATATAAGCATAGCATGATCAGTTTCTGTAATAGTCTATTGCTGGCCATATTATGCCTACCTTCGAAAAACATTGGCCCATATCCACCACGCTGACCCAGTTGCGGGTTAGTCGACGCCATTGTTTTTTTCCCGGACGTATGCAGGTTTCCGCGCAATGATTTTCTTCACCTAATAATCAGTCAACGAACTGTACATAAACTCAAGAGAGCTCATAGGTACGGACCCGGGACTTGAACCCGCGACCTCACGATTTCAAGTCGAGTGGTCTCCCAACCCAACGACGACTAAACGTACGTGGTACGTTAATGATGTTACAAAATAAATTCTTTTTCTTTTTTTCTTTTTTTCAACTACCCGCCACAGTCACACCACCTAACTCACACCCTAAGCCACTAATAGATGAATTTAAAATTGAGTAAACATCTAATATTACGTATGCGATAATTTGGTAGAGTAAGTTAAACTATTTTTGTTTTATTCATACGGAATTACTCCCACAAAAAAACCTTTATAAAGAAAACAGACGTCAAAGATCCACGTCAGTTTTCATGGTAAACAAAATACCTTGCAAGTAAGTCATAAGTTGGCAAGTTACCGTTGCCATAATGACAAATGTTCTAAGAAATAAAGTCGAGAAGGGCTCCAAATTCTAATGAATTAGTACTCTACTCATGTCTCAATAAATAGGCCATTTTTACACATTTCCCCTACATTTTATGACCTTACTGGCGAGGTAGACTCGGGAATATACGACCTCATGGCCCATAAGGCGGGTTATTTCTCGCCCTTTTGGCTTCCATTGTTATAACCTACCCTTTATTTGTTGAGGAGGACGTAGAAGGCAGTCGACTTTGAAGATTTGTTCAATATTACCGCAGTGACCCGGCTAAATTCTTTAGGTTACGAATTCAAATAAATAAGGGGCATATCACCGCGCACCACTATGTCGCTCGCATTGAAGAAATATCATCATTATGCAGAGTTGGAACCGGTTTGTGGCGAAAAACTATTTTGTACTGTTTAAAATTGTTATGCGTTTCTATTGTCTTGTCTTGTGTACAAAATGTGTTTTTTTCTACAAATAAAATATTGTCTATTGTCTATTGTATATCACTGAAAAAATACTACAAAGGTTAAATTTGAAAAAAAATTACTATTTTGATGAAAATAATCGACTTCAATTTTGACTGCCTGGATAACATCTTCATATTGTTATACTATTCTTCATTTATATAGATATCGCCTAATGCTAGGGCTTCACCTGCGTGTAATGCCATTATTTAGCGTGGTATTTGATACAGTACGCAGATAGGTAGCACGCTAATGGGCTAGTGGCATTATTATTGTCGTTATATATCTAAAAATATCTACAAAATATATCTAAAATGATATAATACGATAGTATACATAGGACAGTATCAGTGTTGCCATGTCAGAATTTAGGTTTACGGTAACTCCGTGTAAAAAAAACGGTAGATTCTAAGAAATTACGGTAACTACGCTAGGGAAAATACAGTTAAAAATACGGTGTAATATTTTTTTTATAAAACAACAATTTTATCACACAAATCACTATTTATTGGAAAAACAATTTATGTTACTATAAGAATATTATTGTAATTCAGAATATTTACATGGATACTAATAAATAAAAAAAAAAATAAAAAAACTGAATCTGATATGAACATTTCCTAATTTTTGAAATTGTTTTTATTTAATTAATCGACTCGGCCAATTTAGTTGATCTTAAATCTAAGCTCGTATTAGAAGTAAGGCGATATTCAAAGTCAAATGATAGTGTGGCCGCCTATGTAGCGCGTGATACTTCAGAGGTGGTTCTATGTAAATTTTATCGAAATCGGTTCAGTAGTTTGTTTTTTAAATTGTAATTACTGGAATAAATCAAAATAACTGGAAAATATGAAGATGTCATCCAGGTATAGTCGAAGTCGAAATTTAAGTCGGTTGTTTTTTTTAACCTGGCATTATGGACCTGGGTATGTCCTAAAACTGCATCCAGAACCACCGGAGGACGGGCAGCAGCGTCCTCTCAGTTAACGGTGGTAACCATTCTGCAATCCCCATGCCGCCTGCCAAGCGTGGGGATTATGGCAACACCTCCCTTTAAGGGAGAGGCCTTCGTCCAGCAGTGGACGTCTTCCGTCTGTTGATGTATATGTTTTTTTTAACAGCGTAATATAAGTATGTTTATTTGACGATAACTTGCGAACCGTTGATCCATCTTCGTCTTCGTATACAAGTTTTATGTTCAGTCTAATAAAATAGGTCGAGGGGTAAATAATATGGGTCACCAAGCACAGTTTGGGAAGAATAGCTAGTCATATCAATGCGGCTCTCCTTGATACAAACAACTTTTTATATTAAATGGTATTAAATACCTGTAGGCTTAGGGGGTCGGCCCGAGCATACAACGAAAATAAAAATGGGTAAAAATACAATAAAAAATAAAATTACAATTAATTATATTATAATATCGTCTTTGTGCAACTCCTAGCATTCGTGTTTGTAAACTAAAATCTAGTTTATGTTGGGGCGAGGGGCAAATTTGACGTATGTGTTTAGATTTAATAATATTTTGAAAATTTATTTAATGAAATGTTTCTAGTTTGTCTTTGCTTTTTTTTTGTGTTGGTTAAATACCACTTCGGACTTTTGGACCCACGGATCTCCATGTAAAAGGTATAGCTACGCCAGTGCCTACGTAGGTATGCCGTCGCCATAAGCGGCGATTAGTGGGGTAACAAGGACGATGCGAAAGGTACGGATAATACCTTTAGTACCTACCTACTATTGCCTTTTTCCCCTACCTCAATCTTATTTTAAAATAAGATTCAATGTTATAAAACAAATTGTCTCGTAATCACGCTCTCAGCTTGGTTTTGAAGCTCGCGATGGAAGTAGAATCCCGAATAGTCGCTGGTATGCGGTTATATGCGTTTTTGTAGTGGTAGGGCTCCACTGCAGAGTCCGACTGGGGAAGTACCACACCTTTGTCAGTTATTCAACCGCCAAGCAGTAGTGTGCAAGCATTACTGTGTTCTGGTTTGAAGGGCAATGTTACCAGAGAAATTACTGGGTATGATGAGATACCATCTAATATCTCAGGGTGACGAGCGCAGTGCAGTGCGGCGCAGGATTGTGTTCGCAAGTTCATAATTCTAGCACTGCTACTGTTAGTGGCAGGCGTGACGCTTACCACCAGGCGAACGTCTTGTTCGTCTCGTCACTTGAATGTATAAAAAAAAAAAATCGTTGATCGCGGGCCCCAAATCATACACTGACCTCTTCGACTTGACGAGACGGTGCGACGGGTTTATCAGCTGGTCTTTCTTTTTATTGCTTCGTAAGAGTCTTTGGTCAACTGGACCCGCTCGCCAGTGGACCCGCGAGTCCACATGACCACATTTTTTTTCCGAACCCCCTTGTTAACTTAGATAGACGAATATCTATTATTAGTTTAAATTTACTTTATTTTCACCAAATCCTGTCTAAATTGAGTTGGGCTTGATTATGGTTATACGTATAGGATTTACGCCGTCTCGTTTGGCCAGATAAGTTTTATTTAGGCCTGTTAGGGTTCATTTCATTATAACGACTGTAACGAGGTAATATGGTGATTTGGGCGACAATTTGGTAGCTCGTGTGTGTTACGTACATTTTATAGAAGCGGTTAGGAGGCAAATTTTTTGATACTTACCTACCTCTAAATGAAAATGTAATTAGGTTTTTACTATAAATATTTTGACTAATTACACCACAGAAGAAATAATAGTACTTATTACACTCAGCTTCCAAAAAAGATGCGCTGCATAATTTTTTATCGCAAATACTGAATAGGTAAATAGATATACCATTCAACCCTGTTTCCTAAGTTTTTAGTTTTTTTAAAGTTTTTCTAGCAATCGAGTTTCTTGGCTTTATAATTGTAAATAATCCCCATATTTTAATCTGCTATTTATTAGCAGCTATAGTAGAATACGTCCTGTGGTTTCAGGGATAATATATAGCCTGTATTATTCCAAGATATAAGCTACTTCTATACCAAATTTTGACCAAATGTGTCCAGTAATTTTTACGTGATTGAGTAACAAACATTCAAACATACAAACTTACACATTTATAATGCTGGATTAAGTTTCTGGCTCAGTTTCTCTAAAAATAAATAACTACCAATGAAATAAGAGTCGTACTTACATCTATCTAATAGGTACCTTTATCACGTCTATCTTCAAATTTATTTATAGGGAAACCTGAGAAGGGTACGTCCTAGAGCACCTGATAAATCACTAGGTGTATACTTCAGAGCAAATCAGAGATAGATTTATTTACAGCTTTAATAATGATAAATGGAGGATAAGATAACGTAGAGTGGGTAGAATATAGTCCACCACGGCAACTTATTAGATCCCAGAGCACACCAATGGGGATCCACAATGCGTTTTTTTCCGATAGATGGCGCAACGTCGATGCGGCCATAGTCAACTGTCAATATCATTCATTTTCTTGTTATTTGTTTTGTTTGTGCTGAGACATCTTAAAGACTCGGATTAAAAGGGAGAATTTGCATAATTATATACGGAAACTGGTTGGTACAGCAATCCTTTGCCTTGCTAAAAGCTCTGTCCAACATAAAATGTAAACAATTATCTAACCTACAAGTCTAGTTTTAGGCCGTCAACAGCTGCATAGATTCTTAAACCAAGTACCCACTGTATTTTTTTTGGACTAGATTGTCGACATCGCCCTCATCAAGAGCAGATGTGATAGATATAAGCAACGATTAACAAGAAAACTTGATTTTGCCACATCCTGATCGCTGTTGGCGCCATCTGTGAAAAGTTTTGCCTCTGGAACCTCATTCTGGAAAGCCAAGCAAGCAATTTTGGTCCATCATTCCCGGCGTGACGACGCGACGGTTTAAGCCAAGGGTTTTTATGGAAACAAACAATGCGTAGAAAGAGAGGTTATGTTATCCTTATTAGTTAGAGATAACGTCTGCCCGTGACTGAATAGGTGCTCGTTATTTTGAGAGACATTCTTTGGTAATAATCGTTGGTCCAGTAATCTCGCTATATAGGTATCTACAGTAACCAGGGGGTTATCTACAGTGGGGGGAGTTGGGGGAAGTCGGTAGAGTCGGTAGATTTGGTAGAGTTTTGGGGGGGGGGGGGCTAATATAAAAATAAAATATGGTATTTGCAATATTATATTTAAGTGAAGTTTAGTATGGATAGTTCTTTGCATTGAAGTTATAGTGATGTTATTGGAATTTGGATTGACTTTTTAAAACATAAACAATAATATTGTATACTAGGGTTGATCTAAATTGGTGAATATGGGGATGAAAAAATTAGTAATTAACCTAAGTGTATGGGTAGGTATTTGGGAGCGGAGCGAATTTCTTCTGTACACGGACGAAGTCGCGGGCGACCTCTTAGTACTACCCAGCCACCCATCAGCCAGAAAACGTCCACAGCTGGACGAAGGTCTCCCCCTTTATAGGTGTTGCCATAATCCCCACGCTTAGCAGGCGGCTTGGGGATCCCAGAATGCTCACCACCGTTAACGAAGAGGACGCTGCTGCCCGTCCTCCGGTGGTTCTGGATACAGTTTTAGGACATACCCAGGTACCAGCACCCTTATCATGGACGTTCGCGATTCCGATTGCGATAGCATGCCATCCTGCTCGTACCAACCCACTCGCGCCATGCGCCCTCCTGCTCGCGCACGCTCGCAATCAGAATCACGAACGTTCATGATAAGGGTGCTGGTACCTCTTAGTACCTACATAATAAATCTGGTTCTCATGGTTGAAGCTTTGCTTCGTTTGGGGCTTGATGGCGTTGTATAAAAATGTCCACCAATACCTATATATTTATTATTTATTTTCGTCTGTAGCCACTACCAATAAATTTACTAATTGGTGAGCCGGCAAAGTAGTTGCGTAGGTACTATAGTTGTGAAAATCTCTATCTATCGAGTCTATGGCAGCACCCGCCTTTTTAATCTTTAGAGTATGGCAACACCCGCCTTTTTAAAAAGTAGATTATTGCCTCCATTTTGTAAAAACTAATTGTCATTAAAAATAAGAGAAGAATAAAATATTTCACGAACGACGTCACTATGTATTATTGTGAACCTGCATAATAAAAACAAATAATAAAATATGGCGACCGACAGAAATAGTGGCGTCGAGGCAATAAAGCGTGAAAGAAAAGTTATCAGATGTTTATTCACAAGGACCGCCCACGTGCTAGAAGCAATGTTGGGAGACCACGAGGAAAGCCCGATCATTGAGATTACCGCGCAATTCGTAAAAACCCAAGAGCTACAAAAGCAATTGTACGAGTTAGATAGACAGATAAGAGAAATAATTCGCGATTGCGACGACGACGGGGGCACACTTGAAAAAGAAATAGAGGGCGCCATGGAATACAGATCCCGCTGGATTACGTTGGACGTAAAGTACAAGAACAGGTATCAACACGCTTCAGTCATTAAAATAGAGGGAAAAGAGAAGCGAAGTTTCAAACTTCCCACCTTACAATTCATTACTTTTTGTGGAGACCTGAAGGGCTGGATTCCATTCTGGGGCCAATTCCAAAAAATTGACACAGATCCCCAGATCGACTTTCATGATAAATATCAGTATTTACTACAGGCTATGAAAGAGGGGTCTGAACCAAGACAACTAGTTGAAAGCTTCACACCATCCTCATACAAAGAATGTCTAAATCAACTAAAAGCACGATACGCCCGAGAAGATCTCCTGATACAGGTATATGTTCGCGAACTTCTAGGGATGATTAACGAAAGTACCAGTTCCAACCTGACTGTTCTTTATGATAAAATCAGTGCAATGTTGCGAGCACTTGAAACTCTCGGAGTAGTCAAAGATAAATTCGCAGCCTTTCTACTCCCAATGGTAGAGTCGGCATTGCCTCAGGAGCTGTTGAAAGTATGGGAAAGAAATAAGAAAGGAAATGAAGATATTAGTATGGAACTAAATAGCTTGTTAGTATTTGTGAGAAAAGAAGTTGAAAGTGAGCAGCGTATTTTATTAGCCAAGAAATCGTTAAATGGAATTGAAAATGGTATATGTGCTCCAGAACCAACTAAACAACTTGAACCAACGGCCGGCTGCTTATTAACAAATACCAATAAAACATACAATAACAAAACTATATGCATATGGTGTGATAAAGATTCTCATAACAGCTTAGAATGCTACAAAATGCAAAAAATGAATATAGAAGAGCGAAGAACTCACCTGAGAGACAAAAAAGCTTGTGCTATTTGTTTGAAAAAAGGACATCACCCAAAAATGTGTAAGGCAGCTATTAAATGTGTGATATGCCGACAGCGTCATTCTGTGGTTTTCTGCACAGGGCAAACACAGAAAGTCAGGGACAGCGCTCCAAGCACTAACCTATCTGCCACACGCTCCGAAGCTTCCAGCACTACCAAATCAGTAGCAGCAAGTAAAGAAAATTCAAGCACCAACATGTCTGCCGGCACTAAACAGAGTACAGAGACAACTTTACTACAAACCGTGGCTGTCCTCGTCGGCAAAGGAGAGAAGCAAGTGAAGGTTCGGGCCATGTTTGACAATGGTGCACAGCGCTCATATATCCGGGAGGATGTAGCACGTAAGCTCAACATAGCGGCTATAGGTAATGAAATTTTATCACACACTTTATTTGGAGGTGTTGAAATAACTTCTAAGCAGTACAAAATTTATGACTTGGATGTGACAAGCTTAGATAAAACATTTTCTTTCCAACTGACTGCTTTGGGACAGACATGTATCAGCAAAAATATTCCCAAATACACAAATGACAACATATCACACTTACTCACCAACCACAATATCACACTTTCAGATAAAGGCACACATTCTGATGACATCGGGTTGCTTATAGGTGCTGACTTTTCTGGCTTGGTCCTTACAGGTGATATGGTAAAGCTACATGATTCGCTTGTGGCAATAAAAACGAAACTTGGCTGGACACTTCAAGGAAAAGTTTCAGGTCAACCGAGTAGACACATACAAGCGGCTCATGTGGCAGCATTTTGTCCGGATGATAATCTGTCTAATTTTTGGTCCTTGGAAACTTTAGGTATTCGTGACCCAATCGACTCCAAGACAAAACAACAAAAAGAAGAGGAGGTGCTGATGGCATTTGAAGAAAATGTGGTGATCAACGAGCAAGGCCGATATGAAGTTACACTTCCTTGGAAGGTAGGTCATGATGAATTATTAAATAATCACGAGATAGCCTCGAGACGATTACAGTCTGTTACAAACAGACTAAAAGCTAAGGGTATGTACGAGGACTATAACAAGGTTTTTAATGAATGGTGTGACAAGGGAATCGTTGAGATTGTGCCTGACCCCAAGAGAGATCTAGAAACATCACATTATTTGCCGCACCGACCTGTTGTTAAAGAGAAAAGCTTGACAACACGAATTCGACCCGTGTTTGATGCGTCGGCCAAAGATAGGCAGGGTAGGTCATTGAACTTGTGTCTAAATAAAGGGGTCAATATGATAGACAAAATACCTAAATTATTAAATGGATTTAGGAAGAGGGCTATAGGTGTCACTGCCGACATTTCTAAGGCATTTTTGCAAATCTCTGTATCGGCAAAGGACAGGGACAAGCTAAGGTTTTTGTGGTGGAATAATGAAGGAAAAAATATGATGACTTACCGTCACTGCAGAGTTGTTTTTGGCTTAACGTCGAGTCCATTTTTACTGGGAGCCACCATTCAACACCATTTAGATCAGGTAAGTGGAGATCTGAGAGGTTCAGCAGATATTTTATCTGACTCATTTTATGTGGATAACTGTCAAACAAGTTTAGACTCCATAGAAGCTGTCAAGAAATTCGAGGCAGAATCCAAAGAAATAATGAGTCAGGCAAAATTCGACCTTACACAATGGGCAATAGCCCCTCTCCCAGACCAAAAGGATGATGCTGTGGTCTCCGTCCTGGGCCTCAAATGGCATACTATGGAAGATCAGTTATGTTGTAACATAGATGAGTTTCCACCACCAACTGAACTAGGTAAGATTACAAAAAGAAACTTATTATCAATAACTCAAAGGATTTATGATCCAGTAGGCTTTACCACAGCAGTGACTTTAATACCTCGGTTAATCCTGCAAGAGACATGGCGTCGCAAAGTAAACTGGGATGAAGAGATACCTGATGACCTTAAAAACAGATTTATTGTTTGGTATAAATCCTTACAGGATTTAAAATATTGTAAGATACCCAGACGTCTCACAGTGACTCCTTTTGATGAAAGTTCATTACAACTACACTTATTTACTGATGCAAGCCGTGATGCAATCGCAGCATGTCTATTTTTGAGAGCTGAATATAAAGGTAGTGTATCAGTGAGAATGATTTCAGCTAAATCTAGAGTAACGCCACCTGAAAAACTATCCATTCCTCGTCTAGAATTACTAGCTGCTCTGATTGGGTCTAGACTATTAGCAGAAGCACGCAAAGATCTTAAATTAGAATGTAAAGAACGATGCTGGACAGATTCAGGTGTTGCTTTATGCTGGATCAAAAAAGAATTGACCTGGAATACTTACATAGGAAACCGTGTCAAAGAGATCAGGCAAAATACTAATGTTGATAACTGGTTTCACATTTCAGGCACATCTAATTGGGCTGACCTGGCTTCTCGAGGTTGTGACGCGGCGCAGTTACGGTCTCATCGTTGGCTGGAGGGACCGTCATGGTTGTACGCAGCACCCAGCGAGTGGCCGAAATCACCCCTCATTATGGATGAAGCAGAAGCCTGGCGTGAGCTAAAGAAAACAGCTATTTGCAATACGAACACTAGCTCTAATGAAGGTATCATAAGTCAGCTCTCCTATTTTTCTAAATACAGTAAAACTATTCGAACCATAGCATGGATACGTAGATTTGCACACAATACTCGTCAGGAAACCAAGATAAGAGGCGAGCTGTGCTACGAAGAATATGAGGAGGCTGAGAAAAGATTAATAAGAATAATACAGACAGAAAATAAAGACTACATAGAAAAGAAAATTCAAGGACTAACACATTTCTATGATAGAGATAGTCTGTTAAGAATTAAGACAAAACTCTTACTTACCGATGTTCCAGAGAGTACGAAATTTCCCGCAGTACTGCCGGCGAAGAGCTGCCACACACGCAGACTGGCTGAACAGCGTCACGCTCAGCTGCAACACGCCGGACTCGGCACGATACTAGCAGATCTACGCTCCCGTTACTGGATTATAGGCGCACGATCCTTGATCAAATCCGTTATCGCGAGGTGCGTTATATGCAAACGCCATAGAGGTAAACCGCTACAGGCACCTGCTGCTCCACTCCCAGTAGAGCGCACACAGTGCAATGCTCCATTCGAAGTAACAGGAGTAGACCTAGCAGGCCCGATGTACCTTCGTGGCGGCGAGAAATGCTGGGTAGTGTTGTTTACGTGTGCTGTGTATCGAGGGGTACACCTGGAGTTGACAAAATCTTTGTCGACTGAAGCATTCTTAATGACACTAAGACGCTTCATAGCACGCAGAGGTAGAGTGAAAATCATCATCAGTGACAATGGAACAAATTTTGTGGGTACCAAAAATTCACTGTCTGAATTAGACTGGAATGAAATTCAAAGGCAGTCCACAATACAACAAATAAAATGGAAACTTAATGTACCAACAGCAGCATGGTGGGGAGGTTTCTGGGAAAGACTAATCCAGACTCTGAAAAATTTACTGAAGAGGGTCCTCGGTCAATCATCAATCACATATGAAGAATTAGAAACAATATTATGCGATTGCGAAGCTACAATCAACTCACGACCATTAACTTACATAGAAGATGACAGAATAGCCTCATTGGAACCTCTAAAACCCAGCAACTTCTTACAACCCATTCCTCAGACAGATGTCACTGACATTGATATCATAGATACGAAAAGTCTTAATAAAAGGTTACGATACCTACAGACATTAAGAGAGAACTTCAGACAACGGTTCAAGTCAGAATATCTAACTACCTTAGTTCAAAGAGGAAGAGAAAAGCAAGATAGTCTGAAGGTGGGAGATGTAGTTTTGGTAGAAACGGAAGGAAAAAGAATTAAATGGCCTCTGGGCATAATAGAAGAGATTTTTTCAGGTCGAGACGACATTCATAGAACAGCGAGGGTGCGAACGTCGACTGGCTGTAAGTTACGTCCATTTCAGCGGTTATTTCATCTCGAGGTTTCTGATCCTGCAGCGGAGCTTCCAAAGCATAATAATAATGCTTCAGGTAAGGTCACACCTAGTACTAATGTTCAGCAACCAAGAATCGACGTGTCACCGTCATGCGTTCCAGTGACCTCTCAAATGCAGCCTGAAATTAAGGAGAAGACCACCCGTTCTGGACGGGTTGCAAAGTTGCCTAGTAGGTATTTGATTTAAAGGTTTTTCTTTGTTTATTTAGAAATTCGTTTCTGACACGTAAACAATACACGTACTTTAATTTTTTATCAATACATGCAATACAATACATTTTCCTACAAGTGATTATAATTTACATACATGTTTGTCCTACATGTAGTTAGTGGAGGGTAATCATAACAACTGTGTAATTGTTTATTTTGCTTATGGTGACCCAATTTTTTATTTTTATTTTGTAATCGCCTTAGCATACTAAGAAGAATATGTAACTAGACTGATTAATAAGAGTAAATAATGTCATGATTTTCACAGCATTAGCAATTAGTTGAAATTGTAAATTTTGAAACTGTAGGGAAATTAATTTTCTAGGGGTGGAGGGTGTGAAAATCTCTATCTATCGAGTCTATGGCAGCACCCGCCTTTTTAATCTTTAGAGTATGGCAACACCCGCCTTTTTAAAAAGTAGATTATTGCCTCCATTTTGTAAAAACTAATTGTCATTAAAAATAAGAGAAGAATAAAATATTTTCACGAACGACGTCACTATGTATTATTGTGAACCTGCATAATAAAAACAAATAATAAAAATAGTAGCTATAGTAGATAAAACAACTGCAAAAAGCTTGTATAATAAACAATTTAAAAATAACAAAAAGTAGGCACTTACCTACTCAAGCATATTATTCTTGGCATAAGCATTGCCATCCAGCGTGGCAATGCCGCCAGCATGCTGGGTACGCTGCCGACTGGTAGTGGGTTTGAGCATTTGGATTGTCTCTAGACTTTCATCGGTCTGGATACAATCCTTTTGTTTTTTGTTGTGTAGTAGGCTAAGTAGTCATTGTAGTTTGTTGTAGTTAATAAACGCATGACCTTTCTTGGTATTGTAACGTACAATAATAATAACTAAAACCACAGGCTTACTATTAAAAAAATAGAGAGGCAATCTGAATAAGTGCTCTTGGGTTTCCCGTGCCGGCGGCCATGTTACAAATGTCAAAAGGTCGTCAACCCCGCATGGTGCATTTCGTTGAACGAGGCTGCATTATTTGTACAGATAGAAAATTCTAATGCACGGTAGCCATAAATCGTCCAGCAGTGGACGTTTTATGGCTGATGACGTGATGGTGGCGTTTTATTCACTAGTATAATTGTGGCGACTTTACTACAAATATAATGCTCGAACAAGGTTCGAACGTTATTAAGGGTCAACCCACACGTACCACAACCACACCACATCGCAACGACAAAATGTGGTGACGCTGTGGCTACGTGTGAATAGTGACAGCTTTCGGCAGTTGCGTTGTGGTACCGAAAAAATATCGATGTGGTTTCGTTGTCGTTAGCAGTTGCGATGTGGTTGAGTCGTGTGCAGACACAATTCGACTTTGGCTTTCATAGAGCGCGCACTGTCGTTGCGTCGACGTAACGTTGTATCTGCGATGTGGCCTTCGGCAATGTGTAGCTGGTGATTGCGATGTGGTTGGTATTAACCACGCGGTCGATAACGACGGCAAAATGTGGTACGTGTAAAGTCTACTATTCATTTTCAATACAAAATATGCACCCGACCACGTGTCGTGGTTGTGGTGTGGTTGTGGTACGTGTAGGTTGACCCTAAGACTTAGACAAGAAGTGCAATTTTAACTGTTTTGAAGAAAGCCTTCACATAATATTGGGGCGTGGGCACGCGGCGCCTTGCAAAAAATACAATAGCGGCTTTCATTCTTCATTCAGTAAATTTACTGCGCAACAATCAAAATATTGTAGCGTCTCGCGCTTTCGTAAACCTCTTATTAATATTCATTCAGCGGAATAAGTGTAGGGTTTGTAATGTAAACATGGCGGTTGGCATGAATCATAGAGGTGAGGTAAATTAAAAAAGGAACGGGAGAAAAAGTAACAGTGGAAAAGAGATGTCAAATATAATAATTTTTTCTTTCTTCTTAATGAGGATTATGGCGTCGCACTTGGTGTATTTGCACGTGTCAAGTATTTTCATATAAGTATCAAATATTTCATGAATTCTAGTCAAATGACAGTCAAAGTCACAAAGTAAGTCACGGTCAAGTCCAGTCATGCCCTAGTAAAGTCGTGGCAACTTTACTACAAGCTTCTTCGGGGTTTTCAAAACAACACGAAAAGTTATTATGTTTTACCACATTAATCTTATCACTTGCCCACACTCATAAGCGTAAATTAGCACTTAATGAATAAACGCTACTTTGTTTTCACGAGTAAAAACATAAAAATGGTAGCGAAGCTTTGGAAAATTTATTGTTTTTGACATTGCGGCGACACGATCTTTTCGCGTTTCCGCCAATACTCCTGGCCTATATATTCTGAGCGCTACCGTGGGTCGGTTGACACGTTAAATTGTTGGTCCCGGCTGTTTGTTCTAGTTTCTATTACAAAAACCGTCAGCCATGTCGGAGGCCTCCGGGCGGCACATTAACTCTCAACACTAGGACTGGCCACTCAGCCAATACGAACGTACTTACTATATTCGGATGTTAGATTTGACTTAAATGAGCTACACAAATACGTATTTAATTTTGTAAGGAATCTAAATTATACGAATATGGGACTTGATTGTTTCATGAATATTTTTGTATGAAGTGATTCTACACTTATGGTATTTCTATGTTTTTAAAGCTTAAACAGGAAGAAAAATTATGACCTCCGACAGGACTCGAACCTGCATACGAGCAGTCTCTATGGGTTTCCGTCCCAACTGCTTTGCCAATAAAGCTACAGAAGTCTCTGCCTTAGATGCCAAATTTTCCCAACCTGTTATAAGCTGCTTGATTATTTCAGCTGGTGAATGATACCGTCCCTTTTCTAAGTGTAGGTATAGGTAAATAGTCTGTTAGCATAATGGCATAAAATAGAAAGACTAGATACGAGATAGTAGAGAAAGCGCATAAAGAAAACTGTTTTTTTGGTAACTGAAAGAAACTAGACGCGTGTTGGTAGATAGCGCTTGCCCATAGCCTAGGTATAACATAACTATTGTAACCGTATTGACTATTCTTCGATCCCCAAGCCGCCTGCCAGGCGTGGGGATTATGGAATTTATGGCAACCCTTCTCTATTAAGGGAGGCCTTCGTCCAGCAGCGAACGTCTTCTGGCTGATGATGATGATTTTGACTATGGCGATGATGATGGTGGTGATGATGATGATGATGATTGTAGCGGTTCCCAGATTTGTGAGTAACTAAACAAAGTCCAGAACACTGTACTGGCAATCATTACTTTGTGATCTGACAAGTAATTTCACTAGCTACAACACAAACGTGTGAGTGAGGTAGACGGAACGAAAGGCTGATCAGAACAAATTAAAAAATTAGGTAATTAACATTAAGCCGGCATTATCGCGGAGCTAACAGTTTGGCGGCTTCATAAGAAGCAAACTGAACATACAAGTTCAATGTCTAAAATTAGCAGCGAACTGTTCGGTTACACAACTAGGAAACCAATATTTCAAGGCTCAAAGTGTGGACCTTTGTCAAACATCGATTTTGTAACCCTGAAACGAAAATATTGAGGCCTGTAAACGCTACTAAAAAGCCAACTAACACTATTTTCACAGTTGTGTTCTGGTAGTAGGTACATGATCCACCACTTTTGGGTTTAATTTCATCTCCGAAGCAAATATTGTCCAAAGCTAATGCTCATGATGGAGACAGCTTTTTATTTAACTCTTCTTAATGTGCTGATGCTATCTCAATGCTGACCTAGATAATCACCAGAACGAGTGGACCGATGTAGCTCTATGGAAAAACACCTTGCCTATGACCTAGCATTGCTCAGACACCTTGCCTAACATTGGGACATCTCCAACAACCCGCAACTGAGCCAGCGTGTTGGATGTGGCCCAATCGCCCTTAGAGGTAGGCCTAAGTGAAGCAGGACGATTATAAGAAGGCTAGTTAGTTAGTAGGTTATGCTACGTCTTCGAAAATTAACTTCAATCGTATTCTAAGGGTATAAGATTGGCCAAATACCTGCAAATAAAGGCAATCTCCCTCAATAGCAGGTAAATTCGCCCTGTCATTGCCTCGTTTGCCGATTCCCTCCTGATTTCTTTTTCTCACACACTTACCTAAGTTTGCTCGTATATCGCGTCTGTTTGTATTTCTCGGTTTCGAGTGAGTTATCCAGTTGGGATCTATTAAGCTTTCTTTGTGCCGAAATTTTGCTGTCAGTATCAGCGTAAATGTGTAGGCACCTACTGTACTGCTTATCGTGGCGTATTAAAAGTATGGGAAAAGAAAAATAAGATATTGTTAGTTTGAGAAACAAATGTCTCCTTGGCGATAAATGGTAGCCTCACAGTCAGTTCCCCATCCCATTCAAGGTAGGTAGGCAGGGCCAATTATTGGGGCGCCAAGCAGTAGTGCGCACTACTGTGTTTCGGTTTGAAGGGCATTGTTACCAGATAAATTACTGGACATGAAGAGATTTCACATCTAATATCTCAGGGTGACGAGCGCAATGCAGGGCGCCGCAGGATTTTGTTCGAAGGTTCACAATTCTGGCACTGCTACTGTTATGGGCAGGCGTGACGCTTACTACCAGGCGAACTTCTTAAGTTACTTACCACTTTCGACAACACCTTCACTCATAACGTGAACAACGTACAAACCATAGAGGTAGTTCCTACCTCTAAGGTCCAGACATCCTCAGTCCGTCACCGTCATATCTTCGCCTAGTTTAAAAGGCATGTCGCACACAAGTCGAGGCGACGCGGCGCAGGCGCCTCGATTCCGCCTGGACTCTGGCAGTGCTATGCTCTTTAATTTATTGCGTTTCAGTTCTTGTTCGGTCGTTAGGTACCTATAACTCGAATCTCGGGCCGCGGTATCTCGCTCGGCCGTCGACCCAGGCCACTTTCACTAGGCTATCTAGTTTTTCTAGTACTTGCTTACACGAAACAAACGTTGTGCTTGCTCTTATCGCAGATTTATTGCTGCTTTCTCTTTCTATAGGTAACTTATCGGCTTTATTTGTATGTATTTGGGTGCGCAATTAGACAACTCGTTCATACAAAAGATAATTCGGTTTTAAAAAGTATATTGTGTTCTAGTGAATGATTTTGCGCGGTATCCGTTGGCGATATTGTTGACCGTTGTATGTATCCAACTTTCTTATTCTTCTTCTAAGGGCCGAGGCAGATAGCAAGATGCAAAAGCCGAGAGTTATTAACGACATGAGAAATTGGGACAAAATAAAAAACTAACCTATGATCTTAAAGTTTAAAATACACTGGCAACCTCACGTCACTTGCTGCCTGTTCGTAGTAACACAAAAACAATTGGCGACAACCTTAATAGCTCAGTTGGTAGCATGTCTGGCTTCATAGCTGTAGGGCGTGGGTTCGATCCCCACCCAGGACAAAAAATGTATGTGACGAACATGCATGTTTGTTCTGTGTGTATAGTATGTATTTGCAAAAAAAGTATATAAGTATTCTATCAGGTATCTAGTTTCCATATTACAAGCTTTGCTTAGTTTGGGGTAAGATGGCGCTGTGTAAAAAATGTCTACCGGTATTTATTTATTATTTCGTCGTCAGCCATAAGACGTCCACAGCTGGACGAAGGCCTCCCAATAGAGGGGTGTTACCATAATCCCCACGCTTGGCAGGCGGCTTGGGGATCGCAGAATGCTCTCCACCGCTACCCGAGAGGACGCTGCTGCCCGTCCTCCGGTGGGTCTGGTTGCAGATTAAGGACATACCCAGGTCAGGATTTATTATTTATGTTTATTTATTTAATTTCTACATATAGGACGATGAAATACCAGAGACGATCCAGATATTGAAGTCCTCTACCCGTCGGCAGCGTACGTACGCTGGTAATGTCATTTTGATTCAACGGCAATGGTTATGCGCTGAGTTTAGCCAAATAAACACCGCAGCATTTTGATCACGCGTCGATCGGCGTTTTGAGAATAAAATGAAGTTTAGGGAAAACCAGACCCTAAGCGCGTTTTCCCACGCGACGACACACGACACCGTAAATTACGGTGACGAATTGACGTTACCGAGCGCCATACAATTCTATAGACCGTCTTCTCACACAACGACATGACACTGCACGACAAACGTCTCGGTCTATAGAATTGTATGGCACTCAGTATCGTTACCGTAATTTAAGTGTTCTATATTCCAAAGTTTTCCCTCAAAAAACAATTTTATTTAGTCAAATTACTTATATAAATATTATTATATAAATGCCATAAAATATATATGTTACAGACGAACATCCGTCTTAGTTACTTCTTTGGTTGATAACACGATAACTTATACTTTCCTCGATAGAAAAAAATAACGAAACAGTGCCTATTTTTGAACTTTTTTCAGTTATATGTCCTAATTACAGCACATAGACACATAAAAAAAAATTGAAAGATAATAGTCTTTTGGAGATTTTTCTTTGGTTGAAAATTATTAATTTAGATAATTTTCGAGTAATCTGAGAAAAACTTCAAACATCGAAGCTTGACACGCACGAATCTGTGTAACCGCCATAATTTTGCTCCGCTAAATGTGACCCTACCTGATACAACTTTAGACTAATGATCGATCGCATTAAAATATGTGCTTAAATGTGGAATATTGTGGCCTTAAGGTGTCGTGTGTCGTCTCGTGAGAAAACCCGCTAAGTCTCAACTCAACACCAAACGGCTCAAATGTAAAAACCACTGCCGAGGTTAGCATAATAGTTCAAATTACCAAGGCATGGAAGAATAATTATTAAGTTAGCCCATGACCCAAGACGAGGCTTAAACATAAAAAAAAATAACCATCCTACTCCTTTAATTTCCACTGTGTACAAATTAATTATTATAAAAGCCGTATAAAATAAATGTTCCATCCCTAAGGTAATTTCCATCCATTATGAATATTGAAATTGGCGAAAATTACATTAAGATGGACGTCCGAGATATAAAGCATAAAATAAATTTCAAATTTTCGACTAAGAAGTCCACGATCGGTTATTGCCAATTTTTCTTACACCGGAGACAGATTTATTTTGACACAGAAATGTGTTGTTAAACAATTATGTAGGTTCGGTTTATTTTAAAGCAGGAGACTGTAAATTACATATTTGGGTAGATTTAAATAAACAGCTGCCTAGGGATTTGGGGAATGATACCCGTATACCTACTAATTATACCAACTTATACATAAAATAATAAAAGATATATTTTTTAATCCATCATCAACATCAGCCCGGAGACGCCCACTGCTGAACGAAGGCCTCCCCCTTAGACCGCCACTGTTTTTAATTGATTGGTGATTTGATTTGATTTGATTGATTGATTTGGTTGAATTTTGAAAATGAAAAGCTTTTATTGGGGTTTTTCTTTTCTTGCCTTCTTATTTAGGTGATATAAGTTTAATATAAATCAGCGTTGGGTAACGCAAAACCTTGGCAGATACCAATATCATTCGATTGTTTAGGTAGGCCCAGAAAAATACGTAACATCGGAATTATTTCGCATAAAAAGAGGGAAAAAGAACATTACTATACGGGATATTTACCGTGATTATGTTGTGAAATGAAACCAAAAAAACTGTGAAATCCGATGAAAAACAGTGTTTTATTACTAAGAATAGCAAAAAGAAATGAATTCTGGTTAAAGTAGGTAAGTGTAAAAGTAAGTTACTTATTCAACCAGAATAATACATTTTAAACCGTAGACACTCATAGAGACAGAGTTCTTGCAAAACTGTAAACTGGAAAGGAGGTTGTGTTCATGACTTTCGCTATTAGAGCTAAGTTGTTGCTCATGATTAAAAAAATACTTCGGCGAAAAACTAAAATCATTCTGTATGTAGAACTTGTATTGCGTACCTAGAACCGAACAGGAAACTTTTAAGTAATATTATCGCCGAGGGTTCCCAACCGTTAAAGCTATCCTCGGAAACGATATCCAGGCTCTAGGCATCTATTACATGCACTATCTATTTGCATAAACTATGGGTCGTATTACCAGGAGATACAGTTGGAAATACCTTTGCGGACAGTGGAGCTCTATTAGACTTTATTGCTCCGAGCTTAAAGTGTTTTCTTGCTACGTCTGCATTACAAGCGGATATAAAATAAATGCAGAATGCCGGTTGCAGTTAAAACCTAACATAGCTTAGCTCTTTTGCCTAGAAATAAAATGTATGTGTCAAAAACTGAACATGAGTAATTTTCATATTGTGATTTGCTTTTAGAAAGTTGCTAATAATATTTTGAATTTAGTAAGAAAAGACTGTTTTAAACTATGACGATTGTTCATAATTTCTATGATATCTCGTATTACATAAAACTGTAAGTAAAAAAGTTTTTTCCCAAGTTATTTCGCCTTTGTCTTTAGGGTTGCTAGTATTAAAAATATTTGCGGTAGACAGATAATAGTTATTTATAGTCGAGGGCTTACCATAGTCACGAGTTTGTAAAAACCAATTCCGCGCGTGTGCCATACAACGTTTCACTACACATTTGCGAGAATACAGATAACAGAAGTACAACAGATAATTAAACAGTTAAGTTTAGTTAACAGTAAAGTTATTATTTTGTTTATAAATATCGTTTCGTCTTCGTTAAAACGTTTCTAATATGTCTTTACGTGTTGTTTCTAAAACTCCGAAGAAGCTTGTAGTAAAGTTGCCACGACTTTACTACAAGTTTCTTCTAGAGACTCCTTGATGGAATTCTTATACCTACCTATCTTTTTATAGAAATTAAAAAAATCCCGTAAAGGATACGCACGGCGCTTTACAACTAGGCGTGCGGTAAATAGGCTTAATGTACGCCTAGCTATTTTACCGCACGCCTAGTTGTATGGTGCGTAATGTTCAACTTGCGAACGATATATACAAGCATCATAAATTCATTTATCCAGCAAATGTGTTGTAAACTCTTTTTTGTCTTTTTTGTTTTTTGTAGACACCAAAAAGTATTTGTGGTTGTTTGATTGATTACATAGGTATTATATAGAAGTGTGCATTATTAAGAAAACTACAAGATAATTACATTATAATTAAAAAACGTAAACTTACAATTAATGCCCGCGGTAGTGTCTCTATTAATTTATACTTATTTTGCCAAGCTAGAAGTTTAAGTGCAGTTTGTTTGCCTATTTATTAGTCACTAGGTACTACTAGCACAGGTATTCTAAAGGCTCCTAAGTCTGCCTGAGGTCGTGACGCGCGCACATACCGATGGCGAGCCAGGGAACGGTTTCGACTCCTAATGAGACATTCCGATCCAACGGTCCAACGGTCGGAATTAGCCTCGAAACGCATGCTATTGCAATGTAACAGTTCTGGAGACCACTGCAAGTATTCGTGATTAGAATATTGCCTGTTTTATCATGAACTAGCTGTGCCCTGCGGTTTCATCCGAGTGGTGAGGGTGGGTGAGGGTTACAATTAAATGTGGCCTATAATGCCTATCTTTTATCTTCTAATACTATAAAATGCTCTGTCCTGACTGACTGACTGACCGACTGACAGACAACGCACAGCCCAAACCGCTGGTCGTACATACTTGAAATTTGGCGGGTGTATTCGTCTCGATGCGGAGGGGTGTACTAAGAAAGGATTTTACGAAATTCGACCCCCAAGGGGGGAAAGGGGGGGGGGAGTTTGTATGAAAGTCCTTTGTTTTAGGAATTTTACTCGCGAAAATTTGGATTTGGATAGTTCATTTAAAATAAAAAATGTGGTTTTCACAATTTTTTTGACAGGGACGATTTAAGTGGGGAAAGGGGGTGGAATGTTGTATGGAAAGTTCTTTGTTTTTGAAGTTATAGTGATGAAAATTGATATTTGGGTAATTCATCCAAGAAGAAGGGGGGAAGTTGGGGGGGGGGGGGGGGAGTGGGTGAGTCGGTATAGTTGGTCGAGTCGGTAGAGTCAGTAGAGTCGGTAGAGTTGGGAGGCCTAAAAAAATTGCTCGGGATGATTTAAAGTGGTCAATTTTGGGAGCGGGCCGAATTTCTTCCGCACGCGGACTAAGTCGCGGGCGACCTATAGTATAAAATAAAATAAATAAAATGTTTTTATTTCAGGCACCAGTAGGCCCATAAATTAAATTACATTACACACACATATAGACAGGATGTATGTAATTAAAACGAATTGTAGGTGTAACAGGTATGTAAGGTACCTATTACACATCGTCATTAAAACTTTAACATAATTATAAATTACAAATTTATAAATTACATTATGAATTATATAATGGTCTTTGCTACAGTTTCTTTTTATCAAACGTCAGATCAGCAGAGTCGTTTGATTGTGAACAGATTTCCTAGATTTACATGCACAATGCATATTTCCGTTCCAGAAAAAAAACAGTGGTATAATTACTTATTAAAATCAGTACGTAGCTTTCGAACACTGTTATATAGTGTTGTTTAGTAGTGATAGGACTCTACTGCAGAGTCCACCTGGGGAAGTACCACACCTTTGCCAGTTATTCAACCGCCAAGCAGTAGTGTGCAAGCATTACTGTGTTCCGGTTTGAAGGGTAATGTTACCAAAGAAATTACTGGGTATGAAGAGATTTAACATCTGATATCTCAGGGTGAAGAGCGCAGTACAGTGCGGCGCAGGATTGTATTCGCAAGTTCACAATTCCGGCACTGCTACGGTTAAAATAAATAAATATTGGGGGACATTCTACACACATCGCCATCTAGCCCCATAGCAAAGCTTGTATTATGGAAACCAGATAGCTGATAGAATACTTATATACATATTATTTCGTAAATAAATACTTATAATACATACTACACCCAGACATAGAACAAACATGTATGTTCGTCATTTAAATTTTTGTCCTGGGTGGGGATCGAACCCACGCCCTACAGCTCTGAAGGCAGACATGCTACCAACTAAGCCATATGGCTGTCAAAATGATGAGTGGTAAGTAGCAGGCGTGACGCTTTCCACCAGGCCAACGTCTGGCTCGTTTCGTCACTTGATAGTAATAAATATTCCGTTTATCATAAATGTAAAATATTTAAAAGTAGGCCTTCAACCCCTTCATCCATCACATTCGTAACTAAAACTAACTAATTTAGTTATACTTTACGTGCTCTTATGCAGCGACGGTGATAATGGAATGGACGGGCCCAGCGCTTGCAAATCGATCAAAATAACAAGACAACACAATCAAGCATACCTAGCTAAAAGTATGCATATTACATTTGCCGGAAAATAGAGATAGCCAATCTAATTACTGCATGACAAAAAGAGAACACATGTACATGTATTAGAAGTTTGTATTGTCGTATCGTACGGCTCGCATGTCGCAAAGGCAGAGTGTGACTGAAGCGAGTGGAGAGCCAGCGCTCAAAATCCGTGCGCTTATTTCCCGTCCATTCCTCTTATCATTGTCGCTGCTCTTATGCACATGTTGATGTTTGGTATTTAAATATTGTGCCCTTCCGTCGGGGGAAACGGAGCATCTTGAAGATATCATCAAAAATATGAATACATTTTTTAGAGCTACATACCTAGCTGATAATAACGTACCTTCTTAAAAGCTCAGCACACACAATGACGATAGGAAAATGTGAATGGTTACTCTAAATTCAGCGAGAATTAAAGAAATGGGAGAAAAGTTGTATAGGAGGTGTCTTAGTACGTATGAAAACTGACGTGGTTTTGACACATTTTTGTTTCATTTAAACGGGAATACTCACGTTTAATTAAATCGGATACTCCGACTATAGTTTCGATCACATCCGGTGACCTTTTTCAAAGAGTGATTTACCTGCTTAGCACTGCGGGCCGCTGCGCGTCGCGCGCGCGATGACAGCGGTTGCTCTGCGGGCGAGGGGGGTGGGGGTGGGTAGAGTGTCGTGCTGCGCCGGCGCTCTCTGAAGTTCTTCTTCACTGGAATCGTCTCGTGCGGTGTCGGGAATACCGGACCGGATCCGGTTCCAGATGTGATCGAAACTATAGTCGGAGTATCCGATTTAATTAAACGTGAGTATTCCCGTATAAATGAAACAAAAAAGAGGTGTCTTAGGTTGTGTAAGGCAACAGTTATTTGGAAGGAGCAACGGCAATGAGATCAATAGACTCATTCAGCTGGGATCTAAAAACACCGCAGTCTCTTCAAGCATTCACCCGACACGGCACCGCGGGCACGGGTTTATGGCACTTCAAACTTGGAATATGAGCAAAATAGGTCAGAGCTTAAAACCAATTTGATATAGGTTAAGTACCTAAGAACGAACAGATCTTGACTCTAGCAAATACTACCTGACCTGCCAGTTGCCAAACTTTTTTACCTGCGAAGTGACAATAAGTAAATAGCATTTGTAAATAGGTACTATAGATTTTTCCTGTTACCATTTCTTATTTTTTTTTGTTATAAAAGTCATCATGCATTTGTTCAACTCAACACCACCAAAACCGTGTCAAAAGCACAGAAATGGCTTTGTTGAAATTCAAATGAAGGTTGAAGGTCGTAAAACAACCTTCAAAAGCGGTTGTAATTTAATAATTATTAATAAATATGTTTATCTGTTTATCTGTTTTATTCAAAAGTTGTAATTTGTTATTAATATATGTAATTGAATTGAATGAAATATAACATTCGATGAGAAGAAATACCACGTGCTGTAAGCTATTATCAGTTATTGCAAAAAAATATAGTCTTTCCATTTCTGGTATAGCTGACGTTTTTTGTCAAGCCGCTGTTTTTCAGGCATCTTTATTATAGTGCACACTATGTATAACTTGGAGAAGTGGCTTATTTCTAAGCTTTTTAACAGTTTTTGTTAAGACTCCGGAAGTTTGCTGAAGCTGGGTTGACATTTTTGTTCAAAGCCGGTCCAGTGTTGAATTGATGCAATGTGCTATGACCTTAATGGAGACCGTGTCTAATCGAGAATCTGAGGTACTTATCGATAGATAATTGTGATCGCAACGGGATTCCCAGAACCAATTTCGAGATGGCTAAACGAACAAACAAGTTGGACCAATTTATAATAGGACCTGAAAGTGAAGCAAGGCTAGGGCTGGAAAAAAAAAGTATTGTACTAGCATTAGTGATTTATGGCTGAATTACTTGTATTAGGAACTTAAAAAATCTAGGACGAATTGATTTCGGAAGATCCTAAACAATGAAGAAAGGTCAAAGAAGAAATAAAGAAGTAATGAATGCTATACATAGTCGGTAAGTATTCTATTTTTTTAGTATCGATTACTATATAGCTTATCGTGTTTTAGAAATCCTTGAAATTTTCATACTAGTTAATTTAAAATTTTGTTACACACGTTTTCATTTTTGAATAACCAGCAAATAAAACATTCTTTTTCAAGAAAAATATTAAATAAAAAAAATATATAATTGAGTAATTTTGATTTTAAAACCAAATTATTGTACCGATTTCGATAAAAATTTTGGGGGACAACCTCTGAAGTATCATCTACCAAACAAAAAAAATAAGAACAACATCTATTCATAATTGGCGACAGTAATCGCGGACCATACATACAACCTACAGTTGAATTGTGAACAACCTTTTTTGATGTCGGCTAAAAAATAAAAAACACGACTGGCCAGCAAAACAGTTATTTTAAAAATTATATTTATATAGCCATTGTCACTTAGAGTGATATAAGGACTCTCAACGATACCCCATACATCCAAATCTGTTCAGGCATTTAGAAGTTATTGTGGAATAAAGAAACTTATATACATACATAGATACATATTATACATGAACCCTGAAAAAATTACACTCCTCTTTTTGGGCAGTCGTGTTAAAATAACACACGTTTCACCACATTGTAACACTTGGCTAGATTTGTACACGTAATCATACATATTTAAATAAGTAAACAATACTCTACCATAATTGTATAATACTCAAAAGACCCCTGTTTCGGGAAAAAAATACGACATTTATTGACATTGTCGGCGAAAGCCCCCTAAAAACGCCTATCCTTGTCCAGTGGCTAGTTTGCCCATGGTACTAGACAAATAATAATGGAAACTTATTTAACGGAGCGTAGGTATTTGGCTTTGAAAGGAATTACTAACTGCTTATTGACTGTTAATTTACTCATTCACAAAAATTTCGAAACAAGTAATTGAGTTTGAGGAAACATTTTCAAGCATTTGCCAATCTACACGGAATAAATAAAGCTTGTACAGCTATGATACTCCAATATTGTCTCTACACAATCGTAGGTCAAACATTATGGTCTTTATGCGACTCTCCATCCATAGTAAATAAGAAGTACTTACTCGAGTTTGGCATTATATATTTTTATAGTCTTTTTATATTATGTAGAGTCCTGTAGATAAAATATATCCCCGTAACTTATTATTGTGGTAGGACTCTACTGCAGAGTCCGCCTGGTGCAGTACCACACCTTTGCCAGTTATTCAACCGCCAAGCAGTAGTGTGCATTACTGTGTTCCGGTTTTACAGGGGTTATCTTTAATTTACTGGACACCGTATGGTACTAAGTAGATCGATTTAAAATCAAAAAGAAAGAAAGAAAATAATTTATTCTGCGACATCAGCACACAATAATAGGTAATACAACCATTGATACATTTATAGATTCTTGAGTGATGTCACAAAAAGGGCCTCAACTCAGCATAATGCTGTTTAACAAACAGCGCTGGTCTTCCGTTGAAGCCGAATTAGCGAGGTCACGAAAGGTTTATAAACAGTGAAACATGAAACAATATTTCACGTAAATACTGTCATATAAATATGCCTACAAAACAAGTACAAAAATATATTGATTTAAAAATATTCTGTAGAATATTTACAAGAGAATATTTATCATTTTACAATCATAACTGTATAAAAATATAAAAGAATAAAATAAAAGAATAAAGTCTATGGAAATAAGGATGAATTAATTTTTGTTTTATTTATACGGGAATACTCACGTTTAATTAAATCGGATACTCCGACTATAGTTTCGATCACATCCGGTGACCTTTTTCAAAGAGTGAAAACAGAGCCCGACGCGCGTGCAGCTGCGTCCTGCTTAGCACTGAAATGAATTGATGAATTAATTCTAATTATAAGGATGAATTTATATCTATACTTTTCATCATACTTGGTCGTAAAGTGGATCTTATTGCATCGGTTTTAAGCTCATAATCGAAGTTATTACGCACGCGTGCTTTTTAATTTACATTACGGCACTTGTGCTATAATAGGTATAACCCGGTAAAGTCAAGTTTGTACGTGACTGCAATTAGACGTATGTATACGAAGCACTCTTAATATAGCCGGGTAATACTTACAGTTTTTTTGTAATAGCAACAAAGAGTTCTTAGGCCGCTGAAGTAAATGTCAACTTGCGCGCGCATTGCTGGTTTGGGCACCATTTTCCGCAAATGTTTGTTGACGTTTTCGCTGTGTGGTTGATTATTATCAAAAAAAGTTTGTTTTTTCCTCGCAAGTGTGATGAAAACAGTCGTATGAAACTCTTGTGCTATGTTTCAATACACTCTCGGCTTCCTTATCGCGCTCGCCTGCGGCTCGCGCGCATAATACCGGCTCTAGTGTAATGACCAACATAGCACCCTTTTATCATAATGTACTATTAATTAATTATTTTGTTTGACATCTGCATTGGTGACATCATTTGAATTTGATAGCGTAATTTCTGTTACTTGGTTTTGGTCAGATGTAATAATCAGTTTAATCAAGGTTGTTTGCATGCCGAAAGGTTGGATATGGAACGCTTTTTTTACTGTATTTTTTCTATCAATACTGTGTACCCATAACCGTAATAAACAATTTATGAATTATGAATTAATTTTGTAATGGATCAGCTGATATTTATTCCTCGATTTTAGCGATGGCCCCGTAGCGTAAAGTTTTTCACTATGATGGGTACTATGAACTATTTTCCGGCTTATTACATTCTGTTCTCAGGCAGAAAGATCGATCCCAAATCGATCCCGTAGATATCGATATTCGATGTGTCATTAATTTATTTATTTAAGAGCACGGCTCTTGTCGGTGGAGAGACTCCCGTCTTTCTCTATCTCTGGCCAGTTCTTTGACCTCCTTGTTCGACATGGACCCTCTCCCTTTCTCTCTCTCTTTGGCCCTCTCCTTGACTTGATCAACAAAGCTTCTTCTCGGTCTTCCGGGTCCTAGCTTTACTTCTATTTTCAACCGACTTCAAAAAAGGAGGTTCTCAATTCGATTGCATGACGTTGTTTTTTTTTTTAATATTTGTTACACCCTTACTCTGCCAATTATGAACTGATTTTGATGATTATTCTTTGTTTGGTAAGTAGTACTTTAGAGGTGGTCCCATATAAATTTTATCGAAATCGGTTTAGTAGTTTAGTTTTTAAATCAAAATTACTAGAAAATATGAAGATTTCTTCCAGGTATTCGAAGTTGAACTCGGTTGTTTTTTTTTAAAAGCGTATAATTAACTTTTCTATGATGTTTTTCATAAATGAGTCATGTCGCACAAGGTGGCCAAACATTTTTCCTCTTCTAATCTCTATGCTCTCTATGATCCTTCTGTTCTCTCCTACACTGTCTAATCCTGATTTGTTTTGATCAACATCTCCTGATTCGATGTGTGGATAATCATTTTTTGGGATCACAATGGGAAATTTTCTGATAGCTGTCAGAACGTAGTTACTGCCAGGAAGGAGAGGCTGCGCTGGCGAGATATGGCCCACTATTTTTCAAATTTTTCTTGTGAAAAAGCAGTTCACTCACCTTCATTGCTTCATTTCATAGTTTACGTTCGTTGGTGAAGTGCTTTTCCAAGTTTTCTTGTGTCATTTTGTTGAAATTATGATAAATTGTTATTGTTACGTTAAGTTATTGTTATTATTTTTTATTGATAGTAAATCACCTAATTATTTGTCAAGGCGCACTTACTAATTTGCGAAAGCTTAAGAAATACTATGGGCAAATACTTTGCTAGACATACAAAAACCAAAACAACGCATGACAGATCTGATATAATTGTCCCACAATATATAATATATGTCCATGTTATGACCTTTTTACTTTGCTTCATTCGTTCAAAATCTCCAGAACCACAGACTAGATAGTGAAACCGTTCAGGGCACGTCACTTCGTCGCTGTCTATCGAATTTTTAGGAACAATATTATTTTTTAATTGGCTGTCAGAAAATCGCCCATTGTATGGCGAGCGATATTTTATCATAACATGAAATATTATAACATCTTCGTCGTCTGTGACGGCCTTTATTATTGGTAGTATTACATAGAAGCTACGACCCCATTATGCGCATGACATGACCCATAAAATGACGGAACATGATCATGTAAAAGAACAAAAGAATGAATAGATAAAAAGTCAAAACGTCATAAACGACGAGTTGATCACAATGCGCAATTAGAATGCTTTAGAATGTAATTGAACGCTATTCAAGCAATTATTTTTTATTGGCTCATTATGTAGGTATTTCCGTTTCAATCTATCGTAAAATAAAATTTCATGTTATTCTCAGGTAGACGAGTGCCCGAACTAATCTATATCACTAGGAAAACAAGCCAGGGTAAGGGAACACCCCACGCCATCGATGGCGTTGGTCGACGTTTAATAGACTAGATGACTGGTTTTTTTTTATTGTCCTATTAAAATGTGGCCCATAAATATAGCTGATTAATGACAAAAATATGAAATTCTGATCAAAAATAAGCAACTTATAAGCATTTTAATATCATGCTAGACAGAGAGAGGAAACAGCAAATCGTGACGTCACTTGTCAGTACGCCATATAAATTCTATTCTGACAAGTAAGGCGTGACGTCATTTTTTGTTTTGTGGGAAAGGGACAGAGTTGTCTCTAACAAAAACTTTAAACGCTTATATATCAGAACATTATTAACCGATTTAACTTATTTTTTCAATAAAAATACTATATTTACTTAAATTCTTTATCAAAGCTATTGGTTTCAACGATTTAAACATCAGTCATCTACCCTTTTAGTGTCAGCTATCGATTCATATTTCATTTAGGTTTTATGATTGGCCGCTATTTTAGAGAAAATACAAGATGGCGTATAATATATTCATTTGATTCAATATAATATACTAAAATCTTCAAAGCCCTTTGACCAACATGAGAATATAAAATACTTAATAATGTTGAGAATATAAAAAAATATGAAAAATGATGATGTTGAATGTACCAATAATAAAGGCCGTTACAGACGACGAAGATGCCATAATATTTCATGCTAAGATAAAATAATAATCGCCATACAATTTTGAAATATTATATTATCTTCGTCACCTTGTTCGTCACTTGTTTTGTATGAGTAGCGATATTGAAATATGTACTAAGCTTCTAAGATAACATGAAATATTATAGCATCTTCATCGTGTGTGACGGCTTTAATACTTACAAGTAGGTTGTAGCTATATGTCTTAGCCTATTTCGTCTCACTACTAGGTAAATATCTCTTCCGATATAAATAAAATAAAATAAATATCGCAGTACATTTTTTCACACAGCGCCATCTAGCCCCAAACTAAGCAAAGCTTGTAATATGGAAACCAGATAGCTGATAGAATACTTATATATTTTTTTTTTGTAAATACATACTACACCCAGACACAGAACAAACATTTATGTTCGTCACATAAATGTTTGCCCTTGGTGGGGATCGAACCCACGCCGTACTGCTCTGAAGGCAGACACGCTACCGCTGAGCTATATGGCAGTCTATCTTTCACTAGTAGAGATGGTAGTAGGTAGTTGCTTCCGAAAACTAAGGAACGTGGATTATCTTCGGAATCGACATTCCTCATTTTGTTTTTCCTGTTATATAGCCTGGCTAAAGATAAGAAAATACTTTGTTATATCAGCGGCTATTTCGATTTATATTATCCGGATACGATTGTAAAAACAACAAATAAATAACTAAACAATGGTTCGAGG
This sequence comes from Erannis defoliaria, assembly GCA_905404285.2. NCBI lineage: Eukaryota > Metazoa > Arthropoda > Insecta > Lepidoptera > Geometridae > Erannis > Erannis defoliaria. The sequence goes on along the minus strand of FR990077.1, from coordinate 18,201,295 downwards.
ACCTGTCAGAGAAGATTCGAGAGCTTAAATGCCTATGTCGTGCAGTTTTTGACTAAAAGTTTTTTTTTGCAAAACAGTTGCTTTCCTAATAGTTTGTGAAATTATAAGAAGTAAAAAATAAATTAAAAAAAACGGGTATCGTTTAAATGATCTATCCAAATGACAGAAAAGCGAAGGCCCTACACTCTCTTCACTGATCCAAACACCAATTTTCATCATTCATCACCATAACTTCAAAAGCAAAGAACTTTCCATACCAATTTCAACCCCCATCTCACCCTTAAGCCATCCCTTTCAAATATATATTGAAAACAGCATTAATAATTTTGAATGAATCATTCAAATAACTACAAATTTTTACGACTCAATGTTCAAATACTTTCATACAAATTTTCACAATTATTTACGAAATTTCGAAATTCAACCCCTAAGAGGCGGTTGAATTTCGAAAAACCCTGTCTTAGTAGGTATACTTACCTCTGCGCATCAAGACAAATACACCCTCAAAATATCTACGATCAGCGGTTTAGGCAGTGCGGTATATGTCAGTCAGCCAGTAATTCAGTTAATCAGTAAGTCAGGACACCGATTTTTATAGTAGGAAGATACCTATTAGATTTAAATCACAGTATATCTTAATTATCACAGTAATTGTTACAAATGCGAAGGTTTATCGGACCTGGGTATGCCTTAAAACTGTGTCCAGAACCGGAGGACGGGCGGCAGCGTCCATTCTGCGATCCCCAAGCCGCCTGCCAAGCGTGGGGATTATGGAAACCCCTCCCTAATAAGGGAGGCCTTCGTCCAGCAGTGGCCGTCTTCCGGCTGATGACGATGAAGGTTTATCGGTGTGCTCCTCCACGTTGAAACGGCTAAACGGAATTTGGATGAAATTAGATATAGGAGTAGCTTGTGCCTTAGAATAAACATAGGTTTCTTGTGATTCCAGCAAGAAAAATTTCTCGATTCTACAAAACAGGACAAGGCTACGAATCTGTATAAGTTTGTCTCGTTTTCGCACGACATAAAGACACGACAAAATTTTCTCGCGGTGCGCATGTTAGCCCTGCTGGAATCACAAGAAGCCTATGTTTATTCTAAGGAGTCGCGTGTGAAACCACGGGGCGCAGTTAGTAAATATATAATAAAAAAACTTGCTGTGGTTATGCATGTTTTATATGAATATGTACATATCTAATTACCTATGTTACAAAATGTACATTTTAATTAAGATAATAATAATTTTTTAGTTGGTACCTACTTACTTACAATAAAGTCGTAGTCCGTTTTTAATTTTGAGAGATTTATGTGCTTCTTAAAGTAGTTAAAATAAATTCTGTTCAGGGTTACGCTAGGTTATTCTATTTATATCAGTTTAGCGCAAATTAAATTGGGTAGTTAGAGTTAGGTATAATAATTAAAACATTAATTCTACTTTACATTTAATAATAATTGCTCGAAAAAAGTCGCGGGCAACCGGTGGATGCAAATGGCAGGTTGTCGTACAGTGTGGCGGTCTAAGGGGGAGGCTTTCGTTCAGCAGTGGACGTCTCCGGGCAGATCATGATGATGCTCGAAAAAATAGAAAATATTTTATTCTTCTTCATTTTTGGCATCGCACTTAGTGCATTCTGCCGGAGATGCAATAGTCATAAAATCACAGTCACTTACAGTCAAGTCAGTCATGCTGAATATGCATGCTGTAGCGAATTTACTAGAAGCTTTTACAAGGAAACAGTTTACACAAATAATACCTAAGATACGGCTAATATACGGAGGATACGGATAATGTTTTTTTTCGTCCCCTCTTATACTTGATAACCATTTGATAACTACCTATAGAAACTTTCAAACTGCAAACTTGCAACTGCAAAAGGCAATTACTCATGTGTTCATGTCAAGTCCTAGTGTATGTACAAGTATGTACGAGAAAGCTTCACCTCTAGGCCACGTGCGTATGGGACATGTACTAAGCCTTCCTAACAGTCATATTGACGAACTTGACTAAGGTATAATAATAATTTTATAACAAAATTGAAATTCAAAATTTTATATACATAGATTTTCGAATAAACCGAATCGAATTGATTTTCATTACCAATAAACTAATTTGTAAACAGATATTTTTCAATCTCTAATTTTTTTTTTTAATTTCTTATTTATTCATCTAGTTTTCAATAGCAATCGATCAAATGCGCCTGATTTCTACAATTTTGACCCTTTCAAATTTAATTTAATTTTATTTGAATCCTTATTAATCTAATTTGTGATCAATAAGTTTCGTACATGATGTGCAGTAAAGAAGTTTTTCCACCAACCACGCGGTCGGCCGTCGGCGTGCGGCGACCGGTGGTCACAACTCACAACCACGTAATCTCCACGATGGAATTTATTCATTTCCGTTCAATCGGTCTCTCGCTTTACTTCGGTCATGAGTCAGAATAGCTTAGAACAGGTATGTGTATGATACGACAAAAATAAGGTAAAGCTATGTGTACTATTGCTTATCTATTCTGTAGACAATATAACGCTTTTATAAAGTAAAACGAGTAGAGGGATTTTAACAATTTTCATTACAAACATTTCATTAAAAATAAAACAACACACATATTAACGCATCTTAAAATCAATTCCTTACATTCTCATATTTATTATGTACTCGACTTCCATTGCTAAACATTTTATTCATAAATCACGACAAAAATACATTTTTCATCTAAAAACGAATAAATAATTATGTACTTATAATATAATACAATTGTCTACAATGATTAAAGTATTATTACACTACTTTTAGGTTTTTATTCTGTTTTCTATTGTATACGATTTTGATTTATAATTATTTATGAACTAGAAATAATTAATCAATAGTATTATACTTATTTACAAACATATAATCGATTCGATCGATTTTCATCAATTTAGACGTTTCCAAAATTACACTTTACGGAAAATGGATCCAATTTCGGCCTTACTGGTAGGTACTGGTAGGGATAGGTGACTAGATGGTCTAATATTTTTCCACATCGCCGCCAAAAATCTGTTATTTTAATTTTTAAAACCTTCTTCGTTTTTGGCATAGCAGTTTGAATATAATTTCAATCTATTATAAATTACATTTGTGTGAAAATAAAATGACCGAAGCTTAGAGAAGAGGTTCGTTCTTGGACGTTGTCCGCTGGCGTGGGGTGACGTGGCGTTGAGTGAGGCGTGACGTGGTATCGAGTGAGGCGTGTTCGCTAGCCGGGCACCTGACTCGTGAGGTATGGCAACAATTTCCGAACCCTCTGTCCGGAGTGCGTTCACCCGGCCGCTAGGCTTTGCATGCCCGCTGCGCCTGCGCGCCATTTCCGGAGGACGGCGCGCGGGGAGGGCATAGGGCTGATATTTTTTTGTTGTTTTAAAAATTCCTGGCCATGGTTACAAGTCCTTCAACCGCATACATATTTCTTTATTGATCTATCTTTCTGTTCTATCTTCTTTCTGTTCAGTCAAATGTGTCCTAGTCACAGTCAAAGTCACATACAGTAAGTCACGGTCAAGTCCTATCATGCCCTAGTAAAGTCGTGGTAACTTTACTACGAGCTTCTTAGGAGTTTTAAAGCAACACGAAAAGACATGTTTCACCATAATTATAATCACTTGCCCACATCACTCAAGCACTTAAATCGGCACTTAATGAATAAAACGCCACTATTTTTTATAAATTAACAGAAACAGACACTCGAAAAAACACAAGTTTTGTAAAATAATACAATGCGGCGACATGTTTTTTTTCGCGTTCCCGCCAAAGCTCCCGGTAGGGTTGTTAAAAAATATTGCGTTGCATTTAATAATAAAATTCTGATGATGTTTTTTTTTTCACATTGGCTTCAACTACTTTACTATTTAGACAAGTAGATAGGATATATATAATTGTTTTATGTTTTGTTGTTCAGTAGCGGTAACGTGCAAAAAAGCATTAAATTGTCTGAATCATTTGTTATTCATGATTAAATCATTCGTTTGTATTTTTTTTGTTGTAATCGTTTTGCTCTAGACGACTTTTCATGTATTTTATTACTTAATTACTCACCACGGTATAATGTTGATAGTAGATTTCTGCTGGTCCGATTGAAATTATATTTTGTCAGGTAGCCTTCTTCTTTTCTTTGTTATTGGCATCGCACATTGTGCATTCTGCCAGAGTCAAGTGTATATGAATGTTCAAGTTTATGTAATATTATCAAGTCAAATATGTCATGTTAGTTACACGAAATTAGTCAAAGTCGAGTCCAAGTCATGCTATAGTAAAGTTGTGGCGACTTTACTATGAGCTTTTTCGGAGTTTTGAAAACAACACAAAAATACATGTTTTACCACATTATATTACTTGCCCACATTCGTGCATGTAATTCAACACTCAATGAATAAAACACCACCATTTTAAATCGCGAAAATACACTAGTTTAAGAAAATAATAGAAGACAGTGCCGTGATTTTTCCGTGTTATCGCCAAAAACCGTCAGGTAGCCTATGGTGCAGTATAGATGATGGATTCAAAGACACAGCAGCCGCGGAAGTGGGTCGAGCGGGCCCCCTAAAATCAAACGGGGATTTCTCTATTTGCCCCCCCCCCCCCCCCCCCCCCGTCATGGAATACTTCCGCAGTCCCTGACAAGACAGTATAGGTATTTACGCTGCTCAATGTCAAAGATATTTATACTCGTAGATATTTAAACTCATCGAGTGTGGGATCATTAGTTAACTATCAAAAGCACTTGTACATGTGAATAAAAATCATGAAAGCTTGTGTTTAAAAAAACATTTTAACAGACACAATTATTATTGTAAAAGGCAACCCTGTTGGCAGGGTGTCGTGGGAGACCTAGGCTATAGGAATGTCAGGTGCCGGCAGCACAGTAACGGATACCTTAACTCAACGGGATTTAGAAAGTTACCGTGGCCCTTGAATGTTAAACTTATATTGTACCTACTATCTAGGCATCGAGAGAAATAGTTCGAATGCCTTAGGTTTCATCTGTCTAGGCCTGGGCATTTATTTATGTTAAGTATAGATATTTGTCTGTGTCAAGCAGATTTTCTATCAAGTAAGAATTTCTACTTTAAGTAGATCTGAATGTTTTTTTAAGTATTCGATTAAGATTCGATTACATACTTGGAGGACCTGGACCTGGGTACGTCCTTAAACTGCAACCAGACCCACCGGAGGCCGGGCAGCAGCGTCCTCTTGGTTAACGGTGGTGAGCATTCTGCGATCCCCAAGCCGCCTGCCAAGCGTAGGAATTATGGCAACACCCCTGTATTGGGAGGCCTTCGTCCAGCAGTGGACGTCTTATGGCTGACGACGACATATGTACTTGGAGGATCTAGCTCTCTCTCTCTTACATACATGCAAGGGAGACATGTGATTTTTATAAAATTATGTAGCGTGTCTTTTGTTTTATTTGTAGTTCTTCGCACTGGAAAATGCGCAAAGTACAACACTATAATATATTAGTCCTCTTATCAATAATACACTTTTAAAACATTAAAACAAACGATACACTAAACAATAAAAACTTTTTTTCCCAATAACCCGTTTTATTTTAATCGAAGACGATAGTTACAGATAGAGATCTAGCATTAATTACAATTGGTTCAAGATATTATTAACTCATTTATTTATAATTAAATAAGAGCTTAGAGGTTATTTTAAGAAAAGAGATTATTAACGTATTTTTATTTTTATTTTTTCTTCTTAATCCTCCGAAGAGGACTTGGCGTCGCACATCCTGTGCATTTGCCAGAATTTATAGTTATTTCATTTCATTAAGTTTTTTTGTGACATAGAATGAAATTTGGCGTGTAACTTTGGTGTTATCAATAAACTGTTGTATTATTGTATTGATATTATTATTTTTAAAAGGCATGTGACATTTTGGCCTAGCTCCTACAAGGAAGTATGGGAAGTTTTTATCACTAGGCCACCTGCCTATGGGAAATGTCCTAAGCCTTTTAAAACACTTGACTTTGGTTAATGCATCATGCTCGACGCCATATACTCTGCGGAAGGAAAAAGAAAAAAGTTGAAACGATTCAATCAATACGTAATGAGCCATCAATGAAGGACAGGTGCAAGCACATCTGCAGTCTCGTAGCTTATAGAGGCATTATTATTAGCTGATTGGCTTTTCCTGTAAACAGGATGCTTTATTTAGTACATTCTCGCATTCAAGAAGGACGAGTAACCTTTACAATAAATAGGTAATTTTTTTTATAAAAAATAAACAACCGACTTCAATTTCGATTCCGTTGATAACATCGTGTTTCCAGTAATTTTGATTGAAAAACCAAACTACTGAACTGATTTCGATGAAATGTATATGGGACCTCTGAAGTATCACCTTCCAAACAATAGAAAAATCATCAAAACGAGAGAACTAGATCCTTCAAGATCTAAATCAATTTATAATTGTCGGAGTAAGTAATCGCGTAACATACGTCATAAAAAAAGGCTCCGTATCAGGACTATCAGGGTAAATGACGATGTTTGCAGAACGTCGGCATGTTAAAACGTCTACATGGTGAAACGAATAGGGTAGATGACTGATGTTTAAATCGTTGAAAGCAATAGCTTTGATGAAGAATTTAAGTAAATATAGTGTGTTTATTGAAAAAACAATTTAAATCGATTATTAATGTTCTGATATATAAGCGTTTAAAGTTTTTGGTAGAGCCAACTCTGTCCGTTTCCCACAAATCAAAAAATGACGTCACGCCTTACTTGTCAGAATATAATTTATATGGCGTACAGAGAAGTGACGTCACGATTTCCTGTTCCGCCTCTCTGTCTAGCATGATATTAAAATGCTTATAATTTGCTTATTTTTGATCAGATTTTAATTGTCTTTTCATTAATCAGCTATATTTATGGGCCACATTTTAATAGGACAGTAAAAAAACAGTCATCTAGCCTATTAAGAACCTCCTTTTTAAAAAAAACAGAATTAAAAATAACCTATTTTTTTGTAATTATCCACTCATTACGCCCACACCCTGAATGAAATCCTTGTCATGGAATCGTGAGGTCGTGGTTCAAATCCCGGACCCGCACCAATAAGCTCTTTGGAGTTTATGTATGGATTTTCCACCACTAGCTTTTCGGTGAAGGAAAACATCTTGAGGTAACCTGTATACGTCCGGAGAAGAAATTCAATGGCGTATGTAAAGACCAAGTATTTATTTTCAAAGTCGATTGAAAATAAATACTTGGTCTTTATTTTTTAACTGACAAGTGGCGAGACGAGCTAGACGTTTGCCTGGTGGTAAGCGTCACGCCTGCCACTAACAGTAGCAGTACGAGAATTGTGACCTTGCGAACACAATCCTGCGCTGCACTGCGCTCGTCACCCTGACATATCAGATATGAGTAATTTCACTGGTATCATTGCCCTGCAAACCGGAACACAGTAATGCTTGCACACTACTGCTTGGCGGTAGAATAACTGGCAAAGGTGTGGTACTTCCTCAGACAGCAGTACGACGGAAGGAGACGGACTCTGCAGTAGAGTCCTACCACAACGACTCACATATGCCATTGAATTTCGCCACACGCCACACCCTGTAATGTATAAAATGTGTCATCGAGGACACACTTCAGTTAGCATTAGGTCTAGTTAATCGATATAGCATGCATGGCTACTTTGCATGCAACTAACTTATTCCATTGTCATGCAAATCATTGCATTAATTCCACCCTTTTTGCGAAGTCGGTTAGAAAATTACTAAGGGGCGATCAAGCGACGCGTAACCTTTTATTTTCGTTTCACACTTAATCAGGCTTTAAGTGCTTACTTAATTACGACTTGATTAAACAAAGTAACCGTTACTGCAGGCAGTAGATAAAGAATTTAAGGCCGCTATATTCCAAAGTTGCCCCTCGCTAAATCAATGTTATTTAGTCAAATTACTATATTTAAAGCCAAAATATATAATAGTATATTATGATACAAGTGAGCTATGTTGGTACACTAGAGGCGATAAGGAAGCCGAGAGTGTAATGACTAACATAGCACAAGAGTTTCATACGACTGTTTTCATCACACTTGAGAGGAAAAAAACAAACTTTTTTTTGATAATAATCAACCACACAAAAAGTCAACAAGCATTTGCGGAAAATGGCGCCCAAACCAGCAATGCGCGCGCAGGTTGACATTTACTTCAGTGGCATAAGAACTCTTTGTTGGTATTACAAAAAAACTGTAAGTATTACCCGGCTATAATATGAGTGCTTCGTATACATACGTCTAATTGCAGTCACGTACAAACTTGACTTTACCGGGTTATAACTATTATAGCACTAGTGGCGTAATGTAAAGTAAAAAGCATGCGTGCGTAATAGCTTGGATTATGAGCCTAAATCCGATGCAATAAGATCCACTTTACGAGCAAGTGTGATGAAATAATATATTATGTTACAGACGAACATCCGTCTTAACAGTACCTATTTTTATACTCTTTTCAGTTATATAATATGTCCTAATTACAGCACACAGTCACATAAACTAAAAGCAAAACTAGTGATAGGTGTATTATGTTTAGGTTTAATTTATTTAATATGTTGTATTTAATTGTCTGAATTTCTTTTGTTTTTGCGTGTGTTATGTTTTTGTCACAAATAAAGTCTTTTCTATTTCTATTTTTACATAAAACATGAATGTATTAAAAAATAATTGGTATTTTAAAGAAGTTTCTACGGTTGTTTTTTTTTATTTCGATACTTTTCGGGTAATCTGAGAAAAACATCAAAAATCGAAGCTTGACGCACGAATTTGATTAACCGCTATATTTGCTCCGATAATGCGCTCTTACCTGATACAGCTTTAGACTAATGATCGATCACGTTAACAAAATATGCCTGAAACGTGGAATATCCTGGCCTTAAGTAATTTTGTAGTTTTTTAATCTCTTAACTATATTTTCAGTAGTTTCTGTTTTCTGTCGACCATGAAATGAAACCGATTTTTGTCTTCTAATAGAAGACAAGCCAAGTCGACTTTCGGGCGGCATAACGATTCTGACATTAGGGCTGGTGGTTAACCTATACGAATTTACATGCAAGGACTACAGTAACACTTACAAGAATCATTCTTTTTGCTTGTGTACAAATGCTTTTGCGAGAGTACAGACTCTCGCAAAATCGAAATCTCGAAATCTACAAAGGCAAAATGTACATTACGCCAAATGCACAATTCGAAAAAAATACAAACCACAAAAATTACGTATTTCGGTTTGAAGTAGGTTGAATTGGTTTTTAAATAGCCTGTGGACATTTACATTGTACTGTAGGTACCTACTTTTTTATTTTATGTTAGTCGGGTAAAATAGATAGATAGAACCACTTTATTGTGCACACCAAAAATAAAACAACAATAGAAACAAGAACCTTAAGAACTAGTGCCACAAGTGGAGGCCTTATCGCTAACAGCGATCTCTTCCAGGCAACCATGGTATTGAAATAAATTAAAATAGTGAAGTTCAGAGACGCAGGCCGTTACTAGAACTACTTTTAACTTAATTAAGCAAAAACCTAATCTTCAATACCTAAGTACTACGTGTAGTAAGTACTAAATAGCACTTTAACTCCCAGACATGTCTTTTAATTAGCTAATTAATCAACTTAAATTATTTAGCATTCTTAGACATCTAGTATTTAATGTTTACTGAGAAAAATCGTATCGTTGTCGTTAAGAGCTTTTTAGTGCCTCCATAAGAATCTTTTTTCTTTCTTGGGATTCCAGTCAGCGATTCTCAATACAAACGTATTCCCCTATTTTGTTACTAGATAATGCCTCTAGTCAGCGATAGTGATAATGGAATGGACAGGCCCAGCGCTTGCAAATCGTTCAAAATTAACAAGTCAACACAATCAAGCATACCTAGCTAAAAGTTTGCTTATTACATTTGCCGGAAAATAGAGATAGCGAATCTAATTACTGCATGAGAAAAAGAGAACACATGTACATGTATTAGAAGTTTGTATTGTCGTATCGTACGGCTCGCATGTCGCAAAGGCAGAGTATGGCTGACGCGAGAGGAGAGCTGGCGCTCAACATATAGTCTTCAATATCCGTGCGCTTATTTCCCGTCCATTCATTTTATCATTTTTGCTGCCTCTAGAGCAATATTTTTTTGTGTACTGTAAACATGTCACCCGACTTCAAAAAAGGAGGTACTCAATTAGTTTTTTTGTGTGTATGTTACGCGATTACTACGCCAATTATGAATTAATTTTGATTATTATTTTTTGTTTGGTAGGTGATACTACAGAGATGATCCCATATAATTTTTATCGAAATCGGTTCAGTAATATGGGTTTTAAATCAAAATTACTGCTATAAATAAAAAAACTGGAAAATATGAAGATGTCATCCAGGTAGCCGAAATTGAAGTCGTGTTTTTTTAAATCGTATTATTTTAGCAACTAATAACTTAAAAAAATCTTTAAAAAAAATATTGCTCTAGAGGCATTATCCAGTACGAAAACAGGGGAATTCGTTTGAATGGAGAATCGTTCACCGGAATCCCTCTTAAGTAAAGTTAAGATTAATTAACATCCACATAATATAAACACAGCTGAGCGCTACCGTGGGTCGTGTGAAACTTGACTTACTCAGCTGTTTGGTTTGTCCTATAACAGCACTGTCAATACATATCAAAGGATTTCGTGCGGCATAATAATATGGAATCTGACATTAATGCCGCCCACTCAGCTTATAAGAACCTTTTTAAAAGTATTTCTGCTGAGAAAGTACGAAAAACTGAGCCATAAATAGAGTTGAAACATTTTTATCACTTCGCGTGTCTTGCACAGGTAGCGTATAGTAACTAGTGCTTAATCTGCGGCAGAGTAGGGGAAGAGGGGGTAATTAGCGGGTCAATGCTCTACCACCCTGATGCAGTACAGGGTAGTATCATTTTAGGCTTTAGTTTAAGAGGGATAGAGTTTATTTTTCAATGTAGAGTATGGCTTAGTGTAAGTATGAAATGGTTAGTGTGAAAATTGGATACTTATGTCTAAATATGAATTTTGTAGTGTCGACATAATTCTAGTTAGTTAGTTAGTCTAGAATACATTATAATGTATTCGAATAATAGTGGTTAACGCGTTAGGATCGTAGGTACGTCACAAATCTTGATATCAACACAAACGCACTCTAAAAGTAAGCAAGTTTGGTTAGGCTGAGAGATATCAACACAAAAGCACTCTAAAAGTAAGCAAGTTTGGTTAGGCTGAGAGGCCAGCCCTAGTGTCAGAGTCAATGTGTCGCCCGGTGGCCTCTGTGCCGTGGCTTGACGGTTGTTGTTACAGTAAAGATCAAACAACTGGGACCTACAACTTAACGTTCAGACCTACGCAGCGGTTCGATGTAAATGCCACTATTGGTCACCCATCCGAAGTCATCTAGTCAGGGTACGGGACGAGCGGTTCACCACTACGTGGCTCTAGCTTTATTGACGGGATATGAACCCACGTTTGCGGAGTGCGAGTCGAACGCGCTAACCACTAAACTATCACCGTTACTGTCTACAATGTGGTTGCTGTTCAATTTGTAAATGCAGGTTAATTCTGCCGACAAGCAGTAGTGTGTGATGTATAATGTATATATTACCAAAGTACTTACTTATTACTTACGGTGTTTCAGTAGTAGTATAATATTATAATTATATATTTGGTTCCATTTGAAGGGCATTGTTACCAGATAACATTCTGGGAACGAAGAGATTTGACATCTAATATCTCAGGGTGGCAGTGCCGAGCAGAGCAGCGCAGGGTTTTGTTCACAAGTTTACAATTCTGGCACTGCTACTGTTATGGGCACTTGGGCAGGCGTGATGCTTACCACCAAGCAAACGTCTCGCTCGTCTCTTCACTCCAAAGCATTAAAAAATCGAGCATAAAGGGATACGCAGCCTGCAAAGTTATTAATTAAATCTAATTATTATTTTATTAAATTAGGTCAATGTAATTATTAATTTATTTAATTATTAATTAATTCAATTTAACTATTAATTAATTGAACAGGTTTGGCAGGTTGTCGTACAGTGTGGCGGTCTAAGGGGGAGGCCTTCGTTCAGCAGTGGAGGTCTCCGGGCTGATGATGATCAATTTATTAAATTAATTCAATTTTACTAGTAATTAATGCAATTTAATTATTAATTAATTCAATTCAATTATTAATTAATTTTAATTATTAATTAATTCAATTTAATTATTAATTAATTCAATTTAATTATTAATTAATTCAATTTAATAATTAATTAATTCAATTTAATAATTAATTAAATTTAATTATTAATTAATTCAATTTAATTATTAATTAATTCAATTTAATTATTAATTAATTCAATTTAACTATTAATTAATTCAATTTAATTATTAATAAATTCAATTTAATTATGAATGATTTTTTTATTATTAATTTATAAGCTTGCGTTTGTTGTCATCTCGTCTGATGGCAGTGAAACAAGATTATTACATTAATTTATTAATTAGGCTAATGAGACCCACCATCAATGTCTAACTAATAAGCGCCTGAAGTCCCTGGACCCCTGCCCTGGACCCCCTGGACTTGCTTTGCACTCACCGTTCTGGGTACCGCTGAATGGTCATGAGAAGATATCTCTTGCCATCAGTAGAGTGTCTTGAATGTGTCATCCCTTATGTGATGAATTAAATTCAACAAGGGTGCAAGGGTAACAAGGGTCCCTTGTTACCTTAAGACATTTATATAAGAGAAAATCTAAGAAATTATTTTCTAATGCCCATCCTCTCCTATTCGGAAACTTGCAGAATTCATCACATTTCGGTAGCGAACTGCTGGATCGACAACTTATGAAACTCGGGGAGTTACGGGCCGTAATTTGTCAGTTCCTTGAAATAGATATTGTACTAGAAGTTAGAACTTAACTGATAGGATGTATAAGCTATCGGGACAAGATATCGTTTTGGTAGTTTTTTAACGCAATGGTGTGACGAGACGAGCGAAACCTTCGCTTGGTGGTCAACATCACGCCTGCCCATAACAGCAGCAGTGCTAGAATTGTGAACTTGCGAACAAAATCTTGCGCCGCACTGCACACGTCACCCTGACATTAGATGTAAAATTTCATCATGCCCAGTAATTTATCTGGCTATATTGCCCTTCAAACTGAAACGAAGTAGATAGATAGATATATAGATTAATTATTTATTGCTCACACCAAAGAAACATACATACAAATAATTAAATAAGTTAAATACTAGTGCACAAATGGCGCAACCTTATCGCTAAAAGCGATCTCTTCCAGGCAACCTTAAGTAATACTTGCGACTACTGCTTGGCGTATAACTGGCAATATAGATTCCTACCACTACAATAGGCTAGATGACTAGGTTTTTTTATTGGCCTATTAAAATGTGGCCCATAAATATAGCTGATTAATGAAAAAATAAAGAAAATCTGATCAATAATAAGCAACTTATAAGCATTTTAATATCACGCTAGACAGAGAGGAGAAACAGCAAATCGTGACGTCACTTGTCAGGACGCCATATAAATTCTATTCTGACAAGTAAGGCGTGACGTAATTTTTTGTTTTGTGGGACAGGGACAGAGTTGTCTCTAACAAAAACTTTAAACGCTCATATATCAGAACATTATTAACCGATTTAAATGATTTTTTCAATAAACATACTATATTTACTTAATTTCTTCATCAAAGCTATTGGTTTCAACGATATAAACATCAGTCATCTACCCTAATCTTTACCCTTGTTTGTGAAATCGTCGATGCCATGGATTTCCCTAATGTCTATACTCGATTCTTTCGTATTGCATATACTTGTACTGTACTATAACTTATTTGATAGAGTTGTTATTTAATTCGACATGTCTTTTTAACTGTATTCTAGCATTTGGGGTGTACGTTTCTGTAGGTACTTGAAGCTTTTTTTTATAGGCTTGCGTTTGACTGCCATCGCGTCTGATGTTAAACGAAGATGCAGCCTACGGTGGAGCACGCTTGCCTAGAAGAAACCGATTCACGCGACTTGAAGACACCTAGGTTATAATTATCGGGAAAAACACACTCGGGCAGCGCATTCCACTGTTCAGCAGTGGCAGGTGTGTGCCAAAGCAGTACTGTGGTATAGTTACAGGGACAAACAGATCCCATAATGACCTATACGCAAAATGGGCCCTTTCATTGGCAACAGATACCTAGTTATTAACGACTTGTATGATCTTATACGCCAGCAGGGCTAACATGCGCACCGCGAGAAAATTATGTTGTGTCTTTATGTCGTGCGAAAACGAGACAAACTTATACAGATTCGTAGCCTTGTCCTGTTTTGTAGAATCGAGAAAATTTTCTCGCGGTGCGCATGTTAGGCCGGCTGAATTAGGTTTAAATCGGCAGATATTCCAATGATGAATTTGGATATCTAAATTTTATAATAGGTAACCAATATCCTAAATAAATATTGCGGATATTAAAAAGTGTTTTTTAAGTTTAGAGATAATTTTGGAAATGTTGTCAATGTAAAAATTGCCTCAACTTGTTCCTTTAGACTTGGCAGACACACAAAATACACTTTCAAATTCACTTACATACTTATCATCTCTCCTTTTCCCATAACTAAATTGATAACTCTTCGTTTTCAATCATTTATTATTGATGTAATAATATAATTAAAACAGCATCAATCGATACATATCGACGTTCATGTTCTGCGACGCATTTGTCCAAGAACCTACCATATTATTGGTAAAGTTCGTCTAACAACCGATCATTCGGAAACCTCCCACGGAATCCGTAATGATTTGCTCGAGAACTTTGCCAGGCCCAGTTGACGAAACAAGACTAGAGACAACATTATACTTGCCTACTTACTGCTACTGGGACGATCGGAATCGTTATAGTGTTAATGATCTTGTTTTTAGTTTATTCATCTTAGAAAAGGTGAATACTTGTTTTTAATCATTTATCTTTATGACAAAGTTTAGTGTAGTCTGTGCCTTTATGCATTATGGGCCGTCACCAATGAGTTCTTCAGAGTTTATGTACGCATTATCATATGACTGGCTTTTCGGTGAAGGAAAAAACTTGAAATTTAGAGGGAGTATACGCAGAGGTGTACCAAGAAAAGATTTTTCGACATTCAACCCCTAAGGGGGTACCGTGCGCATGTACTGTGGCAAGTGGGTGGCTGTAATAGCGTTCTGTCCGAGCCCGACTCACAAGATGCCAGAGGGTTGTACGATGTATACCGTGCAGCTCTCAAAGAAAGATCTCAATTGATTTAAATGTTCAAATAACTGTTTAGTTATAAGGGTGACATTGTATTAAAACCCTGTATAAATAAATAAAAGATTTAAAATAAAATAAAAAAACCCCTAAGGGGGTAAAAATGGGTGAAAACTTTTGTATGAAAGTCTTTTATATATATATATGTTTTGTTTTTGAACTTCTAGTCTTGTAAATGTGTCTTTGGATAATAAAAATTAATAATAATTTTTTTTTGAGCAAAACAAACATAGACATTTGAAGTTAGTAGGTAGGTTTTACAGTTTAAGCTAATGTTAGTGGGTAGATAAAATAACTTCGTTATACATAATGAACCCTGAGTCTCACACTAGGGGATTCCTGTGTCGTGAGACTCAGTGCCTTCCATTTAGATTTAATTAAAGTAATAAGTATTTTTTTTAACGTAGTTTTTTAGTGTTGTTAATAGTAGAAATCTCAGTAAGTGTCTAATAGTTAAGTACAAAAATCTCAAGTACTTCTTATTTTTAATGTGTGGGATGATTGTGAAGCACGAATATGACATGAGTGCGGGTTTGTGCATGTGTGTGTATGGAGCGTCTTTGTAAAGTGTCAGCATAATATCAAAAAGAGGAGTGGTTGTATTTGACTATAATAGAAAGAAGATATATATATAAAATAAAAAAATAAAATTTCAATATTATTTTGACAAAGATGATTTTAGGGGGTGGAATGTTGTAAGGAAAGTTCTTTGTTTTTCAAGTTATATTGATGAAAATTGCTATTTGGGCAGTTCATTCAAAATAAAACGTGGCATAGGGTGAAATGGGGAATATTTGTTGCATGAAAGTTCTTTGTTTTTAAAGTTATACTGACGAAAATTTGTACTTAAAACAAAAACAAAACAAAAACAATAATATTTTGCCAGGGTTGATCTAAATGGATGAAAATGGAGAGCAAAAAATAAATGAATAGCCCAGCAGTATGGAATAAAATATATATTTGGGATCGAGGCGAATTTCTGCCATAGTCGGCCTCTAGTTTATTTTAAGAATCAAATGAAGATAGATTATTTTCCGGAATACTTACAGGCAATTTTTAACATCATCATAACGCGGGTGAAGGAAGATTTTCTTAAGGTGATAAGGCCGCCCTTGTACTGCCGATGTATGTACCATGATTCGTTTTTAAGACCGTTTACAATAAAGATGTATTGTATTGTGAAACCGCGAGGCGTAGATATGTTCCTTATTTCTAGAGTTGCAAATAATAAAAATTAAGTGAGCATATAATATACCTCTCTCTCCCACTCTCTGCCAGATTAGCTTTTTAATCTAACATAAGTGTCCCTGAAAAAACGTGTCGTTAAGCACAATGGGTGCCGTATTTTTAATTCCGCAAAATTGAATGTAATAAAACAGAAAACGGTTAAAACGGCTTAGCCAATAAAACGATTCTGCCAATAATAAATGAGTTACGTACTCTCGTGAAATATTCAGACCGGAAGCACTGCAAGGGGAAGGGGAGAGAACTTCCGGTGGTTCTCACAAACTATGTTCCCCCCCTGCGCCGTCTTAGGTACAAATTCAAGACGCTTCACTTGAAAACTGCGAACATAAAAAAAAAATGTGTTAAAAAGTGTAAATGTGAGTCGGACTGGAAAGTTAGGTGTTTTTTGGGTCAAGATGCACAACGACAGGACACTGCACGACAGCTGCTCGACAAATGTGTCGTTGTATGAGAAAACGCTCCATAGAATTGTATGGCGCTCGGTATCGTCATGGTAATTTACGGTGTCGTCTGTCGTCTCGTGGAAAAACGGACTTAGTGCGAGCCATAGAATTGGGCGGTTTAAGTTTTTTAATGCATTGGAATGACGATACAAGCTAGACGTTCGCCTGATGGTAAGCATCACACCCACCCATAACAGTAAAGAGTCGCCTATGATTACCCAGGTGAATAAAATGTTTTGTATTTTTTTAATGCAATGGAATGAAGAAACGAGAGTGACTTTCACCTGGTGGTAAGCATCACGCCCATAACGCTAACAACACCAGTAGCAGTTATATGTTGGAGTTTGCATTACAATTGCCCGTTGCGTTGCGTTGGTGAATTGCATGTTGCATGTGCTCGTACAGGACCGAGGAGAATAGCGTGGACTAGAGGAGGCCTATAACCATGAGTGGGTAGACACGGGCTGAACAGATAGATAAAATAGATTGCCATACAAGCGCACTTAGATAGACAGTTCTATGAACAATTTTTACGATAGAGCAGCGATAGAGCAAACAAATAACGTAAAAAAATACGTTTCTTGTCTCTTTAGAGACTTTTTAACTTTAGATTAAGTTCCTAATTTGTTGTTAGTCATAAAAGTAGCTAAAAAGTAAGTAAGTAAGTTCGTATAGGCTGAGTGGCCAGCCCTAGTGTCAGAGTTAATGTGCCGCCCGAAGGCCTCTGACATGGCTAACGGTTGTTGTTATAGAAACTAGAACAAACAACCGGGACCAACAATTTAACGTGTCATCCGACCCACGGTAGCGCTCAGAAATAAATGCCATTCACGGTCACCCATCCGAAGACTGACCGGACCGTCCGTTGCTTAACATCGGTGATCGTTTAGAATCACCTAGACAAGCTACGCCACGAGCGCTACATTAAAGCTTTAACATTCCAACTGACTACCTAACATGATGAAAAAGATACAGACCATTAACGGTGTAGGTTGAATAGGTACGTGTTAATCCCTAGGTATTTTAACTATCCCAATCCTCATCATCAGCAAGAAGACTTCCACTGCTGAACAAAGACCTCCCCCTATCCTTAAAGGTTGCCATAACACCAGAATGCTCACCACCGTTAACAGAGAGGACGCTGCTGCCCATTCCTCCGGTGGTTCCGGATGCAGTTTTAGGACATACCCAGGTCCTATAGGTCATACTTTTCTACTACGAAACCGTGATAAACTAACCCGTTTAGTCGATACAGTATAAATAAGAAAACATTAATATTTATAACATCAGTATACAAAGGAGGTAGGTGTTGTGCTACATGTCTGGTCTGGCGCCTATAACCAAAGGATACTGTCGTAGGTCAGGACAAAACATACCTACACCTAGCTACCTAGATACAGGCAAGTAGTCGAGGGGAGCGGAGGCGAATCGACGTTCGAGGTAGGCAATGATATTTCTTGTGTTAGGTCAAGAACAGAATGAATAACCTTAGAGACATGAGCGAATTCATTCGGCAAACATGTGAAGGTTCCAATTTTAGCATGTGCGATAAAAGTGATAGGTATGTATTTTGTTTAAGTTGACACCGATGTAAGGAGTTACGCAGAATGATAGCATTAATTCGGACGGAGAGGACGTCATTGTTCTCTTAATTTTCAACCACATTTAATATGGGGCCAAACCTGAAAACGCTTAAGAAATCGATTGCTCTACTGAAAAAAGTTATTTAGGCCCGTTAGTAAAGGTTTCATTAACTACAACAAACTACATAATAAATATTTAACAACTTAGCCAAATAACAAAAGGATTGTATCCAAACCGATGAAAGCCTAGAGACAATGTTTTAGTAATCAAGTTATTTGCAATGATGTAAGTACTTAGCTTTGAGTCATTCAATTCCTTTCCGCTGTATCATAATTTAGACTAGGTATATGTACTAATGCTCAGAGTACCCTCGTCAGCAATAAGGTATATTTACTAATAGTTAGGCATTAAATCCATTCTCGGCTAAATAAAAAAAAAAAAAAAAAAAAAAAAAAAACTTACTTATTAGTCTATCTCACAAGTCTATCCCTATCGACTTCGATCAAAGAAACATGCATTTTTGCACAAACCGCTTAAAAAAAACTCTCCGGTGCAGCAGTTTGCATGCCATTCGACGACAACGTTCGGGTTGTGACAACCAGTCACTTACTTTGCAGTTTTAGGTTTAAAGTCTTAGAGTTGCTATTTGTTTGACTAGCGATTTGCATTTCTTTCCTATTGGTGAACACTCTGTTAGAAAATTCTGAGAGCCTAAAACATTTTTGCTTGTATATTTTGCTCCGAGTCCCACACGGATTATGAAGGGATACACGTGTCTTTCGGGCAATTTCCGTACCTACAAACGATTTGAAGAGTCGGAATTACAGAACACTCTTAAAACGGGGACGTTTTGCATAGTATACAGTATATACGTATAACACGGACTAACCTATATAATCGAGGCTTCGTCCCACTGGATTTCGACATGACGTCATTGCTCCGGGGATATCATAATACTTACATAGAATAGCTCAGTCTATAATATCGTTTAGAAGCTACTAAACCAAAAATAAATGTTCCATAAATTTTGCCCAAGGGCGATGATCTTTTTGTATGGAACAGCTGTTTTTTTTCGCGATTACAATGTTAGCCCTATAGTAAAAGTTGTTTGTTTTGATGTACCTACAGAATATGCCCTTAAAATGATGCCAACTGATTAGAACTAACTCTGTATAAATTAAAGATGGCCTGTGTGTCTCGGTGGTTTCGTTTTTTGTGAGATTACAGGACGCGTATTACAGGCAGATGAACATAATCCATATTTAAATTACCCATCATCATTACATCAGTCACAGCTATCCTAGCCTGTAAGCTGTCTGCCCCGGTCCCATGCAATTCTGATTAGGTTCGACCTGCGATGGTGACGATATTGTCCACCCATCTTGCAGCTGGCCGACAATCTTGAATTAATAATTCGAATAAATCTGTCCCCTCCACTGTGTCACTCCAACTTCCATTTAGAGCTATTTATAACAAACACGATCACAACAACGCACTATCAGAACTCATATAAATACAAAGTATTTCTTGCCCAAAATGTATCAACTTAGGGTGTGTACAGACATCTTGAAATACAACTTGCAAAGTAGCGGGGAAAGCATAGTCCCCATCCGTTCTCCACGAAGATTTCGGGAAAACGCGCTACGCTCTGGCGTTAACGATTCTATTATTTATTTATTAGTATTTAAAACGGCAAAGACACCACTTAGATTCATGAATCAAAGTTAACAGTATTCATTAAATTAAAGATAATATGTTAAATATCCATAGACAAATCTAAAAAAGTAAATGTAAAAACGACATTAATTTTATTGTTTCAAAATACTTAATATATTTTACACCAGAACAATAAAGTATTTATATTTGTAACTAAGAAAATAGCCAATGAGAATATTAACAATAATTTTATGAGTTACTCGTATTTACGGCCTTACATAAAAAAACTTTTCAACCGTTAGTCACTGCTTAAGATGCTCTGCCATCTTCTCTCTGACGTGAAGTTGCACGTGCTAGAAAAGGACAGAGAAGTTTAAGCAGTGACTAAGAGCATCGAGATCATTTTAGATAAGGCCGTTTATAGCTATTTTATTTTTATTTTATTGCTGTCTTAACTACTCTATTGCAATAGGGAAGGTACTGTAATAATGTACTGTGTGAAGAAATAAATAAAGTTTTAGGTCAAACTAAGGGTTAGTTATTACATTAGATACTAATCAGAATTAATCAATATCATTGAATTTATCCATAAGGAAAATAAATTGTGTGTGACACTCAAACCGTAAGTAGAGTAAAGCTTAGATTGACATAATTATTTGTGAGTAAACCTAAATACCTTGGACTTATTTTAAGATCTTTCTATACTAATAATATTATTATATTTTTATGATCTATTCTATATTATAATATCTTAGGTCTAGGGGTGACGCGTTCGTATTTTTCAGACGCGCAAGATTTCGAAATCTATATAATCTTTAGTTAGGGCATTGGAGTGTGGCATTGCCATTGTATTGCATGTCTGCACACACCTTTACAACTTGATTGGTATAAATACCTACAATGATTCCTCTCACGTTCTAGACCATTGTCAACATTCCGGAAGTCTGGGACAGTTCCTCTTTTTTTCTGATAGAATATTTTATTTCAGACCAAACTGTCTAGATTGAGTCTAGTTCTAGGAACTTGCATTTCCTTTGTTATTCTGGACGTTGTTAGACTGCTAATACGTACAATGAAGTTGTGAATGAGAGCACAGATTGTATAATACTATACTTGATGAGGTTTGAGCTACTTCAATTTAATTTAAGTAAAACGGACAGAATTTCACTCGCCGCAGATCCTCGCAAAGATCTTTGCTGCTATTTCGCAGAAGTTAGGTTAGACAAGATGATATAGGCATTGAGCTAATATCTATAGAGTCACAAACGTGCAAGAAATATCTCCGCGCCAAAACTCGGCGCACGCTATGCAGTGCGCCGACTTTTTAAAGGACTTGAACTACGATAAGACACAAGCGCTCAAGCATACATTAAACACTATACAACCGACATAACGTTTAAATTCGAACAGTTGTGAACTATACAATGCACGTAGAGGTACGTACAACGGCACTCGGACGTTTTTGACTGTTTTCATTTAGAGATTGTGACTCTTTAGATATTAGCTCAATGGATATAGGTTACTAATTTTATGGGGTGAAGCTGAACGATGGACTATGCTGAAAGGAGCTAATTTTACTCATAATTTTTATAATTGTCAAATACGATAAACTGTACATGAAGTTGAGAAAATCTTTTCAAATGGAACAACTCCGAAATCGTGCAAAAAACTAGCGTGATACTACCACAGACTAAAATAAATTACTTAAGTACAATACTACGCTATACAACGTGTAACAAAAAGGTTCAACAATACTGAAGGGTATGTATGTACTCATCATTATGAACAACTTTTATAATTGGACCAACCCTAGAATCGAGGGAAACGAATCTGCTGTTCCATACATTTATCGAAAGTAAATGAACTTTTTGTACGAAAAACCAGTTTTTTGTAGCGATTTCAAGGTTGGCCCCATAGCAAATGTTGTTTATAATGATGAGTATATACATACCCTTCAGTATTGTTGAACCTTTTTGTTACACATTGTACCTATACTACCGTTCTGCTTAACCCTGACCCTGTACATCCTTACAGACCCACACACACAGTCGGTAAACCTCACTCGTCGAGTACCATCTTGACAATTGTATATTATCTATGCATGAAACTAAGTAAGTACAAGTCTACCACATGAAGGACGGATCCAAGTCTCTAGAGATTCCGAGGTGAATAGGCGGATACATCTGAAATCTGATTAAATTGCACCAGTGACAGACAGCCTTGGACGAGGCCGTTACCGCCGCGTAATGCATGCGCCCGCGCAGCCCAAACATCGCCGCATTGTACACACTACACAGTGACTGATGTTCGAAACTTTAGCATACTTTTTCATTTTAGTTAATAGAAAGCTAATAACGTAATATACGCATAATACGTAACATTAAGGATACTGCTAGTAACATTTCATCAACATTATAATCTTCCACAGAGTTCTTAAAAAAAAAAACAATAGTTTCTAAAATAATATGCGCTTCTTATCATAACATTAATTTACATAGAACATAAATGGACTGAATTACAAAAAGTATGTAGTAAAGAGTTGGTTTCTTGTCGATTAAAATTAAATCTTGGAGAATCTAGCTGGCTGGGTACTTAATCAAAGTGTACATTGCTTTTTATGTAGTTTGCCAAGTATTTATCTTGAAGCAGGCAAATCAACGCGTGGTTTTGCGCATTACTTTAACTGCCATAATTTTGCAATGCAACGCATGCACTCTATCCTCGGAGGAGGTTATAACGCGGTAGGATGGGTATGCACCTCTATCTTAATCGAGCGACCGTGTAAGCCTGTGGAGGCCTGTACCTGTGAGTTGTGTTACTGTAATTAGTGATCGCCTGTAATACAAATTTCCTATCACGGGCTTTCTTCGCTTTAATGTCGGCAATATTAGCCACATTTCATTACAGAGTGACGATGATGGAACTTACGTATATCGGTGGTCATTTTTCACACTGCGCCATCTTGCCTCAATTTAAGCAAAGCTTGTAATATGGAAACTAGATAGCTGATAGAATACTTATATACATATTTGTAAATACATACTTATGATAGCTACCCAGACACAGAACAAACATCTATCAAATGTATGCTGCGTAATTTACGATAAATCTAATGTACTGACTAAAGTTATACTGTGACAGTCGTTTTCGCGGTCCTAAGAGACTGCTTCCTAATCTGCGATATGCCGTTACATAGATTGTGTTTGTCTGCTGATAGAGGAGTTGGTATTTCAAAATAGCCCGTCTCCGAGATATATCGGGATCGTCCCCTCGTTCCGTAATCGTTATGGCAGTTTAGAGACGATATTGTATGTTATTTAACTTTTAAGTGGTGCCGGAACGTCGGATCGTTTTGGGTCAAATGTATTAGTTATATTTTTTTTTATCTGGCCAGTTGCCTTTGGCATTTAAAATAAATGGCTATAACTTATCACATTATACGTATCAAAATATAAGTATGAAAGCTGAAATCATTTACAAGATTACAAGATAATAACTTACAATCATTAATTACATATAATATTTATTTTAAGTTTTGTACATATGTAAATATTATCTTCTTCTTAGTCGTTTACACTCTTGACAGAGTGGTCGTGGTCATCGGTTCCGGTGGTAGCTTGCCTAACAATCCGTCGCCATTCCTCGCGTATTGACGCTTTCCTCGTGCATTCATTTACGGGACCATGAAGTGCAGCTTTTATTTGGTAAATATTATAGATGTTTGTTTTTTTAATAGTTTATAATAATAATAAACTGTTTAAATACTTAATAATAAATATTGGAGTGAACTTACAATCACAATTTCAGTGCAGCCAATTCATTTTTTTAAGTTACAATTTATTTATTTACATAGAATTATTTATAATTATCTATATTAGGTATACAGGGTTAGTTCTAATCAGTTAGCATCCTTTTAAGGGCATATTCTGTACGTCAAAACAAACAACTTTTACTATGGATCCAACATTGAAAACGCGAAATTTTCCCAAGGTCGATGAACTTTTTCTATGGAACAGCTGATATTTTTTTAAATATGTGAGGATTCTAACTGATTAGATGATTAGATTTAAAATACATATTTAAACTAACTATAAACTATTTATATTCAATAAATAGACAAATAAAAAATATAAAAAACAATAAATCCGTCTAGATCGCCAGCAGGCTGTACAGTGTAAACCCCTGTGTCCCGGGACGCTGGCAGCATTTCCCCGTTGTATTGCAGTACTTAGCCTCTGGGCAAAGTATGCGCCAGCTCTGAGGTCCCCCGGGCCCTGATGCGAGGACCAATCTCTTGGCCAAATATTCGCAAACATTTTTAGTGTCGGACAACCACGGGCCAAATGTTTTCACAGCCTGCACAAACTCGTAATTATACGCTTAGCCGTGAACACTTGCGATGTTAGGGAAGTTGGGCCTGTTTGGCCGCGGCTCCGATACTGCGAGCGGAGCTCACACCGACATGGGACGGTGCCAGGGTATCTACGCAAGTGGCGTCCCAAACCAAAGCTCGGCCGAGACCCCAGGGTACCAGAGTAGCACCGACCAGTCCCTTACCATCATATCTCAACATTCCGCTTGGTTGAACTTGATTACCTGGGTATGTCCTTAAACTGCAACCAGACCCACCGGAGGACGGGCAGCAGCGTCCTCTTGGCTAACGGTGGTGAGCATTCTGCGATCCCCAAGCCGCCTGCCAAGCGTGGGGATTATGGCAACACCCCTCTATACAGGGGGAGGCCTTCGTCCAGCAGAGGACGTTTTATGGCTGACGACTAAACTTAATTTTAACCTAAAATTAATTTTAACGCATTTCTTGGAAGATTTAGCTAATTATCATTTTCATAGGAAATACGTAAGTAAACAAGTACAAACTATTTATATACATCACTATTTACATAATTCATGATCGATGACGTCACATCCCGTGACGTCACACGTTAACATGATATCCTGCGGCGTGGCCCGCCAAATGAAATATGCATCTCTCGTACGCGCACAGAATTTTCAGTGTTCCGTAATTGGGTTTTGGTTATTTGATGAGAGTTTTTATTAGATTGTTCTTTCTTATTTATTGAAATGAAAATTGTTTGTTTTTATGTTGGAACATAATGGGTGTAGTAAAACGTTGCCATTGTTCGGATTTTGAACTGTTTTTATGATATTATGGGGAGCTTTTATTAAAATGTTTTTCAATAGAAGACATCCAATAAAAAATGTTATATTATTTGGGAACTCTCAAGGTTTTCAGTTGCGGGACTTGACCTCACTACGTGATAGTAAATTTTCATATAAACTCTAATTGGTAAGTACTTATCAACATAATCTAAAAAAAAAAAAAAAAAAAATGGCATATTAATAAGTTGAAGTCGCAGTGGGCTGGTCATAACTTATAAGTCAAGTCGTAGAACCGATAACCAGTGGGGAAGAAGTGTCTGAGACTGGACACCACGAACAGGCAAACGAGCACAAGACGCCCTGAGACTAGTTGGAGTGACGATACACGTAAGGCTGGGCAGTGACTGCAAGCGAAAATTTGTATAGTTTTATCGCGGTGTTACGAAATCTATGAACCCTTTTCATTCAACAATTATGAATAACATTGTCTCTCTACGATACGCTCTTGATATTTTCTTTGATAAGCTGGCAGATTAAGTGCTGAACTTCTTCTTGCTTCAATATGGGGTTTGGTTACATTAACAGCCAGACGAAGGGAGGGGTTGCCATAATCCCCCGCTTGGCAGGCGGCTTGGGGATCGCAGAACGCTCACCGTTTACTGAGAGGACGCTGCTGCCCGTCCTCCGGTGGTTCTGGATGCAGTTTCAGGACATACCCAGGTCCAGGTCTAGGAGTTGGGTTACTTATCTGTTATTTAAACAATCAACTATTTAAAAGTCTACTGCCAGACTTTAGCTTTACCCTCGAAGGGCTATCCACCACGCTGGCTCAGTGGCGGGTTGGTGGATACAAATACACCATTGAATTTCTTCTCCCACTTCTGGAGACAGGTTTCCTATTTCTTCACTGAAAACCCTGGAGAATGAAAATCTGTATATAAATTCAATATTACCTAATGGGTAAAGGATTGAATCCACGACATCTGAATTTTAAGTCGCGCAGACTCTAAATCAGTGTGGCGGTCTAAGGGGGAGGCCTTCGTTCAGCAGTGGACGTCTCCGGGCTGATGATGATGATGAGACTCTAAATCCTCCCACTAGTCTACCGCGACTATAACATGTAATAAAAAAAATAGATATGTAGTCATTCTTATTCGAGGCATTTGTACGGCCTGCATGGGAGTCACATGGATGCGTACGATGACGCAACCCCGAGCGCAGTGCAATGCTCTCGGCATGCCACCACTTGCATCGATGCGGTCTTATTATAAGTACTGGTGACGACTTCAACAGATGTTTATTATCGCCACTCTTGCTGTTAATGTACATGCCTAGTGTTCTGAGGTTGCCTACATGAGTTATATGGGAAAAGACATTTTAAAAGAAAAATGTGTTCAAACGTCAAAGTGCGAAGACATTAAAGAAAAATATTTTGTATATATTTAAAACACGACTGTCCTGCCAAAGAAAATTATAGCCTTGTCACTTGGGACGGGATGATGTTAGGATTGTAACGTTACCCTCTGAGTGCATCCAAATCTGTGTAGGCATTTAGAAGTTATGGTAGAATAAAAAAACTCGTATACATAAAAATCCTGAAAATATTACACTGATTAAAAAAAGTCGTGTAAAAAAGTCCTGCTTTTTTCTGTCTTCAATGTAAATGTATTGTCAATGCAATGATGTGAACCTATTATATACCGCGTTCGTCACAGTAGATTAAATGCTTAGAAAACAAATATTGCAAGTGTACACTTAAAGTATTTAAGGGTTAAACATATTTGTACTTATCTACATGTGTTTGGGGTTGCGAGTTAGGGGAGGAAGTCGAGGGAAGTTCACTGTTTCCCTGCAATATGGCAGTTTTTAACACCCCATTCTGTGGAAACCTGCAAATGGCCATGCAAAATTTTATAACTTTTAGTATTTTTCTCTTATATTGTATCTTGTTAAAGTGAGTACTTATATCTTAAATAGCGCACGTAAATATGTGCTGATACAATGACTGTAAAGCGCCCATTTAGTAATTTTTGATTGTTGCATAAAGCAGCGTTTTTACAAAAATATAGAGTTTCGTCCAAATTTATTCTAAGCCAATCGCTGGCGCCAGTCCAGCCAGCACGCCGGCACTGGCACCTTGTAAAAAGTTTTTCGTGCCAGTCCAATGGCAGCCGCTAGTGCAGGAACGGGATAGCATCGCGACTATTTTTCATGTCAGCGCTGGTTTGCCAATCGCTGACGCCAGCGACTGGCCTCGAATAAATCAGCCTTATTTACACGTATCAGCCTTATTTACAGTATCATGTCAGTGCTGGCGTACCGACTAGACTGGCGCCAGCAATTGGCTTCGTGTAAATCATACTTTATTGATAAACATAGATTTGTAGTAGTTAATCCGCCTTCAGTCTTTTTGCAACCAAAATATAAATTATTTAAACCACTAAAAACCAATGGTAAAAAACAACAGGCGATTAACAAGGCGACATTAAACATGGAATGGTTAAGCACTATTCCATGTTTATTAAATAGGACCCATCTATAGATTCTGTTGTAGGTATCAAGATAAACACATTTTGACAGCTGTAGGCAGCGACAGTGATAATGGAATGGACGGGCCCAGCTCTCGCAAATCGTTCAAAATTAACAAGTCAACACAATCAAGCATACCTAGCTAAAAGTATGCATATTACATTTGCCAGAAAATAAAGATAGCGAATCTAATTACTGCATGACAAAAAGAGAACACATTACATGTATTAGAAGTTTGTATTATCGTATCGTTCGGCTGGCATGTCGCAAACACAGAGTATGACCGACGCGAGAGGAGAGCTGGCGCTCAACATATATTCTTCAAAATCCGTGCGCTTATTTCCCGTCCATTCATTTTATCATTGTCGCTGGCTAGACTAATTTTTAGGTAAAGTAATGCCATCTTGGAGGATTATTAGGCTAGATGACTGGTTTAGGCTTAGGCTAGTTGGTTGGACTGAAATATAGCTGATTAATGAAAACAAAATGATAATCTGATTAAAAATAAGCAACTTATAAGCATTTTAATATCATGCTAGACAGACAGGAGATAATGACGTCACTTCTCTGTACGCCATATTATAATAAATTATATTTTTAAAAGTATGGCGCACAGAGGCGTGATATAATTTTTTGTTTTGTTGGAAAGGGACAGAGTTTTCTCTACCAAAACATTAAACGCTTATATATCAGGACATTAATAACCGATTTAAATGTATTTTTTTCAATAAACATATTATATTTACTTAAATTCTTCATCACAGCTATTGGTTTCAATGATATAAACATCATCATCTACATTGGCCCTGTTATATTGTTTAGTTTAGCGGTACAAAGAATCGACACGAATATCTCACAAAGCCAGATGGAACGGTCTAAGCAAATTAATATTCCGTATAAAAACAACCAGAGACAAAACATGGCTTTAGTACAAAAGGGAGCCATCTTGTCCAAATAATATCGGGAAAGCAAGAAGCAAGGGTGCCCTTCAAGGTCAACCTTGCAAATCCCTTTCTTGCCCTTTCTCTGACCGCAATAAGCATATTTTTTTCTTTGGTCAGTGTTTCTACAGGGTTATTCGAATAGTATTAAACCGAAATAAGGTCATTATATTGTGCTCATCATTATGAACAGCTTTTACAACTAAACTCTGAGAACAAACCAGGAATAATGAAAAAAATATTTTTTCATCACACTTTCTCGTAAAGTGGATTTTATTACACCGGTTTTAGGCTCATAATCCAAGCTATTACACATGCGTGCTTTTTACTTTACAGAACTAGTGCTATAGTAGGTATAATATAATCCGATTATGTAATGTTTGTACCTGACAAGTTATAATGTATTTTTCAGAAGCATTCTTAATATAGCCGGGTAACACAGTTTTTTTATAGTATCTACCATGAAAGATTTTTTATGCGGCTAAAGAATATGTCACCTGCGCGTGGTTTGCGCGCCATTTCCTGCTGATATTCATTTAGTGATATTTTCTCTGTGTGGTCGATTATTATCAATATTATATTATTAGTTTGTTTTTCCTCGTATTTGTGATGAATATTGTCGTATGGAACGCGTGTGCTATTGGTCATTATACTCTCGGCTTCCTTATCGCGCTCGCCCGCGGCTCGCGCTTCTTTTATACCGCCTCTATACTAGAGGCGGTAGTATAATGACCAACAAAGCACACTAATATCATAATGTACTATTACATCAGCTTATTACTTACCAGTTGCGCCCCGCGGTTTCACCCTCGTGATGATGAAAAATAGTGATGGTGATGATATTAAAAATAGCTTATTATGTTATTCTGGGAAATAAGCTACCTCCATTCCAAATTTAATCTAAATCCGTTCCGTCGATTTGGCGTGAACAGGTAACAAATCGAAACACACATACCGACAAACTTACAAATTTATAACATGGGACAAAAAGTAGTAGTTCCAGCCCGCCTAGCACGCGAGCCGTGATAAAAGTATATCCACTCTTTTTCCCCCGCTAAAACCAGACAGAGGTATTCATTATCTAGCTTTATCACGTTCCCACCCGGGGAAATACCAATTAGTCCTCGGGGTGTAAGGGGCAGAGCATACAAATCCATTCAGCCGTTTTGGGCGCTTGAGTAACAAACATCCAAAAATAAATATACTTTAATTACAATTTGTCATTATAATATTAATGGGACTATATTATGCCAGCCTTCTACTGAGCAGCTCTATCTACCAAATGAACAATACCTAAACTCTATCATATAATTATATCTATCTATCTAGAGACTCGTAAACATAGTTTTTATGAAGACTAGCTTTACGAGCTCTATGTTATAAAAATGTACTAATCATATTATTACCTAGTATTCATTTTATGTGTTTTCTTTTCTTCATCGTTTAACCGCTTGTATAAAGTTCTAGTAAATAATATGTTTTATTATTTCATTCGAGGTAAATAATATTTTTACTAGGTATTTTGTTCGATTTTCATAACAATTTTCTCTCAATATACCATAGTCATTTCATTCTCACTAGTTTATTCTATACTTTCCGGATTAATTTGAACTAAACCATATGAATGTCAATAGTACATTATGATACGAGTGTGCTATGTTGGTCATTACACTAGAGGCGGTATTATGCGCGCGAGCCGCAGGCGAGCGCGATAAGGAAGCCGAGAGTGTATTGAAACATAGCACAAGAGTTTCATACGACTGTTTTCATCACACTTGCGAGGAAAAAACAAACTTTTTTTGATAATATATCATACTATCAACCACACAGAGAAAACGTCAACAAACATTTGCGGAAAATGGCGCCCATCCCAGCAATGCGCGCGCAGGTTGACATTTACTTCAGCGGCATAAGAACTCTTTGTTGGTATTACAAAAAAACTGTAAGTATTACCCGGCTATATTAAGAGTGCTTCGTATACATACGTCTAATTGCAGTCACGTACAAACTTGACTTTACCGGGTTATACCTATTATAGCACAAGTGTGTGGTTGATTATTATCAAAAAAGTTTGTTTTTTCCTCGCAAGTGTGATGAAAACAGTCGTATGAAACTCTTGTGCTATGTTAGTCATTACACTCTCGGGTTCCTTATCGCGCTCGCTTGCGGCTCGCGCGCATAATACCGCCTCTAATGTAATGACCAACATAGCACACTTGTATCATAATGTACTATTCTAGTATACCTACTTCATTTAATACGTCTTCACATAAGAGCTTTTGCGACATAGTAGCTTGCTCTAGTTTGGTTTTATACAGATTACTATGGAAGTAAATTCGTCCGTTATTGTATCATCGCTTCGTTTTTTTAATGCAATTGATTTACGAGACGAGCGAGACGTTCGCCTGGTGGTAAGTGTCACGCCTGCCTTTAACAGAAGCAGTGCCAAAATTGTGATCTTGCGAACAAAATCCTGCGCCGTCGTTACCCTGAGATATTATAGATGTGAAATCTCTTTATGCCCAGTAATTTCTATGGCCTTGCCCTTCAAACCGAAACTTGATAATGCTTGGCGATTGAATAACTGGCAAAGGTGTGATACTTCCCCTGGCGCACTCTGCCATAGAGCCCTACCACTACAGATGTGAAGAGGTAAAAAATACACAAACTCGTACAGACAAACTTTCGCATTTATAACATTAATTATAAGTTGTTCAGCTGTATTACAATCCAAGTCTTCACGGACGAAGAGTGGTAGTACGTTACCCAAGTATTAATAGGACTGCCCTTATGAACCTTTAGGGATAGGACTGTATATATGTTATTAATATTGTGATATTACTAATATTTAAATTACATAAAATACAAATAGTTAGATTATATAAAATAATAAGTATAATGATTGTTCCGCCCTCTATATTGTAGCGCCCTATGTACTTATCTGCTAACTTTAGTTTTATAACTATTTCTTATAAGTGTGCATTGTGCAATAATAAATAAATAAATGTTTGTGAAATTCTACTATAATGTATAATAGTTATAGTAAAGTAAAATATAAAAGTTAACCCATTTCTGTTACCAATTCCAAAGAATGCCCTCCGTTTTAGTCGAGCCTTAGAGCTCAACATTCCACACGCACACTAGCACACCCACTCACACATGCACTGACTGCAACATTCTTCCGTTCGTCGGCTCGGTGCAAAATGTCCACTTATTGATGTAGGTCAGTGCATCTGCACTGTTTACTCTTTAACTTTATTCGCAGCTCGTCCTTTTCTAGCTGCAAAGGAATTTCTTCAATAATTCTGCTTGTTAGAACGCTTGCTATGCATTCTACGAGGGAATTATTTTATAGACTCGATCTAGAATGGTTTTATTACTAAGTTAGTTCTTATTTAAATATTGTGTTATTATATAGCTGCAAGCAGGGTTTTTAAAAGCTATTTATCATTACTAGTGTCAGTTTGAAGCTAAATAAATATGATTTATAACGATCTTAGATAGATCTTAAGTAGATAAGTATTTAGTACCTACTTATTATTAGTATTCGATTATTGGGTTTTAGATTCTATATTTAGGTGGAGTAACTGAAATATGCGTGTTTTTGTTAGGTAGGTATTAATTTTTTGGTAGGTTTAACTATTTTACCCCTATCATCATCGTCACTGTTTAACCCAATGATTTAGTTGTTTTAAATAAATCTATGATTTTACCAAATCTCCAAAAATATTTTAGCATCTCAGCCAGTATTAGGCATCGATAAAAACCGTAATTTTGATCCTAAGCGTTTTTAGATGATTATTATCAGCCAGTGCCCCGCGATTTCACCCGCAACTTAGGGATAAAAAGTAGCTATTTCAAGGTATACCCTACCTCTATACCAAATTTCGTCTACGTTAGAAGCATCATGTAAAACTCCACTTTATTGGGGCATGACATAGACTTAAACGTGACATGATAACTTGAATTTTTGGCAATTTATTTAACTTTAAGGCTTGTAAAGTAATAATATTCAAATTGAAACTGGCAAATGCACTATGTGCGATGCCATAATCAACTCAGGAGAAAAAAAGGAATGAAATTTTAAACACGTTTTTTGTTAAACTACTCATAGTACAAAAACAACTCTATCCAGTACCGAAACAGGTCATTATTATGGGGCCGGGTACTTCGTTAGGTATGGATAATTAAAGCCCCTTCCATAGAACTAGCTACTAACCTTGACCCCTTTTGGGGCCTATTCTGACGCGCTTGAAATATCGGTCATCATGTTATAAGATCGAGGGATAGAAAAACAAAAAGTCGATGAAAACTACGACGGAACTCACGATTGATGCCGCCATATAACCAACTAGAATAATAACATTCTTTTAGAAAAAATGCGATACTCTACAATTTCAAATTTAGTAAATTCAAGCGTGGTTGCAAATCTGGAAAATAAACAATTTCATTTAATTTTATTATAATAAAAAACTAACGATCTGGTTTCCGTATTACAAGCTTTACTTAGTTTGGGGCTAGATGGCGCTGTTTGAAAAATTTCCACCGATTTTTATTTTTATTTATTTTTAATTTAATTAAAGGGGGGGGGGGGGGGTATGCAGAACAGTATAAGTAAGCAGAGAAGAGATCATTCTATCCATCTATGTGAACGACTTTTACAACTTCAGGTGGCCTCTACAGCGTCACCGGACTTTGGCCTTTATTCCATTGTAAAATGTTTAACTTAAATATCTTAAAACTAAAAAATTTGGGGCACCCAAAGTTGGGTGAAAGCCTTCTCTATGCCTTTCCACGCTTCACGATTTTGTGTTACGCGACTCTGTGTTGTACCCTTGGAGGATCTAGCTCTGTGGCTGGGTATATAATCAAAGGTTGTACCTGTAACTTCTGTAACATCGTCCCTTCATTTCCTCCGCGATCGTCTTCTGTCACGTGTGGCGACTCTGGGATACCAATGGACAATGCGCTCACTCCATATGTAATCTGTGGCTTGAGCTAGGTGACAAACCCACTCCCATTTTTGGAGATTGTTAGGTAGTTGTAATAATGTCATTATCATCATCAGCTGACCTTAATGCGTATATAGTCTCTAATTATATATATTATATTCAATATAATCTCTTAATGCGCGCTTATTTAGTTTATTTACATCAACCGACCTCAAAAAAGGAGGTTCTCAATTCGACTGTATTTTATTATAAAATTGTAGTTACGCGAGTACTCAACCAATAATGAATTGATTTTGATGACTCTTTTTTGTTTGGTGGGTCATACTTTTGAAGGGGGGCCCATTTAAATTTTATCGAAATTGGTTCAGTAGTTTGGTTTTTAAATGAAATTTAACTGAAAAAGGGGCTTCCTCCTA
Source organism: Erannis defoliaria (assembly GCA_905404285.2). Lineage (NCBI taxonomy): Eukaryota > Metazoa > Arthropoda > Insecta > Lepidoptera > Geometridae > Erannis > Erannis defoliaria. The sequence continues at coordinate 18,167,078 of FR990077.1, read as the reverse complement.
AGATGACATCCAGGTAGGTAACCGATATAGAAGTCGGTTTTGTTAAAATTTATTATATTTCTCATATAGGTAGGCTATTTATAATTATGCTCTATGTTTTTATGTATAGCCACCATTATCATAACATAATTTCTAGTAAGCGAAACAGCGGTCGATATTATATTCTCGCTGGACCCAGAATACAGCCCTTGTTTCTTCTATTCCGTGCCAATGATGGTTTCTATTGTGCCCAGTGGGGCTTTTATTCTATTTCCTACAAAAAGGTCGTTTGGCTAGCAAAAAAAGGGTTCAGAAATGTCCTACCTGCACATGTATCGTAGACGTTCGTTTGAATTTGATTTTACTCGTCTTGAAATGGTTCTGAGGCTTTCGCATGGGAATTTATAAGAATTAGGTAGGTACGTAGTATAAACCATTGATCTTATTTTGATCGAAGGTATATAATATAGAATCATTTATCTATACAAACAAATAAAAAAAAACTGACTTCAAGTCAGATTACCTGGATGACTTCTTTTTCCTATTTATGTTGATATAAAAACCAAACTATTGAACCAATTTTGATGAAATTTCAATGGGACCAATCTAAAAAACACAAATCGCTTTATCCTAAATGAGGATTATTGTTTAGTAGGTCCTACTTCAGAGTTGGCCCCATATATATTTTATCGAAATCAGTTCAGTAGTTTGAGTAGTAGTTCAATAGAAAAAGATGTCATCCAGGTAGAAAAATTGATGTAGGTTGTTTAAAAGTATTATTGCCAGTAACGTTATTTTTTTTAGTTTGGTTCTACTGTGATAAGAAACAATTACAGTAGATGCATAGAGCAAAAAAGGAATAGGAAGGTCTTTAATTATAGAAATATATCAACATTCACGAGTAGTTAACTTAATATCTTGGTTCTAATAACAATCTATGCTAATATTCCTTTACAAATATTTCCATCTATTTATATTTCCCCTAAAACAAACCTTTTTAAATAACTATTCTAAGCGAGGCAAACGTTTTTATGTCGACAAAACGGTTTCCCTCGCTATTAGCTTTTTATTTTTATGAAATTCCGCAAGCCAATATTAGGGAAATTGTTATAGTTATAATAGCAAGCGAGTTTTCATATTTGTATCAAACATAACGAAATAATTTTATTCTATCACCGTGTTATCGAAGGATCTTATAAGGTATCGGATGCGCCCCTAATATTTATAAATGATACGCTATAAAAAAAAAAAAAAAATTCAAAATTTATTTATTTCAGGTTAAGGTACCCATAATTATGCACATGATTAAAAAGTTAAAATACACATTATTATAAAAATACATGAAATTGGCCAAATAAAATCATCAAATCAAAGTTTTTATACAAGTCATTAGTCATATCCATAAAAATTCAATAATGTCAAAATTTTAAAGATAAAATTGATCAAAATTAATATAGTTATTTAATACTATACTATGCTATTTAATGCTATGATTACGCTTTGTAGCATATACTTAAGGCTTGTATTTCCCAAATTTGCCCCTCGCAAAATCAAATTTATTTAGTCAAATGACTATATTTAAAGCCCAAAAATACAAAACGTTACAGAAGAACATCCGTCTTAGTAACTTCTGTGGATGAAAACACGATTGATTATACTTTCCTCGATAGAAAAAAATACCGGAATAGAGTCTATTTTTAAACCATTTTCAGTTTTATGTCCTAATTACAGCACATAATCACATTAAAAAAATATGTATTATAACTTAATAGTATTTTGGAGAGCATGCTGTGGTTCAAAAGATATTAATTTCTATACTTTTCAAGTACTCAGAGAAAATCTTCAAAAATCGTAGTTTGACACGCACGAATCTGCGTAACCGCCATATTTTTGCTCCGCTAAATGTGACCCTACCTGATACAGCTTTAGACTAATGATTGATCTCATTAAAAAATGTGCTTGAAACGTGGAATAACCCGGCCTTAACTAGTCCGCGTACGGAAGAAATTCGGCCCGCTCTCAAAATTCAAGACCTTTAAATCCCCCAATCCCTCCAACCCATAAATTAAATCACAAAATCATAAATTAGTTGCTACACCACCTTGTTAATGGTTCTTCGGTGTGTAGTACATTCTGAGGCAGTTTTTTTTATACTGTCTAGTTACGACACGAGCAAGACTTTCGCCTGGTGGTAAGCGTCACGCCTGCCACTAATAGTAGCAGTGCCAGAATTGTGAACTTGCGAACACAATCCTGCGCCGCACTGCACTGCGCTATCGTCACCCTGAGATAATATTAGATGTTAAATCTCTTCATACCCAGTAATTTCTCTGGTAACATTGCCCTTGAAAACGGAACACAGTAATGCTTGCACACTATTGCTTGGCGGTTGAATGACTGGCAATGGTGTGGTACTTTCCCAGGCGGACTCCGCAGTAGAGTCTTACCACTACAAAATTCTTACTTCCACAACTAAAAAAGTTAAGATTAAAAAGTTGTTTGTGATACTTGTATCTACCACCCACATGAGTCAGAGTTCCCGGGTATCTAATATTGCAACTTCACGAAGCCACTAAACAAAGTTGAGCCATTTCGGTTTAACTTTTCGTCGACTACAAATTTAATTAGTTCACAGCCAACCTGAACCATATTACGCTTCAGGAAGATTTACGCAACTTTTATTCCTTAAATGACTTAATTGACTTGCTTGTAATGTCTGTTTCTTTTTGAAGTGATTTATTAACGTCTTTGTAATACAGCTGAGGTTGTAGAAATCTTGGCTTTACGTACATTAAGCGCTTTAAATTAATTTTGTTTGGGGATTTAATTTTCAAGTTGTTCCGTTGATAAGTTATTGCGGCTTTGCTTCAGTGAGGGGCTCCCGCAAGGACGTGCCCTCGGGCCTTCTTTGCTTTTAATATTTCTAACTCGAAGAGTGTCTAATGGAATCATTTTTACTAAAAGCCTGTTTGTCTATCTGTCCTACCATCAATGGCCTATATCTTTAGAACCGTAATAGATTGATATTTTAGATAGTTTTCTTGATTTATGTAATGTAAAATTCGTATTATGGCACATAAGAAACCTAACACAAAAACGTACGACAAGGTCTGTTCATGGTGCAAATATAATAATGATTAAGTAATTAAAACTGACCAACTCCAAGTTGTGCTTGCTAATTTTTATGTAGGTACAATATAACATTAATAAGTAAGTTTTCGTAACTTTGTATTTGGTATTAGAAAGGAATAGATCCTTTCAATGTGCGAGTCCGGCCCTGTTTAGGTTTCGGTTATAGGATCGTTCGAATGTTTTTCTCACATTTGAACAATGTTGTCTGAAAAACTAATGTGTACGATAAAATATGTAGCTCCTGTTCTTGTTTTTCGAATGTTAGTTATTTAGTTAGGTACACGGGAATCTTATTAAAAAGTACTTAGGTCCAATTATGTTGTAGTTGCAGACAAAATAAACTCTAAACATTATAATTTAGTGAACCTAAGTGAAAGCATAGTTGCAGATTTAAAAAAAAATATACCTACCATGTTTAGTATTATGGGAATTTATATAATATCAACATCATGAGGCCGTATATCTAATCTAATAAGATCATGAGATTTAATTACAAAATCCTTCCTTCCGCATTCTTTCTCCATACTACAGACTCACCAAGTGCGACGCCCACAGACTTAGTGAAAAAACATTCGTAATTTTACAAAACATGTGTATTGACTTTAGCTTCCTCGTACAATAAACTCTATCAGTACCCTAAATAAAGCTTAGTATCGTGTAAACATTACAACCGAATGTCTGATAACAGTGACTGTGACAGTGTAGCAAACTCGGGTTTAATCACGTGGGATTACTATGTGCGACAAAGACGGGGTATGACGTAAGGTCGTGCGAGAAAGACAGAAGCATTACCTTGACCTGCGCAGTAGACACGTGCTTGCAGCGCCGCCCCGCCCGGTGGACGGATTGAAAATTAATTATTAATGGCGTTCAGAATAGTATTTTTACGGAGGTCAATATGAGATGGATAGATGGCGCTGATCCTCAAGCAATAAAACGCCTGTAAATTTTACGATTCGATTTTCGGGTTGATTACGTAAAAGCCATGGCTGAGAAGCAGAGGGTACAATTTGATGAAGCAATTTGTTCCAGATAATTTGTTTCTGTCTGTTTACTCTGAATAGGAATCCTATAAAGCCTGCTCTCTTGGCTGGGCGGATCTCTTTCTATCTCTAGGGTTCATGCGAGATTCCGGAAAAATTATATCTAATAAAAATAAAAATATATATTTTTTTGTACCTAGTAAGTTGGTAGGTATAAAAATCGGGATTCTGTATTAAATAAAATGTAACGTCAGTAAGGCAAAGTGGGATGAAGTGAGACGGTTTAAATTTTGGGGGAGTGTTCGTGGGGTTAAAACGGAATAAACTTATTTTATTTTATCTAATATCGCTCGTGATAATTATTTAGTACATTAAGTATCTCTTTAGCAAAATAAGTTTAAGTAAGCATTATTAATAAAAGTACATAAGATATTAGGTAAACAAGGTAAAGTAAGAATTAGTTTTTGAAACTGATATTTTTTTTTAATTATTATTATGGTGCCCTTTTTAGATATAAATAAAAATAAATTAAATTATTATTATTGTATTTTATTTTCAAAGAAATATATATTTGTAATTAAATTACAGCTAGCTTATTAGCATGTTTTTCTGTAGTGGTAGGACTCTACTGCAGAACCGCCTGGGCAAGTACCACAACTTTGCCAGTTATTCAAGCGCCAAGCAGTAGTGTGCAAGCATTACTGTGTTCCGGTTTGAAGGGCAATGTTACCAGATAAATTACTGGGTATGAAGAGATTTAACATTATCATCTCAGGGTGACGAGCGCAGTGCAGTGCGGCGCAGGATTGTGTTCGCAAGTTCACAATTCTGGCACTGCTACTGTTAATGGCAGGCGTGACGCTTACCACCAGGCGATCGTCTTGCTCGTCTCGTCACTTGATTGTATAAAAAAAGTAGTAATTGTAACAGACAATAATTATTATTTTTGTTTTATTTATACGGGGATACTCACGTTTAATTAAATCGGATACTCCGACTACAGTTTCGATCACATCCGATGACCTTTTTCAAAGAGTGAAAACAGAGCCCGACGCGCGTGCAGCTGCGTCGGAGTATCCGATTTAATTAAACGTGAGTATCCCCGTATAAATAAAACAAAAATGTGTCAAAACCACGTCAGTTTTCATAATAATAATTATTATTCTAATTTTTAAATTAAATTGCACATTTTTTTTTATCGCCACAGAAAGGAACGAAACTTAAATTGATAATCTATCTCTAAAGGAGACAAGGATCTCATTGGATTGACGACACATATTGACAATAGGATTATAGTATGACGTGTTATTAGAAAACACCTGTAAAGAGAAGATGTTATGATTGCGGTTACTAGACATTATGTAGGTATGTATTCTGTGCCACTGCTTTCAAATCTTTTTTGTATTATTTATACGGGAATACTCCTGACTATTGACCTGGGTATGTCCTTAAACTGCAACCAGACCCACCGGAGGACGGGCAGCAGCGTCCTCTCGGTTAGCGGTGGTGACCATTCAGCGAACCCCAAGCCGCCTGCCAAGCGTGGGGATTATGGCAACACCCCTCTATAAAGGCCTCCCCTTCGTCCAGCAGTGGACGTTTTATGGCTGACGACGTATACGGGAATACTCACGTTTAATTAAATCGGATACTCCGACTATAGTTTCGATCACATCCGGTGACCTTTTTCAAAGAGTGATAACAGAGCCCGACGCGCGTGCAGGTGCGTCCTGCTTAACACACAACGCGCGCGTCGCACTTTTGTTTTGTAACTATAGTCGGAGTATCCGATTTAATTAAACGTGAGTATTCCCGTATAAATAATACAAAAATGTGTCAAAACCACGTCAGTTTTCATAATAAAACTTTAGAAATCTGTTTACCATTTCGTACCCCGCATAATAAACGTGAAGATGTCAAAAGCATGCTCCCTTTGATCTTATTTTTCTGTCGTAACACATGTATTACAGCAAGTAACAACCCAGAGACTACACGAGCGTAAGTATATACCTACTATATATTCAAGAATACATTATATATCTGCCGCAAGTTCCTGTTATTCTACAAAGCTCGGGGCTGATTCGTAATTATCTTTCATAATACAAACTGTTTCTCGGAATAAGGTAAGTAGGAAGGTCCAGGCATTGAACTGAAAAATTACGAATAAGTAAGTACCTATCTTTTCACGATATTCAAGACACTAGAAAATAACTTTGAACTTGCTGGGAATTTCGGTTATAAAAGAGTGACTTAAACGCTGCCGATCTCTTTAAGGTAAGTCTTCGAAATAATTTATATTGAAATCTTTTGTCCTATTATAATTATGTTTGGATGTTTAGATGTTAGTATGTTTTTGAATATTTTTGTATGAAGTGATTCCACACTTATGGTATTTCTATGTTTTTAAAGCTTAAACAGGAAGAAAAATTATGACCTCCGACAGGACTCGAACCTGCATACGAGCAGTCTCTATGAGTTTCCGTCCCAACTGCTTTGCCAATTAAGCTACAGAAGTCTCTGCCTTAGATGCCAAATTTTCGAACCAGTTATAAGCTACCAAGTATGTTTGTTACTAAATTACGCTAAAACGCCTCAATGGATTTGGGTGAAAGAAGAATGGATGGAGAAGAGGGAATATCTCGCCTAGCTTAAAAAACAAAAACGAGACGCCATACAAATTATAAGAAAAAGTAATATAAGGAACATTTTTATGAAATTTATTTAAAAAACAGGCTGAATTTAAAAAGATGGGATCAAGAAGAAGTTTTATTTATATAATTATTTATGTTTGTGCATTTTGGTGTATTCTGCGTCATTGACACTTGTTTCGTTTTTAATGTCAGAATAAAAAATATCGTCCATATGGGCTAGTAAAAAAACGTTGTCTTAAAATTAAAGGCATTAGCCTATCTTGTCTTATAGCCTTAATACAAAGGTACAGTCAATATCAAGTAGTAGTAGGTATATTTTCATTCAACGCGTGGTCTAGAGGTAAAAGTTTACTTGATTACTACTTGATCAAAATGCTCTAAACCAATAGTTTTATTAATTTGTCTGATTATCAAAGAGCTGGGACATAAAAAAAACTGAAATATGAAACAATCTGTTATTTAGAGTAGTAATACCGAACAAGGCTTGTATTTCTCGTGACACGCACCATTGTTACGTTGATGTATTTGCGTCGCCCACCAAAGTTATTACAGTTTTGATATGTGACTAAACGGAACCCTTTGCGAGTTTCCACGAAAAATAACTGAGAAATCTTTCTCTACAAGCTAAGAAAAAAACATTTTTATAGAAGCCGTTTCTAGCTTCAGACGGCGGCGTTTTTTATCTGTGGCGAGTGTCTTGTGTACTGTGACGAGACAAGCGGGACCTGGCCTGGTGGTAGGTACCACGCCCGTAACAATAGCAGAGCCAGAATTGTGAACTTATGAACAAAACGCGGAAGACCTTCGTCCAGCAGTGGACTGGGTGATGATGATAATGATGAACACAATCCTGCACTGCACTCGTCACCCTGAGATATTAGATGTCAAGTCTCTTCAAGTAATTTCTATAGTAACTTCAAACAGAAGCACAGTAAAGCTTGCACATTACAGTTTGGCGGTTGAATAACTGGCAAAGGTGTCGTACTTCTCCAGGCGGATTCTGCAATAGATTCCTACTAAAATATACCTACACATAAGAACCAACTAACCAGGTTTTCTGTCTCTAGATGTGCCGGTGACATGGGTGCCGCCGCCGCGAGCCACGCTGCCGTGCCAGGTGCCTGACGCCGACAGGATCCCGGCGCGCCGCCCCCCGCCGCCGCTCGAAGGCGACGAGCGCCCAAGGGCAAAGCCCTACCTCTGGCGACGAGATGGCGAAGACTTGAAACGGTGAGCATGGTGACGATGATTGTTAATTTATACCCCACCCATGAACACTCCATCCAACGTCGTTTACACTATGACGTCCAACTTCGTTATATTACTTTGCTTACATCCAACCAACTTACCCCACCCAACTTCGTTTTTACCTGACACAACACTTCCTTTAAAATTATCTTCTCTTCTTTTATCGACTCTTTTTTATTCTTCTATGCCCCAAGCAATCATACATGTCAGGATGGTGGCGAATTGGTTTATTACACTTCGCACCTGGAAGAGTCAGCTCTCTGTCTCTATCAAAAGATTTCGCCCCATCACGTCAGTTTCGTGCATTTTGCTTATGACGATGCCAAAGCGAAGTTACGCAGTAGTATCATTTCTTCTGTGTTCTGGTTCTGTTTTTTTTTAGCTTCTGAACTTCTATAATGCCTCGTTAAATAACCGTTATATTTATCTTTACCAAGCGCATTAGCCAAACATTGACTTACTTCAACTTTTAGTTGTGGCCGTCATAGCCTAATCAGCAAGGCTAGCATGCGCCTCGCGATAAAGTGTTGTCATGTCTTTATGTCATGCGAAAACGAGCCTTATACAGAGTCGTAGCATTGCCCTGTTTTTAAGAATCTCGACATTTTGTCACGGTCCGCATGCTAGGCCTGCATGAGACCGCTCGACTTGAAATCGTGAGACCACGGGTTTAAATCCAGGCTCGTATCAATGGGCTCGATGTACGAGGACATACGCGTACGGATTTGGTTACCACTGGCTTGCTTTTCAGTGAAGGAAAACGTTAGGACACCTGCATACGCCTGAAGCAGAAATTTAATGGGGTATGTGAATGTACCAAACCACAACTGGGCATAGTGGATATGGTCCAATCGCCCTTGAAGGTTATGCCTATATCCAGAAGAATATATATATATATATATATATTAACATGTTGATTATGAGAACCAAGTTAACCAAGAGATTTTCATTTTTGCCGTCCTATTGCAGAAACTCCAACGGGAGCCTGGAGGTGTTCCGCCGCAAGGATCCCCCGACAGACGGCGTGTACCAGTGCGCGGTACGCCACCAGGGAGGCCTGGTGCTTGGGTACCCGGTGCATCTGCGATTTGCTCGTGAGTACCCGCATTCATTGCATTGGACCTGGGTGTCCTAAAACTGCATTCTGAACCACCAAAGGACGGGAAGGAGCGTTATGTCGGCTTACAGTGGTGAACATTCTGCTATCCCCAAGCGCCTGCCAAGCATGAGTATTATGGCAGCTTTGGGGAAATTGGCCTGCTGCCCCTTAATCCCTCAAATGTAGCGCAAGACTTGGTGGAGTGACGATTTATGTAAGGCTGTTGGCAATGGCTGAAAGATTTACAAAGTAATCAAAAAAAAAAGACCAACTGATCACCCCGTCGCACCGTCTCGTCAATTCGGAGAGGTCAGTGTATATTTTGGGACCCGCGATCTACAACCGCATACCAACTTCCATTCTCTTTCAACCGCGTGCTTCAAAACCAAGCTCAGAGCGTGGTTACAAGATAATTTGTTTTATGACATTGAAGCTTATTTTAAAATAAGAGATTAATAACGTTTTTTTATAATTATTTTATATTATTAAGTGAATATTTTTTGTATCATACTTAATGATATTTTACGTGTAAATTTGGTGATCAATAAACTATAGCTACTAGCTATAGAGCTATAGAGCTACTAGCTATAGAGCTACTAGCTATAGAGCTACTAGCTATCAGCGTTAATATGCCTCTCAAAGGCCTCTGTTAAGGTTCACAATGGACTGATTATGATGATAATATAAGCATTCAAATGCAGATTCTAAATAATATTTTGAATCTGATCTGAGGGTGAGGCCGAGAGGAATGAGTGGTCATTGCAAGAAGTGGTAATTTATTTGTGTTCCAAAACTGCCGAAACTAATCATACTAGTTTTTATTTGATAATAGGTTTGCGTTTAAACACATCCTGCGTGATGATGTGGTATGATGGTGTAGAAGGAATCTGTTCGCTCTGGATTCGAAGACACCCAAATTGTACTTTTTGGGAAACACGGACTTCGGCAGAGAATAAAAAACGTTGCTTTATTATTATTACAGATTTTATTTCTCGTACAAAATTGGTTCACGGTACACCAGAACTTGTTCAACTTGTATGGTATTTCTAATATCAATAAGGAATCGTAGAAATCGGTAGGAAATGTTTAGGTATTCCTGTTTATTGCGCGACTAGAACGATCATTGTAACAGTAACTATGTATGTTTATAATAAAAACTAGTGGAAAGCTTTTTGGTTTTATTGTGGTTTATTCTTTTTGTATAGCTATGTTGATTTTATTGAGTTGTATTGAGAAAATACTGTACACACTGGTTTTTCCTTTTACTCGTATCTAAACTAAACATAAGTGTATATCTAATGATTCTAAAGTTATATTATTATTAACGGGATATTTACCGTGATTATGTTGTGAAATGAGCTCCCGATATTTCGGCGCAGTTGCATGCACCGTGTTCACGAGTAGACTGAAGAATGCGGGTGGTTGTCTAATGATTCTGTTTCTATATTGAATACAATATAAATTAAGAATATTTTATATGAAGTGTTTCCACACTTACGGTATTTCTATGTTTTTAAAGCCTAAACAGTGGACTTGAACCTGCAGTACTAAAGTACGGTACGGTTTGAGAATTATGACGAGTAACGCAGAGACTTCTGTAATTTAATTAAATAAAATAAATATCGGAGGACATTTATGACACACAGCGGCATCTAGCCCCATACTAAGCAAAGCTTGTATTATGGAAACCAGATAGCTGATAGAATATTTACATACATTTTTTTTCGTAAATACATACTTATAATACATACTACACCCAGACACAGAACAAACATCGATGTAAGTCAGAAACATTTTTGTCCTGGGTGAAGATCGAACCCACGCCCTACAGCTCTGAAGGCAGACATGCTACCAACTGAGCTATCAGGCTGTTCAAAATTGCCAAAGCAGTTGGGACAGCAATCCAGAGATTGCTCGTATGCGGTTCAAGTCCTGCCAGAGGTCATAATTTTTCTTACTGTTTAAGCTTTAAAAACATAGAAATATAAAGTAAAGGTTTAATTCCTATCAAACATAATTTTATTAATATATACTTAGTAAAAAAAATATTTTGGTCTATACAAAGGAGAGAGAGATCCTCCAAGGTAAAAAGTTATGTAAAAAATATGGCTTGAGCCAAATAGTTATCATCGCCACTCAGCCCGACCATCGGCCTTTCGCTTCCAGTCATGCCTACTGCCTTACGTATATCGTCACTCCATCGAGTCTCAGAGCGTCCTACGCTACGTTTACTGGTTCGGTGTCTCCACTCTAGCACACGTCTACCCCAGCGGTTATCGGTTCTGCGACAGATATGACCAGCCCTCTGCCATTTCAGCTTAATAATACGCAGAGAGGGAGAGCTAAATCCTCCAAGCGCTGAGCGATGTCTTGACTTTAGTTCTCTGGCGAATTACTTCGTTCCGGATATGGTATCTTAGAAAAACACCGAGCATAGCCAAATAGTAGCTACGTCAAATAGTTAATAACTAGCTAAAACTTAATATTCTACCAAGTAGGTATCCGATGTGTTTCGTATTCATACCATTAACGTTTTTTCAAATTCAAATTTCTTTTTTTACATTTTCTTGTAAGGTCGTTTGTCCACTGACGCCGTCACCAAGATGTCAACGAGAACGAGATGACGTCGCCGAAGTAGGCGTGTCCAACGCACGTCCGTCACCCGAGCGCCATCATCCCGGCCACCGAAGTTTCGGGTAGTTCGGCACGACCGTTAGAACTTAGCACGCTTTTATGACGTGCCGTTGTGCCGGCAATAAAAAAAACACGTTTGTTATTGTCCACACACTACTGTAGCACCGCGCCGTTCGCCCAGTTTTAGTTTTCCCACCGATATTGGCGCGGTGGACACACGATCGCCGTCACGCCATCTAAGCTCGGCCCGAAATAATCTCGTTTCTCGTGACGCTGACGGTCCGGTGACGGCGTCAGTGGACAAACGGCCTTAAGTTGAAGTGTCTAAAACGCTTCTTTGCATGCCTTTGAGTCTATAAAAATTAAACTGTGTCTGTATTGCTTAGGCTGAAAATAAGATCAGGTTTATTACGTTTTCGCAATTAATGAACTCGTGTACCATCCATGCATCAAATTTATTCTGAAATCATCCCAGAAGTTGGGAAGATTCATCTCTAGGCCGATCCGCAAATTACCCGAATGTTAATTATAATAACCGAGTTCTAGGAAGATTCAGTAATATTTCATGATATTGCGCAGCGGTACAGAGTAGACAATCTTAAGAGATTTAAGTATTATAGTCGTACTATTCTCAGCGGTAAGCAAAAAGAAACTCTAATAGCCTAAAAACTAAGAAGTCTGAGCTGCACTCGGCTCAATTAGCTTAGTTTTTAAGGCACGCCACTGCGTGTATTGTGAGAGGCCAGCAGTGGAATATGATATTGGCTGATAATAACGAGCAGGAAGACGAAAAAATAAAAAAATCCGCTCAGTGTGGAAAATTGTGTGGAAATCACAATACATGTACAGAGTATTGAAACGAGAGAAATGTTATTATGAAAACTGACGTGGTTTTGACACATTTTTGTTTTATTTATACGGGAATCATCATCATCATCAGCCCGGAGACGTCCACTGCTGAACGAAGGCCTCCCCTTTAGACCGCCACACTGTACGACAACCTGCCATTTGCATCCACCGGTTGCCCGCGACTTTTACAATGTCGTCGGTCCACCTAGTGGGAAGCCGCGTCTTCCGGGTCGCGCCCTTTATATGAGACATTAAAATGTTGATTTGAGCTTATCAACTAAAACAATAAAATGCTTTATTCGAGAAAATATTGTTTTCCCCAGCGACAATGATAAGATGAATGGACGGGAAATAAGCGCACGGATTTGAAGACTATATCATAGGCGCCAGCTCTTCACTCGCGTCAGTCTTACTCTGTCTTTGCGACATGCGAGCCGTACGATACAATTCAAACAAATCAAAATTATGCCTTCGTGTGCATTTCCCGAGTGTAAGAACACTACCAAAACACATAATAAAAGTTTGGGGATCACATTCCAGAAGTAAGTACACAATAATCACTGTAATTTGTCACTACTGCAATTAATTTCAATAAAATATGCTAAGGAAATAGCTATTTTGGGGCGATCGTAATGTTACGAGACAGAGAGACTTCGAGAAACCTTTGTCAATGCTCGTGAATGTTAGAGATTCGAGAGCAATAGACAAATACATGTGTTCTCTTTTTGTCATACAGTAAATCAGGTATCACTATTTTAGGAAAATGTAATATGCATACCTATAACTAGGTATGCTTTATTGTGTTGACTTGTTAATTTTAAACAATTTGCAAGCGCTAGGCTCGTCAATTCCATTATCATTGTCGCTGGTTTTCCCCATATATGAAACTACATTATTCTTGACCAACATACTCTTGATTTGAGACTTTTTTTCTTTCCGTGTAGTGCATTCTCATAAAAAATTACGCATTTATGAGCCTAAACCTGAGAAGGTTACTATTAGTTACTGAGTTCCACTATCCATTAGAGTTCCAATACCAGATATGGTCGATGATATCAAAATCATTGATTGTTATGGTAATTTCAAAAACCGATATGTCAATAATAATTTGAAGTAGGTTGAAATCAGTTTTTTTTTTTTTGAATGACATGCTGTTGGCCTCAGATGGCCTCTACAGCGTCACCGGACTTTAGGCAAGCGCAAACGGCGCTCGGCCTAGGTTTAGGTTAAAGGCGACTAGCTCAAGGGCACCTCAGACGGTACGAACCTCGGCTTGGCCGTCGCCGGGAGTGGGGTCAGACTTGCCCTGGCACCCCAGAAGGGGTATGCCCTGGGGCCCTAGTAGGTTGATCTGGTTGACTATTTGGAGAGAATCTAACCGATCTTCTGACAGATCTGGGAGGTTGAAATCAGCTTCCAAAATTTTTATTTGTACATAGCTGACGTTAGTTAAATACAAGCGAAGGTGAAGTAAGCATGAAAATAGTAATTTGAAAACGTAATACATTTTTACCACTTTTTACACTTTAAGAGCCGCTATTTTGTTGTGCAGTTTAGTGACAACGGTATTTTTTGTTCTTGTTTCTTCTGCGATGTGTAATTTCAGCCAGTTTTAGTTATTTTTGTCCTGGCTACTAATTTAAAAAATGTGAGATCAAAAGCTTTTGTATTCATTTGTCTCTAACCTTACAACTAATCAGATGAATCTATGTGCACTGTGCAGATCACAGCGCACTGCTGTTTGAGTAAAAAAAGATTAAAAGAGAGAGCGCATTATTTTCCTCTTTCGCTCACTACTCTTTGGTATTTGAGTTCACCCGTTTGTCAATAGTACAATTTAAATTTTTGCAACAGTAAGTTTTGCTTTCGCAGTTTAAATCAGTATCTCTGCTCTGATTTTCTACTCTGTGTTAGCGGTAGAGACAAGCAAATACATAACATGTTAGTGTGACTGAGTTATTCATAATCAATCCCTAATGATATGAAGATGGTTGAATACCAATGAGAGAGGTAAATATTACACAAAGCTGTTGGCGTTTTGCTCCTGATAATGAAACGTTACTGAGTAGACTTTTTTAGGGCAACCTTATAATATTATTTCAATATTTATAACCTCATCAGTAGAGTTGTACTTCCTTACGACAAGTAACAAAATACTATATTCTTATATTAGCGTAGCACCGACTACGCTCTACGCCGTAGCATCGTAGCTCGAAGTCATTCGAAAGTGAACTCGAAGCAAAATCAATTCGTATACTTAGATTTTTTTGTTAGTATATTATTTAATTGTTTTTTTTTTACCAATTTTTAATAGTGATTTGAATTGAATTCTATTTTAATTTTTTTTTGTTTGTTATTTTTAATTATTGTATGTTTTGCTGTTATGACTTAATATGTCGAAATAAATGAAATTCGAATTAGAATTTTTGAATTGCTAAAGTTTATGCACAATAGGAAGTAAAGTTACTTTCTGTCGGCTCAGTAACACTGTCGTTGCGCGTAGCCTTGTATACCTGTTTCGCTTTTCCATAGTACTGTAAAGGAATACTGATGATTACTCGGAAAACATTTCCAATTAATTCAAAAATAGCTTTTAGCTCTAAAAAGGTAAAATTATGATAATACATTGAGATCAAAAAAATTATATTTCTCTTTGTAATTTTTATCACGTTTTATTTTAATATATTCTGTAACGCTATTAAGGCTCAGATCACCGCGCGCTTTTCGGCCGATTGTGACACCTTAAGCTAGCTTCTTTCTTATACCATTGCATTGACTCGCTTCGACTCAGATTTATAGTGACGAACCTACGTTCCATATCCAGTTCATAAATTCATCCCAGTTTTCATATTTATTGCGCGAGTTTTCAACCGACTTCAAAAAAGGAGGTTCTCAATTCGACTGTATGTAATATATATTTTTTTGTATTTATGTTACGCGATTACTCCGCCAATTCCGAAAATATTTTGATTTCAAAATTACTGGAAAATATGAAGATGTCTAGGTATTCGAAGGAGAAGTCGGTTGTTTTTTTTAAAGCCTTATTATTAGACCCCTCTTCGTATATGTAAATGGATTGTTCTAGCTTTAGCTAAAATATTTGGGTCAAGGGCCAGTGAATGTGAATTTTATATCCTGACGATGCCTACAGGCCCTCACGATTCGAGGCGTGTGTTCTCCCTATGGACTACCCGGCTTGAAATAATATTATATAACCTGTACCAATAGTATCGACATATGAATTATATAATGGATAGCTTCTGCGATGTCTTCCACAGCATCATTTATATTATCAGTATCCTGACAGTCAGTTTATCAAACCGGTACGTCATATCCCATTGTGCGTTCGATCCATCCATCTACCTCTTGATTGATTACGTTGCTGAAGACGTACAAGGAAATAAGAAAAATGTTTCTTTGAAGAAATATATCTGAGCGAAATAGAGGTCTGAAAAGGTATGGTAGCTCATCAGTAAAGCAATCTCTACAAGAAGTTTTGTAAGGCAACGATGGTTTTAAAGGTGATAAAAACATGGCTTATACAACCTTCTTGACGTAAATAACATCAAATCGCTGAACAACTACACAAGAGAAAGCAGATGCCATAGTATTCTTCTGCAGCCTGCTCCATGACAGACCAACACTGCACACCACATCCTTGGCAATTCGAGTCGTTTATAAAATAGAATAATTTGCCGTAAAATCGCAATCCATAGTAAAGAACAATCTTGATAAATTAATAAATAATGTAATACGATAAAAAAAAAAACTACTGACTTCAACTTCGAATACCTGGATGACATCTTCATATTTTCTAGTAATTTCGATTTAATACCCAAACTACAAAACCGATTTCGATAAAATTTATATGGGACCACCTCTGAAGTATTTACCTACCAAACAAAAAAAAAACATCAAAATCAGTTCATAATTGGCGGAGTAATCGGGTAACATACATACAACAACAAAAAACTTACAGTCGAATTGAGGACCTCCTTTTTTGAAGTCAGTTGAAAAGATTATAAATTTAACAGACAAATAGTAAATTTCGAATAGGAGTATATATGCACATCAGCATAATGCCACTCGCCATCATTAAAACATATTAATAAGTAAGAAGGCCAACTAACCATTAAATATTAAGACTCCATTGGGTTTTCCAAATAGGTACAGAATATATTTTGCTAAGTGTCCATGATGACAATAATAATATAATATCTTATGAGTATAAAACTAAACGAACTAACCTATTTAATATCCTACTATGGTTGCGGAAAGCGATGGCTGGCACATGCGTCAACTCGTGAACGGGTGTTGCTTGCGGGAGCTGGGCTGCTCACTGCTCAGGGTATATACCCTAATAAGCAGGACTAGTAATTATGTGAATTTTTAATAATAATACAAATATTATTATTAGTACCTATTCCTTTTTTTTTTTTTTTTATATATTCCTTTTGTAAACTCGTTAGTTATTTTATGTTATGTTATTATTAGAAGTAGTTTTATTATGAAAACTGATGTGGTATTGACCACAGAAAAGCGAAGGCCCTACCTTTTACTTCTCTATTAAGTGTTGACACATTTTTGTTATATATTTATACGGGTATACTCTAAAACAAAAAAGTAAGTAGTATTTGGGGTTTTAAATTGTATTGTGACAATTAAGTAGAGAGAACTAACTCGTCCAAGTATTGTAACGTTATAAAGTAAAACTTGTGAAAAGGTATAGATATGACATTTTGGCCTTGTTTATAGAAGAAAGTTGATCCGATGGGGAAGAAAGGTTCTAGAGTGGCGACTGCGAACCGGAAGCCGCAGCGTAGGAAGGTCTCCCACTAGATGGACCGACGACATTGTAAACAACCGCGGCAACCGGTGGATGCAAATGGCAGGTTGTCGTGCAGTGTGGCGGTCTGGCCTTCGTTCAGCAGTGGACGTCTCCGGGCTGATGATGATGATGATAGAAGAAGTTATGGTAAATGTGTACCCCTAATAGGCTATCTACGTCTGAGAAATGACAAAATAAAACAATTTCTTGCCACCCCAACATGAGAAGAGCTGGGATTACAAACATAAAGACACAAGATTATTTCTTTATTTTCTTAAAAAGATGTACTAGACTTTGTAGTTGTTTGTCTTTGTACCTTGGTACACGTAGTATTTTATATCCGCTGTACTTGGGTACCTGTATCTACAGAAGTCAAGTCTGATTGGTCACAAGGGAGCGAGATCAAAGAGAGTTCTAGAGAATTGTTAAACGCTATCCGAAAAGAGGTCGTTTTGTTTCAAAACACGGGTATTTTTGTTCATTATATTTACTTAGGTTCTGTAACAAGGTAACATGTTTTTTATTTTTACACACATTATAATTATTACGGCGGCATTTTTTTTAATCTCTTGCTTTAGAGGTTGAGTTTAAAATGTATACATGCTTAATTATACATATTTATTCTATATTATTAAATAGGTTTGCCGAGATTGACTGCCTTATAGCTCAGTAGGTAGCATGTCTGCCTTCAGAGATGTCTGTATGTTTACAAAAAAAAGGTATTCTATCAGCTATCTAGTTTCCATAATACAAGCTTTGCTTAGTTTGGGGCTAGATGACGCTGTGTGAAAAATTACCACCGATATTTATTTATTTTAAGATGAGATTTCACTTCAGTCATATTTTTAGTAAAACGCTGATTAACATAACTTTTTATTTATAAACGATAAGTACCGCTGCTTAACGCAATAACCCAAAAAGTATGTATATAATTAAATGTATGTATATTTTAGTAAAAAGGTAACAAAAGGCATATATTTTGGCCTAGTCCATACAAGGAGCTATAAGAAATTTGTACCACTATAGGCTACCTGCATATGGAAAATATCCTAATATTTTGCATTTCCCCCACGACCTCAGAAAGAAAAACAACTTTTTATAAAAAGGTTAGGTAACACTACGTTTCAGTAGCTAACGTAGGTCTTATTAAACAAAAAATTTTTTTTTTTATCCTTACCAATTAAAATTTTCCGTCATTACTCTAACTATCCGTGCACATAAGTAAATTTTTAGTAACTAATAACTCTCAAATGAGTATCTACTCACAACTCGATATACAATACTTTTTTTAAATGTTTGCACGAAAAAGAAATTGCAAGTGCTTGCTCCTTAGCGTGGCCCCGATTCTCGCACGTTTTAATAGGCTAGACTGGTTTTTTTATTGTCCTATTAAAATGCGGTCCTTAAATATACCTGATTAATGAAAATAAAATGAAAATCTGATCAAAAATTAGCAACTTATAAGCATTTTAATATTATGCTAGACAGAGAGGCGAAACAGCAAATCGTGACGTCACTTCTCTGTATGCCATATAAATTCTATTCAGACAAGTAAGGCGTGACGTAATTTTTTGTTTTGTGGGAAAGGGACAGAGTTGTCTCTAACAAAAACTTTAAACGCTCATATATCAGAACATTACTAACCAATTTAAATATTTTTTCAACAGACATACTATATTTACTTAAATTATTCTTCAAAGCTATTGGTTTCAACGATATAAACATCAGTCATCTACCCTATTATAGCTTGAGATTAAAATATATAAAAAAAATAAACATTATTTGAAACCTTTACAACTATAATGTTTATGTATGATAAAGGGAAGCCGGTGAGTTGCTGTCTATGTTAATTAAAATTTACTCTAATTGCTGAGTGTTGCTGGAATTATGATTTACAATGTTTTTTTCTCAGAGGTACTGACGAATTTGCAACATTTATTGTTCACGCTCGTTCACTTTCACACAGCCCCACACGTAGCACAGGTTGTTCTATGGGAACCAGAAAACGAATAATAACTTTTTTCCCATAGTTACTTAAAATATGACTAAGTACTTTATTTTGTACTTCTAAGTACTAAGTAGGTACTTTGGACCTCGGTATGTCCTAAAACTGCAATCAGAACCGCCGGAGGACGGGCAGCAGCGCCCTCTTAGTTAACGGTGAGTATTCTGCGATCCCCAAGCCGCCTGCCAAGCGTGGGGATTATAGCAACCCGTCCCTATTAAGGCCTTCGTCCAGCAGTGGACGTCTTCCGGCTGTTGATGTGACTTACTTTTTACAGATAACTTAAGTCCTGTCCATTTGACACTTATCATTAAGTCCTGTCCATTTGACACTTAATGATAAGTGTCAAATGGACAGGTGTCAAACTATGAAATGACGACTAAGAGTGTAACACGGGTAAAAAAACTTCTCGTGGTAGTACCTACTACGGGATATTTATTTTACCCGTGATACTACTGGTAGTACTACAGGCAACAAACAGTATTTGATGTACTAATTAGTTTTGTAATACAAAGATTATAATTATTATACTACTATACTAGGTTATAATAAAGATCAAACAGAAATACATCACAAAGACAGATATAGATCACTTTAATCCCGGATGAAATGCGCTTCATCTAACAAACAGATACCCAGCAACCTTCTCATAAATATAAACGGTCACATTTATCTCAAGGAACATTAGCTAGTTTGATAGTGTGATATAAATTTATTGTAACTACCTTTCCATTAAAGATTCATGGAAAGCTCTTTGTGCCTGGCATAAATCCTAATATTTTCAGGGATAGAAGGACCCAGGGAGATTAAATCCCAGCTTGACACGCGCCTGTCCGCATGCTCACGTGATGGATTACGGCTCTACGGATGAAATTCCCAGGGGTTGAAGGATTCTGGCATATGTTACATTAATGATGATATGTTCTACAGGAATACACACACTTATTGTGGAATCACATGAAATTAACGCGAATTTAGCGAATTTATATACGCGATTTCTTTTCGGCTATGCTCGGAGTTACTTTGCTCGATAAAATCCGGAGCGAGGATATTTTTGCCAAAAAAACAGTCACCGACATAGCTCGCAGGGTTTGCAAGTTAAAGTGGCAATGTGCAGGCTACATCGCTCGAAGAACTGATAACTGATGAGGAAGAGATGTTTTGTAGCGGCCACGAACCGGAATACGCAGCGTAGGTACGCTCTAGGCACTAGGTGAACCGACGACATTGGAAAAGTCGCGGGCAACCGGTGGCAAATGGCAGGTTGTCGTTGAATGTGATGGTCTAAGGGCCGCCTTCGTTCAGCAGTGGACGTCTCCGAGCTGATGATGACACACACACATGTTAAAGCTATGATGGATGGACGGCAGATTAAAAACCAGGAACCACCAATTCTGGCCTGCTACTGTTATGGGCAGGCGTTATGCTCACCACCAAGCGAACGCCTCGCTCTCTTCAATGCAAACAGAAAAAGTATAAACTCGTACCTAAACTTCACATGACGCCAGTCCTACCACGACTTACAAGAAGAAGCTCAGTCTTCAACAGGTGATGTTTAATCTTGTTGCAGATTTGGACAAGCAGTTTTCTGTACATCCTGCGAACGCGACAGCGTGGCGCGGCCAGCCCTACGCGCTCTCATGCGACATCTCCTCAGGACCGCCGGCCGCCGTTTCCTGGCTCAAGGATGGAGAGCCCTTGCCTGACGATGCGAGGTATGTGCTAGAAGCTGTTTCTCTTATTTACAACTGCTGGTGAACATAACTTTGACTGCAATGCCTTTCACAATTATTGTCAGGAAGGGCCTTACTTAAAATGTTTTAAGACCTTGTGTAATTAGACCTTGTCTAATTTGGCTGTACTTAATTCAAACTTGATAATTGTATTTATTTTATGTTATTTATTTTTTATATATATTTATTTGATACATAACAGAATACACTCTTTACAGTTGAATTTATTAATAATATATTTTTATGTTTTTAAAGCTTAAACAGGAAGAAAAATTATGACCTCCGGCAGGACTCGAACCTGCATTGGTCATAATTTTTCTTCCTGTTTAAGCTTTAAAAACATAGAAATACCATAAGTGTGGAATCACTTCATACAAAAATATTCAAAATATATTTTTATCTTTTTATTTGCACGAACTAGTTCCATTACAAAATTTCATAAAGATCTGATCTGACGATTCGCAAATGAACGTCGAACAAATAGTTATATTATTATAATATTTACGGGATATTTACCGTGATTATGTTGTGAATCGAGCTTCCGATATTTCGGTCCATTGCGTTCACCATACGGGCAGATCTGCCAGTTACTTACCGGCATGTCCCGTAAATCTCTTAGATAATAAAATAGAACTGTAATGTATAACCGTTATAGTTAAAACAGCTATACATCCAAACGCTAACTTGTCCCTAGACTCAGGGATCTTCGCATCACTTGGTCAATTAGTATGGCACAATTTAATTTTACATTGCACAGAAGTTAAGTGTAAACAAGCCGGCCACTTCTTCATAGAAACGGGGAAGTAATATTACTCCACTATGTAATGTTGTAGGTCCAAAGACTAAGTAATAATACTTAGTCGAGTTTATCGAGTGGTATTTTCATAATCTAGGATTGTAAATTAATAAAAAAGTAAAAAGTTAATAAACATGAAAGTTATGACCCAGAAAATATCTAGTATTTTAGCTCAATTTTAACTTCACTTTGGACGTAAATAAATAACATAAGGAGAACGAAAACTCTAAAATAATGTATCAAGCGGCATAGTTTAGTCCATCAAAATTACAAATATCTTTAGTTGGAATAAATTAGTTCAGTAGTTTATTCATCACAATCCTGCAGCCAAAGGCAGACATGAAAAAAATTGCGCGCTCATTTTTCTTTCTTTCTCCCTTTCCCACACTTTGTTTGATGAAGAGAGCATGCTTTTTAGCCACGCTCAGTGATGAGTTTGAGCCGTTCGGGCGGTGCATCCTTAAATTACATTTATTAGTATTTATAAGGCTCCAAGTGACTATTGTACAATGTATATATTACAATACAATGCATTTTTATGGCTGACTGGCTAACATGTTAATAACATGTTTATACGGTTTCTTTCAGATACCAGCTGCTTAATAATCAGCTGATCATTACGGAGGTGACATACGAGGATGTCGGACTATACAGGTTAGTTGCATAATAGCCCAGGAAAATTAGGGGCTTGTCCTAGAACAAAATAAAAATACCTTTGTGTTTTCTAATCTATATATTATAACACAACCTACCTCGTATTAAAAGTCTAAAATTACACAAAAAGGTATCGGTAGTGAAATAATTAAGAATTATTAGTTTTTCAGCTTTTTGTATAAACAACAAAAAAAAAGTGTGGACAAACATTATTTCGATACCTACGCCAATTAGTTCCTTAAATATTAAAAAAATTGTCGCCCTACACTCATTTGATTGGGGATTGCAGAATGCTCACCACCGTTAACCAGGAGGACACTGCTGCCCATCTTTCGGTGGTTCTGGATGTAGTTTTTGGACAGATTTGATTGCCTGGTTGTAATTATGAAGTCTGCCCATAACACTCTGGCTCTGCTACTAGTTTCAAAATGTCTTTATTAATTCATAAAATAACTTATTATATGTACCAGTGTAAATGTGATCCTAGCAGTACAATCATTGTTATTTTTTTTAATATTATTTTGCAAGCAATAACCTCATACAAGCTCTGCTACTGTGCAGTGCCAGAATTGCCCTGTGCCGGACTGCATTGCGCTCGTCACCCTGAGATATTAGCGGTCAAATTTCTTCAACTTCGGACTCTGCATTAGATTCCTATCATTACTACAGTAGCAACTAAAAACGGAAGTCCAGGACATGCTCGCTCAAGCAGTGCTCGGGCAGTAATCGATATTTTTATTTTTAATATTTTTTGTAAATAAAGTAAGGTATAAGACCTTTTTTGTTTTATTCATACGGGAATACTCACGTTTAATTAAATCGGATACTCCGACTATAGTTTCGATCACATCCGGTCACCTTTTTCAAAGAGTGAAACCAGAGCCCGACGCGCGTGCAGCTGCGTCCTGCTTAGCACTGCGGGCCGCTGCGCGTCGCGCGCGCGATGACAGCGGTTGCTCTGCGGGTGAGGGGGTGGGGGCGGGTAGAGTGTCGTGCTGCGCCGGCGCTCTCTGGAGCTCTTCATCACTGGAATCTTCTCGTGTGGTGTCGGGAATATTCCAGCACGCGGAGCTCACCACGTCGCCTTCAGATACGCGTCCACCCTCGCGGGCCCCATGAAGACAGGGTCTCCAAGAAACAAAAATGAATAAAACAAAAATGTGTCAAAACCACGTCAGTTTTCATGGTATAAGACCTGTATAATTATTTCGTAATGTGTACAGATATTATCATACATAGTTTTAATTTTAAAATATTTCGCTGTTTTGAGCCTTTCGTGGCCTCTCTTCAATCGGCCTCAACGGAAGATCAGCGCTGTTTGATAAACAGCATTACGCTGAGTTGAAGCCATTTTTGTGACAACACTTTTTATTTTATTTTACTATACTTAGTTATATTAGCACCTACGTTAATGATATAACAAAATAAATTAATTTTCTTTCTTTCTTGCTTTCTTTCTAATGTTCATCTCCTGTATGTTGTAGATGTAGAGCCACGAACGCGCTGGCGAACAAGAGCCGCACGAGCCACGGCGGGCGCCTCCAGGTGGTGGAGGCGCCGGCGGACCTGCGCCCGGGCTTCCTGCCCGTCCAGCACGCGCCCGCCATCCACGTGCCGCGTGGGACTCGCGTGCTGCTGCCCTGCCCCCTGCTCGGGAACCCCAAGCCCGCCGTATGTACAACTTTTTTTTTGGCCTCGCACTTTGAGCATTATGCCAGTAAAAAAAAATACTTTATCTCAGACTTTCATTCATAAGTCGTTGGTAAGGCTCGGGCTATTAAATGTTAGTAAAAATGTTCAAGTCACTAACTTATTATTATTCAACAAGATATTGTTGCAAACTCAATTGCAAGTATAGAAAAAAAAGACCAGTAATTTATCTGGTAACATTGCCCTTCTAACCGGAACACATTAATGCTTGCACACTACTGCTTGGCGGTTGAATAACTGGCACAGGTGTGTTGCCACTACAGAAATCATGTCATTGTTTTCTACCTTCCTTTCTATTTCCCAGCTCATCTGGGAGCAGACCCTGCCCGGCAAGCGCACCGCAGAGCTGGAGTCCACGGAGGAGCTGCTCCTCATGCCGACCATCGCGGTGGACCAGGCGGGGCTGTACGAGTGCCGGGTGGTGGGACACCAGGACCTCGTCAAGGTACTGACAAACATCTTTGTTACCTTGCTATGATGATAGCTCATGCAGTCACCTTGAATATAGGATTGAGCATAGCGGTATATAGCGGATGATACATTGTTATATAGCGCTTAGGGTTAGGAAGTTGAAGTGGCAATGGGTAGGCCACATCGCTCAAGGAACTGATAACCGATGGGGCAAGAAAGGCTCTTCAGTGGCGACCGCGAACCGGAAGACGCAGCGTAGACCTCCCAGAACTTGCGAATTCAGGGTTAATGCGTCAGGGGAAAAAGTTGTCAAGTTGTTCAGGGTTGTTTGCAAAGTAGGTACTCTATTCCTTTGTAATAATAAGATAAGACTCCCATACATTCAATTTACTCCAAAGTATTTTTAATATAATTAACTTTCAAAAAAAACAACCATTCTCATTCTCGGCTTCAAATTAATTATGGGACCACCTCTAGAGTATATTATACCCATTCAAATAAAAATAAAAAATATTAAAAAACCGGTCCACAATTGACGGAGAAATCGGTGAAAATCTTGGTGGATCTAGCTCTCTCTATATAGTCAAAGGCAAAAAACATACATTAAAAAACACATTATATACAGTCGAACGTTCTGTTAGAAAAAGAAAATTTAAAAAAAGTTTTGTTCCTGCTGCATGGATAGCCGAGTACGAGTCTGCTCTGCTGAGTGAACTCTGCTCGAATAGTGCTAATTGTTCTTCATTTATTCCCAAACTGCTCCATCGAAAACAATAGAAATATGTTTTCGTCTTGGTATTACCTAGTATATTATTATAAATATTATCTTTGGTATTACCAATGCCTACCACGAGCATGCTGATAAGATTACGCTAATTATACGTAATTGGGGTCATTGTATATTAATCAGAGTAGAGTAATCAATGTGACGCTTATCTGTGTTTACGTGAAACTTGCCAAAAATACTACCGATAAACTCTAGAGTCGTTGAACTTTAATCGCGTTAATTTTAACCCGCCCGTGATCTCACTGAGTTTGGTGTGATAAAAATAAATGGAAGATCAAACGAAAACCTCGTCAAAGATTTGAATACCCGACTACGCAGAAAGAGGCTTATAATTGTAGTATTCTATGAATGTGTGTATTATAATGTGTATTTCGGAGAGTGTGCTTCGGATTTGCATGATCTTATTTCCCCCTGTTTCTTCTAGACGGTCCTGGTCTTATTTGCCTTCGTCCTTGATAGATATACCAAAAACTCGTACGAACCGGTTTGATTCCAATTTCCTTATTTGAACTGCTAATCAGTGGAATGCGCTGCCCGAGTGGCTATTTCCCGATAAATATAATCTGGGTCTCTTCAAGTCCCGAGTGAATGGGTTTCTTCTAGGCAAGCGTGCTCCATCGTAGACTGCACCTTCGTTTAACATCAGACGAGATGCCAGTCAAACACCAGTTTACATAAAAATAATAATGTGCTCGCTCGTATCTCAATATCTATGCAGGAGAAATCAACGCGTTCGATGCGTTGATGTCTTTTACATGGATAATTAAATGTAGTATACGATTTTACGTGCCGCGTGAGTTCCTTTCGCTCCGCGCCCAGAAGGCACGTAAATGTATTATCATCTATTATTTTTACTACAGAGGTTCAACGTGACGATAACGAGCGCAGTGAACATCACGCACCCGCCGGAGTCGAAGCAGGCCGTCCGCGCCAGCACGGTCCGCTTCAACTGCACAGCCAGTGGCACGCCCGCGCCCAACGTCACCTGGTACAAGGACGGGAGGCTGCTCAGACTGCAGGGCAGGGTGAGTCCTGATCATCAGCTAGAAGACATCCACGGACGAAGGCCTCTTCTTTAATAGGGAGGGGTTGCCATAATCCCTACGCTTGGCAGATGGCTCGGTGGCACCGAGAGGACGCTGCTGCCCGTCCTCCGGTGGTTCTAGAAGCAGTTTTAGGACATACTCTACTACTCCACGTTGAATTGCTATCTATATCGTAAAATATGTTTTAAAAAAAAATGTTGCGGGAACTCTCAGTAACATTATTCAACATTTTATTGGATCATCGTCCTTAAAGGCAACTTAATTAAATTGCTACGAACTTTAATTTAACGCCAAGAGCCAAGATAAAAAAGTATAAAAACATTGTTTTTTCAGATTAGCGTGGTGCCATCAGCTGATGACAAACGACTTCAGCAACTGTTGATCAGGAGCGTCACCTCGGAAGATGCCGGTCAGTTACTTTACTTTGTTTGATATTACTAGAAAAACTCAACGCCTTCGAGATAATTATCTATTGTCAATTGCTTGAGTCCATTTAATATTCTCCTACTCCCGTACTATACAAATTGATGATGGCTTCTCGGTCAATGGGCTTCCATGTCAATCGGCATGCGTTGGCTTCAATTTTCGTCAATATCCACGCATACGAAAAATCAATGTGGGCTACGCAATGACGTAAACATTGCCAATTGAAATTGATCGTCTCGCTAATTCTTCGGTGCTAAGTTTATTTTTTACCTAAGATTGCATAGTAAAATAAAAGAGGAAAAATAACCGTGAATGTTTGTATTTTCAGGTGTGTACCAGTGCTTCGCCCGTAACACCGCGTCAGTAATGTCTGCCTGGGCGATGCTGAACGTGACAGGAGGCGAGGCGGCGGCGCCGGCCGACGTGCACTGCTGGCCGGCCGGCGCGCGCGACGTCGCGCTGCGCTGGCGCAAAGTGCCCGTCGACGTCGTGGCCTACACTGTGCAATATACCGGACCTGGTACGTAGTGCCACATAAACAAAAACCACGTACTAAAGACCCGTAAGTGGATTTGGGTACGCCATAAAAAAAAAATACAGTGGGCATTTTTCAATCTAGCTCCAAATTAAGCAAAGTTTGTACAATGGAAACTAGGTAGCTGACAGAATATACATACTACACCCAGACGCAGAACAAATACCCGTAAAACGATGGTGAGCATTCTGCGATACCCAAGCTACTTGCGTGGGGATTAAGGCAATGCCTGCCTATAATAAGGGAGGACTTCGTCCGTCAGTAAACGTCTTCTGGATAATGATGACGCAGACCAGCGAACTAATCTGCCCGTTAGACGGCTCTCTGTTCAGCACACTGAAGAGAGAAGTGAATAGAACGGAAATGTGACGGGCCGCGCTAGCCGGCATTAAGTGCAAATGCGCTTAATGACAATTCTATACCAATATACATGTTTTTAAACTGAGAATACTCAGAAAGACAATTTAAATAGATGCGTAGGAAACCAAACCACATTGCATCGTAATTAGATCAATTATAATCTGTTCAAAATGTCATTTTAGCGTTTTACTTCAAACCGCGACGAAATGAGAGATGAGACGAATGCGCGTCCAATGATTGGCATTTTTTCCTCGTAGTTTCTGTGGTTTTCCATACAAATGCTTTACAACATTGTTTTGACAGCCGTTCTACCTAAGAAGTAGGGCTTTCGCTTTTCTGTGGTTTAGCAGCCAAAGCGTTTTATAAATGTTAATGACTTGTTCTTGTTGTAGACGGATCCTCGCTGCCCGGGCAGCCAGTGATCAGCTCGGACGCCCTCATCAACGTGAAGTCCCCGCTGACCCCGTACAGCTTCCAAGTGCGCGCCTACCTGCGCTCCCCCACCGGCAACAAGAACACGGCCAGTCTGGTCAGCGACATGTCGGAGAGCGTCACGTGTCAGGGACAGGGAGGTGAGAACGTTCGATTTTTCTAACTACCCTCGAATATTTTACAAACGTGGAGTATCAAAGCCTCAACATGTTTTTATGTCAATTTCGAATTGCAATAGATTGGTGCGACATCACCTCACCTCGTGGTATGTGAAGATCTTGGCATGCGCATAACAGAAGCAGTGCTAGAATTGTGAACATGCGAACAAAAAACTAACCTTTACGTGTCTTAACTAATTTGTAAAAGACCCCCAGATGTGTTTGAAAAATACAGTGTATTGATTTTTTACTGTAGAGCTTTGCTCCCGGCTCCCATCAGCCCAGCCGGCTCAGCTGCGCGCGTGCTTCGGCACTACAGTGAAATATCGACATTGAATAGCTTTACAGATAGAGTACAAATTAGCTTGCACTGAATATGAAGTGATTGTAGTTCTAGATAATTTATTGTGGTTTAACTTTGTTTAGGTTCGTCTTCCATGCGATTTCATCTTTTGTATGTAGTAAATACTATTAAGTATGTTTTATCATGACGTTTTCTTTCACTGGCAGCTTAGCAAGAAGGTTAGAATTTGATTGAGCCTACACCCTACGACGTGCGAACCAAACCCACTAATATCTACGCTATCATGGCTACAAAAGCGTTAATTATTTCATACTTCGTTCCCAGTGCCCATCAAACTGTCCAAAGTGGGAAACGACTCTATCCTGGTCTCTTGGCGTGAGTTCTACATCGACAACCTTGGGATTATTCAGTGGATCCTGCAGCATAAGGCAGAGAACAGCTCCAACGAGCACAACATTACTCTGGACGGATATATCTACAACCACACACTGAATGGTCAGTATTATTGGCAATTTGGGTGTTGTTTACGATGTTGAGTTGGGGCCGGTTTGTGTCTTAGATAAATGAACAACGTGATATTTATATGATTCAACTTTAAATGATCAGTTGCATTATTTTTATCTGTCTTTATTTATTGTACTATAGCCACTAATAAATGATTGTCTATTTGTCTAGTGAGCTGTTAACTGCATTGCAATTCATATTGCAGAGCTAGCATAGATAAATCTTAGAAGGGTGATCCTGTTTATATTCTACCTCATAGACTCGCTGTGGGTTGGCAGAATCTTATAGGTGATTGAAATTGGTTTTTTTTATACAATCAAGTGACGAGACGTGTAAGACATTCGCTGGTGGTAAGCGTCTCGTCTGCCACTAACAGTAGCAGTGACAGAATTGTGAACTTGCGAACACAATACTTCGCTGCACTGCACTGCGCTCGTCACCCTGAGATATTAGATGTTAAATCTCTTCATACCCAGTAACCGCTCTAGCGACATCCCGCGGTATCAAATTTCAAATAAGTGTAACGTCCCGCGCCGCCGGCGCCAGGTATTTCCCGCGCATTCTAAGTGACCGTCTCGAAAGCGCCTCTTACGACGCTGAGTGTCAAAATTTATAACAGGACTCATTGAAGAATCAAGAAATACGTTACGTAAATAATTTTGGCTAGTGTAGTATTAAAATATTATGCTACGTTAGGTAAACTTGTCCTTTTTGTTTTATTTATACGGGAATACTCACGTTCAGTGCTAAGCAGGACGCAGTTGCACGCGCGTCGGGCTCTGTTTTCACTCTTTGAAAAAGGTCACCGGATGTGATCGAAACTATAGTCGGAGTATCCGATTTAATTAAACGTGAGTATTCCCGTATAAATAAAACAAAAATGTGTCAAAACCACGTCAGTTTTCATAACAAAATAAACTAGTCCTACCAAAAAAATTAATGTTGTTTTTTAAAACATTATTAATTTGAAAACGAAAGCGATAGCATACTGTTTTTTATTTTTATTTCAAACGTATGTACGTTTGAAACACGTACTTTTTTGTTTACCTTATTGTAATGCTATGTTCGTGTGAACATAACATTACAATAAGGTAAAAATATCGATATAATTTGATTTAGAAAAAAACCTAAAAAAAAATATTCAGAAAAGACGGCACCCGACAGGCGCCGGACCGACCGTAACACACTGCGCAAAACAAACTGGTGCGAGCGAGACGAGCGGAAATGTATGCACGGAGCGCCTTCAGGCGAAACCGGACAGTTTTTCTTACGGTTTTTCTCGTCGTATGCGCCCGGCTTTAAGCGCCTTCGTCCAACAGTGGACGTCTTCTGGCTGATGACGAGAGTTAGTCTGTAATGGTGGCTGTATTGATGTGTTTTGGCAGTGTCTCCATCAGAACCGCAGCAGGTGCGAGTGCTGGGGACGCGCTCCCTGCCCTGGCTACACCAGAACCTGACCCTCGTGCCCTGGACGGCCAGCTCCGCCGCCGGACACAGCCTCGGACCCGGGTGAGGTTCTGTTGGGAATCTTGTGATCACTGCTTCTCATTGGATGTTAAGCTTTTTTGTCAATGCCATACTTGTTTGGTATCGCCTGGTCACATTTGTCTTGTCTCACGTGTTTCCACAGGAGGGTCAGCTTTTTATGTGCCCACTTCGGAAAGATTACCACTTAGACTCACTTTTCAACCGACTTTAAAAGAGGAGGTTCTGAATTAGACTGTACGTATTTTTTTTTATGTTTGTTACGCGATTATTCCATCAATTATGAACGGATTATGATGATAAATTTTTTTTTTCTTATATTATATCGAAATCGTTT
The DNA here is from genome assembly GCA_905404285.2 of Erannis defoliaria. Lineage (NCBI taxonomy): Eukaryota > Metazoa > Arthropoda > Insecta > Lepidoptera > Geometridae > Erannis > Erannis defoliaria. Next base: position 18,135,992 of record FR990077.1, on the reverse strand, counting down.
CACTTCATTACTACAAAATATGAAGATGTCATCCAGGTATTCGAAGTTGAAGTCGGTTGTATTTTTTTTTCCAAGTAAAACCAATAATACTATTAGTTTTTCTTTTTATCACACTTATATTTTTAAACTCGTAAGATTGTCGGTATGTTTGCATATAATTGCTGCGTTCCGTAATGCGCTAAAAGTGATAATATCGCGAATCCGACCAAATTTAATAGTCACAAAATACAAGGGCTTTAATTTGATTGAGAAATACTTCTGACTTTGGTCGGATTCGCGATATTATCACTTTTAGCGCATTACGGAACGCAGCAAATGTTAATTTTGTCAGAGGATCATACACACGCAGACAAACTTTCGCATTTATACCTAATACTAGTAGTTTATTGATAGGATTATCTCCTGAATTATCTCCTCCTGCCAATCTATCCGACTACGACAAAAAAGGGTTTTGTTTACCGCCTATTTGTAATATAGTGAGGTGCGAGCCGTACCGGAAGACGTGGAAGTGACGGAAGTGAACGCGCGGAACTTCACCGTGAGATGGCGCTGCGAGGAGGAAGCCCTTCCCAAGACTTACACCTTCATGGTTTGCACGAGGAAGGTGGGGGGAAATGAAGACTGTATTGAGAGGTTAGTAACATCTTTAGCGAGAGTTAGTACATCTGTAGAGCTTATGGCGTAGCTTGGCGTAGGCTCTGAAAGATCACCGATGTTTAGCAATGGACAATGGATGCTAGTCTTCGGTTTTCGGGTCTTCGGTCTTCGGATGGGTGACCGTGAGGGGAAATTATATCAGAGCGCTACCCAGGGTCGGATGATACGTTAAATTGATGGTCCACGTTGTTTGTTCTATATTCCTGCAACAATCGTCAAGCCATGTCAGAGGCCTTCGGGCGGCAAAATAACTGACCCTAGGGCTGGCCACTCAGCCTCAGAACTTACTTTTGTTTGATCAACCAACAGCTACGTGAACTCCGCGACCGTGAGGAAGTTGGAGCCGAGCAGCTTGTACGAGGTGCGCGTGCAGGCGCGGCTGCCAGGGCAGACCCTGGGGGGAGACTTCAGCAGCCCCATCCCCGTCAACACGCCGCCTGAAGGTAGATCCACTTGATCAATTCACTCCATTTTAATCTTCAGACTAAGTATTTTTTTGTGGGCGAGTGCTTTACATAAAATCTATCGTCCTAAATTCCTCCGCCTCCACCTTCTTTCCTCTTTCTAGATCATTTGGGATCGGGCCTTTTAATTAATGAAGGTTGGTGGGTATTCAGTTTTGTCAGCTGGTATATTATTTGCATAGACCTTTGATTATTTGAAATATTTTGGAGGGTTTTCTCCACATAGATACTTTTTTAAACGGTTTTGATTAATTTGACTCAAAAAACAACTTGCATGTTTGATTTTTGGGTCACATTTAGTAATTGAAATTTTACCCTCTTCCTGTTGACAGATTGATCTGATATTTACTTTTGTTCTGATGACATTACCGTTTAATTTTTTTTTAAGTGTTACTATTTTATTGAAAGGTGAATTTGGCTTATGGGTGTCCTCTGTCTAATTTGTTAAACTACGACATATATAAAAACAAGAGAAACCGACCAATATCCAAGTGAGACCGATGAAAAGCTCCAGCCCCACACGCCGCTCGTCTACTCAACCAGTCGGGAGCGGTAATCCAGAATATTGGCGGCAATGATTGGCAATGCTAAGCGTACTTTAGTGTAAACTTACAAAACTTCTCCAAACTTACTTAATATAAAAATCATGGTAAGCTTTCGCTTTTTATGTATTTAAACAAATTTTTAAGCTTGGGGTGTAGATACTATGCGAAATGGGGACATTATACTCACCAGAAAGGCAAGAAGGCATTGTACATTAACTACTTTTAATAAGGGGCCAACCATGAAGTCACGAAAAAAGTCAGCTATTCCAGGCGTCAAAAGTAAATTAAATTTTGTATCAAATAGTTGTTTTTTTTATTACCATCGTATAAACTTTGTATGTAATTCCAGGGCAAGAAAACTTCCGAAACCTAACGTACAAGTTCGTGAACGCGACCACTGCGCGGGTGTCGTGGAGCAGCGAGCTCAAGGAGTACACCGTGCGGCACACGTACGAATACAGCCTACCTCTCACGCAGTGGACCGCGGTGGAAGCTGTTGGCAACACTGTACTTGTAAGTTTATACTTCTACTCAAATGGAACATTCATGTAAGAAATAAATTGACGCTCTCACTGATGCTCTGTCCGATCCTGACCGGTTGATGCAAATGGCAGGTTGTCGGTTGTCGTACAGTGTGGTGGTCTGAGAGGGGGGCATTTGTTTAGCAGTGGACTTCTCCGAGCTGATGATGAACGCTCTGTCTTTATTGGACAGGACATTGGTGCTTTCGAGCATATATGTTTCCTGCCCCTTTTTGCGGGGGACGTGGTTCACGCATGGCACACTTTCAAGTAAACTATCACACGAATAAAACAAATTACTGTTCGTATGAACGCTTAAACAAACTCACAAAACACATAAAGGGATATAACGGCATGGTCACTGACCATATACCATTTGGCAGAGGGGCACGCTTTGACTTACCACCTCCAATGGTAAATGGTCGAAGAACGGCGCAGGAGCAGGATAGAGACAAGTGGAAGAAATTGAAGGAGGCCTTTGCCCAGCAATGCTGGGAAAACAGGTTAATCTGGTAAAGACCAATTATAACACAATTTTAGTTCTTTGATAAATACCGTATACTACGTGTTTACCTACTATAATTTCATTTCAGTTGACGGGACTCGACCCAACTAAAAAGCTGTATGTGATCGTGGAAGGCCATGAGCCGCTGGGTCAGAGCCCCCTGCTCACCATCCCTGTGCAGATACCTGGTAATGCCACCCTTGACAGTTTTCTAGATAAACACCCCACCTTCAACACGGTCGTAGTCTATGTCAAGAATTTTTATACGAAAATGTATACACTGCTTTATATTGTCACTTAAGATAAATGTTATTTTTTATGTGTTTGTATTTATCATTTGTGTATTTATATTTATTATTTATGTATTTATATCTATTACTGTGCACTTATTACAAATTCAAATTTGTATGATGTACTCGTATCACAAAATATGACTGTTTTCGTTATGTGTGTTGTATCAGCTTGTATAATTATTGTTATATTTTTATTTTATGTTATATTAAATATATTTTGGAATGAGTATTTACGTCTATCAGTTATTTATTGATAGTTAACAGTTATAAGTAGTTGTGTTACTACATTATTTATAATTATTAGCTACTTTTGTATAATCGCTCCGTATTTTTTTGTTCTATCAATATTGTATTTTTATACTTATGTAAATTATGTTTTCTTAATTTAGAAAGTAATTAAAAAAAGAAACAATCAGATCTGATCCTGATTCTGTTCTGATAGGACAAAATGTATCTGCTTATTCCTGAAAAAAATGGTTAAATACTTAATAAATTAGTAAACCGTCAGTACCCCATCTTAAAAATTGCCAATAACAGTGGCAGCGATCTCTATGGCTCAGAGGAATCATGACTGTCTTATAAGCCAGAGGCCTCAGGTTCGATTCCCAGCCGTGGATTCTTTTGATGATGGATCCGTATTTTTGCCCTGAGAAGTGCTTCTTTAATGGTATGAAGGAATGAAATGAAGAAGACACTCCTGATTAGGTGCTCTCTTCTTTTCTCTTTCCTATTTATTTAGCTTAATTTGGCACGATTTACAAAATATGCTTTGGAATAGAACATAGAATGAGAGGCGCATGGTTCAAGCATACCTACCTATTAGTTTGGAAATAATATGAATGGGGTAGGGATGAGTTCACACTGCTGCTAAAGCATTGTACAAAGATAACTGTCATGCCCAAAAAGTGATCTGAATCTACGATTTTGAAATAGCAACCCGCACCTGACCTTTTAATAATATGCTCGCAATAACCCACTTCATCCTTCTGTAAAATATCAAACAGATGTTAAGTCCTGCGGTGAAATTAAGGGTAGATCCCCAATCGCCGCTCTAAAACGGCACCGTCAAAACAAGGCATAAATAGCATAATATGCCTTGTTTTGCTCTCAGTCACGCGTGACCCCGCCAATCATGTGACGTGCTACAATGCCGAATGCTTTACACGCTCACAAATGTTTTAACACTATTACAGGTTGTTAAGGTTCATTATTAAAATGAAATAATATCCGCTCTTAGCTGGAGAGGTAGGTATGTTATCTGTATAAGTAAGCATTGGCGTGGGCCACTTTTGTGGTTTGATTTTCGAAGGGACTGTGTATCTATATAAATTTGATCTAAGGTTAATCAATTGCTTTGCTATTGAGTTGGCACCGTGATAAAAATGCCTTATATAGGCTCTCTCTTTCAGCACAAACTCTACTTACTAAGTATGCTGCTATAATCTACCACTGACCTGGGTATGAACTCCAATAAAAGCAACAGAGGTCTGCTAGGAAACTAACCTTTCTATCAAATTCAACAGAAGCTAAAGACCTGCAATACACGTACACGGACGAAGGCTTGACAGTGACGTGGAGAGGACGTGGCCCTCGCGTGGTGCGCTACTCGCAGAACCTCACTCAACCAATCGCAACCTGGCCTACCATCAACGTCACACAGACCAGCGTGCAGGTATGAACCACGGGCATACATTTCAAAGAAAGAAAGAAAATTATTTATTCTGAAACATCAGTACAATAGTAGATTACTCACCTATTAGGGAGCAAAAATAAAGGGTCTAAGATGTTAAGGATATTGAAAAGCATGAGATCTGGGGCTTCTTTACTTGCCGTACATACGATTTTACGTGCCTCTGCGGGAAAGAAGTGGCTCCACGAAGCGGGGCTAAAGTAGCCAATTTAGGCCCACAGGCAAGTAAAAATTACTCAGCAAGATATCAATCATAACTACTTCCTAAGGCCATAACAGCTACTTCCTATTAGAAGACGCCGACGTAAGCCCCGATGATTCACTGAACTTCATTTTGATGAGCTTCTTTCCAGTACTGGTAGAAGCATACTTCCAGTTGGCCCCATACATCTCCGCGTCCTTGCTCATGCGCCTATGTTTTTTCGAAGAAGCATTAGTTGTCAGCCACGTTATTATGGCATTTTTGCCATACGCCTCTAAATCTGACAGAGCATGCGATGAAATCACTGAACAGTCAGGTTTTATAACAATCATGCGAGGAATAGAGGTTATCTCGTAGGAATATTTGAGAATCGATATCAGGGGATCATCAAATTTGAGGGTGAACCAGTTCGCTTGATCTGCGTAACTTGCTTCGTATTCTTCCTCAGTCTCGTCAAACGGAATATAGACTACTTCTATTGCGATGTTTCCAACTTTAATACTTTCATAAATGCTGTAAAATTTTCGAACTACGCTCTCTCTATCTATGCCTTTGGATGTGAATAGGAGAACGATAGCATCGGCGTTTATTTCTAGCCATTCTGGTGGTATTAATTCGCCATTCTTGTTGAAAATTTTAGCGTTTTGTAGCCAGTCGAATGGCGGGAACTGCAAGGGGATAACGGTTTCAGAGTCCATGCTTGAAACCTGAGTCTCAGATTGTCAGATAGAAACACAGTTGCAACAAATCAAGTTGTTTTATCGCTGGTTTTGTCCAAAGGGATACAATTATTCAGGTCAGGTCAGATACGGATCGGCCTTATTCTTGTAATTAAAAATAAAACTCCCTATAGAACGATTTTTACTATTGGCACTAAATTATTTCTTTAAAAGGCTTTATTCTTGAGAGGTCTTCAATTATTCATTAGAATTACGAACAATAACGTTCAAACGTTCATCGTTTGCAATTATTGTTCTTTTGCATCAGGTTCACACCCAGGTTTCACACCATTTAAATATTTTTGCATAAAATGACAATAATTTGATAGTGATTGACAGAAATCATCAAAAACTTACCTGTCAATGTTAAAAGCTTTAGAACCGTGTCATTAGAGTATCAATTTAATTATCACCAAAAAGTTTTAGCGCTTATTATCGCAGAGCTCGTGGCGTAGTACAGGTGGTTTTGAAAGATCACCGATGGAAAACAACGGACGATCCGGTCAGTCTTCGGATATTAAATTGTTGGTCCCGGTTGTTTGTTCTATATTTCTGTAACTCTGTATGACTGATAAAAATTGGCGGCTGTGAAGTGAGCTGCAAGCGAGACTTTGCGGTTGTACGCACACCGCGCGCCTAATTTTTGCTACTGCGTAGCGTCTCGCGCCTAACTTCACAGCCGCAATTAAGTTTGAATCAGCCTAGGTATTACAAGCGTCAAGCTATGTCAGATGCCTTCAAGGGGCACATACACCTGCGTGTAACTCTGACACTAGGGCGACCACTCAGGATATACCTACAAACTTTTTTTTTTTTGGGTGATCTTTATTATGATGAGTTGGTACCAGTGGTTAAGTACGCCGACTTCTCCAAGCTATTCGCCATACCTTTCATTCGTATCGTCCTGGCAGATCGCGGGGCTGGACCCCTCCCTGCACACGTTCGTGATGGTGGCGGCTCCCGGGGAGAGCGCGCGCAGCCAGGTGCTCACCATCAAGCCGCGCCCGCCACCCCCGGACAACTACAACCTCTACCTGGGTAAGATCCACTGAAGAGAGAAGTAATTAGAACGGAAATCGAACGTCTCACGCTAGCCGGTTACAAGCTTAGATGCACATAAACTTGTCACCGACTCGAACCGTTTGACGGTTACTATGTTATCTTAAAGGCGTATCAACTCTACCGATTTTTTTGTATAAAACGCCGTGTTGCGCTATCATAACATGCCGTCTGTCTAGTAGAAATTGTAGTTTAAAAAAGGAGGAATTTCGTACCAAATTCTTTGTAGTTGTGTGATTTATTAATTAGCAATTTATTTATTTTTGATTATCCTGAAGTAATGAAAATAGTGATTACCAAAATTTTATCGATATCGATATGTTTTACTTACTAGACGGTTTTCCATATTCCACTACTAAGCTTTGTATGTATGTTATCCTTGGTTTCTTATAACAACTTTTTATATAATAATAATATCACTTAACAAAAGTACCTACATAATCATCTGATTTATTTCATGAACCATTTGTTAAATTAATTGATTTCAATATATATCACTTTATATAATGTCAGTTCTTATTAAATCGGTTAGCATAATTATTCATGTAATGTTATATTTATTTACTTTAATATTATTTGGAATAAACATTAATTTTACATAAATTCATGTCAAATGTTTTTTTTATTTTTAATAATGATAATGTTTGACCGAATATTCATTACACAAAATTATTGGAGGATGGGAGGGGGAAAGGGGAACCTCCCCCTAAAAGGGGGGGGGGGTGAGTTGCGGAAACCTATCGTTTTCGAGAAAACAATATTAATTAATATTGAGGTTAAGTATGGAAAAAATATTTGGAATGTCCTTTATTAACTGACTTCTTGGTGTGACTTTGATGAAACTCAAGTCAAGATGCTCCGAGTCAGATCTGTGACTCATTCCGAACCTAATTAACTCAAATTTGACTACGGGTGGGCTCCCGCCAGAAGATCATGCGGTTGCCTTCCTTGAGCTTCTGGCTCCCGCGCTTTTTATATACACTCTAGACTTTAGGGGTAGGGACCACAAGACTAGGTGGAGTCGGGGTGCTCTGATCTGTTTCACCCATTTCGAAGTTGTTTTATTTATATGGGAATACTCACGTTTCAAATCAAATAATCAAATCGGATACTCCGACTATAGTTTCGATCACATCCGGTGACTTTTTTCGCAGCGTGCAGCTGCGTCCTGCTTAGCACTGCGGGCCGCTGCTCGTCACGCGCGCGATGACATCCCGTATAAATAAAACAAAAATGTGTCAATACCACGTCAGTTTTCATAATAAAAAAGCAGAGAAATTTTACTAGTAAAAAAGTTATATCATAGGTTCTTATAGAGTGTAGGCAAAAAATAACCGATGGCGAAATTTCAAATTTTATTATTTCGTCATCGTTGACGTCTCTCTTAGCAACTACTTACCTTATTAACTTAATATTATGTATTCCTTGCCCCAAATATATACAGCTACAGCCACACCCATTAGCGTAAATAGGGGCTTATGTAAGATTAAGGAGGGGGTTAAAAAACGTCTTACAAACGTCTTATTTATTCTTACATAGAAGGAGAGATGGAGGGGTGGGGGGAGGTGTGGGTGGGGTGGGGGGAGGTGTGGGTGGGGTGGGGGGTGGTCAAAAGGTTGATAAAATTCTCACTATCTCTTCTTAATATTGATCCTAAAGAGCAATACAATTTGTACCTGCCAATTTTCGTGCGATTCAATCTAGAAGTATTCCACATAATCTATGATTTAATTTTACTTCGTAGGTTCACAATTTATTATTTTATTAAATAATCGTTTTTATAGTCTGGGAATACTCAAAAAGACAACTCAAACAGATGCGTAGGAAACCAAACCAAATTGCATCGTAATAAGACCAATTTTAAACTGTTACAAAATGGCGTTTCAATCGCCTTAAACTTTATATGCGTGACCAATGATTACGTTACGTCTTATGTAGTGAGAGAACAACTAAGCTAACATGAACTACTAGGCGAGGCATAAAACTCTCCGACTACCAACATCGCAGTTATAATCATTCGCAATAATGCAGTTCTGTTCTACCGAAGCCTTGAGCTTCGCATTAACATGCGTAACAATAATATAACGTCGACGGTTTGTTCATTCGTGATTGAGAGCAATCGCGTTATCGTTATTCATCGTCTGGTTTTCGCAGGAACGGAATACTGACAAACATTTATCTGAGAAACATAGATATTTGTTCTGTGTCTGAACTAAGCAACACCTTGTGCTCTTTTTGGCGGGAACACGTAAAAATCATGTCGTTGCATTCTATTACTTTCTTAAACTTGTGTTTTTTCGTGAATTAATGATTAAAAATAGTGGTGTTTTATTCATTGAGTGTTGAATTACATGCACGAGTGTGGGCAAGTGATATAATGTGGTGAAACATGTCTTTTCGTGTTGTTTTCAAAACTCCATAGAAGCTCATAGTAAAGTCGCCACAACTTTACTAGGGTATGACTTGGACTCGACTATGACTAATTTCGTGTGACTTACTGTGACTTCATGACTTATTTGACTTGATGATAACAAATAAATGTGAAAATTCATAAACTTGACACTGGCAGAATGCACAACGTGCAATGCCCATAATTAAAAAAAAAAAAAGAACACCTTGGGCTTTGGATCAGTACAAGGTTTGCTTTGTTTGGCGCTAGATGGCTCTGTGTCAAATGTCCACAAATATTTTTTTATCTATCTTGATGTTTGACTGCATTGGGCAGTCGAGCAATGTGTGGGATTATACCTACTAAGCCCTCCGGTGGCCCGTCTAGGCGGTTCATAGATGACTCCGACATCTCCAGGGTCACAGCGGAGCCTTATTCGTCAGCCAAAAGACATCCACTGCTGCACGAAGGTCTCCCCCTTAATAGGGAGGGGTGCCATAATCTCACGCTTGGCGGGCGGCTTAAGAAGCGCAGAATGCCCACCTCTGTTAACCAAGTGGACGCTGCTGCCCGTCATCCGGTGGTTCTGGATGCAGTTTTAGGACATACCCAGGTCCATATACCATAGCGAAGTCTTATATTTATTCAATTTCTTCTCTGGACGTATGCAAATGCAAATTATTAGGCAATCATGGGTTTGTAATTTTTTTTTATTTGTGCTCCCAGGTATAAGCATCGCATGCGGCTTGCTGATCCTGTGCGCAGTGGCAGCCATCGCGGTGTGCGCGTGGCGGAAACGGAAGCGGGGCCGGTCGCCGCGCCGCGTGCGGGGGCGGGGCGGCGGGGACCAGGCCGACGACGCCGGGGAGGAAATGACGGTAAGTGCCATGTTCTCGGCGAGACAAAAAGACTATCACTAGAAAAGCTAGTGATAGTGGAATGATTAAGAAAGCCCGTAGGTATACAATGTGTAACAAAAAGGTTCGACAATACTGAAGGGTATGTATGTACTCGTCATTATGAACAACTTTTACTATGGGGCCAACCCTGAAATCAAGCAAGTACATACGAATGCGAGTACATACATACCCTTTAGTACTGTTGAACCTTGTTGTTACATAAATATTGTATACATTCCAAAAAACCTATAGCCGCAAGACCACGATGGGTCATTGGATGAAGACGCGCCTAACACTCGAACGGTGACATACATCAGTTACCTCAAACATGTTAGGCGAGTCTTCTTCCAACCAGATTACGGTGCCTAAAACCTATGTCCCTAATTTTCCAGAACATCGGTGACCGTCTAGCAAATGGCGGCGGGGCAAAAGACGCTGGTGAACCACTTCTTAACGGCCACGTCCACATTACAGAGAACCCGACTGTAAGTATCTTTGACATAAACAGTTAGCACAGGGTTAGAGAGAATGTTTGCTGTCACAGCCTGTGTCGTGTGTCGTGTGACAGGATGTGATTTCAAACCCCAAGCAAATATAATTAAATACCTATTTAATAGCGTCACAATCATAACGTTAATTTGTTATCCTTTGAGGCTTAATCCACTTGGTATATCATGAACAAATGTGGTGATAGCGATGAAAAGTCTACATCATTCTTCCATTTTCAACTGACTTCAAAAAAAGAGGATCTCAATTCAAATGTATGATTTATTTTTTATTATTTAGTTTTTGTATGTATGTTTCGCGATTACTCCGCCAATGATGTACTGATTTTGATGATTATTTTATTGTTTGGTAGGTAATACTTCAGAGGTGGTCCCATATAAATTTTATCGTAATCGATTCAGTAGTTTGGTTTTTAAATCAAAATTACTAGAAAATATGAAGATGTCATCCAGGTATTCGATGTTGAAGTCGGTAGTTTAAAAAAAAAAAGAGTCTATTATTAATCATTATAAATACATTGTTCAAAACACGTCAATGCGATGTCGCGTGAAAGAAGGACAAACAAATTAAGAAACACATATTTCCGTGTTTATATTTACAGTATTGTCAGGGATAGAGTTGATTATATATTTACTAAGCATACTAATATATTTCGGTATCCGTGGTTAGGACATTTAGTTAGACTAAACTGACCACGTCTAGTCACAGTCATACTCGTAGTAGTATATAATATTTTGATCACATTACAGACGATTTTAGTAAAAAAATATACCTACTCGTATAGATCGCAGTGTTAGATTAATCTACCCATCTCGGTATGATTTACAAACTTTTTTTCGTAGACCTACTTACCCAATTTTTCTACAATTCCAGCAATCCAAAACTCCAAACGGCAAGGTCCGCAAAGGGCAGCACTACGAGGACGCCTTCAACGTTTCCCGCTACGAAGACGCTGACGTCACTCTTGAGACCGTCCTCGACCCCGACACCTCAGTTTCCACCACCTTCCACCTCCTGGACACGTCCAGAAGACCAGAGTTCGAGTGTCCGGACATCCCGGCGAACGACTCCTTCACGAAGCTGCCGGACGACAACATGAACAGCGAGGTGACGCGGGGAGACATTCAGCTCGAAAACAGCAAAGTTCTCCCGACCCTCCAACCGAACGGTTGACCACGCCTGCCCGCGAGCTCCCCAGAATTACACTAGGGGTAGGCGACCCCGACGAACGGTCAATTCGAGTCTTGGTAAGGAATAAGATTAAGGAAAGATTGAGATTTTGTACAGCTTATATACAGCTATAGATGGACGATATACGATTATAATATAGATACGATAGATAGTGAGGCTTCGATGACCCGGCGCGGCGGCTCGCGGCAGCTCGGCGCGGCTCGTTCCTAATTATAGACTTTATTTTTAACGACGTAAGGCTGATTTTTTGGTAAACGATAGTACGGGTACGTAATAATTTTAAGTGTAAAAAAATCAGGTCGCGGATATTGTCGTGCGAAGCGCGTCGTCTACATCGGCCGCCGCTCGCGGTTCTCGCCTCATCACACTCACATTGCTAACGCGATAAAATGGTTTGAACGTTTGTTACCACGGAATAGATCAGGCAATCAATATATTTAATCTACTTTTAGGAACTTTTCTAAGCTATTGAGATGGATATGGGAGGGACGAGGATAGAAATATGTCGACATCTCTACACTCAGCTGCGATTTGCTTGAATGGAACATTTAGCTGCAGAGATGTTGGTTAAATGGAACATTCAGCCGCAAATTTATTGGTTGAATGCAACCTTCAGCCGTACATTTGTTAATAGAGTGACACATTATTACATTATTATTACATACATTTAGCCGCAAATTTGTTAGAGGAATGGAATATTTAGCTGCAGATTTGTTGGTTGAATGGACATTCAGCCGCACATTTGATAGTTGAGTAGAATATTTAACCATGCATTTGTTAGTTGAATGGAAAATTTAGCTGTAAATTTGTTGGTTGAATGGAACATTTAGCCGCAGACTTGTTGATTGAATGAACCATTTACCTGCAGATTTGTTGGTTGAATGGAATATTTCGCTCTGCAGATTTGTCTGTTGAATGGAACTTTTAGCTACAGATTTGTTGAGAATCATTTTGATGTCGAGATAGAGTTCTTGCAGAAAACTGGAAAGATCGGGGCGTAGTTAAGTGTAAATATTACATCTTTATTGTCATTTTAGGCTATGGTTTAGGCGAAACACTTGTACATACGTTTTCAGATGGGCCTGAATAAGCGTACAGACAATAAACACAGATGGGGCGATGATTGTCCACTCAAGTGCGTATGAAACTAAATTCATACATTAATCGAGTTAAAGTAAACAGTGCCTCGGAAAAAAGTACACCAGAAAAAATAACCTAAAATACAAAATAGTTTTCACCGTTAGTGCAACGTTATCGTACAAAACATAGACCAAAATAAATTCCAAACACAAACATTATATCACCTAAATTATGTATAAAGTATTTATCGATGTTGAGAATGACCTAATAATTTATTATTTTCCATTATTTTATTTTCACAAACAGTTGTAGACAAAGCCGCAGATGCTATGCTTTTACCTTGAAAAACATTCCAATAAAAAATATATAATGTTTACGCATCGCAATAGCTTACTTGTACATACAAACCGACATTTTAACGCACAGTTATTATATTATATGATATTTATAAATACCGATAACATGTTATAGTAAAATTAACAGTTCTATTTCATTATGACATAATTTAATAACTTAAAACCTAAGAAAACAAGTAGATAGATTTGTAAAGTAATTAAAATTATGTAATTAAAAGTTAATAATAATTTATTACAACGAATTATTGATATTCAAAGTATAGTAATAGTCAAATCAATATTATTCTAGGTCGTTCTTCTTTTAGCTTTGCTGTTACGGGTGTTAACTGATAAAAATTAAATTTCAATTAAAAACTCGTAAAATTAATAATATATATTTTCGCACGGTAATGTTTTTAGACAGCAATAAAAAGTAGGTATTTTTTTGATAAATCTTCGTGATATTTTTTTATTACGGAAGTATTTGAACACGTCAAATTTTATTCATTAAAACACGATTTTTATATTATTATTAATTATTAAAAAAAAAACAAATTTGACTTACTTCCATTTTTGTATTTCATAATGTAACAGCTAATTGCCGAAAAAAGATGATCCCTATCGTTGATATTATAGTGTTACTTATCTGTTTTTATTTCTTTTAGTAAATACGACTTGGATGCAGCCTATAGTAGCCTGTTATATCTATGGTTCGTTATTCCATATCACAATTTATATCTACCTCATTTTATACGTTATAAGATTCTTTTAGATTATAATGGTTGAATGTTGAGACGGTTAAGTTTTTAGATACCCCATCGACCAAACCCAATTAAGGCATATTCAGATATACCTAAGTGATATCGCATGAAAAATGTTTAACGCAGAGATAATGTGGCTAAGTGTATTCTCAATTCAATCTTGACGTTTCCGTTTTTGTAATAATAAAAAATATTGGAACTTGCGGGGCAAGAAGCCAGTTATTGCATAATATTATTATAATTATAAAATCACATTATTATTATTATACATATTTTGCAAAAAGGGCGACTTTTCAACAATACATTCGGAGTCAAAATGCACAAGCGAAGCGAGTACGATGTTTTATTTGTATCGGCAGATTTTATGATTAGAGTTTTTTTAAGAAACATGGGTAGCATATTTCTTTGCTGGCCTACCATTACTCCACAGCCTATGACTGGAGATCCGCGTAATATTCGAATGAAGTAGTTGCGACTGTGAGTGGCACTAGATAAACAGAACTTATTGCGTATATTTGAATAGACCTTAACTCACCTCCGGAAGGCACTCGCTGATTAGATAAGTTATTATTTAATATTTTGTAGCTATCTGCCTTTTTTGCATGCATTTTATTGTGTTCTTGCATGTTGTTTATTTCTTTGTATTTATCTAAAAATATAAATATTGGTGTAATTTTATCAAACTTACGTTTATCACAGTTAAATGATTATTTAAGGCATTTTCACATTGATTATGTTTTGTAACTCGTAATTAATTTATATAAATGTAATGAGCAACAGTGATAGTTTTAATTATAACTATGAAATATTTAATTAAAGTTTATATTATTATATTAATCTAAACAATCAACTTAAAATTATCAAAAGTTTCGCGTGCTTTATAACTTCCTAACACACTCTATTATATTACTCTATTATTATATTATATACATATGGATTTTATTTATTGTTTATTTCGTATACCTACTAAGTTGGTTTATTTCATTATTGGGTATAATAATGTTTTACAGACTTTTCTTTCTTTTAGTTGTATTATTTAACACGGGTTTATCTTCTACTTAATTAATTATTAATATCACTTTGGTGCTTGCTTATTACACAGGTTAGTTTTCGCGCAAATTTCTTAGTTTTTTTGTTATTTCTATATAGATGACTACTTATTATTATTATTACTTCGTTCACGTATTTAATATATTTCCGCCTAGATTATGTCATAGTTACTATATTACAAGTTATTATACAGTTCACACGTGTAGGTAACCTGTTTTAAATTATATTGTTTTTAAACAAATTACTAATACACTCACATAGATTATTCTTTTTTTTTTATTGTACGAAGTTATCAAAATGCACCTAGGTACAATGTGTATAAGAGTTTCATACAGTTGTGTTAATAGATAAAAATAAAACTGAGCTAAAAAGAGTTTTCCCAAAATAGTTGTTAAAATTATTAAAACTACGATTTCTTGTAAAATAATGTCCCCGACAATTGGTATTGTAAATAAATGAAATTTAAACTCAGTTTAGAATTAAAATGGAAGGGAAGAGCCGACTACCTATGTACCTGAAACTTCAATTACACTAAGTTATATTAGACTTAGGGGTAGACTTAGGTAACGTAAAGTTTTAGGGTTTTAACGTTGATGCTAGGTTTTGGCACAGGGTCTAAGCTTCTATTCAATATTCAAAAATAAAATGTCAGCAAGTTTTTCCCTTCAAATCTTCTGATAACTTCAAAAAAGAAAATATCATTATGTTCAATGTATTTCAAAATAATAAATGATATTTTTGGTATTTTGGTAATACCTATGAGCGTATTAATTTAATGAGCGTCGGAGAATTTTGCTGTTCGTTTTTAAGTACGACTTAATTTGAGTTAATATAAGTACGGTTATTATTTAAACATAAATGTGCACATAATAAATAAAATATAGCGGTTATTTAAAATTTCAAATTCATTGTAAACATGCAAAAATGTATATTGAATATTTAAAGCACGGTATTAGTATACCTATTGAAGCAAGTTAAAAGTTTCTGAACAGTTACACTATACCTATCTATATTATTATACCTAGCTAATCCCCTAATATATTCTGTCATCAATAAGGTTTTGTGTAGTATGACACATATAGTAGTGGATACAGCTAGTTATGCTTTATTTTAACTTTAATTTCATTGATTACACAGTTCGCTCATGGTTGTGTTTGTAAAGCATTACATCTATGAATGACGATGTATAGCTTTTTATCTGGCATTTTAGGGTCTTACTTGAATACGCCAGTTAAAGTTAAGTGACGTTAGTAAGCTCGCATTGCTCGGAATGTAAATTGATGTTTGTCAACTTTAACAACGCACAGTAACAACGTACAGTACAGTAACGTACAGTAGTATTTTCGTATAGTAACGTACGTATACACATTAAATATAATTATTTAATTAATTAAAATTTAATTTATCAACATTTTATTGATTCAAATGTAATTAATTTAAATGTAATTAAATTAAATGTAATTAAATTAAATATAATTAATTTAAATATAAATTAAAATTAATAATATTTAAATTTAAATATAATTAAATATAAATTTAAATAAATTTAAATTAATTAAATTTAAATAAATTTAAATTAATTAAATTTAAATTAATTAAATTTAAATTTAAATACAATTAAATAATTACATTTAAGTTTAATTGATTTTATTCATTGATTTTGTTTTTTTTATTATTTATATTAATATATTTAATTTTAAATTTATATATAATTAATTTAAATTTAAATAATTTAAATGTAGTTTGAGTGAGTGAGTTAGTATGTGTAAATTTAGTATGACTTAGTCAGTTGTTAACAACGTTTCTTGTGTCCCGTATAAATTACGCTGCATTCAGTTTTCTGCTAAAGCTCAGTTTGTGCCTCACGACGACGCAATACGAGTTGTCTGTCGCCTTGACACGACTATTAGCTTATACAAAATTTGCAAAAATAATTTTGGATACATATTTCCACATTTTTGTTTTATTTATACGGGAATACTCACGTTTAATTAAATCGGATACTCCGACTATAGTTTCGATCACATCCGGTGACCTTAAGTACCTTACCGACCACCGACCGGTGACCGGTAAGTTACATATTTCCAATTAATTGAAATTAGATTTTGGCATATTTTTACAATGAGATACTCATTGAAGTTTCAGTACGTTCGCAGTACTTTCTAACGTCACTTGGTTTTAAGAAAGTTTAAGTAAGGTACTTTGTTGTTATTGAATTTATCATAACTTATATTATGGAACCAAAATATTGTTTGTTCATCGCAATAATATACCTGAACGATGTACAATGTTTTATACTATAACTTATTTATGATATTGTAAGCTAGTGTGAATTACTTTAAGCACGATATTTTTTTTTTATATTTTGTTCGATTTTCCAATATATTGTTAGATTCAGGGAGTCTTCTTGTTTCTCTTACAATAGGTAAAAAGTTTAAGGGTGTAATTAAAAAAAACTAATTGTTTTATTACTTAAATAATTTCCAAAATATTAAGCAACATGGGCTTCTCCGTCCTCGAGAAATAAAAAGAATAATAAATATTACGAGCCTGATGTCGTGCCTGATTTAATTTAGAACTTCATCGCGCATCAAACATACCTAACATTTAGAAAGAACCGCCTGTTAATGTTTTTAACACCTATTACTTCACTAGGAATAATGTCCACTACCACTTTACAAACATTTTGTACATTTCAGTACACAATCTACAGAGTTGGAGTACAATATAAAAGTACCTTTTGTCTGCAGTACATTGATGCGGGTATACCATTCCACTATACAATTTATACAGTTATAAACGTTTCATTATACAATAGTTATTTTTTATTCCACTATCACACATTCCATGTCAGCTCCAATAGTATTTTTTCTCAGTTATTGCACATAATTATTTTTATATTTTATGTTGTATTACAGTATTGTTGTAATCATTCTACTTAAAATTAGTTTAACTATGACTCTATTTAATTTATAAATGATAAAAATTAACTGATCTGTTCTGTAAGATAGTTTGTCAACTTCTTGCTCGCTAGAAGCTGTCATGCGAGAAAGAGACAAAATAATCATGCTTATAGAACAGAATTTATTAAACTTTTATACATAAAAGTTAATCATAATTATTATTACACTGTCATCGCGGTAGTTTCGTGATACAGAAAACATAAAGCAATAGAAATAGTTCAATATTTCAATAGTTTAATGTACATAATTATAAATTTGTCGCATACTGTTGTTTCAAAGCATGAAATTTAAAAAACTTACTGTTTAAAAATTTTATTCTGTCATAAAAGATTTTCGTGTAAAATAAAATTTTACTAGCACTTTCATGAGCATTGAGTTTTGTAAATATAGGCTAGTTGAAATATTTACAGTTTTTGTGAGTAACATTTGAATCGAAAATATTTTATAGTTTGTTATAACACAGTTTCACTTTAAAAACATTAAAAAAAAATTGCACTAGCCATCTCTGATTATTAGAATGAATAAAATTTTAGTGCGATTTTTATTTATTTTATTGAATTATAACATTTCACGCGACTGCGATTTTTAACACGTACTTATGCAAAGGCGTCCAAAATTATTTTAATTTAATTAACTCGAGTAACGTATACTTAGACATTTTTAACAATTTAATTTTGTTTAAGTTTTGACTTTGCTTGAATATTTTATTTGTTTTCCAATTACATGTATGCTATTGGTTAACTTTGCGACGGTTTATGGACTAAACAGTTGTACTTATAAAATGATTTCATTCAAATTTTACAAGTTTTGACTATGCTGTTATATTAGGTATATTTACATCTAGCTTAAATGTTGTAATAATATTCAGGGGACCAAATTGACCTCTGTAGCTGTACACGCATGTTTTCCTAACACGTTTCGATTACCTATAACCTTCATTTCAACTTCAGCTATAATTATAAATTCGTTGCTGAGCACCAGTGACCTACGTTTCTCGCTGTACCTACGAAATACCATACCTGTAATATAACGCAAAATGTAATAAAAATCGACCATATTGGTGGCTCAATTTTAAGATAAAATAATATGAAAGTTGCTAGTTCGTGCTATTTGTAATAGCGTTAGCATATTGTGATTGTAACTGATAACAGTATGCTATTGCTACAATTAAAATAGAGTTATTGTCTAGACATTGAAGCTGGAATACTTTAAAGTTATTGTTGAAATATTTAAATGAAATTTGAGATATGAACTGTAATAGCCCATGTAGGGAGAACTATAAGGAATATATTTAGTTTATTGTGAGAATACGATATTATTAACAATAATTATGTTTCTAACTATAATATCATCAGATTTCAAATTAATAGCTTTTATCATCTTAGATACTTACAACTTAAAACAATAATAATTGGTGTATTAAAAAATACAAGTTTCTATAGGTCGCAATCAAAAGTGTCTTTAGAAAACTATCTAGCTCAAACTTTTCAGGTCTACCAGTTTCCTTTGGTTGTTTTCGGGAAGGTAGCTCCCGGTCCATCAGCAATCAGCATGTCAGCTCAATAGTACCATGAATGTTAATAATTATGTCATCAATAGATGTTTTTGACTGCCTTCTAGCTCAGTTGGTAGCATGTCTGTCTTCAGAGCTGTAGGGCGTGGGTTCGATCCCCACCCAGGCCAAACATTTATGTGACGAACATAGATGTTTGTTCTGTGTCTGGGTGTACCTAGTATGTAATATAAGTATGAGTTTACAAAAAATAAAGTATATAAATATTCTTTAAGCTATATGGCTTCCATATTACAAGCTTTGCTTAGTTTGGGGCTAGATGGCGCTCTGTGAAATGTTCACCGATATTTATTTATTATTTTATTTATTTTTATCTGTCAAGTCTCATTTCGATCGGACCAGTGCAAGTAGTTTGAGACTCCGTTTTAAAATCTATTATAGTGTACAAAAAATAACGCCTTATAATTTTAAAACCACTTTGTACTAAACTACTGTACCGTTGTACTGTAATGGGCGATTTTCTGACAGGCAATAAAGAAAAAAGAAAGAAGCTCATTGTAGATGGCGCTGATTTTGCGCAGACCAGACTAGCCAGTCACTCTCAAGTTTTTTTTTTATGCCACCTTTCATTAATAATAGGCTGTTTTGACTGGCACGTTTAGACTGCGCTATCTGTCGAGTTGAAGGAAACTATTTTTTTTAAATTCATGTTTGGAAAATCGCCCATTATCGTAATATTTAAAAGTCTGGTAACGTAAATGGTAACTCCAATGTTTTAAAAGTATAAACTGGATTACCACTGCTATACTTACCTATATTTTTTTATGGATACTGGTGTGGTTTAGACATAATTGTTGATTTAATTATACCTACATACGTCTAATCAATTCAAATATAGTTTGTGCTGACAGAAACTGCTGTAGAATTCAAGGGCTCTGCTATGCGAAATTACGTTTTTATTCAGATACTCGTAGTAGTACCATAGCAAAGCAATCCTAACGTAACAGCTAAATTTGATATTTGCCAGAAGGGACAGGGTTACAGTTCTGTTATTATTTACGGGATATTTACCGTAATAAACAAGCGACAGTTCAAATCAGCGTTTTAGAAATAGGTTGCTATTAAAAAATCGTAACGTCATATTTGGCCACGGCATTTCTCTTTCTGCTCCAACTATACTTAGATTATCAGGTAGTATTCTCACAGTGAACTAAATACTAGTTATTATAAAATATAAATCTACCTCAACCAAATTACCCATTAATGTTGTTTATAAATAAGTGTTCTTTTGAGTCTTATTAATACTAATAAATTACTGAACCGTAGTGTTTTTATAATAAAAAATATTATTTCCAGCATCCCCTTTTGATATGGTAATTATTGTTACCAATAATATTGAATGTGGCCGATGAAGTGTTGATGCGGTATTGTCAAGTTCGAAATGATATTAAATTTGAAAATAAACACCAAATCTGGACTTTTAATACATTTTTCCCTTTACGATGAAATATAGTGATTTAAGCCTTTAGGCCGGTTTTTAGTATTATGTGCGTGGCGTGAGGACATAGGAAAGATTAGCAAGCTGAAACACGAGTGGGTCAGCCAACTGTAGCGGAACCTATATAACCGCTAGGGAGAGTGTTTAGAGCAAAAACTAGGCAAGCGTAGTGTAGGACTCCCTCAGACTTGGTTGAGTGACGATATACGTATGACAGCTAGCAATGGCTGGAAGCGGAAAGCCAAATAACTTGGCTTGGAAAAAGAAAAGCGAAAGCCTTGTAACAACCACAATTTTTTAGTCTTCGGGGTAATCAAACAAATATAATTAAATGACAAAATTATAAGTTCAAAGTTATGGTTTTTTTTCTAACTGTCAAACAGAATTCAAATCGTTGACGTGAGTCCACGCACGTGACTAGCGTGACACACATGCACCCTTTCCGTTCTAAGAGGAATATGATAATGATGTTGATGATGACGTAAACGCAGTCGAACACTCAATACTGTTGAGGTTGCCCTGAGAAAATCGAAAGCCATACTGGTGGAATATTTACAAGATTTAACGCGTCTATAACCAGTCGTGAATATGTATAACTACATAAAGAAAACTGGACGAGTACCGACGTGTGCAGGCAGACAAGGGCAGCCTTCCCGGAATTACTGAGATCCTCCCGTAAACTGCAAAGAGGATATAAAATACTTGGTAAACGGCTTAACTTCAAACCTGACAAACTCGGACAAACAGACGGTGTGGTCACTGAACACTGCTCAATAAACAAACACCTATACACCATTGAGATTGCAGACAGTTCTCTATGGCGAGGTTGCGTGAAGGCGGACGAAATAGCCGCGCTCTTGCTGCTTGAATGCAGCAGCGTGGCACAATAAACGTACGACCCAACCTTCTCCTCAGTATCCTCGGTTCACTGCGCCGGCCTCAGCGAACTGCTGGTCTTCGTTGGTCACACCAGGTGGCTGAACTAGCTTCGCCGGGACTACGCAACTAGGGCCCATCAGTGGTTTTTAGAGCGGAAAAGGCCAGCTTATCAAGTGACTAGATGTGAATAAAACAGCTCGGTACGTGGTAGATAGATATAATTATTGTTTATTGATCAGTTGCACGAGCAGACTCTGTCGGCAGAGGCGTGAGACAGCGCTCTCGTCCTTGCGTCGGAGCTTAGCCGCCAACCGCGCCAGGCTGAACCGGGATCGCGACCGGGTCTCCCGCCTCCCTCCTGGAAACATACCTATTATATTAGGCCATTTTTTAAAAAGGTTTAAAGGTTACCATAGACGATGTTATTTAAAAACGCGTCAACTTTGAGCATTTACGAGTAAAGATGGTAAGCCAAGGCGTTAGCGTTAGGCGTAGTTTCATGCTCACCGTCTGCAACCCTCTGCCATGCCTCCCTGTCGACGTTGACCATGCCGGTGGACGCGCTGCGGCCCAGGCTCGGCTCCTGACTGCTGGAGCTGTGAGGCTCGGTGACGTCACTTTCACAGCTGATCCTGCTGGACCTGACAAGGAGAAAATAGTACTAAGAACATTAATTATTGTGGTAACAAATAATAAGGGAATGTATAGACTCTGCTGGTGGTAAGCTATATTATAGCGCGTGCGTAATGAGACAATTACCAGATGAATCCGGATAAATTAAAATAGCACAATTTTATTAGAATTGTGTTTTTTTTGCGCTCTGGCACGACCTGACGGTCGACGACGCCTGCCTATAATCAGAGATCAGTGAGAGACTACCTCTGGTCAGAACGCATTAGATGCTGTTTATACAGAAACATAACAGTTGTCTTCACCGAGAGCAGGGCCGTTTTACCCAGATTTATATAATGGGCTAGAGCCCTCGGGTCACCGAGGACGCCTCGAGAAGCCTGAGCCGGCGTCAGCGAGCTGCTGGCCTTCTTTGGGGCTACTGGGTACCTGCACCTTGGACGCACTAAGCACAGGAGGATCATCAGGGGCCTGCCATGCGGAAAAAGCCCGCGCAACAAGCACCCAGTAAGTACCTAGTTGTGGGTGAAGACAAGCTGCTGTATAGGTATAATAATATTACATACTTAATTTTATCGGGTTTGGAATTGAGGAGGTCCCTTATTTTTTATTACAAATGTACAAAAACGCAGATATACCTGTCTCCGGGTCTCAGATCACTCGCAGAGCTTGTGCCTTCTCTTCTCATCGGAGCAGTCGAGGCTAAGAACCTTTCTCTTGCTGCTCTTATACTAGCAGCTCTTTCCGAGAGCTTAGCTGTTGATGCTTCAGACTCAGCAGGAAAAACTGGCACCTCAACGTTCGAAACCGACCTTCCATAGTAACTAGGGTTCTCAAATATCAGCCTAGAAATGCTCGGGACTACTGTATCAGACATCTGTCTGAGAACTGGTAAAGACTGCACAGCTGTAGACTGATAATCATGAAGGTGCCGAGTCAGATTTGGAACTATTGTATCAGTACTGGCTGTAGTGTCACCAACTATAGTTTCTTGACTATCTTCAATATTTTTTTGTGTTTGTGACGGGGATTTTGCGCGTTCCTGCTCGGGATGTAGAGCATTTGCGCTGTGCGACTTCAGGACCCCGTCGAGGCTAGTTGAAGGGGTGGGCGTTAGTCGTTTTTCAGCTGATGTTTGATCACGTCTGGATAACTGACAAGCGCTCGCTGATTTTGTGACTTCCCTCTCAAGAAATGGGTTGTTTCTGAAACATGAAAAAGACGTTTAGGTACGTTTTCTGAAGATAACTTTTGAGACGACTAGGTAAAAAAAAAGAAAGTGTAATTACCTAATGTTAATACCAACAGGCATATCGGGAGGACGTCGTCTTTCCGCAGTAGGTGATCTCCAAGCTGGTGATGACGCACCACTGTTTTCTCCAGAAGTATGACCTGAAAGGACATTAATTGTATTAAAAATGTCAAATATTTTTTATTTACCAAAACGTAACATGGTTACGTTTTTTACCTTCTTCGTTAATCTTTTTATTATATCTTTGTATCATTATCCGTATGGACGGTGCTGTCTCTTTCACTTGTGGTTTCCTTTGAGAAGACGGTGATGATGGCAGTGGAGGTCGTGATCGCTTTCGTTGTTCATCCACATCTTGAAGATCACCTGAATCTTTACTACGTGAGTTTTTTTCCCTTTCAAATGTATCGTCTCTCTTTTTCTCATCATGTTTATGGTAATGACGGTGGTTTGGTCTGACTTCTGCTAAATCTTCTACGTCTACTGGTATCACTGCTCTGGGGACTGATTCTCCACTGCGGACTATAGGGGAAAATATTTTGCGAGTGGTTTTAACTATAACTTCTGGAGAACCGTCGCGCATTTCTGGTGCTTTTATTTTGAGGACGTATATCTGTAAAATAAAAAGGAAATCAGAAAGTAAAATTCACGTTTACTAACAAAATTCTAAAAATTATGCAAAGTCGTAAAGGAAATCTAATACGTACTTCTCCTTCAGAATCAGAATGTAATGATGTTGGTGGTGTTCTAGGTTTTTCTGAGGCACGCCTGGGTCTTTTTTTTCGTCTAGGAATCTCTACTGTAACTGTATCAACTTCATGTTCTGTATCACTCTCTGAAGGTTTAGATTGTTCTCTTTCAAGTCTTGCTCTAGATTTTGTTTTCTTTTTTCCGTTGTTTTTATCTACATCTTTGCGTTTGTCATCTCTTAGATCATCTAGGCTGCTTTTTTCTTTAAAAAAATCTTTAACATTATTTGTTTTAAAGGATTTCTGTATAGCGACTTTGTTGCTGGGTGGAGATTCTCTCTGGTATACACCGTTATCATAGGCTGGTTGTTCAGATTCAGTTGTAACTACTTCTTCTTCTCTAAATCGTCTTGAACTACCTCTTTCTATTTCTTCAATCGTTTTTCTAATAAACTTAG
Organism: Erannis defoliaria; assembly: GCA_905404285.2. Taxonomy (NCBI): domain Eukaryota; kingdom Metazoa; phylum Arthropoda; class Insecta; order Lepidoptera; family Geometridae; genus Erannis; species Erannis defoliaria. The sequence continues at coordinate 18,111,243 of FR990077.1, read as the reverse complement.
CATCTTCTTCGATGCTTGTTTGTCTACTAATTCGTCTTCTAGTTCTATCTGACGTTTTTGTCTGTGAAATATAATATTTTATAGTACCTAAGAATACAACTTCCTATTTTTATATGATTTTGGTTTCTTACGTTATTTACCTGTTCTCGAATAGTCTTTGGTCTCGCTCCAGTTTCTTTAACTTTTGCTGTTTCTTTTGGACGGGATTCTGAAATAGTAACTATTAATCTGATTAAAGGTAATTAACACGTCTGATAATCTTATTGAAAAACTTGTATAAACAGATCAATCTTGGGTACTAGGTACAGCATTTTTTTAAAGTCAAAACAATTTCTGTGAAACTTTCAAGCTATTTAAATACTGAACTTTGATCCATGTCAAGTCAAGTACCTAATTGTTCTTATATATTTTGGTAAATCACGTACCGTTGGGTTGAAGAACAGCAGTTCCAGTGATTGCCGAGCTGGTTTCACAAAGCAGCCTGGCCTCTGCCTGACCGTACGTGTAGACCGGCTTCTGAGGAGTGTGGCGCGGGGAGACGGCCACGAGAGGGGCGGCTGTGCACACCTCCTCAGCTTCCACTTCCACAAGAACAGCGCCTCGGGTGTGGAGGGCCCTGTCTACTGTATCTTCGAGCTAGAAGATTTGATGGTTAAAAATGAAAAGGGTAGGCTAGGCTATGTAGCGCCCAGCAGGGCTAACATGCGCACCGCGAGAAAATTTTGTCGTGTCTTTATGTCGTGCGAAAACGAGACAAACTTATACAGATTCGTAGCCTTGTCCTCTTTTGTAGAATCGAGAATTTTTTCTCGCGGTGCGCATGTTAGGCGCTCTGGTGACACTTTACAGTGATAGCGAGTACTGAAGGAGAAAGAAAGTGATTTTGGTTTTCTGTGTATAGTTTTGTTAACATCTTACGTTTTATTTAAACTGTAAATATAAATCTTCTTAGTTTAAGTTTAAAAGGAAGAAAGACACCACTATGCATCTATGCATCTGTGATTTAAATCGCATCATTGTGTAATTTTATCTAGATTGTATTTACACTGTTAAAGACAGTTTAAAATTGCATAAGAGATTTACATGTGCAGCTTACAATATTCGCCGCATTCAGTGGGCCCTAATTAAGTTAAATTCGATATTTAACTTATGCGCAATATAAAAATGAAGTGTGCAATTCTGCGTTTTTAAGTAAGGCAAGTAATCACACTAAAACTTTGAAGGTTTTAGTGTGAATTTGTTTTGATGGTTTCTGGCTTTTTGTTTCACCCATAGAAGTTAGGACATGTCAAAGCCAAACCTATGCTTTCTAGTGGTATATTTACAACTGATGCAGATGACTTTAGCAGGGATACAAATACGAAAATAACACTTACTGAATGTTCTCTATCATACTCGGAGTCTAGATCATCAACATCGTTAACACTGAGGCTCGAAGCGTGCAGCCTGCCCGAGCCTGCTGCAGAAGGCGCCACGCTGCCATCAGACTGGGTCCTAGTCAGTTGGGACTGGGGCAGCTTGACTCGCGCTTTGGCAGCTTGAAGCAATGCTGAGGTAGAAGCCTCGGGGGCTATGCCGCGGGACTTTTCCCATTCGTGGAGCTTTCGCGTAAATGAACGGGATATGCCTGGAACAGATTTAGCAGAAAAGCAGTAGTAGCAGCAGTTTGTGTTGAGCAGAATATATTATTATGCTTATATTTTATAAATTAACTGGACCTGGGTGTGTCCTAAAACTGCATCCAGAACCACCGGAGGATGGGCTTCCTCTTAGTTAACTACTACACCCAGACACAGAACAAACATCTATGTTCGTCACATACATGTTTGCCCTAAGTGGGGATCGAACCCACGCCTTACTGCTCTGAAGGCAGACATGCTACCAACTGAGCTATAAGGCAGTCAAAAATTATGGACATTATTAATTTTATCTAGACTTTAAAGATATGCTCACATTTTATATTACCTTGAAACTTAAAGAGTCCAGTCGAAGTTTGCACAAGGACCTCGTCTCGCTTAGCTTCCTCTTCCCAGGCAGGTACTGAGTTCGTTTCTTTCATGCGCTTCCATTCGTCTGAAAATAATATTTTATTTCATCATCATCATCAGCACGGAGACGTCCATTCAAGGACACGAGGCTTTCCTACGCTGCCTCTTCCAGTTCGCGGTCGCCACTCAAGAACCTTTCTTCCCCATCGGTTGTCAATTTTTCAAGCGATGTGGCCTGCCCATTGCTACTTCAACTTGCAAACCCTGTGAGCTATGTCAGAGAATTTGGTTCTTAGGCGAATATCCTCGTTCCGGATTTTATTGCGCAAAGTAGTTGCAAGCATAGCTCTCTCCATTGCCCGTTGCGTGACTCTGAGTTTCTCCAAAAGGCCAGCAGTTAAAAACCACGTTTCAGTTCCATATGTCATCACTGGCAACACAGATCCTTATTTACTTCTTAGATAGTTCGATTTTCTTACAATCAGTTTAATAGATACCAAAATAAAAATGAAGCCTTATTATTAGCCTTACTCAATTTTAATTCCAAATTCAATTTTTAATTTCAATTTCAAAATTAATTGCAAATTTAATTTCAATTTCAATTGTGTGTATGGTACTTATTAATGTGACTGCTAAATTGATGATTTATAATATGAGTCTATGATACTTGAAATAAATGATTATTTAATTTATTTTTTATTTTTTATTGCTATTATGGGTTATACCAAAATATTTTTTTTATCAGAAATAAACGAATATTTAAATAATATCAACCCAACCGCATGGGCTTTGGGTTAGCTTGGGGATTTTTTTACCTCTTGTCTTTAATATTGTCAAAGTTGGTCTATAATGAGATAGAGCTAGATCCTCCAAGTCTATAATTAACGTATAATTAAGTAAGATAGAGAGCTAACTCCTCCAAAAAGTTTGTAACATTTGCTATGGACGTAACCGGAATGTCGATTCCAATTCCAATTATAAAGACAATAGCATATAGCGTCACATTGTTGGTAAAATTTACCAATACAGCAGAATGCCTAAAATGGAAAGTTTGGTTGATGTTACCCCATCTTTTCAGAAAGTCCTCGCTCAAATCTTTTCTCGCCGGCACCGGCGGCGGCTGCTTGATTCCTTTCTTCAGCTGCCACTCTTCCAGCTTCTTCCGAAAGTCTGCAGACAGCTGTTCTTCTGTCGCGACTGGGCGCGTCGCCGTCACCAAGGGATTGGTTCCTGCTGTAAACACCATTTTAAATAATTGAATTCTGATTTGGATTTATCATTTCTTCGCAAAGTGAAACATAAGCACATGATTTTAAAGCTTAAACAGGAAGAAAAATTATGACCTCCGGCAGGACTCGAACCTGCATACGAGCAGTCTCTATGGGTTTCCGTCCCAAATGCTTTGCCAATTAAGCTACACCAAAAAAATATCATAAGTGTGGTAACACTTCATACAAAAATATTCAATAAGCACATGAATTTTGAACTGTTGATATTCAAAATTCTGTGCCGTTGAATTGTATAAGGCGAGTAGTTTAAAGTCACGTGCAGTTTCAGTACTACCCAGTAGACAATAGGCAATAGTTTATTTATGGCAAAAAGTATAAGCAATCACATTGAACACGGATATGAAAACATAAAAATAAAAATAAATCAGTAATTGTCTATACTTTGTAACGTTATGCGTTACACGTTTTTTTATTTAAATATGAATTTATTAAAAATACTTAATCTATAACAAAAACATAATATTTACAACATAAAAACAAACTAGTACCTAATAATTAACAAAAAACTACCAACATTATGTTAATTTACAATTTATCAACACGCTCGTATTAAGTCAGCAACATATTATGTGCCCGCAAACCGAGTTCCATTGTTCTCTCGGCGCGGCCGGCTAGCGCTTGCCGCCTCTGTGTTGTCATGCTGTGCCGCCTTCGACATACCATTTTCCATTCACAGGCGGAACGCACGCTTCTTTGCTCCGCGATCTTTATTACGCGAAATAATTATTTTACTTGCGTAATCGTGGTCAGAAGCGTCCCTAACGTTCCCTTGCAAATAGCACAACTGTTGTTGTGTGATTCGTGGAGAATTTAACCCCAGATTTGGGTAAGTGGTGCATTATTTTATAATGTCACGTAGTTTTATTAATTGTGTAACGGGTTGTTTTGCTTGCCTGTTTTTAATTATTTATTTCAGCCTATTACTGGTAGATTAGTACTTTGCACATACTAGTGTGTAGTAGTGGCTTAGTTGCTAATTGATTTTTTAATCTACGCCATGAGAACGCTTAACTAATTTTCATATTACCCACATAATATTTTCATAAAATCATCTTGTAGTTTTATTCCTATTCTCATTTTCTTTCGAAACCATTGTAATCTCCGTATCTGGTAGTGAACATCCACGGCAACACAGCCACACGTACTTAGTGCTTTGCTGCTCGTCCGTTACCGTGGGTGCTCACGGTTTGCGGCCAGTTGTAATGCTTTCGCGTCTGGCACATTACAGGGTCCGAGGTCCACCTTTGAAAGCTGGAGATTTTACTACACCACTGTACACGACTCCGACCTGAGCCTGGCCATCACCATCCGAGCGCCCACCTTCGTCAGTGACGTATGACGTCAGGGAAGTGCGAGTCCAGGAGAAGGGAAAGAATCACCTTGCTGTATAGGCCCTTATCCACCCTTATCTCACCGACTGATCTACCGTGCCCTGTGGCCAAATAAACTGTTCGCGGTTAAACCTACCTTTCCTCTTTTATTTACCTTACCAACTAGGCAGGAAGGGGTATCTCCGTGACACTGGCGCCCTTCATCGTGGTGGAAATACAGTTGATTCTTTTCCCTTCTTCTTTTGGTTGTGGTTTGTGTGGTAGTTGTGTAGTGTAAAACGTCTAATCCATTGGTTTTACTGCTACTAAAGTGTACCTATAATACTGACAAAACTGTAAGTACATCATATTTTATCACTTAATACACAATATAATTATTTTGTATCCATTTCGAACCACCATATTGAGTATTTAGTAAAAATATAATCATTAAAAAAAAATTCGATTTGGGCACCTAAAATGCCACTTTTATAAATTTTGTTAAATATTTTTTTTCTTATTTAAAGATTTTTGTTAAATAAAAAATATTGATTCTGGTCGATTGGGTACACATTAGCAGCACATAATTTTGATTTTTAGGGTTTGCCTAATCATCGTAAGCTTACTAACAATTTTTTCATATTGAAGATCCTTATAAAAGAAAATAAAACCAGACGTTCAGTGAATAATAATTGTAACAGAACGGAGAACGTGAGATTCTTATTTTCCTTTTCAATTTCACCATTTACCCAACTGGTACAATCCTTGTTGTGTATTTTTTTTTGTAAATTCACTACCATGTTGCCTATTAAGTTTCTGTCGTTACAAAAGTCGGAGCTAGAGTACGAAGTGCGTATTAGAGGCGCTACTCCCGCTACTTCTGTTGAGGAGTTACGTAAACAAATTGTAAAATTGTCACCTGATTTACCATCAGAGTACATTTTAGAGTCTCCGCTTGAAGTAAAGCAGGATCTTAAAGGTTGTTTAGAAGTTCTTACCAAAATACAAATGAACCTTGACGTATCTGACCCGAGTGACGCTTCGGTTATGAGAACACAAAATATGTTGCATCATTTACATAATCGCATCGAGAGAATAACGCGTAGTGAACACATTAAGAAAGAATATGACGATATTTTAAGTGCTTACAGAGGTTTATCACAAAGGCTTTCTGATCTTCTAACTAAAAAACCTCTTCCTAGTACTTCCTATGGCATGAGTTCGGCCAGAGATGTTGTAACTTCTGTGCCTGAACTGCAGAACGTTATTACTGTGTCATGTGACCGTACCACAGCTGAATTAGGTAAACTAAAATTCGCTGGCAAAACATGCGTTCGCTCATTTATACAGCGTGTTGATGAATTTATACAAGCCCGAAGTATTCCAGCGCATAAAGTTATGAGTTTTGCTTCCGAAATTTTTCAAGATGATGCCCTACACTGGTTTCGTGCAGTAAGAGACAGGGTCAGTTCTTGGCATGAGTTGGCAGTTTTATTAAAAGCTGATTTCAGTCAATCGGATTATGATTATAGACTTATTTCTGAAATCCGCTCACGCACTCAGGGAGAACGTGAAAACATCACTATTTATCTCTCGATCATGAACGGCATGTTTTCGCGTCTATCTAAGCCCCTTTCCGAAGCGGATCAATTGGAGATCCTACTCCACAATATTAGACCGTGCTATGCCAGCACATTAGCAGCAGCTCCTCAAATATCGACGATGGACACCTTGAGTTCCTTATGTCGTAATTACGAGATCATCCAATCTCGTCTGTCTCAGTTTCAAGAACCACCCAAGGTTACATCAGACACACTAGCACCAGAATTTGCCTATAATAAAGATGTCAATAAAACCGTAAATAAAGCTAACACAAGTTATAATCAACACAAATATTATAATGCAAATAATCAGAATAAAAACCATACCTACAACAATAACAATCAATACAGAAATAATACCTACAATAATAACCAAGCCAATAACAATCAATCCTACGTGCACGCTGTAGAATTAAATAAGAAAGAACCTTATTGCCCTAGGTGTCGTAATAACACTCATCACATCCGTCAATGCCAGGCCCCGCGAGACATAGTTTGTTTTAAGTGTGGCAGGAAAGATGTGAAAACGCCTGATTGCCCTAACTGCCGTAAAAATAATAAAAATCAAAAAAACTAAATAAGCAGAATTGTACAAACTTTAAAAAGCACGACTGGCAAACGTGGCTTGCTTTCATTAGAACATTTTCTTCTACTTATAGGATTTCTACAATTCTGCAACCAAAACCATTGCATGATACTAGGCCATACGTAAACTTTAAAATTAACAATGCAGATGCTTGTGGTCTATTAGATTCTGGAGCTGCAGTTTCAATTCTTGGAAATAATTCTCATTTACACTTAGTTGACTGTACCTTGCACCAGGATGAACACATTAATATGGTTGCTGCAGGTGGACAGCATTTGAAGAGTATTGGTTACATGTACTTACCTGTGACTTTTGAAGGACAATTTCACATTATTAAAGTATTCGTAGTGCCTGAAGTTGAAACCCCAGTTATATTAGGTGTTGACTTTTGGCGAGCTTTCCAAATTTGCCCAAAATACATAGGTAGTATTCAAATGTCCAATGCTTCTTTGGCGGAAATAAAAGTAAATAACGACAAACCTTTTATCTGCTCGTATGATAATTTAATAGAATCACAAAAAGGTATAGCTAACAATATTATTGCTCAATTTAGGTCTATTTCAACTGATGAAAAAGGTTTGGGAAGGACAAATTTAGTATGCCATCGCATAGACACTGGTGACGCTCAACCTATAAAACAACGCTATTACAGGATGTCTCCCGAAAAGCAACGAATTTTAGTTGAGCAAGTAGATGAAATGCTGTCACTTGATGTTATCGAACCTTGCGAGAGCGCCTGGTCTTCTCCCGTGCTTATTGTAAATAAAAAGAACGGACAGCCTAGGTTCTGTTTAGATAGCCGGAAGTTGAACGCAATAACCAAACGTGATGCTTATAATTTGCCGTATGTCTCAGAGATCTTGGACAATCTTCGCGATGCAAAGTACCTAACTAGCATCGACTTGTCTAAGAGCTTCTGGCAGTTACCGATAGCGCCAGAAGACCGCGATAAGACCGCTTTTTATGTCCCGGGCCGTGGCACATTTCGTTTTAAAACCACAGCGTTTGGGTTGACGAATGCCCCCGCTACGCAACAACGCCTAGTAGATTTATTGATTAGTGACATGGAATCTAAGACCTTTGCTTATTTAGATGACATCATCATAATCAGCACGTGCTTTGAAGATCACGTGTCTCGGTTGTTGCGCGTTTTGGACAAACTAAAATTTGCAAATTTAACAGTAAACTTCGAAAAGTGTAAGTTCTTTCGAAGTGAACTCAAATATCTGGGTTACGTTGTTGATTCGCATGGTCTGCGCACAGACCCCGACAAAGTTGAGGCCATTCTAAATTTCCCAACCCCTTCCACAAGAAAGGAATTGAAACGTTTTCTCGGCACCGCAACCTGGTATCGACGTTTTGTTCCGAATTTTAGCACAGTAGCTGCCCCACTTAATAAGCTCACTGCTAACGGAAAAAAGGCTCCCTCATTCCAGTGGTCAGCAGAAGCAGGTGCGTCCTTCAATGCCTTAAAGGAATGCCTCGTTTCCGCGCCAGTCCTTTCCTGTCCAGATTATGCAAAATCATTTGAAGTCCACACTGATGCGAGTAGCTATGGAGTTGGCGCGATGTTAACGCAGACTATAGACGGTAAAGAACACCCAATCGCTTATATGAGTCGCTCTTTCACCAGCCCCGAGAAAAACTACAGCATTACCGAACGAGAGGCTCTTGCTGTGTTAACTGCTCTCGAGCACTGGCGGTGCTATCTCGAAAACGGCCAAACATTTACGGTGTACACTGACCACTCAGCTTTGAAATGGTTTTTAACATTAGAAAATCCTACAGGACGATTAGCGCGATGGGGAGTTCGCTTATCAGCGTTCAATTTCGTTATCAAGCACCGTCGTGGTGTTGATAATGTGATTCCTGATGCCCTGTCAAGAGCTTTTCCTGTTTCCGCGATTTCTCTTGCTAACGCCAACACAGATGATGTCTGGTATAAAAAGACTAGCTTTTGCCCGCGGCTTTGCCCGCGTAGTAATGTTGAATACTTGAATTCGGTTAAATCGGGGCCCAACTCAATTGAATCACTAAAATACGTATATTATTGCATTTTTCCAAGCCGCTTGCAAGTCTTTAAGTTTGCTTGAGGATGACCAAATTTGGCATGTCGCGTTTGCAATACTTACTTCAAAACAAAGCCGTCTTGTTGAATTTTAAACAGACAGACAGATGGACATGACAGAATAGATGGATGGATGGACATGGAACTTCTGAAGATTGTGAGGCTTCTTTAAAAATATATGTGGGAGATATATCACTGCAGGTCGGTAAATTAGAATGTGATGAACTGGGAATAGTTGGGATGGTAAATGTAGGTGAAATTAATTTGTTATTTGTTAACTGAGTAGGCTGTACCGTAAATGTAGGTGAAATTAATTTATCAGACTGAGCCGTAAATGTTGGTGAATTCAGTTCAGAAAAATATCGGGCTGAAGAAGTTTCAAATCAAATCAAATATATTTATTGCAGTATAGTTTGGACGGTATGAGTTGAAGACGTTTTGTAATTATTTTTGGGCATCTCTACAGCTAAAGAATCAAAGTACAAAGGCAAAGTAGAAGTTGCGTCAGAACTTATATCTTCTGTTTGAATGGAACTTGGAGATGTAGGAACCTCAACACGTCGCTTAGTTATTTTTTTCGCTACTACTGGAGCACGTGGAGTGCCGTTAGAAATGTTTCATCACACTTGCTCGTAAAGTGGATCTTATTGCATCGGTTTTAGGCTCATAATCCAAGCTATTACATACGCGTGCTTTTTACTTTACATTACGGCACTTGTACTATAATAGGTATAATCCGGTAAAGTCAAGTTTGTACGTGACTGCAATTAGACGTATGTATACGAAGGACTCTTAATATAGCCGGGTAATACTGACATATTTTTTTTGTAATACCAACAAAGAGTTTTTAAGTTTGGCTTTCCAGTTTTTTAATTGTTTGAAAATTCTGAAACATGTTTATGTTTATTTTATCTTATCTCTTAAGCCAAAAAACTTAACAGCCTTAAATGAATGGTTTCGGCAAAATGGTATTTTAATGATACATTGAACCCCTTGCGAATTTTTCAAAATCCTTGCTGAGTGTGCGTTTCTCTGCATCAGCCCTTAACACTAATGGAATATCGGCGTACCCTGATTGGGCCATATTCACTACGCTGGCCCAGTGCAGGTTGGCGGATTCACATACACTATCGTATTTCTTCTCCGGAAACATGTAGGTTTCCTCATGATGTTTCCCTTCACCGAAAAGCCAGTGGTATTATCCATGCGTAAGTTTCAAAGAACTAATTGGAACGGGCTCGCCCGGGTTCGAACCCGCGACCCCAAGAATGTGAGTCGAGCTTGATCTCACTGAAGCTACCACAGCTTGAGCTGAGTGTAAGTTTACACCACTCAAAATTTAGTTTAGGCATTTAAAAGTAAGTTAATTTCATATTAAATATTAATTTAGCAGCTTAGGCTGTACAGTATCTATAATAATTATGTCCGTCAAACAGTCGTCTGCGTGGACCTACAAAAAAATTGCCTATGTCCGTTTCCGAACCTTATGCTATAACTACCTATCCAAAAATTCAGCCGACCAATAAATACGCCCATCCCCGTCCCCATTCCCAGCCTCATCCCTATAAGGGCCCCCTTCCCCATCCCCATCCCGATACCAAATGTCATTTTAATATAAACACGCCCATCCCCGTCCCCATCCCCGTTCCCTCCCTCATCCCCATCCCGAACCCCATCCTCACCCCATCCCATCCCCACCCCCATCCCGATTTCAACTTTTATCTTAATATGGACACGCCCATCCCCGTTCCCAGCCTCATCCACATCGACATCCCAACCCCACCTGTCCCCACCAAATCCCCACCCATCCCCACCCCATCCCCATCCCCACCCCATCCCCATCCCGATACCAAATGTCATTTTAATATAAACACGCCCATCCCCGTCCCCATCCCCGTTCCCTCCCTCATCCTCATCCCGAACCCCATCCTCACCCCATCCCATCCCCACCCCCATCCCGATTTCAACTTTCATCTTAATATGGACACGCCCATCCCCGTTCCCAGCCTCATCCACATCGACATCCCATCCCCACCCATCCCCACCCCATCCTCATCCCCATCCCATCCCCATCCCCACCCCATCCCCATCCCGATACCAATTGTAATCTTAATATTAACATGCCTATCGCCGTCCCGTCTCCGTTCCCAGTATCATCGCCACCCCCACCCCCACCCCCATCCCCACATCTATCCCCATCCCTATACCAAATTTCATTATAATATGTACAGCCGTTACAAAGTTACGGAGAAACAAACGTACTATCACTAAAACTTAGTTTTTTTTTTATACTAACGGGAGCTGATTTTGAAAAAACTGTGACACCCGTATCTTCTTATTTTTATAGTAGAATATGTATACCAAGTTTTGTATCAATCGAACCAGAGAATAAAAAGTTTCATACAAACTTTAACACCCCATTTAACCCCTTTCGGGGTTGATTTTCGAAAAATCCTTTCTTAGTGGGCGTTTACACCTCTCCAAAAACATACCCTCCAAATTTCAAGTCTCTACGTTTAGCGGTTTGGGCTGTACGTTGTCTATATGTCAGTCAGTCAGTCAGTCAGTCAGTCAGTCAGGACAAAGCCTTTTATAGTTATAGATTATTATTAACGGTTGTATTAATAACCCCAACCAGCATCCTAACTTTATGATAAAAAACAACTCTTTATTCCGTCTTACTAAAAACACGAATTCTCAATTGTCTGCTGAATTCGACTGGAAGGAAGTTGTTCCAAGCGAATTTCGCGAAGATATTATAGCAGAGAACCACTCGAACCCAACCTCTGGACATCTTGGCATTTTTAAAACATATCGGCGGTTGTCACTAAATTACTACTGGCCAGGTATGCACCAAGATGTCGTAAATTTTGTAGGTTCCTGTTCTGTATGTTTGTCTTATAAGGCGCAAAATCACACCACATTGGGTGAAATGGGACGACCGAAACAATGTTCGAGACCGTACCAAATGATTTCAATAGATTTTGTTGGCCCCCTCCCAATTACTCGTAAACAAAATTGTTACATGCTCGTAATCACATGTTGCTTTTCCAAATTTTGCAATATTTTTCCACTACGACGTGCAACTTCCGATGCTGTTATCAAGATTCTAGAAGATTCAATTTTTTTAGTTCACGGAATCCCCCAAACAATATTTTTAGATAACGGTTCTCAATTTATAAGCTCTGCTACTGACGCTCTGTTTAAAAAATATAATATACCCAACATATTTTTCACGCCAAAGTATACACCTCAAGTGAATACAGTAGAACGGTACAATAAGACTATTGTAACTAGTTTGTCTACATTTGTAGGTAACGACCACAGGTCATGGGACACTTATATCCCCAAAGTACAATTCGCGATCAACAATTCCGTCAACGAATCTACCGGTTATACGCCATCGTTTTTAGTTTACGGTAGGGAACTTGTTTTATGCGGATCGCACTACACCGATAATGACCTAGGTGACGAAATACTGTTCCTTCCACGTGATTTGTACGCGGAAAATCGAGGTTGTCTTCGTTCAATATTTAATAATGTGCAAGCCTCATTGTGGCAGGCCCATGCAAAGAATGCTGCTCACTATAACTTGCGTAGGAAGTCAGCTGAATTTAATGTAGGCGATACAGTCTATAAGCGCGCTTTTGTGTTAAGCGACAAGGATAAGTACTTTAGCAAAAAGCTGGCACCGAAATTTTTAAAGTGCCGCATTGTTGACAAACGGTCTCCTCTTGTGTATGTTTTAGAAGATATGACAGGAAAAAACATAGGTGTTTGGCATATAAAGGATTTGAAAAACACTAGATATTAAAAAGGTTTTTTTTAATTATATTATAATCATTATAAGAGTTTTTTTTGTTGATTCCCGTAAGTATTTACTTAATACCTTAACACCTTACGGCTAGCATTGGTCCTCTGTGCAAATTATAACAGCTGACCTGTTTTAGTAAGGGCGCGTTAACAGTACCTAAATTCTGTTATTGTTATTTTGTAAGGCTGTATGATTGTTGTTATGGAAGGAATTTGATAGGTAATATATGAATGTGTAGTGCTAGTAGTAAACTGTAGACGGGTTTTGTTTAAGAACAAAACCCTTTCTAAGACGAGCGGGGTAATGTAACGTTATGCGTTACATGTTTTTTTATTTAAATATGAATTTATTAAAAATACTTAATCTATAACAAAAACATAATATTTACAACATAAAAACAAACTAGTACCTAATAATTAACAAAAAACTACCAACATTATGTTAATTTACAATTTATCAACACGCTCGTATTAAGTCAGCAACATATTATGTGCCCGCAAACCGAGTTCCATTGTTCTCTCGGCGCGGCCGGCTAGCGCTTGCCGCCTCTGTGTTGTCATGCTGTGCCGCCTTCGACATACCATTTTCCATTCACAGGCGGAACGCACGCTTCTTTGCTCCGCGATCTTTATTACGCGAAATAATTATTTTACTTGCGTAATCGTGGTCAGAAGCGTCCCTAACGTTCCCTTGCAAATAGCACAACTGTTGTTGTGTGATTCGTGGAGAATTTAACCCCAGATTTGGGTAAGTGGTGCACTATTTTATAATGTCACGTAGTTTTATTAATTGTGTAACGGGTTGTTTTGCTTGCCTGTTTTTAATTATTTATTTCAGCCTATTACTGGTAGATTAGTACTTTGCACATACTAGTGTGTAGTAGTGGCTTAGTTGCTAATTGATTTTTTAATCTACGCCATGAGAACGCTTAACTAATTTTCATATTACCCACATAATATTTTCATAAAATCATCTTGTAGTTTTATTCCTATTCTCATTTTCTTTCGAAACCATTGTAATCTCCGTATCTGGTAGTGAACATCCACGGCAACACAGCCACACGTACTTAGTGCTTTGCTGCTCGTCCGTTACCGTGGGTGCTCACGGTTTGCGGCCAGTTGTAATGCTTTCGCGTCTGGCACATTACAGGGTCCGAGGTCCACCTTTGAAAGCTGGAGATTTTACTACACCACTGTACACGACTCCGACCTGAGCCTGGCCATCACCATCCGAGCGCCCACCTTCGTCAGTGACGTATGACGTCAGGGAAGTGCGAGTCCAGGAGAAGGGAAAGAATCACCTTGCTGTATAGGCCCTTATCCACCCTTATCTCACCGACTGATCTACCGTGCCCTGTGGCCAAATAAACTGTTCGCGGTTAAACCTACCTTTCCTCTTTTATTTACCTTACCAACTAGGCAGGAAGGGGTATCTCCGTGACAACTTATAAGCTTGGTTTTGTTCGTCTTGTCATTGTCATCAACAGCTTATTTTCAGCCATTGGGACCTAATAGTTAGGCCTTTCCTAATTTACGCCACTGGGCTTTCACTTCTATTAGCTTCAATAGGGTAGATGACTGATATTTATATCGTTGAAACCAATAGCTTTGATGAAGAATTTAAGTAAATATAGTATGTTTATTGAAAAAAATATTTAAATCGGTTAATAATGTTCTGATATATAAGCGTTTAAAGTTTTTGCTAGAGACAACTCTGTCCCTTTCCAACAAAACAAAAAATGACGTCACGCCTTACTTGTCAGAATGGAATTTATATGGCGTACAAAGAAGTGACGTCACGATTTGCTGTTTCTTCTCTCTGTCTAGCATGATATTAAAATGCTTATAAGTTGCTTATTTTTGATTAGATTTTCATTTTCTTTTCATTAATCAGCTATATTTTTGGGGGTAACATTTTAATAGGACAATAAAAATAAACTAGTCATCTAGTCTATTCTTGCTCTTTTTATCTGCGGTGGCTGTGTCCTAGAATTACCAACTATTCCTAAAATACAGTGCGGTTGACGGTATCACTTACTTCATCAAGTACATTACATACATTAAGTACATTACATACATTAAGTACATTACATACATTAAGTACATTACATACATTAAGTACATTACAAACATTAAGTACATTTGTTGGGAGCAGGTTCGTTTATTTTTTATTTTTTATACTTTCAAGTGAGCTATACGTTTCCTGGTGGTAAGCGTCACGCCTGCCACTAACAGTAGTAGGAGTGCCAGAATTGTGAACTTGCGAATACAATCCTGCGCTTCACTGCACTGCGCTCGTCACCCTGAGATATTAGATGTTAAATCTCGTTATACCCAGTATATTTAAAAAAATAAACTGGTAACATTGCCTTTCAAACCGGAACATAGTAATGTTTGCACACTACTGCTTGGCACTTGAATAACTGGAAAAGGTGTGGTACTTCCCCAGGCGGACTCTGCAGTAGAGTCCTACCACTACAAAAGTTTCATCAGTTTTCATGGATTACGTGTATTATACATAAATATATATTTATATGTATTACAAACTTTGGCATTTATAATATTAATAGGATATGTATGTACCTAGTTAGAAAAAAGTACCTATATACGTTATACATATATAGTATTTATTATCATGTAAGTATATGTAATATTATTTTATACGTAAATATTATTATTGTTCAGTTATGTATCTAGTATTTAATAGTACTTATTATTTTATTTGTATTTATTAATAAGTGTTGCATATCCCGTCTGTTTTAGTTTTAATTTAACAACAACAACATGGTCAATAACATGGTTGCCTGGAATAGATCGCTGTTAGCGATAAGGCCGCCACTTGTGGCACTAGTTCTTAAGGTTCTTGTGACTATTGTTGTTTTATTTTTGGTGTGCACAATAAAGTGTTTCTATCTATCTATTATTATACAGACTGAAGAAACAAAGTATTGTGTGAACATTAGGCGCTAAGTTCATTTTATAGCAATGTTTTTATATGAAATCACACACCTGCATGCAGTTTTCCTCTCCTGTCAGAGAATTCCCGTCCAAGTCTGGTCTGGAGCGCAGCGTAGTCTCTCGCTATCTCTTCCCTCACTCCGCTCGCTTCGCACCCGCTGCTGAGCCCTTCTGTGTCTGAAAGAGAAAGAAGATCAATATTAAGTACAATAATTATTGCAACATAATAAAGAAAAAATCTTGTATTACGAAAACAAGAAAGTTTCGTTTTTGGATATAATTATAAAATGTTTTCTTTCACCGACGGAGTTTTGATCATCCTGAGAGTGGCATGTCTCGGTTATATAGTGTGCTAGAGGTCGCCCGCGACTTCGTTCGCATATTATGGATGGTCTAAAAAGATACTTGCTTTTATGGTGTCCTGGAGACATTCTGGAGACAAGTCCAGACGTCACGTCAACCTAAAAAGTCACCAAAGGAAACAATGATCTTATATATGTTACACAAGAAACAACGGAAAGGAACGGAAATCAACAAATATAAGAAAATCTCTTAGAATAGATTTTTTATTTTATTTTGGAAAAATGCTAATACTAATATGTTATTGTGGCGAATATAAATTAAAAAATATATTGTCATAAGTCAATAAATATTAGTTGTCTTAAAATGTCATAACAAATTTACGAATAAATCACGAAAATGGATGAAAAATAAAATTTATATAGCAATCTGGACAAATTTTGGAATCACATTATGAAAATGTAAGAGATTATGCATTTCCAATCACACACATACACAGCTGATCTCTAATACCTTATTCTAACGGAGCACACACAGTCATAATACAAACTTGGCTTAGAAATATTTCTAGCTGATATAATTATACGTGCGTGTCCAGTTTAATAATTAATGTGAACAGTAACATATTAACAGTTTAATAAAATTAAAATTAATATTAATTAATATACGCGACACCAAGCGTGCTTTTATCTCTTGGTGCGAGTATACCTGCTTAGCCAGAACCTCTTTGCTGCGGCCCTCCCGCGTTAAAAGTCACCTTAACATCTTCCTAGTGGTCCGTGGGAGGTCGCCGCCTGTTAGGAGAAGTCATCATCATTCCTCAGCCTGAACGTCATGAACTCATCATCCTTGATAGCCCGATTATTAGCTTTCCTCTTCCAATATCTATCAGCTGTCCTACGTAGACACTCTCGTACGTAGTCTCAGAGCATCCTACACTACTGCCGACTCGTGGTCTCCACTTTATAATACGTCGACCATAATGGTTATCAGTGATGGTGAGGAGAAGTAATCTTTTCTAAAATTCCAGGTGGCCACTAACTCCACCCAAATGCCTCCTGACTACGTTATCTTTGCATGTTTCGCCTTAGCACTCTATTTTTACGTAAGTTTACTGTAATGTAATATTTCGATGGATGTTCAAGTATGTCTACGTACATTTCGGACATCTCAGGTACCACTGGAGAAACCGATTGATGAAGAACCTTTTTGAACTCCATGCTGAGCCGTGTCAAGAACTATCTGATTCTGGACTGAAAGGTAGTAGAGCTATTTAAGTATTGGAGTCTTGCATTTAATGTAGGTCTCTGTTTAAATGTATCCTGTATCCAACAGATGTAGTTAGTCGTTATTAGGCCAGATAGCTTGGATATGTCCTAATACTGCACCCAGAACCACCGGAGGACAGGCAGCAGCGTCCTCTTGGTTAGCGGTGGTGAGCATTCTGCGAACCCCAAGCCGCCTGTCAATCGTGGGGATTATGGCAACCTAATCCTATTAAGGGGGAGGCCTTCGTCCAGCAGTGGATATGTTCTGGCTGATGAGTGAGGTCAGATATACCTAACAAAAGATTAAATAAATCATATGATGTGGTATTTTATGCCAGTGGCCATGCTTGAGGATATTTATAGAACAGTTTCATCATCATTAAGTTGAACCCGTTATCGTCCACCGCTGATTGTAGAGTTATGTTTGTCCTTTAATGATTAAGCGAACCTGATATTAGAAATAATCTGTAAATTGAAGAACGTGTTTAGGCTACATAATACTGTGAACGTAAAATAACGAATTAAGAATAAGCTGAGACGCACATTAGATAAACGACAGGCGACTAACCAAGACTGATGATGAAAGCTGCATAAGCATAACCAGCCTTTTACTACTGGATTTAGCCATATCCCCGGAGGGGTGATTGGGTAA
The DNA here is from genome assembly GCA_905404285.2 of Erannis defoliaria. Lineage (NCBI taxonomy): Eukaryota > Metazoa > Arthropoda > Insecta > Lepidoptera > Geometridae > Erannis > Erannis defoliaria. Next base: position 18,093,410 of record FR990077.1, on the reverse strand, counting down.
TTATATCCACTACATTGGCCCAGTTGCGGGTTGGTGGATTTATGTATGACATTGAACTTCTGCTACGTATGCAATTTATGTCACAACGTTTCCATTTTTTTTAAACCAGTTGAAAGAAAATTCATACTTAAGCTATAAAGAGCTCATTAGTGCGGGTTCGGGGTTTGAACCCACAAAGCTAACGATTAGAAGTCGACCGGTCTCCCAGTAGACAACTAACAGTGAAAGAGACTACCACAATGACTGTTATGCCTATAATCATCCCAAAACAGATTCTTCAGATGAGTACTTGGGATTACGGCTGCTCATAACTTTGAAAGTCTTGATACTTTTCTATAACGTCAAGGTATCTTGTGAAGGGATCAAAATATATCTAAAATTATCACAATGATCAGCCCGGAAACGTGAACTGCTGGACAAAAGGCCTCTTTCTTTGACCGCCACACTGTACGAAATTCTGCTATTTGCATCCACCGGTTGCCCGTGACTTTCACAATATCGTCGGTCAACCTAATGGGGAGGCGTTCCTACGCCGCGTCTTCCGATTCGTGGTCAGCACTCAAGAACCTTTCTTCCTCATCGGTTATCAGTTCTTCGAGCAAAGTGGCCTGCCCATTGCCACTTCAACTTGCAAACCCTGAGGGCTATGTCGACTTTAGCCTTTGGCGAACATGCTCGTTCCCGATTTTATCGCGCACAGTAACTCCGAGCATAGCTCTCTCCATTGCATTACCATTTGTGTGACTCTGAGTTTAATCCAAAAGGCCAGGAGTTAAAGACCACGTTTCAGTTCCATATGTCATCACTGGCAACGTACACTGGTTGAAGATTGATTGATTGATTGATTGAATGATTTAATTGTCTGTGATAACTAGGTAATATACAGACCGATTATAAATATAGATATACCTATTATTAATAAAGATATATAAAGATTGTGCACTGCGGCACTGCCAAATCCTGCTTCTTAAATGATGAGTGTTAATTTCAGATAAACCAGAATATCCAGTTTAGGTCGACCGCCTCTGCCATCTGCTCGGTTTTCACCGGGGAATGTCGAATGTCGTGCCGGCAGAGCCGTACGAGTGGCTTCAGCGGACTCAGCGGCCTGCAGGGCCCGGGTCCCAGCCACACTTACACTACGGTCGGACCCAACTGCATTTGTGAATCCTGCCCTTGTCCTATGATTGAAAGTTTTATAAGGTAATCTCCCCCCAATCTCCTCTATTTCTTCAATTTCTCATGTTGTATCTCGTGACGGTTTGTTCAGTTTTTTTACACACTTTTTGACATTGCTCAGCTTGCACACTTTTATAATGACACAGCGTATTTTACATAGGCATCTTTGTTAACATTACGAAAATTACTCTTTTTTGACATATCTCTGCTTACATACGTTTGTCGAAAAGACCTGACAATACATCTTTATTAATATTGGTGGGCTTATACTCCATGTTTGACTTTGCTCAGCGTGTTTTAGATTTCTTTATTAACATTACGAAAATTACTCTTTTTTTTATATAGCTCTGCTTACTTACTATTGTCAACAAAGCCCTGACTATACATCTTTATTAATGTAGGTGGTTTACACTCCATATTTGACTTTGCTCAATTTACACACCTATTTGACTTTGCTCATCAAACACACTTTGACAATTCTCACCTTACACACCCAAATTCCTTTTCAGAACCTGCAACCCAGCGACCAGAATGTACACCACGTTCATATCAATGCTGTCTCAGCTGTACTGCAGCATTTTAGCATCGGTAAATACACTGACGTAACCATATTTTAACTTTGATTATCTTACTACTAATCCTGACTTCCTAAATCCATAAATTTTGGAAATCAGGATATGATAAAAACAATATAATTATTACAAGCTACAACTAACAATTAGTTATTAGATACTATCTAAAATCCTATTTTAATTAATACTATAATGCGAACTGTGTTGTTGGTTCGTTTGTTTGTACTTCTGGAACGACGTGATTCCTGTTAGAAAAGATATAGTTATAGATTAGAAGTCGGAGTGTCATAGTTAACAGATCATTATACTTTTTCAATTACTCTTTTTCGCCTCATTACACTCCAAGCTTATAGGTATACCCCTGTGTAAGCAATCAACCAATTCGATAAATTAAATCAACGTCTATATCCAAAGAAAATATTAATTATATTAACATCTCTATCCAAAAAAATATATTAATTATATTATAGTTAATATGTAAAACATCATTACAAGTACAAGACAGAAACTAGCTAGTATAGCTTAGTATTAAGAAGTAGGTACTATAGAATGTAGAACTGATGTTATCGTCGATAAAAACATTGCTGAGTTTAGCTTTTTTGTTTTAGAAACCAGGATTTGAACCGGGAAAATATAGTTTACAATTTTTCCCTCGCAACAGATCATAATCACTAAGCAATCATCGCTCCAGAATACATTATTGCAATATTTTCAGATCCTATTTTAATGACCTATATAAAACCTGGTCTAGACGAAAGAATTAAAACAGTCTGGATCGAATCCAAGCTTTCCCACTCTGTAATGTTTGGGTGGTAAATCAACGTATTTAAGAAATGTCTAGTTATTTTCGTTATTTATGTTTGAGGTGAAATTGTAAGATATTTTTTTGGAACTACAAACGATTGGTCAAGTTTCCTCTGTTATTTTAAAAGCTTTTGTCATGAATTAAGAAATTAAGGTTTTTGGAGTAATTCGGTGATTATAAAATTACTCTTTTCCTGGTATAGCTGAGCCTTCATCATCATTCAGCTTTTGTCGCTCTAGTTCTGGTTGGGATCGGCACGTCATGTTTTCTTTGTTCCAATTGCCTCTATCCACACACACAGGACACACTCATAATTCACCTTTTAGGGCACCTTTTTACGGTTGTATCACTTATATTTCTAAGGTCGGCTTAATATTAAGGGCAGTATACGATGGAACACGCTTGCCTAGAAGAAACCGATTCACTCGCGACTCGAAGATACCCTGGTATTATAGTCTATTGTCAATACGATATATAACATCAATTTTTTAATCTTTTTCCAGTGAATATTGATATTTTCCAAATATAAATCTTTTTTGTCCATTGTAGTCGCTTTACAAGTCCATGTCAACACCCGTCTCACCGTTGCATACTGCACCCTGCACCCTTTCATTCTTACCTCTAGAGGATATCTTTCATACAACAAATCTTGGTCACTCTTCGTCATCAGCCCGGAGACGTCCACTGCTCAACGAAGGCCTCCCCCTTAGACCGCCACACTGTACGACAACCTGCCATTTGCATCCACCGGTTGACCGCGACTTTCACAAAGTCGTCGTCCACCTAGTGGGAGGCCTACCTACCTAGAAGAGCCTACCAAGAATCTTTCTTCCTCGTTGGTTATCAGTTCTTCGAGCGACCTTGGTGACTAATATTTATTCATTTTATTTATTTTTTCGTTTTTATTTATTTATTGTTGTTAGAAAAAATGTCTGCTAATTATGTCCACTGGTTGGACTTAAGCCTATCTTGAAAGGCTGATTGGGCTACCTTTATTCACCACATTGGTGCAGTTGCGGGTTGATTATTCACATAAGCCATTAAATTTCTGCTCCAGACGTACTCCTAGATACCTATGCTTGTTTTTTCACAATGCTCTTCTTCACCGAAAATCCAATAGAATGAAAATCTGTACCTACCTAATAATACATTGTAGTGGTAGGACTCTACTGCTGAGTCCGCCTGGGGAAATACCAGTTGGGTTGACACAACCGCCAAGCAGTAGTGTGCAAGCAATACTGTGTTCCGGTTTGAAGGACAATGTTACCAGATAAATTACTGGAGACTGGATTACTAGAGAGATTTAACATTCTAATATTTCAGGGTGACAAGCGCAGTGCAGTGCGGCGCAGTATTGTGTTCGCAAGTTCACAATTCTGACACTGCTACTGTTAGTGGCAGGTGTGACGCTTACCACCAAGTGAACGTCTTGCTAATCTCCTCACTTTCAATTTTATGTCTCCTCTCTTTTAATATATAAAAAAAAACATTGTTTTTGGAAAGGGCTAAAACAGCCCAGTCCAGTCTCTCATAATTACGTATAAAGAAATTTTCTCAATATTACAACCTATGAATATGGGTTTCAGATCCAGGAAGCCTACGAATATGTTTCCAGGGTAGTTGAGTGCCGTATGTCGTGTCAGAAACCCCAGGTGATATTATGTACTCGTGGTGACGTACGTACATATTCATTATTTTAATATTTTTTGCAACCAAGCTATTTCAAGTTTACTTCTACTCTACAACTTACTTTTACACGTAAGAGTGGTGTTGCCATAATCCCCACGCTTGGCAGGCGGCTTGGGGATCACAGAATGCTTACCACCGTTAACCGAGAGGACGCTGCTGCCAGTCTTCCGGTGGGTAACCAGGTATTTATGTACAACTTTCTGTTTATTTCCAGATAGTCAGAACAACCAACTACGATTCGGACGAAAACATCGGCTTCAAGGATACCGAAAAAGACGGAAACTACAGCTTGAAGGTGTCTGAAAAAGAGAACCAACCACTAGACAAGAAAAAAAGCAGCTTAGCCGCATTTAAAGAGAAAATTTTGTCAAAAACGTCGATGTCTTCTAAAAAGTCTGTGAGCGTCTTCTTTAAAGAGCTCGTCGGCAAAAAGAAGCCGGCTGACAGCGACGAGGCCATGCAGAACATGACTGACGCTATGAAAGCTTCAACATCTAAGTCGAGTGGAAAGGGTCGCTGTCCAAAGTGTGTGGAAAAAGGAGAAACGTGCTTACGTGAATGTCCTAATGCAAAGAAGTAAATCTCTAAGATTTTTAGTCTGTACGATTTTCATTTCATTGAAAAATGAAGTAAATACTTAAATATATACCTAATACGCTTTTAAAATAAGAAAAAACAACCGACTTCAACTTCGAATACCTGGATGACATCTTTATATTTTCTAGTAATTTTGATTTAAACACCAAACTACTGAACCGATTTCGATAAAATTTATATATTTGTACCTACCAAACAAAAAAAGAATCACCAAATTAGTTCATAATTGGCGGAGTAATCGCCTAACAAAGACAAAAAAATTAAAATAACATACCGTCGAATTGAGTACCTCCGTTTTTGAAGTCGGTTGAAAACAAGTAAAATTTGGTTAGGTAGGATTTAAAGGCACCTGTATTATGGATATACAGGATGTTTTTGAATTCATGAAAAAAAGCGGCTCCATACCTTACGTCGTGCGTTATTGAATTTTGTGTGCCGATTTTTCCTTCCGTTTTCAGTGTTATTTTCATAGTAAAAGTTAAATTGTTGGTCTCGGTTGTTTGTTCTAGTTTCTGTAACAACAACCGTCAGCCATGTCAGAGGCCTTCGGGCGGCACATTAACTCTGACACTAGGGCTGGCCACTCAGCCTATACGAACTTACTTATAGTACAAGTTGTCCATTATGAGTTTTATGACCCCCTAAGGAGTCAGAATTGAAAGCGTCAAAATCTCCCCATTAAGTACGTTATAAAACCTACTTACTCAATTCGACAAAGGAAACTTTTATAAAAGACTATATTACATTTTTCTTCCACGATGAAAGAAGCTATCAACTCTGGCTATCAAATAGCGTTTTTGTCAAAATTTATGAAAGTCACCTCCCCTATTCCATGACTTCAATTTAAAAGTTATGCAAAATTGAAAGTGCTTCAATTTTTTGATCGTAACTGATTTTAAATTCATATATGGTGTCTAAAATAAATGAACCCCACTAATGTGTCGTCAATTTTTGTCAGTAACTTGTTAACAAAATGGAACGAAACAGGCCGATCCCTGGTAAGTTTTACGTTGATATTTCTGTAGGAGGGAATTTTGAGGGAAGCTTCTGATCAGATAATCCATAATCTTCTAATATTATAAACTAGTTTACCCGCCCCGGCTTTGCACGGGTGTATTTTTAACAGACTTCATCGAAAAAAAAACCCAATACAAACTTGCACCCTCTATTTTATCCTCTGTTCTTAGTGAGCATCTATGTCCTAAAACCAGACACCACATAAAAAAAAAACAAAAAACATATTCGTAGCTTTGTAGTTTTAGAGATTTCTTGTCTAAAGTATGCGCTTCTCTTTTATAACATTTTCAACCGACTTCAAAACAGGAGGCTTTGAATTCGTTTTTTTTGTATGTAAGTATGTATGTATGTTACGCGATTACACCGCTAATTTATCATCATCATCAGCCCGGAGACGTTCTCTGCTGAACGAAGGCCTCCCCCTTAGACCGCCACACTGTACGACAACCTGTCATTTGCATCCACCGGTTGCCAGCGACTTTTACAATGTCGTCGGTCTACCTAGTGGGAGGCCGCGCCTACGCTGCGTCTTCCGCTAATTATGAATTGATTTTGATGATTGTCTTTTTGTTTGGTACGTGATACCTACACGTACCAACACAGGTGGTCCCATATACATTTTACCGCGTATTATCATCATCAATTTCCTTCATTAACTTATCGTACACTTCCTACTCATCTTTTCCATAGTCATGTCGTTCTCACGTTCATATTCCAATTCTCCATTTAATTCCACGATCTGTCTTTGGCATTCCTAAATTGATAAACAAACTACCGTACATGATATAACGCATGTTTTTGATTAAAAGCAATACCTGGTTATGTTTCTCAAATCCAATTAAAAAAAACTTGCCGTTTACTATTTTTTTCATCTGGCATCCAGAAATATTACAAAGCAAAAATTAGCCAAATCTGTCCAGGCGTTCTCGAGTTTTAGCGAAACTAACGAACAGCAATGCAGCAATTCACTTTTATATATAGAGAAGAAGATAATACCAGTGTGTTTTTTGGTTTATTTGTTGTTTGTTTGCTATTACACGGAACAATTACAACCGACGTGATTTTTGGCATGGCCGAGGTATAAGCCGAAAGTCGGAGAGTGATATAGACTGTTTTACATCCAGATATAATGAACGTCTTTAAACTTTAGTCTACAAGGTTATTTAGGTCATGAAAGATCATTTTTATGTATTAATTATTACAGCCTGCATTTTCTTTTTTTTCTAAGTGCACATAAATGTACGAAAGTTATGTAGAAAGATTTTTACAGTGCAAAACGTTGAGGCGTCTCTCACACTGATGTGTGCGAGTCTTTAGTACATACTAAATAATAATTGTTAAAACTAAGCAGATTTTCCTACAAGTTTTAATCAATGTTAGCTTTATTTGGATTTCAGTCAAAACCGATGAGTTTCCATATGTGGGTTTAACGAGATGTGTTGTTTTTGTCATCCTAGCTACATTTATTCTGGTAAGTCTATCTAGTTTGCAACAACAAAATTTGTTTGTTTGTCATAGTTTCAGGGTAACGTTTTTAGTGGAAATAACTGCAACAGATTAGTTCTGCCTTATAGACTCACTAGAGATATTTCCTTTTATTATGAAACTAAATTTTATGCTCTGAAAACGAAAACTTAATATTTTCATAATGAATGCCATAAGTAGTCGATTTGACTACAAGATTTTTAAAATATTAAGAAGACAACACGAAAATACATGTTCCACCACATTATATCACTTGCCACACTTAAATCGGTACTCAATTAATAAAACGCCACTACTTTTATACACTAACACACGAAAATACACTACAAGTTTTAAATAATAATAAAATGCGACGACATGTTTTTTCCGCGATCCCGCTAAAACTCTCTAATACTGCCTGATAGCAGAGCACGGAACAATCAATTTCATAATAGAATCAACCATAGCAAACGCTTGTACTCGCTTTGGTGACTCCGGTGCGAGGTTTCACATCACATATCACATCAACAGCCGGAAGACGTCCACTGCTGGACGAAGGCCTCTCCCTTAAAGGGAGGTGTTGCCATAATCCCCACGCTTGGCAGGCGGCTTGGGGATCGCAGAATGGTTACCACCGTTAACTAAGAGGACGCTGCTGCCCATCTTCCGGTGGTTCTGGATGCAGTTTTAGGACATACCCAGGTCCAGATGTTAAATTTAAAAGTCCTGACAGAAACCCTGATTTGGAACAAAATGTCCTGACATTTTACTGAAACATAAAACGCATTAGGCATTAGTATATAATAATTATATTCTATGTTATCGGCGTAGTTTAAATGTTTTGAGTGCCAAACAGCCATGAAAGGCCAATCGCAAGGTGTAAAATTACATATTCCAAAAAAGCCTGACATTTTAAAGTCCGGGCGGAAGCCTGTCACGTGCCTAAAAAGTCTGAAACGTCAGGTCACAGATCCTGACCTCTGGCGTGTTGCGGTTTCTGGCTTTGGTGTATGGCAGGCCGTCACAAGGAGCTTTCGATTATGACTATTTGAAATGTAACTTATTCTATAACATACTTCTATTGCAGTACCTGCCGCTAGGCGACCCGCATAGCCCCCAGTCTACCGACAAGAGGACCGGCTTCGGTGCAGTTTGTTGCCTCTGTGATATTTACGAGCTAATGCTCAAGTAAGTATGTCTACTTGATCCATATATCCACAGCTACTAGAGGACGGGAAGCAGCGTCTTCTCGGATAATGGTGGTGACCATTCTGCGATTCCCAAGTTGCCTGCCAAGCGTGGGAATTATGACAAATCCTCCCTATTGTGTCAAAAGCGACGTCTTCTGGATGAGATGATGAAGTATGTTTTAAAACTGCATCCAGAACCACCGGAGGACGGAGGTAGCAGCGTCTTCGTAGACCGCCACATTTTACAAGAACCTACCATTTTTGCATCCTCCCATTTCACGCGACTTTCACAATGTATTCGGTCCAACTAGTGGGAGGCCTACCTACGCTGCGTCTCCTGCAGGGCTAACATGCGCACCGCGAGAAAATTTTGTCGTGTCCTTATGTCGTGCGAAAACGAGACAAACTTATACAGATTCGTAGCCTTGTCCTGTTTTGTAGAATCGAGAAAATTTTCTCGCGGTGCGCATGTTAGGCGCTCTGGTTCGTGGTCTCCATTCAAGAACCTTTCTCCCTTTCGGTTACCAGTTCTTCAAGTGATGTGGCCTGACCACTGCCACGTCAACCTAGAGGCTACTCTTTAGATAGAGAAAAAGATTTTTCTACATACAGAGTAGCATCATCGGTAAACGTGAAAGTGCTAAATAAAAACTTGTTGTAAAAATTATGAGTGTGAAAGTGCGTACTGCTGTCATAAGGCCGACTAATAACGCTTTTGGTGGGCAATGATGCCGTCAGATATCTACGAAGAATTTCATTATGACAGTGTTGTTCCCATTCTGCCACAATAATAGAATTCAGTTTGATATACTTCATTAACGAACTAAATATACGGTTCATTTTGGCACCATGCCTTTAGGATTATTTTATTGTTAAACAGTAGGCGATAACTGTTTCAAATCGCTTTGCATTTGGCTGCCATTTCGCCTGACGATGCGGGCTACGATGGAACACACTTGCCTTGATGAAACCGACTCACTTGCGACTTGAAGACACTCAAATTTTAACTATCTATAGGGAAACATTCGAGTAGTGCATTTAATTTTAACTATTTGGCAATTCGCACCAAAAAAATACAATGCTTAGAAGAAAGAAATAAATAAATAAAGAAATGATGTCACAAAAATGGCTTTAACTCAGCATAGTGCTGTTTTATTCTCATTTTATCAGACAGAGCTGATCTTCAGTTGCGGCCGATTCTTGTGAGGTGACAATACAAACTTCTAATACATGTACATGTGTTCTCTTTTTGTCATGCAGTAATTAGATTCGCTATCTCTATTTTCCGGCAAATGTAATATGCATACTTTTAGCTAGGTATGCTTGATTGTGTTGTCTTGTTAATTTTGATCGATTTTCAAGCGCTGGGCCCGTCCATTCCATTATCACCGTCGCTGATCTAGACAGGTTATATATTAATCAAAGGCGTACCTAAATGTAGAAAAACATGAAATATCCTTATTTTCAGGTCATACTTCAAAATGTTGGAGATAATACAATATCTTTTGAGTGTGATCAAGGATGCTCTATACGATGCTAAAATACAGGTGAGGTTTTGTTTTTAAACAGTACGAATATGGTCATCATAGACCCAGTGACCAGGTTTAATTATTCCGAATAAAATTTGACCACATTTTTATCAACGCAAAATTGTACTTTAATACTCTTTTGTCTTAAGGGTGTGCTTTTTCTAGGCCCTTTGGTTAGAAATAATGCAAAGTATTAAAACTTTATTGACACCACAAAACCTGGTCCCGGGACCTGTCCTAAAACTGCACCCAAAACCACCGGAGGACGGGCAGCTACGTCCTCTCAGTTAATGGTGGTGAACATTCTGCGATACCAAGAATAGTATCCGAAGCCTGCCAAGCGTGGGGATTATGGCAACCCCTCCCTATAAAGGGGAAGGCCTTTGTTCAACCGTGGATGTCTTCTGGCTAATAATGATGATGACACCACCAAAATAGTATAGGTTCACAGTTCCTGACCACAGTTAGGAATAGAAGGCGGTAACAAAATTATTGTTCAAAAACAATGTTTTCTAATAATTGAACGGCGCGTTTGCTAGATTTTAATTTTTTAATTTTCAGTTCTATGGCGTACTGCAGAGGATCGATAGGAAAGATTTATGTCGGAACGCGTGTTCCGAAGAATGGGTGAGTTATGAAAAATAACTATGCTCTGGTTTTAGAGCGCCATTTTTACTGAACCTTACTCTGTCACTGACACACTTTACAATGAAACATTTTTAACCTATGCCTTTGAAACTTTTGTATGAAAGGCATTTGTTTTTGGACTTTTAGTTACGAAAACCTATGCTTTAAAGCCCATTTGGCAAAAATATAAGATAAAAAAACTAAACGCAAGAACGAGTTGCGCCGGAGTGCGAAAGAAGTTAGCACTTTTATGAAAACAAAAGGGATAGCGCGCGTCTCGCTTAGTGAGCGCTCACTAAGCTGTGTGCTGTGTGTGTGTGTGCTTAGTCTTCGCAGACAGGCGAGTCCCTGGGGCCGTTTTCACAGGGCCATTTGAGGGCGCGATATGACACATCTCTCTCCTTATATATAATAATCATTAATATATAATCATTAATTCACAGTCGATTTAATGTACTTATGCAAAACTTGATTTGTTTCGAGATTATTATAGTTATAACGGTTTTAAAGAAACTACTTATTTCTCAGGAGGAAGAAGTTAACGAACTCGATCCAGAACGGAAACGAAGACGGCCTGTCTGTCGATGTGTCAAAAAGAAATGCTGCAGGCAAATATAAACAAACTGTAATACAACCATTGAGCTAACATCTAAAGAGTCACAAACGTGCAAAAAAACTCTGCGCCAATACTCGGCGCACGCCATACAGTGCGCCGAGTTTTTGAACGACTTTAACTACGATAAGACATAAGCGCTCAAGCATACATTGAACACTATACGAGTACAAGCGCCATAACGTCTAAATTCGAACAATCCTATATAATGCACGTATAGGTATGTACAACGGCACTCGGGCATTTTTTGACTGTTTTCACATTCTTTAGATATTAGCTCAATGAATATAACCAATGAAAATTATAAAAAAGTCATGCACTACGGAAAAATCACTACCATTGTCATGAAGCAAGGCTTTTAGTCATTTTGTCTTTTACGTATTGAGAAAGGAAATGATTATCTTTCTGTGAATCATCCAATGTTTGTTGTGACCCAAAATTGTTCATCATGACCCTTTGTAAGTATCAGACTTGACGTGGAATTATGTAAATAAATGCGCGTAACAGTTGGTTGTTTTAAATGAAATGTTTGTTTCCTTGCCAAATATAAACGTATTCAGGTTGATGCGTGGCATGCATTATGCGGTTATTATGTTTCAGTTTCGATCTAATTTTATTCAAGCTGCATTTAGAAGCCGATGCCAGGCAGCGTATATGTGGCGTGGTAATGTGGACTCTTCCTCGTTTAAAAGTAGATTCAAAATTGTTAATCATTTACTAAATTTTAGACTGGTGAGGAGGAGACTGCGGTCGCGTGTTAAGATAGTTTTGGGTCTAAGATAAATTGGGAAGGGTTGAAGGTTTTCTCCGCGTATACGCTCGCGCCTTAGTTTAAACTATTATTTAGTTAGCGAACTATCTCTTTGGGAGTTTTGGCGGGAATACGGAAATATTATATCGTTGCATTCTATTATTTTCTTAAACATGTGTTATTTCGCGAAATAATGATTAAAAATGGTGGTGTTTAATTCATTGAGTGTTGAATTACATGTACGAGTGTATAATAAAGTTATATTATTATTAACGGGATATTTACCGTGATTATGTTGTGAAATGAGCTCCCGATATTTCGGCGCAGTTGCATGCACCATGTTCACGAGTAGACACAACGGTTGTTTACCTTTAGTAAACAACCGTGATAGTTTAAAACGAGTGTATAATGTCGTGAAACATGTCTTTTCGTTTTGTTTTCAAAACTCCGTAGAAGCTCATAGTAAAGTCGCCACAACTTTACTAGGGCATGACTTGGACTCGACTATGACTAATTTCGTGTGACTAACTGTGATTTCATAACATATTTGACTTGATTATACTATAAAAACTTGAAAATTCATAATCCTGACACTAGCAGAATGCACAACGTGCGATGCCAATAACTTATAACTATCTCATGCAATTATTTTATAATTTTGTAGATAGTTAATGCTCAGAAATTGGCATTTTGTCTCGCTTATCCATTTCAATATTTTGAATATATCATTTTTTAAGTTAAGCTGTTGTGATGAAAAAGTTATGAAGATCGCAATTAAACGTTGTATTGATTTAAAAAAACTTACTTGACGTTAGCTGCGTGCCAATTCTTATTTACAGTTCTTTTATTATTTACGGGATACGGGGAGGTTATCTTACATACAGGCAGGCACCCGCCTGCCCGTGAACATGGTGCATGCAACTGCGCCGTAATATCAGGAGCTCGTTTCATAACATAATCACGGTAAATATCCCGGAAATAATCATAGAAATGTAAAAAATAGCCGTGATAGTTTAAAACAGTGAATACTTCTTCAGAGCTTGTGAATTCAAAAAATAGTTTTTGGAAAAGAGGATAAACCATGATCAACGTAATAATAAGTCACAACGGCAAACTAAAACTACAACTAAAAACTAGTCCGGGCTCGAAAATTAATTACGAGAGATACGGGTAATATAATGTTTGCAATCAAATTCCGTAGAATAGCCGCAGATTTAGGTATTTTATAGGAATTTATAAAATGTAGAGTATCGAAAATCCACAGAAAACTTAAGAAAACTTGGTTTGATCCACTTTTTTTCTTGGCATGCTTTAGAATCCAGTGAAGATACAACATTTTGAAGTTCTCGTAGTTTAACACGAACAGCAAAGTAGTGCGCGCCAAGTTTTATAGCGTCTCCGAACAATACCTAATTACTGAATTCGTCGCGGACGTGTTGTAATAAACTGGTGCGAGCAGAGCATTTGGGGGCCAGCCAAGCGTTTAGCAAAATCTGAGTCTTAAATGGTCTCTAGTGTGTTTCTGTTTTTAAACCGTCTCAGTAAAGACTAATGCCGAGGCCACACATTGGCTATTTTGCCGAATAAAAAGGGATGCACGTATACAGGCTACATAGATGCGTCTTTTTTTATTCGGCAAATATAGCCAATGTGTGGCCTCGGCATAAAGTATCGTATATTTATGTAGAGAAAAATGACTTAGGTATTATTACATGTAGATCAACTTTGGTAAATTAATGCCTGACTCATTTTCCTATAAATAAATAGACATAACAATACAATTTTGTATTTAATATTTTATCTATACGTAAGACATTTACTTACGGTCCTAGCCTTTAATCCTATCAGAATGCAGTGCAACGTTTACCAATTGAGTTTATTTGAATTCGATAACATTAACTACTTCAACCACAATTTGTATGAAATCAGAGCAGCATTATCTAATGTCACGATTTGGTACTGATTTTGTTTTAAAGGTGCGCACATATAAACATAGTTAAAATTACAGCGACACAATACAAGTTCCTACTGTAGTTCTTTATTTACATTCTATTCACTCATGGATGATCCACAAGTTCAGCTATAACATTTGGCGTGGGCTGTAACCAGTATAGCTAGGCAGACCTACGTTTGATAATGGTGGCCGTGAACTTGGCAATTCAATTCTTCACCGGATCGTGCGCCGGCGCATGTAAGTATGAGTCTGCTAAATAATTCCAATATTTTTAAACACCAGTCTATTTTTGAATGTTTAGTCGCCATCGATCACGTTAGTTTAGTGTTGAAGTAACTTGAGATTTATGAGTTGTATTTAGAATGTACATTCGAACTCTATAAGTGACCATGTAGAGTTCTAAATCAGTTAGATCCAGTAGGAAATAAAGAACATTTGCTTTTAGAACTAATCATGTACAAGATATACGTTGTGCACAATGTAATAGCGTAATCTGTGATAATATCTTTTTTATTTTTATAGTGGTAGCCGGAGCAAAAAAAAATTCGCCCCCGGGTGGGCTCGAACCACCAACCTTTCGGTTAACAGCCGAACGCGCTAACCATTTGCGCCACGGAGGCGATGCGAAGACGCGCCGTAATTATTGGTAGGTATTTTTTTAGCGCCCGTTGTCTGTTTAAATGAATTTATTGTGGGTTATATTATTAAATTATCTGTTTTTTAGCTCTTTCGCAAAAACAGTCGTAACTATTTGTGGCCATCATAATTATTATTTTATTGTGTAACGTCACTGTGATTGTTGTGCGATCTCTATTACATCCTATTATCAGTAGAATTAGGTACCTACGACAAAAAGAAACGTAAAATATACGCAAACGATAGAAATAGGCTAGATGACTGGTTTTTTTTTATTGTCCTATTCAAATGTGGCCCATAAATATAGCTGATTAAAGAAAAGAAAATTAAAATCTGATCAAAAATAAGCAACTTATAAGCATTTTGATATCATGCTAGACAGAGAGGCGAAACAGCAAATCGTGACGTCACTTGTCAGGACGCCATATAAATTCTATTCTGACAAGTAAGGCGTGACGTCATTTTTTGTTTTGTGGGAAAGGGACAGAGTTGTCTCTAACAAAAACTTTAAACGCTCATATATCAGAACATTATTAACCGATTTAAATAATGTTTTCAATTACCATACTATATTTACTTAAATTCTTCATCTAAGCTATTGGTTTCAACGATTTAAACATCAGTCATCTAGCCTATTGTATGAAAATTTTAGTTTCCATTTACATCCGTTAGGGGCGTTGCCTCAGTTTTCAGTTTCCTCCTTGGAGGATCTAGCCCTCAAGGTTTTCTCTACCGTTTTCGTACTACGTTTTTTTCGATACGTTTCTGTGATAGGAAACAGATGATATGATGATTTACTTTATCTAACTACGGGGAGAGAAGGAGAGGCCCCAAAAGAAACAAAAAAGGAAAAAAAGGAGGAAGGAGGTGATCAAAAGAGAAGGGAAATTTCCTTCTCTTTTGTTCTCTTTCCATCTATTTTTCAGGCATTGGAGTGACGAGACTAAAGAGAGAGAGAGACGTTCGCCTGGTGGTAAGCGTCACGCCTGCCCATAACAGTGCAGTGTCAGAATTGTAATTTTTATCTCATGGTTTGTAAATAATATTATCAACAACCATGGGCCTAGGCAAAGCCAAGGTACATAAATAAACTAATTAATTAACTATATCTACTAATTCCTGCCCATAGCTTGTCATAAACATAACGACGTATAAAAACTGCCACGTTAGTAAAGAACCAATGATCACACATATGTTAAAAAACTTGCATAACGCATTATCAGACCAAATAAAACACACCTACACCCAAACCAATAATTTAAAATAAAGTTTTATTGCATTTTTTATTGCCTCTATATTAGTTTCAGTGGGTATCGAGATAGTGATATTTCTGGAACTGGGCTATTTTTATACAGGGTTTTTTTTACAAATCTACGAGATGCGGAATGTCAAATGTTTTACAGGTATTTACGCGTTGTCTGCCCTGCTTTTGGTGAGTGTCGGATTGATTTTTAAGTGGTGAAGAAACAAATTGTAATGTTTCAACTTTTAACCTGTCCTTGGAAGGTGTTTGGGATTATATTTCACCCTTAAGCTTAATGCAGAGTATCAGATTCATATTATAATTTAAAAAAAACTATCTCAACGTCTAACGCTGAATGTAGGCATACCATTAAAGGGCAATCGGGCCATATCCACAACGCTGTTCCAGTGGCGGGTTGAAGGGATGGAGGATAGGGAGATGCGTTGAGAAACTTGCGGCCGTTGTTCAAAATTTGCGGACAGAGTGTGACGTTACACTTATTTGGTCAGTCTGCTAACGGCCGCCTCACGTAGCAGTCATTCAGGTTTTCAAAACAGATTGTCGACTTTTAGTGTTTTTACGCAATAAAGGTGAAATGAAAATGAGTTGCTGCGATTTTTCATGCACTTATTGTGGACGAGTGTAGGTTTCCTCAAAATGTTAAAAGTGTTTCCTCAAATAAGCAGTGGTGGGAAAATCCGTACATAAACTCCAAAGAGCTCAATGGTACGGGCTCGAGATGGAATCCACAACTTAACATAATGTGATTCACATATGCACCATTGAATTTCTTATCCAGATAGTTAGATATGCAAAGTTTCCTCACGATGCTTTTCTTCGCTGAAAAAGTATTGAGTAAAATATAGTAGATAGTATTGAAAACGACTTTTTCGAAAAACTAGAGTAAGAAATCAGACTAAAACAGATTAATAGAGTACTTATAAGTAATGGGACTGTTGTAGGTATTGCGTGTATACCCATAGAGCACTCACGCTCACTAAAAAGCTTCTTTTGGCGGCGGCGTCGTGTGTCGGGTCGCCCTCTTCCCTCCAATATGGTTGAGGAGAGCGATGGCTGGCACATGCGTCAACTCGTGAACGGGTGCTGCTTGCGGGAGCTGGACTGCTCGGATCGGAGTATACACACAATTCTAGCAATAATTAGTAATTACTTAGTTAGGTTCTTTTAATATATTATTTTTGTAAAGCTTAAGTTATTGAGAGTAAAATTTATTTTATAAAAAAATATTTTAAATTGACAAAAGGCCCACAAAAGGACCCACAGACCGTAGAGCTAATAAACAATAAATAAAATAAAACTACCTTTTCTATACATTTTTCTATTGAATACGTACTACCTACATATTTATCGATAGTTTATGTATATTTTACAATTATGAATAAGTACATGCTTAATAAAATACTAAAATAGATATAAACTAAAATAGGGACCTGGGTATGTCCTTAAACTGCAACCAGACCCATCGGAGGACGGGCAGCAGCGTCCTCTTGGTTAACGGTGGTGACCATTCTGCGATCCCCAAGCCACCTGCTAAGCGTGGGGATAATGGCAACACCCCTCTATAAAGGGGGAGGCCTTCGTCCTTCGTTCATTCGTGTGTCTGGGTGTAGTATGTATTATAAGTATGTATTTACGAAAAAAAATAATTGTATATAAGTATTCTATCAGCTATCTGGTTTCCATAATACAAGCTTTGCTTAGTATGGGGCTAGATGGCGCTGTGTGTAATAAATGTCCCCCCAATATTTATTTATTTATTTAGTGGACGTTTTATGGCTGACGACGACATGCTTAATAAATAGCACGTAATTCGTTTTTAATGGAAAAAATATATCGTGTTTTGAAAATTCAAAGGTGCACGCGCTAGATTTGCCTAAAGATGAACTAGACAAAGTAATAGAAGATGAAATAACGGAGAAACTCAGCAAAGACCTGTTGCAGAGTATCGAGAGGAAGTTCCAGATCGATTTAGAGAAGTATTGCATAATTATTTAATTAGTTTATTCTTACTTATTATCAACGCTAACATTGCTTAACTTTAACTATAAGTATGTAATAAAATCGTGTTCAATGTAATAACGATTTTAATCTACTTCTAATTGATGTCGAATTGATTTGAAATAATGAAATGACAATTAATGTTCAACTCTTCTTTTGTGTAAGGCATTTATGGTTATAGCTTAAGGTATATTTTCGGTAAGTTATTTGCAAAGGCGTTTGCCACAGCAGATCTACATGGCATTCAGTGAATAATCCTTTCATAGAGATTTATGGTGCGATTGAAGCTATCTTGAAAAATAAGGTTAAGTCATGCTGGTTAGTGTTTTTTATGATTGATACTCTATATGTTTGAACACCTAAAAGTAAGGAGCTCTAGGCTTCTAGGCGCTGAACAGTTAGCCACTGCTACTTCAAATCAAGCTTTGACCATGTCGTCGTCTCAGGTCGGTTGACATGGTTCTGGTGAAGATCAATATGCTTCTCCGGAATGGGACCACTCACATCCAGGACAAAATGGTGGAGCTACAGACGCTGCTTGATTCTATCAGGAAAGAGGGAGAAGTTGAGGTACTTATGGGAAACTTTACTGCTAGAATATTATTTAAATACAATCCACACAAATGGAATGTTTTTTTTCGTTCCTGATTCACATACAATAGCTTATTACAGACTTCATAGGTTTTGTCACAGCAGCGGATAAAGTTATGTAAATTTTTGTACCAAATTATAGTCCCGTAGTCCCTGAATAAAAGGACATAACTAAATTGGGAAATTTGAAATATTTTACTCGTATATGACAACAGGTTACCAGAATTTTCAGAATCAAGATTTTGAAGGAACTATAAATTTAATGTAAGCTTATGTATTATTTTTATTGTTGAATTAGAATTCCTCATGCTTTACAAGCAACAGATACACTGGCCAAATCAACTCTGTCTAGAATACAAGTCATTAATTTCAATAAATGCAGTTTCCCGACCTGGGTATGCCTTAAAACTGCATCCAAAACCACCGGAGGACGGGCGGCAGCGTCCTCTCGAACGGTGGTGAAAATTCTGCGATATCCAAGCCACCTGCCAAGTTTGGGGATTATAGCAACCACCCCGTATTAAGGAGAAGCCTTCCAGCAGGACATCTTCAGGCTGATGATGGTTTTAATAAACCTTTTGATTTTGCTTTACAGCTAGATAGATGCCTTCAGGAACGCCAGAATGAGACAGGATCTCTTGCTGAGAAAGCTCTCCATCAGATGGTGGTGTGTGGCTACGCACTGATTGGTCATGATCCTGCGCAAGCCGTGACCAGGGTCATGGAACTAAAGAACATGATCACTGAAGGAATCAAGCCGGTGAGTTATGAAATAACTTATCTGGCCCAGCGCTCTTTTAAAAATCGAGATCTCTGACGTTTCAATGCGTTATTCTTCTCTAACTTTAGGAAATTTGAGTTATCTACTTTATCTATCTATTAGGAAATATTATTGTTGTTATAATAACGACCATTGCCAGCCACATTATATGTTTTAACTTCCTGATATTTTTATTAAATTTCTATCATACATCCCCTTAAATTCTTTAATCTTAAATCTTTTATGAACGCCCAATATAGTTATGAAAACTATCACAAAATATAGATTAAAAAAAACATAATTGATAAAGTTGCTAAGAACACCATTACAAAGGTTTAACAAATATAATTTTGTTTCAAATAAGCTAAAAATAATATTTTATGTATTACATATTCACTCAGTCGTTATTTATTCAATGTTTTTGTTTATTCAATCGTCAATCATGGAATTGCCAAGAACAAGTTACCTATAGGCAAAGTATAGTCCAAGTAGGCAACAAACTGTAGGAATAGCTACGTTATTCCTGACGATCATAATAATGAACCATAATTCCCCTCCAAAACCCGACCGAGAATAGCTTTTACAAAAATATTACAAAGTTGGATAACTGCGCACGAACACACAGTTGCTGATCGATCGTTATAGTCCTATTTCTACACGATCCGACACAAATAGACCAGATTTCTGAAATAAATCTTAAATTTAATTCGTTGGTTAAACTGAATTGATTGCTTTGTCGAATCGAAATATCCGATATATTTCGATGGTATCTATGCCATCATCGATCTAAAAAAAAATTGTGGGACCTGGGCATGTCATGAAACTGCATCTAGAACCACCGGAGGATGAGCAGCAGCATCCTCTTGGTTAATGTTAGTGTATGACCCTCGAGCCGCCTGCCAAGCGAAGCCTTGCCAAGTGCCCTGTCTATGAATGGGGAGGCCTTTGATTATAAACCTGTCTATACAACATGTAACATAAAGGTTCGACAATACTGAAGGGTATGTTTGTAATCATTCATTCAAACCTGAAATCGCGAAAAAAAACAGCAGTTCCATACATTTTTCTCAAGGTCCATGTCAATCAATTTTTTGTATGGAACAGCTTATTTTTTTCGCGATTTCAATGTTGGCCCCATAGTAAAAGTTGTTCATAATGACAGCGACAATGATATGATGAATAGACGAGAAATAACCGCACGGATTTTGAAGACAATAAGTTGAGCGCCGGCTCTCCACTCGCTTCAGTCATAATCTGCCTTTGCGAAATGCGAGCCGTACGATACGACAATACAAACTTCTAATACATGTTCATGTGTTCTCTTTTTGTCATGTTTGTTGCTTGATTGTGTTGTCTTGTTAATTTTGAACGAATTACAAGCGCTGGGCCCGTCCATTCTATTATCACCGTCGCTGCATAATGATTAGTACATACATACCATTCAGTATTGTTGAACCTTGTTTGTTAACCAAAAGTACCTGGACCTGGGTATGTCCTAAAACTGCATCCAGAACCACCGGAGGACGGGCAGCAGCGTCCTCTCAGTTAACGGTGGTAACCATTCTGCGATCCCCAAGTCGCCTGCCAAGCGTGGCGATTATGGCAACACCTCCCTTTAAGGGAGAGGCCTTCGTCCAGCAGTGGACGTCTTCCGGCTGTTGATGTGTATAATCAAAGGGGGAGGCCTTTTTCCAGCAGTGGACGTCTTCTGCCGATGAATAAGTGTTAATTTGTTGATCAACAAAAAAACTAGTTGTACTGCTGATATTTTTATTTATGTTATAGGTACTGCATAATTTAGACATCTTTACAGTAAAAAAAACTATAATTATAAATTAGCATCGAAGACCAATAGCAAGATTGCACGTTATACATATTACCTAATAGGTATTCAAAATATTTAAACGCAACGGCCCGGCCTTGTGACCGCGTGCACTAAAATACTTCAAAAGCATGCTTCAGGTAGTTACGAGGGTACATTAAAACTTGCAGATATACGGGGAAAAGAAAGAAATTTACGGCCTGCTCAAAGTCTGCGGTCATGACCACGAGAGTCTGAAGAAGGTCATTAAATGCGTCATCTCCAAGGTGAGCTTTTAGCGTTGTCTCTACTCTCTGAAATCTAATGTAATGACTGGGAGTGTCAGACGTTTCAGACTAAGAAGTGCTAAGGTCAATGTATATACTAATATTTCTCGACAAGTGCGATAAGGATGTATTTTTAGAGAAGAAGAAAAACCTAGAATTAACAAAGTTAATAATATTACTTTTAGATAAGCGTGGTTATCGCTTTTTGTACAATATCACCTAGACAAAATAACACATCTCAACTTAGCAATTAACATACTGCAGTTAAATTAAACGCAGTTCTATATAGGAATGATTATTTCCCCAAAGATACACTATCTCTATAGATACACTTTTATTAAAACTACGCTTTTAATTCTATAAGATACATCTTTTAAAAACCCGACCAGTTTTTCCTCTTAGGCTTTTCAGTGTATGATGTGAAATGTAAACATGTAGTAGAGTCATATCTATCACTACGCTAATATAATAAACTAACTACTGTAAATAATAAATGATCATAATGTACGACAAGACGTGAACGAAATAAAAACATCTACTTACTGAAATTAGGTAGTCATTAGCTTCTATAAACAAAATGTGTACATCTAATAAACATTACGAATAAACACAATATTAAACCGGAGAGTGCACGTGTCATAAACGAATGGTTTCTTCAGATCGTTCCGAAAGATTGACAAATTCCGGAAACTATAATTTCAATAGCCGACGAGAATTTGGGACGGGATCAGTGAATATATTCGAATATTCCACTGAATCGTTAGTCATGTCCGGTGTGGAAACACGCCTGAGCGAAATGCGATTCCTGAACTATACAAAAAAAACTAGACTTTGAAGTAATTTGTGCGCTTTTTTGATGGTTTCTAAACTATTCGCAACGTGTAATATTTTTAATGTAATTTATTTTCTCTACAATTTTATTAGCGTTTCAGTAGTAGTTTAAGTCTCATGTGATCCTGTATATCATAAAACAATGTAATAAATCAAATACTAATGTTTCGCTCAGAAATCAATAAAAATATACCAACTTTTGACACATTGACTAATTCTAACCTCACATTAAAATAAATTTACTATAGCATAGAAGAAGAAGACTATCATCACATAAGATGTAATTGGCAAAAAACAGATAGGGACACTATTACAGTGAACAGTTGTAAATACTACCAACTCGAAGTCCGAAGAAGATTGGACGAATACAAATCTAGGGACGTGAATATCCAAATTATTGCTAGAAGGGGAAAAATCATTTCAAGGCTTTTTTGCCGAACTATAAATACTATTTCTTACAATTTCAGTCAACAGTAATAAAATCAGCAATGATGGACATCACCAGCAAGCTCATTGAAGGTGTAGTAGATCTAACAAAGTTGATGGCTCACGGTGCAATGCACGAGGCATGCCTCATTGAGGTTGTCAAGACGACTGAAGAAGAAGCTTTTGAACTCGTAAAGAAAGTTAGAGACTGTAGTAGCGGAAAAGAAGCAAAGGCTGAGTTAGTTCAATTTATAGCGGAAAATAATGCTACACTTCTTGATGTTCCCAGACGTAATAAAACTGATTACATTAATGATACAGAAGCTGGGGATGACAAAGTTAATACAGAAAGCGTGAAAGACGTAAACAATGTGCGCCGAAGAATGGTGGATGAGAATAAAGCACGAGGACTGCACAGTAAATTAAAAAAGAAGCTTAATACATTGAAAAGAAATTTAAATACGGATTTTCAAAACAATTTTGTTGGATAACTAATTCTTTTGGTAGAGTTATATTATAAAGTATGTAACTTAAATGTTGTTTTTATTTTTACCATCCTTCTTTCAAGGCCAGAGACATAGAGCCAGACTTTACACAAAACAAAAATATGTCAAAATCACGTCAGTTTTCATAAACGAGGAGGAACTCGAATAATGCTTAGACAGTTTAGATACTCAGATATATTTTTTATCACATCAGCAGCGCGAGTACCGTTCTTGACGATCGTTATATTTGACGTTTAAATCGTATATTTGACATTTAATACGGTATAATTCCATAAAAATCAGTATATTCTCAAATTCCTCTAAGTAAATCTGCTATACCGACACGTCAAATTGAGCGACATAGAATGGTACTCGCGCTGCAGGTGACCTTTATCAAGGAGCTTTACAAGCGTGACGCACGCGGCCTCTTATTGATTCGCACTGCGGGTCGCAATAACATAAAGCAAGCACGTCAATTTCGATTGTAAAATGTTTATTCATTCTTATCGTACAAATAGTTTCCTTCATGCTTATGCCTATTTCCATCTCATAGTGAAATTGGATGTACTAGTATAGTATTATATTATCTTTGTCGATACTAAGACAAATCTGTACTAAAAACGTCCTCTGCTGCCTTAATCCCCACGCTTGGCAGGCGGCTTTGGGATCACCGAATACTCACCACCGTTAACCGAGAGAATGCTGCTGTCCGTCCTCCGGTGGTTCAGGATGCAGTTTTAGGACATACCCAGGTCCCAACATAAACTCATCATTATATCAAATCAATAATAGTGCAATCAGTACTGGTGGTCTCGAGTTTATTGGCTTGTTTGAATACAATACTTGTATGTATAAATATTATAACAATAATTTTATTTTTTGTTTAGTTTAACTAGCCAGTGACCTCACAGCATAATTTTCTTTAATTAAGTCCTAAAATAATGCTATGCTACCCAAAATTATTGTTATAACCTTTTAAACCAATCCACATAAAAAATTATAATCATAATTATGTTTAATTTAGCTCAAAAATGACCCCATATCGGATAGACAGAGCTTTTTAAGTCTTAAAATAGTTTTTAGTTGCGAAACTCCAAGTGTAAACGATGAGGGTATAACGTCGTGTTTACTTTATTCTTGTTGTTTATAAAATCGTAAATAATTCTGTGTACGGTGGGGATTGATCTGAGGAATTAATGTTGGCGGTAAAAAGTTACGGAAATATTATAGAAATAACTATTTCATACGTAAATAACTTCGACCTCGGTAAGCTAGAGACAATGGTCAACACCGCCTAAAAATAAGAGAAAATAACGTGAGTAAATGAAACGTGAAACGTGAGTATTAAACCCAAAAAAGATAAAATAACTTTCATGTGACAATCCAAAATTGTCCCAACATTTATTAGCCGGCTTTGTAAGACTCAAATCTTGTTGTGAAAATGAAAATGAAAAAATCTTTACAACTACAAAACACAAAACAATTCTGAGGTACAATTTACTGTATTTATGTATTATTATTATTTATTTATTTATTTATCTACTATATTTATCTAAACCTCTCTTTCTTATATGACGACACCATCCTCCCAGGATCATCAGCCAACCCTAGTCACTGCTGAAAATATGACTCTCTTGAACTTAAAGTAACAGCCAGTGTAGCTATGTTTACTAAAATATTAATAATGATCACATTTGTATCTTTCATTTCCTATTTTTTTCCCCCCAATATTTATTTCGGTAACCTTAATTAATCCGGCAAATGGATAGACTAATGTAGCATTCACCTCATCATATCGTGTAATGAATGCCCTGTTTAGAGTTTCATACAGAGTGCATTTCAAATTATAAAGACTACGCAGTCCATCTGTCTGGCGTTGTTTCATCTTCTATCTCTCTTCAAAGAAAATATCCCTTCCTTCGATTTTCTTTATTATTTCTTCAATATAACCAGAAAATATTGGAAAAAAGGGATTAGTCTAATGTGGACCAAATGAGCGTTAACGGGGATGGTTATATTAAGGCCAGCGTTCAAGTTTTTTTTTATTTCACGTTTCAAGAACATTTTTTTAATGCGATCGATCATAAGTCTTAAGTTTTATCAGGTTGAGTCACATTTAGCGGAGCAAAAATATGGCGGCTACGCAGATCGTGCTTGTCAATTTCGATTTTTGAAGTTTTTCTCAGATTATTCGAACATTAACGAAATTAATAATGCTTAACCAAAGAAAGTTCTCCAAAATACTATTATCTTTTAATAAAAATAAATTAATGTGACTATGTGCTATAATTAGGACATATAACCGGATAAAGTATAAAAATAGGCACTGTTTCGGTATTTTGTTCTATCAAGGATAGCATAATTAATCCTGTTTTCAACCAAAAAAATAACTAAGACGGATGTTCGTGTGTAACATTTATATTAATATATTTTTTGCCATTAATTATAGCAATAGACTATATAGACAAAATAACATTGATTTTTCGAGGAGCAACTTTGGAATACAGAACCCTTAACGGGAGTGCAGTCATAAGAACATTACGGATTTACAGTAATCGATTGAATTTTTGTAGGGTTGACGAATACGCAGTATTAGTATTTGTATTTTGTATTAGTATATATATAGTAGACTGCCATATAGCTCAGCGGTAGCGTGTCTGCCTTCAGAGCTGTAGGGCGTGGGTTCGATCCCCACCCAGGGCAAACATTTATGTGACGAACATAAATGTTTTTTCTGTGTCTGGGTGTAGTATGTATTATAAGTATGTATTTACAAAAAAAAAGTATATAAGTATTCTATCAGCTATCTAGTTACCTTTGTAACTAAGCTTTGCTTAGTTTGGGGCTAGATGGCGCTGTGTAAAAAATGTCCTGCGATATTTATTATTATTATTTATTATTATATTGACAAGTGTGACGTAAATCATCTCTTGAACCGTAACAGTTAGCTGGTATCAACCAACTACCCGATAATGGTTCAACGGAGCACCAACGTGATAATGTTGTGAAGGCGAATTCTTTAAAAAACACCGTTGTTCGTCATTTTTCTTTGCGTTTCATTAAACAACAAAACCTGGACCTGGGTATGTCCTAAAATTGCATCCAGAACCTCAGCAGCGTCCTCTTAGTTAACGGTGGGGAGCATTCTGCGATCCCCAAGCCGCCTGCCAAGCGTGGGGATTATGGCAACCCCTCCCTATTAAGGGAGAGGGCTTCGGCCAGCAGTGGACGTCCTCTGGCTGTTGGTGATGATGATGATGTTGATGATGATGATGAAACAATAAAAATACTTGTTTTTGCTTCTGACTAAACTTGTGTCACTAACGTGTAAACTTTTAATAAAATCAAACCAAGTGCGAGACAGGGTTCGCAATAAGCAACCTTGTCAGTGTAAATACCTTTTTTTTATAATATAAATTATGCATAATATTTTGCGATGGTACGGACCCCTTGGTGCGCGAATTCAACTCGTACTTGTACGTTTCCTACATAGTACTTGTTTAATTATTATTATTTTCTTTTGGAACGTTGCCAATTTCTTATATACAGACATGGATCGAACTCGGAGGAACTTTTCAGGTTTTTGTATTTGTATAGGCGGAAAGGTAGGCGAGTGTGCTTCGGCTAACGTTGGTTACTACCAAGTTTTTTGGAGGTGCCAGGAATGTATACGTGACCCAGTGCATGTTTAGCACCGAGTACTTCCTCAATAATATTATAAATGCGAAAGTGTGATGGTATCTGTATAATCCTATTTGTGCAACTTTACTGTTTTACGTTGGGCAATGGATCAGATATTTAAAAAAAAAAATTAATACATATTTTGTTCTTCTTGTATTCTTGTGATGTGGCCTAATAGTTTATTATATTTATATTGCAGCTGTTTATTTTTTGTGTAGTCGGTTAAAACATTGGGTAAATTTTATTACATCTAATTATGTAGATAGGTATTTTGTTTTCGAGCTCTTGCGAGTGTTTACTTCTAACATTAGCAATGACCTACTGCAAGAAACTTTACCAATGTTTGGTAAACAACTACTGTACACATAATTTATAACGGGCAGTTATACTTTCGCGGAATATTATTGAAATAATATTTAGGGAACACGTATCCATTCAAATATGGACGAAAACTGTTGTTAAAATATAAGTTTACTAGAAAGTTAACACTATGGGCTTTTCTTAAAAATGGCGCTTAAAGTTAAATTATATTAATTAGTACTGCGTATGTAATTTGTGTATTGCGAAGAAGAGATTTAGGCCACCAAAATATTTTTTAACAATAGAATAAATTGGTAACTAATATTTGTGTAGGTAAGTTTATATTAAGTAGGTAAGATTATTAGGTATATTGTATTAATTTATTAATTAATTGTATATTAATAGTATATTATGATACGAGGCCGTAATAAAGCACGCGCGCCGCAAGCGAGCGCGATAATGGAGCCGAAAGTGTAATTACCAATGGACACGCGTTTTATACGACGTCTTTCATCAACTTGCAAGAAGACAAAAAACCAACATGTATTGTCATAAAAAAATTGATAATAATCAACCACACAGCGAAAACGTCAACAAATATTTGCGGAAAATGATGCGCAAGCCAGCGATGCGCGCACAGGTAATATTTTCTTTAGCAGCATAAATATCAATGCTGGTATTACAGGTATTAATAACAATATTATACCAGACATATTACAAAAAAAACTGTATTAAGTGCATTATCTTGGATTACGAGCCTAACACCGGCGCTATAAGATCAAGTTTACGAGCAAGTGTGATGGAAACATAAGTAGTTACTAAACGTAACTTTCTGATGCACGCGCCAATCTTAAGCTTTTCTAAACTGTTCCATAGAATAATGTGAATATCATTTGTCTATGGAAAGGCTGCTTTAAGGATCGCGATTTTAGGGTCATCATCAGCCAGAAGACGTCCACTGGTGGGCGAAGTCCTCCACCTTAATCGAGGGATGTCATAATCTCCACGCTTGTCATGCGACTTGGAGATCGATTTCATTGTCAGTCGGTAGAAAAATTGTTCACCATTGCGGAAAAAAAACGATAAACCAAAAAAAAAACACAAATATGAGTGTATCGATTTAGTACTACCGTCCTGCATACCCTTGCACAAACCACAAATACCACAATGTATTCTAAAACTGTTACTCACGGTGCTTAAGTGAGATATAATATCGATATTAACGTCGATCGCGCGTCATCGAGAGCCTTGGCACGAATCGATGATCCTATTCGAACACTAGGGATTTTGTAGGCGTCTAGGAGATTCCCGATTATTGCCATCAATTGATTAGAGAATAGAGATGAAATCACAGAAGGAAAAATCTGCACAGTGTTATGTCGTGACGGTTATAGAGTTCCAAAAGTATATTTACAAGTTCTCGCTTAGATAAATTATTTATTATTTTGTTTCTTAACTTTTTTAAATGTAAGTAATGGATTTGGGTTCGTCCTAAAACTGCATCCAGAATCACCAGAGTATGGGCAGCAGCGTCTTCTTGGTTAACGGTACACAGTATGCTCACTTCTGCGATCCCGAAGCTGCCTGTCAAGTTTGGGGATTATGGCAACCTCCCTCTATAAAGAGAAGGCCTTTGTACAGCAGTGGACGTCTTCTGGCTGATATGTAATACAATGGAAAACCGTCTCCAGGTGGTGACCACCGTGAAGAAACTTGCCAACGTGAATTTGTCAACCCGCACCAGCAACCCTAGCATGCGCCTCGCAATAAAGTTTTTCATGTCTTTATGTCATGCGAAAACGAGACAGACTTATACAAAGCCGTATCCTTGTCCTGTTTTTTAACGACAGTTAGAATAGTGAAGATTTTATTACGGTCCCCATGCTAGGCCTGCAGGGCAGCGTGGTGGAACATGCCAATCATCCTTAGAGGGTAATTATAGCCAGCAGTGAAATATAATACTTAAACTGATGCATTAAGATATGTTTTCAGACGTTTTCAGAATAAATAATAGTACTCGACGTGCAATACATACGGAAGCATCGGACATCACTCGTAATTATGGCTGGGCGCTGACAGATGAGCCAGACGGTCTATAAGTAACCTGACTATGTTTAGCCTATCTATACTATGTGTAGCTATTAATGTTATTCACCGGACCCGTTTCTCAAAGGGTAATTGAAAAAGCTTTGTACGTGTAGGTATAAGTCGCTGCTAAATCTTGGAGGATCTAGCTCTCTCTCTGTCTCAAAGTGCTAAATTGATATTTAACACAAGTCGAGTCACAGCGCACAGCCGTACCATTCTTTAATTATTTTGCAGCCGTAGTTTTTTTTACTATTTATTGGCTTAAGTTTTACTGCCATCTCGTCTGATGTTAAGCGAAGATCTGCCTACGATGGAGCACGCTTGCCTAGAAGAAACCGATTCACTCGCGACTTGAAGACACCCAGATTATAGTTATCGGGAAACACCCACTCGGGCAGCGCATTCCACTGTTTAGCAGTTCGAATAAAGAAAGTGGAATCAAACCGTTTCGTACGAGTTTTTGGCCTATCAACCATGAAACGGTGTCGGCTCCTGGCCGTCCAATAGAAGAATGGGCAGGGGGAATAAGGTCATGCAAATCCGAAGTACACTCTCCGAAATGTATCCGAGCTTTCAAGGGTTATGAGATTTTTTTTGACTTTCATGGGTTATTTTGTTATGAGAGAAAAGAAAAGTTAATTTCCGTCATAGTTCTTGGCATAGTATAATACAATTATTATAATGCGAGGTGCAAATGGCAGGTTGTCGTACAGTGTGGCGGTCTAAGGGGGAGGCCTTCGTTCAGCAGTGGACGTCTCCGGGCTGATGATGATGATGATGAGGTGCATGGCCTGACTATTAATAGATAAAAAAATAATTGACGTCAATTTTGCAATTTTCATATATTTGTGTTATATCACATTATGTTCACGTATACGTTAGAACTTAGGCGAATAAAAAAGCCATTGGGGTAAATATAACCCCTGATGATTAAAATACCTACACCGACAACGTCTACCGAGCTAGGTTTGATATCTTAGTGAAACAATAGATACTAACAATCCTATCCTACTCCTACCAATATTATAAATGCGAAAGTTTGTAGGTGTGTGTGTGTCTGTGTGTATGTATCTTTGTTACTCATTCACGCTGAAACGGCTGAACGGATTTGGATGAAATGTGGTATAGAGATTGCTTAGACTTTGGAATAAAACATGGGCTACTTTTTATTCTAACATTCACGGGTAAAACCGCGGGGCGCAGCAAGTCAAATAATAAATAGCAATAAAATAGCAGTGTCACTAATATAATTAAATACCAGTAAAATAGATGTGTCACTAATTTAATTAAATAGAAGTGTCACTAATTTAATTAAATAGAAGTGTCACTAATTTAATTAAATAGCGGTGTCACTAATCTAATTAAATAGCAGTAACATAGAAGTTCCACTAATCTTATTAATAAGCAAGATATGTAGAAGAAGAAAGAAGAAGAAGAAGGTAGGTAGTTATTCTTGTACGGAATGATAAAATCGTAAGATTAGATTATAATTATGTAACAGATAATATTTTATAGAGATGCCCGAAGATAAGGCACTGACTCACTCCTAGTGCTACTATACGCACGAATATAGTTAGAATTGCTTTGTATGTACCTATTGTATGTAACCAAACGATTGAGTTTATATACTTTATTTGAGCTATTTATTTTTACAACAACTACTGAAGAGATATATTTTAATAAATATCGTCCATTTAAACGGATATAATACAATACAATACAATTATTTATAGATAACACCTAGTTATAAATCATTGGTATTAATTTAATTTAATTAATCAAAATAACAATAATATTATTTATAGTAACATTAAGAAGATTAGTCAATTGATTGTGTAAAATAATAAAATTGTATTTTATTATAAATAAAATAATTAATTGTCCTGCAATCTAAGAAACTCCTCTATGTTACGTGATACCGCAGAATATTGTGAATATGTCACATGTGACAATTAAACAGTATTGTCTCAATCGCTGAAACTTTAGGCATCTATACGCCCCTCCGCTGGGAACATTATTTCTGTGGTAGATACGAGTACAGATGCTTTCTATCAGTGCGCGCTTTCTAAATCCTAACAGAGATCCTAAATAATATTTACTTGCATAAAATGTATAGGGCTATAAATGACTAAATAGTGTTTTTATCGTAATTTATCGTAATCTAATCTGGTCAATGCTACACTTGAAAGCATGAAGTTGCGGGTACGAATCCTGGGCCCGTACCAATAAGCGCTTTGGAGTTTATGTACGGATTTTCATACCATTCGCTTTTCGGTGAAGGAAAACATCGTAAAGAAACCTGCATAAGTCCCGAGAAGAAATTCAATGGCGTATTTGAATTCACCGACCTTTAAATAACTGTATTGACCCAACCGTCTTTCGAGTGTAGGAATGGAGTATTAAAAAAGGCTAAATTATGGAAACATTATCATCATCAGCCCGGAGACGTCGACTGCTAAACGAAGGCCTTAGACCGCCACACTGTACGACAACCTGCCATTTGAATCCACCGGTTGCCCGCGACTTGTACAATGTCGTCGGTCCACCTAGTGGGAGGCCGCGCCTACACTGCGTCTTCCGGTTTGCGGTCGCCACTCAAGAACCTTTTTTCCCCATCGGTTGTCAGTTCTTCGAGCGATGTGGCCTGCCCATTGCGTGGGGATTATTGGCAACCCCAACACACAATTATGGAATAATTTGCATAAAATATTTAAGTATTCAATCTATCATCTGTAAATAGCTACAGGGTAGAAGCTAACAACACACTAACTAACAATCTAACAAACTAAAAATCTTTATTTATAATCGATCTTTAAACTACCTAGTTTTCTCAGAGAAATAAACCATTCAATCATTACGTTAGCATAATCATCATGCTAACCTCGATGTTATATAACAGTCCGAATGTAGACGTCTCACCTGCATCAGTGAAGAAGGCAGAATGTCGGTTGGGGCTGGACGGCACCGACGCTGACGCGGAGGTGAGGAAGGCTCGCTTGACCTTCGTCCACTTGGAGGCCCGGGGAGGCCGGTGCTGCGGGGGCCTCGCGCCCAACTCCAGGGAGCGCTGCTTGCGGAGGATCGGGTGTGGCTCCGACTCTGGGAAGAGAGATATTTTTTGTGCAATAGAGTGACGAGACGAGTGTTCATGTTCATGGTGGTAAGAATCACGCCTGCCCATAACAGTAGCAGTGCTAGAATTGAGAACTTGCAAATAAAATCCTGCGCCACACTGCGCAGCGGTCGTCATCTTGAGATCATAAACAGTCAATAGACGTCTACTCCTGGATATAGACCTCCCCCCTAATAGGCAAGGATTGCCATAATCCCCAGGCTTGACAGATGGCTAGGGGATTGCAGAATGATCAAAACCGTTAACCGAGAGAATTCTCTCGGTTACCTCACTTCTGTCAGTAAGAGAATTCTCTCGGTACTTATAGAATTCTTAAACAGCTACTGAACAGCGTTTACGCTGTTCAGTCGCTGTTTCTGCCCGTTCCGGTGGTTCTGGATGCAGTTGTAGGACATACTCAGGTCCATAATGTATAGTAGTAGTGTGGTAATGTACCAATTTAAGGCCTGTTTCTTAGTTTGCTCATGAAATATTTAAGGGACTCGAAGCGTGTCCAACGGAACCCTAAGCTTCAGTCTAATACGTCGTCTGTCTGTCTGTCCATACAAATATGCGATGCTACGACAGAAAATAAAAAAATATCGCGGTTCAAGAAACGTGAGTTTATTTTACGTTTGTAAAACTTTGTAGGAATACAGTGCAAGATCTAAGGTATAGCATAATCACAATCAGTCTTTAAATAGTCCACTGTCGGATATAGATCTACCCTCGAAGAACGATTGGGCCTTATCCACCACGTTGTCGTGTGGTTACATACGTTATTTCTTCTCCGGACGTTTAGAGGTTTCCTCTTAATTTATTCCTTCACCGAAGGCAATTTTATTATGTTTTTTTTATTAAGTATAATTAACAATAGACAAGACATACCCAACTCCTCAGAGGAAGGTATGGTGAGTGTCAAGGCAGGTGGAGCATCACTGTCTCCTCCGTCACTGAAAGATCTCCTTCTCATCGGCACCACGTCAGGGGAGCTCTTGGATCCCCTGTTAGTCTTCTTCTTGACGGACTCTCGGTGGGTTTGGATGATGTCCCGCATCTTGCCCCAGGGGGTCTTGTGGAGCTTGTTGGGGGACGGGGATGTTGAGCTATCATCCTGGAACAAAAATTCGGCTTGAATTTTATACTATGTGTTTAGATACTTGAATATCTAGCTATCGTTTGCTCTTCCGTAGGAAGAGCTAACTCCTCCAAGGTCAAAAACTACTTAGACTACGCTAACCACACGTAAGCCATTTCAAAAGTTTTTTTCTCACAGAACTAAATTGAAGCTCATGCTGTAAGTCGACCTACCTAGGTATGTCACCCTTTTTTGTACCAAATCTGAGATTTTATCAGAAGTCGCTTACTAAATTTTAGGTGACGTCATTAGGTACGAAAAATGTGATAATGCTGAGTTTTCACACAGTAAGGCGATTCTCACAATGTACGCGCCACGCGGTGCGCGGCGGTACGCGGAAACACGGAACAATGCCGACGCGTGGAGACGCGTTGTCAGTGTGTTGTGCCGCACGTGTTTTTCAACGACTTCAAAAATGGAGGTTCTTCAATTCGACTGTATTTTTTTTGTATGTATGTTACACGATTACTCCGCCAATTATGAATTGAATTTGATGATTATTTACTTGTACGGAACCCTCGTTGTCCGAGTCCTTGGATTTGACGGCTTTATTTTTTATAGGTATTATAATATACAAACTGAGATACTTAGGTACAACGTTAAAAACGCAGCTCTCCGCACACCACGGCCGCGTTGCACGATGCTGTGTGTGATACGCCTTAATAATGGGGTTGTAGTCTAGTTTAAAATATCTAATAAGTAGATCTATTTTTTATCTAGTCGCTCTAGTGCGGGCATTCCTCTTATATCTAGTAAGGCAAGCAAGCGTACATGGAATATGTGGAGCGGAAATGCAGAATATAACATTGTTACAAATTTAATAGCGTTATAAATACCTGCCATAGAAATATCTAATATCTGCGCAATTTCAAATACTACCGGAAACTGCTGATGGATCTACAAGCAATATCTACTACATCGACGAGAGGCTTTATTTTAAATCGTAGTACTCGAGAATAGAGTCGAGTTTTGGTCACAGCTGTTGGTTAAGATCTCCTATCTTCGAGTCTTGGGTTTGAATGAAAGCTATTAGAATAGAGTAGGTATTTCAGATGTGGTATGCGGTTACCTGCGTGGGAGCGTGTAGGAATGTGTTGTCGTTCTCGTCGCAATGGAGCAGACTCTTGCGATTCATACCTGCAATTGGAATCACGATTAATTTTGTTACACGATTGATTTGTTGCACGATTGATTTTTTTACACGATTAATTTTGTTACACGATTGATTTTGTTCCAGATTAGTTGTTACATGACAAATCTGTAATAAGATAAATTTTGCTAATAAAATGATTTATTGGTACACGATTAATTTTGTGATTTACAAGATTATTTTTGTGCCATCAATAAGTCTGGTACGTAATCAATAATATTTTTATAACATAATTAATCTTGTAAAAATATGATTTATTCTGTTACATGATTAACAATCCAGCAGCGCGAGTACCGTTCTATGTCGCTAAATTTGACGTGTCGGTATAGCAGATTTACTTAGACGAATTTCAGAATATACCGAAAATTATCGAATTATACCGGTTTAAATGTCAAATATACGATTTAAATGTCAAATAGAACGATCGTCAAGAAAGGTACTCGCACTGCTGTTACATGAATAATTTAATTTTAAAATGTTCATCTTAAAATGATTTGATGGGACCTAAATCCATACAATCGTAGTATAATTATCTAAGTATAATTTAACTTAACTTAACTAAAAATAACTTAATAGAAATATAAACAAACCCCGAGCCCTGATTTTGTCCGAGCATAATAATAATATTTAGCAGATGGCAAGCCAGCTAGAGAGTTGTATTAACAACAATAAAAATTAGGCAAATTAGACTGGGTAAGACCCCTAGATTAGGAATCATAAAGATGTGGGTTCAAATCTTGGAACCGTACCAATAAACTCTTTATAGTGTATGTTCGGTATTTTCATATCACTGGCCTTTCAGTGAAAGAAAACTTAGTGAGGAAACCTGCATACGAAAAAAATGCAATGGTGTGTGTGAATCCACCAACCCGCAACTAGGCCAGTGTGGTGGATATGGTCCTATCGACCTTCGAAGGTAGGTTTTAAGTCAAGCAGAGGACTAATTAACAGGTTGATTTATACTATAACGTTAGCACAGGGATAAAGGTAAACAAAGGAATAGGGAAAAAAAGTAAAACAACCAAGGAAAAAGGGAGGGAAAAAGGAAAAAAGGCAAGGGAGAGGAAAGTAGAAAAACAAAGAAAACAAGGAAAAGGGAAAGTAAGGAAGGAAAAAGTAATATCAAAAATCAAGGGAGGATGCCTGTCCAGGACGTACAAAAAATCCAGTTTTTTTTTGAGAAATACCTGTCTATTAAAAAAAACTAAGTCTTAAAATAAATAATACGTAACAGATAGTTAAAGGCTGCATTCCTTTCTTTACTTTTCTTTCTGTGTAGCGCGCGCGTGGTATGTTTTTATAGTCGATTTCATCTTGGCAGGCGGGCTTGCATGATACCGCGGAAATACAAAATGCCTGTCTCTACTTAGCGCCGGCTGCACGCCTGTCTAAACCGTAAAATGCCTGTACAAATGCCTGTCAGATGGTAACCCTAGCTAGGTGTGAATAATGATATAATAAAATCACCTGTCTCGATTCTCAACTCTTCACATGACGAATTTGGAGTCAAGGACAGTGCGCTGCCCGGCGTCAGACTAGCTGAGTCTCTCGGCTCGGGGTTCCCTAGCGTCGCAGTTGATGGAGACGGCCCTGCAAGCGTCAGGGTGGCTGATGATGGAGAAGACCCAGCGAGAGCCACGGCGCCAACCAGAGCGCCCGCTGCGACTGCGCCGGCAGCTCCTCCCATGGCACCCATGGCGGGAGGCCATTGAGCTTTCTCCCATCTATTAAAAAGATAACCTTCACATCACACATCACATCACCAGCCGGCAGACGTCCAGAGCTGGATAAAGGCCTCCCCTTATTAGGGAGGGGTTGCTATAATTGTATATTGCTACGATATGTTGTATTTGACAACTGGAAGACCCTTATTGTATCCTTCCAAACGTATTATGAAAGTTTAACTGACCAGTGGGAATGAGTCGATGCAATAAGATTAACTCTGACTCTGATGACTTTTAGTTTGTTTTGTGTATCTGACCTTTAAATGAATTATGACATGTTTAATTTTAAATTTTAATATCTTAATTTTATTATTATTATTTTTGATTGGTCTGTTATTTTATTTTTATTTTATTACATTCGGAAAACGTACAGTGTTATTTAAGCTATAGTTATAACAAGTATTATTACTAGACACTATTTACGTGTTTTCGCATTTAGAATCTAAATTTACTTGTTTGCTACAAAAGATGACAATTATAAAAGATAATGCCAGTAGCAAAGTCTTACATATTGATGAATAATATACATTTAAAAACAGTTAATAATAGTTAAGAAGTGCCGTCAAACCAATTATCAGATATTAAATCACGGACGTTATTTGGAGAAATGTTAAACAAGTCAAATTCAGGTAAGTCCAGGTTATTGACAGTTGTCGAGGATCTAACAAAGAAAGAATTTTGCCTATAATAGTTATAATTGAACTGTTTTTGTATTGTATTCCCTTATTATATATATTTTTTTTTTTTTTATAATTATTTTTGTGAGATTCTAATGTAATTGGCCTGACCGTGTTTAATCTCAATAAATACATTTTTTTTAAATATTTCCCACGATTGGCAGACGGCTTGGGGATCGCAGAATGCTCATCGCCGTTAACCGAGAGGATGTTACTTCACGTCCTCCGGTGGTCCTTCTCACTAAGAGTTAATTTATCTTTGTATCTCAGTTATTTAGATAGCAAACATTTTCTTATATTGAGGAAGTCTATCATATGATAGCTACCTTCAAAAACTTTTAAGTAAACAATAAGCCTACTTCAAACTGTTACGGACCTCTTCGAGAGCACCTAAGCCCTTTCAAACAAAATAAGAATTTTCAAAACTGACGAAGAAATTGGTGAACGTAACAAATAAATAAATAAATAATAATAATAACATAATAAATACACGCAATAAATAAAATATCCCCCCTCCTTTTTTGAAATTGGTTAAAAATACACAGTAAATCATGGACAATTATTAACACCCACGCATAGAGCGGATTCATAATTGTAATATCTAGCCGGATCGGAATTGAAACCGGTACCTGCTATATCACTGGATTACACGGGGCTTCGTATCTAATGCTTAGTTCTAATACCTTTCTTGTAAACGTACTAATTAGTGCTTATTATTCGTTAGTGACAGTGCAAGTGAATAGAACCCGATCCTATTTACTAATGAGAAGTACAAAGTCCGTGTAATCTATGCATTAAGCAGATGCTGGGGTACAGAGGCCATCCTGAGTAAAACCAAAGTTCGTTTAAATGAAGTCACATGAAAACCCAATCCTATATATACATTGTAGTGTGCTCCTATTAGAAAGAGATTTTTGTTCTCCAATTTTATTTGTTTATATTTTATACAATCAAGTGACGAGACGAGCAAATCGTTCGCCTGGTGGTAAGAGTCACGCCTGCCACTAACAGTGGCTGTGCCAGAATTGTGAAATTGCGATCACAATCCTGCGCCGCACTGAACTGCGTTCGTCACCCTGAGATATCTCTTCATGCCCAGTAATTTGCACAATACTGCTTGGCGGTTGAATAACTGGCAAAGGTGTGGTACTTCCCTAGGTGGACTCTGCAGTAGAGTCCTACCACTACAAAAACTCACCACACCATTTCCACAGGAGTTACTTATACAGTACATAGGTAGTTAGTTAGTTAGTTTAACATGCAAAAGTGCGATTGTTCGGTTCTCTGTCACTACACTCCTACTGTGATTCTTCCTCCTCGCCGTGGAGGCGGAGGTAGGGAAACAGCATCGAGGCGGTTCAGGCAACAGCAGTACAAATCAACTTTATTTTCGCTGTTGGTTAGGTATAAATATAAAGACATAATTAAGCTACTTAGTATGCCAAAAAATATTTTTCTGTGGGATGAGGGAATCCGTGAGATTTAGCTAGTTACTTTTAACAAATGCCCCAGTTTCAACTAAAGAAAGAAATTTGAGTAATGTGGTTGTCCAGAAGGCGGTAATTCGTGTTTCCTATGGTCTAGTTATTGTAATATTTTTTTTGGTTCACTAAACTGGCCGTTACATTAAGAAATTTGAATAACTGTATATTTTTACTGTTGTTTTTTTTTATTTTTTATTTTAAATTATTACAAAATAGATGTTAAATCATTCTCATAGTAGACTAGAGGTCGCCTACGACTCCGTCCGCGTACGGAAGATATTCACCCGCTCCCAAATAGCATTCATAACGCTGGGGCTGGGTTAATTAATAATATTTTTCCTCCCCATATTCACCACTTCAGATGAACCATCTATATCTTCAACACAAAGAAAGAAACTCCACAAGCAACATCAAATTTCCATACAAAGTTTCGCCCAGATTTTGACCCCTTAAACCATCCTCATTAAAAAATATTGAAAGCACCATTATCCATACACCGATTTTCATCACTATAACTTCAAAAACAAAGAACTTTCCATACAACATTTCATCCTCCATTTCACCCTCTTAAGAGCAAACAAGCTAGTCTCTCCTCTATAGAAACGGGGAAGTAATATTACTCCACTATGGAATGTTGCAGGTCCAAGACTAAGTATTATATCGATTTGTCTCTTCATTATCTAGGATTGTATATTGATAAGAAAGTAAAAAGTTAATAAACATGAAAGTTACGAGCCAGGAAACATCTTGTAATTTAGCTCAATTTCAACGCCAATTTGGACGTAAATAAATAACATAAGGAGTACGAAAACTCTAAAATAATGTATCAAGCGGCATAGTTTAGTCCATCAAAATTTCAAATAACTTTAGTTGGAATAAATTAGTTCAGTAGTTTGTTCATCACAGTCCTGCAGCCAAAGGTCGACATGAAAAAAATTGCGCGCTCATTTGTCTTTCTTTCTCCCTTTCCCACACTTTGTTTGATGAAGAGAGCATGATTTTAAGCCACGCCCACTGATGAGTTCGAGCCGTTGGACGGTGCATCCTTAAGTCAACACTGTAAAAAATATTTAAAACAATATTCTTTATTTTAAATGAACTATCCTAATACAAATTTTCACGATGAATAGTTCAAAAACAGAGAAATTTTATACAAAAGTTTTCACCCATTTTTACTCTTTAGGGGTTGACTTTTGAAAAATCCTTTCTTAGTACACAACT
Organism: Erannis defoliaria; assembly: GCA_905404285.2. NCBI lineage: Eukaryota > Metazoa > Arthropoda > Insecta > Lepidoptera > Geometridae > Erannis > Erannis defoliaria. The sequence goes on along the minus strand of FR990077.1, from coordinate 18,053,769 downwards.
ACGCATCAAGACAAATACACCCGCCAAATTTTAAATCTGTACGACCAGCTGTATAGGCTGTGCGTCGTCTTTCATTCAGTCACTCATTCAATCAGGACAGTGATTCATATAGTATTACCTTCTTTTTTCAAGTCACTTGAAAATAGGTCTACGATTTATGACCTAACAAAAAACATACCTACAGTCGAATTGAGAACCTCCTCCATTTTTGAAGTCAGCAAAAAAATTGCCGTACTCTTGTTACCACTGAACAAACCTTAGTTTTACTTCAAGGATTTTTTTGAATTTGTTACGAGGAAAACTTCTTTACAAAACCCTTGTTTTGTAAAATCAATTAGATACAACAGTTGCATTTGTTGGAATTTTCTTGATTCACTCTGTTTTGGAATCTCGAAACAATTTGGCAAAACAATCTGGAATTGGGTTAATGTAGGTCACGATTGTTTATATTCATGAAATTTCCTTGTATTGCAGTAGTTTATGTTCAATTAATTTAAAAATAACTATTATTAATTTCTAAGGTTTATCATTTAACTTTTAGTTCATCTTAAAAAAAAAACAAGATTTTAACGATGTTTTTCTTAGAATGTAGCTTTATCAGAACGAATAACGCTTGTTTGAATTTGAATCATTATTTAAATAAGTAGCAGTAGAACTTTTACTGTTTTGGACTTGAAGTTTTTGGTGAAGATTCTAAGTTCGTGGTTCTATTTAACAAGTTTGCCCAAGTTGCCCAACACACAGTCATTATATTAATTTGTATTCTAAGCTTGAGCTTTTAAAGTGATTTTTTATTTATGGTAGTACAAACCTGAACGCTGCCTTAACTCTTGTCCACTTAGACACCTTTGACTTTTCAACGCACGACTCTTTCAGGAACACGCCCTCTGACCGTCTCCTCAACGGCGTCCCCGGAGCCGCATCGCTCTCATCACCTCCAGCTGAACGAGACCTTTGCTTCCTCAACAACGACCCCCCAAACCTCGCGTGATGCTTCCACTTTGACCCAGTCCGTTTCATCGTCCTACCGCTCATTAATGAATCAAACAATAACTGACCATATTCACACTCAAACTCAGCATCTAACGCTTCGTTTATTTCCTCAATCTCTTTTCTTTCACTCTTAAGGTTATCATTTTCAGCTTCTATCTTCTTAAAAGCTCCATGGAGTCTCTTTAAATGAGTTGCGTCTTTAATTTTCCGCAAGAGACAGGCATTATATTCTTTCAAAGTCACGAACTGGTCTAATAAGTCTAGGATTTTTTCTAGCTGGTCTAATGCTTCTACGGTTTCTTTGGTGCGTTGTGCTGTTTCTTTTCCGTGTTTGGAAAGGGCATCGTCGCGGTCTTTTAACCGCTGCAGCATAGACTCGCAGATGGCTTGTGGGTCAGGAACTTCGTTTTCGGTCCAGTCTTCGGGAGTTGGACCAGCCGTGCATGGGGATGAGCCTTCAGGGTCGGAAGGCGTCTGGGGAGTCTTGACTGACAAAGATGCGGGAGGTTCTCCTCTCCTTCTCTTGTGGAGAGAAGTCCCGCTCGGAGGAAGATCGGCCAAGTCTTTATGCTCTTTGATATCGGTGTTAGTGACGTCATCGCTTTCATTTAGTGACGTCATGGTGCGGCAGTTGTCGCCTGTCTACGCTATTTTTAAATGAAAATAAACACACGTGCTGTCGTCGCGATGCGACCAATTTTCACGGAATGCATTTTAATACTTAGGTACGAAAGTGTAAAATTCGTGGAATATTTTGAAGGAAGTATAACTTTTATTTTTAGTGTAAACACTATCACATTTCACTTTCACATACACTCACACTGTTTAGTTTCCTCAGACACTATGGCAGTTCTCAATACTATTTTAAAGCTTTTAACATAGTAGTGTTTTTGAAAACGTAAGAATAGACTAGAACTTACTGTACAACCAATTTGGTTTAAAAACACAATCTTTTAATTTAAAAATATTATTTTTATTAAATTTATAGTTCTAAGTTTGTGTAACAGTTCTGAATGAAAGAAATTAAAGCCGCCCAAAACGCGTACGCATGTCGGACAGGGCGGGCGGCCGTCTACTGGCGAGCTTTCACGATCTTGGGCGGAAACTAACGAATGCTTCCGAACTACGTATTTTTAACTTCCACATTATTAGCACCGCAATTTATTAAATAAGTCTTTAGTACTTTGGAAGAGAGTCGAAATTTAAAGAAACAAAGCGCGCACTTTAAAAATACTTTCATTTATGTTAAGACATTGCTTCGGAACTGCGATCCCATTAACCCATTTTCGAAAACATGAGTTTAAGTTTCTATGTTTAATGTCATTCACGTTTTTCTACTCGTAACTGACGCAAACTTGTTTTACTAATAATCCGAGAAAGGTGATAATCATGTGGTAATCATTATAAAATACATAATGATCTTTCTTTCAACCGACTTCAAAAAAAGAGGTTCTCAATTTATTAAATCGGTTCAGTAGTTTGGTTTTTAAATCAAAATTACTAAAAAATATGAAGATGTCATCCAGGTATTCGAAGTTGAAGTCGGTTGTATTTGTTTTTTTTAACGCATTAGGAATATATCATTATTTAAATATAATTATATTTATAAATACCATTATCACTATTACCCTGTCTCGACTCGCTGCCGAGTATAGGTCTTCTCTTTCTAGTGCAATTATTTGCAGACACAGGTTAATCTTATTCACGAGGACCCACGATGGGTCTTATTTTGTTGACCCATCAAACTGTAAAAGACTTAGTAAATCTTATTCTAACTTCCCTTCTCATTCAACTATGGCATTTAATCAGCGAGTCACTGTAACACTCCAGGTCTACTACCTATTCATACAAGGAAGTATAGGGAATATGTACTACTAGGCCACTTGCGTATGGGAAATGTGCTAAGTCTTTACTTTGATTGTAAAAGGTCAAAATCAAAATAGTGGACCTGATTTATTGATAATCAAAATACATAGCGTGTGACCTTTGGAGGATTTAGCGGTCGGGTTCTTAATCCCCCTTAGACCGCCACACTGTACGACAACCTGCCATTTGCATCCACCGGTTGCCCGCGACTTTTACAATGTCGTCGGTCCACCTAGTGGGAGGCCTTCCTACGATGCGAATCAAAGGCAAAATAATAAACAATCAATGTTAATCAATGGTATGGCCGTATATCCTTTGGTCATAAAATCCTTTCTCATCAAAAAATTCTTGCTTTGTTTTTTCTAAATAGTTCCAATTACACCAAGGCCGTCTTAAACTGTGCTGGGGCCCCTGGGCACACTAGAAATTGGGGCCCTTTTGGAAACTAAAGAAAACGAATTATATTAACGTTTTTCTACAGCTAAGTAACTCAAAATCAAGTCAAATTTTATACTTCTAAAAGAAAAAAGGTAAAGATTGACTTGATTTTGCCTTAATTTGGTAAAATCAACCTTAAACCTAAAATCAACATCATTTTGACTTTTTTTATGACAACGGTAACTTTTATTTTCGACCCGGTTGCACACTGTTACTGTGCCCGACAAAAATGTATTGATTGTATGTATTGATGGGGCCTCGCCCCTGAAAATGGGAGGGAGCGGGCACGGGCACGGGCCCCGTGTGTTCTTATGGTAAAGACAGTACTGATTAACACCAAAGAGTATATCTTTCAATACAATACTAATTTGAAAGTCCTCACCACAGGCAGCTTTATTTCTTTTCACCGACTGTCATAAATTCAAAACCAGAACTCGGTTCATTTTCAGTCGAAACAAATTTTAGTTGTCACGTGAATTATTTTCGAGAGTTTTATTAAAAGTAATATTATAAATATTTTTCGGATTCATGTCGTGGTAAATTGCAGTATTTGCCCGTCCAGTGGCCATGGAGCCAGAAGAGGACAAGAAGAAGCAACTGAATGATGACATTGTGGCTTTTATGGTCAAGCGCAGTGAGCATGAAGTGCCTCGGTACACCGCGCGCCTAAAGACTTATGTGGACATCCAGAAAAAGTAAGTAGCTCAAACACTGTATAGCTTAGTTAGCTTTGTATAAGGTCAGACCGCTGGTTCCGACGTGGGCGTCGCCAAGAGGCAGATGGGACAGCAGGGGCAGCTGTAGAGATAAAAAAAAACTTGAGTGAATTCACTAATTCCATTCCAAGTTTAGTATCCATTATGTCTCTGCACACACATTCATCATTGCCAGACCATAATAAATAATATAATTAATAATAACTTTGATTACTTACGTTTTATTTAATGTACAGTCAAGAGCTCGTGGAGCTTTACACATATGACTTTGCATCGTATCGTATCGGTTGACAGTCTTCTGTGGGTTTTGACAATATTATATTATAATTTATCCACCAAAGGTCAAAATCCAAATGGAAACTTGGAGCTTGACATAATTAACTGACCATATATGCATTTACAAAATCCTCTGTTAATGCTTTCAAACTTATAGCGCCTGATGTATTTAATGTAGAAATTGATCTCCGGAAGATATTCGGTACAGATTTCTACAGACAAATGGATATTTACAGGATTGGAAACTATAAGAAAAATACCCAGCTCTAAATACAATATAGGATTGCACTTTTGAAGCGTTAACTGAAGCCACGCTCAAAGATCAGAGCATTTTTCTAATTTACAGTCAAAATTCCCAGTCCCAACAAAACGTCGACTTTTTTTTGCTAGCTGCGACATACTTAGCCCACACGTTTGTAGAGCTCTGCTGAGCATAATAATTATTATGTTTGATAAATTATACTGTTTTCTATATTCTATCTAGCAGAGATACATCATCGGCCCGGAGACGTCCACTGTCTTCGTGTTAGATCGCCACACTGTACGAAAACCTGCAATTTGCATCCTACTTACCAATTTACTGCGCGCATGATGTTACTATATATTTAGATTTTAAGCCGATTATGGCCAATTATTTGGTACATTTATAATATTTTTTATTAGTTATGGACATGCGTTTTAACATTTTTGGAAATGGGTATGTCCTAAAACTGCATCCAGAATCACCGGAGGACGGGCAGCAGCGTCTTCTTAGTTAACGGTGGTGAGCATTCTGCGATCCCCAAGCCGCCTGCCAAGCGTGGGGATTATGGCAACCCCTCCCTATTAAGGGGGAGGCTTTCATCCAGCAGTGGACGTCTTCCGGCTGTTGATGTGATGTGATGATGCGCTTGAAACTATTGGTATTTTTTGTCCAGACGTCGTCGAGCCAACGCTGCGAGGCGGCACTCTGATAAAAATCAGGAGAAGCTAGGCACGAGTCGAAACCGGAAAGGAGACGCGGAACAAGAGGAGAAATCCCCAGAGAATGTGTAAGTGTAACATGCTTGTCTGATGTAGTCTGTTTAGAAAGAGTAATCGTCGAAATCGTAAATCAATTTGACGGCTGTGTTAGATTACTTTTATTAAACTTACAAAATAATAGCGCGTCTATGATATCTTTACATTTTTTATAAGTGTTTTGGTGTCTGTTTGACACCATAATAAGTATGAATATCGTACATATTGTACCATCGGAGTGATGGTTAAAATGACACCTTATGCAGTGAAATCCAAAATGTTGTTGTAAGTTACGAAAGTGCACGTCCACTTAAGTATGTAAGACATCGCTTAAGTGGACGCTCATTATTTTCGAGACATTCAAAGTGTTGATCACTTATCACACCTAGATGCTAGCAGGAATAAAACAGTTTGAAGCGAAGATATTTGAGCCAATATTTTTCTGAGCAGACTAGTTAATTTGCTCACTTAGTTCAAATCTAATAGATGCCCTCCCTCTTTTTTCACGTTACACCTAAAGAGTACAGTGACGAAATAAACAAATTTAATAATGCTAAGAATGAAATCTTGTATGACCAACAAGTACCTAGGTACTTGTTGGTATGACCAACAAGTACCTAGGTACTTGTTGGTCATACTACGTACGGTTGACGTGTCGCTAACACGTCATGACCAATTAGGCTTATATCATAAAGGCGTGTCCCATCAGTAGGTATGTTTATTCATATATAGTTATCTAGGATCTGCACCTGGGTATTTCCTAAAACTGCATCCAGAACCACCGGATAACGGACAGCAGCGTCCTCTTGCTTAGCTGTGGTGAGCACTTTGCGATTCCCATGCTGCCTGCCAAACGTGGGGATTATGGCAACCCCTCCCTATTAAAGCCTTCATGCAGCAGTGGACTTATTCTGGATGATGATGACGATGATGGTAGTAGTGATTTAAGTAAATAAATGTTATTGTTTGGGTTCCAGTGATGGTCAGACGAATGATGGTGATCGCGTGAGCAGAAAGTAAGTTAAATGAGACTTTAACAAATTTTTGCCTTAGATAGTCTTACTCCTTTTTATATTTTTTCATGGTAGATTAGGTAACTTAACTTTTAGGTTTTTTTTAGTTTGTTTTTTGGATTCTGTACTGGTAGTGTCCAAGAGTACCTGAGCTAAGAAAGCAAGTCTTTGTCGTCTTTTTGTATACCGGTTCATTCCGATGCCATTTGAAATGGCCAACATACGAACGGATGTTATGACGATTATTTTCGGTGCTTTTTCTTCTTTCAAAAATTAATAATGAGGGCCTTGAAAATGATTAAAAATTTATTAATTTCAGGTTCGGTTAGGTACCTACCCATATTGACACAATTAAAAAGATAAAATTAAATAAACATCGAAAAAAATAAAAACAACAAAATTTGCCAAATCAAATCATCAAATATAGTGATGGTAAGCGGTAAAATCTTAGAGACGTCGTAGTAAAGAAACGAAAATTTTTTTTTTTCAATCACTATTGATATTAGTGTAATAATTAGGCACATAAAATTAATCGTAATAAAAAAAAACTAAGTAAACTAGATTTTTAAAGTAAGACTTATGTTTTGTGGTGGTACAGAACCCATACGATGTGGTGGTGCAGAACCTATGGTGCGCAAGTCCACCTCACACCGGACCGGTCGTTTTTCTGCCTCCGCCGCTGTCAGAATGTGGCTTGATAATGTGAACATTTCAGAAAGGAGAAACACAACACAAACGAGAAGTGCCCTCACAGGTCGCGGTCGCTGACACCGTCCATATCTGGTGCGCCGTCAGACGCTTGCTGTCGTCGGCGACGGCGGCGACGTCGCTCGGTCAGTGGCAAATTGGCAGTTTATTTATTATGTAAAAGAGCAAATAATGAGTAACACGAGACTTGCATCTGACAGTAAACCGAGTTTACAGGAAGGATTCGCTGTGGTAGTCCTGTGTCCTAAGCTGATAGTGGTTGTGTGGTAGCTGTGTGTGCGAGAAGACACATCAAGACCACGCGCAATGGCGAGGTCAATGGTTAAAAACTCAAATCAGTGCCTTAACGTGAAGGAAAACATAGTGAGGAAGTTTAAAAGTCTGTAGAAGACATTTTTGGCGTACCAATGTCAATCCACCTACTACCCACTAGGCTAGCGTGGTGGAATTACCAGCTCAATCACTTTTCAAAGGTAAGGTAGGCTGTTGGAGACCCTTATATCTCGTTAGTATAAAAGCCTACCAGCGCCCACTTAGCTAGGCCCCCGTCATGACGTACGCCTCCGTGGCGTTTGCTATACATTTTGAATTCCTACTTTAAGAGGTTCTGGTGATCCCGTAGTACAAAACCATGGTTTGCGAGGTCTGACCTGTACTTAACCAATTTATTTATAGTTCTGTTTTGGTCTGCAGTGTTGTCGCCGGAGACGCCGGCGCTGCAGCCGACGCCGACGTCGGCGATCGGTGGGTACCAGCTGAACCGGCAGAGCCAACTTTTCCTTAACATTGAATAGATTATTAATAGTCAGACTCAATAAGAACGTGTACGATGATAGAAGCCGTGCTATCCTGACGGGAGAAAGCCATGGTAATCTAGTAGGAGACCGCAACGCCCTGGTAGCCTAGTGGCAGACTCCAAGGCTTGGTATCGTTATGTTGAGTTCAAATCCCTGGCCATTGAGCTCTGTGTATGGATTTTTGTACCACTAGTTTTTCAGTGAAAACATTGTGAAGAAACCTGCAAGTTCAAAAAAGAAATTCTGTCGCATTAATATTGTAAATACCACAGCATTCGTCTGCTGGCTAGCGACGATTGGTGCGGACGGACGATTGGATTAGTTCCATATTTGTATTCACGGTAGGTTGTAGACAAGGTCCAGTCCCGGAGCTGGGTGAGTTAGGGCCTAAACATATGCGTTCGCGCGTCCAAGTGGCGCGGCAGCTCGTGCGAGGAGTTTGTACGTGTTCAGGGGCCATATTTTTTTATCGTACGCAAGAGTTTCACATGCAAGCGGAACTGTTTTATTGGGTAGGTTTAGGGGTACTGGGGTACACCTGCATTTTGAGCGGCCGGTCGCACTCGCGAAATGTTCGGCGGCGCGGTCGGTTTTATATAATACGCAAAACGGCGGCGCGCGGCACCGCGGCCGCGCCGCTGCATATATGTTTAGGCCCTTATTGGTCAGACACTAAACTTCATGCATTGGTTCCAGTGCCGGCGCCGACGCCGCCGCCGCTGCAGTCGCCGCCGACGTCGGCGTCGTAGCTGCAGTCGCCGCCGACGCCGCCGTAGTTGTCGCCGACGCCGACGCCGACGTCGCCGTCGCCGTTGACCCCCCACACCACACCACCAAATTTCAGTACAAGTCTACCTAACTAAATTTGTTTGGACCTTGGCGTTTCTCAAACTAATCTTCATGCAAATCCAACATTATTTTTATGTAAATTATTTTTACAATTGCAAGCTACCGGTTTATTAGATCGTTTTTGTGTTTTTATTAGTTTACTGTGTTTTGGATGTTGATTTTGTAAATAAAAGTTTATTTTATATTATAAGTTTTTTTATTGAGCAGTCATTCTATGTCAAAACAATAATAATTGAACTAAGTCCAATGGCTGAGTGTTACTAGTTAATTGATTTAACCAGGTCTGGACTACTGGCATCACTTGCACCAGGACACAATATTTTTTTCTGTCCACAATACTTAGCTGATGCTGCCCAACGGTAATCTTTTTGTAGCGAACTGTTGAGAGAAGCACTCTAATTAGTATTAATGAAATAAACAACTAGCTCTCACACTCTTGGTCTCACTATTCACTATCCTTTCTATGTTTCCACAAGTCCTTACAAGCTAAGTATCACATCTTTATATCCTGACCAAGATTTCGTCTAAACTCTTCCTTTGGAGGTCCGGGACAGTTGCCTCTACGTGTGGCCTTCCTACTGGGAGCAGCAGTTCCAGCCGTTCAGTTGCAGGTCTGCAGAGCAGGTCTCGCAGACGGGCGTTGCAGTTCAGAGGAGTGGAGGTGAGAGCTACCAGGCCACAATACTGAAAAAATAAAGTTGATATGCTGACTATTCGATTATCAGATAATTTTTGATGTTAGTCTACATTGATAAGTACTAAGTCGGTACTCAAGTTTGTGTGGTTTAGGTTGGTTGGGAATTTCGACGGGGGAAAATAATCTCCGTAGTCCCACCAGTGGGTCCACGGGGAAACCCCCGGTTTGGGGATCTCAGTCTTTATTGTTTCCATCATTGTGATATAGGCTATGATATATATGTGATATAGGTTGTGATATAGGCTTTTATATGCGGAAACGTGTAAATGGTGTATAGTTATCCAAATTTGTATAAGTTTACTTAAGTTATTATCACTGTATGTTTCCCAAATAAAATAAAATAAAATAAAATAAATAAAAATCATCATTAATATGTTAGCAACGGTATTTTTCCTTTCCTTTCGCCAAGTCCCCTCGCCTGTTAAGGTCGCTTGTTCGCGTTAGAACAGATTTACTTTACGACAGATTACGTGTTAGGGCAGTTACATCTTGGTGTGTTTTCTGACTTTTGTGCTAGTGCAAGCTTAGTACAGCTGTACCAGAAAGAGTAGAAATTTAATAAAATGCTAGTAAATTTCTCTGATAAAATGGAACTAAAAGTTTCCAATACAAAATATTATTCAGTGTTGCCAAGTTATAAGTCATTTTGAAGAGTTTGCATAGAAAGTAGCGCCTCCATTTTTTTCTACTCTTTCTGGTACAGCTATAACTTAGAGTATTTAAAAAGCTGCACTATATAAGGGCCAATATGCAGGAAATCATTAGGGAATCTTCTCTAAAGAAAGAAGATTTCGGAAACACGACAAACACACAAAATTCTTTCTTAATGTAGGTATGGTAAGTACTATTTACGTCCTTTACGCCCAGCTCCATGCCATTAGCCTGTTGCATGGAAATGCGGGCATAGGAGAAGGTAGGTTCTACGACTATATACAGAACATGAGGGCGTGGAGAAGTTATTGTAACCTCAAAATAGTTGGGAGTGTAAGCCTTACGCTTACTTGAATAGCAGCCAGTAATAGTCCAGCTGCAATAGCCGTGCTGATCTCGCTATAGTAATGCATTCTCTTCTTTCCATCTTCTCTCCAAGAGTGCGTTTGTCTGAACACTAGAAACAATGCCGGTGCTTCAGACAGGTAAGGCTTCATTGGCTTTGTAGCAAAGGGCTTCAGGTCCGTTACCCATTGTCTGGACATTCTCTGATTGTAGTTGAGCTCTTCTTCTTGTTCTACTATTTCTCTAATGGCTTCTTTGGTGGCTTTATCTTGGACGATCACGAAGGTCCAAGGCTCGGTGTGGGCCCCTGATGGAGCAGTACCTGGGCAAAGTAAATAAACTTGTAAAAACAAAAAATTTTTATTATTTCTGTTTATTTAAAACCAGGATTTTAATAAATTTCGAAAGTCACTAGCTAATTGGAGGAATCAGCTGTATACCGGGTGTTAGTTTGAACACCGTTATTCTTCTAGGGTATCATTGTACTCATCATTATGAACAACTTTTACTATGGGGCCAACCCTGAAATCACGAAAAAAAAAAAACAGATGTTCCATAAATTTTGTCCAAGATCGATGAACCTTTTTATATGGAACAGCTGTTTTTTTATTCGTGATTTCAGGGTTGGCCCCATAGTAAAAGTTGTTCACAATGACGAGTACAATGATATACTAGAAGGATAACGGTGTTCAAACTAACACCCTGTATATATCCGAGACGTCCACTGCTGAACGAAGGCCTCCCTCTTAGACCGCTACACTATACGACAATCTGCAATTTGCATCCACCGGTTGCCCGCGACTTTACAATGTCGTCAGTCCTCCTAGTGGGAGGCCTTCCTACGCTGCGTCAGCCGGTTCGTTATCAGTCATCGGTTATTGGTTATCTAGGTTCTTAGGTTAATTAGGTTTTAAATGGTTGATGATCATAGCATTAACCGCTGCTGTGTGAACTTCTCCTCTTCAGTGGCCTTGTGCCAGTCTCATCCTTTGTTTCACCGTTTTAACAAACATAATGATAAGGGCTTCGGACATGTTCCTTGACGCCGTGGCCTAGTGGCAAACCCGCCACAAATCGATAGAGCATAAAAATGCGATGCCTTAATGTTCTAGCACTAACCTTGTATCCGTTTCCGTTTTTGAGTTAATGTCGAATAAAAGTGCACTATTTGTTCGAAATTATATTTGTACTTGTGGCGGAAGATAAAACCTTTACTTAGGCGAGTTGGTGGTCAAACGCACACTTATAAGTGTTAAAAAAAAAAAAATTGATAGAGCATAAAAATGCAATGCCTAAATGTTAAAGAACTAATCCTGTGTCCGTTCCCGTTTCCGAGTTATTTTCGAACAAAAGTACACTAATTGTTCGAAATTATTTTTATATAAACACGAGAAAAAAAGGCATACAAAAAATCACTAGGCCAAAATGTCACATGCCCTTTAGTAAAAAAAATTATTCACGTCACATTCAGGCCAATAAATCTGGCTGGATCAATCATGAGGTCGACGTAGACCTTGGAAGAATCAGCTGTTTTTGGTTGGTATTTCCATGTGTGATATAGACGTTCCGTACTCTATGCCTTAGAACAGAAAAAAACTGCTCTGGATTGGCTCTGGACAAAGCTCAGCAGGCTAATCATGTAACTATTCGGGATCGCGATTTGTAATAATTAATTAAATAATTGTCACTTGTCATTGTCACTGTCACAGCTTCACGGTATCACGGAGTGATTTCTCTCGCTATCGTTATCGAACGAATGCATTGATTTCCTAATCAATTTATGCAAATCCTTCGGTCTGTTGGCGTTTTGTCCTGCAGGGTCAAATGAGTTTTGGCGGGACAGTGACAAGTGACAATTATGACAAATCGCGATCCAAATCGTGATCCCAAACAGTTACATGATTAGCCTGCTGGACATTGTATAAAAAGAGCAGCAATTTTTTATTTTTTTTTTCTTAGTTCTTGGCATCGCACGTTGTGCATTCTGCCAGTGTCAAGTTTATGATTTTTTCAAATATTTATATGTAAATCAAGTCAAATATGTAATGATATCACAGTCAGTCACACGAAATTAGTCATTATTATTATTATTATTATAGCCCTTTCTGCTGTGGCTTGTCAAATTATTGCTATTGAAATTGTTGAATGTCCGATATTTCCTATTTGATTATTTAAATGTCCAATATATTTATATTTTTGACATCGGCTATTCAGCTTTCTCTGGTTTATGTTTTTCCCCAGCTTGCCTTCCGGCATAGGCCTCTTCCTGGGACTTCCATTCCTTCCTTTTTTGTGTCAGTTGTTTCCAATTTGTTCCTGCTTCTTTTTTAATGTCATCCTCCCATCTTGCTTGCTGTCTTCCTTTACTTCTTTTTCCCTCTCTTGGGTACCATTCTAATATGTCCCTATTCCATTTTCCTTGCTTATCCCTTAGCATATGACCAGCCCACCGCCACTTTTGTTGCTTTATTACATATGATACGTTTTTAGTCTTTGTCTTCTCTTTTATTTTCTTTAGGTTGACTTTATCTTGCAATTTTATGTTTAGTATACTTCTTTCCATGTTGTTTTGACATACTTGGATTTTCCCATAATTTTGTTTTGTTAGGGACCATGTGGGGCAGCCGTAGGATAGAACTGGAAGAATGCAGCTGTTAAATATTTTAATTTTGTTTTTGAGAGGAATTGATTTTTCTTTCAGAATCTCCTTCATTGACCAGAACCTGCGCCAAGAGTTTCCAATTCTTTCCTCAATTTCCTTATCCATCTGTTTCTCATTAGATATTATCTGGCCTAAATATTTATACTCATCCACATATTCGATCTGATTGTTTTCTACAATGATTGGTTCCTTTGTTTTATTGGTCATCAATTTAGTTTTGTTGGTATTCATACTCAGTCCAACTTTCCTGCTTTCTATAACTAGTTCTTGCAGCATTATCTGTAACGTTTCTGAATTGTTCGCTAGCAGTATTATATCATCTGCAAACCGTAGATGATTTAGCAAGGACCCATTTATATTTAAACCATATTTTTCCCAATCAAGTCTTCTAAATACACTCTCCAGAACTGCTGAGAATATCTTGGGAGACATTGGGTCTCCTTGACGGACACCTTTCTTTATTCCAAATGTTGTTGTAAATTAGTCATAGTTGAGTCCAAGTCATGCCCTAGTAAAGTTGTGGCGACTTTACTATGAGCTTCTACGGAGTTTTGAAAACAACACAAAAAGACATGTTTCACCACATTATATCACTTGCCCACACTCATGCATGTAATTCAACACTCAATGAATAAAACACCACCATTTTTAATCATTAATTCGCGAAAATACACAAGTTTAAGAAAATAATAGAATGCAACGACATGATTTTTCCGTGTTCCCGCCAAAAACCCCGAGCAGCTATTGAATAAGAGGTACTCCAAGGTTCTCCCAAGGTATAAAATATCAAAATTACGATTATTTCATAGAATTTTCCATAGAGTAAAACATATAACATCATTGGAATTTTCATACTATGTTTTGTTTTGTACAGTTTTACATTTCATTTTGATTAACCACGAAATTTACAAAAATACATTATTTATTATTTAATATTATACTGATCGTACTAAGTGAAGCATTTGTTATTATTCCTTTCGAATCAATAGATAATATGTGGATATAGTAAATTGTGTGAGCGATGTTATTCAAAATGAAATCTAATCGAAGAATCATTAGAAACATATATGTTGGTGTACTAGTTATATCTCTAATCATCACAACTTTAATAATGATTTTGAAATATAGAAAGTCGTACTTCAAGAAAGAACAGACAGACATGAATGAATTTGAGGACGACGATGATAATAATATGATTATGTATTACGAGTACATGGGAGAGAAAATAGCGCTCGAGATTAAAAAAAATGAAGAAGTCGAGCTATTGAAAACGCAAATAAGAAAAATCAATGCAGAGCAAATAATTCATTATCAAGACGAATACGTCGTACTGATTCCAACTATTTCCATTATCGTTATCCAAGTGGATCATAAAATAGATGAAATGTTTTTCAAAACACTTCTTTATAGCTTGAAATATGCACTTTCAATATCATATTCTTTGCTTATATTCTCCCATGATTATTATGATGAAGAAATAAACGCGGTCATACAAAAAATCGGTTTCGCAAGGTACATACAGATTTATTATCCGTATAGCACACAAATGTTCCCGGACACGTTTCCGGGAGCTGATCAACAATTGTGCACCAATGATTTCAAGTGTGAAAGATCGGTCCTGAGGTATGAAGCTTTTGTTCAGAAGAAACATTTCTGGTGGTGGCAAATGAACCATATTTTCGATGAACTCGAAGTGACTAAGAATTACAGAAACGCTATAATATTCATTGATGTAGATCAGTTCATTCTCAGAGATTTCATTTTTATGACTAGAATTATGGAATCTTTGCGAGTAACGAAGTGTCCTGAATGCGAAATTTTGAGCTTAGGTGCGCAGGATCCTGAAGTGAGCGAATATCGTAAAACCAATTCGACGTTATCTGTATTGACGTGGGACTTCAATGTAACTAGCGCAGGAATCGCTTTTAACAGAGGTGTTTGGGAAACCATAAAAAAATACAGCTCTGTGTTTTGCAACTACAACGATTACAGATGGGATGCATCCCTCAAATATTTGGGTTTCCAGAGGGATCAAGGGCAATTTATGTTGCTGTCGATTGATGCTCCAAGAATAATTAAATATCGTAAATGTGACGGTTACGTCGAATGTTCTGCAGAACTGATGATAGAAGATTCGGCCAATTTTTCTAAAACTGTTAATAAAGCCTTATTTCCTCTAAATATCACCATCAGACAAGAAACAATTAAAGTACAGGTTCCATGCTCTGCTCCCCAACCTGCTGGTGGTTGGGAGGATGATAGAGACAGAGGATTGTGTTTGTATCTTGTTAAAAAATAGTTGTTTTGTGGTTGATTATGACAGTTACCATTACTTATCAAGTTTGATTAATAATAATTGAACTTAATATATTGAATATTGCCTTTATTGGTATAATATTATTACTGTTAGTGGCAGGCGCGACGCTTACCATCAGGCGAATGTCTGGCTCGTCTCGTCACTTGACAGAATAAAAATAAAATAAAAACTTTAAATTCTAGGTAGGTACTTATATTATTATGACTACTACACAAAAATAAACGGATTGTATCTAGATCGATGAAAGTCTAGAGACAATCCTAATGATCAAACCGACTACCAGTCGGTAGCGTACCCAGCATACTGGCGGCATTGCCACGTTGAATGGCAATGCTTATACGTTGGGCCAAATAAATCTAGTAAATTTGTAAATAAAAATTGTCATTTGGGCAAGTTTAAGCTTTAAGTTTTTGAGTTGAGATAAATAAACACCTTACCCTACCATCTTCTTGTTAATAAACGGTGAGTAGAAAGACGGCCCACTTTTACCCTTACATTAAATAAACTATAAATTTTCTTGAATAGGTACCATAATGTTTTGACTCTACGTTTCTTATTCGTATGGCCAAGGAAAGGAACAAGCAGCCAGCTTTCAGGTTTCTTGAGAGATAAATAATCTAAATCTTATCAAAGTGAGTTATGTGTATCTTCGTTTACCAATAAGCCGAGTTGCTGGTTTTAACCACCAACTTGGTCGCTTGCGCTGAGTACACTGTGCGATTGTGTATTGTGCTGTGCACGCAACTCGCAAACTTTTGTACGTAATAAAATATAAAATTCGATAAAATACTAGTTTAAAGAAGGAAATCTTAAGGCGTATCATACAGAATAAATCAGTGCCTCCTCTTCTAGATTTTCTACACTATCGGGTTAGCGCGTACTGCCAGAGTTGCGGTGCAGTCGAGGAGGCCTCCGGGCGGGATCGAGATGGCGGCGCGGCCGGTGCGGGGTCTTCGCATTGACTCTTCTATCACGCTGCCACTTCAACGCCGCCACGACCCTGGCAGTATGCTATGCGCCTTATTGAGCACAAAGAGCTGACACCTCCAAGCGCACACCAAAAATTAAACATTAAGGTAAATTTTAAAGGTTTTAGTTAACATAAATAAACTAACTAAAGTATTGCTGTCCTTAGCTAACATGTCTGTTAAAAAAGTGACAGCGATATTTTAATTAGTTTATATCTGTCAACTAAAGCTTTCAAATTTATCACATTATGAATATAATACGGTCTACGATAGACCACGCTTGCCCAGAAGAATCCGATTCAGTCAACTGGCTTCAGGCATCAGTCGACTTGAAGACAACAATACAACTCATTTTAACAGTTTCATGGCGTGGCGCGAAGGTCTATGGCGTAGCGTGTGAATCCATCGAGGTTTATCTTTATATCAAGCTCTCCCGTCTCTTATAAAAGATCGTTATAGTTTCCTTGTAAATCCTTTTTACTATCATCAATACATTGATTGATACTTTTTTTTGACGGTTGTTTGACATTTCGATTTTTAATGTTTTTTGCAACTGATTTAAAAGCTCAAGTTTTTTGTTTACAACCAATTTGCCTGTTTGCATAAAATATTTTTGTTGTACATACATTTTTGTTTACTTATTTACTTATACTCAAAATGGAGAACAATAGAAAAGTCATAAATAAATTTCATGTTGGACTACTAGTAATGTCTCTAACGATTACTTCTATTATGGTCATTATGTACTATATCATGAAAACGGATGATAAAGTAGATATAAACGACAACGAAAACGATATTATAATATATTCGGACTACGATTACATAGGAATCAAGAATACAGACGATACGGAATATATAGAAATTTTGAAAAAGAAAGTGAATAAAATCAATAAGGAACAACTTGTCCATTATCAAAATAAAAACATAACGTTCAGACCAATAACCTTCGTAATTGTCGTTCACGTAGAATATGCTATAGATGTTAAGTTTTTCAAAGCACACCTAAATACCTTAAAACAGGCAGAGAGTATATCAAATTATTTGCTCATATTTGCCCATGATTATTATAATGTTGAAGTAACTAAGATTATTAAAAAGATCGGATTTGCAAGCTACATCCAAATATATTATCCATATAGCACTCAGCTGTACCCTGGAACATTTCCCGGACCCGATGACAAATTGTGCATCAATGACTTCAAATGTGAACGATCGGTCTTGAGAGATGAATACTTTGCCCAAAAGAAACACTTCTGGTGGTGGCAGATGAATTACATATTCGACGAGTTCAATTTGACGAAAACCTACAACAGCTCTATAATATTTCTTGAAGCAGATCAGTTTGTTCTCAGTGATTTTATATTTATAGCTAAAATTATGGAATCAGTAATGAAAACGAAATGTCCACAATGTGAAATTTTGAGTCTGGGAGCACAGCATACTGAGATGGCTCAGTACCATGTCGCTAATATAAGTTTCACTATATCTTCGTGGGGTTTAAATGATACTATCACAGGGATTGGCTTTAACAGAACCATTTGGAAAAGCATAAAAAATTACAGCTCTCTTTTTTGTCACTACGATGATCATAGGTGGGATGCATCCCTCAAACATTTAGGTTTAAATAGAGACAAAGGGCAATTCCTGATATTATTCAGCAATGCACCGAGAGTTATTGGATATTGTGACGGTTTATTAGATAGTGACGTGTACGTAGAATGTTCTCCCGAGCGCGTGATAGAAGATGCGAGGAAGTATGCAAGAACTGTGAAAAACGCTTTATATCCACAAAATATCAATATTAAAAAAACGCAAACGATTGACGAATCAGAGTACAATGGAACTGAAATTGGTGGTTGGGAAGACGACAGAGACAGCGAATTGTGTAGGTATCTTGCTAAATGTCAGGTAAACTCAAAAACTGTGTTATTTTAAAATAAAATAAGTACTTTGCTTAATTTTATCTATTTTTGTTGATATTAATAGTATGATAATAATATTTGGAGAGTGGTGCAAAACTTGATACCACTGCCCTATTTATATTAGCGGGCAGCCAGATTTTTTTATAACTATGATAGCACAATGTCTGTCAATAGACGTCAGTACTATGTTTTTTATTTTTATTTATTTTGTGACTTATTTGGCCGTTAGCTTCAACTCTATGTATAGATAAGGAAAATATACCGTGGTAAATAGCAGTGGCCCGTGGTATCAACCGCTATCTTAAAGGGGCCGTATTTTAAGTTTCACATGAAACGTTTTGGACCACAACATGATCATCGCCGAAAAGGAAGCAACTAAGCACGGAATTCTGATAAAAGGTTTATTTTTATCTACCCCAACTTACCAGCAGTTTTGACAATATTGTCCAGCACCTCCTGGGGGATGGCCTCGTCGCTGAACCGTCTCACTGTCCGTCGCTTTGCCATCAGCTCGTAGTATTCTCGAGACCTTTGCAGTAATTCCTCATCAGCCCTCAGGAGAGGATGGTACGGTACGTGAGGAGTGTCCTCGGGGATAGCTGGGATTAAGCCGTCGGGGTCGTCATCTTCATCATTAGGCAGGTCTCTACCTGAAAAAAAAAACTTTGAGAATGTACGTTTTTTTAAAATAACAATAGCAATTGCCAATGTACATTGAACTATTATATCATATTTGTACTCTACTTTTAGTGAAATATAATATTTTTTTGTGATTTAGTGATATGAATCACTCGTTTCATTTCGTTTTGTTTCGTTACGTTACGTTACATTTCATTTCGTTAGTATTTTCAGTGTGTTTGAGCTGGAGTTGGTTCAACGCCATTTAGTTCATTCAAATCAACCTAGATGGCGTTAGTCGTCGTCGTCAGCCATAAAACGTCCACTGCTGGATGAAGGTCTCCCTTTATAGAGGGGTGTTGCCATAATCCCCACGCTTGGTACGATGGCGTTGCTTGGTACGATGGCGTTAGTAGTAAGTATTAAAGCTGCGCGTTTTACGGACCGTCAGAGATTTGTAGTAGGCGATGAAAGAGTACTTAGAATAGAACTATTTACCTATAGGTGTGATGACTGAAGAGAGAAGTAAAAAGTAGGGAGTTCCCTTTTCTGTGGGTGTGATCGAGTAAGCGATACACGATATTATACAAAATATTTCATAATCATAATCATTTATTGTCGAACTGTGTGGTACAAGATCTTATAAATACATAGGTTAAGTTGTAACAGCTTCGCCCATTAAGGACATACAATATTTTCAAAATTGCGAGATTTCATTAGAACAGGTATTAAGATAATATTTAATAATTAATCAATTAGTATTAATAAATGTCAAATCCATAAAAATAATAAGCTAACAAAAAAAAACCTATTTGTGTATTGATTTGGTCCGAAACCCTCGGTGCGCAATTCCAACTTGCACTTGACCGGTTTTCTTTCTAAATAGGTTAGAGGTGATGTGGTTTAAAAGTATTAGAATATTAAATTACGTATTTAGGCCAAAACGAATCCCAATAGGAGACACTGGTACAAATTAATGGGCATTGTTTAATGTTTATGTTACGAATGAATTGAATAAATCACTTGATTTGATTCAATTAGTACAGTTCAATGTACTTTGCTCTAAATATAATCCAGGGTACTAACTACTATGTCAAACTCATGTCACTCCAATATTAAAAACAAGTGACCTGCCCCGGAATCGTACAGATTCGGATGTTTAAAATATAGATAGACATTTGTGTTAAAGATAGTAAAAACCGAATTATAATCCGTTGCGTAACTTAAAAGCATACAGACACGCGAAATGCGACTCGTTTCATACTATTTAGTAATCATTTTATTATATTAAAGGGAAGAATATGAAAAATTTTCAGGCAGTAGGCGCTGTTTGTTACCTGTAAAACGGTTCATTCCCCGTGGATAAAGTTTCGTCAAATATAAGTATTAAAGTTAGCTAAGTGTGCTACGATCAAGTTTGTTTTTTAATTCCATTTCTAGAGTGGTCTAAGGGAAAAAAAACCCCGTAGTCCCACCAGTGGGTAGCAGTCCACGGGGAAAGACCCGTAAAAACACTTGATAAAAACTGATTATTGTTTTTTTTTGGTAAGCATTGGGAGCTGAAATAAAATAAACCTAAAATAAAACCCAGCCAAAACACAAATAACTTTTTTTTAATATTCTTTATTTGTTATTCTATATTATTTTGTCATTATACGCTGATATGAAGCCAGGAGTTACGTGTTTC
This sequence comes from Erannis defoliaria, assembly GCA_905404285.2. NCBI lineage: Eukaryota > Metazoa > Arthropoda > Insecta > Lepidoptera > Geometridae > Erannis > Erannis defoliaria. Next base: position 18,033,244 of record FR990077.1, on the reverse strand, counting down.
GGTTATCTCTTCGTATGACCCAGAGTCGGGGTCGGAAACATTATAGATACAATAAAAATGAGGTCAAGCGCCAATACAGAATTTATTTATTATTTTATTGCGATTACATAAAGTTTTATTATGTAGAGCACGGTACAATATACCCTGTTAGGGCGCTGTAATTACCTAGTAGAGAAACATTTTTATCTTAAGATGAAAGTATGCGTAACACAAAAATATCTAACAAGTATTATTTTATTTTATTTTCATTGGAATAACTTACAGATATGTACACAGTTAGATAGAGTTATAAGTAATAGAATGCCGATTAAAAGTTTTCACAGATAAGAAGAAGGATACAAAAAAATGTGTAAAAAGACGGACTCGCGCATAATTATACAATAAAAACACTAAATAGAGAATAGGATGTTAAGTTTGCTAAATATATATAGGAAAACAAAAAAAAATTGAGTACAAATTGGAACATGTTTACGAGAAACAGTTTGAGTTCAGAAGCTGCTTCAATTTGAATGCAGAAGTATTGAACAGATCTACATCAAAATCCTTAGCAAGAGTGTTGTAACACCTGCATGCCCTTATAATGAAACTGTTTTGCCTATAATTACATCGCACAAATGGAACGTAAAGAAGATTCGGCTTTCTAAGCGAAGCGGTGGGTGTGCCCAGTCCCAGCTGCCCAAGTAACCCCGGACAATCAATCGTACCAATTGCTATATTCAGGAGATAAAATATATCTGCTACTCGTCTTCTTCTTTTATGAAGTGGTAGAATGTGGAACTTTTTGCACCAGGCGGTAAAAATACTTTAGCGCGATATTGAAGATAACGTAAAAAACGCCTTTGAATGCCTTCAATACGCGTAATATAAATCCCATAGTTTGGGTTCCACGCTTGAGAGGCATATTCAAGGGGACTACTTACATACGAGCAATATAATATTTTAAATGTCCTAAGCGATAAAAAAATAAGTCGTAGAGCCCTTGAGGCTTTTTTTAATTCACTGTTGATGTGCTCATCAAATATTAATTTGAAATCAAAGATGACTCATACATATGTCTTTGATTGTTGGCACTCTGGATATCATGGAGTTCTGTAGACTTTAATTGACATAAATGAGCTGCGGCTTTCGTGTAAATGAACAAACTAAGCATTTGGATACGTTTAAGTCCAACTTATTCCGAGAGCAGTAGTTTTGAAACCTATCTAAATATTCTTGGAGACATGAAGCGCCTTATATAGGACACAACACTTTCATATCATCAGTCAGAAAGATCTTAGAAGAACGAAAGCAGGAAGAAATGTCAATTATAAATATTATAAAAAGGACCGGGCCGAGAAAAGATCCTTGAGGAATTCCTGAAGAGATACTCGTTGCTGCAGATATATAGCCATTGAGTACTACTGTTTGACACTTCTTTTAGCGTATGAAGAAAACCATCTAAAAAACCCCACAAATACCGACTGCTTGTAATTTGTGCATTAGTATCACGTGATCTATCCTATTGAAGGCTTTACTGCAGTCTGTGTAAATAACATCTACTTGGGATGGGTCATACATGTGTTTCAATTATGACAATATTGAAACACATGTTAAATATGATACATGTTAAAATTATGACAATAAGTATCTTACCTACGTACTAGTATTTATCTAAAGGAATGTAATATATTGGCCTAGTTCATAGAAGGGGGTAAGGGGAATTTATAGCAGTAAGCCACCTGCGTATAGGAAATATCCTAAGCCTTCAAGGGATAGAAAGCTGCGCGCCGCTACCTCGATCGCGCTTCTTAACATTTTGATGATCTATGTGAAATATAGATATGAATATACAAATTAATGAGAATAAGATTAAAATAGTTTAGTAAAATATGTAAATAGGGTACAACAAGTAAGCAGTGCAACGGTAGCGCGGCGGGATGACATCCAAGTTCAGTACTTTTTCATGGATATCAAGTTTGCGTTAGACCACTATCTTATCGTCAGCCAGAAGACGTCCACCTCAGGACGAAGGCCTTCCCTTAATAGGAAAGGGTTGCCATAACCCCCGCGACTGGCAAGCAGCTTGGGATCGCAGAATGCTCACCACCGTTAACTAAGAGGACGCGGAGGAATGTATGAGATTTACAGATTTTCTATGAGACATTCAACCATTAAATTGTTATAAACCCAGCCTTACCAATGGGGATCGAAACTGCGTTTTTTTCCGCTAAGTGGCGCATCGTCGATGCGGCCATAGTCAACTGTAAATCTCATACATTTTGTTGTTAATTGCTGCGATCCCCAAACCGCCTGCCAAGCGTGGGGATTATGGCAACCCCTCCCTATTAATAGCGAAGCCTTCGTTCAGGAGTGGACGTGTTCTGGCTGTTGATGACTCTTAATAGACTCGGATTACCAGGGAGAATCTGGTTAAACTTGTTGTACTGCAATCCTTTGCCTTGCTAATGAGAGCTCTGTCCAACGTAAAATGTAAATAACCTACCTATCTAACCTACAATTCTATTTTCAGGCCGTCAACAGCTGCACAGATTTTTAAAACAAGGCACAGTACCCAGTATTTTTCCTTGGACTAGATTATCGACAACGCCCTCATCAAGAGCAGATAGATATAAGCAACGATTAACAAGAAAACTTGATTTTGCCACATCCGGACCACCGTCTGCGAAAAGTTTTGCCTGTGGAACGTCATTAAAAAACAAAAAGTATGATACGGCTGATTTTAATGTCAGTCACGTTAGTATGTGTTGTTCACAACGATGAGTACAAAGATCTACTTTCGATTTAGTTAGGTATACTGTTTCGCGTAACCCTGACTAAGAAGCTAATGGAGAGCTAACCTGTTCGGGACGATTGCCAAAAGTAAATCTAAATAATCTCCTACCAAGCGTTTCCCAAATAATGGACCCATAGCATCCGAGAAAAGATATCGTGCTCTACCGCTTAGCATTTACACACCCCCTGCAAAAACTAGTCATGACTTCACGATTGCACCGCACTGCCCTTGGAAAACCTTGTTTAAGCTCTTGAACATACAGAAATAACAAGTTCCCCCTGCCTGCCACTCTACTACCTACATCGTCAAAAAAGCGGCATCGGTTCATGGCTGATTTTCCAAAAAACACGAACGAAACGGTTTGATTCCAGTTTCATTGTGCGAACCTCTAAACAGCGGAATGCGCTTCCGGAGTGAGTGTTTCCCGATAGTTATAATCTGGGTGTCTTCAAGTCGCGAGTGGATCGGTTTCTTTTAGGCAAGCGTGCTCCATCGTAGACTGCATCTTCGTTTACCATCAGACGAGATGACGATCAAAAACCCCTCAGATAACTAATAAATAAATAAATAATACGCTTTTTTTAAAATAAATAATTAAATTATACGTTTTAACTACTGACTTTAACTATATACTGACTTCAAATTCGGCTACCTGGATGCCATCTTCATATTTTCAAGTTATTTTCCTTTTTCTAGTAATTTTGATTTAGAAACCAAAGTACTGAACCGATTTCGATAAAATTTACACCTTTTTGTTTGCACGTTTGTGACTCTATAGATTATAGCTCAATGGTATCAACATATATTTTTTGCCATTTGACGTAACTACCAAACAGCGCGGACCTTGAGGAGCCAGACATCTTCTAAGCGCAACCTCTCAAGCAAAGCAGATGACGTCATTACTATATAGAATTAACTCATATTAGTTGCGCCTAATTATATTATTAACTTATATTATTACTATTATTATTACTTATATTATAATTATATTATTAGGGCAGCAGCGTCCTCTTGCCTAACGGTGGTGACCATTCTGCGATCCCCAAGCCGCCTGCCAAGCGTGGGGATTATGGCAACACCCCTCTATTAAGGGCCTCTAATAAAGGCCTTCGTCCAGCAGTTGACGTTTTATGGCTGACGACGATGTAATTCTGGTTTAAAAATGTATTGTTAGCTGGTAAACTATAAAAAATTGGCATCTCATATATCGTCCCCGTAGTTGGAAAATTAAATAACTCAGATTTTGTAGTTCTGAGATAAACGCGATTAAGTGTTTTTTTTCCAGTTAATATACATTTGTTAAAAAATGTGAGACAATTTTACTGTCGGTACTTTTATATTTTGTGGACTTGATTACCTTTTACATTATGCTTTAACAAACTGAACTCTATCTTTAACTATAACTAAATAACACATAAAAAATCAAGTTGTTTAATTTTGCCACAACTGTCATTTATAACGTTACTACAATTAGCTACTTTTTTCGGCTATTTATTTAGTTTTCCTACAACCTAAATACATTCGTTAGATTAAAATGTCGTGAAATAAATGCAGTTATTTAATTTATCAAACTCGAAATATTTTTAAATGTAAAAATTTGTGGCTGTGTACGTTATTATTACTTTGATTTTTTGTAACTATTATTGGTCTCATATAAAATAAAAGCTGTATTATGATATTAATAAAGTTATATTAAGGAAGAAATAGATAAGTACAATAAAATTTAGAAATAGTGTATTGTAATCACATACTTAACATACCACATACTTAAAAAAATTAATAAAATTACACCAATTTTATAACAAGTGGAACATCTTAAATTACAACAACTTCAATTATTCTTTTAAATCAAAACATAAAATAATTTGAACCCAAAAATTACAAAATCAGAGACCTAATTACAAAAGACATACTTAAGTAGTACGCAAAACTATGAAAAACTGAAAATAGGTATCAATTAGAATTAAAAAATATAATTTTGTATCAAATAGAAACATAATCGAAACAGTACTGAACCTACGGATCTGTTTCCAGACCAAAGCAGAAGGGGTAGCAGGGGATAGGCCTTCGCAGAACCGTAACCATCCAAGTTTCTTTTTTGCCTTTAGGGTTTTCCTGCATTTGGCAGCCGATTTTTGGTAAAGAAGAAAGTTTTCTGTGTTCATGTCTCTACTGTAATTTTTTTCAGCCTTATTACGTTCTTTGACCATTGTGGAACACTCCGGGTCCCACCAAGGTGGGGAGGAAAGATTTTGATTGGGAGTTTTGATAGGGATACTAAGGTTTGCTGCAGATAGAACTGATTCCACAAATTTATCATAGGGTATCAAGGAGTTTACCTCGTTGATAGCAGGGAAATGAGAAAGATTTTGGTCTAGAGAAGAAGAGTATTGCTCCCAGTTAGCTGAGGAGATCCTGAACTTTAAGAGAGGGGTGGGAGGGGGAGGGCGTGCTACTCTAAGGGAAAGATTAATTTGAATTGGGAAATGGTCGCTGCCATGTGTCAAGGGGAGGACTTTCCAAGTAAGAGAAGGGAGAAGAGAAGGGGAACATATAGTTAGATCTACTGCAGAGATCGGGTTTTGATTCGGATAGGGCCTGCGGGTTGGAGAGCCATCATTCACAATACACAGATCTGTATCATTGACCAGCTGTAGTAAAAGATGTCCAAATGAGTTACATTCGAATGACCCCCAAATAGTGTGATGGGCATTGAAGTCTCCCATCAATATAATAGGAGGGGGAACTGAAGATATTATTCGGTTTATATCAGGGATATGATAGGGTTTGGGGTGGGGAATATACATACATACAAAAGAAATATTAGATGAGCGCACTGCCACAGCATTAATTTCTGGGGTGAACGCGGGAAGCGTGACCTGGGAGAAAGTCAGGCTACGTTTTATGAATATTGCACATCCGGCTGCTCCGTCCTGGCGGTCATCCCGAAGACAGGAGAATCCCGGGACTCGATATCGTGCCCCGGGAACAAACCAGGTCTCTGAGATGGCCATCAGGACGGGACCGCATGTACGTATGAGGTGGAGAAGTTCAGGTACCTTCTGTCGAAGGCTCCTGCTGTTCCATTGGAGAATGGGAAGCTGGTCCATTATGGAGGAGTGAAGATGTGAGATGGGAGATCGTTTGGGCAACGTGGTTCGGTAATTGGAGTGAATTTTGGGAAATAATGTTAATGATGATTGTAAGAAGATTAACAAGGTCATTCTGGATGTTCCCGGGGGAAGATGGTAGGGAAGATTGAATCATTTGCAAGGCGGTTCCATTTGGGGAGGATGTTTGATCAGCTCTTGTAATAGCTTGGTGGGCATTTTTGTCATACGACTTACCTGGTGAGGGCCTGGATGGCGGATTTCCGACAACTGTCTTTCTGTATGACACTGTGGGGTGGGGTTGGGTTGGTTTAGGGGGTATATGGTGGGTAGGGGTGGGGGTTGCCATGGGAGGGAGCAATCTGGAGACGACATTAAAAGATCTAGAAGATTTATAAAGCAAGGAAGCCTCTTGGTATGAAATCCCTTCACGGGCCATGGCAGATTTGATAGATTTTTGCCTGGCTTGTTCAGGGCATGCTTTATTCGTAGCAAAGTGGAGACCAGAGCAGTATAAGCATGAGGCTGAGGATTCTAGAACATTGCACTGGTCTCCTGGATGAGGTTGGGCACATTTAAAACATTTAGGAGTCGATCTGCATTGAGATTTAATGTGACCAAAACGACAGCAAGCCGGGCACTGAATTGTCGGGAACTCATAAATTTCTACACTTAAGGCTGAGTAGAAGAAGTAGATTTTATCCAGGAGCTGTTGACCTCTGAAGGTCAGGACAACTGTCTGAGTCGGTTCCCAATTAACAACGTTATCATTTTTAACCTTTCTATTAAGCCGCCTAGCCTTGAGGACATAGGTGATATTATTTGAGATCTCAATAGAGTCCACGAATTCCTCCATCGACCAATCGACAGGGACTCCGCGTACTACCCCCATTCTAGTTACATTGTAAGTGGGAATCATGGCCTCATATTTTTGGGCAGATAGAAGAGGGTTGTCCAGGAATTTGTTAGCTGCAGCTGCTGTTTTAAACTGGATTGACATTTTATTTCTACCAATTCGCTTCACACCCTCACTATTAATAATTGATAGAAGACTATGAGTGTTGACATTGACAGGTGTGTTCCAGTTCAAAAAACAGGGCCCACTCTGCTGTGAGAGAAAGAGAGGTAAAATAAAAGAAAGGTAAAGTATGAATCTGTATGCTTAAAATGGTAAGATCTATGGATGCATTCTTACTACTAAAGTTATTTAGTTTTCCTAGAACTTAGTTAATTTGTGAAAGAATTTTTTAGTTGAGGGAAAATTCAACAACTCATGTTATTTAATTTATTTGATATTCAACTTATCATTGGCCACAGTTATTAATTTATTTACTGAGTTATTTATTTTTCCTTTAAAAAAATTGTGTTTGTCTGAAGATATTTATTATTCCATCTGTTAGACAAAAATGGCTATCATTTTGGAACGGAATAAGATACGAAAATGTCTGTTAGGCTCAAATATGTGGCATGTTTTAGGTGTTTTGAAAATAGGGAAAAGTCAATATCGCCAAAATCGGACTTATTTAATTTTCCAACTACGGGGACGATATTTTCTTTCTTTTTCAGCGTTGTTTGAGTTTTTCCACTGTTCATTTTAGTAAATTTCTCTTGATTTTAGCATTAACATTTAATTTGTGTCAAAAAAACAACATTTATAAATCACTTAATGCTAGGTGCAACCTTCGACCATATTATGCTTTTTGTGTTTTTTAATATTTTTTGTTGGCCATACGAATCCCTTACTAGGTATTAACAACTTGGTAAAAAATTAAAAGAAAAATAATGTGTTAAGTTTATATTTTTGTGTATTTCGTGTTTTTATATTTTGCTCTATCGTAAAAATATAAGTAATAAAAAATAAAAGCGCCGAACTTTTTTTTATTCAGATTATATTTGCTTTTGACCACTCGTCGGCTTCATGTTAAGCATCGATGCGGTCTAGGATAGAGCACGCTAACCTAGAAGGAAACCATTTACTCTAGATTTGTAGACACCTCTATATTATACCTACCAGTGGCAAAGAGTGAAAATTCAGTAAAGGGAAGCCGAAGCAAAAAATACTTAGGTACCTACCATCGTGCCGAAAGCATTAGAAACAACCGAAACCACCTTCTCCATAGGTACTTTAAAGCACCATCGCGTAAAAATCGGCGGGTCAATGTCCCAATCACATTGTCACATTCACGTTAAAACAACAACAACACGAAACAAACAGACATCGCGTATGCGCTGAGGGAAATATATTCCGGTATATATTCCTCGGCTACCCGTATTAGGTCTCTCGAGCAGAAAGGGTACAAAGGAGCGAAAATACCTAGCACCCTCCCCAACACCCTTTTTCTAGTGCACACGCAGGAAGAAAAGGAGACCCTCATAAGCCAGGGATATGGGACAGGCACTGGGTCGCGAACCCTTACCATTCATGAAGCTCAAGGACTAACGTACGAGTCGGTAATCGCCATCAAGACCAAGGCCAAAATGAAGCTGCACGAAAGCGTCCCGCACGCAGTTGTTGCGATATCACGGCACACCGGGACCTTCATTTATTACGCCGACGACATCGAAGACGATGCCATCAGTCGATTCGTGCGGCGAGCGTCGGCTGCATCACCGAAGACCATCAAGGAGTACAACCTCCAAATGGCCATAAAAAATCGGAACGTGGCGGTGATGGAGGCTCTGGGCCGGGAGGAGGCGACGAATCAGACGATATTAAAGTGACCACTGATAGAGTCAAGCAAAGACTGGATCTACTGGTGATTGCTTTAATTGACAAGAGGAAAAAAAAATACTAGAGTAAAACAGTATAGTATAATTAATAAAGTAAGTAATCGTACTGTTGTAGGCATTGCGTGTATACCCGGAGCACTCACGCTCACTAAAAAGCTTCTTCTTGCGGCGGCGTCGTGTGTCGGGTCGCCCTCTTCCCTCCAATATGGTTGAGGAGAGCGATGGCTGGCACATGCGTCAACTCGTGAACGGGTGCTGCTTGCGGGAGCTGGACTGCTCGGAGTATACACGCAATTCTAGCAATAATTAGTAATACTTAGTTAGGTTCCTTTGGTATATTCTTTTTGTAAAGCCTTCAGCTTTTAAGTTATTAAGTGTAAAATTTAGTTAATAAAAAAATGTAAAAGTTTACAAAAGGCACGGACCCACAGTCCGTGGAGCTAATAAATAATTAAAAAAAAAAAAAAAAAAAAACAGACAAAAAAAACTTAACAAGTAACGATCAAAACACGACCATAAGTATTGTACCTCAAAAGCGTATCAACATTAATTTATAGCAGATAAATAATTATACTAGATTTATAGTTTATAGATACCTCGGAACTCTCTTCTATCAACGTAAACAATACAATGAATAGGTATCATAAGCCGAAAATATCCAAGTTATCCCGCACGTGTGAGCGAGCACGAACGATAGAAAACTTCACGAGTGTGAGAGAGATAGGTAGCGCTTCCGCGCGAGACGCTGTGTTCGACATGCAAACCTTGTGAAACAGGCAAGTCTGTGGCAGCAACCCGGCGCCCACCGGCTTGCCGCGCATAGTAACTGTTGTAGGTAGTTCCAAGTTTAGTTTATTATTTAATATATTATGTGGGTAGGTTCAATAAAACCAGTTGTCTTCTTGCTACGTACACGAGTGTTTCATTTATATATTCCACAAACACTACATGGTGTCAGGTGTGATTAATTGCCAGTGTTTTGGAGAAACCTGTTTAATTAGTGCGGATATAGTAGATAAAACATGTCAGTGAAGTCGGAGACAACTCAAGTGATGTCGTACAGTGCGCTGCAACAGCCGGCTGCCATGAGCGAGGAAGGCAACATGGCGACGAATTGGCGTGAATGGAAACTAGCTTTTGATTATTATTTAATCGCATCCGGCAAAGAGAACATGGCGTCCCGGGATAAGTGTGCGCTGTTCATGCACGTCATCGGAAAATACGGCCGGGATATTTTGGAAGAGTTGGATCTAGACGAGAAGGGGAAAACTGATTACGAAGAATTAGTATCGAAGTTCAAGCTTCACTGCGATCCCACGAGAAATATTAATTATGAGAGACATGTATTTTTCGAAACTTTCCAACGCGAGGACACTTTCGATAAATTCCTGAGCGCTCTGAAGATACGCAGTAAGTCGTGTGAGTTCGGACAGTTGCGCAGCAGTCTCATTCTTACACAAATCATCAGAGGCATCAAGGATATGAGCATGCGGGAGCGCATGCTAGCAAAAACCAAGCTCGATTTGGAGGCCGGAGTGTCGTGGTGCCGGGCAGTGGAGACTGCCGGCCGGCAGGCCGAGACTTGCGCCGGGACGGGCAAGGCGGCCGGGGCCGGCGGCAGCGGCGCCGCCGAGTCGACGCTCGCGCTGGAAGTGGTGCGCGCGGGCACCGCGCCGCGCCCCTGGGGACGCGCCGCCGCCGGGTCCGCCGCCGCCGCTCGCCCGCCGCAGAGGGCACAGCAAAATTATTATCGCAGCATGGAGTCTGCTGTTTCGTGCGGCTATTGTGGCCGTAAGCACGGGTTCAGCGGTCAGTGCTCGGCGCGTCAAGTGAAGTGTTACAAATGTGATCGTGTCGGTCATTACGCGCGAATGTGCCGGGCTAAGCTTGTAGGTGAGTTGGAGGACGAGGACGACGCGGAGGACTGCGACGAGATACGTGAGTCGTTATTGTGTAGCTTATCTATTGATGAGGTCGGCGGACACTGTGAGTCTTGGTTTCAAAACGTGATGGTAGATAATGTAAAAATAAAATTTAAACTAGACAGCGGGGCGGAGGCGTCCGTGATGTCTTTGAGTGCGTTTAAACAGGCGGGTTTTGCCGAAAACAGGCTAAAGAAAAGTAAATGTACATTACGGGAAGTGAGTAAAACTAAGTTACCCGTAGTAGGTTATTTTGAGCCCGTTTTGAATTACGGCAGTCTGCGCAGTCGCCAAAAGATTTATGTTTTGAATTTAAATTGTAATAATTTGCTAGGTATTAAAGCGTGCCACGAACTTAAATTGATTGTACGTAACGATAATAAAAATGTTTGTGAAATAGCGCAATTTGAAATTGACGAGTCTGTTTTCGAAGGTATAGGGTGTTTGCCGAATATTTATAAAATAGAAGTGGATGCAACGGTGCGTCCTGTAGTTAATGCATCGCGGAAGGTCGCAATGAAAATTAGGCCTCGGTTGAAGGGCGAGTTAGATAAGTTGGAACGATTAGGCATAATTGTAAAAGAAGACTCGCCTACCGATTGGGTCTCGAATATAGTTGTAGTCGAGCGACCTGATAAGCTTCGGATTTGTTTGGATCCTTATCACTTGAACAAAGCCGTACGCCGTTGTCACTTTCAGCTACCTACACTAGAAGAGATAACGAGTAACTTATCTGGGGCTAAAATATTCTCTAAACTAGACGCCAAAAACGGGTTTTGGATGCTACGGCTCGACGAAGAGAGTTCAAAACTCTGTACATTTTCTACTCCTTATGGAAGGTTTCGATGGCTTCGAATGCCATTTGGAATAAATTGTGCACCGGAAATATTTCATAATGAGATGTATAAAATATTCTCCATGCCAGGGGTGGAGGTCTTCGCTGATGACATTTTGGTATGGGGCTGCAACAGGCAGCAACATGATGAGAGGCTCAGGGAGGTCATCAGGAGGGCCGTCCAATATGGCGTCAAGTTCAACAAGCAGAAGTGTATGTTCCAGGCACCGGAAGTAAATTTTTTGGGGCACACATTGAATAGTTCAGGCATTAGCCCGATGTCCAGTCGCGTGAGTGCAATCAATAATATTGCAAGGCCAATCGACAAGAAACAATTGGAGCGTTTTATGGGGATGGTAAATTATTTAGCAAGATTTATACCTAATTATTCAACGCTGGCAGCACCATTGCGAACGCTATTAAGGAAAGACATCACGTTTGATTGGATGCGGGTGCACGACGAGGCGTTTGAACAATTAAAGAAGGCGATAAGCGCGGCTCCCGTGTTGCGGTACTACTCGCCGCAGGAGCACGTGACGCTGTCGGTGGACGCGAGCAGCTCGGGGCTGGGCGCGTGCCTGCTGCAGGGCGGGCGGCCCGTCGCGTACGCGGCGCGCACTCTCACGCCGACCGAAACTAGGTGGGCACAAATCGAAAAAGAAATGCTCGCTATTTATTTCGGATGTGTTCGGTTTTATCAGTACATTTACGGGCACAGCGAAATCACAGTGGAGAGCGATCACAAACCCCTCGAGACAATATTTCGCAAAGCACTTAATGAAACGCCGCCAAGGTTGCAGCGTATGTTGTTAAAATTACAGGGACATCGGCTTAACGTAGTGTACAAGCCGGGAAGGTTTATGCATATAGCGGATACGTTATCGCGAGCGGCGGTCGAGACAGGCGCGCGCTCGGACGGTTGCGAGGATGACGTCACCGTGCATGTGAACGCGACGTACGAGAGCATGGATGCGACGGATGAAAAATTAGAAAAAATAATGACAGAGACGCAGAAAGATAATGTGCTATCAGCAGTTATAAATTACTATTACGAGGGATGGCCGAATGATAAGAATCAGGTAGTGGCGATAGCTCGTCCTTATTGGACTTTCAGGCACGAGTTACACGAGATTAATGGTATCTTGTTTCATAATAGTCAGGTGGTTATTCCTAGTACGTTGCGCAAGGAAATGTTACATCGCATACATGAAGGTCATTTAGGAATCGAAAAATGCAAAAAACGCGCTCGAGAGGCCGTCTTCTGGCCAGGCATGGCGGCACAGATCGAGGAGTGCGTGCAGCGCTGCGAGACCTGCCAGCGGCACCGCGCCGCGCCGCCGCGCGAGCCCCTCGCACCGCACGCCGCGCCGCAGTTGCCGTGGGACACCCTCGCGGCCGATATTTTTGAACTGAACAAGCTTCAGTATTTGCTGGTCGTCGACTATTACTCCAAATTCGTAGAAGTGGTATATCTACCTAATATGAGAAGTGAAACTGTTATTGGTAAAATGAAGAGTATGTTTTCCCGTTTTGGAATTCCTAGGAAATTGATCACAGATAACGCGAAACAATTTGTATCGTCAGAATTTAGCGAGTTCACTAAAAAGTGGGAATTCCATCACGTGACCAGCTCCCCGCTGTATCCGCGATCAAACGGGTTGGCGGAACGGAATGTACAAACAGTAAAACGTCTACTAAAGAAAGCTACTGAGGATAAAACGGAATGGCAGTTAGCTTTACTGAACTTCAGAAATTCACCAGTCACGGGTGAAGAATATTCACCGGCACAACTGCTGATGGGTAGGTCGCTTAACACCAGGCTTCCGGTTGCTAAGCGAACGTTGATACCTAAAGCTGTAGAACCGAAGCAAATCCGTGACGTGAGACAACGTAATATAGATAAGATGAAAAAAAACTACGACAGGGGTACGAGGCCTTTATCGATCTTGTCCCCGGGGGAAGAAGTTCGCGTGAAAGACGGTAAAGTGTGGAATAATGCCAGAATTGTACAAAGGGCTGCAGGTACTCGCTCTTATTGGGTGAAGGTGGACAACGGTGGTACTTATCGTCGCAATAGGTCGCATATTATAAAACCAAACACTAAATGTAACGCGCCTATACCTAAACGTGTCTTATCAGGTAGTTACGACTGTATACCAGATAGTAGTGCTGATACCGAGGCACAACACACCCCGCCGGTAGGCGAGCAAGCGGCCACGCCGCAGTTCCGCCCCATCATTCCAACAAGTGAGCTCGTGGCTTCCCCCACCGGCGCCGGGGCGGCTGCGCCCGCCACTTCTAGCCCGAGAACGACTCGTAGTGGCAGAGAGGTTCGACCTCCAAGACACTTTGTATGTCAATAAACGTTAAATCCTTAAATCTTTAAGATGTATCGTTATCTTAAATAATATATAATATATGTAAAATTATAGTATTTGTATTCATAGGTTACCTACCTACTCGTATTTGTATCTGCTTATTTTGTCTATTTTAATAAGAAAGATGAAGTAGCAATGTTAGTAAGTACTTAATAACTACAATGTAAAAAAATGTTAATACCTACGTAATGGTCTATCAGATTTGTGTAGTATAAATATTAATAATAAAGCTCATACATTTTATAAAGTACACATGTTGTATCGTATTGTAATAATATTGAAGTCTTATTAGTTTTTAGTCTAATTTAGGAAGGAGGGAGATGTTGTAGGTAGTTCCAAGTTTAGTTTATTATTTAATATATTATGTGGGTAGGTTCAATAAAACCAGTTGTCTTCTTGCTACGTACACGAGTGTTTCATTTATATATTCCACAAACACTACAGTAACTAATACTTATTCTGTGAAATTGCTGTGGTACTCACTGATATGTATTCTGTGGCTCGCATCGGATTGCGCGCATAGTGATTATTACTTATTCTGTGGCGAATGCGTAACTCAGCGCGGAGCGGGTTACCGCGCAAGTAAGTAATATTTATTCTGTGACATTGCTAAAGGCACCTCGGAGATTATTGAGAGGTGGTAGGTACTAGATAGTATGTCGGTTGTAGATACTTACAGACACATTTTCAAAAGGGAAGCCGATAGGAATCGGGTTATATGGACCCTTCGCCACTGATACGCTACGGGGAAAACAGACTCCGACTGAGGGTTTCACTTAGGCCCTACTCCCACGGTGCTATCGCCAAGCGACACGAGTATTGTACGTGTGTCTTACTAAGAAATTGCTCATCAGAAGCCGCCTTAATATTTCGCTACACCGCACACACTGCGACGCGTCGACAACACGATGCAGTGTCTCCATATGAAAATTAAGGATTACCGTGTTGCCAGGGTGAAAATACGGTGTTTTACGGTGTGTCAGTAAAAAATTTACCGTAATTACCGTGTAATGTTTAAGTGTATGGTAAAATTGGTAAATAAATAGATAAAAAACAAATTTAAAGGGAATTTAAAAGCAATAATTAAATTACAATCAAAACTGACCAAACTGAAAATGTTGTTTCATTCTTTCTTTTCCATAGCGGTAAATAAGGACGAAAATAGAATAAACTGCGAAGGTGTGACGGTCGATGTGTGAGTAAAAGTAGCCTACATAAAAAGTAAACAGTAGGGTTTTTCCCCTGAACTAGGTGCTGAGTGTTGCCATCTAAAATTTTGTGTTTTAAAAAGTTACGTTTCGTTACACGTAATCAAAAAAATATCAAAAATGCGAAAAGTTATTCATCACCTTATTACGGTAGAATTACGACACGGTAATGCACGTTTACCGTTGACCGTAGATTATGTCAGATTACGGTGCATCTACGGTAATTACCGTGTATATGGAGACACTGACACGATGAGACATCAGTCGCGCGCTCCTGGCAACGCTGTCTGGTCGCACGCTACGCGAGGCGAGTACGCGTCGCATCAAAATGGCGTCGTATTATAAATATTGTAAAATTACTAAAATTTATTCTGTGGTTGTACTCGACGGCTCTAGAAATAATGAACGAATATGAGTCGAATAGCCTAGATGACTGGTTTTTTTGTGTTTTTTTTTTTTTAATAATTGTCCAATTAAAAAGTAGTCCATAAATATAGCTAATTAATGAAAACAAAATGAAAATCTGATCAAAAATAAGCAACTTATAAGCATTTTAAAATCATGCTGGACAGAGAGGAGATTATGACGTCACATCTCTGTACGCTATATAAATTATATTCTGAGAAGTAGGGGGCAAAGAGGCGTGACGTCATTTTTTGTTTTGTGGGAAAAGGACAGAGGTCTCTACCAAAAACTTTAAACGCTTAACTATCTGAACATTAATAACCGATTTAAATTATTTTTCCAATAAACTCATCAGCTAGAAGACGTCCACTGCTGGACGAAGGCCTCCCCCTTAATTGGGAGGGGTTGCCATAATCCCCACGCTTGGGAGGCGGCTTAGGGATCGCAGACCACCATTAACGGAGAGGACGCTGCTATATATGTTCTGTGCTGCTGCCCGTCCTCCGGTGGTAATGGATGCAGTTTTAGGACATACCCAGGTCCCCCAATAAACATATTATATATACTTAAATTCTTTATCAAAGCTATTGGTTTCAACGATATAAACATCAGTCATCTACCCTATTAAGATAACGTCGTGTGCGGAAACCACGAGATCGACGATCGATAATAAAATGATAATTGCCGGCACATAATAGCCTTGGAATTCAGGAAAATGTGGCACGCGACTGTTACGGTCGATGTTATTCAAGCGGCTTACGGTTTTACGAACCACATGCACTTGATTGATAAAGACTTATTTAAAAAATAAAAGGATACATTGTAGATTGTACCGAGTACACAAAACAAGCTATTTCAGGCGAGACGTTAATCGTACCGAGTCGAAAAGGAGGGCAGATATTACGTCAAAGATAAAATTGATTAAATACTATACTAATAATAATAATAGCCCCGCTGCTGGCGGCACCCTAGTTTTTAAGTTTTTTATAATTTGTATTTTTGTATTCTTATATTTATTGTAAAAAACTTAAATAACTAAGAATTGAAATAAATACGTGTATAATAATACATTTTTATTTCAGAGCAATTACATCCGTATACACAAATTACACATACCTAAAACAAAAAATACAAATTGGAAAAGATTTAAAATTTGGTGGTGTCAATGTTCAATCAATAAATAATCAATAGTCGAAAAAAATTAATTATAATTAAAACTATTATAAATCAAATAATTAAGTGGCAAAAAAAAAAAAATGTCAAATAATAATTGCATGTCAAATTAAAAATCAAATAAGTAATTATTAAAAGTCAGCTACTACTACTCAGTCAGTTAGTTACTATGCCGAGTGCAGAGTTTTTTCACTTTAATTGCGAGGAAATAAAATAGTGATATTTAAAGTATTCTCTCTTTAGTTAAAGACATAGGAAATGTATTATGCACATGGCCTAGTGGTACAAATTTCCTACACCTCCTTGTAAGGACTAGGCCAAAATGTCACATGGCCTCAATTCACGACTTGAGCACCCATGCCGTAATTTAAAAACAGCCATTTAAAGATAGCTTATAGATAGACATAACGTTAAGGCCGCTCTAAAGCTGTATCAGGTAGGGTCACATTTAGCGGAGCAAAAATATGGCGGTTACGCAGATTCGTGCGTGTCAAACTTCGATTTTTGAAAATTTTTGGAGATTACTTGAAAAGTATAGAAATTAATAACTTTTGAACCACAGAATGCCCTCCAAAATACTATTAACTTATAATACATATTTTTTTAATGTGACTATGTGCTGTAATTAGGATATAAAACTAAAAATGGTTTAAAAATAGACACTGTTTCGGTATTTTTTTCTATCGAGGATTTTTTTTTCTTTTTCTTTTTTTCAACCACAAAAGTTACTAAGACGCATGTTATTCTGTAACATTTTGTATTTTTGGGCTTTAAATATAGTAATTTGACTAAATAAATTTGATTTCGCGAGGGGTAAATTTGGAAAATACAAGCCTTAACGCGAAATTTTCATTTTAATTTGACAAAAGTTATTCCTGGGTCTTTAATTAGTTTCCTGATCTATGAGTATTATTAAAGCCCCAGGCAAACATCCTACGTAAAATAAAATATAACTATTACAAACTGAACCCCCCTGCGAATAAAGGCATGCGACTTTTTGATCTAGTTCATACAAGGAGACATGAGAAACTTGTATCACTAGGCCACCTGCGTATGGGGAATGTCGTAAGCCTTTTAAAAAGTGGGCATTTTTATGCACTAATGCATAAAAATAGACAGGTATGCACTACTATGTAAAAACTTTTACGTTTTAGTCCACAGGCTCCGGCCTTGAACATTGTATTACAAAAATTCTTCGGTCAAAATTTCTATCTATGCTATGAATGTTCTATGTTACAAAAACAATCAATCAAAATTAATGGATTTTTTTTAAAGTTAGGTATGATTTTTTGTTGCCATTTGTAATTCTGAGTGCGATATCGACTTGCACTTGGTCAGATTTTCTAACTTGATGTTTTTTCTTCCATCTTAAAAACTACAGACGCGGAGCTTGCACTACGCACTGTCGCTTATGCTGCTCAACCTGGCGCTAGAGCATGTCATCAAAAAACTTATGACACTTGACTGCGGTGTGCGGCTAAATGAACATCATGGAGTCATAGGTTATGCCAATGATCTGACGCTACTAGGGCAGTCTACGTAAGACGTTAAACATTCTGTGCGAACTTTGGCAACTGAGGTCTCTAGGGCGGGACTCAGAATTAAACAAGACAAAACAGAATATCTACCCATGAAACGCTACAAAAATACCAGACAAAAGCGCGGAGATCGTGCGAGGACGTTTCAAGGCGCTCCAAAATTTAAATACCTTGGTTGCACTATTACCTATACAAATACAAGGGAAGAGGAAATTAATTCGCATACATAATGCCCTTCGTTGTAGCTCTACAGTGTTGATTTCCAGGCTACTGTAGTAGAACCAAGGTTCGCATATACAAGATTGTAATTAGACCAATCTTGATGTACGGAAATGAAGCCTGGACGTTGACCCTTAAGGAGCTTAATAAACTTCTGGTGGCGGAGAATATTATGCGGAAGATTCTGGGTCCTGTCCAAAGGGAAGACGGGAGTTGGAATGAATGAAGAAATACGTGGAGATTGAGGAGTTTATCGCTGATTATGGGAGATAGCAAAACCCAGTGACTCTGCTGGATGGGCCACTTGACGAGAATGGGGGAGGATCGCAAGGTCATACGCGAATCTTAGAGTCCTTGAAGGCTGGCGACCTGTCGGTCTGGCCAGATATCACTGGAAAGACGCAGTAGAATTGAACCTGCGCGAGTTCTAAGCAGTCGATGGCGAGAGACAGCGCGGAACAGGTGCCAAAGGCGTCCTTTTTTTTTCGGAGAGCAAGATCCACTTCGGGTCCCTGCGCCAGCGGTATAAAGTAAGTATGTAAGTCCATTTTAGAACCTAGGCCTACATCAAAGCAAGCATGATATAGATAAGTATAAAAGTAACATCAAACAAAACTTACATCTCAAGGCAATAGTACATTAAATTAGGTAAATATTCGTCTGTTTCGAATAATTACCTCCTCCTTTTTCTATGCTACTATTTTTTACGTATCCTATAGACACTTACATAAATATTTATAGAGCAAAATAATTGTAAAAAACGTTTCTCGTATTATTATTTGTTATTACTTTTGTCTTTATTCTGAATTAATAACACGTCATTTGTGAATGTTTCCATTGACTACCGAGATAAACTAACAATTAGGACAAATAAAATACAATTTTATGTAATAGGGTCCCATTTGATTAGATGATAAATAAATGTTGAAATGATTTCGTGTTAATCTCCAAGAACCACAGACAAAATGCTAAAATAAATCCCACAAAAGCCAAATAAGTCAGAAACACTTCGGACCTATCTTATCAAAAGATTTTATTCTACCTATCTGACAAAATACAATTATGAATTAAATACATATTAAACATAAGATATTTCTAGCAAACAAGAATAGGATAAATAGCTCTTTTTATAGCGAACAAACACAGGTTTCCAAGGCTAATATTAGAAAAAAATACGACCACTAACCTTTCTTACTAACGCCGGTTCGTACTATTTTTTCTTTTTTGTCCTCTCTTCTGTAATGAGCTTCTAATTTATTTTTGTGGAATAGAGTAAACGTGATGAAGCAGACGATGAGAGCTGTGTAGACTATAAAACAGTTTTTTTCTAACGTCCATACGGTGAGTGATATCACGTTCATTGTTTATTTACGGATTTCAAATAGTCCGTACGCACATGTGGTTCGCGGTGAACGAGTCACTGCACTGAGCTGATACTGTCTATACCTACATACTACGCTGTGTTTCATAATGTGCTCCGCTGGCTGACAATCTAGATTGGGAACTATGAAACTCAATGAATTGAATTTAGGTTAGTTTTGGGTATCGTGCCAGAAAATAATCCAATGGGACGCTGTTACTGAGCCTGTCGTGTATTATCCTTCTGAAAAAAATGGATGGCCGTTTTTTCAAAAGTTTTTATTTTCCGAAACATAATTATAATATCATTGGTTGTTACAGTAATATCATAAAGATCTTGTCATAAAGATACAAAAAAAATTAAAGGAGGTCCTCAAACAAAAACATTTTCATTTAGTACAGGCTTGCAGTGGTACTTCAGAGTAGAAAAAAAAATTTGAATGTAATAAGTTTGTTTTTATTATTATTAGGTTTAATCTACCATAAACACGGATAAACTCTTCATAAGGTATTATTTATTACTATTAAAGACCACAGAATAAATAATAGTAACACGCACTAATACGCAGAAACCAAAGACAATTTGTAGACAAACTTAGCATATGTGAAGTTCTATGAATATTAAAGTGAGGAAGGGGAAGCAGTATTTTTGCATTGAGACCGTGTTGTGAGCACGATATTTTTTTTAGAGGTACGGAACCCTAGGTATGTGAGTCCAACTCGCATTTGGTCGGGCTAGATAAGATAAGGTTATCATAATTATCATTATCGAGCCCTAAGATGCAGGCCCCGTGCCTAGGCTGCACACCGCACAATCTAGGCTGTAGGTACTATTTTATTATTACGTGTACACTATTTAATTTACTGTTGGTATTTATATTTCATATAAAGACCTGGGTATGTACTAAAACTGCATCCAGAACCACCGGAGGACGGGCAGCAGCGTCCTCTTAGTTAAAGGTGGTGAACATTCAGCAATCCCCAAGCTGCATGACAAGCGTGGGTATTATGGCAATCCCTCGAATCCCTATTATGGGGGAGGGAGGCCTTAGTTCAGTAGTGGACGTTTTCTAGCTGATATGTGTGAGTATACCTATTATCAATTTTTCTATTAATAAAGTTGTATTTATGTAACAAATGTATACGTATTTGCAGATTCACCTCAGAAACTAGAAAGCATGCTACAAAACCTATCGAAAGAAAGTAAAATGGTTGGACTGTCACTTAACGCATCAAAAACTAAAATATTAACGAACAGAGAAGAAATAACAGTAACAGTAGATAACGATAAAATACAATATGTACAAGAATATATCTATCTAGGACAGTCAATATCTTTCGAAGATCACACCAAAAAAGAAATAAATAGAAGAATTGGCATTGCATGGAAAAAGTACTGGGCGTTGAAACAAATAATGAAGAATAAAGAAATTAATATTGCAATAAAAAGTAAGGTATACGATGTAGCAATACTACCTTGCTTAATTTATGGATGCCAGACGTGGGCCCTCAGGAAAGAAGATGAAGATAGCCTAGCAATTTGCCAGAGAAAAATGGAAAGGAGTATGCTGGGATTGAAACTGAGCAACCAAGTGAATGGCAAGGCCATAAGACAGAAAACAAGAGTCAGGATATTATAACGACAGTAAGACTATTGAAATGGAACTGGCTGGATACGTTTGTAGAATGGAGAACAGTAGGTGGACCAAAAAAGAGACAGAATGGATACCGAGACAAACAACAAGAAAACAAGGACGACCAAAGAGACGTTGGGAAGATATATTAAAAAAAAGATGCGGATCAGACTGGATGAGAAAAGCGCGAGACAGAAAGACATGGAAAGTTTTGGGGGAGGCTTAAGCCAAAGAGGCGACTACTACTACTCACAAAGCTAAATTACCGCTGCAAAATACATAACATTAATAGCTAACAGGGAATTGATTGTGACATAAATAAACAGATACTTTTTAATAATATAATATGACCTAATAATGATATGGCCTGAAAATGTAAAATCAATGTAGTAGAAATAAAAGGCTTTTTTTAAATGTATCAAAACCCAATAAAATTATAGTCTTGATTAGAAAATTCAAACATTTCTGGTAAGTTTAGGTTCTATAGAGTTTGGTAGAGATAGTAGAGCAGCAAACCAAGTCTAGCTTTAGACAAGTCTTCGACCAAAGAAATATAAAACCAATAAGTAAAGAATAATTAAATTAATAATTAATTTGCCATTCCTAAATAAATAAAATATAAAGTAGTAGACATCTATAAAGACCAGTTTATGACAGCAGAAAATGTAGCTCAAAGTTGCTGACTTATGTCATAGTACTAGCTAATTAAAAAATCGAGAACTAGAAACAATAAAAATATGCTTTCATTGCCATAATAATTATTTGTTTAAGACAACTGATATAGTAAAATAGAGTAAGTATGTAACGTAGCTTATTTTGTAATAAAGAGCCGCAAATAGGAATTTCCATGACTTTTTTTTTACAATCAATATAAGAATATAAAAATACAAAATAAAAAAACTTAAAAACAAGCTACCGCCAGCAGCGAAGAAGGGCTCAAGCTGCCAGTGGTTAGGGCTGCAGACTGAGAAACCTCCTGACAATGTGTGCCGTTTCAGGACCACTGCCTTTTGGATCTGACCCTTGACCCAACCGCCTACCGAGATCCTCTTGAGATATTAGTCGAGACTTCGCTATAAGACCGTTTTTATAAATTATTATTATGGATATGATTATAGACAATTGAATACCTAATAAATAAATAAACATTATCGTAGTCCTGAACTTGCGCCGCCTCTTATGTATTTTTGCTCCGCTAAATGCGACCCTACATTTTACAGTGTAGGCCTTATAATCAACTGTGATAGAATACGTACTCGCGTTTGTTATCGCCGCCATAGCTCACACATTCCAGCCATGCAACTCACGCGTCTCTAAATTGTCACCAATAAAATGAATATTGTTTTTTGATTCAACTGTGTTGACAAAACAAATCCGTGTAGGCCCCGACTCTTAATTATTGAGTCATCATAATATTATTGTATCATGAGATAATTGGGTCAGATAGTAACATTTATTGAAGTGTTAACTCCGATAGATGGCGCCACCAAAGCGTATCAAAAGCGATACAATTAGTCTATTTAATAGTCCAATGCTGGACTCAGAGCTACCTTCGAAGGGCAATTGAGCCGTATCCGTCACGCTGGCCCAGCTGCCGGTTGGTGGATTCACATACAACATTAAATGTCTTATTCGGACGTATGCAGGTAACCTTATGATGTTTTTAACCAAATATTAAAGACTTGAGTTCGTCTTTCCATCTTATCATTTGTCTTCTCTTTTCTTTTTGCTATCTCTGGGATACTTCTAATTTATGTGTGTCTAATTTGGGTTAACTTTGGGTAACTCACCGCAGGTCTAAACTAGTAGAGTGACTCTACTAGTTTAGTAGACAGATAACAATGGAAATCGTTAGAAGAGGCCTTTGTCAGGAGTCTTACTGAACTAGATAAGTACATAGTATAAAATCAAAACAAGGGTATATTTTTATTTTATTTATTTATTATTATAATGATTATAAATACGTCAATTCCAAAGAAATCATTGGTTGGTACGGGACAGAGTTTGAACCGCCGACCTCACGATTTCAAGATTTATCAAAGTCAACCAGTCTCTCAAATAGCTAAAATTATTATTACTAGACTTGGCTCGGTCGACTTGGCCCATGGTTAATTCAGTCCACCTGGTTGGCGGGACCGGCAGGCTAATCATGTAACTGTTCGGGATCGCGATTCGGATACGAGTTGTCAAAAATTGTCACTTGTCACTCTCACAGCTTCACGGTATCACGGAGGGATTTCTGTCGCTATCGTTATCGAACGAATGCATTGATTTCCTTAATTAAGTTAAGCAAATCCGTCGGTCTTTTGGCGTTTCGTCCTGCCCTGCAGGGTCAATGGAGTTTTGGCAGTGACAGTGAGAAGTGTCAATTTTTGACAACTCGTATCCGAATCGCGATCCCGATAAGTTACATGATAGTTGACTACTCTCAATTTATTTTGTGGTCGACTCGACTAGTGGATTTACTTGAATCTATATTTTTTTTAGGTATTAATGCCTTGTTATGAACATTTATATAATGTATGTAAAGCTGTTTTTAGAATAAGTCTAGATTCAGAGTTTTATTGGATTAAGGTTTGGGGCTATTTAGCGTTGGTTAGTGAAGACGCAGGATGTTGAAATGATGCTAATACTAGATTGCGAAACGTATCGTCAATCGGCGGAGCCTTTATTTTCTGAGTCAAGGTTTACTCCTTTTACCATAGATTTGAATTCTAATGTTTGCTTCCATATACAGGGTTAGTTTTAATCAGTTAGCATTCTTTTAAAGGGCATATACTGTAACCAAAAATTTTTTACTATGGGGCCAAAATTGAAATCGCAAAAAAAATACAGCTGTTCCATACACTTTGCCCAAGGTCGATGGACTTTTTGTATGGAACAGGTGATATTATTTTCAGGATTTCAATGTTGGCCCCATAGTAAAAGTTGTTTGGTTTGATGTACAGAATATGCCGACCTGGGTATGTCCTTAAACTGCAACCAGACCCACCGGAGGACGGGCAGCAGCGTCCTCTTGGTTAACGGTGGTGAGCATTCTGTGATCCCCAAGCCGCCTGCCAAGCGTGGGGATTATGGCAACACCCATCTATTAAGGGGTTTTATGGCTGACGACGTATATTACCTTGAAAAGATTGAAATCGTATAAAGCCAGGACTAAACTTTTTACTTTTACAAAGCCTAATATGAAAATATCGAAGTAGGTACATTAATTTAATATAAAGATTAAGTTTCTTAATATTTACATTCCCAGCACTATTAAAACTTTGCTACAAAGTGGCAACACTCGAAACGACAGTTTAGTCAGCCTAATTATGAATTCGACATAGACACGATAGGCATATGACCGATGATCCATAGAGAGCATAGGAAGAGTGAGGCCTGTTATACTTAGCAGTAGGCTAGGGCTAGGGCTAGGGCTAGGCCTCATGGTGCTGATATACAGGGATAGTTCTAATCAGTTAGCATCCTTTTAAGGCCATATCCTGTATATCAAAACAAACATTGAAATGGTGAAAAAATTATCAGCTGTTCCATACAAAAAGTTCATCGACCTTGGGCAACATGTATGGAACAGCTGTTTTATTTTCGGGATTTCAATGTTGGCCCCATAGTAAAAGTTGTTTCTTTTGACAGAATATACCCTTAAAAGGATGCTAACTGATTAGAACTAATCCTGTATAATATTGTGTCATTTTGGCCTAGTGATTTTTTGTATATTTTTTTTTGTATCGCGGCGTCAGTTGAACCTTTTGTGAATTGATAGAGCATAAAAATACAATCCCTAAATGTTCTAGCACTAATCCAGTAACCGTTTCCGTTTCCGAGATATTGGCTAATGAAAATGCACTTATTTCATTATACATTTTATCGAAATCATATTTTTACTCGCGGCGGAAGTTGGAACCTTTTCAAATCGTTAGAATATAAAAATCATTTTATTATGAAAACTGACGTGGTTTTGGTTTTGTTTTTTCGGAGTATCCGATTTAAAACGGGAGTATTCCTGTATAAATAAAACAAAAATATAAAAAACGATTCCTACATTTTCTAGCACTAACCTAGTAACCGTTTCCGTTTCCGAGATATTGACCAATGAAAATACACTTATTTGTACGAAATCCTTGGAGGATCTAGCTCACGAAATCATATATTTATATAATATTAGCAAATAGATCGATCATACACCAAAACCTTAATTAATTTAATTTCCAAAAAATATTATTAGCTGAAATATTGTTTTTCATATCAAACAAGTATATTTTAGATATTTTTAGGTCAGGTTATCAGGTAAATAGACTGTAAAGTGGAAATGAATAATTTGTCCCTTATTCTCATTGGCGCTCGACACGATAAAGCGGAAATACACTGGAAATTTGGGGCCTTATCTATAAATGTTATTTTTATACGCTCAAGTGACGAGACAAGCAAGACGTTCGCCTGGTGATAAACGTTTTAGGGTCTAGGATGCCGGGTGGAGGCCTAGTATCCACTTGATATAATGTTGATGAGGTGACAGCAGGCGGAGTAAAACACAGTCTGTACGATTCACCTCAGACGTATATTTCGGTGGCTGGTAAAGTACAAATCACTCTGCTTATTTAACAATCTTCTGGGAAAAACACGGATGGTAGGGTCTACCGGGCCAAGAGTTCTGGCGGGCTGTCACCGTCATAGAGCCGTGACAGACTAGTGTTGGGGTCGCGCGTACACCGTCGATTCCACTAGTGTTGTGCGCGCAACCTACGACGCCACAACGTCACGCGTATGGCACTTCCCCAGGCGGACTCTGCAGTAGAATCCTACCATTACAAAAATATACTTCAAGTTAACCACCGTCATTTAACTTCTGTGCAATACAAAAACGAAGTGCGTCGTACTGATTAATGTCATTTTAAATGAGGCGGCGTAATTACTATAATAGTATTTTACTTCTGCAAAGTAACGCCTGAATCAATCAGAGAAACCCTTGCTTACTTAAGAAATAGTGGTTAGTAACAGACAAGGGAATTGCTGTAACATATCAACAGGCGCTTTGATAGACAATAATTATAATTTGTGATTATGTATTGTCTCTATAATTTTACTTATTACTACTAAAATATTATCATAGGTTTAAAACATTACTACTAACACTGTACTTATGGATAATTTGTCCGAAATAAAGTTTTTTATTTTTTATTATTATTTTATTTATTTATTGTAAGCTAGCGGCCCGTACTGGCTTCGCGCGGGTGTTTTCTTTCGGACTTTCTTTGTACTGAACTAAACGAATACAAAAAAATATATACAAATAGGTCGCGCCGTTCTCAAATAATTGTAGAGCGTTAGACAAACCGAAAGGATGTGTTGTTGGACCCATTTGCTAAAAACAATAAGACCAAAAAAAAAACCAAATGCCCTATTTTTTTTTGTCATTTTCAGGATTATTTCAGGTACGTTAAAAGCACCATAACTTTTTAAAATCTGCTTAATGCTTTTATGACAGATGTTTTTAATTGAGTTTGGTTTCTGATACGTCTTATAGGACTATTAAACTTTATACAAGGCAAAGTTGGATATAAATAAGGACTAAAAAAAGTACAGTTAACATTTTGGCAAAGCACGACAAAATCACAAAAAAAATACTAAGAAAAAATTAAGGCGTCACCCAATGGTTTTTTTGTTAACAGTGTTATGGACTGAAAAATGGCTGACTTGTCAAAAATAACATTTTATTTAAATTAGCTAAGTGTCCACAAATTGGATTTAAAAATAAATAATAATGACTAATAAATTAATAAACTCGAGGCAATAAATTTATGTAAACAAGTTTTGGATCTACGAATAATTATAATTCAAATAATAATAATATGAAAAAGTTAAAGTTAAAGTAAATAATATTTTCAGCTTTTGCAACACAGTTACCATACGATTTTCGTGCAGGTGGCAACTTTATTAATGTGACCATTTTAGATTACAAGCTTTACATATGGTCTATAAGGTATATTTTTTTGTGGCAGCATTATTTATGGTTAACCATAAATAAATATACCACCTGCAGGAAAATGGTATTGAACACGTATCATTATTGACCATAGATAAAGCTTTATAATAGTAACAATATTTATATTTTTCATAGATACAAGAAAATTATCATAAATAGAATACACATATTCGAAGATTTATGTCCAAAAAGTGACGCCAAAACTAGTATGAAACATAAACCTGACGATTCGGACGCTTGAAATAAAAACTAGCGTAGTCTAGTACAGGTCTGTGGTAAGAGTGGCGTGGTCTTTATATTAAACACCTGCCATCTGCTAACTAACCCGTTAAGTGTGTTTTAGTGTTAAAAGCAGAGGTTCTATGAAACCATTAAGTACAAGTTTTTTGATTAAGTCATAATTTTTTATCATTTTAGCTATATGCACGTAGGTACCTATCTATTTAAAGAATAAGACTAGCTTTTTGCCCCAAAACAACCAGTACACCTTTGGAGGAGTTATTCCTCTCTTTCTATGTTTTATCATTAGGCTTAAATACTTATTAGAGGTTTTTTATTTCCTTAAAATTGTATAGGTTTAATGTCGGTCTGGAGTCCGGCTTCGGACAAGATGGCGCGACAAATTCAGGAAGATTAAAAAACATTGGACGGAGCTGGCGCAGAAAGAGTAAAGTGGAAAATATTTTGGGAAACACCTTTGCTGTAGTAAAAGAACAGGCTAAATGACAAAATATATACTTGGAAATATGAGCTTTCTATCGTAGATAATCAAAGCAAAGATCGGAGCACAAGTTTGCAATTGATTGATTGATTATTGTTAAACACAAATTAAAAGGTAATAAGTACCTACCAAGACATGGGTATGTCCTTAAACTGCAACCAGACCCACCGGAGAACGGGCAGCAGCGTCCTCTTAGTTAACGGTGGTACCCATTCTGCGATCCCTAAGCCGCCTGCCAACCGTGGGGATTATGGCAACACCCCTCTATCAGGGGGCCTTCGTCCAGCAGTGGACGTTTTATGGCTGACGACGAAGTACCTACCTACTTATAAATTCCGAAGTCTTAATAATAAGTCTGTCAATTAAAATATACAATTACAATAAACAATACTTACAATTCACGAGACGAGGCGAGTCAGACGTTCGCCTGGTGGTAAACGTCACACCTGCCCGTAACAGTAGCAGTCTCAGAATTGTGAGCTTGCAACTAAGGCTTGCGAATACAATCCTGCGCCGCACTGTACTGCGCTTGTCACCCTGAGATATTATAATGTTAAATCTCTTCATAGTAATTTATCTTGTAAAATTTCCCTTCAAACCGAAACACAGTAATGCTTGCACACTGCTGCTTGGCCGTTAAATAACTGGCAAAGCTGTGGTACTTCCCCAGGCGGACTCTGCAGTAGAGTCCTACCACCACAAAAATATATTTAAAGGTTTCTATGTAAAGCAACTTTTTAATTATTAAGAAGGCACCTTGAGTCATGTTCTCAAGCCAAGGAATCAGATAAGCATTATTTTTTTATAGAAATTTATATTATATCAGTATGTAAACTCCTACAGGGTATTAAGCTAGCGGACCAAAAAATCTATTAATATACCGGGTGTTAGTTTGAACTCCGTTATCCTTCTAGGATAACATTGTACTCATCATTATGAACAACTCTTACTAAATAAATAAGGTAAATTTAAAAACAGGATTAAAAAAGTGAAAAATTTTGGGACCGGGCCGAATTTATTCCGTACGCGAGCGACCTCTAGTCTTTAATAATGATCGAACATTACTACCTAGTTTTCACAGACAAATAAATCATTCTTTCTTTAATTTATTCGTTTGTTTATGTATAGCAAACCTTGTAAGAAGCTAAAGCTAAATTATACGAATTTATTTATTTGCGTTATACCTAATTTGCTAGACACTTTACAGAATTATATCGTCAACTTTGCATGAACTGTCAAAAACCGATTAATGCATGACAGAGTGTAATGTGTAGTTTTAGTAAGATAATGGCTGAACCCGCTGAAACTCCCAAAGTTTCCTCTATCTAAGTTCCCATATTAGGTGCAGAGCCAACGCATAGATAAAATAAAACGGATATGTAACAAAATTATTAATATTCATGTTGTGATGTTTTTCGTACATATTATTATTCACTAAATGTCAAGGTCATTTTGTTTTGCCCTTTACAAAGGCCTTTACAATTTGCCTCTTTGTATTTGTCAGAGAAGACAACAGTATATTCTGTTATTCAGTTGTTTTTACCTTGTCTAGTCAAATTTAAGAGTCAAATACATACAATTTACTTCGATCATACTCCAAAAGATTAGCTAAATTTAAGTTATTATCACTTGAGACGCGTCGCAAATACCTGGACTTCATTTGCTTATTCAAAATTATTCACTCGCAGATTGATTCTTCTTCTCTTCTTTCTAATATGAACTTTAATACCAAACCAAAATCTCGCTACCCACCACAGGAATCTTTTCGCTTAAGGTCTATACAAACAACACCTCTTTATATAACCCTCTGGTCAGAATGTGTTGCCAATACAACGATATCCTAGTGGACCATCATAGTTCGATAGATATATTTAACTTTAAACGAACTAAATTTAAACGTGATATCTTGGCCGTTTTAGAAAAACAGAAACAGCATCGATGAGTTGCTTGTTTACAACTACTTTTTCTTCTTCTTAGTATATCACCTGTCCTAACCGTAATCTTTTAAATGTTCATTTTATTTTTATTTTTTATTTAGTTGTTACAACTGCTTATGTTTAATTGTGTAATTACAATACTACTTAATGTTTGATTGAGTTATAGATGTAGGTACCTACTGCTTCTATGTTGTTCATGTTGTGTACACATTTATTAAGGAATGCAATCTAGAACAAATTATTTGTAACCTATACAATACAAATGTGAAGACTGTATTCTGTTTTGTGTATGAAATAAATAAATCCATTTCATTTTAAAAATTGCGTATGCAGGGTTGTCACCTCGACACCACTAACCGGCGCTATTTGGCATCAAAAAATTGCTAGATTGCTATGATTGTTCCAAAATAGTCCTTAAAAACAGTCTTAAAAAAATATGTATAAAAGGTAATTAAATGAATAAAAAAATAAATAAAAAAACATTTTATAGCTTGAAATTTCAACATTTTGTGTACAGCCATAGCAACCAGACTAGGTGTAGAAACCCTGTATCTAGGTGGGTGGCCTTCCCAGCATGAAATACATAGGTACAAATGTTTTCTTGAGTATGCTGCCTATTAGTATGAAAAATATTTTAGTTTAGGTGAAATTAAATTACTTACTAAAAAGCGTCTCAAGCAAACTCCGTTGCGTTTTGTTAAAAATATCTAAAAAAAATGTATGGTATTGTTGTGGCTATTTAATGCTAGATTTTATTGAAACTCACTGTTCACCATACGAAAATAGTGCTAGATCTGGCACAAAAAGTGATGTGATGGCAACACTATTATTACAATTTAGAGGGCACTAAGCGTGTTTGCAATGTCTGCGTAAGCGCATGGTTAATTTGGCTATAGTGCGTCAACCGAAACATTAGCGGCGAGGTGCGACATTTAACATAGTTTTATTTCTGGAAAATCGACTGTTTTATTTTTTTTATTTTACTGAGCAAAAAAAACTCTTTGATGTAGGTACTCTAATAAAGGTGCTAGTTGATATGTTTTTAGTACAATAAACATTACAATTTTAATTTACAAAATATTATATTCTAATTGGCTTGAACAGTCGTGCCCAAATTAGGCCAAACCTGTTTTTGAAGTCAGCTTATTTTCTCTAGGTATAAGTGACCGTGGACCTGGGTATGTCCTTAAACTGCATCCAGAACCACTGGCTCACTGGCAGCATCGTCCTCTCGGTTAACGGTGGTGAGCATTCTGTGATTCCCAAGCGGCAACACCCCTCTATTAAGGGGGAGGCCTTCGTCCAGCAGTGGACGTTTTATGGCTGATGACGACGACGATAAGGGACCGTTTTGTTGAATCCTAACGTTTCTGTCTGGTTGATGATTCTAGATTATACACTATACAGGGTTAGTTCTAATCAGTTAGCATCCTTTTAAGGGCATATTCTGTACATCAAATCTATCAACTTTTACTATGGAGCCAACACTGAAATCGCGAAAAAAATATTAGCTGTTCCATACAAAAAGTTCATCGACCTTGGGCAAAATGTATGGAACAGCTGATATTTTTTTCGCGATTTCGATGTTGGCCCCATAGTAAAAGTTGTTTGTTTTGATGTACTAAATATGCTCTTAAAAGGATGCTAACTGATAAGAACTAACCCTGTATAAGGTAAAACTAACTTTCATTACATTGTTTATATAGGGTTAATAAACCTATTTTAATTACATTAACTAGGGTTAAATAAATTTTCATTATAATTATTGTAGGGAGCTAAATCGATTTTCGTTACATTCAAACCATTATCATCAGCCGTTAGAAGATGTCCACTGCAGAAACAAATAGGTACAGTACAGACTGATTCTAACTTAAATGGTCGCGGCTGTGAAGTGCAAGCGAGACCACAGAATAAATAATAATACTACGTACAGAACGTTAACGCTGCAAAAGAATTGAAATAAATAAGGACTCTATCTACTAGGCAATAAAGTAGCAATTCAACTCGCACAGCGTGGAATACCACTCGCTACATTCTACATTAGATATACCGCTCTATTTCTATCACGTATGCTTAGATATGTGCGACGAGGCTAGCGTGCGGGCGGCCACTGACTTCTGCCTTGCATTGTCCACCCGGACGGAGCGCCGGCCGAACATATCTAAACTGCGGAGTGACACACCCCTGGCAAGACTTTACGGTTGTACCCACACCGCACGCCTATTTTTTGCAACTGCGCAGCGTCTCGCGCCTAAGTTCACAGCCGCCATTAGTTTGAATTAGCCTGTACCTATATAAAAGGTGCGTTCGGATAGCCTATATGGTGGCATTATTAGCATTGTCAAAATTGGCGTTGACGTAAAGCGTTCGGTTTGAGAATTTTGCCATGTTTGCCACTTTTGTCCCATACCCAAAACGAACGGTACAGTCACTAGGGTCTAGCGGTGATGTCAAACAAATGTCCAGGAACAGCACTTGACAAACAAAACTCTCGAAACACCGCGAAAACCAAACGTTAAAATCTTAAGAGTAGACAAGTTGGTCACTTCTCCATAGAAACGCGGTAGTATTACTACTCCACTATGTAATTTTGTAGGTCCAAGACTAAGTATTATATCAATTGATCTCTTCATTATCTAGGATTGTAAATTATTACAAAAGTAAAAAGTTAATAAACATGAAAGTTATGAGCCAGGAAACATCTTGTATTTTAGCTCAATTTTAACGCCACATTGGACGTAAATAAATAACATAAGGCATACGAAAATTCGAAAAAAAATTATCAAGCGGCACAGTTTAGTCCATAAGCATTTCAAATAACTTAAGTTAAATTGACTCAGAGTTTATTCAACCACATTACTGTAGCCAAAGGTCGACAAAAAAAAATCCGCGCTCATTTATCTTTCTTTCTCCTTTTCCCACAGTTTGTTTGATGAAGAGAGCATGCTTTTTAGCCGCGCCCACCGATGAGTTTGAGCCGTCAATTTGTCGATCCTTAATGTCAAAAACCGATTACAGCGACCCCATGTCGCGAGGTGGGTCAAAAGTGGCAGATTACGATGAAATTTTTAGCTGTTTTTGACCTATCCGAACGGTGAGCGATAACAAATAATAATGCAACATTTGCACAGACATTCCCAAAACGAACGCTACATGTGATCATTATTGGCGTTTGTAACAGTTATT
Source organism: Erannis defoliaria (assembly GCA_905404285.2). Classification (NCBI taxonomy): domain Eukaryota; kingdom Metazoa; phylum Arthropoda; class Insecta; order Lepidoptera; family Geometridae; genus Erannis; species Erannis defoliaria. The sequence continues at coordinate 18,000,130 of FR990077.1, read as the reverse complement.
TTTGCTACCAAGGGGCTATCAGAACGCACCTAACGTCTAAATACCCATATTTGTACCGTTCGAGATTTTAAACTAATACTTATGTTATACAACTAATATAATCATGCATTGGCATCATGCTGAGCTGGAGCCGTTTTGTGGCAATGAAACTAGCAACTATATACCTGTTTGTATAATTTTGTTATTTTTCTTTATTTCCGTGTGCTTTTTGTACAAATAAAGTATTGTCTATAATTAAACTTAGACCTATGATACTCAGTCAATACTTCGAGCTGAATAAAACAAACTAAGTACCTTTTTTTTATACATTTAAGTGACGAGACGAACAAGACGTTCTTCGGTGGTAAGCGTCACGCCTGCCACTAACAGTAGCAGTGCCAGAATTGTGAACTTGCGAACAATCCTGCGCCACACTGCACTGCGCTCGTCACCCTGTGATATTAGATGTTAAATCTCATCCTACCCAGTAATTTATCTTGTAACATTGCCCTTCAAACCGGAACACAGTAATGCTTGCACACTAATGCTTGGCGATTGAATAACTGACAAAGGTGTGGTACTTCCCCAGTCGGACTGTGCAGTAGAGTCCTACCTACTTACCTACTTAATAATATTTTGTTTACGACTTTAACTCCGCCGCTATTGACATTTCATTCATGCATGTTACGGTGAATGATTAAAAACCCGTTAATCAAAATCGCCATTTTCGTCGTTACAATAAACATAGGAATTAGCAAGTTATTAGCATTTACGCTGTTGTTCTTGGAAAAACCTACAAAAACACACAAATGATTCTCTGGGCTAACAACATAATCGACATCACTGTCGACTAAGTGGGTAACACGGGTAAAAAAAAGCTTCCCGTGGTAGTACTGGATCGCTTGATAGTTTACGGGATATTTTTTTACCCGTAGTACTGGTATTAATACTGGTAGTACCACGGGCAACAAAAGTTGGCCACGACCTCACCGCTCGCGTGACCTGCGTCTTGCGTTTGCAAACGCGATGAAAATTAAAAGAAGTCACGCCGCTCGACGCACCGCCTAGGGTCGTGGCCGAGGCGTAATATTAGTGTCTTTAGGTGGAGGTTGGCTTACAATCAGGTACAACTTATTATGTTCTAAAGGCTTTGAACATTTCCCATACGCAGGGGGCTAGTGGTACTTTCCCATATCTCCTTGTATGAACTAGGATAAAATGTCCCGTGAATGCATCTATATGAATCGTCTATGCATTAAAACCATTTAAATTACACTCTACCACAGGAGGTACCCATGAAGAAGCAGCAGCAAAGGTTCAGACTGCTGTAAAACAAGTCGTTGATTGGACAAAAAAATGGCGAATAAAGTTAAATGAATCGCAGTCAATTCACATTGACTTTACCAATAAAAGACATTGCGTTTGTCCAATTTATATTAACGGCCAAGTTGTACCCTACGGAAATAAAGCCAAATATCTCGGGATGACTCTTGACGCCAAGCTACGCTGGATAGCACATGTTAAGAAAAAGAAAGAAGAATTAAATTTACGTTACAAACAAATGTATTGGCTACTAGGAAGGTATTCCTCGCTGTCAATGCGGAATAAACTGTTACTTTATAAGCAAGTCCTGATGCCAGTGTGGACTTATGGGATACAGCTGTGGGGCTGCACCGCTCAGAGTAATATGCTAATAATCCAAAGATTTCAGAACAAAGTACTAAGGGACATTACTAATGCACCTTGGTACATAAGAAACAGCGATCTTCATCGAGACCTTCAAGTAGATAGCGTCGAGAGAGTAATAAAAAAGTACGCAGAAGCTCACGAAACCAGGCTTCATCATCATGTGAATGTCGAGGCCATCCAGCTCCTTGACCACTACAATATAGTAAGGCGACTCAAAAGAACAAAACCGTTCGAGTTAGTTTAGTAAAATGAATTATAATAATAAGCATTTGTGTAAACAGTGCAAGTGCTGACCCTGAAGGACACGCGATCAAAGTGACTTCGCCTTAATAGAGACAATAAGAAACGTATTATTGGACACATTCTTAGAAATACTTATAATTACCTAATATATTAAGTTAGAACTAAATTACTTATTAGCGGAATAAGCTAGATTGTAATTAAATTAAGGTATACTATTATAGAGTATCCTAATAATAATTAAAAAAAAATTACACTCTATTAAAATAAATATTATTAATATCTCAAGGTGACCTGCGCTGGCGCAGAGTTTCGAACTGTGGAAGGTCAAAATTGTGAGCTAGGTCATACGTTAGGTTAGGTTAAAGATTAATGTAGGTATCTACAGTAACAACACACAATAAATCATACAGTGTCACTGGTTGATATGGGAGGCAATAATGTACGACACAGATAATTTACGGCACGATATTGTAGGGCATAATAATGCACAGCATGATAATTGGTGTATATGTACATCGAATATCATGCTGTGCAATATCGTGCCGTGCAATATCATGCCGTATATTATCGGCTCGGCTCAATAATGCAAACCCCGATTTTGTACAGACTGATATTTGCGGCCTTACCTAAAATTATCTCGATTCTCTTAGTCACTGCTTAAACTTCTATGTCTTTTTCTAGCACGTGCAACTTCACGTCAGAGAGAAGATGGCAGAGCATCTTAAGCAGTGACTAACGGTTGAAAAGTTTTTTCAAGTAAGGCCGTTGATATACAAGTACACGAATTCCTTATTTGTATAGCAGTTAGGTTCAGGTAATTTTTTTATAATGTCAATTTGAGATATGTACTCGGATTATTAGCTGTACAATATAGGGAACCATCTGTGCTTTCCTGGCCGTACTTTATAGACACGAGCCGATAATAGACGCCCAGTATTGTACGACATGGATTGTACAGCATGATATTCGATGTACATGTACACCAATTATGATGATGTGCATTATTATGCCGTACGTTATCGTGTCGGCAAATATCATGTTATACATTATAGACCCCCGTTGATATGAGCGTTTCAATGGCTATGTTTTTTTTCTGATTTTTTGTTTGCGGGAAATGCCTTTAATAACAAACAAACAGTAACTACTCTATATCTTATTAATAAAATGTAGATTAGCTTTGAAATGGTTAATCCGTCTTTTGTTTTAATCTAACGAGTAACAATTAAAAAAAAAAACTTATTAAATATTCCGCGGCTACTCTACGTATATTAATAAAACCCCTGGAGTCAGACTGATTTTACCTATAAATACTAGACTAAATTAGACAGTATATTAGATGAAATTAGTTTTGCTTTGGTAAAAAACTGCAAAGCAGATTTTAATGTATTTAAATAGATTCTACCTTGCAATAACTTTTAGAGTTCGTTAGAGCTACCTACAAATTGTTGCTTATTTTTGGATTATAATTATTCCTTATTTTATTTGTTTTTTGCCTGAAGTTTTTTCTTTAAAGTCGTGTGTATATATTGATTGAAGTTTTTATCACCGTGCCCAATTTAGTGAGCGTTTGCATTTTACTATGAAAATTAAATTGGTTTTGACATTTATTGTTTTATTTATATGGGATTGCCTGTTAATTGAACACCTAAGAATTAAGACTCGAACCGAAATATAAATGATACTCTTTTTAGTTTTTTTTATACTGTCTAGCGACGAGACGAGCAAGACTTTCGCCTGGTGGTAAGCGTCACGCCTGCCACTACCAGTAGCAGTGCGAGAATTGTGAACTTGCGAATACAATCCTGCGCCGCACTGCACTGCGCTCGTCACTCTGAGATATTAGATGTTAGATCTCTTCATACCATTTCCCTTCAAACCGGAACACAGTAATGCTTGCACACTACTGCTTGGCGGTTGAATAACTGGCAAAGGTGTGGTACTTCCCCACGCGGACTCCGCAGTAGAGTCCTACAACTACTCTTCTACTTATTCAAATTTTTGTTGCTCTAGGTCTAGACAAATCTACACAGTCATAAAATATATTGGTGTCGATTCTGTTGCACCGCTCACTAAACTAAACTAATCTGACAGGACTAAAATTATACGCGTCTCATTTCATTTCAATATATTAGAAAAGGATGTCAACAGGTTTCGTCCTGTCAAACTAAGTTTAGTTTAGTGAGCGGTGCAACAGAATCGACACCAATGTCAGTTTAGTGAAAGCATTTTATTTAATAATAATAAGCCTTAAACTTGGATTTGACAAAGATTGTTATCGCTCATGGAAACGCTCCTTGAAGGCCGCGAAATACGCGTACATTTATGCTAATTAAAACATTAAGTATTATGTAATATAGCGAGCCGGTTACTAGCTTATCGTCAGTCACAACACTTATAAAAAACTAAATTAATGTGTACTTAATATTCTTGCTAATTTGACTCTTAATTTGTTTTCTAGCAGTGGAACGCCACTGCTAGAAAAGTCCACTGTAGGGTACTGGCTTCTCGTTCACAACATACTTCCCGGTTCTATGCGAGCCACATCCAATACTATGCGAAATGTATGACAATGTTGTTTGACCATGGTTGTAATGTAGGTACTCTACGTAGGCAGTAAAACGATAGCCCTACTTTTTTCGACGTCGTCGGTCGCAGCCGTTTCTTTGAACCCCACTCAACTGCTGCTCTTTTTTAATCATCATCAGCTTGGAGACGTCCACTGCTGAACGAAGGCTGCCTTAGACTGCTACACTGTACGACAACCTGCCATTTGCATCCACCGGTTGCGCGCGACGTCACAATGTCGCCCTATAGTGGGAGGTGTTTTTTAATATTCTGGTTTAAATATAAATTATAATTATGTACCGGAACTAATATTCCGTAAAATATCACAATAGCATGAGGAAAACTGCATATAAGTATATGTCCGAAAAAGAAACCCGAAGGCCTATGTGAGTTCATCAACCCACACCCGGTCTAGCATGGAATATCGCCCAATTAATCCGATCAAAATACAATAACTCCCATACTATAGCTGAAAATTGTTACGAATGTTGAGAACACCATTAAAAATTAAATGTGAAAAGTCCCCATCGATCCCGCATCAATAAAAATATAATAAACTTCACAATGCATGGCGGCCATGTTTAAAAAAAGCTTTCAAAAAAGTTTTTCCAGGTTCGGAATTGGGAACCTAAAAACCCAAAAAATCTGCCTCCTCGGACCGTTTTAAAATTTCCAGGATGAATCGTACACTGCTGAACGAAGGCCCCCCCTTAGACCGCCACACTGTACGACAACCTGCCATTTGCATCCACCGGTTGCTCGCGACTTTTACAATGTCGTCGGTCCACCTAGTGGGAGGCCGCGCCTACGCTGCGTCTTACGGTTCGCGGTCGCCTCGCCACTCAAGAACTTTTCTTCCCCATCGGTTATCAGTTCTTCAAGCGGTACCATCAAGTGACGAGACGAGCAAGACGTTCACCAACTGGTAAGCGTCCGCCTGCCACTAACAGTAGCAGTGCTAGAATTGTGTGCTTGCGAACACAATCCTGCGCCGCACTGCACTGCGCTCGTCACCCTGAGATATTAGATGTTAAATCTCTTCTTACCCAGTAATTTCTCTGGTAACATTGCCCTTCAAACCGGAACACAGTAATGTTTGCACACTACTGCTTGACGGTAGAATAACTGGCAAGGGTGTGGTACTTCCCCAGACGAACTCTGCAAAAGAGTCCTACCACTAGATTGCGGTAATAATGCAATTTTTTTTAGCTGAATATTCGATTAATCTTAATTATTTTCCAGAACGAATGGTCAATATTAATTTCCCTTTCAAAGAATTAATATTTTTTGAGATTTGATAAATCATCAAGAGTTGGTAACTTTTGATTCGCGTTCGGAAGATTTGGTCTACCTACCGCTCCAGAAGATTTGATGATCTTAATTCCATTTCAAAATAAATAGAAAATCCTAATTCCAGAAGAGATGATCAGTTTTAATTATTATCTTTCGGCCCGCCTAGCTCGCGAGCCGTGATAAACGTCTATCCACTCTTTTTTCCCCGCGAATTCGAGACAGACGTATAAATATTCTAACATTATCACTTTCCCGCGCCGGGAAAGGCCAATTATTCCTCGGCGCGTACTAATCCTTTTTCTTAATCCCGCTCTAGAAGCGTTGGAGAATCTTACATCCAAAATTTTTGAAAAATAATGTCGTGGAAATTATTTTATCTGAACGACTTGGTACACAATTTTATTAAGGAAGTGGTTTGTGAAGGAGAGTTTTTATGAAGTGGAAGATTTCCTAAATAAAATCCGTCATTTTAATGTTTACGGATGAGCTCGCCAACAATCAATCTAACTAAATAATTGTAATTTTTAACATAAAACATAATAATTATTAGTTTAACGCTTGTTAAAGAATGGAAATGTTTTAGCTTGAACCTGTTATTTATAACCATCACCATGCGAAAAAAAAAAACAAGTTTGACAGCATTTTGCAACCGTAATATATACAGCAAATTATATAATCCCTAACTCTATGTAAAACATGGCCTTGTTATGTAATAGGAGTGCATTGCAGATAAGATAACTTTTATTGATAAAACTGTGTAGTTTTTTGTAGTGTTTCTTCTTAACTAGACACAACAGTTTATTATAGCGGACATGCAATATTTAAGTTTCAAGTATAAGTTACTGTGTCGTATAATCAGGGCTTGTTAACGTTACCAACTATCGTAATAAATAACGTTACCTAACGTTAATTCCGATGTAACGTTAAAATATTTAACGTTAATGGGTAACTTAACAGTATTTTTAACGTTATTTTTATCGGTAAATTTTAGTACCATTACCACCCCAATTTGAAAATGACACCCATGTTATTTTTTTTGTAAAAAATTAGGATCTGCCATCTTTGATTTCAAAATGATTGCCATTTTCGTAATTAGTGCTCCGGTTAACCTCGAAAATGAATCCCATGTTATGTCCAGGGTTACGCGTAAACAAACGGTATTACTACGCTGAAAGGAAGTCATTGTACCCATCATTGTAAACATCTTTTATTATGGTACAGCCAAACTTTGACATAGAACAGCCGATTTTTTTGATTTCAGATTTGTTTCAATAGTGAAAGATGTGCACTATGACCTCTTTTCAGCTTAGTAATACATTTACATTTAACCCCATATAATGTATTGGTCCCTTTGGTTTGAATTGGATAACATATTGAAAAAAAACTGAACATAGCGAGGTCTCAGTTCGGGGCAAACTACTAGTAATATTAGAATGTGATGATTATATTCAATCACTCCTATGTCAGCCAACGATATGGCCGTGCGTGTGAACCTAGTCCCCACCTCTTCCACACATAGGTTTACCCATAATAAAATAACGTTAAAATTTACGTTAATTTGTGATTAACGTTAGTAAAGTTTACTGGTATGACGTAGCATAAATATCATTAAATTTAATAACGATATTTTTTTACTAACGGTAACGCCATCGGATGGAGGTAACGTTATAATATTTTACCGGTATTTAACGCCCTGGTTATAATAGCCTTAGTACAATCCACTAATTAATGCTAAGTATTACAAAATATAACATCAAGTACAAATATAATATTTTTACAAGTAGATGTGAATCTTATTATGGACTAAGTCAATTAGACAATGTAAAAAATCAGTATATTATATAAATTAATAATTGTCACAAATTTCAATCAAATCCACCCCTAACAGTACCTGGTTCAAAGGTGCCCATAACGCGTCCCCACGCTGGATTTTGCAATGGCTGCCCTTTCCACCAGGTAAGAGCCGGAGAGAATCCTTGGTTGTGTTATTTTACCGACCAAATTTTTGGTCTCAACGCCCCAGCAGCGCATCGTCTCAACCGCGATGGGAACGAAAAAGTAATGCGGCTCCATTGCTGCGTAGTTCTGCCGTTATTTGAAAGCGACATCCTCCGCTGCAACTGCTGGCGAGTGGACGGTGCGACTCAGGTGGCAGGCGGCGACGATGCAGACGCAAGTCGCGTCCCAGGCACCGGCCGTCCGTTCAGAGTCAGCCCGTCTGGTCTCTTACCGTCGGACCTGCTAAGTCCGGGAGGCTCGAGAACGCAGGGAACGTTCGCTGAAATTAAGGCCCTACGTGCAAAGCATGGTACATGAGGATGAGGAGCATGGTGGCGTGGATACTTCCCTGTGCAACGACGACAACACAGGGCGTGGTGGCCATCGGCCCCCACCATGGAACCACAGGTGCATATATGAGGTTCACACACCTTGCAGCCCAGATGGAGAGCAACCGCCACACGCAGAGAGTCATCATCAAGCAAAGTTCCCAGGTGAGGTGAAGGAAGCGCGTACAACCATGCCCCCGACTTCGTCCTCGACACAGCGCGCAGTCTAGCCAAATCAGCTCCCAAAGCCTCCACCAGCAACTGCTCATAAACCCGCTACTCTCTTGATTAACTGTGATTATAATGATGCAACATATTGAGTGGGTTCGATGATCTTTAGTTAGTTTACCCTTTTAGAATAACCCGGTACATAAATACTTGAAACCGAATAGTTTTTGTGCGATTAAATCATATGGAAAAGGTTTATTTGTATACGATTCAATAGCACTCTTGTTACAAAATAAATATATACAATTATGCAAATTATAAATTGTAATTTATTTTCTCACTTATGTCATTGCATTATGTAATTTTGTCAGGTGCAATAGATTACCGCGGTGGTTCCAAATGTTGAGTTAGACGTTATTTTAATTATTATACAAACACCGAAAATTCAACTAAAACAAAAAACAAACTTGATTGATTGATTGATTAACTCTTTAAACTTCCTAATAGTAACGATAATACTTCAATAATAACACCAAGCATTTTGGAAACTATAGTTTTTTGGTGAGCGATGAAAAATTTCAGAACAACAGAACAGGGTACACTGCAATCAAGCATATAATCAGTAGTTAACGATTACTGAGAGATTATCATATTACGGTCAGTTAGTGTATTGCACACGGGACACGCCACAGCCCAGAATGCCGCCGCGCCTGAAGCTAGAAGGGCCTTTTGAGAAGCGGAAGCGCGCGACAGCCACTTCTACGGTGTGCGACGAGTTCATAATACTACTATAAACTGTATAAAAACTGGAATCCGCAGCTCGGTGGTGGCGTTTTGTGGCTGTGGCGAGACTCCAACGTGCTTTTAGGCCTTAGCCTTAGGCCTTAGTCTGCCTGTCTAGTCTAGTCTAGACTTTAGCGACTGAAGTATTTTCGGAATAGTTAACCCGTCTTTTGTTAAAATTGTGAGAGAACATAAGTTAAATACATTTGAAATTAGAATGAAAGAAGAAGACAAAAGACGGATTAACTATAACGAGCCTACTCCACGTTTATTAACAACGGGGTACCTCTATTATGATCTATTGAATACTGACGCGAATAATTTCTGCCAGGTGGATTTGACTAAGTATAGTAGGGCACTATTCCAGAGTCTGCCGGGGAAGTACCACACCTTTGCCAGCTATTCAACTGCCACGCAGTAGAGTGCAAGCAGTACTGTCTTTCAGTAAAGTCAAATGACTCGCCGCACTCCTACGCTCGTCACCCTGAGATGTTACAAATCAAAAAACAACAAATCTCTTCATGCCAAGTATTTTTTCTGGTAACATTGATACTGTCTTTCAGTAAATTCAAATTCAATGTTACCACAAAAATTACTTGGCATGAAGAGATTTGTCATCTAACATTTCAGGGTAACGAGCGTAGGAGTGCGGCGCAGGGTTTTGTTCGCAAGTTCACAATTCTAACACTGCTACTGTTATAGGCGCCATGATTATAACACCAGGCAAACGACTTGCTCGTCTCGTAACTATTGAGTTCTAGAGGTTTAATTTTACCACAACATCACTAGAATAATTCAGCCTTTTAATAGTCTGTTAGACTGTTGTTAGACCTAGGCCTGCACTCAAAAGGCCACAGGCCATATCCATCATGCCGGCCCAGAAATGAGCTAAAATGACGCTTGAATTGACACTGGCATAATGTGCGATGCAAGGTTTCTCCCATACCTACAAGATTAAGTAGAAAAAAGTACTAAGTATGAGTTCCTTTCAAAAACAACTTGTTTAAGAAAATCAATTAGTTTTTTTTTAAATATTATTTTGGCTTTCGTTCGTCTGATGATAAACGAAGATGCAGTCTACGATGGAGCACGCTTGCCTAGAAGAAACCGATTCACTCGCGACTTGAAGACACCCAGATTATAATTATATACATAATAAAAAATATAAATATATTATATTATTATTTAATTATGTATATATTTTATAATTTGATCAATATCCACATCATCAGCCCGAACACGTCCACTGCTGAACGAAGGCCTCCTTCCAGACATGCCACTTGCATCCACCGGTCGCCCGCGACCGTTACAATGTCGTCGGTCCACCTAGTGGGAGACCTTCCTACACTGCGTCTTCCGGTTCGCGGTCGCCACTCAAGAACCTTTCTTCCCCATCGGTTGTCAGTTCTTGGAGCGATGTGGTCTGCCCATTGCCACTTCAACTTGCAAACCTTGCGAGCTATGTCGGCAACTTTGGTTCTTTGGCGAATATCCTCGTTCCGGATTTCAATATCCACAAGTCAACAATAATTCAGATTTATGTGTATACTTACTTTTTAGCGTGACGTTTACCATTACGCAAACTTCACGCTCGTCTCGCTACACTGTTGCAAAAAAATATACTGAAACTCACTACGTTTCTATGGAAACCCAATATAGAAACCTTTGCAACGACAAAATACGTTTTTTGCTAATTATCGTCAAAGGTGTGTCGTTGACGTACCTATTACTATTTTGCATAATATCGATTGAAAAAAACATCTTATTACGCAAATATCACACTTAAAAAACCAGCACAGCTGTATATGGTGCTTGTTTTTTTAACCGCTCAAGCGCCATCCCGCGGTATCAAATTTCAAATGAGTGTTCCGTCCCGCGCCGCCGGCGCCAGGTATTTCCCGCGCATTCTAAGTGACCGTCTCGAAAGCGCCTCTTACGACGCTGAGTGACAAAATTTATGATAGGACTCACTGAAGAACCAAGGAATACATTACATAAATCATTTTGGATAGTGTAGTAATAAAATATTAGATAGATAGATAGAAACTCAAACGCTACTGATTATGCTACGTTAGGCAAAGTTATCGTAACATTTTTTTTTTGTTTTTTTTAAAAACATTATTAATTTGCTAATGAAAGCCATAGCATACTGTTTTTTATTTTTATTTGAAACGTACGTGAACATTACAATAAGGTAAAAATATCGATATAATTTGATTTAGAAATAAAAAAACAAAAAAAAAGGCTCAGAAACTTACAGAAAAAAATTACAACTAGCACTTTTTTTTTACTTCGTGCATAGATTAAAATACCCACAGAGGGTGGCAAAACATGTAACTTCAAGCAAATATATCAAAGATCCGTATTAGACTCACTATTGGCATCTGTTGAGCGCCCCATTCAAATCATGAGGTAAATCATATGGCGCGAATTTCGTGCAACTGGAGTTGCAGGAAGTATAATTGCTTCGGGGAACGTGCAACCACGGTTGCACGGGCGCTCTAGCGGACATTCATCGCTATCTCAACTGCCTGTAAATGTGTATCTGACACAACTAATCCAGCCCAGGTCAAAGATCTACTATAATTAAAAGATACCTGCGGTAAAAAATGACTTGTTTACAAGTACAAGGCTAATTCGGAAAGGGTATTGAAACTCGAAAGGAGGTTAATAGCTCTACTTATTACTATGAATACTGTAAATGGCAACCAAAGATTTGAAATGTAAGAATATGCCTCTCCAAACATAAAAAAAAAATTGGTGATTTATTAGCCACAAAGACAAGCCCTGTCGAGTCTCTTTGAAGTTTACTGTAAATCGTTAAACGCGGTTATAAAAGCATAATCAGTAGAGGGTCAAATTTATTGAACTAATTATTTATTCGAGTCCCAGGACAAAAATAGCTCGAGTTTCTCGAGTTGTCGAGATATTTTTATTTTAAAATTAAAGTCATCGAATTTTCTATCTACCTAACTGACAAAAGGCAAAATTTATTTCAGCAATTAATTAATTATTCAATGAATCATCAAAATAATATCGGCACGTGCTATAAATATCTGCTTGACATAATTATCTCACTGATATAGTATCACGCCACCTAGTTTAGTTAAGGTGGATTAGAGGTCGAAGTGGCGCCATCTCTGGTGTAACGCTAGTCGTCACCAACGTGCGCTAGCTGCTCGTATTAAAAAAAAACACGGTACAAAAAAAGAGGGGTGACCGTACTGAAAGAACCGTGCACAGAAAATTCAATTCTAATGGAGTGGAGCAGCCAGTTACGAGCGCTCCGTCGCCGTATATGATATTCGCAAAAATATATACATATCTAATTAGCAAATCATCATATTATCAAAACATCATATTTGCAAAACATTATATTCTCAAGAAATCATGTTCGCTATAATATCATATTCATTTTATATTTAAGTAGATTAATATTGTTTTTTCTCACGAGATGTCAGTTGTTGGTTTTTTCTTCCTATCAATAAAAACTGTTTATTTTTTATGTATTTACATAATATAGAGTAGATATACTCTAATTCCGTAGCTTTAACTGTGCATCCACAAAAACTTATATCTGAATGGCCGTCATTATCAATTTTAAAACGCCCTATGATCTCTATATAACAACAAAAAAAGTAAAAAAAAAAACAGAATTACAGTAAAAACATGATAATCAATTAAAGCCTCAAAAAAAATGATTTATTACAGAGCAATTAAACGTCTTATTTGCAAATATATCGCGGATACATAATTATTTTGGTATAGCTAGTTCAAAACAAATTATCTTAATTTTACCTTCATTAAATTGTTGAGTTCCGGATAATTCTAATTCCTTCCTTCCACAGCGGGTATTGGAGCTGTAGAAACTCCTAATAGCTTTAGATCATACATGCCGTTTGGGAAAGGGTTTTCAGTCGTTATAAGCTGGTCAGTGTTAGCTTAAATAAAATAAAAAAATAGCTTGTCCCGGTAAATAATTATGAACAACCACAACAAGCAATAGAGTCTTCTTCTTCGTTGTGTCGATCGATGGTTATAAGACAATATCAAACTTTTTCAGACCAGCAGGCCTAACATGCACACCGCGAGAAAATTTTCTCGATTCTACAAAACAGGACAAGGTTACGAATCTGTATAAGTTTGTCTCGTTTTCGCACGACATAAAGACACGACAAAATTTTCTCGCGGTGCGCATGTTAGCCCTGCTGGGAAGCTAAAATGGTCACGTTTAGCAATTCTGCATAATAATATGATCCTATGATGATTAATTTCACAAATAGTAAAACGGTCACTTAAGCGCCAATTCATATGATTTTCAAGCAAAACTCGCAGTCAAAGCAAAAAGGTGAGTGGTTTGTGTAGCACGAAGAAAATATACCTATTATACCTGTATAATAATATATTTATTGTCAAATAGCACTTCGCACTTCGTTCCCATATACCGGTTGTCGGGCTGTCAGGTCATAGTATGATGGCACCCATTATTATTATTTTCGTCGGATTCTGATTGACCCTCTAAATCCCTCAACTTATATACGTCCATGACCAACCTCATCATTACGGATAGATTTTTAAACGATATCTCTAAATAATTGTACCTAAAAATGTGTTATATTACGATATCTCTAAATAATTGTACATAAAAAAGGTGTTATATGATTATCATATGATTTTGCAAATGATTCTATTACGGAATTCATTTGTTTGACAGTTTTTAATAGAAAGTTGTAAAATGGTCGATGAAAGATGAATTGCATAAAGCCAACTAGCAGATTCGTTAGAAGTTACTCTAGAGCAACTTTTTAAAATTCATTCTGCTTAGAATTCATAAGATGAATTGCTTTTAGGGGAATTGTTAATGTGGCCATTTTAGACCCCCAGTACTCTGCAACAGCTACCCCAAGAAGGGAGGCCTACATCAGGTTACTTTGTGTGCAGTTATTAGGACACTGTGGGCAGGACAGCATGTATTTGTGCCTCACTAAAGCAGTACAGAGCCCGCGTCAGAGTATCCCCAATATCCATGTTGGACTTACAGCGGCCCACATGGGTCTGGAGCCGGTTTAGCGATTTCCATGTGGGCCACGGTAAGTCACGTAGTTGAGGGGGAGTTCTTCCGCGAGACCCATAAACTCTTGTGGCGGCGGGCAACGGGCCTCTACAGCGTGGTAAGATAAGGCCTCTGTAGAGCTGAGGTGAGGAAGCCTTTGCGACTCTTCAGGCGGCTAGCCGGGATCAGCGCAATAGAGTGAAAAGTTTCTTAACTTTGGATGATAGGGCGCTATTTAGGCCAAGAGCAATCCCAAAAAATCTTCGATGATAGTTTTTTATTACTGTCATGCTGTGATCATAATTATGCGTATTTATTTATTGATTTTTGCGCGATAAAATCTGGAATGAGTATATTCGCCAAAGAATATATTCGCCAAGGTCACCGACATAGCTCGCAGGGTTTGCAAGTTGAAGTGGCAATGGGCAGGCCGCATCGTTCGAGGAACTGATAACCGATGGGGAAGAAAGGTTCTTGAGTAGCGACCGCGAACCGGAAGACGCAGCGTAGGAAGGCCTCCCACTATGTGGAACGACAACATTGTAAAAATCGCGGGCAACGGGTGGATGCAAATGTCAGGTTGTCGTAGAGTGTGGCGGTCTAAGGGGGAGGCCTTAGTTCAGCAGTGGACGTCTCCGGGCTGATGATGATTAATTTATATGCATATTTATTACTATTGAAATATGCTTAGGTCCATTCTTTAACTTTTTAGTAATTCTAGAGTATTTTTTATTCGATTAAATAAATATTATTATTATCTTACTAGCTGCGCTCCGCGGTTTTACCCGCGATTGTTGGGATAAAAAGTAGCCTATGTTATATTCCAAGATATAAGCTATCTCTGTTATAACTAAATTTTATCTTATTCCGTTCAGCCGTTTCAGCGTGAAGGAGTAACAAACATACACACACACAAGCCTACTAACTTTATCGCATTTAATATTAGTAGGATTAGTCTTAATCTTCTATGGCACATCCGTATTATTATGGTTTGAAGGGAAATGTTACCAGAGAAATTACTGGGTACGAAGAGATTAAAAATCTAATATTTCAGGGTGACGAGCGCAGTGCAGTGCAAAGCAGGATTGTGTACTTATGCAAGTCTACAATTCTAGCGCTGCTGCTGTTAGTGGCAGGCGTGACGCTTACCACCAGGCGAACGTCTTGCTCGTCTCGTCACTTAAATAAATCGATATGTATAATGGGGGTGAGGGCGGTTTGGGGGGGTGAGGGGGGTTGGGGGAGTTGGTAGAGTCAGTAGAGTGGCGGAGTTGGTTGAGTTGGGGGCTAAAAAAATTGCTCGGGATGATTTAAAGTGGTGAATTTTGGGAGCGGGCCGAAATCATTATTTCATGTATTCATATATCTAGCTATATACACATACCAAGTGTTAATATTCATTTATTTAGGCTGTTAGTTTCACAAAAAATGTAAAATAAAATAAATAATACAGTATACCTATGCAGCACACTACGACTTTTGAGGAATAAGGTTGTAATTATCCTGATGTTTGTCGCATAGAGGTAGAAACTGTTTGTCGTATACCTATAGCTATATATAAATTCATCACTTCCGAAGCCCTTCGCAACTGTTTTTAAATATAATGATTTTCTCTAACCTCTAACGATCGAAGTAAACAAAGGATCTGCACCTTGAACTTTGGACGACGTTTAGACAATTGATACTTTACCTCACATTAATTTCTGTTTACATCTAACCGTAACTCTAGAGCTGTATACGTAGAATTAGGTATTTGCGGTATCTTCCGGTTTCATCAGCCGCCCGCTGGGTCGGAATCAGAGCGTAAGGAGCGTAGGCATTTATAAAATGTCGATAGGGTGCGTCCACTCACAGAAAAGCAAAAGCCCTACTTCTTAGGTATAACGACTGTCAAAACGATGTTGTAAAGCAATAGTATGGAAAACCGTTGTCGCCAGTTTCATGCATAATTGTATAGAAACTACGACTATGCCAATTATTGGTCGCGGTTTGTTTGTTTTATTTATTGGTTTGAAGTAACACGCTTGAAATGTCATTTTATGACAGATTAAAATTTATCTAATTACGATGCAATGTGTTTTGGTCCTGGGTATGTCCTAAATCTGAATCCAGAACCACTGGAGGACGGGCTGCAGCGTACTCTTAGTTAACGGTGGTAACACTCTGCGATCCCCAAGCTGTCTGTCAAGCGTAGGGATTATGGTTATCCCTCCCTAATAAGGAGGAGGCCTTCGTCCAGCAGTGGACGTCTTCCGGCTAGTGATGTGATGTGGTTTGGTTTCCTACGCGTCTATTTAAATTATCTTTTTGAGTATTCTCAGTTTAAAAACATGTATATTGGTAGAATTGGCATTCACATTTCTGTTCTATTCACTTCTCTCTTCAGTGCGTCCACTGCATTCGCAATATCGACAAAATCGACATCACAGAAAAATATCGTTATTTTCATAGCAATCGAGTTTGTCTGTGAACGTGTATTCGCATTATGGAGGATAGTGACGTGATGACTATAGTATCAGCGGAGGAAAAAAGGAAGAGGAAATTATGAAATATGACTGGATTCAATAAAATAATTAAAAAGACCAGTTTTTGGAGAATTTTATACATAATTTCGTGATTTATTAGAAGATGAAAATAGATTTTGGTTACATTCTTAAACAATCTGTAACAAAAAGGTTTAACAATACTGATGGGTATGTATGTACGAGAACTTTTACTATGGGACCAACCAAGAAATCGCGAAAAAAGTATCAGCTGTTCCATACTTTTTGACCAAGGAACCAATTAACTTTTTGTATGGAACAGCTGATTTTTGTTTCGCGATTTCAAGGTTGGCTCTATAGTAAAAGTTCTCGTACATTCATACTCATCAGTATTGTTGATCCTTTTTTGTTACACATTATATATACATACGAGCATTATAGATACGCCCCGAATCCGTCGCAGACACTTCAGAGGTCAAGGCGATCGGGATCCGAATGGCGCGTTCACTGCGGATGATGTCTCCGGCAGAAAAACCGCTCTCTGGCACCAGTGCGCTGCGTACGTTTCGATTCCGACGCAGTGGACGCAGATTACTTAGAAGCCGTTGTGGTATCATAAATATCAGGGATGATATTGATTATGATGGTGTGGTGTCATAAATCGGTGAACTTCAGTTCGGGTTGTTACAACCAGAATCATAAACAGAAAATATCTCTAACTCTCCTTAATCTTTGGACAATCATCATGAACAGCCGGAAGAGGTCCACTTTTCCACGTCCACGTTTTATTACATTATGACAAAAATAATTCCATCATCAGCCAAAAGACGTCCACCCTTAGACGAAGGCTTCCCCCTTAATAGGGAGGGTTTGCCATAATCCCCACGCTTGGCAGGCGGCTTGGGGATCGCAGAATGCTCACCACCGTTAACTAAGAGGACGCTGCCGCCCGTCCTCCGGCGGTTCTGGATGCAGTTTTAGGACATCCCAGGTCATACTCAGGTCTTTGGATAATATGATGCTTTAATAAATTTAAAAAAAAACTATTGACATTATGAATAAAGATATAACAGTGTAAGTTCCTTGATATTTGATATTAGATGACAGTTGACAATTAAATTAATTATATACTCAATTATTACTTGAATAATTTTTCCTAACCTGCTCTAGTTGTACTACAATAATTATACAAATACTTTTATAGTCTACCTAGTTAAGTGAGTAGTTATTATGCGTTTTAATTGTATAATTGAAGTCTTAAGGAAAACGTTAACGAATAAATAATTATAATATTTTTATTGCTATTAATACTTGTTGATAAAATACGTAACTTCAAATGAAGATCTGTTATAACTTAAATGAAAATTAAATAAGAACTTATCATTTCTATGCGTAATTGTTATACCGGGTGTAGGGGAGACACTCCCAAAGTGATACTGTGATTATTAATACGATACGATTTAGTTTTAATTTACACACGACGGCCCATAAAACGGTGTGTAATGTTTTTAGGTTTCATGTATGTGAGTTTCTTGATTCCACCATTACATCTGAATGCCTGAACAAATTTGGATGTATGGGGTATCGATAGAATCCTTAATCATCCCGAGTGATGCTGGCATTTTTTTTTTGATAATGCTCTTTAACATCGTACCCCTCGCTATTCGAGAACCACAGATTTATGTGGTCCCATTTTTTTTGCAGATAATGTATTGCAATGAGAGTAGGTGGTTGCACGAATATCATATCATCTATTTGTGAGCTAATCTATCAATCGAGGCTTTATCGTGGACAGATAAATGCCGTCCGCAGTCACTAATCCAGCGATTGCGCGCATCTTGCTCCCAGCCGCCTACCTCAATATTGAAAGAGGACCACGTTTACAATGTTTTTAAATCTCAACAGAGGCCGACCAAACGGTCGCTTCGCAAGTGCCATTACTCAAGGATCTGCCAAGATGACTTCAAGACGGTTTCCTTACACCGTGTATAGTTATAAACCAAACTATGTAATTAGCTTCTTCGTATGTCACAGCGCTTGCAGGTGGGATTGGAGTCACATTGGGTTAATAACTAAACAATTACTAATTATATCTGCGTGCGTGTAGCCTTTTGTAAATCGTTATAAGGGTTAACCACACACGTTCGCTTACACGTTGTTATACGTTTATATTACGAATCGCAGTCCACGATTATCATAACTAAGGTTTCTTAGAAATATAAGTATTAATATGATGTTTGCATGACGTAATATCACAACAATGAATATACTTAATGTCATCCGATAAAGGTTTACAAGGTTTAAGTTATTTCCCATGCGTAGCTGGATAAACCGTACAATTTTTCCAACCTAATTCATAATTCATTTATTGCGTAATAGGGTGTTCGTTTGACCACCGTTATCCTTCTAGGATATCATTGTACTCATCATTATGAACAAGTTTTACTATGGGGCCAACCAAGAAATCACGAAAAAAAAACCAGCTATTCCATACATTTTGTCCAAGATCGATGAACCTTTTTGTATGGAACAGCTGTTTTTTTTTTGTGATTTCAGGGGCGATTTCATAATAAAAGTTGTTCATAATGATGCATTTTACTTATATCCTAGAAGGATAACGGTGTTCAAACTAACACCCTGTATAATGGGTACGTACATTTAAGTGGAAGAGTATCTACCTACAGTTATAAAAGAGTACATAAATATAATCTTTCGGTATGCAAATAAAATAGTATAAAATTATAACCAACTAGAGGTCGCCCGCAACTTCGTCCGCGTGCGGAAGAAATTCGGCCCGCTCAAAAATTCACCACTTTAAATCATCCCGAGCAATTTTTATAATAATAAGATTCAGAAATATCAACGAAATGTT
The DNA here is from genome assembly GCA_905404285.2 of Erannis defoliaria. Taxonomy (NCBI): domain Eukaryota; kingdom Metazoa; phylum Arthropoda; class Insecta; order Lepidoptera; family Geometridae; genus Erannis; species Erannis defoliaria. The sequence continues at coordinate 17,980,675 of FR990077.1, read as the reverse complement.
TAAATATGATAACAAATAAAAAACTATTTATTTGGTATATTATATTTCATTGAAAGGAAGGAAAAAAATAAAATAAAACAACGTAATAATAATTATACAGATTATGGGCAAAATATTAAGTCAATTTAAGTTTTTTTTTGAAAAAACCATTGAATTGTATTTTTTGAGTACCTAATATATTTATATTAGGTAAAGTTAAAATGTATATATTTATTATTATACACGTATTTATTTCAATTCTTAGTTATTTAAGTTTTTTACAATAAATATAAGAATACAAAAATACATATTATAAAATACTTAAAAACTAGGGTGCCGCCAGCAGCGGGGTAGGGCTCAAGCTGCCAGTGGTTAGGGCTGCAGAGCGAGAAACCTCCTGAACCTTATTATTATTATTATTTAATTATTTATTGCACACATAAATACATTAATGTACAAAAGGAGGACTTAATGCTAAAGTATTTTCTACCAGTCATTCCCGCGGTTAAAGAGATGGCGATGTAGGCGCACAAAATAAATTATCACACCTTATCTCCAGCCCCACCAGGTAGGTTTTGGCACGTCTTTAGGATGCGAGGCCGCCATCCACGCCACATGAGGTTTTGTTAGGGGCGGGACGGGAGCGATGATGTCCTTTTAAAACTCGACATTAAGAACGCTTTCAATAACATCGAGAGGGGCTCGATGCTGTTGGAGGTCAAGGATTTGACACCGTCAATTTTTCCTTTCCTTTGCCAGTGTTATGCGGCCCCGAGCAATTTGTCTTATGACGGGGTTTGCGTTCAGTCGCAAGTCGGGGCACAACAGGGGGATTCTCTAGGGCTACTTGTTTTTAGCATGGCGATTCATAAGGCCATCAAGTCCCTGGAGTCCCCCTTAACATTTGGTCTTTGGATGATGGGACCATTGGGGGTAGTCCAGATGTGGTACAGCGGGACGTGAAGGCGCTCTTCCTAGCCCTAAAGGAACTGGGCTTAGAGGTAAATACCGCCAACTGCGAATTTTACCCTTGTAGTCCAGCGGCAGCGGAATCGAGTGCCAGTTTCATGTCCCTCATCCCTGGCCTAAGGGTTATGGACCGGAAGTCCCTGTACCTCCTGGGTTCACCCGTTTTTCTCGAGGGCGTGGCTGACGGCCTAGATTCATAGATACAGACCCTGACATCACCTGCGAATCACTTTCAGCACCTTCCGGCTCATGTCTCCTTGGTGCTTTTGAGGACCTGTTTCGGGATGCCTAAGTTGACATATATGTATTATAAGAACGTCGCCAACTTGGAAGCACCCAGAAGAGGTCCTCCGGTTCGATGGTGCCCTTTGACGTATTGTTGAGGAGACGCTCAATGTTAGCCTTAGTGATGCGCAGTGGTGTCAGGCCAGTCTGCCGATTCAATTTGGTGGTTTAGGTGTGCGTCGTTTAGAGGAGTGCGGCCCCATAACGTTCCTTGCTTCTTCCTATGGGGTCTAGGGTCTGGTCCGCCGCATATTGCCGGGATTTGGGGATTTTCTTACCATTCCTTTCACTGTAGAGGCTCATAGCGTGTAGGATAGCTTATATCCAGAGGCGGTCCTGCCTGTAAAGCCGAATCTGCAGAGGAGTTGGGATGACCTGGCATCGACGCAAATCCTTACTCACTTGCGCAGCGGAGCCTCCGGGACTGAGTTGGCCCGTATTAACGCTGCCTCTATGCCGGAGTCTGGCGCCTGGCTGCATGCCCTACCATCACCTCACTTGGGCACGCTGCTGGACAACGACTCCCTAAGGGAGTCGATGTCCAGCAGCGTGCCCTGGTGGCTGTGGGATCCCGACTCGGCTGTCCGGTCTGTAAGCCTCACGTCTGCGTTTGTGGTGCGAGAGTGGAAGCGGATGGCCTGCATGGACTCAGTTGCGTTTGTTGCGCTGGAAGGAGGCCTCGGCATCATGCCATAAATGAAATCGTTAGAAGGGCTCTCGTTTTGGTAGAGGTCCCTTGTGTGCTCGAACCTCCCGGCCTTTCGCGCTCTGACGGTAAGCGGCCGGATGGACTGACGCTGATTCCATGGCAGAAAGGACGTTGCCTCATCTGGGACACCACGTGTGTGAGCACTTTCGCGGCTTGCCATCTGCCAGCCACCCAGCGGGTCGCTGGCGGGGGTGCGGAGGCAGCCGCGTTAGGCAAACACCATAAATACGCTGCCTTGGAATCAGCGTATGAGTTCATGCCTATTGCTGTGGAGGTGGCGGGGCCGTGGTGTTCAGAAGCCAAGACGTTTGTGGCGGACCTAGGACGGCGTTTACGTGATAGGGGGCGAGACCCGCGGTCTGGGGAGTATCTCGTGCAACAGATTTCCCTCGCAATACAGTGGGGGAACGCTGCCAGCCTAATGGGCACGTTTGGGCGAGGGGCTATAGTTTGACATGATCTTTTAAGATTTTAATTTACCATTAAATATAATATATATATATATATATTTATTTGGACTGAATAAATTTCTCTGTGTATATTAAAAAATCCCATATCAAAAAATATATATATATAATATGAAAAACAAATATTTATGCAATAAATAAATAAATAAATAAAAAAAATACGAGTGATCAAATGGTTACAAAATTAGAGCTGATTTAAAATAATGTTCACGCTCAACTCGTTATAACTAAATATAACTAAAGATCAAATTATAGATACCGCTTGTCATTATTGCATGTCGTGCCTATAATTTTATCAGCATCTAGATTTTATTACTTACAATGTATTCATGATAATGTGTTGATGTATGGTAATATTGGTACCCAATTATTAAATAAATAAATGGTGGACTGTACTTATACCTACACATAATATTTAGTGAAGGCCTTTGTACTTCCTTTGTGAAGGGCCAATTTCATAATCTGCTCAAAATAAAAAACGAACATTCAACTAAAATAAACAACTGCATTTTTATGAGTACGAGTAAAAATAGAATCTACTTTTATAGATATTTCCTCTTTTGCCAATTTCGGATTGGTGAACAAAACAAGTTTTTTTAAGGCCAGCATATTCCACGTTTCAAGCTCATTTTATACTTCGATCGATTATTTGACACCAGTCTAAAGCTGCATTAGATAAGAACACGTTTAGCGGAGCAAAATTATGGTGGTTACGCAATTTATGCGTCAAGCTTCAATTTTTGTGATATATCTCAGATTACTCCAAAAGAAAGTATCTAAGGTACCTAATAAGTTTCCAACCATAGAAAGTCCTAGTTCAGTAGCTTTAGGTATGTCTTGTCTATGGTTTCATAAGGGTAAGAATGTCCCTCTAAGCGTGTCTCCAGACAAATCGCGCGACGCCACCAGACCAGTAATCGCCAACTTTATAATCTTTGTCTTCAAAATTATGCAGTCGGTTCTTCGCAATTTTGTAGCAATGATAGCGCAAATTAGCGCTTTTGGATTGCAAACTACAAAATGTTGGTTCACATCAACAGCCGCAAATTTTCCACTGCTGGACGAAGGGCTCGCCCTTAATAAGAAAGGTTCGCCATAATCCCTACGCTCGGCAGGCGGCTTGGGGATCGCAGAATGCTCACCTCCGTTAGCCGCGCAGAAATGCGAAATGCAAGCTTCTTACCTCTTCACCGGTTAACCGAGAAGGGGGCACTGCTGCCCGACATTCACCTGGGTAATTGGGTATGCCCTTAAACTGCATCGGGAGGATACAGTACAACCGGAAAACGGGCAGCAGCATCCGAGAGGTTATAAAGGTGGTAAATTATGTACCTACAGTAATTAATATATTTCTTATGACATGACAATTTGTAAGAAAATTGAGGCGTGGCATTACAAACTCTGGTTTTAGTTTCAATCCAATAGTTACAATAGTTTCAAGCGTAGGCGCGGCCTCCCACTAGGTGGACCGACGACATTGTAAAAGTCGCGGGCAACCGGTGGATGCAAATGGCAGGTTGTCGTACAGTGTGGCGGTCTAAGAGGGAGGCCTTCGTTCAGCAGTGGACGTCTCCGGGCTGATGATGATGTCCTTGTTTGGATAGGAATCAAATGTTGGTCGCTCTTGTCAATATCCCAACAAGTAGCTTGATCTGCCGGTAAATAAAAGGACAATATTGTAAAAAAACTTTTGCATGGTAGAGTCTGTTCATATAAAGAGGGGACGTGGCCAAATAGTGAACTAATATTAAGATTTGTAATTTAATCATTAATTTGATTCGTATATTTGTAATTTTTAAAAGTACGTAGATACCACGCCACGCCACGCTTAAAACAAAACGGTAATTTAACACAGCGGCACCCTCTCTCAATTCCCCTCTACTTCTGAATAGACTTTAGTACATTCTAGTACTCTACTGGCTAGCTTACCTTAAGTCAAAGGAGGTCCAGTGCATATTTTGGCGCCCGCGATCTAAAACGGCATACCAACTTCCATGCAGTTCCTTCCACCATGCTCTCAGGTAACAAGAGAATTTGTTTTATGACATTGAAGCTTTAAATTTTAAAATATAATTATTTAGGTTTTTTTTGTGGAATTTGATGTGTAACTTTGGTGTAATCAATAAACTATTGTATTGTATTTAAAGTTGGAAATCTGGACTCAAGAACCGAACGGTGTGTTCCGGTAGCCTCATTTGAGAGCCAGATCCCATTCCAGTTGTTACTGCCTAACATCATCGAGCACATCGTCGCTTTAACATCGCGTGAGATTGTGGTCAATACAACTTAACAGAAAACTGTAAAAAAATGCGTTGCTGGGATGAGTGGCGTACAAGAAAAGAGGCCTGTGCTCAACACTGGGCTATAATTATTACAGGCTACAACGATGACGATGACGATGAAAACGTTCCGACATTGTGACAAGCCAAGACACAATTCGTAATGTCGCCACTCGCCAGACATTTTGTGCTGGTGGCTCTATTGTAGAGTGTACCACACCTTTGCCAGTTACTCACCGCCAAGCAGTAGTGTGCAAGTATTATACTGTTTCGGTTTGACGGGCAATGTTACCAGAGAAATTACTAGGTATGTAGAGATTTGACATTATAATATCCCAAGGGTGACGAGCGCAGTGCAGTGCGGCGCAAGACCTTGTTCGCAAGTTCACAATTCTGGCACTGCTATTTTTATGGGCAGGCGTGATGCTTACCACCAGACGAACGTCTCGCTCAACTCATTACTTCATTGCTTAAAAAAATCATGACGTTCTAAGCCAATCGACGTCGCGCGATATCTTTGAAGTCACGTAAATAAATTATTAATTATTATTGGGTGTTAGGTGACGTTTCGATTACGTGAATCAAAACGTCACCTAACACCCAAGTGGGACGAATATGTTTTACACAATAGATCTATAGATTATAAATTTAGAAACGTTTAGGTGAAATTAACATCTTTATTAAAATACCGACGTCATTGAAGTTTACGAAAAACTTTGGTAACTTTCATCTTTACATAAGAACCCAGGGAATGGCCACAAAATTAACTTTCCAATATTAAATCACAAATGAATTATCTAAATAGTAAATTGACGTCAAAAATTTAAGGCAAGCCAGCGTCTAATAACAACTTTGGTCAAAAATATGATTCATTGCGTCAATCTTAGAATTGAAATTGGATTTGCGGGATTTAATTTATTTATCAAACTTACCGACCAATAAGAGGGATGCTATAAGTTTGACGTGTATCCTACTCTGTGAACCTGTCTGTCTGAGGCATCAAAGCGCCCAAACGGCTGGACCGATTTTGATTATTATTATATTGTTTGATAAAAGGAAACTGTATCGAGAGATCGAGAGCTCTTAGCTAAGCGGCTGAACCGATTATGGTGTAGTTTTTTTCTGTATTGTGGTTTGAAGGGCAATGTTACCAGAGAAATTGCTGGGCATGAAGAGATTGGACATCTACTTAAGAAATAAATAAATAATAATCCTTTATTTCAGGCAACAGGAGTTAATTAAAAAACTAGGGCCGACTAACATACATAAAACAAGTATTATAAAAATAATGTTAACTAACATTGGGCTGAGATTTTCCTGACAGTGTCGCTTCCCAGTAGCGTCGAAAATACCAGCCCCTTAGGCCAGAAATCTGGCGTGAGGGTTGCGCCCTTGTTCGCCGGAACCCGGAGCAAGTATAGACTTGAAGTTCGTGGTCCGAACAGTTGACTCCAGGCACTGCAGCTGCACTACCGAGGACGTTTCCCCCAGCTTTTTCTGCTCCTACGTGTGCACGTCTGCTCCTGACGTACTCGGATCCACCCGCAAGAGGTACATCAGGAATGTCGGCTCCACGGCTTTCAGTTCCGTTGATACGGCAGTATCTCGTTTGTTAAGGGTGCGGTAACGAATAATATAATACGAGGTTGCGGTTAATATCTCAGGGTGACGAGCACAGTTTATTGCGCGCTGGATTATGTTCGCAAGATCACAATTTTAACACTGCTACTGTTATGGGCACGCATGATGCTTACAGCCAGGCAAAAGTCTCTCTCGTCCCGTTACTCTCTAATACATTAAATAAAACATCAATCAATAGCAAAGGTATACTGCCTTATCGATAAAGTCAAATAATTATCTTTAGCAAAGGAAACATAACGGTGAAGGTAGAAGGTAAACTTCCTATCCAAGGATAATACCGTGAGAAAATCGTACATGAGGCAATATTATATACTTACTTACTCCGCTGGCGCAGCTACACTAAGTGGGTCTTGGCCTCCAATATAAGAGAACACTACCGGTTCCGATCTTGCGCTGCGTCTACCTGGAGCTCGCGCAGATCTGACTTTACAGCGCCCTTCCAGCCGTATCTAGGCCGGCCGATGGGTCAGCGGCCATTGAAAACTCCAAGGTACGCCTTTTTGACTTGATGATCCTCTCCCATTCTCAACAGGTGGCCAATCCAGCGAAGTCTGTGAGCTTTAATCTCTCCCATGATGTTCGGCTCGCCTGTTAGCTCCTCTCTTAGCTCTTTGGGTTGGACCCAGCATTTTGCGCATAATTGTTCTCTCCGCCACTAAAAGCTTAATATTATATAAACAAAAAATATATAAATACAAAAATCGGAGGAAATTGTGTAAGTAAACGCGTGGGTCAAACTGGGTCAGCGTGGAAAATTATTTTAATTCGAGTACTTTGGTCTTAGGTAGGCGTTGGCCAAGAGATGACAAATTTAATTATGGTAATATTGACACTCTAATTCACTCAATTAGGTACTTCAAAGAATAAAACTAATTCGCTTTAATACAGTTTGTACAGAAAGGCAAACATACAGTAATCGCCACACAAGTTGTCAAAAACTGGGGATGCGCAGAAATAAAATAAGTAATATCCTGTCATTAAACTTGCCAAATATACTGCAAGGAAGTGTACACCAGAGAAAAGCGAAGGCCCTACCTCTCTCTTCAGTGGTGTATACGACGTACCTGCGCAGGCTCAGCCCTTCCATGCCGACAATTTGACAACTTGTTTGGCGGCTACTGTACCAAGAGTGTTACCGTACATAATATCTCTCGGAGGAACTAGCTCTCGTATATAATCAAAGTAATATTTAAGCGAATACTGCCTGCAATACGACACGTCATTCATACTAAGAAGAGGCCTGGTATGTTCTAAAACTGCATCCAGAACCACCGGAAGACGGGCAGCAGCGTCCTCTCGGTTAACAGTGGTGAGCCTTCTGCGATCCCCAAGCCGCCTGCGCGTGGGGATTATGGCAACCCCTCCCTATTAAGGGGAGGCTTTCATTCAGCAGTGGACGTCTTCTGGCTGAAGATGATAATAATGTAATAATACATTTAATTTCTTTAACAGAATATTTGTTTTTTTTTCTTATTTTTTTTCTTTTCTTTTGATGATGATGATGAAAGAAATTAAGTATGCTACGTCGCCACAATATTATGGTGCCCATACTATTCATTGTAAAAATGTTAGCCTTACTCGTTCCATTCCGGCTCGCTGCCTGCACTCAGTATTATTATCATCGTCAAAACACTAAATACTAATAAATAAATATCGGTGGACATTTTCCACACAGCGCCATCTAGCTCCAAACTAAGCAAAGCTTGTACAATGGAAACCAGATAGCTGATACAATAGTAATTATAATATGATACATACATCCAGACACAGAACAAACATGTCACATAAATGTTTGCCCTGGGTGGGGATCGAACTTACAGCTCTGAATGCAGACATGTTACCAACTGAGCTACAAGGCAATAGTACCTACTACAAAAAAATTGTGCAGTAAGTAAGTAAGTTCGTATAGGCTGAGTGGCCAGCCCTAGTGTCAGAGTTAATGTGCCGCCCGAAGGCCTCTGGCATGGCTGACGGTTGTTGTTATAGAAACTAGAATAAATAACCGGGACCAACAATTTAACGTGTCATCCGACCCACGGTAGCGCTCAGAAATAAATGCCACTCACGGTCACCCATCCGAAGACTGACCGGACCGTCCGTTGCTTAACATCGGTGATCATTTAGAATCACCTAGACAAGCAGTGAAACAATAACACAGCACCTACCTCTATTGTGCAGTCTACAATTATGACGTCTGGCAGAACCTGAACCTGCGTAGGAACAATCTCGGTGTTACCGTCCCGACCGCTTTGCCAAAGCTACAGAAGTCTGCCTTACCCGTCATAATTCTCAAACTGTATAAAATATGCAAATCAACTAAAGCGTCGATGGCGCCATCAGTAAATTTTTGTAACACATATTTTACTAACGAATAATAAGTATTAATATATGTTTGTTTTTTCGAGGAGTCGGGCGACCGGTAGTATGCTGTCGTATATTTTGGCCAAAAACTAAGCATTGCCATCCAACGTGGCAATGTCACTAGCAAGCACCATCTGCCCCGGTAAAGGGTCAGGGGCACCAGGGTGGATTCCCACCAAGTCCATTCTGGCCGATTTTCCCACTACTATAAGTTTTTAGCTACATATTAGTTTAGGCTTTGTATACATTATACTTTTTATATTTTAGGGTTTGGTAATATTTGAATTAGTTTCAGTTTTATATAAAGTATAATTGGCTGAGTAATCGCGATACATACATAACAATAGTCGACAAAAAAAACATATAGTGGAATTGAGAACCTCCTTTTATGAAGTCGGTTGAAATTGTAAGACGTCGCTTCCGAGGTCTGCAACAGATGGCTGATGCGAGGCAATACATTTTCATGTGCGAGTATTGCCACCGCGTTAGCCGCGCGTGGCTGCGATCGCCGCGATGCACGACATTGTACTTTTTTTTACTGCACGTATGTTGTTCCGTCAACCCGCATGAGGCCAGCGCAGTGTAATTATACATGGCATAACCTTTGAGGGTCGGTCTATAAAAAAAACCAGCAATAGGACTGATTCAGAATCAGCTAAGTTGATAAACGGTTGGCGGCTGAGTGACTGGCAAAGATGTGGGACTTCCCCCGTCAAACTTTAATTAAGCACGTACAATGTACATGTACAATCATGCAAAGTAAATATTTAAAATGTAAGAACGAAGAACTACTAATGACACCACTAGTTTTCACAGTGCTACGACACGACACTGACACGAAATTATCGTGCGCTTGGACGACACAATATCGTGCTGGTCACGATTTTTTCACATACCTGACAATTGATACAGCTTCTTGTCATGAGCAGCAATCTGGAAGACGCGTCAGCTTCAGCTAAATCATACATCATCGCGCAATTCTAAATTGTGGAATGGTGTGCCGCCGTGAGTGACAAGTCGTGCCGTCAATAATTGAAATACCCTTCGTGCCGCACTATATTCATTGTCAGCGTAGACATCGTGGATGACAACGACACAGTCTGAAATAGTTTAGTAGTCATTGTATGATACTACCAGTCCGACGATAATAATATCGTGTCGTTGCAAGATTCAGCCGATGCCGCGCTCCGTGAGTCGCGGTGACGCGGGGCGGTATGCCTATGCAAGCAGCGGTTTTATACAGAGTCTATGACTAAATAATTATAAGGTTTTCGTTTTTGTCGGTAAATTTTTACAACGTCCTTCCATCCAGCCTGCTTGCTCCATTTGTTAGGGCGCCCTACTTCGCCTACGTTTGCCAATCCGAGGTCTACACTCTGTTACATAAATTATCCTCATCAAAACATACCTACATAAAATAATTACTTTCTTTCCAGTACTTTGAGGTCTTGTCTTTTGTCGGTAAATTATTTGTTACTAGCGGCCCGTCCCGGCTTCGCACGGGTAGACATTTATTTTTTAAACATTTTTGTATAAACGTTGTAAACTTTATGTAGGGCCTCTTCACGTCGCTCATTCCAGGACTTAGGGTTATAGACCAGAGATCTTTGTCGCTTTTGTAGGCCTCCATGTTTGCTGAAGGTGTTTCGTATTGCATTTCGGCAAGGGAACGTACTCTAGATGTTCAATGTTTAAGCATCTTCCTCCGCACGTATCGCTCGCGCTTCTGAGGGGTTGCTTTGCGATGCCCAAGCTGACTTATATCATAAGAACTGTTCCTACTTGGAAGTTCTCCGATGAAGTGCAGCGTTTTGATATTCCCTGAAGTTGTTGCAACAGTCTTGAATATGAAATATTTTATTTGCATAAGAATTAATACAAAGGTAGGATAACACGGTCTGATTTTGGTCGGCATTTCAATCAACATTTAAGATGGAAAAAAATTAGTTGTTAAAGAGACATAACTACAATAGTTGGACATATGTTATTGGGAAGTTTTTTGTAGATATTGATAAGTTCTTTAATGTTGTAGAACATTTTTTTGTTCTAACATTAATAGTTTCCGCAGCGCATAAGAGGAAATACATTTTATGGCAATAAAAGTTACACCTTAGGTTACATTATCGAAATTTTAGTAAGAATCCCTTTATGTTTTCTTGTAATAAATATATCTTATGTTACTCAGGGATAATGTACCATTTTAATGGTGAAAGATTTTTTTAAACGGGTCTAGTAGTTTTTGAGTTTATTCGTTACAAACATACAAAAATACAAATCTAATAACTTTTTATAATATTGGTGTAGATTAGTAAATTTGGGGCGAGCCGTAACATGCTAACAAATAAGTAATAGTGATGTCTCGTTTATCAAGTCTTATTCAAGAGATTGTATGTTAGTACTGTAGTGCGTCACTCTTAGAGTTGACCTACTACCTCAGTAGGTAAACAAGAACGGGACCCATAACAGGGCATTAGAAAAAGTCGTAAATAATTATGATTTATGATATTTTAAAATGATATCGGCAAAAAACGTAGTAAGTAAGTACGCAACTACGCACACGTATCCAAATTTAATTTAAACACTTAAAAATTGACTTAAGAACTTGACAGGTGATTATAAAAAACTGTGACTAATACAAATTTGACCCAAGTAAGGTGAACAAGGTTTGCCGATTGGTATTACTAAGCCGTAAGGAGGTAATTTTCCCCCACCTCCCACTAGGGCCCCACTAGTGGGCCTCCCACTAGGTGGACCGAGGACATCATTGTAAAAGTCGCGGGCATCCGATGGATGCAAATTACAGGTTGTCGTATAGTGTGGCGGTCTAAGAGGGAGGCCTTCGTTCAGCAGTGGACGTCTCCGGGCTGATGATGAGGTAATTTTACTCATCATTGCGAACAACTATTACTATGAGCCCAACTCTTCAATCGCGAAAAGAACCAAGTGACAAAGTCAAGTGACAGTTGTAGTGAGGTTTTTTCTTCGTTTTTGGCATCGTACTTTGTGCATTCTGCCAGTGTCAAATATAAGATTTTTTAAGTTTAAAAAGTATCAATCAAGTTAAATATGTCATGAAATTGCAGTTAGTCACACGAAACACGAACAACAAAAACATGCAGTCACAGTCGAGTCCAAGTCATGCCCTAGGAAAGTTGTGGTGACTTTACTTAAAGCTTTTACAGAGTTTTTAAAAGGACGAAAATATACGTTTCACCACATAATACCACTTGCCCACACTCGTGCATGTAATTCAACACTCAATGAATAAAATACCACCATGTTAAATCTTTAATTCACGAAAAAACACGAGTTCAACCCGCCACCGGTGACGTGATTCGACTTACAACTTTGGTGACCCCGGTCTCACGCCCAGGATTTTTAAACTAAGATTTTTCACATTAAGTATGTCAGCACATGCTATATTTAATTAATTTGATATTAAAAATACCTTGACGTGTTTTTTAAATAATAAAGCTTAGGTGTCACATAAATTACAGCACGCTTAGTACTTCTTAACCCGCAGTGGTCGCGCTCTGAAAAGTAACGCAACTAGTCGCGCAGGTTACATAATTGTGTATGCCAATTTGAAATTCAAATAAATAAATCACGTGACTTAAATCTTTCAAAGCTATTATCACATGCCTGACTTTGCTCTTCCTCCTGATCATATTCTGATCGAGGAGTTCCAGCAAAGAAGAAGATGTACTTGTATTTTCTTTATTGCTGGAGCTCGGCTTGTCTTTAAAAACTTCGTTTAGACCTTTGGTTTCGGCTTCTTTAGCGCATCCTATGAACTTTAGCATTATGACGACCATTAAATTATTGCATTCAAATCTTTATTATTGTATCCCTTTGACCTACCTAATATAACGCAACATTGTTATAAGGAGAATAAATAATCTGAATCTGAATCTGATAGATTACTAAAATATTTATGTTAAGACCTTCCAAAACATAAAACTATATCAAATAATTTTGTTATTTGAATTATACAAAGAAAACACAAAATTAATCAAAAATACTTACTCAATTGGTCGCGCGGCATACATACGTAATTCACAGACTTTGCCGATCTCCTACTACCTCCTGCTACCACGCTCGACCAGTGCTTGTGCTTTACTTGAGCCTATTCTACAAACAATTAACTTGAAATACACGGAAGCGCAAATAGCAGACAGGAACCGTTTTTGAAAGTTTGACGTTTTTGCATGAGTGGATAACATAATGTAATCCGCGCGACTACTGCAGGGTTAAAAGAATAAACGGAAGATCTCTAAATTACCCGGTCTTTGAGACATGCACGTCACCAACCGCGGGTTAAGAAAATACATAGAATGCAGCGACATGATTTTTCCGTGTTCTCACCAAAACACTCGTAGTGATGTTTAGTCCCAATTAGAGCAAAGCAAAAAAAAAAAAGGAAAAAATATTATATCCGTCGCTCGCTGTTTTTAAAGAAAATGTTAATAAATATTATCTTACGCAAATTCCATATCATTAATGATGTTGTTTTTATTTAATTTATCAAATATCATATTATTTATTATATATATTAGTGTATTGTTATAAATGTAGGTAATTTATGTGTTTGTATTTGTATTTGTGTACTTCTTCAAATTTTTATGTTTTATGTTCTATGTATTTTGCTTGAAGTTAATATTGCACACCCCGTCTATTAATGTTTTTTCGAATCCTTTCCATTCCAAGGGTGCCTGGAAGAGATCGCTTTTAGCGATAAGACCGCCAATTGTTACACTAGTGCTAAGTTCATTTTTCTGTTGTGATCATCATGACTGTTATCAAAGATTACGAAGGATGCGCCATCGCGTAATAAAGCAACGTTTGAAAATGACCCTCACGCCGTCATGTTTACGAGTTGCGCTGGAGTGCGAAAGAAGTTAGCACTTTTATGAGAGCAAAAGGGATAGCGCGCGTCTCGCTTAGTGAGCGCAGACAGGCGAGACAGTCCTTAGGGCCGTCTTCACGGGGCCATTTTAGGGCGCGATATGACATATCTCCCTCCTTATATATATAATATCATTGACTGTTATTAATTATTTTGGTGTGTACAATAAAGAGTTTATCTATCTATCTATCTACAAGGAAGCAGTCAATAATGCTTGGACCGGCAAGTCATCAGAGGGTAACTGGAAAATCAGTAACTCTTCCTTAATATGTGTAGCCAATATTTATTTTTTCTTAACCCTATAATGACTCTCATCAAATAGAAGCATTGTCAATTTTTGCTTATGTTAATTTTTGGCACTAAAAGTTGACAAAAGATATGTTTATATTTTTTAAGACCTAAAGTCACTGTACCCTGCTACGCAAAGACTATAAATCCTGTTGAATGCTCGTCCGACTTCTCCTCATACTAAAATTAGTTGTTTAAAAACCACTGCTAGCCACTGCGAGTACGTCGAAATCTCATTTCATGATTCAGATTGCGTCATCCCAGTGATTGGCCAATCGCAAGCATAGAACGTTACCTCGCCCCCTGCCCGCAACGGTGACTCGTGTTTGTAGGAGAAATTATGTTCACGAGCCATCAACAGGCTATTATGATCTGTGCTGGTATAAGTAACAAAGCGCATGCTAACAAAATATACTTACAAAACCACATTACAAAAGCAAAATACTGAAAAGCGGTTGAGGCAGGTGTAATTCTGAGGAAGTTTATTAAACTTTGCCGATATCTACCTATTATAGCATAATTATATTATACAATGTGTAACAAAAAGGTTCAACAATACGGAAGGGCATGTATGTACTCATCATTATGAACAACTTTTACTATGGGGCCAACCCTGGTATCGCGAAAATAAAATCAGCTGTTCCATACATTTTGTCCAAGGCAATGAACTTTTTGTATGGAACAGCTGATTTTATTTTCGCGATACCAGGGTTGGCCCCATAGTGAAAGTTGTTCATAATGATGAGTACATACATACCCATCAGTATTGTTGAACCTTTTTGTTACACATTGTATATTATATTTTTTCAATTTATTGCTAAGCACGACGACCTCCGGGTTCCGTGTCTTTCATGAAAACTTAAGAATTTTGTCAACCTACTCTTATTTACCTACTTAATTAAAAAGAAAAAGAATGACTTGACAAAAGGAATGTACAAAGGGAATCTACTAAAATACTCTTTTTTTTTTTCTTATTTATTGGCATCGCACGTTGTGCATTCTGCCAGTGTCAAGTTTATGAATTTTCAAGTTTTTACATTAAAATCAAGTCAAATATGTCATGAATCACAGTTAGTCATAGTCGAGTCCAAGTCCTGCCCTAGTAAAGTTGTGGCGACTTTACTATGAGCTTCTACGGAGTTTTGAAAACAACACGAAAAGACATGTTTCACCACATTATATCACTTGCCCACACTCGTGCATGTAATTCAACACTCAATGAATAAAACACCACCATTTTTAATCATTAAATCGCGATAAAACACTAGTTTCAGAAAATATTAGAATACAACGACATGATATTTCCGTGTTCCCGCCAAAAAAACAGCATTATAAAGCAACCATGTGCCAGCACAGAAAAGCGAAAGCCCTACTTCTTAGGTTAGAACTGCTGTCAAAACAACGTTCTAAGCAATTGTATGGAAAACCGCTGTCGCCAATTTCACACTTATTTGTATATAGAAACTACGACGAAAAAATGCCAATTATTGGTCGCGCATTTGAAGTAAAACAAAAGAAGTGCCATTTTGCAACAGATTAAAATTGCTCTAATTACGATCTAATGTGGTTTGGTTTCCTACGCGTCTATTTAAATTTTTTTTTTAGTATTCTCAGTTTAAAAACATGTATATTGGTAGAATAGGCTAGATGACTGATGTTTAAATCGTTGAAACCAATAGCTTTGATGAAGAATTTAAGTAAATATAGTATGGTGATTGAAAACATTATTTAAATCGGTTAATAATGTTCTGATATATGAGCGCTTAAAGTTTTTGTTAGAGACAACTCTGTCCCTTTCCCACAAAACAAAAAATGACGTCACGCCTTACTTGTCAGAATAGAATTTATATGGCGTACTGAGAAGTGACGTCACGATGTGTTGTTTCGCCTCTCTGTCTAGCATGATATTAAAATGCTTATAGTGATATTAAGTTGCTTATTTTTGATCAGATTTTAATTTTCTTTTCATTAAACAGCTATATTTATGGGACACATTTGAATAGGATAATTTAAAAAAACCAGTCATCTAGCCTATTGTCATCAAGCTCATTTGCACTTAATGCCGGCTAGCGCGGCCCGACACATTTCCGTTCTATTCACTTCTTTCTTCAGTGTGTGCCAGCCATCGCTCTCTTCAACCATATTGGAGGGAATAGGGCGACCTGACACACGACGCCCGCTCCGCCGCAAGAAGAAGCTTTTCAGTGAGCGTGAGTGCTCTGCTCTAAGTATAGGTACACGCAATACTTACAACAATATGCGAAAATTTCACATCATACAATATTTATTTTGATCATGTGAGTACGATGGTTGGCAAATTACCAGCTGCTCCTGAATAATTATTATTGTTATAAATACAAAAGTGTTAGTTTCCGTCCTTTTTCTCGGCGCGACTAGCAACGGGTCGACGTGACCTTTGACACGATTGTCGGCATGGATATAATAGATTACGGGTCGGAGAGTGACATATTAAACTACTATTAAATACTATTAAACTACTTTTTTATCACATCTGTTCATAAAGACCTAATTTATCCTTCTTTTATTTTCTTACCTCGCAAACAAGGCATAAATGAGCTGGTATTCTCCTCCCGGAGAAAGGAAAGTAATTTAAATTTGGAATATGGATATTATTAGTAAAAGTTGCAATCACCAAAGAGATCAACCACGGTCATTGTACGAACAAGTAACAGGCTGTTTGAAAAAGGAAGGCGCGCGAAAAAATAATAAAATTAAGTTTCTAAAAATAACAAAAACGCGCGAAATGCATTCCGTCTGGTTCGTAATTGTTTACTCAAATTCGGATTTTACTTTGTTTTATATTAACTCGGTGTATCTTCCTCAATAAAAAGTGAGAGTGAGTGTGAGTAGTGAGAATGAAATAAACGTAGATACTATTCTTATTCATAAGTTGCACTTACTTATTTTGTCATAGACACCCTCTATTATATAAAAAGTAGTATCCACTTTGAGATCAACACTATTTTTAAGCTTGAAAAAAATAACGGGTCTGGATTAAAAGAAACACTCTCGCCTTAGAAACAGTTGTTTGCTCCCTTGGTAAGCAATCTTCTATTTGTCCGAACTCATTAACTGTTATTTTTATGTTAAGGTCTTCGCGGGAAAACAGCGATTTGCACTCACCTATAAGTCTTTAAAACATGTCCATTATATGAATCGTTTTGACAGCTCATGCTAAGTTGACGACATTACTTTGTAAAGCGTCTAGCAAATTATATTCCTTAGAAATACATTATTTTGATTTACCATTAGGTAGCTCCTTACAAGGTTATGTCAACTGTGGACGTAACCTTGTAAAGAGGTAGGTAATGCGAACGCATTTATTTGTACGGTATATAATTTGCTAGACGCTTTACAATGTTATGTCTCCAACTTTGCTTCATGTGAAGTGTTTACGACTTACGAGCGCTTTATAAATAAAGTTTAATATTTATATGGGGAAAACAATGATATATAGTGAAAAAATGCAACTTGACACTTTTACTCTCAAGTTTCAATAAAGTAATAGTACATTATGATACGAGTGTGCTATGTTGGTCATTACACTAGAGGCGGTATTATGCGCGCGAGCCGCAGGCGAGCGCGATAAGAAAGCCAAGAGCGTAATGACTAATAGCACAAGAGTTCCATACGACTGTTTTCATCACACTTGCTCGTAAAGTAGATCTTATTGCATCGGTTTTAGGCTCATAATCCAAGCTATTACACACGCGTGCTTTTTACTTTACATTACGGCACTTGTACTATAATAGGTATAACCCGGTAAAATCAAGTTTGTACGTGACTGCAATTAGACGTATGTATACGAAGGACTCTTAATATAGCCGGGTAATACTTACAGTTTTTTTGTAATACCAACAAAGAGTTATTATGCCGCTGAAGTAAATGTCAACCTGCGCGCGCATTGCTGGTTTGGGCGCCATTTTCCGCAAATGTTTGTTGATGTTTTCGCTGTGTGGTTGATTATTATCAAAAAAAAAATGTTTTTTCCTCGCAAGTGTGACGAAAACAGTCGTATGGAACTCTTGTGCTATTAGTCATTACGCTCACGGCTTTCTTATCGCGCTCGACTGCGGCTCGCGCGCGTAATACCGCCTCCAGTGTAATGACCAACATAGCACACTCGTATCATAATGTACTAAAAACGCATTTAATGTCTACCTAAACCTACTTAAAGTTAGAATAATTACGAGTCAATGAACCTATTACAATGAACTACCGCTTATGATTAGGGTCATCGGTTTTCGAGAAACTGGTCCACCGTTTGCCAGATGGAGCCATGATAAGGGTTCCGAGATTTTACAAAATGTTTAGCGAAAATTTTATTTTCGTTTTTATTCTTATTTATGCTCACAAAAAAGTTTTTTTTACTTGTTAGTAGGCGTACATGATTTTTGAACGGCCTTAACGGCCGTTAAGGCCTTAAGCCTATACCGGCCTTATTGAATAAACGATTTTTTTATGCATTCATCTAACGAGACGAGCAAGACGTTCGCCTGGTGGTAAGCGTCACGCATGCTACTAACAGTAGCAGTGCTAGAATTGTGAACTTGCTAACACAATCGTGCGCCGCACTGCACTGCGCTCGTCACCCTGAGATATTAGATGTTAAATCTCTTCATACCCAGTAATTTCTCTGGTACGTAGAGTAACTTTACAATAATTAACCCGTATTTTGTCGTAACCCAACATGTTGCAAATTTGAAAGTATTTAAATTATTAAGCTGCCATCTAGAGATAACTCAGGGTTTTTTTTTGATAAGTGGACTCACACATATCTGAATTAACACTTAATTTCGTAGTTCCACGCTAGATGACGCTTTTTTAATTCTATAGAACACTACAAAACATACAAACAAAGTTACTCGCGAATAAAATGTTAAACCAATAATGTCATCAGAATGTTTTCTTCCATCATTTTGTTTCAACATAATTATTAACGTCATGAACTCGAAGTTGGGCAGGACATGTTGTCAGCTGGTTAAGATATGGCAGGTAGACTAAAGAGTTACGGATTTGGGTCCGCGAACAGGTAAAAGAAGCGTTGGACGTCGCCAGCTCGTTGGGTCGACGATATTGTAAAGATCGCGGGCCTAACCTGGATAAGATTGGTACAGGATCGGAATTAATGGCGTACAAGAAGAGAGGCATATGCTCTGCAGTGGACAAATATAGGCTAAAACTGATGATGATGATGATAAAGCATTTTTATGCTCGAGTACTCACCGGCTAGAAGACGTTCACTGCTGGACGAAAGCCGCCTCCTGAATAGGGATTGGTTGCCATAATCCTCACGCTTGGCAGGCGGCTGGGGATTGCAGAATGCTCACTACCGTTAACCAAGAGGACGCTACTGCTCGTCCTCCGGTGGTTCTGGGTGCAATTTTAGGACATACCCAGGTCCAGGTTAAGCTCGAGTAAATAGGTACATTTATAGCTCAGCTTTTTTCAATTATGTTTAGTTTATTGTTTTCTGAGACCTATTATCTTGGCATTTTTTACCGACTTCAAAAAAGGAGGAGGTTTTATGTTCGACGGTATGTATAATTATGTTTTTTTTTATTTTTTTTTATGCATGTTCACCTGATGTTCACCAATTTGAAGTTGTTTTTTTTAAGTTACTTGTAAAGGTTAAAGTGAAAAGAATGAGTGAGTGATTGATATTTGATTAGATTCAGCCCATTGTCGTACAGACAGACGAACTGACTGCGTAGGTTTTGTGGACATCCTTCGAATACGGAACCCTAAAAATATACATAACAGACATCTGAGTATGAGCGTTTTGTTCATTATAGGTAGTACAGTTTAATAGCTACTCATTTATTACGGTGCGCAGTTCTACGACATTGACTTACATTCACATTTTTTTGCATACTTTCAAAAACAAGTATCATTTTCAGAATTTCTTTACGAGAAAAACTTTCTTCTAATATCTATATGAATCTCTGTCTTGACTCAACGACTGATTCATTGACTGACAGACGACGACGCGACGCACGTCGCACAGCCTAAACCGCTGGTCGTACAGACTTGAAATTTGGAGGGTGTATTTGTCTTAATGCGTAAGCGTGTACTAAGAAAGGATTTTTTGATATTCGACCACTAAGGGGGTAAAAAGGGGGGGAACTTATGTATGAACGTTTCTTTTGTTTGTATGAAATTTTGTATAGAAAGTTCTCTGTTTTTGAAGTTAAAGTAAAAAAAAATAGTACATTAAAAAAAACATATTTTTTTACAGGGATGACTTGGGGAACGGGAGGGGGCGATGGGCGGGTGAAACTTTACATGGAAAGTTCTTTGTTTTAAAGCTATTTGCTCGGGATGATTTAAAGTGGTGAATATGGGGAGGAAAATAATTAGTAATTAACCTGCAGTATGGAAGAAACGAGTATTTGGGAGTGGGGCGGTTACGCGGACGAAATCGCAGGGGACCTGTAGTCTAGTTATACAGGGTTACGTACAACTTACGTATCAGTTTTACTAAGCCGAATGGAAGTTAATGTACTTATCATTGTGAAAAATGTTTATGAGATAACCCTGAAGTTCGTGACAATAAAATCAGTTGGCAATTGTGCCGGCGGCGAGTGAAAAAAATAAATGAAATGAAATGATTTTTTTCCAGGTTTGTATAGGCTGATTCAAACTTAATGGCGGCTGTGAACTTAGGCGCGAGACGCTGCGCAATAGCAAAAATTAGGCGTGCGATGTGTGTACAATCGCAAAGTCTCGCTTGCAGCGCACTTCACAGCCGCCATTAAGTTTGATGCAGTCTGTACGGGGTGAAACAGTGATCCCCCAGCGCGTCATTAAACTACATGTAGGTACATCCGTTGTGGAGTATCCTGGAAGTGTGCGTCCGCGTCGTCGCGCG
The DNA here is from genome assembly GCA_905404285.2 of Erannis defoliaria. NCBI lineage: Eukaryota > Metazoa > Arthropoda > Insecta > Lepidoptera > Geometridae > Erannis > Erannis defoliaria. The sequence continues at coordinate 17,959,899 of FR990077.1, read as the reverse complement.
AGAGCTAGTCGCGCACCTACCATCGTGAAGTAAGGTCACGCACTCCGTTGCACTAGGACGAAATTACGACGGTGAGTATTATATTTGATAATGACTTTGTTTTACTAGATAATTGATTATCCTGACCACATAATTTATATAATAAGTACATAATTTATTACGACTTATTATTTATTGTTAATAGAACCACAGAAAGCTTTATTATCTATTGTTGTAATTGTAATAGTTCAAAACATTTTATTTTTTGCATAATCGATTTAAAAAAAATGTTTGATTCCACTGACGTTGATCCCCCTCTGGTACTTATTTGCGCCTGGGTAATCAAAGTTTTCCTAATTTCCCTTGATTAGAAAAGGTTAACAAACATAATATGATGACTACCTACTTACCTCACAGCTCAGGTAGTACCTACGCTTAGGTACCTGTAATAATACGTTTAAAAAAAAACAATCGTCTTCAACTTCGGATGACATCTTCATATTTTCTAGTAATTTTGATTTAAAAACCGAACTACTGAACCGATTTGATAAAATGTATATGGGACCACCTCTGAAGTATTACCTACCAAACAAAAAAAAAACATCAAAAGCAGTTCATAATTGGCGGAGTAATAGCGTAACAAACATACCAAAAAAAAAAAACATATAGTCGACTTGAGAACCTCCTTTTTTGGAGTCATTGTCATAAAAAGAGAATAGTAGTGTTTAAGAAATTCATAACAGTACAAATGTATGCAGGTAAAAGATTCTAAAACTAATTGTTTTGAAATAAGGCTTAAAACACTTTCTTTAATTTTTATTATTTTTGGGCCTTTTCTTAATTGAAGTCCTCAAAAATGTTTTTTTAATACTGTCAAGTGACGAAACGAGCTAATATTGTTATATCTTCGGAACGAATAGAACAAAAGTGACGCCTATTTAGTTAAATTACATGTTATTTTTACGAGAAATCTATTGGAATAAAATGCACCAAGGGAATCAACTCAATACGTGGAACTTCAAAGATTCAGCTACCTTATGTAACAACAGTACAGTCTAGGATGGGGCATGGATACTTATGTAGTTAGAATTGGAACCTATTGAAGACGCCATGTATAAATAATTTTATTTATAAGACCAAAGTCACTAGTCATTATTATACGTTTCGGGGAACATGTATATGGACACCGGCTGAGAGTTCCACAACCTCGTTGTTCGAATAAAAAATGTGGAATCGAAACTATAATTTATGTGCACATCTCCACGTACGCACAAAGCTTACTGGCGGTACTACACCAACTAACCGAATGCGAATCGATTAGAGATGTTTATTTATTTAACTAATACGGTAGACACACCAATTACATTGCTAATCACATTGCGAAGATATCGATCTGCTCATTCGAGGGTAATGAATCGACGTCCATCGACAGTACCTACTAAGTATACTCGATTCATCGATGCTCGATCGAAGACAGACACAATGGCTTTCGCATGGCGATTCCTACAGCCACTAGTGGCGCCACGCGCCCCGTCTCGGGCCGTTATTCTCCCGGCCGTATCACCCCGGATGCTGGTCGATCGAAAATCGACCCACTGTCGAACACTGATATACTTGTAGATCGTTTGATCGATCGATGACAATCTACGATTAGGCTAATTTGCTACCAAAAAATACTACTACGCTACTACTACTACTACCAAAAAAATATAATAAGTATATTATATTGAATATTTTTGTATGAAGTGATTCCACACTTATGGTATTTCTATGTTTTTAAAGCTTAAACATAGTTTTAGTATAGCCAGTGCGACTTCTCTCGTCAGGCCTTGGAACCTGCAACGGTTTCGGCTTGGGTAAATATTTGTGTTACAAAAATTTACAGATGGCGCCACCAACGCTTTAGTTGGTAGCTTATAACAGGTTCGGAAATTTGGCATCTAAGGCAGAGACTTCTGTAGCTTAATTGGCAAAGCAGTTGGGACGGAAACCCATAGCGACTGCTCGTATGCAGGTTCGAGTCCTGCCGGAGGTCATAATTTTTCTTCCTGTTTAAGCTTTAAAAACAAAGTATATTATAATTTTATAACTTAGTCAAAAATTGCCCATTGTCTCAATCACTATGGGAACAAAATAGCATTAACCAGACACCTAATCAAAAATAATTAAAAAAACACGATAGCTCTACCAAAAATATTATAGCCAGTGTCAATCGAAATGATGTAAGGATTCTAATGATATCCTATCACTGACCTCTATTATACAAGCGTAATTGTATAATAGAGGTCAGTGTATCCTATACGTGCAAATCTGTTCAGGCATCTAGAAGTTACGATGGGATAAACGAACTCATTTAAATCTACACATGAACCCTGAAAACATTAAAATTTACATTAACACTCCTGTTTTAGGGCAGTCGTGTAAAAACATATTTATTTCAGAAAAACACCCATATTACACAGTGACATTAGTAATTAAAATACAGTCATAGAAATACAATAATAAATGAAATCAAATATTAAATATTGAATATTATCAAATTGGCACAAATAAAAGTATTATTAAAACTAAACAATAATAATAATTAATAATAAAAAATATATTATTAACTATAATATATTAATATAAACTGCCCTGCAACCGGCGGCACCCTAGTTTTTAAGTAATTTATCATATATATTTTATATTTTTATACCTAAGTACTTATTCTAAATAACTAAGATAACAAAATAATTAATAATAATAAATATAAATTAGTCAATATTTCACAAGTACACATTTTAAGAATAAGAGCAATAATAATAAAAATTAGAAATTAGTCAGTTATCAATTTGAAAGTCAAATAAGAATTACAATAAAAAAAAAAACAATTACAACTAAAATGTCAAATGAATAAAACGAAATCACAGGTCAAATAAAACAAATAGTGCGGTTCCATTCGTACACACGTACTCTTCTTCTCTCTTGCCGTTGTAATAAGCTTACTTCATTTACTTCATTTTGACTTTGTACGTCACTTTTAATTTTAATAACAAATTGTAATTTCCTCTAGTGAATATAGTTGATTCCGATATTTTAATGCACCTAGACATACATCGTTTTGGAATGTGATACAGATCTGCAATATGTATATACAATTTTAGTCTAATGTTATTACATTCTGTTTTTTATGTTCACTAAATAAATAAATTAATTCGATAGGGAGTCTCATCAACTGCGCGTTACTTATACCTCGAACATTACCTTACCCCCGTAAATACTACGTCACTAGACACGCCACTTCATACCTACCCAAGTCAATACAAATGTAAAGATCTGGTCGCTGATACGAGATAAAGTTGAGCGTGAACGTCATAAAAGCTGTTGGCTGTGGACCAGTTAAGACGCTATATACAAGGGTAGGCACGACGCGTTATCACTTAAACTTGGAGAGCGCGCAAGAAGACGCGTATGCCGAACTATTGAGTGACGGATATTAGTGAAGTTAGTGGACTTATAAACTTTGTGTGAGTGAGTTTTGTGGGTTAAGTGTTATATTTTTGGAGTTATTTTGGTGAGTGACTTTTACTATTCTTTTATAGTTTAAAAAAAATATTTTTAATAATAGTGAAATGTTACTAATTTTATTATAAAATTTAAATACAGATACCATAACACTTATTTAAATATATTAGGAGTAAATGACTACGTAAAATTAGTTTATAAAAGCTATGTAAATAAATTATAATTATATTAACAAAAAATGTATATTAGAATTTATTTTATAAAAATTTACTTAAAAAAAATTAATCGTCAATAAAAAACTATGATTATAGTTAATATTATTACTTTTCAGTTTTTTAAAGTATTACTTTTTAATAATATCAACAAAATAATGTCGCATATTAAAAAAATATTATTTATTAATAATTATATTCATACTGGGTATAGCTGCACTTACTATTATATAATCGTAAAACTGCATCCAGAACCACCGGAGTACGTATGTGGTGAGCATTCTGCGATCCCAGGCCGCCTGCCGAGCGCGGGTATTAAGGCATCCGCTCCCTATTAAGGGAGAGGCCTTCGTCCAACAGTCAACGTCTTCTGACTTTCGATATGATAGGTACTGAGTAAAAGCTGTTCAAAAACGCAAAAAAAACTCACTACAATGCAAAAGTTTATATGTGTGAGTGTGTGTGTGTATATTTGTTAGCTACCTTTGGATGAAACTCAGAATGTAGATAACTTATTTCCCGGAATAACATATAGGCGACATTTTATTATCATCATCGTCACGCGGGTGAAACCGCGGGGCACAGCTAGTAATTATTGAAAATAATTATAAATTCTACTTCAAAAGTTCACTAAGTCCTGTCTAACGTTCAAAAAGTTCCAAGCCTCTGAGCAATAACATACAAGCGTTTATTATTATTAAATCCATTTCCATATATGTACGTATGTCCGATTGTTTGTTCCGTTAAAATATAATATTTAAATGTAAACCTTGCGGCGGCGTCAAAGGAAATTCTTTTGAGCTTAAAAATAACACAAATACAAATATATCTGCATAGATTTGCATGTGTTGTTTTTCCCCATACTTTCCTCAAATACAGTTTTTTTGTTCAATAAATACGTAGGCCTACGTTGACCTACTTACTTAATGTTTTAACAGCTTATTATAAGCGTAATGTTAATATGTTATGTCGTATTAAAAAGGACTTATTTGGATTACTAAAACACATTGTTTTTGTTTTTTTTTTTAATATTTATATTTAATTATTTAATTTACACGTATTTATTTTCATTTATAATAATTAATTATTGAGAACATTTGAATGTAGGTCTGTAACATACAAATACTCTCAAAAAAATATTCATAAATTAACATCTGACTTGCAAATTACAACAATATCAAATAAAACCAAAATAAACAACGCAACACTTGCATTTATTTCTGTTTCACATAAATATCAACATTTATTACTTACCTGTTTTCTAAATGATTTTTACGAACTTCCTAATAAAGCTTTCGGAAGTACAGATATAGCATTTTGGACGGAAGTAAATAAAAATCTAGTAAAATAATCCAAATATTAAATTTATTCTCGTACCTGACATTGAAAATCTAAGATTCAATGCAAATCAGATTGCGTAACTAGACTTGACTCACGTCTTTGCCCGTCGCGTGGTGATCATTGTCTCAAGGCAAGCTTTCATTGACTGTTTACACCGTATCATTACTTGACATCTAGCATGTATTTAATATTTGGTCTTGAGGTTTACTTAATGTAATAACATTACATTTACTTTTAATCTTAGTAGGCTCATTTATTTGGAAAAGTAAAAGAACTAATCTGACACAGAGGGTTCTGTATCAACATTATAAACACATTTACTTACAATATAAAATATTCTAATCACTATTGTGTTCACTCATTTACTTAAAATAATGTTCTAATAATTATTGTGTTCACACTTTTACTTACAATAATGTTCTAATAATTATTGTGTTCACACATTTACTTACAATATAGGTATTCTAATAATTATTGTGTTCCCACATTTAATTACAATATAATTATTTTAATAAAACTATTATTGGGTTCACACATTTATTTACAATTTATTCTAATAATTATTGTGTTTACAAAAATATGCTAACTTTTGTAATTAACATGTTGTGGAATTATTAGCGAACTTGACTCGTATAATTATTTTTCAAATTAACAAATCGATGTTATTGTTTTGACTTAATACAGAGGCTTTTACTCATTTGTACTATCGTTTTTATTAATCAAACTAAACAAATACGTTTTTATCACATCTATTCAAAAATACCTAATTTGTTCCTCGCAAACAGGGCATAAATGAGCTCTTTTCCGCCAAAAAAAAGAAAAATGTTATTTTCCTCTCTCCTGGCGGTGATTTGAATTTGGAATGTGGATATTATTAATAAAACGTCCAATCACCAAAGAGATCAACCACGGACATTGTATGAATAAAACTCCGTAGAAGCTCATAGTAAAGTCGCCACAACTTTACTTGGGTATGACTTGGACTCGACTATGACTAATTTCGTGCGACTTACTGTGATGTGATTAATGACTTAATTGGCTTGATGATAACAAATAAATGTGAAAATTCATAAACTTGACACTGGCAGAATGCACAACGTGCGATGCCAATAAATAAGAAAAAAAAAGTAACAGGCGGTTCGAAAAAAGGAAGACGCGCGAAAAAAAAATTGTTTGTGAAAAAAACAAAAACGCGCGAACTGCATTCAATACTCAATACTCAATTTGTTTATTGCATTTATAAAGGTTACATACAGGTCTTAGATAACACATAATTATTATTTATAGTAGATACTATATAACTACCCTGTCAGGGTAAGGCAACGTCATGCGGAGCGGGCCGATTTAATATAATAGAAGCTTTTTGTTGTTCAATAATTGATCAATAGTATAATAGCACTTTTTAATTAATAAGTCTTTTAGTGTTTTGGCAAACTTAAAATCAATTTCCATTCCGCCTTCCTTCGTAAATTTGAGTAAACAAATTAGGATTTTACTTTGTTTTATTTTGACTCAGTGTATCTTCCTCAATAAAAAGTGAGTAGTCAGAGTGAGTAGTGAGAATGAAATAAACGTAGGTACTATTCTTATTCATAAGCTGAACTTACTTATTTTCTTATAGAGTGTGATAAAAAGCAGAGTGGCCACCTCGGGATTAACACTATGTACTCTATAACACTATGCTCGAGTACTTTGAATCCCTGGCTCCCTTGAAAAATATACACTTGTTTCAAAACAATTTTTCGAGTACTTTGAATCCCTGGCTCCCTTGAAAAACATACACTTGTTTCAAAACAATTTTTCGAGTACTTTGAATCCCTCGCTCCCTTGAAAAATATACACTTGTTTCAAAACAATTTTTCGAGTACTTTGAATCCCTGGCTCCCTTGAAAAATATACACTTGTTTCAAAACAATTTTTCGAGTACTTTGAATCCCTCGCTCCCTTGAAAAATATACACTTGTTTCAAAACAATTTTTCTGAGAGAACTAATATTCTTGGCGTAAAATATCCTTTTTTCCGTGTACAAAATTTAAATTGTGACAAAATAAAATGTTGACATATTTTTTATTGTAACAAAAACACCTTATTGAAAAATAAGTGTTCATTGCAATATCAAAACATCGAGTCATTGGAATCTACGAAAGATTTTTATGTAAACAATTTTAATCAAGGTAAACTGTGTATTTAAGCATAATAAATATTATTATCATTATGGTCTCAAATAGAATAATAATAATGACCTAGTGTAATAATAATAATGACCTAGTGTAGCAAAAATATCTAGTCACCGGATATTATTGTCACTGCGCAAGACCTAAATGAATGGAACTTTACCAAATTGGCTATTTTACCTTCATACATGTTTAATTAAATAGTGATTATTTTTTATAATTATTTAACACTGAAAAACGAGCGCATGATCAAAATGACGCACAGTATAATAGGGTAGATGTCTGATGTTTATATCATTGAAACCGATAGCTTTGATGAAGAATTTAAGTAAATAATTTAATTCGGTTAATAATGTTCTGATATATAAGCGTTTAAAGTTTTTGGTAGAGAATACTCTGTCCCTTTCCCACAAAACAAAAATAACGACACGCCTCTGTGCGCCATACTTGTCAGAATATAATTTATATGGCGCACAGAGAAGTGACGTCATAATCTCATCTCTGTCTAGCATGATAGTAAAATGCTTATATGTTGCTCAATTTTGATCAGATTTTAGTTTTCTATTCCGTAATCAGTTATATTTATGGGCCACATTTTAATAGGACAATATAAAAAACCAGTCATCTAGCCTATTCTAATTATATCTGTTATAGAAATCTAGATCACAGTTGCTACGCAAAGGGTACCAGGTATCTCCGAGTTAATCAACGACAGAATCAAACTTGTTTCACTTCCAAAAATATCTTCTAACATAAAAAATGTAAATGCCAAAATAATCACCTTGCGAACATTTTGGGATTTAATGCAGTACAATTTAATTTACCTCTTACGGTACAACATTATCTAGGCATATATGTCATTGTAAAATTCCATCGCGAATTAATTAACAGCTTCTATCTAACAAAATTTGCGATGAGACGCGAATTCAAACCGGATCAGACATAAGGAAGTTAAGATATACTTGAACTCTGTAAATCTAGAAGGAAATTAATTAATTACTAAAATCAAGTACGAAGATGTTTAATATTTGGCCTGGTTAAGACAAAACTAAACAAGTTGCATTGCAGTCTTGTTCACGAATAGCGTTCTAGATTTAAACGTCAGAATTACTAAAAATTTAATAAGCTTTGTTAAGTTTACTAAAGTTAATAGTCTTAGCTCTAGATTCAAATGTCGAAATTACTCAAATTATTTACAAGGATTTATATTAGAGTGGCTAAGACAAAAACTAACTAAGATTAGAATGCTAGTCACATTAGTACTCACGTACCAATCTCCGAACATTATATGAGTATGTCAAAATGAATAATTGCATAATGTGAATAATTAAGTAATCAATGGTCGTAGTATTTTCAAAGTTAAGGTTGTTTTTGAAGTGAATCGACACAATGACAAAACAAATGACTCTTCCTCTTCATTAGAAACTGCAGTAGCTGCAGTTCCTTATAAGGACTTTTACTTGAAGCAAAGCCCTGATTAAGGACCATTTTAATCATTTCGACTTTCATTATCTCTGTAGACGATTTATTGCACTTTCATAAAGACTGTTTTTCAAAATCAATAATTTTCTTCATTTCTTTTCATTATATTCGGATTTAGTAACAAATCTTAGAAGTTTTTTAATAAGTTGTTACTTTGACGTTTTGTGCGGTTGGAAATGGACCTATGGGTGTGTCCTAAAACTACATCCAGAACCACCTGAGGACGGGCAGCAACGTCATCTTGGTTAACGGTGGTGAGCATTCTGCGATACCCAAGCCTACCAAGCGTGGGATTATGGCAACACTCCCTTATAAGGGGGATGCCTTCGTCCAGCAGCGGACGGCTTTCGGCTGATGTGAAATGGATTATTTGCCTTATCAGTCCCTTCCACAGCACTTTATGAAAATTTTACTGTATGTATAGAAATAAATCCTTGAAGTCTATCGTAATTATTCCGGTATTTTATTTAGACAAAGATTTTGTTCGTTTATGGTAATAATTGCCAAACATGACAACTTGATGAAGCAAAAAACTAGTGACGACAATCATTGTTAATAAAAGATCCTTGATCAATGGAAATTACCGTTGTTATGGTATTAATGTGCATCAAGGACCAGGAAAAGAAACTTTCGCCGATGAAACGAATTAACGAACGCCAAAGACGTCAGAGTAAATGGCCGAATATGTTTTGTTCGGTAGGTAACGAAAATTATCATAAAAGAAATTGACGTACATTTTTGTTGTGATAGTACTTTTTTGCAGTCGTCTGAGGTCAAAAACATTGCTAATTATTTTATGGTAGTAGTGTGCAAGCATTACTGTGTCCCAAATTGAATCACAATGGTTCACAATAAAGTTACGAGGCATAGAAAAAAATTACCCAGAAATTTACAAATTTAATTAGAATTCTTATAAAACGTTATCAAAACTTAACGTTTCACAGCCAATGAGGACAGTTTTTTATCTACTCGTATTTCTCGAGGCTGATAACTATCTAATTAATTAATGAGTCTCTAAAACCACTGGAGAAGGCATTATTTTTCTAGATAATCAAAACATAAGCCCAGATAATCAAACCTAGCCATTTGTTGTCATTGCTTGTCATCTTGTTAGTAATCTTAAAATTAGAGTAAAATATGACTGATTTCGTTTGACATCAACATGAAAATTTCCTTTTTAACCGACTTCAAAAAGGAGGAGTTTCTCAATTCGGTTGTATTTTTTTATGTTTCCCACCACAGATTGCCTTCATTTCTGACTGACGATTTTTTTGGAGATTATTTTCAGATTGTTTCCATAGAAATTCCATCAAACTTGTTTCAGTAATTCGGTTGTAAATCAAAATAGTTAAAAAAAAGATGTCATCCAGGTAAACGAAATTGCGTATTTTGATTTGAAGTCGGTTATTTTTTTTTAGCTTGTTAATTTGACGAACAAGACAGGGTATCCAGAACTTTGAATAAAAAACACAGTCTAGAGCATTACTGAAATGGTGCTCAATATTTTGAGACATTCAGTGTTGGACCTAACAAGCCCTGTAATGCTAGCTTTTTACTAACAAGCTTTTTTGTCTTAGATATTTAATTACATAGCTCTATTTATAACTCTGCCAAACTGCATAGCAGTTTGTAGGCAGACATCGACTCTCATATTCATTACTATTTACTACGAGTATGTAGGAGTAGGTATTGACATTTTAGCGATAAGTAAGCTTATAACTCAATATATGTACACATATGTGTGTGTGTATGCTTACATGGATTTAAACCAGAACACATTAATGTCAACGTACTGATTAGCAGCAGAACACCATAAACTTGATTTTTTATCACGAAGATATCGTTACAAATGGACAACTGAATTTAGACCCTCTTAAACTTCACTTCGTTGTAAGTCCAATGAGATGACGTGCATAAAACTGTTAGGTCCACGCGAGCGAAGCAGGTAAAGCTAGTAATTAATGTGTCTGCTTGTCTTACCAATTTATCAACTAAATAAACTAAATAAAAACATAAAAAACTTGTGCTCTTTTGAGTAATCAGCCATAAAACGCCCACTGCTGGAAGAAGGCCTCCCCCTTAATAGAGGGGTGTTGCCATAATCCCCACGCTTGGCAGGCGGCTTGGGGATCCCAGAATGCTCACCACCGTTAACCAAGAGGGCGCTGCTGCCCGTCCTCCGGTGGATCTATACCCAGGCTTCTTTGAGTATTAACAGACAAATAATATTGCTTTTTAACTGGACCTTGACTGGTGTTTTGCTGGACCTGAGTATGTCCTAAAACTGCATCGAGAACCACCAAAGGACGGGCAGCAACGCCCACTCGGTTAACGGTGGTGAGCGTTCTGCGATTCCTAAGCCACCTGCCAAGCTTGGGGATTAAAACAGGCAACCCCTCTCTATTAAGGGGGAGGCCTTCGTCAGGCAGTGGAAAAAATCTATATATATATATAAATATATATAGATTTTTTTATTCAGTAAAGAAAGACATCATCTATAAAAACAACACAGGAAGACATATTTTACAGTAGAGGTCGCCCGCGACTTCGTCCGCGTACGGAAAAAATTCGGCCCGCTCCCAAAATTCACCACGTTTTTTTACACTCTCTGTATGTAATCCCCAAGTCTGTACGACCAGCGGTTTGGGCTGTGCGTTTTCTGACTATAATATATATATAGACTATATAGATATAGTCAGAGTCAGTCGAATTTTTTCCGTACGCGGACAAAGTCGCGGGCGACCTCTAGTGTAAAATATGTCTTCCTGTGTTGTTTTTATAGATGATGTCTTCCTTTACTGAGATATCACTTGAACGTGGCTGTCTTTGTATGACTTTGTCTTGTTTGACATTCATTATAATTACATTGTCAATAATAAAATATACTTTAAAATATGTGACACTAACAAATGCAAAATATACGACCATAAACTTGTCAGAAGCAAAAAATCAAAAAGCAGGGATCGGTTTAGGTAAGATACATGAAAAAGTAATTATTTTAACAGGTTCTGAATCTTATTATGACGTAGGAAGAGGTAGATATAATCACTGCGACGTAGGACGCACCGTAAGTATGCCCTACGTCAAAATCAAAATGTCACAACGAGTTATTCAAGTTTTTAAATTATAAAAAAGTGATTCAAGTTTTACGAGCCGGCATTTAAGTATAAATTAAAATACGCAACACAGAATTATAGCTTAGTACAAATTAGATACGGGCTTACATTTCAAACTTGATAAGATTCCGTAACGTCTGTAAGTTGCTTATAAATGAAGGTTTTTTTATTGCTGTCGAGTGACGAGACGAGCGAGACGTTCGCATGGTGGTAAGCGTCACGCTTGCCTCTAACAGTAGCAGTGCCAGAATTGTGAACTTGCGAATACAATCCTGTGCCGCATTGTGTCGCGCTCGTCACCCTGAGATACCCAGTAATTTCTGTGGTAACATTTCCTTTCAAACTGAAACACAATAATGCTTGCACACTACAGCCTGACGTTTGAATAACTGGCAAAGATGTGAAGATGTATAAACGAAGACGTTTTATGTGTCTTTCAATCAAACACACTAATCAACTCTTATTCTGTTTTACTGTCAATGGTAGAATTGATTGGATGGTGATCATAAAACAAGAAAGAAAATACCGTCGTTTTTACGACTCGAGGGACCGCGGAAGTTCTCCATGACAGGGGGGCAAACAGAGGCACTTTCTTTACCAGGTATTAAAATTGGAGGGGGCGCAGCCCCCGTTTGATTTTAGGGGGGGCATTTGGCCCCCGTTGCCCCCCACTTCCGCGGCCGCTCACTGCTGCTAACCGAGTTGGGTGACCGCTCGACAATACATCGCGAGGTTCAGAACCCCACATTTTGCAAATCTGGAGATCCCACACCGTTCGTTTCTGGCGCTCATTTCTTCCGCGCACTTGCAAAATGTGGAATGTCCTCCCCGCGAAGTTCTTTCCGAGGAATCACAATATGGAGCGTTTTAATAAGGCATCTACTCACATCTCTCTGGGTTGGCAACGCATCGACAACATTTCTAATGTTGCAGGTGTCCATAGGCGGCGGTGAGCTTACCATCAGGCAAGCCGCATGCTTGTTTCCATTAAAAAATAAAATAAAAAAAAAACCAATGAGCACTTTTGAGTTTATGCCATTAGCTTTTCGGCTCTAGCCCTCGGTGAAAGAAATCATTGTGAGGAAACTTACATACGTACGGAGAAACAAAACGATGGCGTAATACGTGAATACGCCAACCCGCAACTGGGCCATCTTGTTGGATATTAGTATGACCCAATCTTCCTTCGAGGGTACGCCTAAGCCTAAGTATTAAAAAGACTGAATATGCTTTAAAACTAATAACTACAACACTAGATTTTATATGCTTACTGAAAAATCGCTTATAAATACGTCGACGGACCTGGATAACATTAGCATAGGCACAGCGTAAATATTGAATAATAACAATGCGCTTTTTTTTTATTTACGACATCAACTTCGAATACCTGGATGACACCTTCATATTTTCTAGTTATTTCGATTTAAACACGAAACTACTAAACCGATTTCAATAAAATTTCTTTTTTTTTTTTAAATAATAAAATGAAATTTCGTGACAGATCCAAACTGAAGGTAACTTCACTTTGGGCTTGTCGCGGCCGGCATATTATTATTGATTATAGTACGTAGGTATGTTGTTGTAAGGGTAAACATATTTTATTTTTTTTGCAACTATACAAAATTATGTATTTATTTGACAGCGCGATGTGATTGGTGCCGAGACAAACCATGGTGGTTTTTCGGTACTACTTATGATGTAATAATGTATGTACAAATTGTCATGAATAAATAAATAAAAAAATCAAAAAAAATATTATGAATCCACCTCTAATGTATTACCTACCATACAAAAAACATCAAACATACAGTCGAATTGAGAACCTCCTTTTTTGAAGTCTGATGAAAATGAGCTTTGCTCAGCAGTGGCCGATCACGGGATGAAAGTAACTTGGCATCCACCCCCGTTACCGGGACAGATGGGAAAAAATGTTTCATCGTCCCCGGTAGCCCCGGTGTAGGCGCTTAACGTTGGGCACACTTCAAGTATAATTTACCCCGGTATCGCCTATAATGGGGTGGATAGTGATGTTGAAACTTCGAAACTTTCGCGAGTTAGCTCGTGACAACGGCCATTGAAAGATGGCAGAAATGTCGAAGTATAATTAATATAAATTAATTATTTTATGCGATAAGTCTCGGTGTAAACTACTAGTATAGTATTATTTATTATATTTGGTGTAAACATTAAAATGGTGATTATGACACTGTTATTCATAACCGCTAGTAGAGTGCAAGAACAGCTGAACGTCATTCGAAGTATAAACATAATCTGGGGTCTTATTTTTAAATCGTACTGTTATGCCCGCACTATGAAGGCATTAGGGCTGCGTTGCACTTCTATACAGCTCAAGTGTCATGAATAGAAAGGGAGATAGTCAGTCTGTTTTGAGACACCAACCTGAGCGGTTGCCTAAGGACTTTCTTACTTTTTTGTCTTTTTGTATTTCCCAAGTGTTTTCCATTAAATATATCTTTCTTAGGGAAATACGTTTTTTTTTAAAAACATATCCTCAAGTCTCCGCATAACATTTGGTGGCAGCGGTGGGATCCGGAAATCCCCAGTGCCCAAAAAGTGAAACCGCTCTGCAGACTCGCTCCGGATCCTTCAGTGAATTAAGTGCAAATTTAAACCCGCTGCGGAGACCTCGATTCCCTGGTGGCGGAATCATTCGCCCTGGACTGCATCCTGAACCGCAGACACTCACCTTCAGCGAAACCAGTATTTACAACGAAGACCAGGAATATAACTTCATCCGAAGTTCGCCAACCCTATCTCGTCTCATCCCGACGCGCAGACGTCGCGTCTTATCGGAAGGAATGTACCTAGCCATGCTCGCCGTGCTTATCTCCAGCGCCCACGCATTGCAACAGTGAGTCCTTGGTCATTGTTTTAAACTATTGCTAAATCCAGAGATCGCCAACGTTTTAATATTAATTTTAAAGCTCTCAACCTTTTATATTGTAGCTTAAGTAAAAAATATCTTACTTTAAAAATATTATCCATATCGCTTCTATACCTTATCAGTTTGTATTACACTAAGTTACCACGTTATGGCAACCGAAGAAGCTAGAGGTAGACTCACCTTGAATATACCCGCAGCCGAACAGGCAAGTCATTCTGCGTCTACTGGGGCCCAAACCCGAAGCGCTAAGAGTAGCCCCGTTGTTAGTAAATTAGAGATGGAGATGAATACCTTGCTAAAATTTATAAAACCGTATGACGGAGAGAGAGAAAAGCTAAATTCATTCTTAGTTAACTGCAACAATGCTTACGAACTTGCCAACGACAGTCAAAAACCTATTTTGTTTAAGTACATCCTTTGTCAACTTCAAGGTAAAGCGGAAATTGCCTGTTCAATCAAAAATTTCTCTACATGGGACCAACTTAAAGAATTCCTTAAAACACAATTTAGTGAAAGAAAACATTACGCTCATTTACTCACCGATCTTCAAGAAAGTAAACAAAGCCTACAAGAAAACGTAGGACAGTTTTCTCTGCGAATTGAAACACATTTATCAAAATTACTAACCGAAATCTCACTCTCGGAAACCAAAGTGAAAGAAATAGCCGGCCGAGTTGCCGCGATGGAGGACCTTGCCCTTCATCATTTCCTGATGGGCTTGCAACCACGCATATCAAACATCGTCCGGTGCAGGTCACCTAAGAACTTGAACGAAGCTATTAACCTTGCGATATCAGAAGAACGTATACAACAGAGCTTATATAAACGAACAGATAACAATAATTTTAAACCTAAACCACAGAACTCTAGCATTATTAACCCTCAAAGACTCAACCAGTATACATACAATAAAACACCACAGAGGTCAACCATGAATAACTCTTACCAGCCTCAACAAGCTTCCGGGTCCTCACCCTTCTGTCGTTACTGCAAGACACCGGGACATGACATCTCAGTGTGCCGAAAGAGGGAATTTAACAACAACCGGTACAAGGTTCCTCAAAACTCAGGTTCTAACCAAGGTCCTCAGACTCCTTATAGACCACCTCGCGTCAACTTCATCGCCGATCAAGGTGAAGATGTCGTTGACCACGATGAAGTAGATCTTCCCCCCAACGATACTGATGATTTAAACGAATGAAGGTCTCGCCACAGTGTCGCCCGAGACGACACCCAAAAGTCGACACTCCTATTCCTAAGTATAACAAAACGTCCAAGGACCACACGGGTAACCAGCCCCAAGCAAGTGTCCAATCTTATAACCCCATGAGTCACACGGGTAGCCAGCCCCAAGTAAGCGCTCGACCTTCTAAATCAAAGGACCACACGGGTAACCAGCCCCAAGCAAGTGTCCAATCTTCTAAACCCATGAGTCACACGGGTAGCCAGCCCCAAGTAAGCACTCGACCTTCTAAATCAAAGGACCACACGGGTATTCAGCCCCAAGCAAGCGTCCAATTGATAACTCCAAGGCCACAGCCTTCTAATCAAGAAGTTTTCGAAATCAACATAGACACAACCAAACGGCTGTTGCCTCACGTCCTGCTCAATGCCCAAATATCCGATATACCACTCACACTTCTAGTAGACTCAGGCTCAGCGATATGTTTAATTAAGCAATCATGCGTTCAACGTAGACCCGCCTTAACAAATGAACCAATCAACCTAAAGGGTATAGACCCTGGCAATGAACCGACACCTACACTAGGCCACTTTCAACTTAAACTACAACTAACTAACACAAAAAGCGTCAACCACAAATTCCATATGGTTAAGAGCATAGATCTCCCCTATGACGGGATAATTGGTACTGATTTCCTTACAAAATTTGGCTGTAATATTGATTATAACGAAGATATACTAAAGGTAGGAAACCTAAAAGTAAAAATCCACTTTTTTGACCCATTTTTCATCATTCCTCCACGCACTGAAACCGTCATTGAATGCACTGTACAAAATCCTAATTTGAAAGAAGGCATGATCTTAGATCAACACCTATCAGACACCTTATTGATTGCCAATTGTATTGTTAAAGTGAAGGAAAACAAAAGAGTCAACGTTACAATAGCTAACACGACAGAAAGCCCAATAAGAATTAATTCTAACCTAAATCTTCGACTAGAACCACTGAGCCCTCGCGCTCTACCAGCACCCCACACTCAGCTAGATAGTTCTACGCGAACAGCGGAAGTATTAAATTTATTACGAGTCTCACATCTTAACCAAGAAGAGTCCGACGCACTTACTGACATTTGTTCTAAGTACTCCGACATTTTCCATTTACCAAACGACCGACTCTCTTTCACCACCACTCTGAAGCATCAGATCAAAACTACATCAGACATACCGATTCATACTAAATCCTATCGCTTTCCAGAGTGCCACAAGAATGAAGTAGAGTCCCAAATAAATAAAATGTTAGACCAAGATATCATAGAAGAATCATCATCTCCCTGGAGTTCACCAATCTGGGTAGTTCCAAAAAAGTTAGACTCACAAGGCCAACGAAAATGGCGAATAGTAATAGACTATAGAAAATTAAACGATATAACTATTGGAGAGATTTACCCAATTCCACAAATTTCTGAAATTCTCGATCAATTAGGTAACTCAAAATATTTTACGACACTAGATTTGACTTCCGGCTTCCATCAATTATTGATTTCTCCTGAGGACGCGCCCAAAACTGCATTTTCAGTACCCCAAGGTCATTTCCAGTTCAATCGAATGCCTTTCGGGCTTAAAAACGCCCCCTCTACCTTCCAAAAATTAATGAACACATGCCTGTCCGGATTACAAGGCACGAGGTGCTTTGTTTACTTAGATGACATAGTTATTTATTCTTTTGATCTGACCACGCATATTGATAACCTAAAAGCAGTCTTTGACCGACTCCGTAACTTTAATTTGAAGTTACAACCAGAAAAGTGCGAATTCCTTCGTAAAGAAGTCGCTTACCTAGGACACATAATTGGAGAACAAGGCGTAAAGCCAAATCCTGATAAAACCAAGGCTGTTTCTGAATTCCCAATTCCTCAGTCACCTAAAGAGATCAAATCTTTTCTCGGTTTAGTCTCGTACTACCGACGCTTTATCCCTGATTTCGCCAAATTGGCGAAACCTTTGACCTCTCTCTTAAAAAAGGATATTACTTTCAAGTGGCAAAACGAACAACAACTCGCTTTTGAAACTTTAAAAAACAAACTTGTAACTGCCCCAATTTTAGCATATCCTGATTTTAAACAACCATTTATATTGACCTGTGACGCATCAAACTACGCAATATCATCGATACTATCCCAAGGACCTATAGGGCAGGACCGCCCTATAGCATATGCTTCTCGCACCCTTAATAAAGCTGAGTGCAATTACAGCGTTACTGAAAAGGAATGCCTCGCTATAATTTTCGGCACTAAAACCTTTAGACCCTATATCTATGGTCATCATTTTAAAATCATCACCGACCACAAGCCATTACAGTGGCTCTTTAGTTGCAAAGACCCTGGATCACGACTCGTGCGATGGCGGCTCAAACTAGAAGAGTTTGAATACGAGATCCACTACAAGAAGGGAAAAATCAACACCAACGCAGATGCCCTATCACGATACCCGGTAAATCCAATACAACCGACGGACCCTTCCTTGACCAGCTCTTCGACTGAGAACCCAGTTCGCACCTTGGACGAAGACCTCATGGACTTACTGATTTCACCACCATCATTTCATCCTGACGAGGTGTTATCCCCTAATCCAGATGCTTTAAGTCACGCGGAGAATGTCCTTCGCTCACCCGATGTGAACCTGTCCTCTGATATCCCAGATACCATGGGAAGAGAAATTGAATATAGCATTATTGACCCGTTTAGTGCTGAACCGATACCTGCACCTGATGACCAAGCTGATAATCCACTGCCATCCACCAGCGCGAATCCAACTCCCAGCATACCTGTAGATGACTACTCCACATTTCTGAAAGAAACATCAAACAAAGAAAAAATATTTAATACAGAAATAGAGGAACGGAACGAGAGCCTCATGAAATGCTCTTCTA
This sequence comes from Erannis defoliaria, assembly GCA_905404285.2. NCBI lineage: Eukaryota > Metazoa > Arthropoda > Insecta > Lepidoptera > Geometridae > Erannis > Erannis defoliaria. Next base: position 17,941,075 of record FR990077.1, on the reverse strand, counting down.
AAGTCATTTTGGTCCCCACATCTTTGGACTTGGACGAATCCAACCCTTACATTCAAGAAGCTTTGAGTGACCCCGAAATTTATACAAATATCCACGAATCAGAAAAAGAACTGTTTTCATTCCAGAAACTGGAAATAAATAACAAAATATACTACCTATTGTTTACAAAGGTCCACCATTTTGACGAACCGTCTCATCCAGAAATATTTCAAACCCTAAAAAATACTAGGAATGAACTTCTAGTCTTAGAAAATATCGACGAAATCAGCATTTCGGATTTCAAGAACCCGTTTGAAAAACACTCATTTATCAAGATTTATAACATGCTATCTTATCTCTTCCATAACACAAATATAAAAATCAAGGTATACCATAATAACATTACATACCCGATACCGACGGAAATCAAAAGAATCCTCTTCGATAACCACGATATCCCAGTCGCAGGACACCTGGGCTCTGTAAGGATGTACAACAGAATTAAGGAAATGTATTACTGGAAAGGAATGCGAAGCGACATAGAAACATACGTGAAACAGTGCAAATCTTGCCAAGAAAACAAAGCTCTTAGACAAGTTAACCGCGCCCCTATGCAAATAACCAGTACATCGACAGCCCCAGGCCAACGAATTTCTCTCGATATTGTCGGGCCTCTCCCCGAAGCTGGTCCAGCCAAACTAAAATTCATTCTAACTATTCAAGATGATCTCACCAAATTCTCTAGCGCATACCCCATTCGTAGTACTACAGCTGAAGAAACTAGTGAATGCCTAATTCACTACATATCAATATTTGGCATTCCCAAAACAATTCTCACAGACCAAGGCACAAACTTTACTTCAGACCTCTTTAAAAAAACGTGTGAATTCCTTAAAATAAAAAATCTGTGGTCATCACCCTATCACCCACAGACACAAGGCGCCCTTGAAAGAAGCCATGCAACCCTCAAGGAGTACCTAAAATCTTACACCAATGAAGAACAGTCGAACTGGCCGCGATATGTTTATACAGCCATGCTAGCTTATAATACATCCGTTCACTGCACGACACACTTTACACCCTACGAGCTGATGTTCGGTAGCAAACCATTCATCCCTAACTCTATATACGGCGAGTCCCCTGGTGCCGCTTACCCTGATTATGTACGTATGCTACAAAGTCGACTCAAATACTCTAGGGAAAAAGCTTTAGATTTCATAAGAAAATCAAAGGAATCCTCGAAAACTTATTACGATAGTCACACTCGCCGAGTTAAATACAAAGTAGGCGAATACGTGTACCTCAAAAATCACCTACGATTGCGGAAAGCTTTATCTCCTCTCTGGAAAGGCCCCTACAAAATAATAAAAGTAAATGGGAATAATACACTTACATTGCTTATCAACCGGCGTCATATCACGCATCACGTCGATCAGCTGAAACCAGCTGACGACGGTTCTAACAATTTATAACTATGACATATACCATGTAACACAATAGTGTTATTTAAAATATAAACAAATAAAAGCTTATAGTAAGTAGGTAAGTAAATAGTAAGTAAGTACATATAGGTAAGGCTGGGAAGTAAATAAGTTGATCTATTAAAGGTTAACTTTAAACCTAATTAACTATTGCAGAAATCAGGAAGGAGTAGAAATAGGAAGTAGATAAACATTAGAATAGGTTTTTTGGGTACTATACTTACCACTAAGTCACCGTGAAACCTGAAACTCTAAATACCTACCTGCCTTGTTTATTATTTGCAGAGCTCCGACTCAAGGTCAATCGCACCAGGATTACATCCAACCAATCAATGCAAGCGCAGGTCTCTTCTTCGATTATTTAGGGACATTAAAAATCAATAGTGCGCAGCTTAAGGTCTTGATACCATTAGATATCACTCACTTTAGTCCCCATATCGAAAACATTGGAGCTGCTCTGACAACCGCCAAGTATTTGTGTAAACAGACACGTATTGTCGAAATTAACACAGAATGCCATAATATACTACAGCCTTTAACAGTACGTTATCAGGACGTAGTTAAGGAATTCAAGTCCATCTCTCACCTAATAGATAACCGTAATAAACGCAGTGCCTGGATTGGAGGTGTTGGTACCGTGTTAAAACAAATATTCGGCACTTTAGACGAGAATGACGCCCTAAGGTATGAGGAAGCTATAACGTCACTACAATACAATGAAAATAAACTAGCTTCACTAATGAAAGAAAATATGTTGGTAACTAAGTCTATATTAACTACCTACAACAACACTATAAAACAGATAAGAGATAACGAAGCTGTCTTGAGTAAAGCCATCGACAAACTCTCGCTTAACATACAAAACATTTCGGAAGCGACTAATGGATTACACATACTTGCTAACGTCAACGAAATATTTGTTAGCATCGAAACAGCAATACTCGTACTGTCCTTTCAGCTAGAAGACATCACTAACGCTCTCTTGTTCAGCAGCCAGAATGTTTTGCACCCGGCAATAATGACGCCGCAACAATTATACCGAGAATTTGTCGATAACTATAGACATCTACCTAACGATCTAAAACTACCGGTTGACTTAGATATAAATAGTGTACATTTAATTTTAAGCGTTTCTAGGTTAATTTGTTACTACTTAAATGGAAAGATTGTATTTGTACTGTTGGCACCACTAGTTAGCGTAACTGAGTACATGCTCTATCATAACATAGCTCTACCTACACCTTATGACGGTGGTATATATAACAAATTCAGTTTAATTACGCCTGAAAATAAATACATAGCAATGACCAAGGACAAGTCGCACTACGGTAACCTTGATGACCTAGACAAGTGCAAGATAATAGCTCCTGGAAACTTTATATGTGACGTCACGAACATCTACGCAACCGACGCAAGACCTTCTTGTGAAAGTGAATTATTGTCAAAAGTGATCAGTGAAAAACCAAAGCAGTGCAACACGAGATTTATTTTAGGTAATCTGGATCTGTGGAAACCTCTAATAAATAACAAATGGCTATATGTACAATCAGAACCAAGTAAAATTTCCATAAACTGTGTAAACTCTGTATTTCTAGAAATAGACATACTAGGTACAGGAATACTTACTATTCCTAACGGGTGTACCGGGCATTGTAAAAGTACGACATTTACACCCAACCATAACTACTATAATATCTCTCCGCCTGTAAGTCATTTACCGGACTTCAACCTTATTGACGACATCTGCTGTAATATTAGCAAATTTCGTGACTTTTCCGATAATGTATCCCCTATTTCCTTACAAAATATAGACCTTGATGAATTTCACTCAAGAAATAGCATGAAAATTGATTCATTATTAAACCAAGTTAACAAGATAAAAACCGAACCCCACCTAATTAAATACGGGACACATTACTCGTCGATTACTATCATTTTATGTATTTTTGTAGCAGTATATCTTAGTTTTAAAGTATTTAGTAAATACTGTAAATCTGGCAGCAACCGCAAGACATTTATACTAAAGAAAATAAATGCATACAAACCAGACACGACAGATGAACATACATCTGACGTCAGCTCCACCAACTTTGCTCCCCTTAGAACAGAGATCTAAAGAGAGACTTCATTTTTTTTTTACCATAAAGTCTCCTCTAAAAGGGGGAGGTGTTATGCCCGCACTATGAAGGCATTAGGGCTGCGTTGCACTTCTATACAGCTCAAGTGTCATGAATAGAAAGGGAGATAGTCAGTCTGTTTTGAGACACCAACCTGAGCGGTTGCCTAAGGACTTTCTTACTTTTTTGTCTTTTTGTATTTCCCAAGTGTTTTCCATTAAATATATCTTTCTTAGGGAAATACGTTTTTTTTTAAAAACATATCCTCAAGTCTCCGCATAACAGTACGCAAGAGTTAATCGTACGAGCAGATCTGAAATTGTTCAAATTCAAATTTAGAATATTTATTTGCGGAGACGTGGGTTATAAACAGTATATTTAAACTAGTTACGACATTGAGATCACTATGCTCTAGCACCATAGCATGCAAAATATTTAGTACGTACATTATCATTCGTAAATAACTGTTTGAGATTAGGTTTAATATCATGAACACTAACGTGGTTTTGACACATTTTTGTTTTATTTATACGGGAATACTCACGTTTAATTAAATCGGATACTCCGACTATAGTTTCAATCACATCCGCTGACCTTTAAACGAGAGTATTCCCGTGTAAATAAAACAAAAAGGTTTAATATCGTTCGAAAGTCGGCTCCACTCGCATGCGCAACGTATGCGAACGATTCAAAAATAAGTCCCCGGAGCTTGCTTAGTTCAAACACACGTGAGCGATACAGCGACAAAAGACCGTCTGACTAACCTTAAGGTCAATGCAATAGACACAGTCATAAACGTTTCTTAGCACGTGAGGATGCACGGATAAATACACAGGTTATCTTCAACACTCGATCCTCCACAATTTGGCGGTTTATTGCCCTGTTGCCTGTAATTTAATATTTTTTCGCAGTTGTTAACTAATTAAGTAATATAACATGATATTATGATTAAATTAAGTAGGATGCTTGAATTATATTCATTTTATTTCAACTTCTCATCGTTTGTGATGTCTCACTTAATAAGTCATGTGATAAATCCAGAAGCTGTGTGGAAGCATCTGGAAAGATGGTGTCCAGGGCCCAAGATGGGGCTAAACAGGATAGACTGGCGAAAGATGGACTTATGAGATGGGATAGAGTGGCTAATGCAATGCAGTGAGCTGAATATGTTGACTATAATGACTATAAATCAGTTTTTTTTTCACCTCATAAGCTCGGTAAGATTCTGTTTATCATTCGAAATCTGAGTGCATTTTGCCCGCTAGCGTGGAAAGAGTTTTTACCTTTCTATTCAATAATTTTTGTATACTGCCAGTCCAATGAAAACGCAAAAGTAATAATTATTTCATGTCAGTGCGCGAACATCATTTTCAACCGACTTCAAAAAAGGAGGTTCTCAATTCGACTATATGTTTTTTTTAATGTTTGCTACGCGATTACTCCGCCAATTATGAACTGATTTTGTTTTTTTTTTGTTTTGTAGGATAATACATTAGAGGTGGTCCCATATAAATTTTATCGAAATCGGTCTAGTAGTTTGGTTTTTAAATCACAATTACTAGAAAATATGAAGATGTCATCCAGGTATTCGAAGTTGAAGTCGGTTGTATTTTTTTTTAAAAGCGTTTATTAGAATAAGCGCACTGGCTAGCAACAAGACAGCATGAAAAAAAGAAACAATTTTCCTCAATGTAAAGAGGTAAAAAGCTGTGTCTTTCGCTCGGCATCAATGTTATTCTGTGTGTCGTAATACAAGTACTCGCGCCAAAAAACAACTTTGCAACCTTGCATAACAAATACTTAACAATTGTTTTAAAACGTATTTTAGTCTAGAAGGCGAGCGAGACGGTCGCCTGGTGGTAAGATTCACACCTGCCCATAACAGTAGCAGTGCCAGAATTGTGAACTTGTAAATAAAATCCTGCGCCGCACTGCACTGCGCTCGTCACCCTGAGATATTAGATCTCTTTATGCCCAATTTCTCTGGTAACATTGCCCTTCGAACCGAAACACTGCTGCTTGGCGATTGATTAACTGTCAAAGATGTGGTACTTCCCCAGGTGGACTCTGCAATAGAGTCCTACCAGTATGAAAAGTATACCTATCTGTTCTATAGTTTATGTTATATGGGGTTTAAAACAAAGACAAAAAGATCTCAACTATAAAAACTTTAAATGGGACCAACCCATAAGTTACGTATTTAAGTTTATGTAGTAGTAGGACTGCAGTGTCCGCCTGGGCATAGATTAAGTATTGTTAATATTCTATGCTCTTGGCTAAGTAGGAACTACAATTATTATGGGTAGGTACCCAGTTATAACTTTATTACCGGTTAATTGTCAGACTAGCTATATTAACATATTTAACATCTCAGGGTGATGCGCGCAGTGCAGTGGGGCACAGGATTTTCACAATAGTAATTCTGGCACTGACCTGGGTATGTCCTAAAACTGCATCCAGAACCGCCGGAGGACGAGCAGCAGCGTCCTTTTAATTAACGGTGGTGAGCTCTGCGATCCCCAAGCCGCCTGCCAAGCGTGGGGATTATGGCAACCCCTCCCTATTAAGGGGGAGGCCTTCGTCCAGCAGTGGACGTTTTCCGGCTGTTGAAGAATTCTGGCACTGGCTATTATAGGCAGGCGTGATGATTACTACCAGACGAACGTCTCGCCGGTCTCTTGTTCGGACTTCCGATCAGCAGTGTTATTTTTATACCACCTTTAGAATAAATTATAATATTCCTTCCAAGCTGCATTGGACAGGCCATGGCCACGTCATTGTCCATTTGACCAATAACGTACACCTGCAAACCAAAGAAATCGGTGCTGTTTTAAAATATTAAACGACCTGTCAATTACGGCCTTACTTAAAATGCTGCTTAAAGTTTAATGACATTTGTTAACTTAAGGCGCTATTAGTACACAAAAAATAATAATAAGAGGAGGTGAAACACCCGCTTTAAATGTAGAGTGGCGCGAGCGCACGTTTTGTAGTTATGCGCTGTGATTGGTGTAAATAAATTGATAAAAACATATAATTTATGTTTTTTTTTCATGTAATTTTATAAATGAAAATTTACTAAATCGATACTTCACTAATGTTCTAAAAATTTAAACATAAACAAAGAAAATAAAAAAATACTGATATAAAAAACTGGACATTTTTTAAAATACAATACAATATAACTTTATTGCACACCAGAAATATAATTAAAATTTGTTGTTTCTTTGGGTTTTTTCTACTGAAATGAAGGGAAATAATTCAAATTTATTAAAATGTATTTACTTAATACAATAGAGTTCTAGAGTATTAAAGTGTACAATTCCAGAGCTCGTTATTGGCATTTCGTGAACGGTTCGGGCCATAAGCAACCTTTTTAAGTAAAGCCGTTTATCCTTATCTGTTTTTGTTAGAGTGATTCTAGAGTGTTCGATATTTTTATTTATTAGTATTAGGCGATTTGGCCTTATACTTAGCGAATCGACCTAGCCATAAATATGGTCATGGGACATCACTACGAAAACTTAGGAGGACCACAGAAAAGTTAAAGCCCCACTTACTTCTTATGAAGCCGCACGATGGCGGGCTCTCTTATGTTACTCGGTCATAAAATATTGCAATGATTTGTTAATTAAGTACAGTAAATCCTGAGTGAGTTCATAAATTAATCGACGACAAATATTATACACTTTAGGAGGAGACAACGTCTCTCCTAAGTAGTTTTTCTGAAACCCTTTCAACACACAATAATTTTGCAATATTATTGGTGTGAACAATAAACAGTTTTTATCTCTCTATCTAGACGTTGTAAAAGTCGCGGGCAACCGCTGCATGCGAATGGCAGGCTGTCGTACAGTGTGGCGATCTAAGGGGGAGGCCTTCGTGCAGCAGTGGACGTCTCCGGGCTGATGATGATCTCTCTATCTACTATTTTTAAATTTCACTTCTTAGTTGAGTTATTCATAGAACACAATTCATTGCATGATTGAAAATCGGTAATCTTAAATTTTAATGAAGTTTTATTCAGGTGGGCTTAATGGTCGCGTTTAGCAATTCTGCATATGATCCTATGATGCTTCATTTCGCAAATCGTTAACCGGCCACTTAAGCGCCAATTCATACTATGATTTTGCAAATTATTCTATTACGGAAATGCATTAGTTTGACAGTTTTCTATAGATAGTCGAAGAAAGATGAATTGCATAAAGTCAACTTGCAGATTTGTTAGAAGTTACTCTAGAGCAACTTTTTACAGTTCATTCTGCTAAGAATTTAGGGGAATTGCTTAATGCGGCCATTTTAGACCCCCTAGTTTGCTTCCTATAAAATTTACTCGCTTGAATTGTGATATAAACTAAAAGCATGTGACATTTTGGCCAAAATCGATACAAGGAGGTATGGGACGTTTGTTTGTAGGCCACCGGCATATGGGAAATGTCCTAAGCCTTTATTTATGGTTACTCGTTAACTATCATTACACCATAGTGAGAGGAAAGCTACCACCATGGTCAGTTTTAATTGTAGCCACGATGTAGTTAGTACGATAGAACAGAAGCTGTGTAAATATCGATTATATGCTAAACAACTTGTTAAACTAGTTCTTATGCGCAATCGCTTCAATAATCTTAATGTATTCTTCTTAGAGCGCCGCTACAAAACGTTATAGGAAGTTATCTAGAACGTTTTATAGCGGCGGTAGACTTATTTAATTTAAACACTCTATAAATCAAAAAAGTCATTGGAAAAGATACAATCTAAATTATACAATGTATGTAAATCATGATTTAATTGCAAATCTAATAAATCTAATTAATAGTTTTTGTCTACATTAGGTATCATAGTATATATATCTTATATCATAGTATATCACATCACGCAACAGCCAGAAGACGTCCACTGCTGGACGAAGGCCTTCCCTTAATAGGGAGGGGCTGCCATAATCCCCACGCTTGGCAGGCGGCTTGGGGATCACAGAATGCTCACCACCGTTAACCGAGAGGATGCCGTCTTCCAGTGGTTCTGGTACGTAGTACTATTATTTCTTCAGTGGTTCTGGATGCTGTTGTTGGACATACCCAGGTCCGAATATCATTAATATTTTGAGTTTATTAATACGTAGTTTATGAAAACCTATTTTATGATACGTTCTTAGATTAAAGGAACTGAGTTTAAATCTTAAGTTAAGCCGCAGTGCAGCGTAAATACGTAGGAAAACGAAAAACAACAGAATAGGTATGCGGAACTCAAAGATTTTAACATCGTTTTTTTAATAAAATACTTATCTATGCTATAAGACATTATGATAAAAATAATAACATTTAAAGCATTGCTAATATCGTAACGCGCAGGCACCACATAGTTGCTAAGAGCGCGTAAAAAAATAATTAGCATACAATCGTTGTTAAAATTGAACATTTTTGGATGTGTCAAAATATTTTTTATTGATTCATTTATCTTTTAACGGTTGATTGATTCTGTAGAACGTAAACAATCATTCTATTGTCACGAAAAATATTTATTTAAACACGAAAACAGTAGTTTTTGCATATATTATAAACATGTATAATGTACTTGCCAGTTTTTTTTGTGGCCATTGACATTAAAATATGCCGCAAAAAATACGCGGATGTCACTAAATATAAAATTTCCCAAGTATTTTTTTAGGAACACACCCGAAATAACGTATTTTATTACTTATCTACGTGTGAGAACGGTTATTCATTAACATGTACATAAATAAGCGGCTAAGCGGGAATCAGACCCGCGCGACGCGCACAAAAAGATGATAATTCATTATCATTAAAATGTGTGAAAAAGACTTATATCTTCCAAAGATATAAGTGCAGAATAGCCTTCAAAAAAGTGCTCCTAAAGCCTGGAGTTCGCAACTTAATTACCAAAGAGATAACATAATGTACAAAGTTTTAACCCTCTACTACTGCACCCACAGAAAAGCGAATGCCCTACTTCTTAGGTAGAACGGCTGTCAAAACAATGTTGTAAAGCAATAGGCTAGATGACTGTTTTTTTTTATTGTCGTATTAAAATGTGGCCCATAAATATAGCTGATAATGAAAAGAAAACGAAAATCCGATCAAAAATAAGCAACTTATAAGCATTTTAAAATCATGCTAGACAGAGAGGCGAAACAGCAAATCGTGACGTCACTTCTCAGTACGCCATATTAATTATATTCTGAAAAATAAGGCGTGATGTAATTTTTTGTTTTGTGGGAAAGGGACAGAGTTTTCTCTAACAAAAACTTTAAACGCTCATATATCAGAACATCATTAACCGATTTAAATTATTTTTTCAATAAACATACTATATTTACTTTAATTCTTCATCAAAGCTATTGGTTTCAACGATATAAACATCAGTCATCTAGCCTATTACATTATCATGCAACCTCAATGTAAAGTAAAGCATTATCTCTTATATGGGATATAAAGTTGTATGAAATTCCATAATGAATAAAGTGATTTGAATTTGGAACGTCGAATTCGTGTGGAAACTGGTGGAAAACTCTAAGTAAAAAAATGCCCTATATATTGCCTATATGGCATTGTAAAGAGGTTTGAGAATTCTTCATCAAAGCTATTGGTTTCAACGATATAAACATCAGTCATCTAGCCTATTGTATGGAAAACGCTGTCGCTAGAGTCACACAAAATTGCATAGAAACTACGACGAAAAAATGCCAATCATTGGTCACGCATTTGCAGTAAAACGCTTGAAATGCCATTTTGCAACAGATTAAAATTAATCTAATTAAGCACGGTGCAATGTGGTTTGGTTTCCTACGCGTCTATTTAAATTGTCTTATTTGAGTATTCGTATGAAGAGATTTAACATCTAATATCTCAGGGTGACGAGTGACGAGCGTAGTGCAGTGCGGCGCAGGATTGTGATTGACTTGCGATTCAGAATTCTGGCACTGCTACTGTTAGTAGCAGGCGTGACGCTTACCACCAGGCAAACGCCTTGCTCGTCTCGTCACTAGATTGTATTAAAAATAAATAAATAAAATTGCAGTTCTTTGCAGATTACGGTATCACAGTCATTACCTTTTTCGGCACTTTTTCCTATTGGTAATCGATAGGATATTTACAGCGGAGTTACTAGAAATTTTAGTATATAACGGTTGATTAATATGAACTTCCGCAAAGTAACGCCTGAATCAATCTCATAGCTGATGTTTTATTTGAAAAATTAAAAAAAAACGATTTTATCGAATTTTACCGATTTATATGTCATATCTATCGATCGGTACTCGCGCTGTTGTTTAGTCAAAACTACTTTTACTGCAACACATAATAATATTACTGTTTTCCGATAGAGCAAAAGCAATAGAACAAGAAACCCTAAATCGTGAAAAAAATAAAACAAAATACATTCTTTTTGTTCATCAATAAATTTTGTAAGTGCGTATCTACAAGTATTACCACCACATTAGTTACGGTAAAGGGTAAAATAGTAAGTAAAACGCTTTCGGGCGACATACTTAATTCTGACATTAGGGCTGGCCACTCAGCCTATACAAACGACACGTGTTACTTACGGTAAAAGGATATAAGTGTCCACAACCTACGTAGGATCTAATCAAGATACAACTATTTATGCGACAGCACGGAGGCGTGAGCGCATGAATATAGGTATTTAGATGAGTAGTTGAGTACTTACTAAGGATGCAAGCGCGGACTAAGTGACTTAGTGACTTAGTCTAAGTCGCAGGCCACACAGAAATGGCATCGGGTTTTCATACTAAATAAAACATTGCAATAAGGCACAATTTAGAACACACCGAATGACGTTCATTGGGCGCGCATCACGCGCGGACTCGCCCGATCTATCATGCAGTGTGTGCCTTATTTCAATGAATTTAGTATGAAATTTGAATGCAATGGCAAGCAGCCCGTACCATGTCGGCGCCCGACGCCATTTCTGTGTGGCCTGCGCTTTAGGGTTACCACATCAATCGATCGATATTTATAGATAAGTACATAAAACAGAACATAGTCAAAATATATACAAACTAACTAGGTACAATTTCAAGCCAGACTATGTGCCTAAAAATGTGTAAACTGCATGATTAATTAATTAAACATTATTTAATTATAATTTATAAGCAGGGGCTACCAACATTTAAAATCTAGAGTGAATGCATATAAAGCTATAAAAAAAGTTAAATTCCACAAATATCTATCAAGTTACATTATTTGTATACATACAGGGCACGTTTTTTTTTACTAATTATTATAAGATAATATAAGACCTTATGTCCAGCAGTAAGCCTACAACATAAGTTGTGATGATGACGACTATACGTAATCTATGCTATACAGAGTTACGCGGAACTTTAGTACTAACCCGAAAGGTGATCAATGTACTCATCATTTTGAAGAATTTGTACAAAGAGACCAACACTGAAATCGCGAAAAAATTGCTGTTTCATACATTTTGGTGGGCAAAAGACTTTTTCTATGGAATTGCTGTTTTTTGCAATTTTTGGACTGACGCCATGGTAAAAGATGTTTACAATAATCAGTACCGTTATGTGTAGCCTCGTTTATATCGTAAGCTATGGCTGTATGCAGTGTTGGGAGGTACCTAGTTAGTCACACAAGGTCAACTCTTAAATTATCACTGGTCATGAAGTAGTTCTAGGCAAAAGCCTTGAATTGTCTCTAACCAGCTGTTTGTTTAAACAATTGCTTAGGCTGTAAAATAAGTCATTCGAGATTCTTTGAAACTTGCATCGAAATTTAAAGTCGGTCCATAGTTAGATTACTACATAACAAGCAAATACAACCCCAAGTAGGTACAAGTTCACCAAACTTTTTCTAGATTTCTAGAGCTGTAGACTTTTTGTTGGATTACCTAGGTCTCTAAAGCAATAAATTTATAGTTAATTCAAAGTGACAAAAAAACTGCGTCCCACGGTGTGTAACGGTGATTTTCCAGAATACCTGATGTTATTCCTGATGTATTCATCTCTCTCTCTTTCACACACATAATATTGTTAAAATACTAACCGCCATAAACGTATTTTATACCTATTTTAGCTAAAAAGTGTTGTCTTCTTTTTTTCAACTCAAACGCAATTCGAAAGAAATGGACAAAACACTTTTTAATAAATAGGTTTAAAATTAGGTTTTTAGTGTTTTATGCGTAAGACGGTAAGTAGGTATTTGTATAAAGACATGTGACATTTTGGCCTAGTTCATACAAAAAAGTATCTGAATTTGTACCACTGGGCCGCCAACACATAGGAAAATGTCTTATGCCCTTTAAAAAACTATTCAGCGCATGTTACGACATTAACATTACAAAGTTTTTTCTTCTCTCAATCAATTTGATATTTATGTATATTGTAGTAATTATATACTCAATATTTTAAATTCTTCATATCAAAGCGACCGTGTAAAATTATCATTTAAATGAAGTACCTGCGTTATGTAAAAAAATTACGTTATAAATAGTGTCGGCCAAAAATAATTAAAAATTTAAATATTTATGGTACTTACTAGATATTATGTCATAAATCAAATCAATTTGACTTTTGAAACTGAAGGTCAACCATGTTTTCTGCGAACCAATCGCCAAAAGAATGAAGTATAGCTTATGATCAAATTATTAATTAACATTATTATTATTTGAAGACAACAAAAAAAACTGTCACGTATAAGTCGATCGTGAGTTTCGTGAGTCGCATTCGATCACCAAGGGTTCTGTACCATAACGTTTTCTGACTTCAACGAGTTCATGAATTGTAAATGTAAGTTGAGAATGAAATAATGATTACTTTGACATTAAGTTACGGTATGACATAATTCATGATTATAATATAATTTTATTTATTTAATTTTTATATTATTGTAAACAAATTAAATAAACAGGGTTTTGTTATTGATGTGTAAATCATTGTTAAACAAGAAATAACTTTGACTTTGACTTACACGGTAAAACTTGGGAGTGATTATGCAGGGTTACGTGGAACGGTATTAGTCAGCCAACAGGAGATCATTTTTTTAAATGTATTTATTTATCAAATCTTAAAAATCTATTAAACAATGTTTTTACTCATCATGGTGATCAATTTTACAATGGTGCCAACCTTTAATTCGTGATATAAAATATCAGTTGTTCCAGACATTTTTTCGAGAGTAAAGGACATTTTTTATGAAGCAGCTTAATTTTGATCGAATTTTGATCGGGTCACGTATGCACCATTGACTTGCACCATCAATGGTGCCAGGGTTGATCCTAAAATTGACTGCCTTACAGCTCAGTTGGTAGCCTGTCTGCCTTCAGAGCTGTAGGGCGTGGGTTTGATCCCCACCCAGGGCAAACATTTATGTGGCGAACAAAGATGTTTGTTCTGTGTCTGGGTGTACTTAGTATGTATTTACAAAATAGTAGATTGTTTACCAAGGGAGGAATCAACTATTTTTAAGGCGAGAGTGTTTCTTTGAATCCAGAGCAAAGCGAAGGATTCTAAAGTAGAATCCTGAGCGCAGCGTGGGATTTAAAGTACTCGAGCTTAAAAATATTGTTGATCCCGAGGTGGACACTCTACTTTTTATCGTCCTCTATGAGAACGATCTAGCTTATGAATAAGAATAGTACCTATGTTTATTTCATTCTCACTACTCACACTCACTTCTCACTTTTTATTGAGGAAGATACACTGAGTAAATATAAAACAAAGTAAAATCCGAATTTGAGTAAACAATTGAAAATGATGATGATTGATTGGAATGCATTTCACGCGTTTTAGTTTTTTCACAAAAAAAATTTTTTTTTTAAATTCGCGCGCCTTCCTTTTTCAAATAGCCTGTTACTTATTCATACAATGTCTGTGGTTGATCTCTTTGGTGATTGGACCTTTTACTAAGCACAAAATTAAAGTTTTTCACAATTAAGAGCACACAATGACCTATTGACTTAGTAACATCGTTACGCCTAACCCCGTCTAGACGTGCAAGCTCTACAGCTGGACAAGAAAAAGAAAAGATGTGTCAAGTTCAGATAAGACTCGCACCAAAAATCCATTCACTCTACCTGCTCGCACTGAATTGAAAACTTTTTGACAATCATTTTTGAATTAAAAATCAAATGTTAAAAATCAAATTATCGTTTATTATTTTCTATTGGATGGAAATATGCTAAAATAACAACACATGTCTAGAGATTCACAGACACTCAACATCAACATTAATATTTTTTTTAAATTCTTGCTGTTGGCTCCGGCCCTGTCATGTCATGCTTCTCAGTTATCCTTGCAAGATTCGATCTTCAAAAGCCTATAAATAAAATAAAATAAATTAAATGAGACGTAGCATAAATTATTTTCATTAATGCTTATTATATTTAACATTAAAATCACAAAGAGATAATTACAATGAACAGGATGGAAGTATATAAACATAATAATTGTAATTTTCAAGACATCTTTTGAAAGAAAAGTTCAAGAACACTGAATTATTGACGTGTCTATTTTAAAGTGTTACTAATGATAATATTGAAATGTTGCATGGTAAAATAAATTATTATTGTAATATTATAATTCATATCGAAAAATATCATTAGTAATCGAGCGAAGCGAAGGTCTTATATTCAGACTAAGCGAACCAGAAGGGAACCAATCGGGGCGGTTGAATGTTTGTATACCTTTTTCGACGATAACTTGAATACCGTTCTCTGGTTTTCATGAAAATGAATGAATCCAGTTGCCTCATGTGTTGTTGATCTTATTTTTATATGTAAGAGTCAAAGTTTTTTGTACAATGTGGCAATATTGAACAATACAGTTATTATTTTCTATTACTATAAGCATAATCGATTTTAAAATTGCGATAATGTAAGGCTTGAGATCTCCGTTGGGTTCAAACAATACAATAGCTATATTATTGTGGTTATACTATAGACAATCTAGAATAAAAAGCTAATTGGTTATTAGGAACTTAAAAAAAATACTATAATAACGCTTCAAGTTCATTCCTGATAAGTATTGGAGATACCATGCAACACCACACACAAACGTAATATGGACAACTAACACACACACCTAGAAAAACTGGTTGATAATGTTCATGATAGACGCAAAATTACTTTTGAGTGGTGCGCCAAATTGGCAGTTGAAATTTTTACTATTTGCGTATTTCGTTTTTTTTGTCAAACTAACAGAACAATAGAATTCGTTGCGCTTTGTAGACGATTATGCTTATTGGTTTAAATTATACTGATTTTGACCAGGGGGGTGTCACTCCGAAGTTTAGGTATGTTCGGCCGGCGCTCCGTCTGGGAGGACAATGCAAGGCTGAGGTCAGTGGCCGCTCGCACGCTAGCCTCGTCGCACGTAAGTAAGCATGCGTGATAGAAACAGAGCGGTATATCTAGGTGAATATAGCGGGCGTTATCCAGCGCTGTCCTAGTTGAATTGCTACTTTATTGCCTAGTAGATAGAGTTCTTATTTATTTCAATTCCTTTGCGGAGTGAAGTTTCTGTACGTAGTACTATTATTTATTCTGTGTTTTGACGTTCGTTTTCTTGTTCCAGTTGCCAAGATGGTTGTGGGGGCCAAGAAAACCTTGGAGAGCATACCCAGCAGGGGTCGCATCTCAGTTATGAAGATCCAGAACTTCACTGTCACTAAGAGACGTAAGTGTTTTATTTAAGCATTTAGGTGTGTTACAATTGTTGAGACGAACATTAAACACCCTCCATGCTTGCGAAGTTGGTCAAAGTTGGGCAAGGCGCAAGGTGTAGAGAGCACAGATAATAGAACAAGAGGTACTTCGGTTCGTTTTGTGCCACTTTGTTTTACCTCGAGCGATATTCGATCGTCTGTTTTTTGCGCCCGAGTCAAAGGACGCGGGGAGTCCTGACCACAGAGTCGCGTGTGATTGACCACAGGTGATGTGTCACGTCTGACCACATTACTCGGCGTACTTCAGATTGCGTTGAGTGAAACACGCACGTAATTATAATAAACGAGAGTCCACATTGCAACAACAGCTGACGCTTGAACGCAAAGGAATAGTAGAGTCCCTCGCGAGGTTGTACGAATAGTGCGGTCGCGTACTTCCACACATTGGCTATTATGTCGCATAAAAATGGATGCACGTATACAGGCTACATAGATACGTCCCTTTTTATTCGGCAAATATAGCCAAAGTGTGGCTTCGGCATCAGACTGCGATTGAGTTCGAAAGTACTTCGTTGAGGTAACTTCGCGAGTAGTAGTCATAGGCAGTAAGGACATCGCCTCAGGGGACCTCAGAGCTGGCGCATACTTTGCCCAGAGGCTAAGTATTGCTATTCAACGGGGTAATGCAGCCAGTATCCTGGGAACCTTACCGCATGGTGGCGATCTAGACGGCGTTTTTGTTTTATATAGGAACTAGGGATTTTAATTTTTATTTTCATTTTTATTTATATATTTTATTGTAAATAAGTAGTTTTTAGTATATAGTTTAAATATTTATTTTAAGTTTTGTACATATGTAAATATTAGATGTTTGTTTTTTTATTGACTTTTAAAAAATCTTCTGTGAAATCTTGATGAATAAAAACTGCTCATTGGCAGTAAGTAACTAAACTAATCGTTTTTATTTTATTTTCAGATTCCGTAATAAAATTAGCTTACGGCATCCTGCTGGTGATAATATCTATCGTGATGGCGGCAATAAATCCAATACAGTTGGTTTCTAACTGGGTGAGTGAAAATCATTTTTTCTATACTACATTGTGTACAAGTTTTATTTACACGTACAAGCTGTTGATTTCCAACAGTGAAATCCTCAGAGCATCCAAAAAATATCCTCATATTATTTAACTTGGAAAATAGAGAAAAAAATATACAAACATTTTAAACTATAAATCATCTTTCCTCAAATTTCGTTATAAATGAAACTTTCACAAGACATGTTGTGAAGCTTAAAACTAGCTTATTAGAAACACGTGATTTTGAAACTCGTGCTAAACATAGTAATCGGAATTTTCATTAAAAATGTACTTTCTTTTTTACCTTTCACCGGCCAATGACGTCAGTAATAAATCAATTTTTTTGATTTGCTACACGTCGTGATATATAATTATTTACTAACCACAACACCAATAAATACCGCAGCGCTAAGGGTGTTGGTGTTAGCATAATAAATGGATTGCCAAAAAAAAAAAAAAAACAACCGATGATCTGGTATTCGTGATAAAAAGCATTTGAAGATCATGGAAGAAGCTTTTTTCTTATTTTGTTTTTTTTTTGTTTGTTCCTAAGCACCTTAGACTCTGGGGTCCGTGCATTTTGTCAAAACTTTACAATTTTCGTTTTCGCTTTTATAACGTTATGAGTATCATGTGCTCTCAATAATCATTTAAACTGATCAGTAGATTAATAACTTTTTTTTTTATAGATTTGCCCTCCATGATTTTGATGAATTAATAATGGCCAAAAACGTACATTGTTAAGAAACATTACATGGCTTTTTGTAGATATTTGAGCGTTTTGTTTTATCTTGGTGGACCAACGACAGCAAACAATACAGCCCACCGTAGTTGGGGTTTTAAAATTCGCCTTTAGAGTCAACTGTGCCATACCAAACACGTGCAATCATATTTTGGTACTGCTTACGAGACAGTCTAATCTAGACTCAAATACATATCTAATAGGCTTTTCAAATGATTTTTATGAATCCGTAAACGTCATAAAAATAATATTTTTAATTTATAACGCACTGGGTTTTTATGGCTTAAACTACGTGGCATTCTTTTAAATGATTTGCATAATTCTAGTTATTATATTATTTAAATGATTTTGTGCGTCAGTTGGTTGTTTGGTTCAGGGACCGGTTGGTGGTCAGGTTTAGTGACGCGTCGAGAGATTAATTGGTCTTGTGACGGTTATACATACTTTAGCATAATTTGATTAGACCTAATCGTGTTTCCGGCTGTTAAAAGTGTAGCTATCACGTTCAAAGGCAATCTAGATTACCAGCTAAGGTCCACGATCACATTTATATATGTTCATTTTCTCGTATTTTCTGAGATTGGTGGCAATATTCCAAATTAAAATTTTAAGGATCTATTTGTAATTAAAAAGCTTCGTCATGAAGTTGGTTAACGGTGGTGGGCATTCTGCAATCCCCATGCTGCCTGCCAAGCGCTGCTAGACACCTAGCTGATGATGATCATGAAGTCACACCGGATGTCAAACTGCTGAAATTTAAAATTGTAAGTATTGCGTGTATATCCAAAGCATTGAAAGTTTCTTCTTGCGGCACGGGTCCTCAGATACAAACAAAAAAAAAACAATTGGTTGAAATGGTATGAAAAAAATTAGCGTGGCGTCCATCAGGCAGCAACATGTTCATTATCATTCATCTAGCTACATAAAAATCATCTTTAATGGATTGTAATTTATATGTTTATTATTTTTAGTCAAATTATATGCATTTATTTTTGGGAATCCCATCTTACGGTTTTAGACTAGCTATTTTATCTAGATGGTAAACATAAGTGCATTAGCTTTTTAATGTCCGAAACGTGATTCACTTATGTAATTCTAAAAAAGTCTGACGTTAAAACATGGAATTAAATGGAGGGAATAAACATTTGCATTACTTGTGCCCTAAGAGACCAAAGCTTTTCATTAATGAGAGTATAATATAAAATTTTAGGTTAGCAGTGATTATGTTTGAGTGCTATCAACCCATATCACTAGACCAAATACCATTTCTGTTCAATCTTACTATTTTTGCAGAGCTAGTAAACTCAAATTTCATTTTTATTTATTTATTTAATACGGGATTACTCACGCTTAATTAAGTCGGATCCTCCGACTATAAGTACTTTAGATTGCACCCAGGACCATTTTCAAGGAGTAAAAACCGAGCCCGACGCGCGTGCTGCTACAGCCATAAATCACGAAAAAACCCATTTTTTTCAACAAATAAGACGTTAATTATTTTTGATAAATAAATAAAAAATACATGTACCATCGCCATGTAATATCATAAATAATAGATTCAGGCCAAAGCCAATATCCTATTCAATTTGTCCAACTATTTCGGTACTCTGGAGATAGCGCTCTAGTAATGATAAACAGAAATAAAACATTTTGTAACCTCAATTCTACAAGTAATAAAAAGGAATGCCTCTGAGGTTATCGGTCATTAGCCTAATGTTTGATAACCTAAAAAAATAGCACACATAAATAACTAGGTAAGTAAGACCACAAGAAATTGGTCAAATTAGACGTTATGACATGACCTTATCGCGAGATTAAGAACGCCAATACTATACGAATACATTCCAAAAAAGTAAACATTACACTAGAGAATAAAAATAAAAATAAATACAATAATTGATGATTTATATCTTATCCCGCGTTATGTATGTTTAACCTACCTGTGTGTTTTCTATGCCAGAAGATACTTTTTTACTAACGTTTTAGAACAAAGAACTTTATGATGTTTTAATCATTAGTCCAAGTGACTCAGTTTTAACTAATCTCATAGGTACGTTAGTTAAAGATCTAACAGAATAACGTAAGCTGTTTAAAAAAAAAACGACTTCAAAGGAAAAACACAATTTCGTTTACTTACTTGTATGGCGTATTTTCCAGTTATTAAAACCAAAGTATTGCTCATAATATTTCGTAATATAACCTTACAAATAACAAGTAGTTATCTAAATCGGTTTATAAATAAGTCTGAGGTACCAAACAAAAAAAAATACAACCGTATTGAGAACATTCTACTTTAA
Source organism: Erannis defoliaria (assembly GCA_905404285.2). Lineage (NCBI taxonomy): Eukaryota > Metazoa > Arthropoda > Insecta > Lepidoptera > Geometridae > Erannis > Erannis defoliaria. The sequence continues at coordinate 17,920,730 of FR990077.1, read as the reverse complement.
ATACTCTCTTAGCTTAAAAGGACCAATCTCACGTGAAGTCAGGTCATTCAATTTACTGCCAAAAATGATAGTATTTTTACACAAAACGCAACACTCCAAGCATATAAAACCTTCTATTATTCATTATATAGCATAACATTCATACATAGCATTTATTCTTCTGCTTCATTGCATAAATATGCAAATTGCATAAATATGCAAATTGCATGCCTGAGAAGATCATTGTCCGAGATTTAGTGGCATTATGGAAACAAAACTAGACACGTGTTTCATTTAAGATTTTGGTAAAAAAAAAACGTTATAGACACACTCTGGGAACTACACTGTATAAATAGAAATATGATTTAATGGAAGATTAAATACCCGTACACTAATAGATATAATAGGCACTGCATTTTTCGTTAACTGCCAGTTACGATGAGGCCAAAATGTTGCCAATTTCAATACAGCTAGTAATTAGCAGCGAACTTAGACCTTTCTACCTCCATATCTTTGAAGCCCCTTGTCCAATTTGGCACATATTATTTCAAATTGTATTTGCAAAACTGCTTGCTTACAAAATTCGGTCGCTTGCTTAAAAAAGGGTCGGATGAACGATTCACAATTTATCATCAAACAAATACACACAGGAACGCCGACTTGCCCTTTGACTAGAGACTTCGCTTCGCTTGATCAATTAGGTACTTTCTAAAAAAAACACACAAGTTGCATAAAAAGTACGTGATTAAAAAAACACACAGCACCGCATCGCTGATTTTGCATTGATATATTTTATTACGTTACGACTCACAAACGATCCGTATTCACATTAAGAAATCATTTTAACACTACATTTAATGTTTATTAGTACAATTATTCAAATGTCCTTCAATTTTTATTGCGTATATACCTACTTACCAACTTTTATGAAATGGGTTTTCAACAAGGATATTATATTTTTAGCAAATTGGTAATTTTTTGTTGACTTTGCATTCGTATAATTAAAAAAATATCTTTTGTTTATATTTATGATAGATTATTTCAATAATTGTTGCATTTTTCCTTATGTACCCAGATCTACCAGTCTAGAGACAATCCAAATGCTAAAAACCCACTACCCGTCGGCAGCGTGCCCAGCATGCTGGCAGCATTGCCACGTTAAAGTTGACTTGTAGTTATACCTAAAATTAATCCCCAAGCACGCTTATAAACGATGATTTTACGACCGACCTCGACATCGGCAACTAGGTCTAATGAAGAGTCACAAAAAACTAGTTGTACATTCCACGAAGGTTTTATTCCCATTATGAATACTAAAATTATGTAAAAAAAACGGTGACCGGTTACATGGAGATGATTGTTTTCTTAAATATAACGTGATATTTCGTACTTGATGATATTCACTTGTAAATCTGATGACTATGAAAGAGCATTTTGCTCTCTAGAAGTTATTTTTTTGTTAAGTCGCTGTTTTTATATTTATGTCTATTCACCTCAAAAGTGTGTACATTTTTTGTAATATTTTTTTTTAACAATTTTTTTTTGTTAATTTAAAAACTTGTATGGTGTTAGATAGATAAAATCTTTATTGACACACAAAAATAATTGCTCCAAAATAAATTAAAACCGTTTCAGATTCAGATTATTTATTGACCATTATTATAACATGCTCGCTATATGAGGCAAGTCGGTTTACACAAGAGAACATTTTAAATCGGCTACTTTCATGCTACATACTATCATATTTTAAATTAATGTCATCAATACCATCAAATACAATAAACAAAATGTCAAAGATACAGTGTAACAAAAAACCCAATTTAATCCAATATATCTTAACAAAATATAGCAGTCAAACATAACTAGTATATAATTTTAAAAAAATGTCATGTCAGTGCATTATAATAAAGATTGTTAATTTAACAATTAAATATATTTCAATTGTAAATAATAAATTCTTATATAAGATACATGTCAAATTTGAATACAAAAATAAAACAAACTAAATTTTTGTCAAATAACCCACCCCTGACTGTACCCGGTGCAAAGGTGCCCATGACACTGGTAGCATTTCCGCGCTGAATGGCAATGGCCAGCCTTTGCACCAGGAACGAGCCGGAGCGGGAGCCACCAGTCGCCTCCTTAATACGGCGCCCTATCTCGCGGACTAAAGTTTTCCACGGTTTAAAGGTCTCCACGGCGATGGGAACAAACAAATAATTTGGTTCCATCGCCGCGTATTTTTGCCGCTTTCTTTTAGCGGCATCTTATCCATTTAATCATTTAATTCCATGTTCATAAATTCATTCAGTTTTTAAATACATGGCTAACAATCAGTTTATTATAAAAAACGTTATTACCATCAAAAAAAATTGTTCAATTAAAAAAGATTGTTCAATCATCTCAACCAGTTTGTATTTATTTCTTTTACAAATAGATTAACTAATCACACACAGTAATTCTAAACGTTGAAGTTACTGCCGATTAAAGGCAGTCTCTGTTATTGTAAACGCTAATCATATTCTAAATTGTTATAATTTACCTTAGCGGACATCTTTTCCTTATTTCAAAGGACATAGCCATGGGAAGTGAACACAGGACATAACTGTAAGTGAACGGAACCAATAAGTACTATAAACCAATAAGTTATTTATCCTGTGCCAATAGGTGTACTTGAAGGCGATATTTGCAAACACATTATACATACATAAATAGACAGGACCTTGCGGCTTCGAAGACAGTTTTTCCACAACATTGTGAGTCACTGACACAATACTTACTCGTAGATATTGCATTAAAAGGAGAAAAGTGTGTCCGTAGACAATATACATTTTTTGAAAAGTATTCTATCCTCTGTAAAAAAAAAGTAAAAATCATGATTAAAAGCTCTCTTGTAATCGTTTACTTCTTTTTTTTTTAGTGTAACAAGAAGTAGATAAAAAAGTTTTAGATCTATATTATTATTTATCTTTTAGTTCAGGATATTTATTTTTATTTTTATATCTAATGTCTTTAAATAAAATTACTAAGATTAGCTGGTCAAATCCACGCGCAAAAACTTGTTCTGAATGATTACGAAATACTTGACCGTCAAATTATTTGCCTAAATGGTTGGTACGAAACATGAGTCGAATTTTCCACATGATTTGATTTGTTTTTCTTGACTCATGCGTAAAATACCGTATAAAGGCTAGGTTACGTTTTGTTCTAGGAAAATTAAGAATCAGCGTTGTAGTCAAATTAAAGATGAAGGTAAAGTAATGTTTTTTTTATCTTCTCGGGAAAAAACGAGATGTTCCGTAGAAAATTGTAGTTTACCCTTGGCAAAGATAAGATAAACTTATTTTTCACACATGTGATTTTTTCGAGAATATTAAAAGTCGTAAGTAGGTATACAGAAATAAATGTTTTATGTACAGCTTGGCAAAATAGAGTTGAAATTAAGGAGGCGACCAATGCCAAAAGTAAGTAAAAAGTGTATTTTTATACACATCGTTTAATGATTAAGAACGTAAATATTCAGATTTAGAAAAATATTATAGGTAGGGAAAAATCCTATAGAAGCCGAGTAACCGAATAGAATTTTGGAAAATAATCTGGTTTATAAAAAATAAAATTACAAAAAAATCTGTTTTAATGCAAATGCTCTAAATTATCAGCGACAACACCACATTATTTTTTACGAATTACACAGCCAAACTAATGTTTTAGCAGAGTAACCGTTAATTTTTTTTATTTCATGCCTATATTTTGAATAATTAAATAAAACCACGCCTAAATTACTCAAAGCCATCATCATCATCAATTATGTCATGCGATTTTCGACTCTAAACTAATGCAAGACAAGCAGGTGAAATCTGATATTTTTCTGGCATTAGTCGCACTCTTAATAGGAGCGCCACTATCGCTAGTTAGGTCTAAATACTGGCAATCCCATAGAAAGTCGGAGAAAGATATTTCGATGAATTCGGCATTATAGTTTATTGCCAGGAGAAAAAAAAGTTTCCGTTACAAGACTTTTTTGCCAAGCTCTAGATAGTTTTATTGTAACGTTAGTTTAAAAAAGGTTATTAGCGTCATAATTTGCATTTATTTTAATAGATAGATGGAACAGAGTAATTGGTACTAAGTGATATGGCCAAAGTTTCGACATACATTTTATTCCATTTAAATGTATTAAATTTTCCGACCCACATTCCTAGTAAGATGCAGAATTCTTTACCATAGTATCATTGGCCATATCTGCCATTCCGATTAAGTACTTGTTTGTTCAAGAAAAGAGTAAATACGGAATTCTTAGTCAAGCGTGTACAATCTTCGATCACATCAAAGCTTTCCATCAAACGAGATAGTGGTCAAATGTATGCTTAGACTATTGTAATCTTTTTTCAACCGACTTCAAAAAAAGATGTTCTCAATTCGACCGTATGTATGCATCATACGCGATTACTCCGCCAATTATGAACTGATTTTGATGTTTTTTTTTTTGTTTGGTAGGTGATACTTTAGATGTGGACCCTATATTTTAATAGAAATCCGTTCAGTAGTTTGGATTTTAAATCAAATTTCCAAAAAAATAATGAAGATGTCATCCAGGTATTCGAAGTAGAAGTAGGTTGTATTTAAAAAAAAAACGTATTATACTGCTGCAGAGATTAGTTTTTTATTTTATTATATATATTATTTATTATATTAATTAATTACTAAATTTATTGTTGTATGGAAATATACGTGACGTGTCATCAAATCCTTTTATTATATACCCAGAGAGCTAGATCCTAAGTTCAAAGAGAGAGAGAGAGCTAGATCCAGCTTCAAGCTCCAAGTTCAAATCCAAACGTTGCGTTGTTGAAATAAAATGAACAAAAAGTAGGAAAATCACTCCAAAATACGCAGTGTGACTGAAAAAATGTTAATTACTTGTTTTTTTTTGTGAAGACCAGAAATTAGCATGATTTTTTTACGGGAGTTAAGGTACAAAGAAATTTTCCGATAACTATTATTTAAATTTATTTTTTCAACATCAACATCAACTTTTTTAGGTGTTGACACCAGAATATAACTTTAGATACAATATGCCATGTTCTATTCATTGTCTCCGGTCGTTGTGATAGAATAATGATTGATGACATGTTACATACATACAATTACAACGACTTGTGTGCTACTTTGTAAAGACAGGGCGAGTTGAACCTTTGCGATAGATAGTTAGGTATATAAATACAATTTATTTAGAAAAAATACTGTTGGTATTTTGAAACTCGAACTACTGTTAACGAGTAGGACCGTATAGTCAATGATTAGTTAGTCCAGTTTTACGTAACATTGCACGACAACATATTTTTTTAAATTATAGAACTGGAATGAACAACCGATGTATTAAATTCATTTCAATTTTGTGGTAGTGCACAATCAATTATTTTCCTCGCCAGATAACTTTTATTTTATTGTTAAGCTCCACAGACACCAGTTTTGGAGGACCCATGCTTTCATTAAAGTTTTTACAGATGGCATTTAAGACTATCACTAGTGTGACGTAGTCTTACTTTAATTTGGTTAAAAGAGCGCAGCGGTCATAGCATATGAAAGCAATGGTACCTTTGGGAATTAATTACCTAATCCATTTAGGTTTCCATTAGTGGACAATTCACGGATGGTGCACATTTTTCAAGTGACTATCAAATAACATGGCACACAAGTTTAAAGGGGCACATCCTCAAGTTTAAGATCATTGGTTCACATAATTGTGTTAGAAAGAACAAAAGTTGTGGGTTCAAACGAGTCATCTAATAGTTCACCCGTGGCTTTACGACTTTGCTATCTGGTAAATGCTTTGAGACAACAATAGGTTTTTGCGCCACTATTATAATCATATTCAGATATACATCTATCTAGATATTCTAGAAAAACCTAGGATCATCTCTTACTTGCGTCAGCTCCGCAGTGCTAGAGGTCGGGTTTTTTTTCGAGTTTCTTTTGGTTGTCACTGCGCTCCATGAGGTTGATTGTAGCGATTAGTGCGATTATAGCGAAAACTTCTAGCGGTTTTTAACCTGACTGTACTTAAAAAAAAACTGTTAATAATGTCCAGTTGAGGATAGCAGTTATGTTATTCAAACATGTTATTCACTATCTGGGCTGGCATTAAAATTTTAGCGTGTCCCGATGGCGTAATAACAACTGATACCAATTTTGAGTTTCACCAGCTGGACACACGCGTGGTGAATAACCCCGGAAAGCAAGGAAGTATCAGAAATGCTACGTAAGAAAGGACAGAGTTGGTAGGAAGATAGGTTTTTGGGATTGTTTTGCACCGCTATTTCGTACGGGGCATTTAGTTCGGAACAAAACGCGTCCCATACGAATTAAAGCTACATTAAACTAAGGTTACGTAGAGTATAGGTACAATACATTTAATTCGTGAAAAAAAAAGGAAAGATTGTTTCCAAATATATACCGGGTGTTAGTTTTAACAACGTTATCCTTCTAGGATATCATTGTACTCATCATTATGAACAACTTTTACTATGGGGCCAACCCCGATATCACGAAAAAAAATAGCTGTTCCATACATTTTGTCCAAGATCGATGAACCTTTTTGTATGGAACAGCTGTTATTTTTCGTGATTTGAGGGTTGGCCCCACAGTAAAAGTTGTTCATAATGATGAGTACAATAATATCCTAGAAGGATAACGGTGTTCAAACTAATACCCTGTATTTTATAGATCAGATCACCCTGCGCATCCAATACAACAATGTCTTCAGGATGATGTTGAGACTTCCTCGCTTTTGCAGTGCCTCCACAATGTTCGCGCAGTCGCATACCGATGGTTTTTATGCCATTATTAGGAAAAAAGTGGCGTCATTGATGGTGAGAGTGCGAGAACGTAACAACAGTTTCCTTAAAGCCATAGCTGAAGATTGATATGCACCATTGCAACGGCATTCGTGCGAAAAATGATCCCGCAAGGTTCGCCTCGCAATTATATATTATGGTGTATGTATATATATATATTTTATTCAATCAAATGACGAGACAAGTAAGACGTTCGCCTGGTGGTAGCCGTCACGTCTGCCAATAACAGTAGCAGTGCTAGAATTATGAATTTGCGAACACAATCCAGCGCCGCACCCTGAGTTATTAGATGTTAAATCACTTCATACCCAGTAATTTCTCTGATAACATTCTCCTTTAAAACAGAACACAGTAATGCTTGCACACTACTGCTTGGCGGTAGAATAACTGGCAAAGGTGTGGTACTTCCCCAGGCGGACTGTTCAGTATAGTCCTACCACTACAATATTTGTAAAAATAATAATATATAAACACTAAAACGAATATACTAGATACTTGGACCTTTGTTGTCTGAAATAAATAATTTTGAATTGATTGAATTTGTATAACCTATATGCAAGGCAAGTGTTGGAACAAAGGACACTCTGGCCTCTTGAAGGCTAGAGTAAAATAGAGTAGATACTACTAGATCGATTAGGATAGTTGGTAATAGTACATTATAATACAAGTGTGCTATGTTGGTCATTACACTAGAGGCTGTATTATGCGCGCGAGCCGCAGGCGAGCGCGATAAGGAAGCCGAGAGCGCAATGTCTAACATAGCACAAAAGTTTCATACGACTGTTTTCATCACACTAGCGAAGAAAAAACAAACTTTTTTTGATAATAATCAACCACACAGCGAAAACGTCAACAAATATTTGCGAAAAATGGCGTCCAAACCAGCAATGCGCGCGCAGGTTGACATTTACTTCAACGGCATAAGAACTCTTTGTTGGTATTACAAAAAAAACTGTAAGCATTACCCGGCTACATTAAGAGTGCTTCGTACGTCTAATTGCAGTCACGTACAAACTTGACTTTACCGGGTTATACACATTATAGCACAAGTGCCGTAATGTAAAGTAAAAAGCACACGTGCGTAATAGCTTGGATTATGAGCCTAAACCCGATGTAATAAGATCCACTTTACGAGCGAGTGTGATGAAAACAAACATAAATAATAGTTCCATTAAAAAAAAGTTTCTTTAACGTATAGGCATTATAAGCATTACGATTATCTAACACTTAGTATTCTAGCGGTCCTCTTACAAGGCGTCTACATATTTCCTCAAGTGTATTCGTTGAAGCACTTAGTGCGCAAGTAGGTAAAGTAACTTTATATCTACCTGTCACGTTGATCATAATAACCGGTGACATTATCACCTCAATTAGAAAAAACTACGATGAAAACAATACGTCAGATATTTTTTGTTACGGAGGCAGTGTTGTTAATTTAAAACTACTACTTTGTAGTTGGTTGGTTGCTATAGACTTTAGGGTTCCGTATCCGAACATTTTCGAACGGGGCTCTATTTTTACTAGGCCTTTTATTGACGAATGGAAATCTCTAAAACATTCCTGACTGCGTTGGGCGCAGCGCAGTTGCATTATGTAAGATTGCATCCAACCCCCCTGTGGCCTGCCTTGCTGCTTGATGGAGGGCTCCGAGGTCTCCAGTGGAACGCACCGGAGTCGTCAGCAAGCCTATTCAACCTGTCTCTTCGACTTTTTAATAGTCCACTACACATCTTTTGAACCAACATAGCCAATTGAAATTTTCACAGGCTTACAGGTTACTTATATGAAATTGTTGTTTTTTTAGTAAGCATTATTAAAATAGAGACCGCACCTAAATCAAACGTGCATTTTTTTATGTTTTACTTTTGTTTATTCGTAAAAAATGGTATGTAATGCAGATAAGGGTGAAACAAGTGATTAGGTGCAAACTAACAAAAAAACAACCAAGTGTAAATCGGGCTCAGACAAAAAATCCCGAACTAAACCAAATAAATAAGTACTGATAGTAACATAAGGACCTGGGTATAATGTCCTAAACCAACGTCCGGAACCACCGGGGGACGGGCAGCAGCGTCCTCTCGGTTAACGGTGGTGAGCATTCTGCGATCCTCAAGTCACCTGCCAAGCGTGGGGATTATGGCAACCCCTCCCTATTACGGGAGAGGCATTGGTCCAGCAGTGGACGTTTTCTGGCTGATGAGTGAGTGAGATAGTAACAAAATTACATAATATCTGGAAGGTACAGAAACCTCGGTGCGGGAGTGCAATCACACTTGACTTTTTTTTAAGTTTAAGCAGACCCTGCAGAATCCTGTTTTATTTAAACAAAAAGCACAATTTTCATATTAATATACTGAATACGGCAGTTATTTTAATTTTAATGCCCTTCTAAAATCGTGACTGGAGAGTAAATAATAAGAGGTAATGATTATACTCATCGGATGCAGTTATGAGATTGGTCATCACGCTGATTATGTTGCTTTTACCTTAAATGGTAAGATATGATACTGCGTCGCTTCCACCCTGTACTTATATTATTAGTGTAGTGAACAATGACTTCCGCTTTTTTCCTTTTTCTTATTCGGTTTATTTTTTCTTTTATAGTGTGTGCTGAACATAATATACAGGGTTAGTTCTAATGCGATTTCAATGTTGGCCCCATAGTATAAGTTGTTTCTTTTGATGTACAGAATATGTCCTTAAAATGTAGGTTGCTAACCCTGTATATGCGCGTTTTATACAAACCCTGTGTGAAGGTGGTTTAACCATGACTATATACCTATGGGTCACCATGACTATATACCTATGGGTCATTTTCGTCATTAGCCCGGAGACGTCCGTAGCTGAACGAAGACCTCCCACTTAGACCGCCACACTGTACGTCAACCTGCCATTTGCATACACCGGTTGCCCGCGATACCTATGGGTGGTAAAAACAAATACAAACGTTCTTGGTACTTATGTCATTTTTTTATTAAATATCCCATTTTTTTATCCAAGGGAACCGGGAAAAATAATCAGCTGTTCCATACATTTTGGCAGGGATGAATAACATTTCCTGTGGCAAGGCAATGTTTTTCGCAATTTCTTTACTGACTGCATAGTAATAGTTGGGTCGAAATGGCGAGTACATTGATCTTCTATCGGCTTAGCTACTACCGTTAGGCGTAAAGATGTTTATCTGTTGTCCCTTGTAACTAGACACGACAAACTTAGAATGTTTAATCTGTTGTCCTTGGTACCTAGTATCCAGTACCTAGAAATGAAAAACATAGGATGTTAATCTGTTGTCCCCAGTACCCATTGATATGAAAAACTTAGGAAGTTTTTCAGTTGTCCCCAGTAACTAGACATGAAAAACTTAGGATACTTATCTGTTGTCCCCAGGACCTACCTAGAAATGGAACACTTAGGATGTTTATCTGTTGTCCCCAGTGCCTACCTAGAAATGGAACACTTAGGATGTTTATCTGTTGTCCCCAGTACCTACCTAGAAATGGAACACTTAGGATGTTTATCTGTTGTCCCCAGTACCTACCTAGAAATGGAACACTTAGGATGTTTATCTGTTGTCCCCAGTACCTACCTAGAAATGGAATACTTAGGATGTTTATCTGTTGTCCCCAGTACCTACCTAGAAATGGAATACTTAGGATGTTTATCTGTTTTCCCCAGTACCTAGACATGAATAACTATGGATGGTTATCTCAGTTGTCCCCAGTACCTACCTAGAGATGAAAAACTTTGCATGTTTATCTGCTGTCCCTAGTACCTACATGATAAACTTAGGATGGTTATCTGTTGTCCCCAGTACCTACATGAAAAACTTAGAATGTTTATCTGTTGTCTCCAGTACCTAGAAATGAATAACTATGGATGGTTATCTCAGTTGTCCCCAGTACCTACCTAGAGATGAAAAACTTTGCATGTTTATCTGTTGTCCCCAGTACCTACATGAAAAACTTAGGATGGTTATCTGTTGTCCCCAGTACCTAGACATGAGAGAAGGGTCGTTCCTCTCCAAGATGTGGGAGACGCCACCCTACCAGCTGTTCTCCGAGGTGTGGGTGTACAACTACACGAACGTGCGGGAGTACATGGACGGAACAGACGCCAAGCTGAAGGTTCAGGAAGTCGGACCTTTCAAGTTTCAGTAAGTGAGTTTTGCCTTTCGATGTAGAAAAGCTAAGCGCTAAGCGATAATTTATTGCCCCCATTTTTATAGCGTTTTTTAAGCCATTCGTTTTTTTTTAATGTTTGGAATGGACGAAGACCACTTATTTTAAACTGAATAAGGTCCAGTACACGATTTAATCGAAAACTGGACCGACTTAAACTAGGCGTTCACTTAGCGGTAATCATAACGCCTGCCCATAACAGTGGCAGTGCCAGAATTGTGAACTACCAAACAAAATCCCGCGCCGCACTGCACTGCGCGCTCGTCACCCTTAGATATTAGATGGCAAATATCTTTACGCCTAGTAATCTTTAAAAAGTAGGCGTTTTATAAATTCTACCTCCAATCATCCACAAAATGCATTTCACTTGCCATTGCTAAGCAAATCTTCAAAGGCGTTAACAATAACAAAATTCTTAGTAGTATGAACCATGACAATAAAATACATCTTATTTCCAGAGAGTTAAGAACTAACGAGAACATCACAGTGGACAAGGAGCGAGGAGTGATGACCATCGATCCTAAGATCACGCTCAAATTCATACGAAATGAATCCGTCGCCGATCTCAAGGATCTGTCAGTCTATGTGCCCAACATCGCTCTTATTGTAAGTACCACAGCATCAGCAAAAACAATACTAATTTATCGACAAAAAAAGATAGTGACGAGACGAGGGAAACGTTCGCCTGGTGGTACCGCCTGCCCATAAAAGTAGCAGTGCCAGAATGGGAGGTGTTGTGACAGGGGACGGAACGTAGTTCTACAGCCAAAGATAGCTGGCGCTGACGAGATATGGTTCCAACTTGAGTGGCGATTGTCAACTGAGTGACGTTTTAGAATGTAACGATAATCAGGTGAACTACGATCATACAATCTTGACTCAAGTTTAGTTCTAGAATAAAATCTTTTCATAAAACTAGTATTAAGTCGACTGACCGTAGTTTTCGAATACGGGCCAAGAGTGTATAATAAAATCCCAGAAGTATTAGAACTTCCGTGTCAACAATTTAGGATTCAACTTCACCAGAGGCTAACTGTACTGTGGAAAGCTGTTTCTATGAAGTTAAACATTTCTTTGAATATGATTATGATCATTGATATAGCCAATCCAAAAACTAGCTAAGTACTTATGCTACAGTCATAATACAGTAATTATTGATCTCACTTATTATAAGGTTAACATAAATATTTAAATATTGTTATTTAATAAATAAAATAGGTAATCTTATTTCATTATTATTATCATATATATTTTTATATATAATAATAATAAATTTAGCTAAGATTTTAATTCGCATGCCATTAAAGATAAGATTGTTCTGTACTATAGAACTGAAATGTTACCACATCTAGAGCGAATAAATGACTTGAACTTGAACTTTAGGTCCAGTAATTAATACATACATTACACTTGCACTGCTGAACTTAAGCTACGGTTGGAAAATATTGTAAGTAAGTTTTTTTTTTCATGTTCAGTCTTCGTGTTCATATTTTCTGTATGTTGCCAAGGTTTTAGCTACTCTACCGCGTGGTCGATATTTTATTGTATTTTGTTTTATTAGTTATCATAGTCAATGCAATTTTTATAAATAAATATTGGTCCATATCTTTCACAGCGCCATCTAGCTCTAAACTAAGCAACGTTTGTACTATACGGACCAAATAACTGATACAATACTAAGTACGTTTTAATGAAAAGGTAAACATTAAGAAAAATTACGACCTCTGGCAGGACTAGAACCTGCATAGGAGCAATATCTGGGTTTCCGTCCCAACTACTTACCCAAAGCCAATATTTGAGAAAAGCCGGGAAACACTTCATTATAAAAATATTCAATGATACAAAACTATTTTTTTTGTTTTTTTTTAAGTATACTTAAAGTACATAATTATAACACCCAGACAGATAACATAATTGACATTCTATGACCGTCACCATAAATGTTTGATCTCTCGTTTTTTTTATTAGCTATCGCCCACCTAATGGTATCCCTCTAATGCTAATCCAGTGATCAGGACGTGGGCTGCGGTCAATCACCTAGCATCGTAGCCCAATATAGAATAAATTATTAACTTTGATATTTGGCATCCTTAAAACCTTTAAAATATTTTTATACTTGGCAGACTTGTAATATATTTCGTGTTTATAATGACCGCACATTATATTAATCTTTACTTTTTACTGGAACGCAAAAACTTTGTGCACTGAACTTATATCTTTTATGACGTGATTGGTGTAACTGGTAATATTTTGTTTTTTGGTTGATAATCAAGTTTTGATACGTCAACTTATAAAATTCGCCATACAGTGTGTTTAGAAATTGGCTAATGAAATTTTAATTCAAACTTGCTGTTCCAAAGAAAAATGTCACCCAGTCTTGACGAATGGAATGAAAAAACTGAAATGCTATGGAACAGATGTTTTTTTCGCGATTTCATTGGCGGTCCCATATTAAAAGTTTTTCATAATGATGAGTAATATTATATCCTAGAATGTATGTACGTCGTTCAAATAAATACTTGCGTATATACCATTAGTTGTTAGGTATTACCATGCAGCTTTTTGTACACCAATAAATAATACATAATAGCTTTATCAATACAATTTATATTCAAATCATTGTACTTTTTTATTTACATTAAATACATTTCACAAAAAAATATTTAAAAGTACTTTAAATTAAATTAAAACGAATTATAACTAGTTCAAACAAACCCCATTACAACACAGATAAAAAATACAAAAAAATAATTTTAAACTAAAAGTTTAGTAGATGATGTAGATTCTGTAGATGACGGATAGGTGGCTAGAATACTGGCGGCATTGCCAAGTTGGATTGCAAGGCTAAGTTTTAGCCCAAAATATACGCCAGCATTGACTACTAAACGTTCAAATTAAATATTTTCTTTGTTGTCTTTGCTTTATTGAACATTTAGGATAACTTTATGAACGATTTTTAAATCAAAATGGAATGATGGTTTTTCGTTTTCATTCTAAAAAGTATTACGAGTAAGTGCGCGGGGCGTAGACCCACACACCATGCCCTTAATGAAATATTGAGATGAACCCTGGTAGACGCGGAGATTCCTTGTGCGCTTCTTCTGGTCTGTCGCGTTCCGATGGTAAGCGCCTCCATCGAAATCGCCTCACGCCTCAAAATCAATGTGAGTCCGTCCGACTCACATTGATTTTGAGGCGTAGGGGCCGCTGCCTGATTTGGGACGCCACCTGCGTTAGCACCTTTGCTGCGTGCCATCTTGCCACTACCCAGCAGACTGGCGCCGGTGCGGAGGCGGCGGCCAGAGCTAAGCAGCACAAGTTTAGTATGCCAGCCTGGAGACACAGTACGAGTTCGTTCCGTTCGCCGTGGAGACCGCGGGATCGTGGGGCTCCGACGCCAAGAAATTGGTAGTCAAAATAGGTCGTCGTTTGAGGGAGAAAGGGCGGGACTCACGTTCTGGTCATTTTCTCGCCCAGCGCATTTCCTTGGTGATTCAGCGTGGCAATGCTGCTGGCTTGATGGGCACGTTTGGACGGGGGGTCGGGCACGATCTTGAACATTCTATTTTATAATTATTGATAAAGAACTCTGCGGAGTTCATCTTGCTAATCTGGTTTATTTCTATTTGACTTTGTAATATTATTTAATGACATCATAACATATTTTTTTATACATTTATGTGACGATACAAGCAAGACGTTCTCCTGGTGGTAAGCGTCATGCCTGCCACTAACAGTAGCAGTGCCAGAATTGTGATCTTGCCAACACAATACTGCGCTGCACTGCACTGCGCTCGTCACCCTGAGATAATGCTTGCACACTACTGCTTGGCGATTGAATAACTGGCTACTTCCCCAGGCGGGCTCTGCAGTAGAGTCCTACCACTACAAACATAATGCATTATGGTAATAATGTTGTGATATTTTTTTTATCACAATGTGCCAGAATTTTAAACTTGCGGGCAAAATCCTGCGCCGCACTCGAGCGGTGCAGTGTGTGATGTGAGCCACGACATTTTGCGTTTTCCGTTTTTTAATCTATCTAACTTACAAACAAAAATTTCTTCTTCCTCAGGCCATGAGTACCCTGGCCGCTGACAAGCTGGGCTACATTCCCAACGCCGGAGCGTACTACTCCATCTCTGCTATGGGTTCCAAACTCTTCAGCAAACTAACCATTGAAGAGCTTTTCTGGGGATATAAGGACCCCCTGGTCTCTATAGCTAACACTCTTCTTCCTGGGTGGATTGATTTTGGCAAGCTTGGAGTTTTGGACAGAGTAAGTTTTGGTTTAAACTATCACAGTCGTACGTTACAATTATAGCAATATAAGGCTGGTATTTCTTTTGTGGATTATAGGTTTGCTTTTGACTGCCATCTCACCTGGTGTTATTAGATGTTCGTTAAAGCCTTCAGTCATGGCTTCAACACTAAAAGCAATTTTGATAACGAATTTGTTGAACAATTGTTTTTTCTAAGCTTCTGCGATTGTTTTGCCAACAGTTCTACGCCCAAAGGCCAGAAAGGGCAGAAATAGAGTTGAGGGACCCGAGTTCTAAGTACTCAATCAGGACTTGGAACAACCTGGCTGGTCTACCCGAGCAGGGCTTCAAGAGTCTTAACACAAGGTTGGTAAGAATAAAGATGCCTTACGATAGAGTATGGCCTGTTTTTATTAATAATTACTTTTCCCATAATATTATTTTACTTCTGCGCAAGCAAAAGCACTAAAAACTTTAACAGCGCAACCTTCGTCTTTGTGATAATAGATATAGTTTGTAGTGCTAATTATGTACATGCTTCAATTTTTTTCTAAACGTACCAGTGATAATTTGATGTTTATTATGAGCAATTTTGTACTTACTTAGTATCTCAACTATGTGTACTTAGTTTTTTTTATCTTTTGCGTATATTATACCAATAATTACACCATCACATGACTACTTAGACTTTAAACAGGGTAACGCGGAAAGATAGCACTAAGGTAAAACGACAAAATTGAAACATTATACACATCATTGTGATAATTTTTTACCTTGAGATCGGGTCTACACATTACGCGGAATTACCTGGACCTCGATTAGACCTGGGTATGTCCTTGCATCTAGAAACTCCGGAGGACGGGCAGCAGCGTCCTCTCGGTTATCGGCGGTGAGAATTCTGCGATCCCCAAGCCGCCTGCCAAGCGTCCTCTGCTTCTAGCGGATGATGTGATTACCTGAAATCAGACATCATTTGAAATATCTAGGTTTGTTGCCTATAGATAATACTAAGTGATCTGTTGGGACGGAAACCCAGAGATTGCTCGTATGCAGGTTCAAGTCCTGCCAGAGGTCATCATTTTTCTCACTTCTTACTATTTAAGCTTTAAAAACATAGAAATACTCAAGTGTGGAAACACTTCATACAAAATATTCAATAGCATATATAGTTAGTTAATAATGTATTATAATGTTGGGCCTACTTAATAATAGCAATTTTTCATTGTTCCTTACATTTTGCGGACGGCAAATTACATTTCTGTGATATATCTGATTCTACTCATCATTGTAACTAACTTTTCAAAGGCGCAAGTCCTGAAATCGTAAAAAATAATCACCTGTCGCGTAGAAAAAATATATTTTCATTACTCATCCTCGGAAAGTAGGTCTGAAGTTGCCTGGAGAGCGGGTTGAAAGTAATACATTTCAGCCCTAGGGAGAATCACTTTCAACTGACAGTGACAGTTGACAAATGACACACACTCAAATTATAAAAAAAAACGAATTCTATTTTCACATAAATTTGTATTGAACCATGTTCCAACTTTTTTTTTCTCCTCACAGGATTATGGTCCCGCACTTCTCGTGCATTTACCCAGTGTCAGTTCATGTTCTTATTTTTAGTCTCCTTGTATTCGTAATGAAAAGCACAGTGTTTACCTCGGGGCTAAAGACTTATTTAGTCCCTCGAAATAAATAAGTTACTTTCACCCCTTGGATAACAATGTACTATTAACGCTCTACAAAATGAATGATACAGCTGTTTTTTTGCGTTTTTCTTGTCGATCTAATATTAGTTCACAATACGCAGTGAGTACAATGAGCTCCTTGCAACTTAACACTGCTGTTCTGCGTTACTGTATACGTAAACAACACGGTTTTTTTACAGTAAAAAGTGTTTTAAACGACTTAAGTGAGCTTAAACTATCAAATCACAGCGCATAACTTTTTATGTTAATGTTAATGCACCTTGCATGTAGCGTATAAAAAGCTTAGTAGTCTAGTCGTAGGTAACTATTTTATTTTAGTACATTTTTTAAAAGGAAATGACGTAATAATAACGGCGTCGCTTGAACTTTACTGCTCACGTGTATAAACATGGATAGTAGGTATAGCATGATACACAAAAGTTTTTTTTTGTTAATGATTAGAATCTGACCGTTATGACCGTGGTAATGAAACTGAAATGATTTATTTCGTATCAATTAATTAATAATAAAACTTTTGGTAGAGTCAATCAATACCTGATTTACTTTGGAATATTTTTTAGGAGCATTTTAGTTTCACGATCCCAAAATACTCAGTTAGAATAAATCCTACTTACTACACGTGTACTATACGTGTAATTTTCGTATATTTTTTCACTATAGTTATGAAATATTGCATTTGGTGAAACTATACTGAGAATAAAATTTACAATCGTTTAGAAAAAATACAATTTCGATTTAAGCAAGTTATCATTCATATAACTGCGCCTAGCCTATATTCATATTTTTTTGACATTTATTTAAATCAAAATGATATGTTTCTGAACCTTTGTAATACTAGTTTCAGCAATTTCACTGGCTGCGATTTTTATATCAAAAAAAACCTGTGAAAAGCGCAAACCAGATAGTGGTAGCTGGCAAGCCTAGTACCAGTTAGCACGCTACTACTATGCTATGCACTTTTGTCTTAACACACTATGAATAATTTATATTGTATTCTCTTTATTTCAGTACGAAATGTAATCGAGTCGCCGGAGCGTACGAAGGTCTCATGTTGACGCCAAACTTCCCAAAAGGCCAGGAAATCCCTATCTTCAGGAAGCAAGCTTGCAGAACCTACCCCTTCAGCTATATAAAGGAGGAAATCGGAGAAGGTGGCTACAATACTTACAGGTAAGACTTGCAGACTTTTAGACAATTTGGCTGACAAGTCATAAATATGAAATACCATAGATTTAGCTATATAAGCTTAATTGCTAAAGTTTATGAAACCATGTAAGGATATGAACAAGACTATCTATGAAAGAGATAACATATTTTTTATTGCTTTCGAGTGGCGAGACGAGCGAGACGTTTGCCTGGTGGTAAGCGGTACGCCTGCCTCTAACCATAGCCTGCAGTGCCAGAATTTTGATTGCGAATACAAGCCTGCGCCGCATTGTACTACGTCACCCTGAGATATTAGATATTAAATCTCATCGTACCCAGTAATTTATCTGGTAACATTGCCCTTCAAACCGGAACACAATAATGCCTGCACACTACTGCTTGGTGGTTGAATAGCTGGCAAAGGTGTGGTACTTCCCCAGGCCAATTCTGCAGTAGAGTCCTACCACTACAATATCTGCCTAAGACCATTGCAGTGATACTTGTAACTTTCAGTAACAAAACAAATCTATAGGGCATCAGGCCATTGGCCGTCAATACTTTGATAATAATTATATTCAATCCTTCTTAGTATTGTAATTTCGCTAGCTACAATATTACCATTCAAATCGAAACACAGTTAAACTGTTTACGCAGTTCTGTATGATGAATATCAGATATTGTGGTTGTAGGTATATAGATACCTACATAAACGGCCTCTCAAATGAGACTAACTGTATAGTAAAGCATCAAGATTAGAAAAGAACCATTTAGCTCCCAAAACCAAAATACTAAATTGTTTTTAGTTTTACCGTTTGAATGCTATCTCGCCTGTTGCTAAGCAAAGATGAAGATGACGATGATGATGATGGTCAGTGATGGGTCATGTTTGCCTAAAAGAATTTGGTTTGCTTGAAAACATCCAGATTGTCTGTGTCTATCATAAATACACACATGAAATTTGAGCAACGCGTTTTACTTTTATAGCCGTTTGCACAATGGACATAATTACAATCAAAAAGCTTTTTTTGGGCTGCCACGCTAAATTGTTGATATTTTCTGCAGATATAAGTTGGCAAAGGATGCGTTCAGTAAGAAATCCCCTTACTATTGCAACTGCACGAGCAACTGTCTACCCGAAGGCTTTGTGGACATCAGCAAATGTTACTATGGTAAGATTCTGAGTTGTCATCATTACAGCTATTTTATCCTACAGCAAAGCCTCTCTAACTGTCCTAATGGTTTTGCGGCCCATCTTGTTGCTGAATGACCAACATTAGTTGCATCGACCACCACTAAACACTGAATAATATTTATATCATGTTTTTTATATATTGGAGGACTTTAAATTTAAATGCCATTTCATATCACTTTAATGTGTTAATTTAATTTCTATTATCTTCAAAGCAACATAATAAATTTGTAATTGTAGATATTTTTTTAAACCCAGCAGGGTGCTTGTCGATCCCGTATACCAAGAGTCCTTTGTTATTTTCTATTCTTAGATTTTCTTTGATATATTTCGGGATCCTTAACACATAAGTACATAACGCATTCATGTGTGGTACGGAATCCAAGACAAGCTAATTTGATTTACTCTTGGCACATTTTTTGTCTTTATTACCGTTGACATAAATCACTATCGTAATATAAATAGTTGTAACAAATAATGTAAAAGTCATGTGTAAATGTAGTTAATATTTTTTGCCAAGAATTCATAATTCATGTCTTTTTTACATATTTACTAGATGCGCGTGTATTTTGACCTGCGGGTCAAGTATAAATTTATGTGTTTAATTTGCAATAATACCTACTTATTAAATTTTGAACGACTCAGATTTATCTTAGAGCTTATCATCCTTTTACTGGATTGTCGGAATTAAATTGCTACCTTGGCATTTTTAAGATCTATATTTATTTGTTAATTTATGACATTATTTATTATTTTAAATTAGGAATTATTAACAAAGCAAGTTTTTTTGTTGATTTCCTGATTATATATATGCACAAAAAAAACAACATATAACTGCAAGAAAACCTTGATTGGTCCAATGCTACTGAATTTGGTTTTATTTACGTCTTTCGTAGTAAAATAAGAAATTAAAAAAAAAAAACTAGCAGTATTTATCTACTTACTTTAATAGGAAACAAATGAATGTGGTCTATATTCTTCAGGTTTTCCAATTGCACTATCGAAGCCCCATTTCTTGGACGTCGACCCAGAGCAGCAAAATTCATTTGAAGGCATGAATCCCGATCCCGAAAAAGACGAGTCTTTCCTCCAAACAGAACCGGTAAGATATATTTTCATCATCGGATCTTTATTACATTTCTATTAGGATAATATATTCGTTAAAAAATCTGTTAAAAAGATCCGTTTTCGGTTTAAGCCACTTGTGGTACAAGCTTGCAGTACCACAAGTAGTGATAGGGCTCTATTGCAGAGTCCACCTGGGGAAGTACAACACCTTTGCAGTTATTACAAAAAAATTAGGCCTTTATGTAGATAGACACTCTTTAAATTAAACAACAGAAATAAATTACATAAACATGTAGAGAATCACAGGAGGTTTTATTTTTTTCATGTTATTGAATGACAAGACGAGCTAGACGTTCGCCTGGTGGTAAATATCACTCCTGCCCGTAACAATAGCAATGTAGCAGTATAGTCGTTAACTTTACTTAGTTATATTAGTAATGATGTTACAAAATAAAACATTTTTCTTTCTTTCTTTCTTTCTTTCAATGCCAGAATTGTGTACTAGCGAACAAAATCTTCCACGCACTGCACTGCATTCGTCACCCTGAGATATTAAATGTCAAATCTCTTCATACCCAGTAACTACTCTATTAATATTGCCCTTTAAACTAAAACACAGTATCGCTTGCACAATACTTACTTCTTGGTGGTTGGTTTGCGTGTGACCAAATAAGACTAATTTTTGTTTATCTTTTGATTTCTAGACTATAGGGGTTCCTCTTGCTCTCAAATCCAACATCCAAGTAAACATAGCTGTACGAACATCAGCTGGTAACCCCATCACCAAACCTATAAAGGACAAGGTGATGCCTCTGGCCTGGCTTTCTATGGTGAGAACTATTTTTTGTCCTTTTTTAGCCAAAATTATTTGGACTTGATGACACTGTTTTTTAAGCAATGGAGTGATAAAGCAAGCGACGTGACTTTCACTTGGTGGTAAGCATCACGCCTGCTCATAACAGTAGCAGTCCAAAAATTGGGAACTTGCGAACAAAGTCTTGCGCCGCACTACACTGCGCTCATCATACTGATATATTTTAGGTGTCAAATCTTTTCACGCCCAGATTTGAAATTAAAAACGCACCCTGCGTTGCGATCAAAGCGGAGATACGGGCGGAGTGGAGCGGAGAGACGTGAAAGAATAGGCAATGTTGGATAAGTTATACGAAATTTATAAAAAAAACATTTAAATACAGTTAAATGCTCAAGAAGTAACTCATAAAGTTATAACATGCGAGAAAAAACGATTCATGCCATTTTCGTCCCGAGAAAAATCAACCAACAAAAAAAACTGCTTTCGTCCCACTTTGTTTGCCGTATTCGGCCCAACGTATATTTTAATTTAAATGTCTCATTTCGTCCCACTTTTCAGCTCTACATTCGGCCCAAGTATTTTTCTATAGGTAAATTATGATTATTTCGGTACAGTTGACGCGACAAGTTTGTTCACTTGACTTTCTATATTTTTAATATGATGGGCATTTAAAAAAACGATATAATCTACACCTATTGTGTTAGTTTATAGACCACTTTTTTATAATTCATTCAATTTGAAAAACACATAACATAGATTTCTTTTTAGACTTTTCTGATAATTATTATGACTCAATTATATCAACCGTTTCCAGGTTAGCGTCGACTTTTGGAACATTTTGTATTTAGTAGTAAATATTATTCAGAAACTTTTGTTACTTTAATTTATTTTTAAATCTTTTACAGACTTAGGTAGTTTAAGCAATACAATACAATAGTTTATTGATAACACTAAAGTTAAACGTCAAATGTCACTAGGTAAGTCAAAAAAAACACTTAATAAAATACCAGCACTTACCATCGCTATTGGGCGGTGGCAAGTGCTCTGCGGTGGATTAAATGGCACAATTCTTATTCTACAGCTGATGATGGTCGATGACCAAAACATTTTATACTTTTGTTTCTAACTGTAGGTACAAACAATAATTTTGGTATGCGGGACGAACAAAGGCAAATATTATCATGCGGGATGACTAAAATACTTTTTAATGCTGTGGGCCGAAGACTCGGGACGAATATGGCATAAATCGAAAAAAACAGTAATAAATTAGAATAATTTATATCCATGGAGGAGTCGGCTCGTGTAAATTTCTAAAACTAAAGTCATTATTAGGAAGCGTAGGTATCAAATAATGACATCGGCGTAGGTTCAAATAAGGATAAAAAGGTGATAAAACAGCATATTAAGGTAATATTACATTAGGCCTAGTCAATAAAAAAAAAAATTGGGTAATTTAATTTTAATAATGAAAAAAAAGCTGCTGACATGATGTCGCTGTGAACAATGATATAGAAAATATAGATAAAGATAAAGTTAAAGATCATTTATTTGCATACAACATGGTTGGTTTTATACAATTTGTGCACAAAAGATGTCAAGTATAAAAGTGTCTTACAGAGCTAGAATGTTGTGCCGATTAGGCGTACAAAATGTCAGATAGATGCACTATGCTTGTCAAAAAGAAGAATAATTATGAAAAAAAATATTTAAAAAAAATAAGTATATAATAAACTGAACTGAAAATATAAGGTAGTAAGTAGATGAGAAATATAATACAGTAAAAAGTACGATAAGTTTATTTAATATATTTTCCTTATTTTTGCAGTACTGCAATGGACCACCAGACCAGATACAGACGTTGCTCCGGCTTCGTTTCGTCTTCGCACCGCCTATCGTCATCACCCTCAATGTCCTCCTCTTTGTCATCGGACTAATCTTGACTGCTCAAGGTGCCCACAGAGTCTGGAAGCCCAGGTATCAGCTAGTTGATAACCAGCCGCTACAAAGATTGGCGCCAGTGAGGAAAATAAGTAGAGAACGCAAGAAGAGTGTAGAAAGGAAACGAAGCATGGAACGGCGGAAGAGCAGCGTGATTCTAAGCTTCAATTCTGTAGCTGATGCTCTGTTTAGGGAAAACGAAGATTTAGCTAAAGAAGCTGTGTCGTTGCTGGCTATCACTGAAGATGATAATGATGATCTTCACGATTTAGTTGTTAGCGATTGAAGAAGATAAATCGAATAAGTCAATGAAAGTTGGAGTCAGCCTTTGAAGCGGTTGGACGTCTTACCATTGAACAGCACCATTGTGAAGTAATGTTGAATGATAGTTTATACTGGTAATACTAGCAAAGATATTTTTCATATTTTTTTCTGAGGAAACGGTAATCTGATTTTTTTTGCTGTAATTGTTTTTTTAAGGTTTAAATTATGATCTATCATTCATCTTAAATTATCGTTCCATTATAGGGAATTAGCACAGGATGAAAGCGGTCATAATCATTGTTTTTAAGAAAATTGCAATGCATTCGTTCGAGTTCTTTCTGAGCGGCAATATGTATGGCTAATAATGTACCTACCTACAGCCAATAATTCGTGCTGTCTTGTTCCCGAATCATATCACAGTAGCTTCCAGTTATATTTCTTAGTGTCAATTTGAGAAACATGCATGGATTATTGGCTGTACAACCTAGTGACTCTTTTCTGAGATTACTTTTAAATGTTACATTTACCTCAGTAAGTATAGGAAAAGTATGACTATGACAAAACTTGCTCAAATCTAATAAGGGATTATTTTAGATCATTTGCATTATGACAGGCCCATAGTTAGGAATCGTATTAGGGGGAGCCAACTTTCTAGTTGTTTAATGACTGCAAATATTTTAATTCAATACAAATATTCAATATACTCCTTGTCGAATCCACTTCTTGATCTAAATCCAAGAATGCAAAGAACTTTAGGTGTATTTTTTAATTCAGCGTGTATTATAATTTTTTAATAATAAAATTGTCACAATTTTTTTGGTGTAGGGACAAATGTTTAAGGTTAAGTTGTTAAGGAAACTTGTTTTTCAGTGTATCAATACAACTATCAACCTTCGCACTAGCTCCAATTTGGAAGGTGTATTCCCGTTGTCCCCATAGAGGCTGTCCCCATAATGGGGACAGCGTAAATGTTATAATGAAAAATCATAAAATTTCGTTATGGGGACAACGGGAACGAAATTTTAAGACTTCCCGCTGTCCCCATTGACGCTTTCCTGTAATTGAACCATTCGAAAGCTTTTTCGGAATTTCGCAAGGGATTCGGAAAATTCGTTTTATTTTTGAGCGTAAACACTTGGGTAAAATATTGAGCATAGGGCTGCATAGCGTGAAGACCTAGTATATATGCCTAGTGTTATTGATACCAGTTCAACGTGAGTCATACATACAAACCCCTCCCCCCTGACTACCGGATTGTATTACGTGTCATTCGAACATGCATTTGATCTTATTTGGATGGAAATTATATTAAGATCCTCGGTATTTTTGTGTAATTACCTAAGTAGTATTTTTATTATGTGCCACGTTTTATACATAATAATAATTTATGTAGTTGTTTTGTAGGTTAGTGACTTTATTGTGATATTAATAATAGTTCCTTAGAGAATATGTGTAAAAAGTATTGTACATAATTTATTTAATTGAACAAATGTAAATTATACGGGTGTAATGATTGTAAATAAATGTTTTTATACTTTTTTCTAATGTTTCATTTATATTCTGTAAAACAGGGCCTTGATAGCCTAACTAGGCCTGAGCCCAGCGGTGGGCAGTTAAAAAGGATGATTATTATTATGCTCACCTATGCTTATATATAAATTATTATCTCCAATCTCCAAAATATACTTAAATTCTAATTTCTTATTTATTTAATATTATGTAATAACACATTATAATAGTACATTATGATACGAGTGTGCTATGTTGGTCATTACACTAGAGGCGGTATTATGCGCACGAGCCGCAGGCGAGCGCGATAAGGAAGCCGAGAGCGTAATTACTAATAGCACAAGAGTTCCATACGACTGTTTTCGTCACACTTGCGAGGAAAAATCATTTTTTTTTATAATACTCAACCACACAGCGAAAACATCAACAAACATATGCGGAAAATGGCGCCCAAACCAGCAATGCGCGCGCAGGTTGACATTTACTTCAGCGGCATAAGAACTCTTTGTTGGTATTACAAAAAAACTGTAAGTATTACACGGCTATATTAAGAGTCCTTCGTATACATACGTCTAATTGCAGTCACGTACAAACTTGACTTTACCGGGTTATACCTATTATAGTACAAGTGCCGTAATGTAAAGTAAAAAGCACGCGTGTGTAATAGCTTGGATTATGAGCCTAAAACCGATGCAATAAGATCCACTTTACGAGCAAGTGTGATGAAATAGTACATTATGATACAAGTGTGCTATGTTGGTCATTACACTAGAGGCGGTATTATGTGCGCGAGCCGCAGGCGAGCGCGATAAGGAAGCCGAGAGTGTATTGAAACATAGCACAAGAGTTTCATACGACTGTTTTCGTCACACTTGCGAGAAAAAACATTTTTTTTTTGATAATAATCAACCACACAGCGAAAACGTCAACAAACATTTGCGGAAAATGGCGCCCAAATCAGTAATGCGCGCGCAGGTTGACATTTACTTCAGCGGTATAAGAACTCTTTGTTAGTATTACAAAAAAAAACTGTAAGTATTACCCGGCTATATTATGAGTGCTTCGTATACGTACATCTAATTGCAGTCACGTACAAACTTGACTTTACCGGGTTATACCTATTATAGCACCATGTGCCGTAAAGTAAAGTAAAAAGCACCCGTGCGTAATAGCTTGGATTATGAGCCTAAAACTGATGCAATAAGATCCACTTTACGAGCAAGTGTGATAAAAAAACTTAAAAGCTAGGGTGCCCCGGCAGCAGGGCAGGGCTCAAGCCATTGGTTAGGGCTGTAGAGTGAGGAACCTTCTGATAATGCGAGCCGCGTCAAAAACCACTGCCTTAAATTATTATTATTATGCAATGTGTAACAAAAAATTTCAACTATATTGAAGGGTAAGTCTAAGTATGTACTTATCATTATGAACATCTTTTTGAATGGGGTGTTTTAGTTTTACATACATATGCTTTAGTATTGTTGTTTTTTTTGTTACACATTGTATAGTTATACTAAAGTAATGACAGAAATGGGAATCTGGTAGACATGGAATTTTTCTTGTTTGTATAGGTAATTAGTTTGACCTCTTCTCAAGTCATAACGCAAAACTTGAAAAATATATACTAACACTTAATGTTCAAGTACGTCATTCGAAAATGACTGTTATTATATGGTCATCAGATCACATAATAATATCTGGTATAATTTTGCGTCTACGAAATAAAACACTCCATTATCCGATAGTTATCTTGTCTAACTAGTCATTTATTTTAATAAAAAAACACAAATTGATCACGATGGCATTAAAAATCATAAGTATAGATAACCAGTTTGCAAATACCGGTAATGACAAGTTGCTACGGTATTAACCTACGTCAGAACTTCTGTTAATTAAGTAATAAAAAATTAACACAAAAATGTTTAGTACATTTAGTTAAAACAAGTTTATAATCACAGGTTTTTTTACGTAGTTCAGTTGAGAATACAATGTAGTTTTAGATAAATGTAATGAGATTATATAAAAAATAAAAAAATATGTGATCAGAGCCTTAGAAAGATAAGAGAAACAAGATTGGAAAGGAGAAAAAAGTACAACATTGGTAAAATTGTATGATAATTTTAGACCGTATGCTAAAACTCGCGTGGGCCCGACTCTTCGCCCACCACGCTTTTTAAGGCCCTACTGGTCTAAGAAATGCATATATCGAGCTCTATAGTTATTTTCATCACACGTGCTCGTAAAGTGGATCTTATTACATCGGTTTTAGCCTCATAATCCAAGCTATTATGCACGCGTGCTTTTTACTTTACATTACGGCACTTGTGCTTTAATAGGTATAACCCGGTAAAGTCAAGTTTGTACGTGACTGCAATTAGACGTATGTATACGAAGCACTCTTAATATAGCCGGGTAATACACTTACAGTTTTTTTGTAATACCAACAAATAGTTCTTATGCCGCTGAAGTAAATGTCAACCTGCGCGCGCATTGCTGGTTTGGACGCCATTTTCCGCAAATGATTGTTGACGTTTTCGCTGTGTGGTTGATTATTATCAAAAAAAGTTTGTTTTTTCCTCGCAAGTGTGATGAAAATAGCCGTATGGAACTCTTGTGCTATTAGTCATTACGCTCTCGGCTTCCTCAACGCGCTCGCATGCGGCTCGCGCGCATAATACCGCCTCTAGTGTAATGACCAACATAGCACACTTGTATCATAATGTACTATTAAGATACTAGTGCGATAAGTTTGTAAAAATCAATAACGCACGTGTGTCATACAAAATTTTACAACATATTTGCGAGAAAACAGTACAATAGATATATAATGAAACAAACTTTATTATTTTGTTTATAAATTAAGATCAGTTAGCAAGTCGCAACTAAATACTTGGTACTGGCAAATGCACAAAGTGCGATGCTATAATTCTCCTAGGAGGAAAGAATAAAACAAATCATTAATGTTTGTAATAAAATTAAAATGGCGCGAATTTGCAAAAGGCGCCACGTGCGCGTGGTGAAAATTAGAACTACATCTTTCTTTTCATTTTCTCTTTAGTATTAAAGTGAGACAAACGTATTGAGCAAAGGCGCTTCGAAGGAAGTTCGATCATTTAGCTTATTTATTTCAGAGAAAATGATTAAATGAACCGTCGCTGATTTATTCTCGTAATCACCCTAATGTGAAACTCCTTAGTAGAATTCTTATATATTTTTATGTCAATAATAAAAATACTGTAAAGTTAACGCACGGCGCTATACAACTGAGCGTGCGGTAATAGTAAGTACATTATGATACAGTGTGCTATGTTGGTGGCATTATACTAAAGGTGGAATTATTCGATAAGGAAGCCGAGAGCTTAATGACCAACATAGCACAAGCGTTTCATACGACGGTTTTCATCACACTTGCGAGGAAAAATCCAACTTTTTTTGATAATATTAACCACACAGCGAAAACGTCAATAAATATTTGTGGATAATGGAGCCCAAACCAGCAATACGCGCGCAGGTTGATATTTACTTCAGCCGCATAAAAACTCTTTGTTGGTATTACAAAAAAACTGTAAGTATTACCCGGCTATATTAAGAATGCTTCGTATACATACATCGACTTGCAGTCACGTACAAACTTAACTTTACCGGGTTATACCTATTATAGCACTAGTGCTGTAATGTAAAGTATAAAGCACGGGTGCGTAATAGCTCATAATCCAAGCCTAAAACCGATGTAATAAGATCCACTTTACGAGCAAGTGTGATGAAAAATAGGTATAGGTACTTAGCTGAGACTACCTACTTTACCGCACGCCCCTTTGTTTGATGCGTAATGTTTAACTTTCGAGCGATGTATACAGGCTTCGTAAATGCACTTTTTGAGCAAATGTGTTGTATAAAATATACTATTCCAACTAAAGAAACTGGATGGATACAATCTATAATATAATCTATAATACCCCTTCCTCTTTTTCCATTAGAAACTGACTATCTACTGCATGTTGTCAAGTAATAAGCTGTGTATACATTTTTAGGAATATAGTTTGGATCGAAATTGTATAATGTGTAAATATTCTAAATTTATTATTGACTGTATTCTGTTTTGTGTACCAATAAACTAAATAAATAAATCTGGGAGTCGTTAAATCACGAACGGGTAAATCGGTTTTTTTTAGGCAAGTTGCTTCATCGTAGACCGCACAGCAGGCAAGTTAGTGGTCAAACGCAAGCCTACAATCAAATAAAAAAGTTACTTGCAATTTATCATTGCGAACTTATTTTCAAAGTAAAATATTTACACTTAAATTATATTACTGGTGACCACTATTTTATTATTATGAAAACTGACGTGGACGTGACGTGGGTGGTATAGTCGGAGTATCGGATTTAATTAAACGTGAGTATTCCCGTTTAAATAAAACAAAAGCTATTTTATTTTACATGCCTATTTTTTTCGGCCCCACGTTTTCGGCTCATATTCATTAAATAATCTTGTTTTTTTAAAAATTGCTGGCTACTGACTCCAGGGTCTATAATGGCTTTTGTCACATAAATAAAACACTTATTTATTAGCAGTACTCTCGTTTCATCCATCAAAGTCTGCGCATACAATTAGGTACGTAGTCAATCCACAATAAAATTATTTAGACATACTAAACACGTTTTTTTTTTAATTGGTTAAGAGTAGACAATAGACAATAGTTTAGTCGTGGCAAAAGTATAAACAAAAAAGCAGTTACACAGAACACGGAAAAGTAAAACAGTGAGTGTGTACGCTACCGCAGCTGAAACAACCCCTCCCTTTGCCTGCCTACCTTTTGCCTTTCGGCCGGCAGGAAAGGTCTCAGCAACGCTCGATAGTTGAGGTATTTCTTTGTAAGGAGTTATTTTTACAATTTAAAACGTTGAAGCCTTCTCGACTTGAAGACACCAGCAGGGCTAACATGCGCACCGCGAGAAAATTTTGTCGTGTCTTTATGCCGTGCGAAAACGAGACAAACTTATACAGATTCGTAGCCTTGTCCTGTTTTTAAGAATCGAGATTTTTTTCTCGCGGTGCGCATGTTAGCCCTGCAGATTATAATATTGTCTATCCGGAAATACCCACTCGGGAAGCGCAATCCACTGTTTAGTGGTTCGGTTACAGAAAGTGAAAGCCCAAGCCCAAGCCGCCTGCCAAGCGTGAGGATTATGGCAACACCTCCCTTTAAGGGAGAGGCCTTCGTCCAGCAGTGGACGTCTTCCGGCTGTTGATGTGATACAGAAACTGGAATCAAAGAGTTTTAGGAACATCAACTATAAAACGATGTCGCTGTTTCAAGCTTCTGGCCTTCCGATAGTAGAATAGGCAGGGAGACCTAGTACTTTAACATTGTAATCCTCACAATTAATACTTTAGAGCTAAAATAACAATTATATTGACCTAATTTATAACTAAAAACAAAATGTATAAGAAAAACCAGTCACATTGATAATTTAATCATATAACTAAACCAAATTTTTATACGAGTTCATGGTTAGTAAAAGTATAATTTATTTATTTTGTGTTTTGTGTATTAACATAATAATTCTTAAAACAGAGAGCAAAATAACAAAACTTGACCGACAGATAATAACTAGGTACTAAATAAAAACAACACAAAACACACACAGACATACACATTTTTTATTACAAAAAAATAATTTTTTTAAGTGTAATTATTAAATATCTAGTTTTATTTATTAAGTTAAATAATCTATTAGACTAGAATAATAAATTATAAGAATATTCACAAACTGCAGTTTTAAATTAAAATTATTTACAGGGATACGCGTAACGGTGTTACTAAGCTGACAGGAAGAGTTTTACTCGTCATTATAAATATCTTTTATTATACAGCCAACCCAAAATTCGTGGAAAAAACCTGCTGTGAGGTGTGAATGAAATTTTTCTGTGGAACAGCTTTTTTGTGACTATAGTGTTGACCCCATAGTATAGCTGTTCACATGTTTACAATGACCTCCTCTGGACTTAGTAATACCGTTGAGCATAGCCCTGAATATAAATAGGTAACACAGTTAGTCATGTGGGTGAGATTTCCGTGCTGTCCGCATACAGGATGCACAATTGTGCGTAGACAGGTTATGGCGCCACATTTATATCGCGCTAAAAAATGATATAATGTTCACAACCCACCCAATTAAGAGAGAATCCTGGTGAGCAATTTTCCATACATTACATATGTATGGAAACTATCTCCATACAAATGTACTCCCCTATTTTCTTCCTAGATTTTGCATTTTTTTTTCTACTTTATGTAGAAAACTCTCTGTCATTTCCTTTTTTTCAGCAAGTTATTGTTAAAAGAAATATAACCCTTTAAATATTTTCATAGTAAACTTTGGAGCGTTATATTTTCTTTAGCAATTAGTTGCTGAAAAAAGAAAATAACAGAGACACGTCTACAGTAGACCTAGAATTTATAAAAATAAAATGATTACTCTAGATGCATTATCCAAGAAAATAGGGGAATACATTTGTATGGAGAATCACTCACCAGATTCCCTCTTAAAATAAGTCCTTGGTACACAGCTATACGTGCCTACACACAGAATACATGCAAAAGTGTTAAATGCACACACAAATATTATGTATCCGGTATGCGGCCGGCCTTACACTTTGTCATTGAAAAGCTTACCAGCGTAGTTTTAACAAAATAACAGATTCGTTTGAATTACGTGTGACATAACTACGCAGTGACGTAATGGTAATAACACAAAAGGCGTAAGAAATAATTGCAAAATCCAATCAGTTCCAGTTACCATTTGTTCTTTATTAATATCTTTGCTTGCATCTACATCTTGATCCATTCTTATGGTATCCGGTTCCATGCTTATTTAATATCGGTTAAAACGTTTCGGGAAATATAATAATACTTAGTTACTTAATAATGCCACAGAAAACATAATATAGGTACTACGTAGTATAATAAGGCGCATATCACACTGCCGGAGTCGAGGCGGAGTGCTAATGCGCTTAATATCAATATCACAGAAAGCAATTATGTTTTCTGATAATGCGTTGTAAGTGTCAAAATTCTATAACAAAATGGAACGTGAAAACGTTCTTAGTTTCAACTTTCCTAATCTTAGCGACTTTAGTGGTCGCTACCTTTAATACAGTAAGAATTGTTAAAGCTGGAGATATTTCAGAAGTACACTAGCTATACAATGTGTAACAAAATGGTTCAACAATACTGCACGGTATGTCTTTACTTATAATTATGAGCAAC
Organism: Erannis defoliaria; assembly: GCA_905404285.2. Classification (NCBI taxonomy): domain Eukaryota; kingdom Metazoa; phylum Arthropoda; class Insecta; order Lepidoptera; family Geometridae; genus Erannis; species Erannis defoliaria. The sequence goes on along the minus strand of FR990077.1, from coordinate 17,888,552 downwards.
TTTTACTATGGGGCCAAACTAGAAATCGCAAAAATACTGAAATAATTAATCAACCTTGAACAAAATGTATGGAACAGCTGATATTTTTTTCGCAATTTCGGGCTTGGCCCATAGTAAAAGTTGTTCATAATGATGAGTACATATAATACCCTACATTATTGTTGAGAGTTTTTTGTTACTGATTCTATAATTCACGTCTGTTCTAATTGTTCAATTGTTTCAATGCTAAGTAATTTAGAAAAACCCGCACCGTAAAAACATCCAAATTTAAAATTGCCCCTAAATATCTAAGCACCCCTTAGAATGCAGTCGTAAGATTTTCCCCAGAAGTTTGCTGGCTAGCGTATACGTATTCTCATATCAAACAAATGGGAAAACCCTAATTCGACAAACATTCGTCAAAGCCCAAACCTAGAATACGTTCTAATTTCAGAAAGTCTTGATTTGAAATCACCTTATCGAGTCACTCTTAACACATCAGTCAACGCAATCGTATAAGATTCCAATGAAGTTCGCTAGCTAGCGTACACGTGTGCATATATCCAGGGTACGTAATGAGCAACATTAGTGTAGACATCAGGGACGCCTCGTCTGGCGCAGCCCGAGCCGAACGAAGTCAGACCACGGAGCTCCCAGCGGCCTCTGGAGCGGCACTGGAGTGGTCCTCCGCTGTCACCCTAGAAAACACCAGAAGCCCTGATTATAAGTAGTGCCTAGTAAAACTTTGTAATGAATGAATGATTTATTTGTCTGTGAAAACTAGGTAATCTATAGATCGATATATAAATAAAGATTTTTAAACAATATGGACAACACAGTGCTGTTTTTAATAAGGCCATAGAAGAAAAAAAACTAGGTTTTGGTCATGTCTTTTCTGTTGAGCCGGTCATTAAATCTTTTTGCCAAGGAGTGGAATAATAACGCACTGCATACGCTCTAACTGCATTGAGGCTTGTAAGTAAGTATATAACATATTATTTTTTCCAAGACAAGTATGAAAAAGTCTAAAGTAAGCGTGATCTGTCTCAGACCATAAAGTTGCTTAGGACCGT